>BSBN01000931.1:2492500-3738750 GCA_027924645.1 Cunninghamia lanceolata
GTCCTAATAGTCATCAAATTAGCTTTCCAAAATGTCACTATCGTGTATGACAATTGGCACTTCAAATAAAGATGTTTCACATAAGGAGCAATCTTCCTCAAGTTGTGGTGGGGCAACCTTGGAAAGAGATGGTGTTCAACTTGATACTACAATCCTCCATGAAACTAATCCAACTAAGGAGAACAAGATATATCAAGCGTCCCATTGGTTTGAGTTTGGAACTAGGTCTTACTACAAGGCCTCCCAACATAGCCACTAGAAGAAAATAATTTAAATAGAATTGAACATGTCGAACACTAGTGACTATTAGAATAAATAAAGTTTACATTTAGTAAAGTTTACATTTGGTAAATAGGTTAGTAATAAATTAATTAAAAGTTAGGTTTTGGGGAGTTATTCCCATAATAAGTTGGGGTAGTTTATTCATGGAAATTCATGGGAATGTATGGCTTTATAAGCCAATATAATACAATGTAAAAATAACTATGTAAATTATCCCGATGCTATACAATATATATCATTTAAGTTTTATATTATGTTGTGTAAATATGGATTGATCTTTTAAGTAATTTATATAATAACCATATTTCAATATGGTATTCGAGTGATACTGAAAATGGGTTGTGAAATGATGAAGGGTGGATGAGCAGTGGACAGAGGTATTTTTATAATTTGTTGCTCTATGAAGCTGTTGGAAAGAGATGCCATTCTGTTTGTTGGTAAAAATGATTTTCTTATTTTTAACAGTCTAACGCAGTCTTAGTAAAATTGCAATATCTTTCTCATATGATAATGAAATTTAGAATTTTAAGATGTTTTGGAAAGATAATGAATTGGAGGATAAAACTCAGAAATTGTTTGAAGATATTGTGAGTATGGGATGAGCAGTTTGTAGCAGAAGAAAGAGGAATAAAATAGTGGCGTGAATTTTCTTTTGAAAAGTTTTAAAATAGAAATGTAAAATCTGTTTGAGGCGTGAGTACAGTTTGAAGGCAGAATTAGAAGTATTTGTGGAGTGCATATCAATAATCTATGTAGCAGCCAGTAGATTTTTTGTAACCAATATGTTGTAGAAAACAATTGATATCCATTGCAACTACTTGAGTTCAACTCTGGAGCGATAGGAAGAAGATCATAGAAGTATTCGTTACGTTGTATGAGAGGAGGGTACATTGTTTTGCTGAGTGTGACATCTGAAGGTAATTACTCCTTGTTAATTTGATGTTTCTCATTGTGTGTGCTCACAAATAAGAGATAAAACATTATCTGACACCAACTACATGTAAGCGTCGTGCCTAAGGAAGATATTAAGAAGGCCATCAATGATTTGTTTGAATATATTATATGTTGAGAAGCCATTGTAAGATATATTTCTAAATCATTGGACCGTTGCACACTAGAAGAGAAGAACCAGATTTAAAATTATTGTGTGAAGGTGGAATCCCTACGCACCTATTTGAAGCATCAAAACTACTATTAATGGTATGAGAAATGTGATTTTTGGTGCAACAAGCTAAGTAGAGAATGGGGTTTTTTTTTTCATCATTTCTCAAAGAGATTTAAAAACAAAGTTTGTTATTCTTATGAGTAAAGTAAATCTCTGGGTAAGTTGGTAAGTGCTTCAAGTGGGGATTAAGAGATAAGAGGTTTGAGTCTCACATGTGGCTTGAAATTTTTATTACATAAGGGTGTATTTTGGAGATATAAGAATTTTTCTTTTTGCAGAAATAAGGTTTAATATTATTTTGGAGAATTAGGTAGAATATTTTGTTAAAGTTAAATTGTATGCATTGGAGTGATAAGGAAAATTATTTATGGAGATATAAGGATTTCTTTGTTAAAGTTGAATTTGCATATTTTGGAGTGATAAGGTTAATGTGTTTTGTAAATGAAAATTTAAGGTGTTTTTGATAAAGTGTTACATAAAATTATATTGTAAAAGGTGCATTTTCAATTAAAGCCCACACCTTGTCAATTTTGTTATTATGGCTATACATATGTCAAATATTCCTTGTATTCTCAGGGCCATTTGTGCTACACCTGATAGAGCTTTCAAAGGCTTACATGTAACACCAAATGAATAAAGTGTAAGCACATTGTATTGGAAGTTGAAGGCAATGGAAGCAGAAGGTCTTTTGTCATCTTGAGCTAACTTCTCTCTCAGGGGTGATTCATTGCATGAGGAGCACCCATTTTTGATTTGTGTCCCTTCATGGAGTAAAGGGGGGCTTGGCAATTTGTGGAAGTATGTGTGGATAGTGTAACTTTTGAAATAAGGTGGAGTTAGTGTATCTGCACTTACATAGTTTGTGGATAGTGTAATCTTTGAAATAGGGTGGGATTAGTGTATTCACGGTGGTTTAGTTGTTTTGTACAACAGAGGAGGGATATTGACACAATCAAAGGAGATGTGGACTCTCAGAGGAGAGTTGTTCTCTCATGTGCAGCACTAGAGGAGGCTTTTTGACACACTTGGACGAGATGTGGACTTTCAGAGGAAAGTTGTTGTCTCATTGTGCAAGGAGGTTGGGGACACTTTATGTTCTCTCATGTTGTGCAGAGGTTTGCAGGTTCTACAGTCAGGAGATCCACTGATGGAGTCAGTCTGGTGTTTCTTGGGTGAGCGAGGAGGATTGGTGAAGGTGCTTCATCAAAGTCTCCAGAAGAGTTGCTATGATCAACTCTTGCAGTGTTCCGTCTCTTGTTTGGATTAATGTAATACGGGGGGAATGTTGGTTTTATTAAATGTAAACCTTAAGGGGGGTGTTAGAATAAATATGGTTTATATTTGGTAAATATATTGGTAACAAATTGATTAAAAGTTAGGTTTTGCGGAGTTATTCCCGTAATAAATTGGGGTAGTTTATTCATGGGAATTCAAAAATGTATGGCTTTATAAGCCAATCTAATACAATGTAAAAATAACTCTGTACATTATCCTGATGTGCAAATATGGATTGATCTTTTCCGTAATTTATATACTAACCATATTTCAATAGTGACCATAAAACTTGACATCACAAAATTTGCTCTCACTCCAAGTGGGTAAACATGAAATCAATAATGGAAACCAAATCCAAAAAACCATCATTTCCTTAACCCTATCTTGAATTTTCTTCTTAGATAGAAACAAAACAATAGATTGCTCAAACAAATTAATCCAATGATAATATTTCAATTCTCTTAGCTCTTATATTCTATAGTTTACTTAGTCACATGATTAGAAGGGATTTTAAATCCCCAAATTTTTGTTTAAATTTACTTTAATAAAAATTGTCACAAAACTAATTCTCGTTGGATTCCATTTAACTGAGTTTACCTTGAGGATAATTTTAATTGCAAATATTCATGTGGTGTGGATAACTTTATCTTAAAATTTTAGATATGTTTGTACTGGGGATAATTTTGGTCAAGGCTTGTAAATATTTTGATCTAGGTATAAATTTATCTCACACTGGTCATATCACTTGATTAATTGATTGCTAATTTATATGTTTAAACTTTAAAAGTTAGTAAAATAAAATAAATCAATACATAGTTAATAATAATAATTAGTTAATAGTTAATACTTTTCAACTAATTTAGTAGTAGTCACATCACTTGAGTAAGAATAGTTGATACCATTTACTTGATTAATTGCTAAAATTTATGAGAGATTGTTTAAGCTTTAAACTTCGGTAGGAGAAAAATAAATGAATTTATAGTTAGTAGTTCAACTATATCTAATGATAGTCATATTGTTTAAGTAAGAATTATTTTTGGAGAACAATTTACTTGAGCCATTTATTCCATAGGAGAGAATGTCTAAACTTTAAACTTTAGTAGTAGAAAAAAGTATGTAATTGGTCATTTGAAAATAATTAAATAAATTTCACTATAAAATAGTTGAGAATAAGTCAATAATTGTCATTTTTGTTGTACATAAACTAATCAAATAACAAATGAACATTTATTATTGCTATGGCTAACAATATTCATATTAGAAAATATTTTCTAAATATTAGAAGAAGAAAAAGAAAATCACATTATTGTTTATTAACCTTGATTCCTTATTTGTATCAACTACTATAGTATTCTTGTTGAGATATAGACTAATAAAAAGAAGAGAAGATGCGATGAACCTTCTTTAAAGGGCATTGGAATGGATCTTTCATTTGCTTTCCATTGTAAGGGAATACAAGTCTTTTTGCATAAATTTAGAATAATTAAATAAATGTAAATAATTACAAAACTAATTTAGATTTAATTAAATAGTTGGGTTGATAAATATGTAATAAGTATTTAAAAATTAAATAAGGATAATAGGTACATTTAGTTTTGGGAATAATGATGAAAAATTCATATTGATTTCATCGTGTAGAATACAATCGTCGTGGAATAGAAATTTAGTGCCCATAGTCTAATAGATGCAATAGAGTTAAAATAGTCTCAAGAATAAATGTAGTTTAATACTAAGCCCCTTGGGTTCAAACCCAAACCACGTGCATTTGTGATATGTCTCATGAGAATAATTCGAAAGAAAGTTGCAACAACGATTTTTATCTTCACCTTCTTGCTGTTTGGATCTATCAAGGAGGTGTTTACAAACATCTAAGGGGAGATTGCCAGATTGCTAGGGTCAGGTTCTCCTAAGTCAACCCCCCTAAATGAACCAATATTATAGTATTGATTGAATGATTGTACACAACATGCACAAACATGTAAATGCCCTATATAATTCTGATGCAAACACGTTCTTTTTAAGCTCCAAATCCAAGTGTTCCTAGAGTGAATGCTCCTTGTTCGACTTCTTATCTAGATGTATATTAATGACACATTAAACATCTTTAAATACCAACGCATAACAACAATTCACAAAAAACATGTACCGAGTTGGCTCATATGATTATTAGGAAATGACACGAATCTTGACATTTGGATTTGAAACTTGAAATTTTAGGTTCAATCAGATGAAGATTGAACTGAGTTTAGTCCCAAGTGATGCAAAATTGAACCCATTGATAAAAAATATCAATTTCAAGGCATGAAGTGAATGTATTAAAATGTATGCAGCTATGGGTACAATAAAACAAAATAATGAATATACAAAATTGTGTATAAATAAACATAAATACAAATAAATAGAACTTGAAATATGAACCAACCTTAACAGAAAAACATGTACCAAGTTGTCTCCGCCAGAAAATTTTCTAAACTCGTTGGTTGTTCCCAACGACGTATTCCTTGAACCTCCTATGGATACAAGTGCTAGTTATATACATTCCATCTAGAACCTAAATTCCATCTAGAACCTAAATTTGATGGTTGACCTTCTCTCAAGTAAATTTTTCATGATAATTATCCATTGGAAAATGACTTTTAAATATTAAAACATGTTTTATTTATTTTTGATGATGAATAGGACATTAAAGAAACAAAATATAATACATAAGAATCATTGGCGTATATGCAAATTTCACCATTACATCCAAATTATGTTGTAAAAGTTGAAGAAACAAACAAAGAAAATAAAAAAAATTAACAAATAGCGTAGGAGTTTGGATGTTGAACGAACTTGTGTCGTGATCCGCTCGAGATTACCAATCGTACTATCGAGTACGTCTTTAAATAAATTATTATGTCAAATTCAGAAAAGCAAAATGCTGTGATCGTAATTTAGCAGCAGAGTCAGAGAGCACAGAGCTTATGTTGCAGACCAAGTTGCGAGTTCGAATCTCGATGACGCCTAACCTCCGTACCAGTCGAAAGAAGGGCCCACGCAACAAAACGCAAAAAACCCCTACCAAATTACAATTCTCCCAGAAGCCTGGGAGCTTTTTGTTTTGGTTTGTGCACTGTACGTAATTGAGTAGAAAGCAAGAAAAGAAAAAGGATCATAAAAAACAAACGGGGGAAATTATTTTTGGGGACAGTGGAATGGCAAAGATCGGCGCGGGGTCGAGTCCCCGTAGCGTATTAGGGCCGTGGGAGATGGATGCCCGGCGTGGATTGCCCACAGCAGCGAAAATGAATTGTGTTATTGGTAATGGTTTTAGCGAGGAAAACAAAGGTTTTATTGAAAACGAGAAGTTCTTGGGAATCAAGGGTATATCTGAAACCAAGGAATTTTCTGAAAATTTGTGCTTATTGGAAAACAAGGGATGTTCTGAACAATTGCGTTCATTTGAAAACAAGGGATTGTCTGAAAAATTTGGTCTATTGGAAAACGAGGGATATTTGGAAAAATCGGGTTTATTTGAAAGGCAGACGTTATCTCAAAAATTGGGTTTATTTGAAAACAAGGCATTTTGTGAAAAAAATGGAGGAGATGAGGGATTTTCTGAAAACAGGGGTATTTTAGAAAACAATGTATTTTCTGGAAAAAATGGAGGAAACGAGGGATTTTCCAGAAGCAAGGGTATTGTAGAAAACAAGGGGGGCTTTTTTGAAAACACGGGCTTTTTTGCAAACAAGGGCATTTGTGGAGACAAGGGCATTTCTGAATACAAGGGCGTTTCTGAAAACAAGAGCTTTTCTGGAAACAAGGATTTTTCTGGAAACCGTAGTTTTTCCGAAATTAAGAGTTTTTTCGAAAACGAGGCCTTTTCTAGGAGGGTAGGTTTATGTGTAAACAAGGGGTTTTCTGGAAATGAGGGATTTTCTGGGCATGAGGGGTTTTCGGAAACTAATGGGTTTTCCATGAAAGGCTTTAAATTTGGAGGTATGGAGGATGATCTCGAATTTAAAAGCAAAATCGGCGGAAGAAGAATGGGAGTAACGAGAGAAAAATATATGAAGGAAGACATAATTAGGGTTTCTGGAAACGAGAGTTTTTCTGAAGATAAGGGGTTTTCGAAGAGTGGCCATGGATTTGGGGCTGCAGAGGATGAACATGAGCTTAAAAGGAATGGTCGCAGGAGATACATGGGGATTTCGAGAGTGAAATGTGTGAATGAAGAGAGAATTAAGGTTTTTAGGGTTTTGGCCTCGAGCTTTGGCGAGTGTGACGGGGGTTTTAGGGCGAAGAGGAGGAAAAAGGAGGAAGGGGAGAAGGAGAATTACAGCGATCCGGTTGTTGTTTTGGGATCGGATATAATGTTGATGATTTTGCATCGTCTGGATGCACGCAGCTTGGCACAGTCTATTTTGGTTTCACACGGATGGCAGGCATTGGCAGCCTGTGATCGCCTCTGGGCTAAAAAGGTAGAAGGACCTGAAAACTCACATTCTTGATGACTTTTACATTAATGTGTGATACAGTTGTTTGTGTACTTTCACTGTTGTAAGCATGGATCGGAATGTTGTTGCTTTGGGGCATTGTAGGGCATTTTAATCTTTGGGACATACACAAAATTTATCTTCTTGTTAATTTTGTTATGTTTCCTCTTTATAAGAATTCCTTTGCCAGATCCAATGTGCTCTTTTATGTGCTAGTTTTTGGAAACAAGGCAAACTCTTAGACAGAGACACGTTAATGAGGCTTTCAGTCTGATGGCGTTTGAACTTCGATCATTTGTATGGAGACATTATGTCTAAACTGCTAGAGCAAGTTGCTACCGTATATCTCACGTTTAGCCATATGAAGATCAATACCCATTTTACATTTTCAGACATTAAAGCTTAGAAACAGAAAATTTGTGTTTGTGCACACGCAATTGTAGGAGGACAAACCTAATAACCGGAATGGGATCAGATGCTTGTAACATGAAATAAACAAATGTGATCCATGTCACTGTATTGTGTTGCTAAGACAGGTTTACTTATTACCAAGGGAAATTGTTCTCTAGAGATCAGCTGGAAGATAAGTTTCTGCACCTTTTTCCAAGACTTGTTGCTGTCAAGACTAATGCTTTCCTGGGGATAAATGATTTAGGCGACAGTTCTAAACCCATGGTTGACGTGGACACCAAAACTGAACTCCCTTTATGTTTTTGTTATTTTTGGAAATGAATGATTCAAGTGGCGGTGCAGAATCTATGGTGGATGTTGACACCAGAACCAAACTCCTATATATAATTTTACATCCAATATTTTGCACCAACTTTCATGGCACATGATGACCCAGATGCTTGATTTCCTTAGAGCCTCCCATATAATCCAAGGAGTTCCCCTTTTGGTGGGCTCCAGGGGCACTGTCACACAGGCCACATTGAACCTTACTTAATAATACAGCTCAACCATAATGGGTCACTTGCAGAGTAGCAGCTGTCCATTTTAAATGTTTCCTTTTCATTGTGTATTATCAATTACATATGTACATTCATGGATTGAGTTAGATAGACAAGATAATCATTCATCTCCTTCAAGAGAATGTAGTGTTCAAAATGTTTCAATTAAAAAATTCTGTTACAGTTCTATATTTGTTTCTATTTGTGACTTCTGGTATGTAGTTGTTTCTGCATATCACAGGTGAATTCTAGAAATTTAGGAGGTTGCCCGCAAGATGTTTCTTAGGTTTGAGAACAATTTGCATGCTTTCTTCTTCGAATGTTATATTCACTTGCTCTTCCTACAAGAGGACACCAAGGTCACCAGGACCATGGAAAGGTTCAAAGAGTGAAGGTGGCTCAGGAGCAAGGATAGCACTTTTAGCCGATATAGGAAACAGTGCAGAAAACAATAATACAATATTTTTGAACAAATAAAATGAACATTTAAAATAAATATAAAAAATTGAAATAAAGTTAGACAATTAATCAGGCAATATATGTTTTATACGATGGGCTAATTTTTTAATTTTAAACATTAGAGATGTCAGATGAATTAGAATTACAGTTTACTGCATACACGTAGACATTCAAGGCAGTTTAATGGCGTGTCAGATTTTTCGTTTCTCATTCCAGTTTAACTGTTTAACAGTTCTACATTACCTTTCTCAACATCTTTCTACTAGCTTTCTCAACTTCTTTAGTTAGAGTAGTCCATGCTAAACGACAGCAGGATTAGGCTACTTTCAGATTTCTACTACAAGAGGCACTGCCATCAGCTCTCAAGCTGGCCAAAGACGCTACCTATGAATTCTCTTTCAATCACCATGACTGTGCTTTGTTTCTGCACTCTATCATTGTGCAAGTGGAAGTGAAATTACTGCTAGCGAGCAAACTGTAGAGGTTAAAGAAACTTTTTATTACCTCTTCATCAATTCTTCAAAGGACCAAACAATCTATCCTAGGATAACTGCTGATAACAATTATGAATGAGCATGAATGAAATCTTACTACAGAGACAATAGACCACATTTATCTCAAATTGTGGTCCTGATGGCGGACCACAAAATATGGTTCGTATGTTGATTCTCTAATTCTCAATTGTTGCGATTTCTCTGGAAGTCTTTCTCTGTAACATTATGGTTTGTGGAATCTTGAAGTCTGTAAGTATATGTTTTCCCAGAATACTTTCATGTCCTTCCAAACGTCAAATTCTTCATGAGATGGCTCCAATATCAAAGGCACAATTTTTAATATCTGTACAAAATTTCCTTTGCACTGGGGTAGACTTTTCTGCGTGAATGTGTATGCTGATGTTCATGCTATTTTAGAATAGTTTTTTTTTAAATTTTCACAAAGGCATCCTTGGGAGCACAAGGGAAGAGTGTGCTGTTGATGTTCTTTCTGTTTATATAGACAACACATAACCTTATAGATATATGCACTTGGTACATGAAACTTCCATGGAGAGGAGATCCTTTTTTATGCTGGGATAAGTCTTCTGTATTTTTCATTCATGGATAATGATTATTAAAAGTTCTCCTTGTATTGTATGCAGTGTGAACAATTGTGGTTTGGTAAGGCACATCTTCCTCGTTCAGCAATGCAGAGAGGGCTATCCAAATTGGCTGCCTACTCCATTTCTGTTCTAGATGCTAAACGAGTAAGCTTATGCAGCTTTCATGTGTTATTAGACAAGTTGTTTTTTCTTCTAACTGTTTGTTTGGGAATTTTATGTTTGTTACACGTGTGCCATAGTGCGTGCTAGTTGGTAAGCATGTACATGGGATTGATCTGGAAGTAGATCCTTAGTAGTTCAATTAAGGAGTTATTACTAGAGATGATTATATGCCAAAAGCAAAAAACACCTATTTAAGCATGAGAATCATCTGTGCTTAATATTATGAGATAGCATTTATTCCAGAGTTTTATTTGACTTACTTATACAATTAAACTTGGCACGTGCTTTATTGAACGTATACATTAAGAAGGAAAACTTTCTCAATGTGACCTTGAGTTGTTAACTCAATCTAGTTCTTTTCTTTTGGTAAGCCTATTTTTGTAGGTGCTTGCTGAATTTGGTTATTTCTTGGTGCATGGAAATTTGATGGTTGAGTTTTAGAATATTCAGAATTTCTAATGCAGATTTTCTTTGACCATTATTTGAGTTGAAATCTACCAAAATTGCGTCATTGTGTGTTCCCTTGAATATTTTTTGGAGATTGTGTCATTTGTTTGATTA
This sequence comes from Cunninghamia lanceolata, assembly GCA_027924645.1. NCBI lineage: Eukaryota > Viridiplantae > Streptophyta > Pinopsida > Cupressales > Cupressaceae > Cunninghamia > Cunninghamia lanceolata. The sequence goes on from BSBN01000931.1 coordinate 2,502,929, forward strand.
TTCATGTTGTCTGCTTGTTATTTTATGTTTTTTATTAGATCACTCTTAAGAAATCAGGTTTTATGCTCACATGGGATAAAATCCTTGTTGCTGGCTCTTGATTTTTGTAGTTGGATTTCTTACATATGAGATCTTCAACTCTTTTAAAATGAATTTTTTGAGGAAATGGATATTGTTACTATGACTGCACATAGCATCTGTTTCTGTCATTTAAGCAAATTCTACAGCTTATGAGAATCACAAAGATTTATATGCCTCCATTTTGTTTGGTGTACTTTTCCAAAGTCATACTGTAGCACATGGTAACCTCCAAGTCCATATGCATGAATAAACGACAGTCTTTTATATCCAACACGAATACAACAGTTGTTTAACGAAGAACCATGACAGTGAATTGTAGAGAACTGTGTTGCTTGTCTCTGCATATACCTTTTTATTCTAGCGAAACTATTTTGGTTTGACGATTTTGCTATTTCCAAATCATTTTCATACTTAATATTTCTAACTGTAGTAATGAGATGCATTAGGTATGGTATGCAATGTCAATGCTAAGCATTTCTTTTGCTCCATCACTATTTACTTCTATCACATAAACATGATGTAGGCTAACCATCTAGCTTTAAACTTGGTAAAGGTTGGGGCTAAAGATTATTTTAAGAGAGCATAGTTGCAAGTGTATAAGATGCAGTCTATTTAAAGAAACAATTCTTGCTGAGTCTATGCTTAAGGAAGATGGATGAATTCTAAGGATTCTAATCTGCACAATTTGACTTGTCCCATACATGAATGCTTTGCATAGGTGACAATTATCTTATTTATTAGTTTGACTTTAGAAAGTGCCCTCGGTAGAACACTTCTATTGCAAGCAGCACAATTTTCTTATGGAAGTACTCAAATTGTGAACCTTGGAAAAGCTTCAATCTATTTTTAAACTCTAAACAATAGAGTTATTGGATACTTCCCCTCCCTTGACTAGATACACGCATATGTGTATTCAATACCGGATATAGATAGAATACTCTTGGATACATCATGATATGTCCATTCTACGAGCCCATATTGGGGCTATATTTGATACGTCTTGACATGGTACGATTGTGTTAGGTGCCATATCTGATTTGGGGTTAATGAAAAAACATTCAAAATTTACAAAAAAAACATAAAACATTGAAAAAATTCACACGCACACATATTTAAATAATTGAAGACAAAAATATAACTAAAGAATATTATAAACTAAAATATATGTAAATTAATATTTTTGATGTTATGTTATATACCATTAAATGTATAAACAATTGATATATGTATATTTTCATAATTGCCTTATCGAGCCATAGCTATATTAGGGTGCCTTGAAAATTTGTGATGTCTATATTAGATAATGTGCCCATTTCCATGCAACCTTGCTTTAGAATGATCTTTCTTTTTCCCAATAATTCTTGGTTGTACAAAATTTAGGTACATTTGCCATTGCTATAAGATGCCACTTTTCTCTTCCATAACATGATTGTTTGAGAGTGGCACTCCATGTGTATAATTTAAGACTTTGACTATGCATTTGTGTACTGAGTTGAGCTTTCAAGGTTATATAAGGGGGACGTGGATTTCCTTGAGATGGAGGGTTGCTCAATTGTGTAGGATTTAGTTGATTGAAGTATTAATGAAGGGGTGATGGATTAGATAAGTGTATTAATATCCATGAGTGACCAAAAGTAGGTCAATAAGACTTGAGAATACATCAATATATGGTAGAAAGTTAGAGGACAAGAGCATCCTAGGAAAGCAAAATAAAGGAATGAAAGCACTAAAAACAAAATGAAGTAGTGCAATACCAACACAAGTGGTTAAGAAACCAATACAAATAGCGATTGGGGGGGGGGGGGGGAACAAAAATCCACAAAGAGCAAGGGTTGATGAAGATTGGAAGGATAGGATACAAATTTCATCAGATATCTTTGTCAAGGCTTGGAAGGGAGGAATCATTGGTGCCATTGTTGATTATTGTGAAAGGACTAATACACGATCTCGTAATGGTCATTGGGGAGTGTCAAGGGTTGGGGTGCTAGGCATGGTGGTGCAAGGAGAAAGCAAAGAACTATCTCTAGAATCTCTCCTAACATCCAAGGCCAATACAACTCTTGTAGTAGTGAAGAAACTAGTAATGTGTATCTAATCTTATGCCTCGGGGGCAATTGGGGAGGAGTAGGTCCACATCATTATGATGTTGAGAAGGAGAAAAACTATGTTGTTGAGGGAGGATGTGTAGGGGCATTTAGGTAGTAATGGTATGCTACATAAATGTCGTCTCACATGTCTATCCGCCTCTATGTGTGAAGCAGCAGTATCCAAAGGGCATTTAATGCCACTGATCCATTGTAATGTGTATCTAATCTTATGCCTCGGGGGCAATTGGGGAGTAGGTCCACATCGTTATGATGTTGAGAAGGAGAAAAACCATGTTGTTGAGGGACGATGCGTAGGGGCATTTAGGTAGTAATGGTATGCTACATAAATGTCGTCTCACATGTCTATCCGCCTCTGTGTGAAGTAGCAATATCCAAAGGGCATTTAATGCCACCGATCCATTGTATGGATTGGAAGATAGAGGTGATCAACATGTGGCCCCCCAAAGATAAAGGGTTAAATATTTGAAGAAAATAGATATAGTATTGCTTGAGTGTAGACCCTTGGATCTCATAGTAAATGGGGCATTTGAAAATGACTGTTCCTCAATCTCTACCTCTTGGAGGGAGCAAAGACAATAGATTCGGTCCTACTGGAGAATCTGATTATTAGTCTCAACTCTTTGTTGGGTGAGAGCACACCTTGGGTTGGCCAAGGGGAAACCTCAACTTGTTGTTGCAAGTATGGGCCTAACCGGTGTTGTTATTGATGTCAGCATACTCCTGTTGCATTGATGATAAGGATTGGATGAGTTGTATGCTGAGGATATTGAGAAAATTAGTCCTATCAGGAACAAAGAAGAACAGTGAAGACAGCGAGGTAAAGATCCCGGCTAAGATGAAGATCAGAGGATGCACATCAAAGGGTTTGTAGATTTGTGTCTCAAGATGATCCAGTAAAGATCTCAGAGGTCCGCATGAAGATATGAAGAAGTTATGACCACTTAAGTAAAACTGGTTCTGGTAGATGTTCAGAGGTGGCAGAGTGACACAGATAGGTCTGGTGCGCTCCAGAAATGCAATATCTTGTTCTGCGGATTTGGTGAAGTGTTTACGAAGTTAATGTGAATTGACAACTTAATTGGTTCGTGGTTTGGAGGTCCGCAAGCATCTATTCCAATATGACAGTGATGACAGACTGTGTTCTTGAGGTTCCGGATGACGGAGAGAATGATTTCAGTAAGCAGAAGTAGTGTGGATGTTCTTGGTGATTTAGGAAAGCTTGTGGAGGTCTTTGGATTGTGTCCAGTTTGTGTTGGTGGTCCGCATTGAAGATTGAGCTCATAATTGAAGAATTACTTCCGGATGATGATGTTCTTCCCAAGTCAGGCTGACGGGATGAGTTACACATCCTGCGGATGATCTTGAAGATGTTCTATGAAGATTGGTGTGTTCCTAAAGGAAGATTGAAGTCTCAGATCTGTGTGGCCGACAGTGTGTTGATCCGCGTGAAGTCTTTTTGTAATTAGTCATGTTGTATTTATGTATTTGCTCTGTAATGTATGCCGACTTGGATGATTATCCCTAAGTCAATGTCTTGTATAAATAAGGAATTGTAAAATCATTTCAAAGGCATCTTGTGGAGATGAGAGTGTGGTAGAGAGCAGAGGAGCGAAAGGTAGAGCAGAAGTTTTGGGCTTAAATGGAACTGACTCAAGCATGGTGAAGATGCTATTCCTCAGTTCAAGTATGTAATACTTATTACTTTGTAGACAGTGTGTCTCGTGTAAGCAGTGGGCCTCTTGTGAGTAGTGTTCTCGGGCAGTGAGCCCTAATTGGCATGTGCCATTTTGTTCTTTCTATTCTTTTAACAGAGAATACTGTTTACTAGCAATATGGTGTTTCAGACCAAACTTGGAGTAAATGGAAATATATAGCAATAACTATAAAGCATATGATTCATACCAGAATTGCACAGGATAAAACATTGTTCCATTCATTGAATATATCAGTATCACACTACAATGTCACAATGTTGCAGGGGGCCCCCGACTACAAAGTATTAAACCAATATATAACTTGGCCAAGGTTGGTTGAGATACCAACCGTTGGCAACGACTCTATAACTATCCAACCGTCGGGGTTAACCTGATAACACTCCTAAACTGTGCACAACATTAATTAATTCATGATTATTTACTTGGCCAACTACGGCCGACTCCAATTATGACCGACTACATCATCCCCCTCACAAAATTAGTCGTCTTCCAAACGACAGAAAACCATGAAGTATCAAGTGATATTAAGTAAGCTCTGCCAAACTAACGACACTGCTGAAGTAGGCCTACCAGTAGACCAACCAAGGGACCCAATCTGATAGCACATTGAATGTTGCACCCCATTGCTCACTAAATCAAGATAGTACTGATTTGATGGGGGTTTGGGGGCAATGCCCCCAACGGGGTCGAGGGGCAGCGCCCCTCGCTGGGGTTTGAGGGGCAGCGCCCCTGCCGCCAAGCCCAAAATAACACCTTCAAAACCATTCGGACCTTCATGGCGCACATCATTTTTCTGACAAAATCGGACACTCGTCTGCAATCCTCAGCTTGTAGGATGCAATCTTCTTGCCCTTGTCCTTTTGGCTTCTTCAGTTTCAGCACTGGTAACTGGTAAGATATACAATGCCAAAAATTCCAATTCGTTACCTCGACGGACTTAACTTGTACGGCCTCAGGCATACGGCTTCCGCGTCGGTGTGCAGGCTTAGCAATTTTCTTTCTTCCTTCCGTACGGTTGACCTCCAAAATGCTTCCACTTTTTTCCTGATTTGTTTTGCAATTGCGGGATTGGGTTTTAATAAAGGGCGGGGTTGGGCGAGCTGGCCGTACGGTGTACGGCGTACGACTTAGTCGTACGGCGTACGGCTTGGACGTACGGCTCAACCGTACGTCGTACGATTTGGTCGTACGTTGTATGACCTGCCCTTTTTTAATAATTTTTTAACATTTTTTCTTTTAATTTTTTTCTATCAGCCGTACGCCGTACAGCCCAGGTCGTACGTCGTACGGTCTAGCCACGTCATACCTCCTTTTAAATTTTTTTTTTCCTAACATTTTTTTCGTCTTTTCCAAATTTTCATCCATGTCAATCGGGTTTTTCTATTTTTCTCCGACGGGGTCTACGTTCGATCTGCAACTCTAACTTCATTGATTTTGTAATCGTCTGCAGGGGTCGGAATTATTGCCAAAATTGTTGTCTTTTGGAAGCCACATACTACGTTCGGCAAATTGTCCAACTTTTTAACATCATTTTTTTTCTGTTGCTTTTCACCGATCGCCAAAAAATTGCAAGTCGGCTGAAATACTCTATAGTCCTTATTCCTTCTATATGGTCTCTTTATGGCCGATGTTTTCAATACTGGGTTCCTGTTGTTAGTTCCATCAACCCCGTTTCACCTTGCTTGCCAATGGCTCCTCATACCTGATCACCTTGTTTGGTTCAAATTTATGTGCAAGTGTATCATTTATCTTCGCTTCACCCTCTGTATATTCTTTTTGTGCCTCTTCTGGTCGACTTGTCTGTTCTGGTCGACTTGTCTTTGCCACTATTTGCTCTGTTACTTCCGGCTGATTATTACCTTCCTCCCCTTTGTCACTCATTACTGGTTCCCTCTTGCCAAGTGGTCGAGTGTTTGTCAATCCATCCAGTGCTTCATTCGTGAACAATGTTTCACTCGTCGGCCTAGAGTTGCCGAGACTTTCACTCGTCGGCCGAGAGTTGCCCAGACTTTCACTTATCGGCCGAGAGTTGCCGAGAGTTTCACAGTTGCCGAGTGTTTCACTCTTCGACCGAGTTTTGCCAAGAATTGCACCACCATGACTTGCATTGCCAGGACTTGCATTGTTCATCGGAGAGCTCTCACCGACTTCTTTTATTGAAATCATATCACATTCCGGTTGAAAGAACTTGTAATCTTCCATCTGCCAATGGAAGAGCCCACTAAAGGAATTAGTTTCATCCTCAGAACATTCTTGTAGTTTTAATACTCCTTCCTCGTCAGGTTCCATTGGTCCTCTGCCAACTGACTCCCCTTTGTCTGAATCAGAATCCAATGCTAGTTCCTCACTTACAGCCTGTGTTCTCAGGTCTATGACAATCTTCTTGCCTTTATTTTCTATTGACAATGTGTTCTTTTTCTAGTTATGGTTGGTCTTGGTGGCTATCAGCCACCCTCGGCCGAGTAATGCATCGTACAACGCATTTTGTGCTGTTATGACTACAAAGTTTAATCGAAAAAGTTGGGTGCCAATCCTTACTTTCTGAGCCATTAGCACTCCCAGCGCTTTAATTCCGTGCTGGTCTGCTCCCAATAATTGGAAATTTTGTGGCCACAATATAGGTTTCCCCAAGCACTTCCATTTATCTTCTGTCAGCACATTCACTCCCGATCCACCGTCGATTATTGTGTTTGTTAGGTGACATCCACTGATTTCCATGTGTACGACGACTGGATTCTTGCCATTGTTTACTGCCAACAGTCTCGGGTCGATGACTTGTTCTCCTTCGAGTGGTGGCTCCACTATGATGTCTTTGTCTTTTGTTTGCCTGTTTGGGTCCCTTTCCATCACCCTCGAGATTGCCATTCTCAATTGCGGCATGCTCTGTAGAAGATCCGCTATCTTGACCGATACAGTGGTTTGTAACACTTGATTCACGATACTCTTGTCCGACTCTGGTCGTAAGGTAGTTGTTCTTCTGTTCTTTCCTTCCGTTCCCATTTCCATCTCTACTTCTTTCCTAGCCTCCCAAAGTCTCTCCTTCTCGGTTCGAGGATCTGGATACGTTGCTTTTTTCCATTGTGCTCGGGTGACCGCAAGGATCTCTTCATTATTTTCCTTGGAACTGATGAGGTTCACCCCTTTTTGCTTCGGGCAATCTTTTTCTTCGTGATCGCCAGGCCCACACCACTTGCATAATGCATTTATTTTGTTCTGGTTATTGTTTGGGCATTCCCTTGCAAAGTGTCCCCATTCGTTGCATTGTCAGCATTGTATCATGGGTCGCCCCTTGCTATCGTACTGCAATATGTTTCTCGGACTTCTATTGCTTTGGTAACCTCCAAGGGATGCATGGCTATTGTACTGAGGCTTTGGTGGTGTGTTCGGCGGTGTTGATGGTTCTCCTTGAGTGAAGAGTACTTGCGTACCCCTTGCTTTCAGATTGTATGGGCATTCCTTGATGGAATGTCCCATCACTTGGCAGATATCACAAAACAATTTTTTCAGACAATTTGCCTTTGCATGACCTTCCCCCTTGCAATCTGTACACCACAGTTCTCTGGCTTCCCCCATACTCTCCTTGTCGGCCTTCAATTCTTTCATCATTCTCATCATGTCTTTCCTGAGTGCTTGCACGGTCTTGGACTCGCTATCGCTTTTGTCATCTGTACTCTCCTCGTCGTTTGTCTTCCTTTTCCCTCAAAAGGATAGTTTATTTTCACTCTCTATATCCATCGCTTGATTGTATATGCTTCATCGTATGATGACGGAGGCACGACTTTCATTTTTTTACTCAGCGATGGGCGCAACCCTTCGATGAACCATCACTTCTTCAGCCTGTCGGCCGGCTGAGTCTCCAGTTTTCCCAGCAATTCTTTCAGCCTCCGGTTGTAGGCTTGCACGTTCTCGTGCTTCCCTTGCTTCGTACTGTAGATCTCCGCTACAATTTCACTGTCATCCCTCAGAAGTTTGAATTCGTCTTGGAATGCCTTCTTAAGTAATCTCCATGATGCCCTGTGTGCTTGGTCCAACTCTGTGTATTAGTCGATGGCACTATCTCTCAGTGTCGCTGGAAATGCTTTCAGCCAATAGTCCACATCATCTTGCCCATTGGCTACCCAAATCGTCTCGCATGTCTTACAGTGTCGTATTGGATCTTCTGACCCATCCCCCGTAAATTTTGGCAGCTTCTGCCTCTCAGCTTGCGGAGTCACCATCCTTCCCCGATGCCCTCTTTGTGCGTTGGACCTGACTGGACTGGTTCTCTCACAACGTCCTGGTGCGTCACTTGCACTCTCGGCCATGTTCGAGTCTTACCCGGGTCCTCTGTCAAGGTCCTCTACACCTTGAGTCTCCTCGGGTTCGTTCTGATACTCCCTCTGCCTTGGGGCCTTAGGCTCAGATCTTCTAACTCTCGGCCCTTCGTCGTCCGATATGGATAACTCTCCAATGTGGCGTATGCTGTTTTCAATTTCTTCTGTCAATTCATTTTCATTCCCTTTTTCTTTATTTGTCAACGGTGTCTTGAAAATTCCTTCGTCGGCATGATGATGTTCATTGGCAATTTGTCTCAGTGTTTTCCTTCGTTCTTCTTGTTCCTTTAATCTCATTGATCTTCGTGTTTTTTCCTTTGGGGTTTCATGCCCACTTGGTCCTCGGTTCTTATCCTTATTGAGTTGTATGGGCATTAATTGCTACTCAGGTGAGGAGAGGTCGATGTGCAATTGATCCCAGACGACTGACTGAGGGATCTCTCGTCTGAGAGCCTCCCTCCGTACGCGGTCCTTCAACGGGTTTTCCCTCAAACTGCAGAGGTCTTCCGTCAGAGCGTCTTCACAATCCTCGTTTGCTTGTACTGGCTCTTCGGTCGGCTGCCCCATCATGACGCCATCTTCATTATGTTTTTCTCGACCCTGGTTACACCTGACGGTTTGCTTGTTTCTGACGATGCCACTTGTTCGATGGTTTCCGACGACTCAATTTGTCATCGATAGCCAACTTGTCATCCGATGGTCTCCGACGACTCAACTTGTCATTTGATGGCCTCGAACGACTCAACTTGTCATCGACTTGTCACCCTCGACCCGTTTTCGAACTGGCAACGACGCCAAATGTTTACTGGCAATATGGTGTTTCAGGCCAAACTTGGAGTAAACGGAAATATACAACAATAACTATAAAGCATATGATTCATACCAGAATTGCACATGATAAAACATTGTTCCATTCATTGAATATATCAGTATCACACTACAATGTCACAATGTTGCGGGTGGCCCCCGACTACAAAGTATTAAACCAATATATAACTTGGCCAAGGTTGGTTGAGATACCAAACGTTGGCAACGACTCTATAACTATCCAACCGTCGGGGTTAACCTGATAACACTCCTAAACTGTGCACAACATTAATTAATTCATGATTATTTACTTGGCCGACTACGGCCGACTACAATTATGACCGACTACAAATACAATCTTGGGTTAGTCACCACGTGGTTTTTCCCTTAACCGGGTTTTCCACGTTAAAAATCTTGGTGTCATATGTGTTAATGTGTTTCTGCTCTTGAATTGTTGCATTACGTTTTCATGATTGATTTATCATTATGCTGCTGAATTAAGAAAAAGGATTTAAGTGATTAATTGCAAGAAGGTTTTGGACAACTGATTCACCCCCCCCCCCCCCCAGTTGTCTGTCCTAAATCTAACACTTGTGTGGGTGAGGGCAATGAATGGTACCATTCAGTAGTAAATATTTTGCGTAAAAGCAAGCTTGGGGTTGAGTGGCTCAAGGGGAGAGGACTAGGTGACTCAGACGTCTTATTTGTAGATATCCTCTCTGGTACTTTAAGTGAGGACCCACTTTGAGGGAAAGAGTCGAAAAGGAGCGTCCAAGGAGTACATGAAAGGAGGTAGTCTATTAATAGAGATGTTGATAGATAGGAGCAAGCTAGCCTTGGAATACCAACAATTTTGGTGTCTAGTTTGGTCCAAAGATGCAATCCTCTTTGAAGAACAAAGAGCTAAGTATGAATACTTCTCATGACTTGAATCAGAATTTCCCATGGATCTGAGTTTGTGGAGGTAGAAAGGAAGCTTGAAGATAGTCTCAAGGTTTAGAGGTTGGGCGGTAAACTCAGCTTGGACGATGCTCCAAGGAAGAGTTCGTTTGTAGTGGATCATATGTTGCAACATGAGGGTTTAGACCCTCTCAATACGAGCCCAATTGATGGATCCCAAATTAGGTCCCCAAACCTTTGGCCCATGTAAAACTATAGGTTTGATGACCGTATCTAAAAGGCATTATCTTTGAAGTGGATATGGAAATATTGATACTCCAAGACAAAAATAGAGACATATCCATTACAGAGGCGTGATCAAAAGGTAGGCTTAGTGAAAAAGGATGGTCCAAAAAATGGGACCCCCAAGTAAGTGTATGTTGATGTGATCTCCAAAGGTTCCTTCCTCTTTGTAGAAGAATTGAAATCTAGAAATAGTTTGTTTGAAGAATAGTTTTACTAAGGTTGACTGCAGGTTGGCGAAGCTCATACAAACGAGCAAGAGCATCAAGTTGTCATTGTAGGCCCATGGCAGAATGAGAGAGGAGAACACAATCATCAACAAAAAATAGTATGGCTATAACCACCCCATGTAAAAGACAAGGTAAATGCTGAAGAGGACATCCTTGCTTGATCCCAATGGTACTCTTCATAAAATTAGAAAGACAGAAGTATGAAACTGCTTAATAACTGTCATAAAGCCTCCAAGCTGTGGTGATGAGAGAATTTGGAATGTTGAAACTGTGCAGTTTCTGGAAAATCAGGTGTCTCGAAACTGAGTCAAAGGCCTTCTTGAGATCTATAAGACAGCAAAAGACTTTGGAAGATCAGGGACAAGCCTGCTCAATAATAGCCCGGAGTGTAAAGATGTGGTTAATAGTATGTTAGTCTCTCCTGAAGTTGCATGCCCCCCAACTTTGAGATTACCTCTCACCAAGTTCTTTGAAAGTTACATGTCTAAAACTGTGGCATAAAGTCTCTCCTGAAGGTGCATGCCCCCTAATTTTGAGATTACCTCTCTCCAAGTGCCTTGAAAGTTGCATATCTAACACTGTGGCATAAAGTTTGGCAAATGTATTTCTAATCATAATGGTACTGTAGTTGCCAAGGTTGAAGAGATCTCTGGATTTTTGAATAGGATTGAGGAAAACTTTAACAAACCACTTCATTAAAGGTTTTGCCAAAGGGAAGGCAAGGGGAATCACACCATATTTGAGGAACTAAGCTAGGAGGCCTTCACAATCAATGCAGACATGGATCAGGTACCCTGTGACAGCCAACTAATCCAAGCAGCCACACACACCCAGCCAGTTTACAACAGCAGCAGACAGTTAATGAAATAATAACATTTTGGAAAAAAAAAATATTAAAGTTCAATAGCAAATGGAATTTCATTAGTCGATACTAGCTCGCAGGCATGTAGCCGTGCAACAGACATTCAGAAAAACCCAGAAACTCAAATTATTACTGCTATAGGCGTACAGCCTAAGACACATGACCTTTACTAGACTCAGAGAGTCATGGGGACCAGCATGAATGGCTCCCAACTTGTCTACTCCTCTACTTCTCATGACCCCCTGTCTCCTTTCTCATTTTCACTGCGTAGCCTGCACTACCACGTCACCCTCACCTTACGCATATCTTTTAATTTTATAAAAAACAGTTGCCAGATATGGCAGCTGCCAGCCACGTAACCACCATCACATATAAAGACATGATCAGGAGCAGATGAAGGAAATAATCGCCTGACAACTGCTGTAAAGGGGTAACAGGGATGGCTGGAATGAGTGAAGTAACTCCTGGCAAGTAACTGCAGGTCAGAGTCAGCAGGAAATAAACACCCATGACCACAATAGGGGATGTCAGTATAAGAGGGGATCACCAGCCAGCATAGTCAGGAGGTGAATGAATACCCATGATCCATGGTTGCATCGCCAGCATAGCCATGTGGGCCCAGTGCCTGTCTGTAGAGGAACACGCAAGTTTAATTTCAAAAATTCTTCAGGTGGCATCCAGGTATGTGGGACCCATGGTGACCACTCAGCAGGGAGAGTTTTGTTCAGCTTATGAACAAGTGCGTGGGCCTAGCAAGTAAATTGCAACGCCCTGCAAGGATAAAACCAGCCAAAATAAAAACAAACGTGTGGGTCCAAGCCAAGACAGGTGACCAGCAAACAAGGTGAAGGAATTTTGTTTTCTTTTGGATGCTTTTGGCGCTAATGTCCAGCAATAGGAATGAAGACTACACCATCAGCAGTGGACCCACAACAAAAGACAGCTAAAGAAAAAAAATTAATCCTGTCAAATCAAAACAAAGGACCTGCAAACACAAACACAAAAGTCAAGCCAAAATTGGATAGACAGTATTTTTGGGCGTGCAGGATTGTGAGAGCCCCAGATGCTCCTGCATCAACAATCTGCTGCTTTGCTGGTACATAACTTCAAAATAGCCCTCTTGATGATACAAGTGGATATCATGTAGGGGATGGTGGTGGAGTGGGGACAATGGCAGCAAGTTGGTCGCATACATCGTAGAGAGAGCTAGCATAGGAAAGCCAATGCCTTGGGTTTTAATGTTGAAGGTAGTGGTTTTTCTTAGGAGAAGAGTGTGCCAAAAGGTATTGGGGGAATGGTGAAGATCATCAAGGAGGGCAAGTCTTCTAGACACAAGAAACTCTTGTTTCTTGTGTTGTAGCAGACAACAATACTCACTACAGATGGAGGGTATGGAAGGAGGGTCAATGGGTGAGGGAAATCCAAAGTCTCCGATGAAGGGATTTACACTCATCATTGTACCACTAGTTTATAGTTCAAGATCTGTGGGCCCTGTTGATGATTGTTTTTAGACAGGTCAACAATAGAGTAAAACACTAGAGTATCCCACTCTCTCTTGAATAAAGCTCTTCAAAGGCTGAACTATGTGATCCAGTGAAGTAACTCCAAGGTTCCTTATTTATGATTCATGATGGGTTAACTTAGTGATTACATGTGATCTTGCTGATAATCAAAAAGGGACTTATGTTGGATTCTTCTTCTTTCATTCAGTTTATTCCTCCCTTGAGTGTGGATGAAGTATTCATGATGTAAAAAAAGGGGAAAAAGGCAAGGTTTAGAAACTAATCTAAGGTCAATGAAGGAATGATGATGCGTGAATAGACAAACTCTTGATAAACCTAACTCCACTTCGCCAAGGATGCCTACAACTACATGGAGTTGGTGCAATCTCCTAAGGTAAACGAATGGTTTTCAAATCATGAAGGCTCATACAAGCACCCATTGGATGGCACAGCTCAAACAAGCATCCACAATTGAACTTAAGCAAATGATGAAGCTCAGACTAGCTTTACACAACACTTCATCGGCGATGAATGTTAAAAGCATGGGCTAGGAATTGATCAAATATTCAATACAACATACATTACATCAAAGAGCTTCTAATTTACTTCTAATCTACTTGAAACATCTCTTCATTTCATCAAAGTACAAGAAAGCATGTGATTCCACAAGATAACACTTAACACCAAATGAACTCCAATGTTTTTGCATTAATCTTGAGAAATATTTACAACAACTTCAAGTCCTCTTAGAGAATTCAAGAGTCTCTTCTATTTTACTCCTACTCGTCTACAAACTAATATCTAATCTCTGTTTAATGATTTATCTCTAATCTGATCCTTTACAAATGAGGCAACAAGGCCTTTATATAGAGGTCCAGATTACAATGAATGGCCTGGATTAATCCAGATAGCCAAGGGCTCAGATCATGCCACCTCAGTAGGTAGTTACAACAACTTGCTATTTTTAGTATATAGGAGAGGCAATAAAGGCACACTTTCCAAGAAGATAAGGATAAAATGGAATCTTTTAAAGCATCTTCCACATGGACGTCCTCTCTATCTTCTTGCTTGTCGAATGATGTGGCAAAGTGTGATTGGCTTGATGATGATGTACATGCCACGTAGGTGTCACCTTAGCAACTCTCATGGATTTCAATTGTTTATTCATTTTGCTCTTGTGGGGCATATTCCCAAATTGTATCGTCTTGTGATGTCTTCGACGTGATTGCTTTTGATGATGAATGATTGTATGTCTGGGAATGTATCTTGTTGATCTCGCCTTGTTCATTGTCTTGTAAACTGGATGTATGATATTTGTTGCTTCATTTGATTAACACTGTGATTCTTCCTCTTCTCTTGCAGGTAACTTGTAGATTGATCTTTGGATGCATCTTCGTGTAGAGAGTAGTAGAGAGTAGATGATGATGATGACATGAAGTAGAATAGATGACGATGCTTCATTCATGAATCGGAGTAGGAGATCTCTCTTGGACTTGAAGATTGTAAAAGAACTTGAAGCTTGGATGGATGAATGTCTTCGAACATGATGCAACTTGATGATGAATGTTGAACTTGATATGACCTTTTAGAATGGTGTTTCCCTACAACTTGATGATGAAACGTTCTAACAGGATGATCTTGAAGTGATCTCCAAGGGTGGCTAGCATGATGCTTCTTCTTGCAATGACAATTTCTTGACTTCACTTCTTGGATAAAGGTGACTCCAGGCGCTTGCTCCTTTTAGTTTTAGCATGGTAGGCGTTTTTGATCTTTCTTGGAATGAAGCATTTGAATTTAACCCCTCTTATAAGGGTGCAATGAATGTGGCGCCTTGGTTAATGTTTTAATCTCCCTTTGGCAAGCACTTTAAAAGACATCACTTTGTCCTCATTACTCTTGGTGCAATGGATGAAGATTTGAACACTACATTGTTCATTCCTTGAGGAAGTTGGTGGATAGGATGGGGACTTTGATCTCTTCTTAAGATTTCAGCTTTTGATTGAAATTTCAGTTAAAACCTTGAGTTAGCATTCTCCAAATGGTGGCGCATCACTTAAGGATCTTGATTACCTCTTGATACATTATAAAATTTGCACTTTGACACTTGGAACTAACCTCTCCATATAGGCGCATTAGTTGAAGGTTTGGTTGTCTACTTGATACATGTTCTGAAAACCTGATTTGGACCTTAACTTATGATGGCGCATTGGATGAGACTTTTGATCTCTGATGGAAAGATATCATTGAATTTGAGTCTAACTTACTCCACAAAGTGGCGCAGCAGATGCTCATTTTGTTTACTTCTTAAAAAGGCTTTAAAACTCCCACTAGATTTGCAATTGTCTTTACCTAAAGTGAGCGCATTGATCAAGAATCTTGATCCTCCTTCAAATGATATTCAAGAACTCACATTACATTGCCCTTCAAAGTGGCGCTCTAGATGACAAATCCGTCCTTTACTTGAAATTGGCGCAGCAGATGCTCATTTTCATCCTCCTTCAATGAAGGCGCTTTGGTTAAGGTTTTTAGATCCTCATCATATGACTTTCAAAACTCACCTTTCCCTTCTCCAAAAGGGCGCATTGGATAGCAATTTCAGATCTTCTTAAACTTGTCCAAGTATTTAATCAAAAACTCCTTAAATCAGCGCATTGGATAGAGCTTTTGAGTTCCAGATAAAAAGGATGTCTTAAACTTAAGTCTAACTCCCTCCACAAGGTGGCGCTTTGGTTGGAGTTTTTGAGCTCTGGTTGAAATTTATCTCCAAATCATCATCTTCACCTTTTGATAAGGCACATCAGATGTGGCGCATCACTTGAGGATTTTAGATCCTCATTGAAATATCTCATAAAACTTAAGTTCAAGCCTCCTTCAAGGTGAGCGCTTTGGTTAAGGAATTTGGATCCCGGTTGAATCATCAATAAGACGCATTGAACCTTCATCTCATCTTAGTATATGTGGGGCACCGGTTGAGGATATTGATTCTCCCTTGAAAGATCTTCTAAAAAACTTGATTTAAACCTCATATCAATTAGGCGCCTTGGATGAAGGTTTGGATATCCACTTGAAACTTGCCTTGAAACTCCCAACAAGATGTCTTCTTCCTTAGGCGCATCGGTTGATGATTTCAGTCTTTGGTTGAAATTTGTCTCTTGAAACTCATCAACCCCTTCTTTTGACAAGGGCGCATTAGTTCTTGATTGGGATTCAAAAGTTTAAGTTTATCTTCCTTGTAGAAGGTGCTCTAGATGTGGCACATTGGTTCAAGGATTTAAACTCCGGTCATAATCTCTTCTTTGACGATCAAAACCTTTTATTTTGGGCGCAATGGTTCTGGTGCAAGGGATCCACATTTTGTTCTTTGATTGAAAGCGGTGCAGTTCATCAAGATTTTGTGCCATCATCATGTCTTGGCGCACTAGTCAAGGATTTTAGATCCTCTGGAGTACTTAGCCATTTTTTCAGTGTCCTTCAGGGTAAGGTATATTGAAAAATATATTCAAGTATAAGTTTCTTATACTTCAAATATTTTTCAATATACCTTTTAGGATGTTTGAGATAGGTCTAGAATCCACCGGATTTAACATGCAAAATCTAGAATTTGGAGGATCCACCAGATTTTAGACTTAGTCAAATTTTCAGGATTTTCAGGATATCAGGTTACTAGACTTAGTCATTTTCAGGATCTCAAACATACATTAGGATTGGAGTCAGAATGAAAGCACATGACACTTGAATTAGAACTAGACTGAGAACTCAAACAAACCACTGACCTCATCATGCAACAAACTAAGGACATCATCAAAACCTCATGCAAAGCATCAGAGCTCAAAAAAAAAACAGGGGGTCCCCATTTGCAATGGGGCGATGTGTGATTAGGTCACAATAGGGCCGAGGTGAGCTGGAGTAATGTATAGCGTGGGGACGAGTCTATTTGTGGAGAAAATCCACCACAAGACATTGGCATCAGTCAAATGCCAATCTGCCCACTAGAAGTAGATTTGATTTCTTCTCTGTTGGAACAAAAATCAGTTGAACCACAAGGTCTGTTTTTAGGGTATGTGACTGTCGCTGCCACACAGGATTCAGAGCTGCTTGTCTGTAACAGGAAAGAAAATGAGAGACAGAATAGAAAGTGAGGATTTGAACAGACAATGGATGGAGCTAAAACAATCTCCAGTACCTAAACCATCAATATTCAGCAAAGGTAACACAGCAGACCAACAACTTGTCTGAAATCTCAATAGGTGAAAATTATGTAAGATATATAGGGCAATGGACAACCTATACATCACCTTTTATTTGCCAATACTTTGAAGCTTTCTTTTACTGCAATAATAGTAATCTTCTTTCTCCAAGCTGCATAATCATTTCCACCCAACTTATAAACAACTGACACCAATTTTTGTTTTCTTTGTACTCAGCATTTTTTAAATATTGATGTTGGTCACACTAAATTCTAATCTAAGAGAATTTATATCAGTCATTAGCCACCTCAATTTCCAAACATTTTGTAGCTAGTTAGAAGCCCATGTCTGTTCATCAAATTCAGTCACTGGGTAAAAGTTGTTAAGATCCAATTAACAAGATTAAGAGTACCTATGCACACTAGTTTCGAAATATGAAATCTTTTCCTGGTTGAAAAAAGGGCAAGACAATAGTCGAATCCTTCACCAAAATCCCTGACAACTTCCTCAAATCTAAGTTATTTGTCTGATTCACTCCAGACATGGGTATGCAATTTGGTTTGCTGTCGGTTGGACAGGGCAAGTGATTTGCAGCCTGGATTCTTCTGGGTACATCTCCCTTTTAAAAATTAAACCAAGATAAACCCAAGCGCCCAATTAAGGTGGTCATAATGTCAAAAAGAGTGCTCAAGTTCTATTATGAAATTATAATAGAGTAAAGTTAAAATATTAAATAATAAAGTCTCTCATAATTAAATTTTATTTTAAATAATAATTCCTCTCAAGGGTCATGAAGGAAATTTGAAGAGTTATTTCTTTTGGAGGGAAATTCCGTTTAAGAGAGGCAAAGCAAGGAGGAGGCATAAATTGAGAAAACATTCTATTATCTGATTTCTACTCCTTGTTGGAGCATGGAACTTTGGTTAAACTAACCTGAGAATGAAAACCCTCTAGATTTGGAATTGGAGGACGGAAGCCCACAATTCCTTGGAGTGATTTCATTCGGAGATCACCGTTGTGCAGATTTGAATAATATAGTAGAAGCTGCCTTATCTTTAGAAATATGAATCGCAGCTTTGGTAATTAAATCAGATTCTTATTTATCCTTGCTGCTGTTTTGTCAATTTCTGCTGTACAATATAGAAGAAGGGTATTTGGTCAAAAGGGAACTGCAGCCAACTTAATATACGTTTTGTTACCTTTTTACCCCAGCTGCTTCATATCCTATGACTGCTGTATCTATTCCAATCTGCTGAAGTATTGAAGGCATTAAATTCATTGGCACTGCTGCTGTTTAGGGGACAAACTCTGACAAAATACTGACGCAGTATTTTGTTACTGGCTTTTACATTGGGTGGGGTCTGCTGCTTGAAGGAAAGTGAAGGAGTTTATATCATTTAATTTCCAAGCTGTTGCGTTGAGATTTAATTGGTACAGCAGCATGTCGACCTTGTGTGAATTCCAATTTGGATGATAGTAAGTTGAGAGTGAAAAGGCATTGGTACACACCTCTCTGGGAGCTAATGACATTAATATAAGCTGCTGCATATTCCAAGCCTTGGAATAGCTTTATTTGTGGGGGCCACTGTACCAAGGCAGCAGATCCAAATCACAGTATTACATAATGATTAGACTTGGCCAATATTGAATCCCAACTAGGGTTAATTATGATTATGTTCTGCTGTATAATTCTTGGAATGATGTAAGTAAATTTTTTTAACGGGATGGTACATTATCTAGGTGAATTTGGGCTGCAAATCACGATTTCAGAATGAATCGCTAAACTTAATAGCATTGAGAACCCAGGAATCAGCAAACAACTGAGTGTTTCCATGTTCAATTGGCTGTTTGACCTTTCTAGAAGATACAATATTTCTAAATCTTGGAATGGTAAAGAGCACCACAAATGTGCAAACAAATCCATGCTTGCTCTTATCATATTTGCCTTTGTTTCAGGTGAGATTGACGCAGTTAAGAGAAGCTTTATTTTTTTATTTTGCTTTCCTATTAATTATGGTAGTCCATTCATCATAATTTTTGGAGAAGCTAAAACTGGATCCTCCTCCATCTCCGTTTCACAATATGATCCTCCTTTTGAGGGAAAGTTCTCTTCCGAAGAGAAGGGATCCATATTCTTAATCTTATCGGAACATTCTGCATTATTTTCTGAGGATATATCTAATAGGTTGAGACTTAAGTATATCCTCCTTATTTAATTCTGAGCATCCAGTTCTCAGATTTCCAACACATTGGGAACGGTTGACTTCTTGATCCTTCTCAATACCCTTTCTTGCTCCCTTTTCCCCCAACTCCTTTCAACAATCCCTTGCTATGAGAGGGGATCCATTGTGCCATACTAATCTTCCAATACATTCTCTACATCTACTTTTCCCTATTTGAGAAGTGAATCCAACTTACAGCCAACTAAATGGTGCCAAGGGCTCACATCTCGCCACCATGAAGAGCGCCTCATTGAGCGCTTAGAATATCCACAATCAGCTGCAAAATGGCCTATTTGGAAGCAGTTCCAGCAGCAAAAAGGGCACTTCTAATCTAAAGATTGAATTCATGTTTCCTTACCTACTTTAGGCAAATTTCAGAGGGAAGCCCTTTCCTTAAATAAAATTCCACACAAATCCTAGCTGAAGAAATAAGGAAATGCATATGCGTGTCGAACAATAAAGCAATAAACTTACTGAGCAAGTCACCTATAATTTTAAGCATAGTAGGCAACCAAAAATGTAGGGGTAAATTTGGCATCCTTACCCAAAGTGAAGAAACCATGAAATTTTCTGAGAGAGGATTAAAACCTGGATACCAAGGCTTGAAAAAGAGAGAATCACCACTGGGGCTTTGAAAAAGGGCTGCCAGAACTACACTATCCATGCATTCAGATCTGCAAGTTTAGACAATTTTGAGCTAAATCTGCCTATTAATGCCTTCTCCATGTAGTGTTCCATTTTCTTCTCCACTTCTTCTCCCAACTCCAGTGAGGACATATCAGCTACCTTGAGTGAACGATGACCTTATTTTCTCTTTTCCTTGCCTTGCTGCTTGTGCAACACCTTGTTTATGGCTACAGCAACATTCTTCTTCACTGCTGCACGTGCATAAGAGCAGCCAAGCCCTGATTTAGATTGACCTTGCCCCTTTCGGTATGCTCTGGCTGTTTTTAAAGGTGTCTCTGGTGCTACCCTGCCTTCCAAAGGCACATCCTTCTTTTTCTGAATCAACTCCTCCTCTCCCAAAGTTGCCTGCACACCATCCTTGCTCGACACTTTTATTGTTGGGAATGCATTCAAAACTGCTTATTGGAGTGGGATCTGCTGTGCTACTTGCTGCCTCACCCTACTAATAACAACTGCCTCTTGAACCTGCTGCAGCTTCTCCATTGTTGCATTCAAATTAGTGTTCCCGACCTTAGCACTCTAATTACATATATTGTTACTGGACAGGTTATTTTTACAATATGATTTAAATTTAGTTTTTAATTTATTATTTTCTTTCTTTCAATTTGATTTATATAACTGATCTAAAAATTAGGTCAAAAGTGTTGGACCATAGGGGTTATGGAGATCCACTTTAGTTGAGAAAGTTACCAAAGTTTCTTAGAACTAAGGGTTTGTCAAAGTTTAGTGTGGTATGGAGGAATGGTTGTATTCTTGTTAGAGGAGAATTTGAGGTGATCCAAAGCATCTTGACGAGTTCTTGAAACAGGGGTGTAGGGTTCAAAATTACATGGAAAACCTAATTTGACGTATTTGTGTAGGTGGCATTTTGCCATCAACCATGATAGATATAAAAACTTCTTTTTGTTGGAAGTGGCAATTTCACTACTGTGAAAATAGAATGTGGAATATGAAAGGGTTATTTGAATTGGCTCCTTTGACGTTTGTTCTTCCATTTTGGCACCATGGGAGGATAGAGGGATGTCGTAAATGTTTGTACATGAAGTTAGAAGAACAAGTATTCACCAAAAACAAATATTACTTTATCAACTACAACATGCCAAGTATTTCATGGAGTTGGACTTTAATCAGGGTATCACCAAGTATGTATCGAGGAAAAGGATGTTTGGAAAACAGCATATAAGACCAAGCAAGGTTTCTATGAGTGGCTTGTTCTATCGTTTGTATTGTGCAACACTCCAACAACTTTCATGCAGTTGATAAATGAAGTATTGAGACAACTTTTATAGATTCGTGTAATTGTGTACTTAGATTATATCTTGATTTTTAACAAGACATATGAAGAACATGTTGACCATCGCAAGAAAGTGTTTCAAGTTTTGAGGAGAACAAGTTACTTTTGAATGGTAAGAAGCATGAATTTGCAAGGCATCACTTGTCTACCTTGAACACCTGGTGGGGAATGGTGAAATAAGAATTGATCAATCCAAGATAGAGGCCATACTGAATTGGCCAAACCCCTCATACGTTGCTGCTCCATGCTATTACATGGGTTGGAAAGAGTTTTCATTTGGGTCCAAAACAGCAGCAAATTTGAAGATATTAAGCACAAAATCAGTCATGCACTTGTGCTTGCTTTGCCCAATCTTGAGCAGCCTTTCGAGATTGAGATTGATGCTAGTGACTATGCGATGAGAGCTGTTTTGTTGCAAGAAGGAAGACCAGTTTGTTATCATTCCTAATTGTTCAAAGGGGCTGTCGTAAACTATAGCACATATGACAGAGTTGTATGCTTTGGTCTCCATAGTGAAAAAATGGAAACATTATTATTGGACAAAGAAATGGTGGTTCACATGGATCATCAACCATTGCAATACTTACAAGCTCGAATAAAACACCAACTATCTTGTCACTACAAGTGGATGGAATTCTTGCAACAATTTCATCTTGTGATATAGTATAAGTGTTGTGTGACTAGTAAGGTGGCTGGTATGCTTTCAAAACCACCTCTTCTCTTAGTGGTAAGCCATTTTCAAATGAAGTTTATGTGTTGAAGATCATGCTCAAGATGAAGATTTCAACAAGATATATCACCAAAGCAAGAGGGGTAAAGTGGCTGATCTGGGCCAAACCTAGATCACTTCCTCAAAGATGACCTCCATTACAAAGCAGGAAAGTTATGCGTGCCCAAATAGAGAAGGTTGCTGTTCATGTGAGAGGCTCATAGTTCATGAGTTGTAGGACATTTTGGGATGACTAAGATGATTGGCAACCTTTAGTGGTATGTATATTGGCCAGATGTGCAAGTGGATGTGTCAAAGTTTATTAGGAGTTGCAAACTATGTAGCATAAACAAGCCAAGCAATAGGAAACTTGGGCTGTACCAACTATTACAAGGCCATGGGAGAACATCTCCATGGACTATATGGGTGGACTTCCAATGGCCAAGCATGGACATAACCACCTTTTTGTGGTGGTGGATCAGTGTAGTAGGATGTGCATATTGATTGCTTGCAAAAAGACCTTAATTGAAAGTGGTGCAACAACACCATTCTTCAAGATATTTGGGTTCACTATGGACTTTCGGAGAGCATCATATTAGATAGGGATGCTTCCTTCCTGGGCAAGTCTTGGTGTACATTGTGGGAGAAGATGGATACATGTTTGAAAATTGAAACTTTGCACTACATTGCATCCTTAAATGAATGGACAAACAAAAGTTGTGAATAGAACCTTGGTGCAATTGCTATGTGGGTATTGTTGTACCCATACAAAAAAATTCATAGTGTCATGTTTTAAGCAAAAATCTTTTCCTTTCATGAGTCATACTTCAACACTTGTCATGGTCATCCATGTTGATTTTGTTGTCTCTAGTCAATGTTTTTGTAGGGCGAATACAAGGAGCTTTCCAATTCATTCAGTGAACCGAAGATTGGAGCTTGTATGATAGAGAAAAGTTGAAAATTCACTTAGGCATGAAAATTTATTTCCCAGTTAGAGGGCGTGAGCCTATCTGAAGAGAGACAAATTTTCAAGATTCAAAATGCTGCCCAATATGGTGGTGTGTGCTTCTATGAAGGAGAACATAAAATCTGCAAAGCCAATATGTGCATGTATATGTCTTGGAGTGCGCCTTAGTTGAATGACACGTTTTCAAAAACAAAAAAATCTGCTCCCTTGTATACCAGCACGCACCCTTTCAAAGAAAGACAAGGAAATTTTTAGAGTCATAAAAAGTGCAGCCCTATATGTGGGTGTGCACTTCCTCGAAGACAATTATCATTTGCAAATACAAAAAAATGTTGATTGATAAAAAGGTGTGTTTATACAAGGGACTCCAATCAACAGATTTTTGGAGTGTTTCAATAGCAATAGCAAGTGACCTTTGGGTGCATAAATTTGATAAAGAGAAGACTGTGTTTTCAGCATGGTGGCTATTGCTCCATGTTATTGCAAAATGGTTTTTATCATTCAACAGCAAATAGTAGCAGATTTTCAAATCGCTGTCAACAAGAATAACTTCAAAACACTGTCAGCAAGGTGTTAACAACAGTTTCATCAGATATTTGAGCACTTTATGACAAGGTTGCAGTCATCAAAGAATGATATATAAATAATCTACCAAGCATTTAGGGTTTCAGCATTGAAGAAAACTGCACATTACTTTCTTGCCCTAGGGTTTCGTAACTGACTTGACATAAGACAATGAGGGTTTGTAGAAGGGAAGTGTTGTAATGGATCACAGTGGAGTGCTTTGTTGCAGTTTTGTTACAACAACAAAATTCTAATCATTTCCTTCGCTCATTATTCAAAACTTTAAAGGTTATTGGTCTGATTTTCATCAAAAGAGATTGTGTGTCATCGAGTAGATATTGTTGGGGGACATTTGTGAAGGAGCTTAGGGTTGCAAAACACTAAATTTTTCAACTTTCCTAAGGCGAAGGAATGGTTTTTGAGATTCAAGGCACCAAGATTGGTGTTCAGGGCTTTAGGGTTTTGTTAGAGGATCTACCATGGTCAGAACATAGAAACATTGCTAGGAGCCAAGTGTTAGATTGGCTATTTTTAGCTTGATCTATTTGTCCTTTGTGCTATTTTAGTTATCTCCATTTTTCAGGTGATAATCATATTCTAAGAATTTTATTTTTAGAACGACTATTTATAGATTGGCTATTTTTAGATGATCTTCTAGAAGGTCTATTTTTAGTTGATGGCTATATTATAAATTTACTTGAAGATTTCCTGATTTAGGGTTTAAAATTTGTGGACAAAATATTATGATAAGCTTGTTTTTTGTGCAAGCAAATTATTCATAGTGTAGAAGTATTAGTTTGTGCAAGCAAATTATTCATAGTGTAGAAGTATTAGTTTGTTTTTTTATTACTTATCATGCAAAACAAGTGCTTATAAAGAAGTGCCATTTGCACTTATTAGACGAGACAAAGAGAGAGAAAGGAATAGAACTTGGTATCTCTATTTTGCTGTTGAAATTATTGTTTAAGCTTTTTATGATTGTTGATGTGTTGTTTAGGTAATATCATGTTAAAAGACGATGAAGTTGCTTTTGTAAAATATCAATTCGAATGATAGAAATCATTATAAATATTATTAAAATATAATATATTTTTATTATTATATTTATAAATAACGAATATAAGTATAAATGCTAATATTAATAATCTAAATATTAGTAAAATATATATAATTATATTATATAAATGTAAATATATGTATTAATATTAATATATAAATATAATTAAATATTATTATAAATATATTTAAATATTATAAATACTATTATTAAATATTATAAGCAAAGTAAGAAGGCCGATTTCATAAACGATTAATAATAAAAAAGAGGCTGCGATCAGTGCATATTACTTGCGATTTGATATTAAAGAGATTTGTTAATAAAAGCGACGATGGATAATAAGACAAAGGTCTTAAAGAGGCATGATATATAAAATACACGAGATGTGATCAAGAAAAAGCAAGAGCAGCGATTTTATAGTGAAGACATGGTCATTTAAAGGTAGCGATTGGGCAGCAAATTATATTAAGTTTATTAAAGGTGCAGTAACGAATAACATGACAAAGAATTATATTTAGAGGATGCGAATTGTAATGAGGAAAGAAATGAAAGTGTTAAAACATATATGTAGAGTGATTAGCAAATGAGAGGTAGCGATTAATTTATGGCAGTGATTACTGTTGATGTTTGTTTTTCGACAAGTCAACAATAGAGTGAAATACAGAGTATCTAACTCTCTCTTGAGCAAAGCCTCTCGAACGCTGAACAAAGTGATCAAACAAGATGACTCCAAGGTTCCTTTTTTATGATTTTGTAAGGGATAGCTCAGTGACTTGGTATGATTCTGCTGGTAAACACAAAGGGACTTGTTGTGACCAAATCACACATCGCCCCATTGCAAATGGGGACCCCCTTTTTTTTTTTGAGCTCCTGTGTTTTGCATTTAGTTTTGGATGATGCCTTAGGCTCGTTTCCTTTGCCAATCCAACAATAAGTCTCTATCCTAGAAGGTTTTGTTGTATAACTGGAGATCTCATCTGGAACATGAACTTGTAGTAATGAAGAGTCTCGATCAAATTCCATCCAATTCATGAACACTGAGGCCAATCTTGATGTATGTTTGAGATCCTGAAAATGACTAAGTCTGGTAGCTTGAAATCTTGAAATCCTGAAAAATTGACAAAGTCTGAAATCTAGTGGATCCTCCAAATTCTAGATTTTGCATGTTAAATCCGGTGGATTCGAGACCTATCTCAACTTATACTTAAATATATTTTTCAATAGACCTTTACCCTGAGAGACCTTGAAAAACGACCAAGTACTCCAGAGGATTCAAAAACTTGATCCAGTGCGCCTAGATACAAGAGTGGCGCAAAATCTTGGTGAAACGCGCTCTTAATCAAAGAATAAGATGTGGATTTCTTGCGCCTAGACCAATGCGCCCAATCACAATTTCAAAAGGTAAAGTGAGGTCAACAAAATCTTAAATACTTCATCTAATGCGCTTGAATTATAAGATCTCAAAATCTTGAAGTGATGCGCCATCTTGTGGAGGAAGTTCAAACTGAAGTCTAGAACATATTTTAAGGAAGATGCAAAACCTTAACTGGTGTGCCAAGAAGGTGGATAAGGTAGAAGTATCCAAAACTCAGATTCATGAAATTATAAAAGAGATCTCAAAACCCTCAAGTGATGCGCCAAAGGCCAAAAGAGAGTTTGTTTTAAGTTAGAGGCAAGTTTTGTGAGTAACTTCTAAAGATTAGGATCTCAAGAACTTAACCCTTGCACCACTCATGAAAGATATTAAAATCTGATTTTGAAAACTCAATCCAAAGCGCCAATGATAAGTTTACTGAATGAGGATCCAAAACCTTTAACCACAGCGCCCTTTCAAGAATGACATCAAGAGGATTTAAAATCCTGATCTAATGCGCCAAAGTGAAAGGCTTTGTTTTGGGTGTGATCTGCTGCACCTGATGTTAGAGTTTGCATAGGATAGTCTTTTAAGTAGGTTCTTTTAGAAATATCATCATTTTATGTTTGAAATCCTTAACATATATAAAGTGAAGTTTATTTGTTGATAAGGGTTATTGAATGCTTCAATGTGCTTCTTATATCTGAAAGATCCCTATGTATTATGAAATCAGTTATCAAAAGGGATTGATGCTGTTTCTTTGTTTATGTTGCAGCAATAAAGATGGGGCTGAGGGATCATCAAAGGAGTCAGCAAGCTGTTAGGTTGGAGAAGACATCATGCCAACACCCATCGTCTTCATCAAGACTTCCAAAGGCATTCACTCTACTTCAAGTTCTTTCAACCTTCAAGAAAGAGTCATCATGTGGCTGCTCTAAGGAATACTTCAAGATCATCTTCAAGGAAGCATTTCATCAACTACATCATGATCATCAAGAGCAAGTGCTTGAATCACCTTCAAGTTGTAGAGGAACTTCTCTTCAGCATTCCAAGAGGCTCACATCAAGTTTCATAGGCTCCATCATCAAATGTTCCAAGGCATTCATCCATCCAAGCTTCAAGATTCTTCAAATCTTCAAGTCCAAGAGAGGTCCTACTTCTAATCATGAATCAAGTATCATCATCATCTACTCTTACATGAAGGAGGCAACATCATCATATACATTACCCTTCGTGAAGGATCATCCAGAGAAGATCATCATGTATTCTACAAGAAGAAGAAACATCACGAAGTCATGCAAGTGAAGCAACATGTATTCATCCAGTTTACAATTCAAGAACAAGGCAAGATCAACAAGATGCCTTCCCAAACATTCAAGTTCAAAAGCAATCACATCAAAGACATCACAAGATGATGCAAGTTGGGAATCCATCAGAATTGCCAAGGTGGCACCTAGGTGGCATGTACACATCATCATCCAATCATAATCAGCCACATCATTTCAACTACATTCAATGTATCATTTAATAAAAGAAGCCAAAGAGGATGCCTATGTGGAAAATGCTTTAAATGATTTCATCTTATCCTTATCACATTGGAAAATGTGCCTTCATTGCCTCTCTATTATGTACTAAAAATAGCAATTTGTTGTAACTACCTACTGAGGTGGCATGATCTAAGCCTTTGGCTATTGAATTGATCTAAGCCGTTCATTGTATTTCTGGACCACTATATAAAGGCCTTGTTGCCTCATTTGTAAGATATAGTTTTGTAGGAGTAGAATAGGAGAGACTCTCGAAATTCTCTGAGAGGACTTGGAGATTGTTGTAAATATTTTCAAGATTAATGTAAAAAACATTGGAGTTCGCTTGGTGTTTCAGTGTTATCTTGCGAAATAACATGGTTTCCTGTATTTTGATGAAATGGAGAGGTGTTTCAAAGTAGATTAAAAGTAGATTAGAAGCTCTTTGATGTAATGTATGTTGTATTGAATATTGATCAACTCCTAGCTCATGTTTTTAACATTTATCGCTGGTGAATTGTTGTGTAAAGCTAGTCTGAGCCTTATCTTTTGCTCAAGTTCGATTGTGGATGCTTGTTTGAGCTGCGTCATCTAATGGGTGCTTGTATAAGTTTTCATGATTTGAAAACCATTTGCGTACCTTAGGAGATTGCACCAACTTCATGTAGTTGTAGGCATCCTTGGCGAAGTGGAGTTAGGTTTATCAGGGGGTTTGTCTATTCGTACATCGTCATTACTTCATTGACCTTAGATTAGTTTCCTAAACCCTTTCCCTTTTACTTTTCTTTATCATTGAAGTTTTGTATATATGTCATCCACACTGAAGGAGAGATAAGCTAAATGAAAGAAGAAGAATCTAATGTAAGTCCCTTTGTGTTTACCAACAGAATCATACGAAGTCACTGAGCTATCCCTTATAGAATTATAAGAAAAGGAACCTTGGAGTTACTTCACTGGATCACATAGTTCAGCCTTTGAAGAGCTTTATTCAAGAGAGTGGGATACTCTAGTGTTTTGCTCTGTTGTTGACTTGTCTAAAAACAAACATCAACAGGACTTACGCTGAATTCTTCTTCATTCATTTAACTTATCTCTCCTTCAGTGTGGATGAAATATGTACAAGGTCTTAAGAGAAATGGAAAAAAGGTAAGGGTTCAGGATGACTAATCTAAGGTCAATGAAGCAATGATGATGTTTGAATAGACAAACTCCTAATCAACCTAACTCCACTTCGCCAAGGATGCCTACAACTACATGAAGTTGGTGCAATCTCCTAAGGTTATGTGAATGATTTTCAAATCGTGAAGGCTTATAAAAGCACCCATTGAATGGCACAACTCAAACAAGCATCCATGATCAAACTCAAGCAAATAAGGCTTAGACTAGCTTTACACAACACTTCACCAATGATGAATGTTAAAAGCATGAGCTAGGATTTGATCAAATATTCAATACAACATACATTACATCAATGAGCTTTAATCTACTTGAAACATCTCTTCATTCAATTCAAGATACAAAAAACCATGTGATTCCACAAGACAAGACTTAAACACCAAGTGAACTCCAATGTCCTTGCATTAATCTTGAGAAATATTTACAACAACTTCAAGTCCTCTCAGAGAATTTCGAGAGTTTCTTTTATTCTACTCCTACTTGCCTACTGACTACTGATTTTACAAATGAGGCAACAAGGCCTTTATATAGTAGTCCAGAAATACAATGAATGGCTTAGATCAATTCGATAGCCAAGGGCTCACCACTTCAGTAGGTAGTTATAACAACTTTCTATTTTTAGTACAAAAGAGAGAGGCAATGAAGGCACGTTTTCCAATGTGATAAGGATAAGATAAAATCATTTAAAACGTCTTTCACATAAGCGTCCCTTTGGCTTCTTTTATTAAATAATACATTGAATGTAGTTGAAATGATGTGGCGACTTGTGATTGGCTTGATGATGAGTATCTGCCACATAGGTGCCACCTTAGCTTATTCCCAAACTGCATGTGATTTCCTTGAACTTGTAGGTTTGGGAAGGCATCTTGTTGATCTTGCCTTGCTCATCTTCTTGTAAACTAGATGTATGATAGATGTTGCTTCATTTGACTAATACTGTGATGCTTTCTCTTCTCTTGTAGGTAGGTTGATGTTCTTTGGATGCATCTTGATAGAGAGTAGTAGGAGATGATGATGATGTATACTTCCTTCATGATCAGAAGTAGGATCTCTCTTGGACTTGAAGATTGTAGAGTCTTGAAGCTTGGATGGATGAATGCCTTGGAACATTTGATGATGGAGCATATGAAACTGGATGTGAGCCTCTTGGAATGATGCTTCCTCTGCAACTTGAAGGTGATTCAAGCACTTACTCTTGATGATCATGATGTAGTTGATGAAATGCTTCCTTGAAGATGATCTTGAAGTGTTCCTTAGAGCAGCCACATGATGACTCTTCCTTCTTGAAGGTTGAAAGAACTTGAAGTAGAGCGGATGCCTTTGGAAGTCTTGATTATGATGTATTTCAACATGATGCCACTTGATGAAGATGATGTCCTTTGGATGGATGTCTTCTAGATGATCTTAACATGATGCCAAAGAATTCCAACACAAGGATGATGAAAGGTTCCAATTCAATGATTCCTGAAGGAGGCCCTTTGGAGCAGCTACTTATCTTGCAGCGATGATTGATGAAGAAGCTAGTTGACTTGAAGTGATCCAATAGGATATCCTTGAAGTGACTTCTTTGGACAGCTACATGATGCCTTCTATAGGATGATAACTTGTTAACTCCAGATGTTAGCCCCTTGGTGATTCCTTAGCTTCATCAAAGGTCTTTGTTCCTACAAGACATAGACATGAATAAATAACTTTGAAAACAAATCACTTCAGCCTCCTATATTATTTGAAATCTGATTTTTCAGCGTTCTAAAAATGAAATTTCACAAGAAGATCGTAATGATTGACTATCCTTCATGCAAATTTCATTAACACTTAGACAATTTTCTGTTTAGAATTCAATGGACCTGCTGAAAATGAAGGAGAAATTAGAATTCTATCCTTAGATGAGACTTTCCAAAGAACTGATTTGGAGAGATACCTTAAAATCAGACTCAACTTGGCTAAAATCAGACTTCATTTCCTAGGAAATTGCTTTGCTTCTGCTCCTTGAGGCGAATTTGCTCCTTGATGAGTGATGAAATGAAATCTAAAGGCAGATATATATATGATTTGCACTTAACAAACCACCCAATTGCCTAGGCTGACCTCTTTAAATGCATTGCAAAACATTTAATTTAGTTCCTCTTAACTTAGTTTGGTGCGAATTTCAATATCTGCATTTAGAAAATCTTGAAAGATGACAAGGGCGCAGTAGTTTAGATTTCTGATTTCCCCTTGCTGTGGCGCATTGGATTGAAACTTTGGGTTCTTCTTGAAATTCACTTCTTACAAATAAGATCAGCCTTCTCTACCTTTAATGATGGAGCAGCAGATGTAGCGCAGCAGTTCACAGTTTTGATCTTCACTTGAAAGATGATTTTAAATCCTTCTTAAATGCTTTCCAACATTAAACTTACCTTCTCTTACAAGGTTGCATTGGATGAAGGTTTTGTGTTCTTCCTGGTTTTGACATGATCTTTCATCATGGCGCATAAGATATGTATTTTGATCCTTGATTGATATCTTTCTTGAAAGGGCGCTGTGGTTGGCACTTTTGATCTCATCTTATCATTGGGGCTTTGATTAAGAATTTTGGATCCTCATTACTCTTCTTTACTCTTGGCGCAGCACTTAATCATGTGGGGATCTTCTTAATTTGGATTTAAAATCATTTTTAAAAGGGCGCACTAGATCAAAGATTTGATTCCTTATCTTAAATTGCATATTGATCACCATAGAAACCTTACATACCTTGGGCGCATTAGTTAGAGAGTTTGATTTCTTCATATATTGAATCAGCAGATGAGGGATAACATCAGGTGCAGCACTTGAAGGTTTTGAATCCTTATCTCAAATTACATCTTGATCATCAAAGAAGAATGCCTACCTTGGGCGCATTAGTTGGAGTTTTTGGATCCTCTACTCAATGCATTCAAAACCTTGATCTTGTCATCCTTTATAAGGGCGTATCACTTGATGATTTCGGTGTTCGGTTGATAGTGATGCATTTCGCCAAGATTTTGCGCCAACTTTTTGCGCTACTCTTATGCCTTGTCGCACTGGATGGAGTTTTTGTGCTCTCTTAGCTAGATGGAGTTTTTGCGCTCTCTTAGCACTTAGCCATTTTTTCAGGGTCTCTTAGGGTAAAGGTCTATTGATCAATATACCTTTCAGGATGTTTGAGATAGGTCTCGAATCCACCGGATTTAACATGCAAAATCTAGAATTTGGAGGATCCACCAGATTTTAGACGTAGTCAATTTTTCAGGATTTCAGGCTACCAGACTTTGTCATTTTCAGGATCTCAAATACATCAGGATTGGTCTCAATATTCATGAATTGGATGGAAATTGATCAAGACTCTTTCATTACTGCAAGTTCATGTTCCAGATGAGACCTCTAGTTATAAAGCAAAATCTTCTAGGAGAGAGATTTCTTGTTGGATTGGCAGAGGAAACGAACCTAAAACATCATCCAGAACTAAATGCAAAGCATTAGAGCTTAAAAAAAGGGGGTTCCCCATTTGCAATGGGGCGATGTGTGATTTGGTCACAGCAATTACTATTCTCAAAAGGACACCACCCTTCTAAGAGATGCCTCCCTTCATAGAAAGCATGAAGATATAAATTCAGATTGGTGTGGAGGAATAAGGGGGATCAAGCAGCAATAATATCTGATTTGATATAGAGATGGGAAAAGGAACAAGAAAATAATACCTGAATTAATTTTCAGATCTGAAGAAGGGAATACACATCAGAAATTCTGAGTTGGATCTGCAGTAATAAAATAGGCCATCAGGAATATAGAACAGATATTGTTCAATCAAACAAGTATTCCATCAAGACAAATTTAAGAATAGTAAGACAGTTTACATCAGCAGCAGCCAAGAGATAACAGGTTAAAGAATCGATCAAACCAGGTTTGTCATCTTGTCCAAGATAATATGTTTGTGATCATAAATATGTGAATGATCTCTCTAACATAAATTATAAAAGAATAAGATAATAGAGTGAGAATATGTATAACATAATAAAATGGTAATAACATGAGGATATTACATAGAATGAGAATATATATATATATATATATATATATATATATATACGTGAATAGAATGAAATGAAAATATTATAAGTATAATTGGAAGGAATAGTATAAGAGTATTGGTAATGAAATGTAATATCATCATAGAATGAAATGTATACCATATGATAAGAATGCCCATCATCAAGAACATCTATAACATGTGATATAAGAATGCTTATTAGAATGAATAAGTATATGGAACAAATTAAGATATAGGATAACAATGTTATAATCCTAATGGACATGAAAATGCTCATAACTATGATAGAGTAAGAATGAATAGCCTAAGAATGAAAAAGGCATAAGAATGTTTATATGATGAATAATATTCCTATAAGAAGGCATACTGAATATTGCCAAATGATATGAAAGGCAATCATGTGATAGTAAAGGTAATTCATAACCATGGAATACCCGGGATGAGAATAGAAGCCTCATCATTAATCCACCTACACACCATATAAGTTGAGACTGATGGTTAGGGTAGGCAATTGGCCTAACGGTGGGTAACGCTCAAGCTGGTGAGATATCACCCCTCGGAGCTAAGTAAAGAGGCCCTTGTCTCAAGTTGGTGAAACATCACCCCTTCGAGACAAGTGGAGAGGCCCTTGTCTCAAGCTGGTGAAACATCACCCCTCCGAGACAAGTGGATAGGCCTTTGACTCAAGCTGGTGAAGCCCTTCACCCCTCCGAGTCAAAGGAGAGAAACATTGGACCCATGGCAGTAGGTCTAGTATATTGCGCCCTAACAAACCCTCTCTTATTGGGTGAGTGTTCTGATTAACGTTCAGGCTAATGAATGTCTCTCTCGAGGTAAACCATGGAACATATATATCAGATGAGGAAATGTGAAATGCATTTATGTAATGAATTTAATATGGATTATGATAATAAAGTTCTAACCTTAAAGGGAAATGTGAAAGGTATATGAATGTGATATTGATATTTATAAATGGTTATTAACCCTAATTGCAATAAGATGATATTATAAAGATGAAT
The DNA here is from genome assembly GCA_027924645.1 of Cunninghamia lanceolata. NCBI lineage: Eukaryota > Viridiplantae > Streptophyta > Pinopsida > Cupressales > Cupressaceae > Cunninghamia > Cunninghamia lanceolata. The sequence continues at coordinate 2,536,536 of BSBN01000931.1, forward strand.
TGATTATTAATGTTCTCTTTTACAAGTTGAAATTGTGTGCAAGGTTAAGAAGAATTTTGACTTGCTAGAAGGGGACATTACAATTTGCCTCGTGCCCTTGCCTGAGAACTAAAAGATAGGCCATTACCTAGTTTTTTGTTTTCAAAGTATATTCAAAGCCCTAAGAGTTAAATTGTACATATTGTAAAAACCTAGAGGTCGTGTCCTTAAGTTCTAGGTTTTTTTGTTCTATTCCCCTCCAATTTGTAGAAATGTTTTACTGCACATGCTGTTTTGTTTTGTGTTCCACCTAAAACTGCAAATTAAAACACCAATGGGTATTGTTGTGACCATTGTTCTGACCAAATCACACATCGCCCCATTGCAAATGGGTCCTGTTTTTTTGAACTCCAGTGCTTTGTTGAGTCTTGTATGATGTCTTAGGTTGATTGCACGATGAAGTTAGTAGTGTTGGAGTCCTATAGTACCCCGATGACCTGATATCCTGATGTTTGAGATCCTGAAATTAACTAAGTCTGGTAACCTGATCCTAGAATCCTGAAAAATTGGCTAAGTCTGAAATCTGGTGGATCCTCCAAATCCTATAATCTGCATGTTAAATTCGGTGGATCCAAGACCTATCTCAAACATCTTGAAAGGTATATTGAAAAATATTTAAAGTATAAGAAATTCAATCTTTCAACTTATACTTAAATATATTTTTTAATATACCTTATGCTCTGGGACTTCCATTTCTAGGCGTGAATTTGCTCCGGGAGGCTAGGCGCATTTTCTCACTTGCAGATACCCAAACCAGCGCCTTAGGTTGAGACTCATATGTGCGCCTAGAGGAAAATCAACTTTCAACTACTCCAAAAGATGATGCCTTGATTAGGATTGATATAAAAGGCCTTAAACATCAAAAGTTTGACAAAGGAATGATTCAAGAGACTAGGCGCCTTGAGTTGAAGTAATTGAGTTTAGGCACCCATTCTTTGTTGCTTTTGTCATTTTTGGGCGCCTTGATGTTAGATGAAGTCTAAAATGAATGAAGATTGCGCCCAGTGATAGGAGCCTTCTGGAAGTGGAAAATTGAAGTTTGTTGCAAATTATGAGATTAATTTAGACAGGGGCCCTTACCCCTTCTACAAAGTAAAGTAGGCGCCTTGTAAAAGAAGGCTTGGAATCTTGAAAATGTACTAAGTCAAGTGGGCGCCTAGAGAGGAAAGATTATCCTAAACAAACCCCAAATAGACCTTAGGTGCTCTTTACCTTCAAAACTATCCATTTTGGGCGCCTTGATGGTAATCAACTTACAAAGGTAAGTCTTGAGGATTCTCCATATCAAAGTGAAGGTGAGTAAAAGAACAACATAGATGAAAGAGCTCCTTAAATGGGAATGCACATCTCTTGAACTTTAGGCGCCAATTCCTATAGTTTTAGTCATCATGAGTTTAGGTGCCTAAAAGAAAATGTTTTGAGTTTGTAAGTGTTAAAACTATTGAACCTTCCCTTGGACTTTCAAAGCAACTTAGGGTCACAAAAGAACACCTAATTGAGTCTGGGCGCCCTTTCCTACTTCTAGCAACCTCAAATTGCGCCCAACTTGGATGAGACAGTCATGATGTTAAGGTGCCAATTCTATGTCCAAATGACCTTTAAAGGACGCCTAGTAATTCTAAGACCTCAAGCATCTCAAATGGTGACTTAAAATGTCAAGAAGCAAGCTACAAACTAAGCATCATTTCACACTTGGAGCATCCCCAATATAGCGCCTAGAAGACAAGGGGATTGAAAATGAAGTGTTGGAGACTTTGAGAATAGGCGCCAAGGAAGAATTTTATATGAGATAGCTCTTTTGGGGTGAACTCTTGAGAGATACAATCATCAAAAGGAGCCAAGAATGAAGCCACTTGAAGTTAGGCACCCTTCATGAAACTTTCTATCTTTAGATGCACCTAGTAAGGAAAATGCTTGAGTTGAGGCGCCTAAGCATGAAAATGAAGTTTAAACCAATGATAAATGGCGTCTTGGAAGAATAGACATGAAACAACCCTTTGATCAAGGCGCCTAGGTGAGGGTAGTCCTCCCAAAACATTCACTTGTTTAGTAACACGAAAAATGACAAGTATAAAGCTTAGATTAATAAGGTGCTATTTCATCTTCATATCAACCCAATTGGCACCTTGAATAAAATCACTCAAATCCATATTTAAGAGTTGGCGCTTGAAAGATAGAAGTCCTCTAAGACATTCACTACTGTCTAAAGCATGAAAAACGCCAAGTATGAAGCCATTAATTTTAGGCGCCCTTTCACTCCTCTACAAACCTATTCTGGTGCCTAGAGAAATCATCACAAGTCTAACATTTTGAAATGAGCGCCCTAAGAGGAAAACTATGTTTGAATCTATCCACATTGAAAGTATTGAGTTTGATAGGATCACAAGGGTATATACAAGTCATGAGTTCATGAAATTTTGAAGTAAGGGGTTACATTAAAGCTAGGCACAATTTTTTGCATCCAATGATCATCTTGAGCACCAAGGACATAGATTGTTTTGAGAGACGAGTTTTGACGCCCTAGAAGAAATTGTATTGAAGACACCTATTGAACGAACCTCATAAGGGAGATTGACTTCTTTGAGCCACTACAATTGTTTGAAATCATTTAAAGTCATGAACGTGGGACTAACTTGTGTTAGGCGCCCTTTTGCTACTCTTTTCACCTGTATAAGCGCCTAAGTTTGAAGTTGGATTATTACATGTTTAAAGTGATTTTTGTCTTACAAAGGGATTAATATTGTTTTATCTTGTCTTGTAGGAACATTAACAAAGCTAAGGAGTTGTTCAAGGAGTCACCTTCAAGCGAGGAGTAAGGAGTCACCTTCAAGGAAGAGTCATCATGTGGCCGATCTAAAGAATACTTCAAGATCATCAAGAGCAAGTACCTGAATCACCTTCAAGTTGCAGAGGAAACACCACTCTAAAAGGATCACATCAAGTTCAAGTATACTTCCACATCTGCATTATGTTCGAAGATACTTCACCCATTAAGCTTCAAGACTCATCAAGCTTCAAAGTCTCCTTGAGAGGTCATCTACTCCGCATCCAAAGAAGGTGCTATCATCTACACTCCAAAGGGCCACTTCAAAGATCATCGTGAAGAACTACTTCATCTTCATCATATCATCATGTCAAAGATACTTCATCCATTTAACTTCAAGTTCCATCCAACCATCAAGTCCAAGAGAGATCATCTATTCTTTCATGAATGAAGCATCATCATCTACTCACTCTTCAAAGAAGATCAACATCAACCTACCTGTAAGAAGAAGCATTACAGAGTTAGTCGAATGAGCTACAAATATCATACATATTCAATTTACAATGAATAAGGCAAGATCAACAAGATACATATCAAGTGTTCATCATCAAAGTAATCATATTAAAGACATCATAAGATGATATAATTTGGGAACATGCTGAAGTGGCATTTATGTGGCGAGTACACATCATTATCCAATCATAATCAGCCACATCATATGACTACATTCAATGTATCATTTAATAAAAGAAGCCAAAGGGACGCCTATGTGGAAGATGTTTTAAATGATTTCATCTTATCCTTATCATATTGGAAAACGTGCCTTCATTGCCTCTCTCATATGTACTAAAAATAACAAGCTGTTGTAACTAACTGTTGAGTTGGCATGATCTAAGCCCTTGGCTACATGAAATGATTTTAGCCATTCATTGTAATTTGGACACTATATAAATGCCTTGTTGCCTCATTTGTAAATCATTAGAGAAGATATAGAGATTAGAGATTATAGAGTAGTCAGTAGGCAAGTAGTAGTAGAGTAGAAGAGACACTCGAAATTCTCTGAGAGAACTTGAAATTGTTGTACATATTTCTCAAGATTAATGCAAAGACATTGGAGCATTGTTTGGTGTTAAGTATTGTCTTGTGAAATAACATGATTTCTTGTACTTTGATGAAGTGGAGAGGTGTTTCAAGTAGATTAGAAGTATATTAGAAGCTCATTGATGTTATGTATGTATGTATTGAATAATTGATCAACTCCTAGCTCATGCTTTTAACATTCATCGCTGGTGAAGTGTTGTGTAAAGCTAGTCTGAGCTTAATTTGCATAAGTTTGATTGTGGATGCTTGTTTGAGCTGCGCCATTCGATGGGTGTTCATATGAGCCTTCATGATTTGAAAACCTTTCGCTATCCATAGGAGATTGCACCAACTTCATGTAATTGTAAGCATCCTTGGCGAAGTGGAGTTAGGTTTATCGAGGAGTTTGTCTGTTCATACATCATCATTGCTTCATTGACCTTAGATTAATTTTCTGAACTTTTATCTTTTTACTTTCTTTATCATTGAAGTCTTGTACATATGTCATCCACACTGAAGGAGAGATAAGCTAAATGAAAGAAGAAGAATCTAATGTAAGTCCCTTTGTGATTATCAGCAAGATAACATGTAATCACTGAGTTAACCCATCACAAATTATAAGAAAAGGAACCTTGGAGTTACTTCACTGTATCACATAGTTCAGCTTTTGAAGAGCTTTATTCAAGAGAGAGTGGGATACTCTAGTGTTTTACTCTATTGTTGACTTGTCTAAAAACAATCATCAACAGGTATAATTATAGGTTTCCCAAAGGTTGGGATGAGAATTTGGCATACATTCAACATCCCTATAATAGGGCAGTCCACTCTTCTACAAAGTTGTTGCCTTTTGAGGCATGTTTTGGGTATCTACCCCCTAGTCCATTTGATGTTTGTTTGGGATAGTCAAAGGAAAGATTTGAAAATGAAGATTTGGAGGTGCAAAAATTTGAGAAGTTCGTAGATAAGGTGCAACAAATACATCTCTATGTTCAAGAAGGGCTCGAGGAGTCTCAAGTCGAATACAAGTGCTGCCATGATTAACCTAGAGAGCAACACAAGTTCCAATTGGGTGACAAGGTTTGGGTGTATTTGGGTAAGGAGAGACTTTAAGGCCCAATAAAGAAGCTAGAATTAATTAGTATGGTCCTTTTAAGATTGTTGAGCAAGTGGGAGAAAACACTTTTTGGTTAGACCTTCCTCCTTATGAAGATGTACTTAGTAATCAATGTCGACAAGTTTCAATTGTTTGAACCTTCTATGTTGGATGAAGAAGATGTTGTATTGCTTTTAGTAGATGACTTGGCTCCAAGTGGATAAGAGGAGTTGGCAGGTAATGTCGTTTTGGAAAAGGGAGAACAAGAAGAGTTAAGCATGAGACATGGATGATAGGGTTAAAAAGTCAAGTTCCAAGCAAAGCAAAAAATTGTATCCCACAGATGATGTGGGAAGAAGTTCCCACATTTCTTGAGTCCTTAGAAGGTGTGATCTAAAAATTAGGTCAAAAGTGTTGGACCATTGGGGTCATGGAGATCTACTTTAGTTGAGAAAGTTGTCAAAGTGTCTTAGAATAGGGAGTTCCGCAAAGTTCAATGTGGTATGGAGAAGGAATGATTGTATTCTCGTCAAAAGAGTATCTAAAGTTATTTGGAGCATCTTGGATAGGTCTTGAAACAAAGGTGAGTTCAAAACTACATAAAAAATTTTATTTGACATTTTTTGCTAGTTTGTGCAGGTGATGTTTTTGCCATTGATTGTGGCAATTTCGCCTCAACTATGATGATTTCAAAAATGCCTCTTTGTTGAAAGTGGCAATTGTACTATTGTGAAAATAAAATGTGGAATATGAAGGCTTTTGTCATTTGAATGAACTCTTTTGATGTTTTTTGTTCCATTTTGGTGCCTTGGGAGGATAGAGGAGTGCCATATAATGTTTGTACTCAAAGGTAGAAGGGTTGGCTCTCATTGTCACCTTTTTTTACGTTCATTTTTAATTGGAAGTTTAAGAACAAGGGTTTCTAAGTTGCAAAGGCAGGTTGCTGGTTTGAGGAGCGATTTTTGACTTTGTACTTAGACTATGATTGTGGAATGAGGATCAAAATGCCCACTATTATTGGAGTTTTCACCTTTTTAGGGTTTGTTGCATTGTCTTAGTTATCGTGTGATCTCTTTTCATGAGTCAATCTTTGTTTTGTGTTTTCCTTGATGTTAGCATAATAAATGAACATGTATGATCATAACAATGTCCATCAGAGATCAATATAGGATATTTGAATGTGTTGTAGAGTTGACACAAGGATATCTATAGTTGTTGAAAGCTAGGAGACTATCTTCATTGCTTTACAAATCAATAATATTTGTTGGTTAAACTTATTTTTTATGTTCTGTAATTTTTTAATAATATTAAATATTTATGTGCTTAAGTTGTGTTTTTATAATATTCCATTTAGTATTGCATTCTATATATTTTCATTGTGTTTGTATTAAAATTGAAGTAGTGTTTTTATAAGATTTTTATTGTGCTTTTATTAAAAATTCATTGAAATATATGTATGTTGTTCAAGTTAAATTTTTTAAATGGTAATTTATTGTTAAAATTTTAAAGTATTTATGAATAGTTTTAATATAGTTTAGAAGGTTGGCATTTTTTGTTTTGTAGTTTGAAATTTGAATTTCATCATGGCATTATTATTGTTCAATGTTGGTGAAGGGAAATAGCAAGTGGATTGATTCCAATCTTTGATCACCTTTGTTGTAATATGTCACCGTTGTTGGCAAAATTCAAGGTGTTGGAGGTTATAAATGGATGTGTCATGAGTGCCTAAAGGAGTAGAAAGTTTCATATATCAAGGGCTTGTGACCACCTTTGCCAGAGAATAGGGATAGGGTGTGTTGTATGTCTGAGTTTGGATGTTAATAGCTGATTGGCGAAGGGGTTGTTAGCTACACAAATTGCAAACTATCAAAAAGAGGAAGATGAAGCTAATAATCTTGTTCAAGCATCAAAACAGAGGTGAACTCTATTTTTAGGGCTTTTTCAAGAGCTTCAAATCGATACAATGAAGAAGCAAATCCAAGACATAATCATGGCAAAAGTGCTAGATCCTTCTGGAATTTTTTACAAGCAGATGTATGAGATAGTTTAGAAGAGGTGAAATAAAATGACAACCCCTTTGTAGCTTTTGGCGTATGCTTTGAATCTCAAGTACTACCATGCTGAGATGTTGGCAATGCCAAATAGAACAACACCAAATACGAATATAGAGGTAGTTGATGGATATAAAAGTCTTTAATAAGTTGTATATAAATCCTAATGTTGTAGTGAAGATTTGAAATGAGTTTGGGACCAAATATCCTCTAATGAAACTTATGCAAATGTTGATGCAATGGTAGATAAGAAAGAAATGGACCTTGTGAAGTGCTGGAACTTCTGCTGTGTCATGACTAAACATCCACAAAAAATCGCAATCAAGCATCTATCGCAGGCTTGGCATTCTATGGATTTTATTCTAATTTAAATTATTCCTTATTTTATTTTTTGTCTTTTTCTAATTTGTGACATTGATGCTTTTATAGGCTTTGGGTTCTTTCGTTGAAAGGAATTGGAGCACATAGGGCTTCATCTATTCTGTGAAGCATAATAGGTTGGCAACAAGTAGGGGAAATGACCTTGTATATGTTCATTCAATCTTCATCTCCTATTGCACTCTTTCATAGTCTATAAGAAGGAACCTAATAGGCTTTGTGATGTGCAATTGAGATGAGTGACATTAATACATCCATAAATGCATTGACACATCTCAATCCCAATGGTGACGATTTTGACGCATGAGGATCCTTTGGTGCATCTTCATCTAGTTCTAAGAGTGTAGTTGGTGGTTGTACTCCATCCAGCTATCCTAGCTCTCTAGAGAGTCATGATAATATGGAACTCTAACTTCAAGAGAATATTGATAACTTTTTTTATAGCATTAGCATATGATTTTATCGAAGTATTTGTTTTGATGACAAAATTTTATGAATAAGTATAGACATTTTGGAATATAGTAGCATGTCATGTTACCATGTTAAGGCATTTGTTTAAATTAAAGATTTAAACATCGTGATGATGGCGGTAAAGTTACTTTCGTGAAAACGTGATGTTTAATAGAGTTTTATAATGATATTAAATAATGTTATAAATGATTATAATATAATATATAGTATAATGGAATATATTATATTATCAATTCAAATAATATTATATATGATATAATATATTAATAAATATATATTATATAAATAAATACTAATAATAAATATAAATATTAATAATTAATATTATATATGAGAATAAATATAAATTAAATAAGACGATTGACATCCTCTATCTCATCGAACCCTCCTAAAGAATCAACCACAATAGGCAAAGAATAAATTATACGATTATAAGATGCTAAAAGGGGATTATACACATACTCAGCGATCCTTACAAATAGCGTCGGTTAGTAAACTAAGTAATAAAGCGCCAAGACAAGTTACCAGTCAGCAACAAGTGAATGAAGGTCAGCGAAAAATATAACTATGACAGCGATAAGTAATAAAACCATAACTTATTAACTAGTATGGAAATAACGAATGTCTGAAACAGCGGACAAACTAACCAAATCCCAATAGCAGCGATTATTATAAATCCATTGTTGTGTTCAAAGAGGTACAAACTAAGGAATGGATCGTGACCTTTGTAAAGAGGTATTCGCTGCTCCCTTAGGAAGTAAACGTTATAATAAGTGAAGGCATTTCATCATCTAGGGGGGAGGATATGAAGGAATCAGCAATAATGTCACTGGGATATCGTCGGAACATCTGCATATCTGCATCGAACAAGATCATCATAGCAACGATCAGCCAGTAATCATAGAGAAGCAATACAGGAGATTAAAAGCGGACATCAGAAAAGATAAAGGGAATAGCAATACAGCAAGGTAAAGAAAAGGTTTTGCAGATCCACTTTCAGCAGATCCACCAGGTACGTCATCTGTCATAAGATAAAATGATATATATATATAATGTTAGATATATAAGTGTTTATATATATATAAATGATAGAATAAAATGATAGAATGAAACCATATGTATAGCATAATAGAAGGGTAATGAGAATATGGTATATGTATAGGATTAAGATGATTTATATTAATGATAGGATATAATAGTGTTGTCATTTCTGATTATGATTATAAATGGACTGTCAAGTTAATAGTTACAATTATGATGTTAACCATGAATAAATGCACTAAACTTAGATAAAACCATGAATGTGCATAGGGATAAACTAATATAAAGAATAAATGCCAATGATATATGATCAATTCTGATATAAGGCCATGATGTCTTAATATAAGGCATCTTGTGTTAAATGCTAATAAGAACAATTATGATATTTATGAAATCAATGAAAAGACAAGTTGGTGATATGCTTGGAGCTGACTAGGACTCTTCCTTTAACCCCTCTATCACCTCTTGGGTATGATGTAGTTGGGAATAGTTTGTATTAGCCTAGGTATCTCTCGACTGGACGTGAAGTCCCTCGAGCCAAGTGATGAGGAACCCCGCGTGTGGGTGAAATCCTTGGGCCTAGAAGAACTTGTAAAAGTTAATTTTTCTCTACAAATGGTGACCCTCGTCTGGATGAGGTACTCCGTGTGTGAGTGAAATCCCACGAGCCAAATGGTGAGGGACTCCGCGTGTGAGTGAAACCTTTGGGCCTCCGTAAGAGATGGTTGGACTACATCCCTAATGAAATCATGCTTGGTGATCTAGAGCTGGTTAACGCTCGAGTCTACCATAAGTCCCTCCCAAGTCATATCATGAACCAATGATGAAAATGAATAACATATATGTGAATGTGTTTATGAATTGGGAATGTTATAATGCATGATAATGAAATGAATTATATGAAATATAATGTGAATATGATCCAATGTGTTGTAGTCTTAATGATTATATGTTGAAGTAAATGATAAGTAGATTACTAATGTTCTCTTTTACCAAGTTGAAATTGTGCAAGGTTGTGAAATTTTTTGGCTTACTAGAAGGGGACATTACATAGCAATTGCCAATGAGTCTATATTACTTCTTGTAATGGTGAAAATTGCATACTCTTGCACTTTTCCCTTATGTTTTGGGCTTTGGTTTGGTTAGTGTTATGAATGTAATAATTAGATTACAAGTGGCATAATTGTGCGAAATTGGCTAGTGACATCCCATATCTTGATCCCCTTTATCACTAATTTGAAAACTTGTTTGAGAATTTCGGATCTTGTGGGTTTCCCAATCAGGTACCTTTGTAGGAGGCTACAAGCATTGGCGGCAAGGTGTAGGTCACGTGTAGCAATGCTATAGGTGGTCATAAAGCTGCTACAGGTGTTTAGTTCATTGCCATAGGTGTTCATATAACTTCCAATTAGCATGGGATCATTAAGGAGAGCAATTTTCTTTTGCTAGAATTGTTAATGGGGGCAATCAATATTGTTTTTAGCCATGTTATAGGTATTGGAATGTTAGGACAATGAGAGTATGTTTGTACATCAATGCTATAGGGGACTTGAGGGTTTTTTGAAATGCTAGCATATTGTATGTGGAGTCAACCCATGCATATTTTCATGGCTGCAGACTAGTTCTAGATGAGTTGTAGTAGTTGGGAGCTCATTTTAACAAAAGGATGAACAGAGGTAGTTTGCCTTGCATGGGCAACTTGATGTTGGCTATGTGTCATCTTGGTCTTTGGGTGATGCGACCTTGTGTAAGTTTGGTTGGCTAGCTATTGTCCTTGAGCTGTGACAGTTGTGACATTCCCTCTTGGAGGTGGTCTCTCCTTTGTCCATGTTGGCAGGGCTGTTATACAATGATTGGTGAGCTACATGGAGACAAATTATTTGTACTTACATGGACGACCATTGCCTTACAAGGCAACCATACATATTCCTAAGAGAGGGCATATGGAAAAAGGTGGTTGTTGCCATACCAAGATAACCCATAGATCTTCCTTGGTAAACCAATGGAATAAGAGAAGACAAAGAAGTTGAATGCAAAAACAATAATCACATTTTCCAAATTGTTAAGGCAAAGAGGAAGAGACGACAAGGTTATGTGAATTATAGAGAGCTGAGTGGAGAACAAAGACCACTATAGGTATAGATTACAGCCCCAATAAAATCATTAAATTGGCAACCTCCATGTATTGAAAGTGAAACTATCATAGTGAATACATGTCGTGCATTATGCTCATTGCATGCCATGCCATTTGTTCCACTCTTTCACTTTTTTTGCATGATTAATACTGCTGCAAGTTAATTAAATGCATTAGGGTAGGTTACTAGAAGTAGTGATTAGCATTCTAACTTAGGAGAATCCATGTTGATGCAACTCTAGGGTTATCAACCCAAAGGTTTATGGATCAAGTGGTATGGAAGTTGTAATTTCCATTGGGAAATTTGAGTCTTTAGGTTGTGTAGGTATATACTAATAACCAAATCAATTGGCAATAAAGATCTGTTACCTTTTGAACTTGAGATTGGATCCAAAGAGTGGTTGAGGAGCGTGAGAACAACAAGAGAGGAAGGTGGAGAAGCTAGATTAAAAAATTGGAAGATGTTGCTAGGGTACTAAATTATGAGGAGAAGTTGGACAAATTGGAAGGCATGATGTTAGCCCTCGTCTCCAAAATTGGATTCCCAAAAGGCAACATTGGAAAAGGTGAATTAGAAAGAGCAGAAATGGAACGAGGTGAAGGTTCTTCAAATCAAATGCAAAAATTGACATCCAGTCATATAAAGGTGAGATTATGCTGAAAAATTGGACCAAAGGTATACTTAAGCCTTCATCAACAATCCTCACACTAGTAGGTTTCTTTTGCAAGAGTAGAACTTTTCGGGCATGCTCTCACATGGTATGAGAGCTATGTACACTCGTAGGGAATTAGGAAAGTGCCATTGGTTGCCAAGTGGGAAGACTTTAAGAGGCTGCTTTGTAAAAAATTCTATCCTATATGCCATGGAGAACAGCAAGTGATGCAATGGCATTACTTGTGACAAAGGCAAGGACAAAGCATGCAAGCCTACACTGATGAGTTCAATAAAAGGGCAGTCCAAATGGGCAATGACGTTATGAATCTATCATTGATCTCTAGGTTTGCATTCTTGATCGCTAGATCCATTATTCGCCACTTTGGATCAAATTTGCAGGTGTAGACTTGACCCAAGTTACTTTTGCAATTATGGATCTGTATCCTTCACGTTTAAAATTCAAAATTCAAATTGTCGCATCACAGATCTTTTCAGTAGCCATTGTGAGTCGACTTTATCCACATTATGTTGATTGTTGTGCTTGGATGTTGTATTTAAGGACATTCACTCATTCATTTGGATGTAGTTAAAAGGATTTAGTGCATAATTAGAGATAACTTGATCTTAGGCTCATTGCATGATTGCTTGTTGTGCTTAATCCTTTTCCCCATAACAAACCGGTTTGTCCAGGGACTTAGAAGAATGTGAACCTTGTGATACAACAAATTCCCCAAAGGTGTTTATAAACACTGCTTGTCCTTACATCAACTCAAATATCAAGATCAAGTCAAGTGGATTAAATTAAGCTAGATTTTGTTAGTTCAGATTTCACACATCAAATCATATTTGTGTCAGTGTTCCATGGGGACGCGTCGCCCGCAAAACACCCTGTGTTTTTGAGATGGGGACGTTTTGGGGATGCAGGGACTTGGGGGAAATGTTCCCCTGTTGTCCCACCATCGCCACCCACGACCTGGGGACATTTTTGGGACATCCCCTTTATTTTTGGTCTTCTTGGAGACTCTGGGATGTCCCCAAGACGCCCAGGGGACTCCCAGACATCCCCCCATGACAACTAAGGCAAAAAGTTCATTTTTTAAAATCAGTTTTTTTTGGGATCCTAAGCAGTCACAAAAGTGGAAAAAACAAAATGAGAAAGGCTAAAGGCTGCAAGATTGAGAGTATTAGGATAGAAAAGGTAAGGACTTGTTATTGTATAAAACGAGTGATAAAATTGTGAAAATGGCGTGCGCCATGAAGGTTTATGTGGTATCGAAGGCCTTAATTTGGTTTGCCCTCGAACTCCATTGGGGGCGTTGCCCCTCAACCTTGTTGGGGGCTTTGCACCTTGAGCCTTGCAAGGGGCGTTGCCCCTTGACCCCACTGAGGGCTTCACCCCCAAACCCCCACCCACCACCATCCCGCCGCCGTCATCATTTGTATTGAGTGGACAAAATTTGCCATTCTTAGGGGATATTCAAAGGAGGCCAAGATAGACAAGGAGATTATGGCACAGGAGGACCCAATTTTGTGGTGGACTATGCATGGGCCTACTTCTATGACTGTCGATCTAGCCATTTGTTTGCGGTCCTAGGTTTCTATTTCTCCTGTTGTTGAGAGGAATTGGTCTACTTATAGCTTCATCCACTTCGTTAAGAGGAACAAGCTTACCTCTAGGACGACAGAGAAGCTTGTGGTTGTGCTTAGTGCCTTATGTCTCATTGACTGCAACACACTTATGTACAAGGAGAGTCCAACAACTAGATGGGATGTAGAGCCAAAGGAACCAACACACAGGGCTGGTTGGTATCGGTTTGGAGGAGCTTGAGCATGTGGAGTCTAGTAGTTCTAGTGATGAGGAGGTTGGCAAGAACTTTGGGGATCATTAGAGACATCAGGGCATTAGCCATTGACTCATAGTCATTTGTATTTTGTTTTTGAACATTGTAAACATGAATCATCATTATGAAAATTTGGAAATTTGACATGTCACATTGTCATTGTTAATGTTCAATGCAATCATTGCAATGTGTTTAAAGTTTAAACTTTATTGTTTAGTAGTTACTACTTACCAGTTTACTTAGTATGTGAAAGTTTCATTTGTAATTCTTATACTTATTTCTTATACATCTTTTTATAACTAATTTTTTAAATACTATATGTATGTGCGCCACCCTCTTGTTGTTGCCCCTCTGTAGTCCCCAAATTTAGGCCCTTGGTCCCACTGTCCACGAAAGTTCCCCCCCCCATTAGGAAACTCTGTGGAACTATGATTTGTGTAGAAGATCAATTTGAATGGGGTGGAGGTTAATTGAAGCGACAAATAGTTAAACTTTCAGAATATGAGATCTTTGTCACAAAGAATCATAAAAATTTGGAACCAATGCAAATCAATGCTACCCCTTCAATTTTATAGTGTGCATAGGGATATGAGTAGTCGGCTTGTGGCTACTGTTACTCTTAATTAAGTTATATGATCATTAATATAGTTTTATACTGTGTTCCACAGCGTTTCGAGGACGGGAACGATAGGGGATGCGTTTTAGGGACGGTAGTCCAAGGGCCATTTTTTGGGGACGGCGGGGGGCAGCGATATATGAATTTTTCAATATATATATGAATTTTTCAAAATATATGCCATTGTATTAAACTCACCATGGAAGATTAAAAGCTTGATTCTTGTAAGTTTGCTATTCCCATGGTTGGAGCAGACATTGTTTTGGCAGTCCAGTGGCTCACTACTTTAGGAACAATTGAGATGAACTTCCAGGAGCTATTCATGCGGTTTCACTCAGAGGGTAAAAGTGGTTGCATACAAAGTATCCATAGATGGTAAGCTTGCACCAAATGCAAAAGATGATTAACAAGGGGATAGATAGAAGTGTGGCTCAATTATTGTCTTTGGTAGTGCAACAGTCAAAGATTCCAACATTGCCACATCCTCAAGCTATTTTGAAAGATGGGCCAAAAGGATTGCCTCCCAAAAGAGATCCTAAGCAGGCCAATCAATTAGTGCTAGGGTACCACCTACCGTCCTTAACCTTGTTTTTGAAGGTACACCAAAAGGTTAGAGCAATGGAGGAACATATTCAACACCAACAAGAGGTACTCTCTAGTAGCAAGGAGAACAAAGGCATAGAACAAAATGAAGTAGCAAGATGATCAGTGCAGAATTTTAACACAGATGGTGCTACCTAAGCTAGATGTAGAGGGGAGTCCCATCTCAAAGCCTAAGTTAATTGTTAGCCATGCACAAAGGAGCTGAGGACTAGGACACTCACAGAATGGAAGAATTTACTGGTCAGAGATGCCACATGGAGTATGAAGATTTTGTGCAGAAGCATCCACAATTGATCAGCTTTGAGGACAATGTTTGTGTGAAGTTGGGGGTGGGGGCATGCTGTGCCCTTAAATCTTATAGTATGCATAGAGATATGAGTAGTTGGCTTGTGGCTAATATTACTGTTAAGTTATATAATCATTAATATTGTCTTATATAGGTAGGTATGTCGGCTTCATCCAAGGCATAAGTAGGGTATATATAGGAGCTGGTGGCTAGTTCATGATCATCATATTGTGAATTGTGTTCTTCTTGGAGATTTTTGGAGGTTTGCCCCCTTGAAGTGGCTTTTGGAGAATTCTCAAGTATTATCAAGTATTTGCAGCTAATTTTATTATATTCTTCTCTTCTGCAAGTTATTTCATTACAATCAGTCACTAACATTTGGCATATCATTTCCCCATTGGTTGTCAAGCTAACTATCACATTCAGTTATTTTAATTTCTGCATTTATTTACATTTATGGTATTGATCAATCCCAACTCCTTTATCTAAGATAATTTATGCTTAATTGATTGCATTTGTTTGGATTAGCCTAGATAAATTTATTAGGGTGTGATAAAACCCTTACTTCTCTCAAGATATATATATTATATGAGATTTTTGTGGGTGCTGTATCTGTGTCCATACAACTCTGCTTATAAACTAGTGGCAACAACCCTCAGATAACTGATAAGAATCCTCAAGCGATGACACCAATGGTGTTTAATTAGGTGAAATGAAGGTTTTATATTATATACGAGACCTTTATGAATGCTGTATCTGTTATACAACTCTGATCTCACCTAATTAAGCACCATTGGTGTCATCACATGAGGATTCTTATCAGTTACCTGAGGGTTGTTGCCACTAGTCTGAGTTGTGTTAACCAAATATTTGTTTCCGGTCATTTGCTGTCTAACTCAAATAGATCCAAAAAATCATTGTCTTGTGGCACTGCTCATGATTCTCTTTTAGACAGGTGCATCTAAACCTGCCTGGGCAATACTGGCCTTGGTTTTGCCTGCCTTGAGACGAGTTTCATACTTATGTCAAACTTGATAGAATGCTAAATATTTAGTCCGTAAGTTCATACAACGCACACAAAAACTACCATACCTAATGTGTACGTGTAACATGAAAATGATATTTAAGTAATGCTATAAGATCCATGTTACTCTTAATTTCTTAACGTTTAATAGCTATATCTATAACTAATACGATAATTCTCCCAATTTTACTAAGCTTTTTGTGTTGAATCTTATTGAAAACATTGTACCTGTATTTTCAGTTCTTGATTGCACAATACCATATAAATATAAGGAGCTTTGTACCCGCTTAACTTTATCCTGTGATAAAACAGTTACTCTGTCAACTTCAATTAGCTTATGTTTTGTACATGTTGGACAATCCTTTGTGCTTAGGTTCATTTGGAGATTCCTCATCGTATTCATGTTTCTAGGCCTTTCAGAGAATTTATGGAGCCAATGTGCAAACACCTGCATTAAGCAAAGCAGTTTGTTGTGGGTGTTCTCAAAACATATACAATTTTGATTTGTTCGTCAGTTGAGCTTGTGAAGATGGGATTGTTGTTCTTCGGCTTTACAAGTAAGAAAAGATGTCTGATTTGAACGCTAAAAAATTTAGAATCATAATGGAACATCTGTACTTGATGAATGTTGTATCTATTTGTAGAGTTGTGGGTGGAAGAAAATTGAGTAGAGAGTGTGAAATTCCATGGAGGAGGCTGCCCTGCCTTGTTCTACTTCGCATGCAGCCCCATGGAGCTCCTGAATGCAACTCCAGGAAAATAAATCCTGACCAAAAATAAAGAGAGGCCAACTTTTGGCAGTAAAGTTTTCAGCAGGTTCTGAAAGGGGAGGATGAAGTTTTCAGGCACTCACTTAGCAGCTCTGTAGCACAGTAGCAGCTATGCAGTTGAAGGGTTTTTTCACAGCAAATTTTTCTCACTGTAACTCTCTTTAAAACTTAATGATTTTTCTCTGCAAAAATTAATAAACAATTATAAAACTGCAAAAGGCCCCAAAATTCTTGTAGCAGCACATGCTGAAAAAATAAGCTTACTAGGTAAGATCTTAGTGAATACTATAAATCCCTCGAGGGTGTTCTTCATTTAATATATCATCTTTACAGTAGTTAAATAATACATACTGTAGCAGAACAATGGTAAATAGCTAATCCAAAGCCTGCAAGTATAGTTCAGAATAGCATTACTAGTGCAATTAGTAATGCAAAGTAATAATCCGAAAATGCATAGAAGGTATTATTTTGTCATTTTCTTGACATGTATACCATGCTATCATTACACTTGAAAAAATCACGATTGATCCTGACTAATTGCAACTCGCTAAATTTTGTTTTATACATACCTGTCATTTTTACACCGAGGCAGAAAATACAAAGCACAAGCAGACTGAATTTTTTTTAGTTTAGTATTAAGGTTAGTGAATTTAAAATTTTCTGTTTTTAGTTTCCCTTGAATAAATTTTAAACAGTAATGAGTGTTTTTCTTTTAATTTATACCCTAATCAAGGTTCAGGTTAAAAACTTAGGGCTGCTCAAAATGGTGGGCCCAACTCTGTGATGGCATGACCTGCTATTTTAGTAAATGTTGTTCTAACCCCGCTCATTGCTTTTATGATTGGTATTTTGTTCATTATTTTATCTCAATGCACTACATTTGACATGAAATAACAAAATCAGTTTTTCTCTCTACTGTGATGGAATATTATATCGTTTTTAAGTTTCCCAAGTTGTATCCAAGTTTTTCTTGGTTTAAACCATGGCAATTAAATTCCTTTTTCTCTTTTTCCATGCCACGCCAGTGCCATAAAAATGAAATGCTACTATGATGTATACCCGTTGGAACAATAACTAATTTAACATCTACTTTCACTGTTTTTAGTTTTTACATATTATGATTGACCAACTAAATAACAATTTCTAGATGAGCTGCATTTGTTGTAGGAAGAGTGCATTTTGTCCATCTTATATCATGTTATTTTAAGGTGCCCATTTTCTAGTAGATTTCAAGTTTTTGTTTGCCTCATCCACGAGTTCTTATTAAATCTGTAGATGCCAAACATATGTTTTATTTTGGGAGTTATCCTATCAAATAGAATAATTGCATGCAAAATTTGAAGAAAGCATATGTTAAACAAGCAGTATTCCAGCCAACTTAATCTTGCTGTTCAGGCTAACATCAACACCTTTTCATTCTTCATATTCCTGCCATATAATTGCAATTCTTTTCATCAAACTATTAATGATGCAATTTTGCCAATGACTGCATAAATGCAAAGTCTCTCTTCTACTTAATTTTTAATCGAGTTTCAATATCTTATGGGTGGTGAGCTTCATGCTCAAGTAAGAACAAAGTTAGTGTGTTAAGTGCTTTGGTGAAGATGGAGATACTGAACAAACTTGGTGATCCCTCTGGCATGTGAGATTTTCGTTAACACATATATTTACGAATCTGCAGCAATGTGAGTCTAATTTGTAATCCCAAATTTAAACAGAGCTTTAGTATAGCAAGTAACCAATTTATCTGTGAGCTTTCATATGTAATTTATATGCAATTTTTTTAATATAGCAAGTACTTGCATCAGGATGGTCATTGTCACAAAGGATGGAAAAGCTAGACAATGTTGGAAGCTTGACATGCATTCTGAATATCTACGACGCCAAATATCTGCTGTCTCCTCCCGATGTCATGCGTTGTATTATGAGTAAATCCCATTACATTTTCTAAGAGTGATGGTATTTTTACCGATTATCATCTATTGAATTCAAAGCTTTCATTGTGTTGGTAAACACGCTTTTCTTATACCTGGGGGAAGTTACAAACTCAGTTGGGGGCTTTTGCTTGACAGGGGATGCAAAGGAACCCTGGGGCAACTTACACACACACAAGTTTCCAAGCACCTGGTCTGACCCAATGGAGTTATAGAATCTAATAGTACTTGATGAAGTCAAGGATAGGGGGCCAAATGAATGGCAGCCTCGTTCTTGCATCAAACACCAGAGACCCATCGACAAGAGATCAACAAATCCAATATGAACACATGCAACAACTCAGACTTCTGCTAACACAAATATCGACTCCACAATAGATCTGGTTTGATTCATTAATACTAAGATTTTCATAATAAGACCAATACATTCAAGTGATCTCTTTACAAGGATTCAATGCCCAGATATGGAAACAAGCCCTTCACTTTCATAAACAATTTGAATTCACAAGTGCATTAAATGTTTCTACAAAAATTTGACAGAACCCCAAGGAACTAGAGACCTTCAACAATAATCTGCAACACAAGATTTTACAAGCAACCTCGCTACACTTGAACTTCAGATTTTCCTTGAACAAAAGATGATGCACATGTACTGAAACCTGCAGAATGACATGCTATCACCACAATCTGATTTTGGGGAAATTTTGACGACCTGCAAAACTCCACGCACAAGAACCACCCACACTAATCCAACACCTGCAACAAAATATTCATGCTCATAACCTTCAGTCTCCACACTTGAGCTTCCTGGCAACCTGCAAACACAGGAACTTAATGCTCCTTGCTACTTGCCAATCCTCTATCTGTAAGCTAGCTCTCCTTCATTTCCAAGCAATATTTAAAGTTTTCCTCCTCCAAAAGACTTGTTTCTTTAATTCCAACATCTTTCTTTCTTGCTTGGCACTTATAACTACTCAAATGGAGTGCCCAAATTTGCATGCATTTAATTTGGCCAAGTGGAATGTATTTGTGTTAGAGATTCTCTTACAACGGCCTAAAATAGCCAATTGGAGCACCCCTCTTCATGGAGCATTTTGTGTGGTCAAAGATCCTCTTACAATGTAACCCCCATTTAATTAGGTGTCTAGTAACCCCTTTTCATAATTAGGCAATATATCCTCTTACAACAAGTTACAAGTGGAGAGGAATTCAAGATTCTCTTCTCAAGTCCAAGTGTGGCATCCCAATTACAAGTACATGAGGTTTTAATTTAACAATAGTAAATGGGATGTCCTATAGTGTATGCCAAGGGGTTTCGTGATCAAATTGTTTGACAACTAACCTAGGAAAACACGAAAACAAAAGAAAATTAATTTTGGTTGATGTTGATTACTCGAATCCTTAGAGGATCCTGCATTACTACTATTGGTAATAGATAAACCTTGATCTCCATCATGGGCTTGAGGTTTGCACCTTTGAAAGTAAATCTATGTCGCTTCGGCTCTTGCTTTTGTTTCTGCATGTTGCAATAAGTTTCTGTCTTCAATAGGAGAGGAGTTGGACAAGTGGGTTTTGTTCCCCCATTCATTAATGTACCTTTCTCTAAATTTTCTGTAATTGATTGTATTTTCACTGATTAGTTTCTGATATAGAATTCATTACTGTTTTTTATTGGTAAATGCCATCTTCTTATACCAGGACCATTTAGAACCTGGTTGAGCACTTTTGCATGACCACCAAGTAGGTGAGGGAAAACTAGGGCAATTCACACCTGTGGGGTATCACACCTGTTGGGAGTCTCCCACTAGTTGATCTGGCCCAACATACTTAATAGAATTTAATGCTGCTATTGGTAATAGATAATCCTTGATGTTCATCATGGGCTTGAGGTTTGTCACCTCTGAGAGCAAGTACACGTTGCTTCAGCTCTTGCTTTTCTTGCTGTATTCTTCCATAAGTTTTTCTTTTATATAGGATTGTATTTTCTGTTGATGACCCTCTTTTTTAAGTCCTTAAATTTTGTGTTTTCTCAGTCTCTTAAACTAAAAGTTTCGATATGGGGAAATGTAATTTAGAGCATCCAATTGTTCTAAAAGATTTGCTTTTATGACCTTACTGTGCTTAATTTATATACAGTATTTGTTTGTACTTATAATTTTTCATGGTGTCATTACTTCTCTGATACAAGTTTCTGTTTACTTTTTTCAGACTCGGATTATGAAGGAAGATCTTTGTAACCACGTATGGGAATTTCGTTTTAAAACTGTAAGTTTATAATAAAGACTACTGTCTTAATTAGTTTTTTCTGTGCCAGCTTAGTGTTGCATGAAATTTATAGTGGTGATTTTCTCTTGCAGCCAGCGCCATTGTATTGGCTTAATTTGGATCCCTCATGGAAAGGCACTGGGCCTCCCATGCGGCGATACTTCCATCCCGATGGATCACAGACTGCAGACCCTACAGATAGAGTTTGGGGAGGTCATGAATGCACCTACTCCATTGTTACTTTTACAGACCAAGGAAAGATTAGGGAGCATTATGTGAGAATCAATCGGTGGCCAAGAATGTCTGTTTCAAGGAAGCAGGACTGGGGTTGGGAGCTTGATAACCACGTATATTGCTATTCAAGCATACCTGATGCTGATAAAGAGGGTGGCACTGGTCCTCTCTGTCCTATCAGGTAAATTCATAAAATGGTGATGTAAATATATTTAAGGTAACTTGTATTAAGCACTGCATGGTATGTTTTTCCTATTCGCAGACAGCTTGTTTTTGGAGTGGTCTATGTTCTCAACAAAACAGAAGGAACCAAACAATAACTATTTCATATTGCAAAAAAGTGGACTAAGTATTTATCTATCTCTTTTGACTTAAACTATGTACTTATCAAGTTATGCTTCGGACCGTTTGCTTCTACCAAAGTGTTGACTAAGTGTTCTATTTATTTGCACATACCTGTTGATGCTATTGCCTTTGCCATTGTTCATGAGCATATTAAACCAACATTTGATATTATACTGATATTTTGAAGCTTCTAGAATTATGTTAATCTGTGTATTGTCTCTTGAGGTAAAACAGCTGTACAATTTGTCTTATTGGTTATTGTTGTCAGTGGGTCACTGTTGTTCTTCAGATCACCCAGTTCCAACATTTCATTCATTTATTGGGGGACTTTGTGGTCATTTCTTTGTCTTGGGCGGAGGCATTCCTGAATCAAGAGAGTACATTAGATGAGATAATTTCTTGAATATATTAGTTGATTCCTAAAAATTAGGACCACTTATTAGAGGTCAGTGGAATCTGAATGCACAGAACACTTAAATTACTGATTGACATTGTTTAAGCAACTTGCATTATTGTTGGACTCTTGCCAATTGATCTCAAGTAGTTCCATCGAGATCATAAAAAAATGCTGAGACTTATATTTCTACTAGTTATGTTCTCTCCAGAGTTGTTACGGGCTAAATATTTCACATTCTTCACCTGAGCCATTCATATTAGAGTGGGTTGTATTTGAACACTAACTGTAATAGTTGGTCTTGGGTCAATTTCATCGGACAGCTGATGGCAATACAATTGTTCTTTTGCATGTTTTGATTTGAAGTTCAAATTGTTGATTCTTTCCACTTTCTGATAGGCCATTGCTTTCTCTGTGATCACATGGAAACAAAATTGAGTTTATACTGTGTGAGAATACTCTGTGAAATCTTTGATCTTAGTTTTGATTCGATCTCTTACAGAAAATCTGTATATGAAAGATGAGTGAGGACTAAGTGATGTTTACTTGGTCAATCATCTAGCTTATTACTAATTAGTTAATTTGAGTTCATGGTTAGACTAGAGTTTCAGTTGCTTTAAAAAAAATAGTGCAGAAAAATGAAGATCTCTGTTGGACATTTTTTTATGAGCGGCAGATATTTCCAAAATTTACATGCAACGTTTCCAAGCCAGAACAGATAACAAAATGCAAAGATCAATCTATGGAAATAAATTAAATTTTTTTATGAGATCAGCTAATCACAGCATTAGAACTATTTTTTTTTGGAGACTTGTTTTACCGAATCCTTTATGTTAGATGTACTTGTCGTGATTAATTATTGTACTATGAACATCTCACATAATAACAACTTGTGGACAATTCATCATGATGACATTATTATCATACTTCAGTACTACATTGCATGATAGGCAATTATAATGACAACACAGTGAGAATAACTTATAATACTGTCTTTGAACTTCTCTAAGCCTGGCTCTGGTAAGTGCATTTGATGGATATACCCATTGACTGCATCTTGGGTTGAATGGTTAACTGATTCAATTTTTACAAACAAAAGAAAAGGTGTTTTTAATGTACCACGCTTAAGGAGTTTGCGCTAGGCATTAAATCAATGAATAAAGATGCAACAAAGTTAAAAATTAAATTAATCAATCTGTGCAGAATGTAGCTTCTATTAAATTGTCTTACTGCTGGTGTTATTTTTATGCTGCTAAACCATTGTTTTTCTCCATATCCAACGTTGATTTTAAACTATTAGATTATCTTTACTACATGTAATGATAAAATCATCTAAACATGTAATGCTAATTAGCTCATTGTCATTTTTTTAACATACATATTTGTGTTAGATAGATAATGGCTGAAACTTGCATTCCTCAAATGTGCACAAATATCTACCACAGTCAAGGAGTTTGGGCCAGTGTATTATTTGTAGACCATGGAGTGTTTTTTAATTTACAGTTTTTTCTACATTATCATTCACAAAAAGGCTATGTACATTTTTGGTTAAATCTTTAGCTGTTTTGAATTTGAACTCCAAAAACACCATTTGTATATTAAAGCCATTGAGCAATTTTATATTTATATTTTTTGATTGGTTAATTTGGCCCAAGGGGTAATACCCTTATATTAATTGTAGCAAAAAAATGTTTACAGAGCTGCTCTATGGGTGGAGGGCTATTGCATCAATAAAATTCCCTAGCCAGGAAGCATATCATATCTTCCTACTTACCTATAGGCTACATCTTTTAGTAATTACTATGCCTATAATCAACATACATATTAAAAACCAGTGCCCTGCATATCTTTGTTGCTGCCATCCTTCTTGTCTGAGTTGAATGCAAAGGACCAGTCAATACCTTGCACCAGAGTGATCCCTGTAGAAGTCTTCAGGAACTCTATATACCCATTTGGTCTGGCGGTGACGAGCATCTTCATTAAACCCTGTAGTCGATATCACAAAAGGAATCCATTGTCCCGTAGATAGACTGGGAAATGGCCATGCTTGGTCAAAAGCTGCATCCAATGACAACCACCTCCAATATGTGACCAAGCCCTTGCCTCCACTTTGGCTTGATGAGCGACTCACCACTTCATTGATTATTCCTTTGGTTTCACCAGCTTCTGAGAAGATCACAACCATCATGGAGGAAATGTTGGTGTTAACCCTATAATGATGCGCAGAAGACAAAAACAACTTGTCCAATGTGACACGAATGGCATAAGACACCACCCCCTCTTGAATCCTAAAAATGATCTTAAGTCTCTGGTCAGTTATTTCCCCCGTGAAAGCAGTCTGGTGGAACCCATGCTACCAGTTCTCCTCATTGCTACCAAATATGGAGACCTTCCGCATTTGTCAATCTCACCATATCTTGAATCATTATGGTTTGAGTCCTCAAGTATCTTCTCGCCTGTTTCATTTGTGCCAAAAGGCCCTAAAGCCATAATGAAAGAAAACTCCCATTTATTTCTCACGAATTATGGGGATGTCTATGTTCAGCTCCAATTGACACCACGTGTTTGCATTACCAATCTTTGTGGAAGTCCTTTGAAGAGTCAATTGTCACATTGGCAATGCTGTCAGCGTCCATATTTGCTGCCTGATATATATGTGAAATGATAAAGGATTGGAGGTATGTAATAGGGGCCAACATTTGAATTTTCCAACTTGGGGAGGAGCTTTTCCTTATTTCGTTGACAATATTTAGAGAATCACCTTCAATTATGACTTTTTTTAATAGTTAGAGAATAAAACATGCAAGTTTTCAGCCCGAGAATTAGCTTGGGCTTACACTTAGTTGTTTGTGCCCTTTGTTAGCCTCTTAGCCGCAACACCAATCAACCTGTTGTCATGATTCTAGATTATACAATCTACACCAGACTGTCCAGGGTTGCCCCTTGAAACCGCATGCCAGCCCTTCGGAGGAGGATGCTGTTTTATTTCTTTCCTGCTCAGTGTTTGGTTGGGATTATCCACACTCTTCCCATGAGTGGGGGATTTTTATTTATTTTTAATAATAATATTTAAACCATTTTTAAAAATAATTCTTGCCATCAAGCAAATGCTGTGTTGTAGTTGAACAGCATATTCTTTTATGAAGGATGACAATTCACTTTCCATGGTAGCACATCTTTCTTAGAGATCATTTGGTGTGTATTTGGCTTTGGTTTTTGACATAACCATCAATTTATATGTATCTCATACGTCATTGCCTTATATATTTAATTTCTTTAGCGTCTAGCATAGATGTCAGCAAAAGTTTTATCCTTGTTATTCTCAATTCAGATCTTCAAGGCCTAGGTTCACTTGTTTCTCGAACTGCCACATTTATGTGAGCATTTTTTATGGTGCCACAATGCCATCAGGATTTCCATTGAGCATTTCTGTTATCATAGTTGTTACTGTAACAACTTTGGGCAACACTTAAACAAATTTTGAAGGTAAAAAGGAAAATGAGTTTCGTACGAATTAGTTCTAAAAAACAGGGCTAGCTTGGTAGGAACCTATCTAGAAGTTTCAGTTTGATAGAAACATGTACATCGTTGAATAGGGTACCAAGACAAATTGTAATTGGTAAGTAATTGTGCCCTACAGGATAATTATAACAAAATTGAGCGACCAAAAGGCAGTTGTATTAGTTCTTTTGCCTTACTATGTTGAAGGTATTTAAAATCCCTAGTATATTTTAGTTCCCTATCCCTTTACCTAAAAATACCCATTGATATCAAGAAAAAGCATTTAAGGAATTTTAGAATTTCTAAGAATGGATCTAAGGGAGTCTTGAGGTAGGAGATGACTGCATGCCAGAGAATAAGAGAGCAATAGTTAAAGCATTCTGTGTTGAAGGTATTTAAAATTCCTAGTACATTTTAGTTTCCCCTCCCTTGACCTAAAAATACCCCTTGGAATCAAGAAAAGGCATGTAAGGAATTTTAGAATTTCTGAGAATGGATCTAAGGGAGCCTTCAGTCAGGAGATGACTGCATGTCGAGCAAGAGAGCAAGAGTTAAGCATGTTGAATAATCAAGTAATCTACAAGGCGAGCTAAGAGGGCATTGCATAGATGTTTGCGAAAGAAGGTTGAAATTAAGCAATGTGTGTGTAGAGTATTAGAAGATGATAGTGGAGGTGAGGAAACATAGCATCACTCTTATGGAGATCTCCTACATTGGGTTTCACTAAGGTTTATGCTTGTGTTTATCTCTCTTTTACTCCATGCAACTTGATATGTTACGTTGATTACTAGCATTGTATGGTATGTTCATAACAATTAATAGAAAATAAGCTCGATCTCAAACAAGTTGAAGAATCAACACACTGTTGGTCTCGTGAAATAAAGAAGTCACATGTTGGCAGTAGCATTGAGTATGGAATATGATATATAGAAATTGTGGGCGTGAGTGTGAAAATATAGACATTATGTAGTAAATCATTTTGTAGCCCTAGATTGGGTTTCTTTTTTAGTAATACAAAACATTAGAACAATGCGAGTGTAATGTGAATCCATGTTGACGAATTATTCTTTTGAACATGCAAGTCTATTATGGATCAATGAACTAGCCCCAAGTTGAAGCCAACTCGGTATCATGCACTATTTATTGCCACCATCTTCAACATGGTGCATATTGTTTTGACTTCCTCCTCGTTTTTTCTAACTAATAGCTTTCACTCTCGAGCCTCTTTCCTCTTTTGTAAAGCTTTAAGAGCATGAAATGCCTTTTCAAGTAGTCTCAAAAATCATAACAGTGTGGGGATTCACTTAATTATAACCCACTCTTGCATTCATGTTGAGCGGAGGCTTTCATGGGCATTTTTTGTTCTTTTGGAATTTGAGCTATACATGTTTTTATTGGATATTTAAAGATGAGCTCCCTGAGTAGTAATTGTGTAAGTTGTTTTTTTAATGATGGGGTTCTATTTTGTTCATGATTAAGATCAAATACCTTGGTAATAAAAGAATAAACATTTTGTGTGGTTCGGTATTGAAGGTAACCATTAGATAACTTGTTTTTTTGATAATCATAATTTTAGTCTAATTAACATTTATTGTCAACATGAATTTGTTTGAAAATGTTTAAAAGATGTTCAATTGTTTTTCTAGGTATTATAGGTGTTGAGCTAGAAGTGAGCTTGGAAATTGTTGTTTTATGGCTTGTTTTAGGTTTGAGACTGTAAATTTCATGTTAAAATTTGATTTTATCATAGAATGTTATAAGCTACAATTTTACATCTTGTAAAATTAATGTGTTGTAAGCCATACAAATAAAAATTTTTCCTCAATATTTTTTAAGAAATAGTGAGGGATTTATTAGGGGCCTTGCCCAAAATAGAGTATAAATGATTACTAAAGTCATGATCCAAAACATAACAAAAAGAGACTATATTAAAAAAAAACCCATCAGCTAATCGAAGATCACCAACAAAGGCCCCATCTTTCAACATCAAACCTAGGAGGAGCATCCCAACCTACTACCTATTGGACCACCACCTCTTCTTGCCTAGCCAACTTGAAGCCAACCTCATCACCATTTCCTAGCACATCAAGTGTGGAGAATTTTACACCATGAAACACCTCCCAATGCTTGCCTCTCATCAGTGTCTTAGAAATTAAACTTGGTATGGTGAAAGCACTGGACACTTGCAAATGCCTACAAGAATGCGTCACCACGAGGCTCTCTCCCACTTTGTTAGATTAGTTCTACTTCAACTCTCAAAGCTCCCTATAATCAGTAAGTGTTTCCTTCTTGGCCTAACTAACATTTGCTATAGTTACCACCAAAGAAGGGCTAACCTCCTTATTGTCATCCTCCTTTGACTCCTCCATAACTATCCCAAAATCAACAAAATGCTTTGGGAGAAGTCACAACATCCACACCCTAATCCTTGCCAATGACACAATAGAAGCTAGTTTCTACATAAAATCCTCCCTAGTGGAGGCCTTCAACCTGGAAGACTAGGCCCCCCCACTCCTTTTTCATCCCCCAACACAACGTTAACAAACCCAAGCATGATCACATCCTTGCAAAGGAAAATTACTTCCAAATGGCAGTCAAATTACCTACCACATAAGGATTACGAGGCTATAAAAGACCAACATGTTTTGCCATCAAAACACAAATTCATAATAGGAAAATGCCACTAGAGATGAGCTTCACAACCACTTGCCAACATCGTCTTCGACATGCATTGCAGAGAGACAAGAATGCAATGAATAAAAGTTGGTGACTTCCAGCTAATGTAAACCTCCTTGGCACACTTCAATGATTAAAACTCGAGCAATGGATTCATTAAAGCACCACTCACCATATAATTGCCCCCATATGCACCAACAACACAAGCTGTCATCAAAGTGAAATGAGAGCAAATGGTAAAATTTAGGATGCCATCACATGGCTAAAGAGAGAAAAAAAGGGGATTGTGGTGGCTTGAAAGACAACCATTCCCTAGGTCCCAAGCAAGATTGTCATCAAAGGGTCTTGATCCACACTTGAGTTGGCTAAAAAAATTGCCATTGAATTCACCTTCTGAAAGCTGTGTAAGAAAACAATGTCATGAAAGGAAGAACAAAGTGCTAGCACCTCCTCCAGGGAACATCGAAGTTTCTAATTATGAGAAAATCCTTTACAAAGATCGATGATGATGTTAAGAGAGTCAACTTCAATCACAACTTTTTTATAACTAAGGGAAGATGTCAATGAAATATCAACCACCACAACTTTCCATTTTGCTTCATTATTCATTCGATAGCCAAGAAAAGGAGAACCGTTATGAGAAAACTACCTTACTCATCTCTAAGCACCACATCTACACTAGTAAGAACTAAATTGCCCTCAATGATAAATATTGTAATATATGTTAATTTTGAATTTGTAATTATTGAATGCATAAATTCATAAACATCTATTAATAGCCATCTTTGAATTAATAAGTGTATATAAACTTTAAATTCCTATTATTTTGTTCCTCCTATCTCCTTTTAGTCTCCTTTAGTTACCATGTCCACATGTTATTTTAGATAAAAGTTAATAAAATTCTAATTCTCAAGTTAAGTTTGCATCATGATTTCATAAAGAACACACAAGGAAAACTTACTTATTAACTTACACTTCTATTTTTCTTAAATCTATGACATATGTGCTTTTGCACTTTTAAAAAAATTTAGCAAGAAAAATTTAAGGCATTAAGAAATCTACTTGTAAGACATTAAAATATTTATTTGTTCTTAAATTTTTATTTTATATTTGTGAATAGCTTCCAAATTCCAGACTGAAAAGGATAATATTATGAACATATAGCAGTGAAATAAAAAAAAAAAAAAACAAATTTTTTAAAGCCATGTCAATTTTTCATCAAATCTATTATAACATATGTGCTTAAGCACTTTCAAAACAATGCTTTAAAAAAAGTAGAAAAATGTATAAGACATTAAGAGATTTACTTGTCATAAAATTTTCATTTAATATCTACAAATACCTTTCAAATTTCGAACCTAGCTAAAAGGATAATATTATCAACATATAGTAGTGATATAATGACGCAACTTTTAAGGTTACTAAATACACATCATCTTTTCCAAGAAATTTGGACACAAGAAAAAAAGGGCAACCTACTTAAATCTAATATGTAATGGATTTCTTTGCAACAACGCTAAACTGTCTTTGATTTTGGCAACAAGTCACCCATAAAATATATACTTTTATCATAAGTCGTATAGATTTAACCTAGCTGCAATATTAAAGCCTTTTGAAATTTACACCTTTTTTTTCTTGTGATAATATATGATGATAAAAGCGAGAATATGATGAATTGCAAAATGTTTGCTTGAAATTTGGTGGACCTTATCTTTTAGTTTAATTTGCTCTTGGTACCAATTTTCTTGTCTAAAATAGTTCTTAAAGTTTTGCCTAAGTAATAAGCAAAGCATAATAGTAATTATAAGAGGTTTTGTCTTTAACCTTACCTTTTGTAATTTGTCTTTAACCTTTCCTTTGCAATTGCTTCTTTATCTCTTCTTTGATATAATATGTTGAGAAAGATTTTGAGTGCGTAAATATCTTAAATTATTATTAGTGTCACTTATACTATCTTAAGAATGTTTTTTTTTTCCAAAATTTCTTTGGGTTGTGCATAGATCTCTTATTACTTGTTAATAAATAATTATTTTGAAAAATTAAAAGTTTTATCAAAGGTTTTGTTTACTTTTTACTTCTCCATGTTTTTAGAATGGTAAGAAACTCTAATGCACCTTTTAGCTATTTTATAATTTAAATCATGCTATACATTAGTTTTACAATTATTATGGTTAAAAAAGATTTAGTTAGAGCATTTGTTAATACAATAGTTAAATAAGCGATAAAAATGTTGTATTTAGACTAGTAATTGACAAGGCTTTTAGACAAGGTTGATTAATATTTTGGAGGTTTTTTAATTTTTAACTAGTATGGATCGATAATTCCTTAACATGAATAATATTTAATTTCCTATCTGCTTTGATTGATTAAGTTGTTCTTATGCAAAGTGCATCAAAAATAGCTCCCATGTCTTAACTATGATTGTGTTAAAAAGTACAAGTATTGTAAAAGGAAGAGAACATAAACAATAAATGAGATGAACACAACAATGAAAGTGACAATAATTAGCTTGAAATTTGAAATGGGAGAAAACTCTAGAAGATTGGAGGATCTCCTCCTCAAGCCACCATCTCATGAACTATAACAAAGGGTTATTATCTTTTAAATCCCTTCATGGGAATCTCTTTCACAAACAAAATGCCCAAACACCTTACAATCCTTACAACTACTCTCAACACTTCCCTAACACACTCTAAATACTCGAAGACTTATATGCTGAAGAACCATAAGTTCAATTCAACAAAAAATGACTACGAAGAACCACTGCAATGATTTCTCTTGGAGGTATTAATAACATCCTTTATAAGAACCATTAGAGAGAATACCAAGAGTATGTGCAGCCCAAACCATCTCAATCTAAAATACTGTCTCCCTTGGATCATGCAAGCTTTGTTGTTGTCATATTTAGGATGTTTTTAGTTGCAAATGAAATCATCTTGTAGACTTTGAATTAATAGTCATTAATTTGACATAAATTAAACTTGTTTGATTGTTTTAGCTGGGGCTAAATATGTCATTGATGAATAATTTGAACATGAAGTTAGCCTCCTTGACTATTTGGGTCATTCAAAATATTTATGTCCACGTTCTACTTTGACAACTTGTCCTTTGCAACTATGTTCATATGTTTTCCTTATAAAACAATAATAAGAGTGTCTAGTTAATGGCATAGTCTTCATGAAAACTATTTAGTGAATAAATTCACATATTTCACTTAGTCAATCCATTTTAGATCATACCTCCCCAATTAGGAGGCTATTCGTCCCAAAAACATTAGGAACTCAAAAGATAAGGAAATAATTTCCTCACACTGTCTCTTGACAATCACATGGCCTTGCACTAACTTGCAAAATCCTTAAAATTGTGGCAACATACTTGTTTCTTCTAATCTTGGTTAGTATCTAAGATTGAAATTTTTTCACAATCAACACTTTGCTTATATCTCAAAATAAATGTAACAAATTCACCCACTAGCATTTATCAACCACTTTGCTTGGTGCACGTGCTAACTATGAAGATCTTGAAATTGACTTCGTATGTATGGATGATGAATTTATTTCTATCTTTGATCAACCTCTATTTGTTGTCCCTTTTATAATAAATCACATCTCTAAGATACATATATGGGTTGGAAAATGCTACACCACATACATCAAGAGGAACCATATCTATAATAGTCTCATTAATAAAATGTGATTAACACCAAATTTAAGTTTACATCGTTTGGTAATAGACAATACTACTACTTTGAAAGGAAGTAGAGCTGTGGAATATGCTTCCTACACCAATCTATGAGAGGATATATGCAAAAATTATACAAATCATATAATTACAAAGAAATAAGCACAAAATAATATATCATAACACAATGACCTACATGGGAAAAACCCTTCAAGAGAAAAACCTCACTACAAAGCAACTCAGTGTATTATTTAGTAATTAGAGGTTACAATACACTTGTAGAGTCTAAGCCTTTATAGGAGTATCACCAATTAGAGATCTAGAGTAACTTTGGAAGCATAACAATACCTACAAAACTCACTATCAAAACCTCCATCTCAAGCACTCAATAAATAGGAGATGCAATATATGAAACTATCGAATGGTAATGAGAGCAAAGGAAAGTTAGAAGATGAATAAACATGAAGAAAACACAAAACAAGTATGTTATACCTCAAGTTTTCAAATTCTCCTTTCTCCTTGATAAGGTGGAGGAGATTGATGCACCCAACTCAACTCCTAGCTTTACCTAACAATGAAGTATGTGGATTGCACTTTGAAATTAACACAACATGGATTTGGTGAGAGAATTTGTCTAGCAAGTGATTAAGGATTTTTGCATAGTAAGGATGCAAATGGCTTGAGATGAAAATGACTTAGAGGATGCTTGTATTTATAGAGTTTTGGAGATGATTTTAGAACAACGGTGGATATGGAATAATGAGATGGAGGGCTAGGATTTGATCAACAAATGGAGGGGTTTTAATATTTTTGAATTTTAAATTCACCTTGGAAAGACTTTGCATTAATGAGGATTAAGACATATGAATAAAAAATTCATTCATATGGGAGACGGTGAAGTAAAAAAATATGTTTTATGGGTGAGTGGGATGACATGTGACACATGCTTTTGGCAAAGACATGTGTGAGCAAATTTTATTAAAAAGAGCTTTTGCATGGAAGAGGAAAGATGAGGTGGAGACACATGTGACTCCTTTGAATAAAAAAATGGTTTTTATTCAAAGGGTGTGGGGAGGTGAGTTAATGATGGTTTATGCTTAATTAATTAAGTGATTAACTCAATCAATATGACTATTGGAAATTAGTGAGGGGGTTAATTAGTGATTATGATTGATTAAGAGTTTACTTAATTAATTTGGGTCTAGGCCCGGCTAGGTAGGTATAGTAGCTAATCAAATAAATGTTATTTATTTAATTAGGCTAGGTTTAGGTCATAGGCTAGGGGAGATTAACCAAACAAACATGTTTTATTTAATTAATCTAGGTTAGGGGTGAAGGAAATTAATCAAATAATTATTAGGATATTTATTTAATTAATTGTGAATGATGGTCTAAGGTATAGTAATAAATTTAAGTAAATTAATTTATAATTGGGATGAGTGGCTAGGGATAGATGACTTAGGATAGATTATTTAAATAAATTAAATTTTTATTTAATTAATTTGGTGGAAGGGATAATTAGTAATGCAAGGTTGCGGGAAAGTGGGAAGCGGGGTCAAGACATTTTCAGGTGTCTACATTTTGCCCCTCTTTGATGTGGTGTCATGACTGAGTGAGGAACGACATCAGATCAAAGAATTTATTTTGCCCCAGCTGACGGGAGGAATGGAAATGGATGAAGGATGCCCCTTTGAGAGATTTGGCAAAAATTTAATTTTTCTGGCGAACTCTCGAAAAGGAGGGAATGGTTAGGACGGGAAATAGGGTTGATAGAAGAAAAAATAGGTGTGATTTGTGGCATGGGCAGAAGAAATGATGGATTAGGGCTTACGTGCAGATATAGATAGGCCAAAGTGAGCCCAACATGCCACATCTGTACACCTAAGCTTGCTAAGTTGGATAGAGAAGAGCAAGAGCAATGATAGGGCGAGACATTCCATGTGAGGAGCACCAATTTGAGCGAGTCCAGGAGTATTAGAGGCTACCTACAACTAGACCACGGGTATGTCAGTTAACCCTCCTTTGTACTTTCTCAGGTTTCGGGGCATTTATGGGGCTCGAAAGGGGTAGGTTAGGAGGTTTATCGCCTGCACGCAGCTGCGCGATGCATTCAGTCGGCAAATTAGTGCCATAGGCTAGTTTAGTGCATTTGGTTTGGGTAAGGGGGTGTTGGATTTAGCGCCCACGGTTAATGGATTAGCACTATTAGCTCGATTAACACCAAGTTTAAGGGGGGTTAAGTGCCATTGTCTCGATCAACACATGCCCCTAGGGATTAGCACAATTTCAAGCCTTCCAAGTGGAATAGTGCCTAAGGTTTATGAAATAGCGCTTCCGGCATGGTTAGCACCTTGGGTCAATGGGTTAGCGCCTCTGTCTAGGTTAGCATTTTGGGTCATTCTGTCAACGTCTCTGAATGGATCAGCACTAAGTTTGGGTAAGGGGGTGTTGGCTTTAGCACCTGCGGTTAATGGATTAGCACCATTACCTCGATGAACACTGAGTTTTAGTGGGGTTAAGTGCCATCGTCTCAATCAACACATGCCCCTAAGGATTAGCACCAAACTCTAGGGTTTTCAACCCTTCCAAGTGGAATAGTGCCTAAGGTTTATGAAATAGTGCTTCCAGCTCGGTTAGCGCCTTGGGTCAATGGGTTAGCGCCTCTGTCCGGATTAGCGCTTTGGATCATTCTGTCAGCGCCTTTGAATGGATCAGCATTAGAGGTTAGTCTGTTAGCGCCTTTAGCTGGAGTAGCACTAGGGGTTAATGGAATAACACCTTGGTGTTATTTTTGGAAAAAAAGACTAATTTCTTTAGGTTTCTTGAATATAGGTTGACTTTCTAGCCTTGCAGTCATGAAAGTAGTGACCTTCGGTGATTATGTGTAGAGATAGGTTGACTCGGGCGGAGCTAAATCACCTGAGAGCACTGGGATTATGGTTCGTCTCAGAGATGCCTCGATTATGCGTGCATCAAGCTATGATGACAGCTTTGGTAGTGTTGGAGGAGTGAGAGCTCCATATTTCTGCTACTGATGGGTTGTTTTAACCCAGAAGAAAGGCGAAGGAGATGAAAGACCTATTGCATTTATGAGTGGTCCTTTCAAGAATGCCAAATTCAGATATCTTTACATGGAACAACATACTTTGACTTTGGTAAGGGCAGTAAAGAAATTCAAGCATTATATTCGAAGAAGCAAAGTCTTTTCCATTGTCCTTGACCAAGCTGTTAAGTCCATGTTGACACAAAATGAATTGGGAGAGAGGTGAGGCAAGTGGATGGTGATGTTACAAGAGTTTGACATAGAAATTCAACCCATAAAATTGGTGAGAGGCCAGGGATTGTCTAAATCATTGGCAGAATTGGATCAATAGCTAGTATGTCAACAATACTCAGTGGAGACTATCACCACTAATCCTTTAATCCTTTGTATCAAGACATGGCATATTATTTGTTGAACAATAGGTTCCTTGGAAATCTGAACTCAACTCAAAGAAGGGTGCTAAGAATCAAGAGCGACAATTATATGATTAAATCACAAATTCTTTACAGAAGAAATTATGAAGGTATCTATCTAAGATGCTTGAATAGAAGTGAAGTAGATCAAGTGATGAGAGAGTTTCATGAAAAGTTTGGGGCATGACATGTCTTGGGAGATGCTATAGCTCATCAAATCTTGAGAGCAGGGTATTATTGGCCTCAGTTGTTCAAAAATACACATCAGCATGTGAGAAAGTGTCATGATTGCCAGATCTCTACTCATAGAGAAAGGAATTCAACTATGCCCATGTAACCGGTTTATGAGGTAAGGCCATTTGCCCAATGGGACTTGGATTTTATAGGTATGATTAACCCAAACTCTTTTACAAGGCACAAGTTTGTTTTTATAGTGGCAAATTATTGCACAAGATGGTGTGAAGCACAAGCCTACAAGGATTGCACTGTTGAAACTATTGTCGAGTTTCTTGCAGAACATGTT
Source organism: Cunninghamia lanceolata (assembly GCA_027924645.1). Lineage (NCBI taxonomy): Eukaryota > Viridiplantae > Streptophyta > Pinopsida > Cupressales > Cupressaceae > Cunninghamia > Cunninghamia lanceolata. The sequence goes on from BSBN01000931.1 coordinate 2,572,391, forward strand.
ATCACTAGGTTTGGAATATCGTTAGATCTAGTATGTGATAGCAGCCCTGTGTTCTCTTCTACTAAATTGTTGCAATGGGTATTTGAACATGAGGTAATTCTAAAATTTTCTTCCAATTATTATCCCCAAGGAAATGGTGTTGTTGAATCCACAAATCAGAACTTGATTGATGTTATTAAGAAATTATTGGAAAGGAATCCATGGGACTGGCCTACTCAATTGAAATTTGCACTTTGGATTGATAGGATTAGGATTAAAACTTCTTTAGGTACATCACCATATCATCTAGTCTATGGTCTTAGTCTTGTTTTCACAGTGAATCTGAAGATCCCAACCTTGCAATCCATGAAAGATTATCTAGGGTTGAGGATAAATTAGACGCTAGGTTGTTAGACCTAATGAGTCTAGAATAAAAAATAGATATTGCATTAGAACACTTTGTGAAACATCAGGTAGTAGTCAAGAAATGGTTTGACAAGAGAGCTAAGGTCAAGGCCTTTATGATAGTCGATTTAGTCCTCCTGTGGGATAAAGCTAAAGAGAAGAAGGGAGACCACTCCAAATAATAGAGATCTTAGGGGAGAATGTTTCAGAATCTATTCTCTAACAAGAGAGCATGTCCCATTGCTAGTCAATGAGCGATATCTCAGGCATTATTTTTCTAATTGAGGTGTTTGGGGAACTCTTTCCCCTCCATATATAGTTAGGATAGGATTTTTCTTTATGTTCCACTTATCTTAATATTCAGGTATGTGTTGGTTTCTTCTTTCACTCTCTTGCTTCGTTGTTACCTTCTGTTTTTATTGGTGGCTTTGTTTGCACTTTGTGGTGCCCTGGTTTATTGTTGTGATTATTAGTTTTTGGATCCTTACTAAATATGCTTACCTAATAAATGGGCTGGTGTTTTTTCAACTATGGTAGTCCTATCATTTTCTTAATCTACTACCTTTGTCCTTCTTAGGGTTGCATGAGCTATGACCTGGTTGCGGTTAGTCTGTTGTGTGGAGTGAGATGTTCAGTGACTAGGCTAAAGCTTGTTTGAGGATCTTATCTCTCTCGCGTATTAATTTTCTCTAAGAAATTTTAGGATACATGGTCGTAGCTAGCTATTGAGTGAAAGGTTGTCTAAAAGAGTACATTTAAAGCTTCACTCACATTCCTGATTCAATGACCAACTACATTTGGAGTAGCCCCTTCATTAGGAAAGAAAAGTTGAATAATTGATTGATCCAGCATCAGAAAAGGCAAATGACATATAAATCAAAGTCAGGCCAGTAATAATAATGGAAAGATCAAAATGAAGATGAAGACAATATATATTTCTTTTAAATGAAAAAAATCATGAAGGTGAAAACATTATATATATAAAAAAATAAAAAATCAGGAAGGTGAAGACAAGATAAAAAATAATAATAATAAAAAAGAGAAAGAGGAGAGACATAGAGAGAGGAGAGGATAATTAGAATCCTACCATATTGAACTAGTCAAGCAACTTCCATCATCAGCAAGAGTAACCGATACAAATAAAGTGGACAAGAAACAAAACAATATCAAAGGGGCTTAGGGTTAGAATTTATGTGCTTAAGTCAAAACTACTTTATGGAATTGACAACTGATGTAACTCAATTTTCTAGTCCGCAGTATGGGTCCTAGTTTGCCTAAGGGAAGGGAATAAATACATTTGCACACACTTGGACCTTTCAACAATGAATGCTTTGATCTAGAGTATTTTAAGCCTATCAACAGATAGCCACGTAAGGGACATTCTCAAGTCAACCTTTGAGGGTTTGGGATAGTTGGATTAAGTTCTACCTCTTGAAATGCTACAAATAGCATTTTTCAAGTTGGTTCGCCATTTATTGTGTTTCACATACACCTCATTTTTGGAAAAATAAGGACCCTCCTTTCTGTTCTTTGCTTTCTACTTGAATTGTGCTTTTGATTTTGTTTGATGCCCTTTGCTTAGTTTTTTTTAATCTTTTGCTTTAAGATGTTTTGATATTTGTCTTGATGTTTTACTTACGTTTACCTTTAAATTGGCAGTGTTAGTTATCTTTTGAGTTTGAATGATTTTACTTAGTCTTTTGTTGCCTTTTGGTCAGAGTATCGAGGTTTATCATTTCATCATGACATTAGAATCATCCTTGAAAACCTAATGATTCCGCTTGGTACCTTTACATAGTGGAATTACTAGCCTATCAGGGTTTGTCATCTTGGCATTACAATAGAAGTATCCCCAACCTCTTGACCCCAAGGATAATAGTGTTGGTCTTGTGCATCACCCTTGTTGGACTTTCAGAGTTTGTTGTCTTGGTATGACAGTGAAAGCATCTCTGATACCTCGATAGGCAAGGGATTTGACCTAATTTCCACTTACCCTCTGCCCTGCATTTATTATAGGTTTTCCTGTGTGCGTGCAAAGGGGGTTTTTAATTACCGTTTGCCCTATTCCATTTCACTTTTCACTTTTACATTTTACCCTCGAATCTTTGGTGATTTGGTCTTGTTGCAAAACCTGTGGTGTGAGATCAAGTTTGCTGGTATGTTTGAGGCGTGTGTTCGTGATTTGTTGCATGTGCTTTGTGATTGACGTGCTTTTCTAGGCTTCCATTCTTTCTGTTCAACGCTTATCTAGGTAGGGCTTCCATCATTTCTCTGTGTTTTATGATCTTTTGCGTGCATGCTCCCTTTTGCTTCACTTTTTTTTCTTGTGTGTGTGTTGCTCTGTATATTTCCTTATATTTTTTGTTGTTTCAAGGATTTATCCACTCTTGTTTTTCCTTTTTCTTGTGTTTTCCTTTTGACCTTTTTCTATTTTCACAATTTTGGGCCATTTGAATCCGTTTTCGCCCTCTTCACATATTTCAAGGTTTTTTGTGCTGACATCACTTAGCTTTTTCGGGCTTGGGCACTTTTATTCTTTTATTTTTTTATGTGATATGAGTTTGCCCTACCTCTCGAATCCTGATACTGAGTATTTGATAAAATTTTCAAGATCAATGTATCGGATGTAGTTGTTTTCCTTTGCTTTTTAGGATTTTGGAGTGAGTTATCCCCAATCCCCAATCCCCAATCCCTGACTTTACGATACAATCTCTCAGGGATTGCCTTGTCAGGCCTTTTGTTTATGGAGCACGAGTTTTGGGACCTTCAAGATTCCCAATCCTCGACTTTCAATGTCGTAACATTATCGAGACCATGGCATCAGGTTTGTCTGTCTTCTTTCATTTGAAACATGAGTTCAACATTATCCCCAATTCCCGATTCCTAATCTTTTGAATTTATACTTCTTTAGGAATCATGAGTTCGGCCTCGTCTTGCTTTTGTTGCCTTTTGGGTGTTGAGTCTTTGGTTTCCCCGATCTCCTACCCCCAATAAATCGAAGTATTATGTTTTCGGGCTCGACATGTTGGGTTTTTATGGCTTTGTTTGATATTTTAGCATAGATTTGATGAACTCCCAAACCTTGATCCTTGACAATACTGTGTACTAAGACTCTCGGGACCGCAATGTCGGATTTACTATGTTTCTACAAGTTTTGAAGCATTAGTTTGAAGGTCATCTTGATTCTCGATTCCTGATCCTTGATATTTTGATTGAATATGATTTCGAGATCTTTGGGTTGGATTCATGAGCTTCTACTTACCATTTTGGCAAGGGTTTTGAGATCGCCACGACACCCAATGCTTTACACAATGCTATCCCTTTAGACAAGTATCAAACTCCTGGGATCTTCGATGATTTGCAAGAAGACACATAATCTACTATTGATTTTATTTGCATTTCAAGTCAAATTCTTTGGAGTATATATTTTAGATTGTGGAATGTACTAACCCTGATGGACTTAAGAGATATTTTTTGATGATCAATGGTATGTGCTAATGAGAAGTTTGGTACTCGTTAAAGAAATCCAAGAGAATCCTTTGGCTAGAGAAATGAAGTATGATTTCAAGAGGTATCATCCTCCATTAAAGATGTTCTCTACATATTCAAAGATTGGAGATACAATTCTTGGGCACATTGATGTTCAAAAGTTTCTATAGAGGGTCTTAGAGAAGGTGAAAAAACTTTCCAGGCTCAGTGCATGGCTAGCTTCGGATTGGTTCAAGCTACTGTATTCCTAGTATCTCTATAGTCACCCAAACTGGGCTTGGCTTGTGCATAGAGATATGACTAGAAATAAAGGATGATTTTTGGTCCAATAGGGCATGTGATATTGGACATAAGTGCAAATATGATAGATAAAGTCTTTGGGCTCCCCACCTATGCCAAATATGAAAAGGTTACCATGAAGATAACTTTAGATTGGTATGAGAGGTAGCCTAAAACAACTAATTGCATCAATCAACACCTTCTTATCATGCAAAGGAAGAACCCCTTGAAAATGTCATAAGTACAACATAGGAGTGAATTCAACGAAGATGGGAAAGATGCAATTACACTCCTGATCAAGGTTTTCAGGCTTGCTGCTACAAAGGAATGACACCCATGGATGTGTGAGTTTTGTGAACAGATACTAGAATGGAAGAAGATTGACTAGGGTTCCATCCTCAATGATAATCTTCATGATTAGCTGGTATATGTACCTGAGAGCAATCAATTTTACATGACATCATATTTGGTATACCCCCTTTCCTATCATGCTAGCTTCCTCATATTGTTACAAGTTGGTTCTCTCCAATTGGGAGAAACCAAAGTATTTGATCATTTCCCACAACTAGAGCTCAAAGAGAGCCAAAAGAACTTTTGTTTAGTGACTGATGCATTTGTCTATGCAGTCATTCGGGGGTTGGAAAATGACTACTCTTAGAGATTGTCTGTGGAAGCCGCCAATGAATTAACCAAGTGGAGTAACTAGTTTATCCAATTCAAGAACTTCACCTACATTAGAGTGGTTGATTTTCACAAGGCTCCCTACAAGCTACCAAGATATCCTGGTGACATGATAATTATGTTAGAAATTTGCAGGCAATTTGCAAAGGTACACAAATTGGTGGCTGGCAAGCATAAGGCAAGTTTCCAATTCCCTATCAAGGTAGGGGAATACTCTTGCCTCAACATGATTAATGCCAAAACTACAGAGGTAGAGATGGCCCCCTTATCATTGGACATATGGCCATATAAGAAACATATATGACCCAATTGGCAAGGTCAACCCATTGATTGGGGCTTTGTACAAACATGAACCTGCACTGGATAATCATTGGGCAGATTGCCTAGATAATCATGAAGTTCAAATGAGGGACTACTTTAGATTGACCTTGCACATGGTCAAGGCACTGAATATAGGGAGAATCCCCGAAGGATTGAAAGAATATGGAAAGGTCTTGGACTTCTCCTACAACACAAAGAAGGTGTTCAATGAGCATATGGAAGACATTCACTGGACTACCTTGGATGACTCCTCCATTGACAACATGGCCAAAGTGGTGGTTGATAGAACTATGGATTGGCTAAAGAAGCCATATGCCATGGTTGATTCTAACCCCAAGAAACCCAAGGATCAGAGGAAGAAAATAGAAAAGGGAGAATTCTTGGCCTTGCCTAAGGTGAAGGCTACTATAGCAGAGGCATCAGGACACAAAGAGTTAAGGTGAACTAGGGTTGCCACTGCTACCAAGGAGAAAGATAAAGCAAAAGTAGTAGATGTTCGGTCAAGTGAAGATGAGGAGGATGAGGTTCCTTTGATTAAAAGGAAGAGGAAGGATGTTTGTCCCCCTCTCATTGCTTAGGACCCTGGTTGACATGCGGTAGAGGAGACAACCATTGCATCATCTCCCTTTGATACCCAAAGCCATGACCAATCTGCGTTTGAGGATGTGACCATTGCATCTTTACCTGTCCGATCACTTCCTTCCTCACCCCTCCGCAAGGTGTTTCCACTTCCCTTGCACATACCATTCCTTCTTTGCCACCTATCCAAACCACCACTCAACCAACTACACCAGTGTCTCAACCAGCTCCTGCAACCCTTGATCTGACTACCCCATTTGCTCCATCACCTATTTCACATACTCTCCAGCCTCCTACTTCTACACCTGTACCTCCACCTCCACCTCCTCAGTTAGAAAGCCCATCATCTCCCCCTATTGATGAACCAAAAAACCCATTGAGGGATGATGATGTGTTGCTAGGAAGAGATGGTGTAACCGAGGGTCCTCTTTCCATTGAGGTAGGTATTGAAAATTTAGTCTAGTTGGTACAAAACATCCCTTCCTCGCCTCCCAAGCAAGCTGAGGGGTCAGAAGAATCAACACACACTGTGGTCTTGATTCCCTCTCCTTGCTCTTCTCCTCATCCTTCTCCTAACTCCACTCCAAGGAAGACAAGAGCCTCACCTCCTCCAACTACAAGTACAATAGTTATAAGGTCAAGGATTCTAGTGTGGTTGAATCTCACTGTTGAGAAAAGAAAGAGGAGCTACACTAAAGAAGAAGATTTCTCAACAGTGGTGGAAGTGTTTAAGGCTCAAACAAATCCTAAAAAAGCTAGAACACTTTTCATAATAACCATTGATACACAAAAAGCAAGGATAGCACAGGTAGCCACCCCACTGGTAGATAAAGAAGAGCATCTAATGGCACCTAATGACTATAGCATAAAACATATCAACCTCGGCCATCAGACCAGAGGAAAAACAAATGACAAAAGGAGAGCTAAAGAAATAGTTAGGACAACTCACTGCCTACATCACACACCTGGTTGGTCTAATTAACTCAAGTGCCCTAGCATCGACCATTATAGAAGCCTTGCAAAGAGATAATCAGCTTGTTGATCATGATAGTATCCTTCCTGCTGTCATTGCATAGAAAAACACACTTGATGCCTTGGGAAGCAAAGTGATCAAAGAAGCAATGAGAGCCTATCACAACATCAGTGATGAGGCAAAGAAATTGCAAGAGGAAGTTTTAATTGATGAAGAGCTCTTAGTGTGGGAGGAATACCTCCCAAGCATGCAGAGAATGAAGGTAATCTCTTTAAGTGAACTTTTTCAACTTGAAATTTTTGATAAGGGTGATCAGAGGCTGGTGATTGAATGACTGTAGGTAGAAAAGCTTAGGGTCAAGGTGTTGAAGAAATGTAAAGACAAACACAGGGCCATAAGGGATTCAATAGATGAGGGTATGGTGAAGATTGAATTCACTGAGGCTATCCCTTGCACCTTCAAAGACAAGTCTATCGTAGTCCTTACTACAACTAGAATGGTCAAGGAGTTTAAGGACTCCCTTCATCAATAGCTAACTGAGCAGAGCATTGATGAATTGATGAAGTTGAAAGCCGCATTCAAGGAATTCTAGGGACAACTAACTGAGGTCACACATCTTCATGATAGGATCAAGCAATTATCTCTCTCAAAAGATGAAGATGAAGTTCCATCACAGACCAAATCACAATGACATAAATGAGGCCATGCTCAATTTCCAAGGCCATTTTCCTAGAGAGGCCTGATGCCCTTACAATTTATTTCATATTCTTTCATTCATTATTCTTTCCAAGATGTAGTAACTCAATTTAAAAATATCCTTCAAGAAGGTCGAAATGATGTGTAACTTGTAAATTTTGTATATGGGGTCGACCTAGATTTGGAATTATGAAGCAAGCATGTAACTTGTAAATAGGTCTTGTTCTACTAGGCCAACCTTGTGATGAATGTAATGAAATATCACCTCTATAAAAAGGAGTGCCATTTAATTTTAGGGGGGAATATAGAGATTTTGCTAAAAGGTTGCATTTTTGTAATTTTGACAAGGCATGTAAGTGGCAAACTGAAACGCATCTGCAATGTGGGAATTCCGCTGTTGCTTGTAACCTACAATATTTGGTGCTCATTAATAGTAAATATTCAGTCTTCTTTGTGTTCCTGCCATTTGGTGGTAATGTATTTGCAATTTCTATTTGTGTTTGATGTATCTTGGTGAGGTCAAGGCTTAAATTTGTTTATCTTTATATGGGATTGAGGAATAGGGTTTGATTATGTGAATGTAATATGGTGTTTTCATACTTTTTATTCCAATTTCCCAGAAACTCCCTAGACTCTTGAATTTGATGTGTTCATGATTGTTTGAAATACTAGTCACTGCATCTCAAGTTATTTTAAATCTTATCAATTTTATTAAGTATAGTGGATCAAATACAAAGTCTGTCCATTTCCTTTATTGTACTTTCTTCTAACCCTAATCTCTCTTTTGCATTTTCTTTATTAACAGACTAGCCTAGGATTAGATTTAGGAACTTTGAATTTAAAAATCTTATTCGTCTATATAGAGACTTCATCAATTTGAACATAAATCAAGACTTGTCTATAAAGAGACCTTATCCATTTGGTCCAAGTTTACATTTACCAACATAGCCCCCCTTGAACAAACATTCACATAGACCTCTAAGCTTCTCTAACACATTGACCCAACAAACAGGGACCTTGGAGGCAATTAACCTTTCAGGTTGATTACCTTTGCAAGAGAATTAGAATGATCTTCATTCTACTTGAGTTGATGTGCCAAAACAATAGTCAACAGTAACCATGGGACATACACCCTGCCAACTAATGTATGAACAAGAAGTTGTGGTCCCCATAGAGTATATGTTACCTAGTCTGAGAATAGCCATGAAGAATCAATTGGGGGACAATGTGAGTCTCAAAGAAAGACTCTTTCAATTGAATAAGTTACACGAACTAAGGGTATTGGCACAATGGAAAACCAAAGTAATGCAAAAGACGAGGAAGTATTGGCACGACAAACACCTTCAGAGATTGAACTTCCAGTTCGGGCATTTAGTACTAAAAATAATGAACGTAACAAAATCAAACCGAGTAAGTTTAAAATTGTGTGGCTAGGACCATTCAAAATTTAAGAAATATTAACAAACAAGTCCATAAGGTTGGAGAATTTAGATGGAATCATAATAAAGGATGTTGTAAACAGTTCTAAAATTAAAATTTATAAGGAAAGAAAAAGAGGCTTAGACAATAGTAAATATGATAGATTTAGACTTGGAAGACATTGAAGAACTAAGCAAGAAAATGATGGACGAGGATAAATAAATTGATGGAATTACAGTACCAAGTACATACCAAGATGTAAGTACATTTTTGTTTGGTCCACCCACACAACTAATTCAGATTTACAACTACTAGCAGATACATTCACCATATTGTGGCCAACAGTTTGGGTATGTGAGTTCTAAATATTACAACTCTAATCGACTTTTGGAAGATGAAAGCATTGAAGAAGAAGATTTAGAGGAGCTAGAGGCAGGATATCAAATTTTCATTAACAAGTATCTCTTCTTATTGCCAAAAGAAACAATTACTCCACAAAAGGTAGTTTACATTACAAAGCATTCACTAGTGGTAGAATGTTCAAGGTATGGCCAAGCCATTCAAGATGCTCAAGAAAAATGTCAATTAGCAAGCACCTTTGTACCACCATCTAAAGTTTGGAAAATACTACATAATTCTATACAAAATTTGTTTGTGCAAGGCGAAGTGGTAACCTAGTACCAACAACCAAAAGGGCCACAATTAATTGATTCATGGCAAACTTCAGAAGGTATGGTCCAATTTAATACAATGATTTTTTTTTTTAAATAGAGTATGGAGATACATGTTGCATTAATGAATGTTATAAGGGACCATAAGGAAGTTGTGTATTCAGACACAACATCGAATTGGGGGAAGAGACTAACAAAAATTTGGAAAATAATGAAGAAGAGTCAGAAAAAGAAAATGAAATGTGGAACCTGCCAAATGAAAAAAATAAAAAGGAAAAAATTAAAGAAAAAAGAAAAACATTAGATGGGGAAAGAAAGAAAAAATAAGAGAAAAAATAAAAGATGAAAACTATATAGCCCAACTGTTTATGATAGGAAAAGGAGAGGAAGCCAAAACAACTATGCGAAAGAGGAAAACTGTACAAGTAGATTCCTCTATTGAAGATGAACCCACAAAGGAAGGTGATAGTGAAGAAGATGAGGATGAACTTATAGACTTGACTAGATCTCCCTCTAGCACCACACCTACAAAACTTCCTCCAGCCGCCACACCAATTGAACTATCCAAGGAAGCTTGAACTTAGTCACTACCTAGTCTTCATGAACCAGAGGGAATTCCTCAGCCATTAGAGGAAGTCCTCAAAAGTTGCATGAGGAATCAAAATTACAAAAGGAATCACATAGCCCTTCTAATGAGGAATCAAAATTACAGGAGGAATCTGATAGCCCTGTCACTAGCAATGATGAGGACATCACCATACAACTATCTAAACTAGATTCTCGTGATCCACTAGGATCCATTCAACGGTACATATAGGATTTAGAGCCAATGGCCCATATTATGAGTGAGGTTGTTGAAATTAGGGCAGACAACTGAGAGGGGGGGGGTGAATCAGTTGTCTCAAAAATTTTATCTTTTGCTGCAACTTATCTTCTTTATCACTTATAAAATGATATAACCATGAAAGTATAAATCAACAACACATGAACAGAAATAAAATCAACACATAACACAATGATTTTTATGTGGAAACCTAGTTAAGGGAAAAACCACAGTGGGGGTTAACCCACAAGATTTATTCTTTGTTAAAAGAATAGAAAAATGGGGAAGGCACTTGCCTTCAGGGCGCACTACCCAGAGCTCACTGCTCAAAGAGGCTCACTACCTACAAGATAATTGTATGATTAACACATAAAAATTGAACTGAGAAACAACATTTACTTCATGCAAAGTTCAGTTCCATTGATGCGCACAATACTTCTGTTCTGCCCTCAAACTCTTCTTCGCTATCTCCTCATTCTTTACTACTCTTCCTCTTCTCTGCTCTGCCTTTTTCCCTTCTTAGGATCTTATCATTTTCGCACAAGGACACCTTTCCACAACTCAACCACACATATTTATATGCTTCATCAACCTTGGAATAAATATCAAGGTCAGTACTGCTTAATGTGAATCACTATACTGTCGGCCAAACATAGCTAGGACCCAAAACTTCCTCGAACAACATGCCACACTTCATAGAACCTCTCTTAGAACATCAGCAACATGCACAAAGCATCTGGTTGGCCAAGATTGGAGAGAACAACAACATCCAAAGAGAAATATTCAACCATGAACTCAAATCTCAATGCGGATCACCAACACAACAGGCACACGATCCAAAGATCTCCACAAGCACAATGAAATCAACAAGAACAACTGCACCACCTTAAATCACCAGAATCACTTGCATCTTCATACCAGAATGTAAGAACACCAACTACCATGACTGTCACACTAGAAAGATTTCTTGCGGACCTTCAAACCATGAACCACTTGAGTTGAGGATACACACTAACATCCCAAACATACCTCTAGATCTGTAGATCATAATATTCCAATGTGGATCAATCCAGACCAATTCTCTGTCACTCTGTCACCTCTGAACAACTACAAAACCTAGTTCTACTCAGATGGCCATAACCTCATAAATTCTTCATGTGGATCCTTCAAATCTTAACTGGGGCAACTTCAGACAATCCTTTACAACACCCTTTGGTCCGCAGACTCTGATCTTCATCTCACTAGGAATGCAGAGCAATCTACTTCATTGAACTGCATTGTCTTCACTGTCTCTTACAGAGAGATATGTAACTCACTTGTTTCTTTCGGAGAGGCTAATTTTCTCAATATCCTCAACATACAGGTCTTCTAGAATGGGATATAGTTGACACCAATGACAACAAGGATATGTTGACATCAATGAAAACACTGATTAGGCACATATTTGCAACAATCTCCCCCTTTGTCATTGATGGCAACATATAATGTAAAAAATTGTTTTAACCATCCAGACAAGAACTTCTCTCCCTTTCTCTTATCACGTCTGCAACCATTTTCTTTACTACCCCCCTTTCACTATCAACTACTTACTTCCAAGTTTTTCAGATGACTTATCTCCCCCTTTGACATCAATGGCACAGGGCACATATTTGCAATCATCTCTTCTTCTTTTTGTTTCTTAATCAACATAATGACTACTCCCTCTGAGTAGCAACTCCTTAACACCAATCCGGATCACAAGATATGACTGAATTCCACCAGACTGATGCACCTTAGTTCTAAATAGGAGGGGTAATAACCCCTAGCATCACTCTGAGATACTCAAAAGTATCCTTAGGTAGAGGCTTAGTGAAGATATCCACAATATGATCCTTTGAAGAGACAAACTCCAATTTGACTTCATTCTTATTTACCTTCTCTCTCAAAAAGTGAAACTTGATGGATATATGCTTTGTTTTTGAATGCAACACCGGATTCTTTGAAATGTTTATTGCACTTGAATTATCATAGAAGATTGTAACAGGTTCTTCAAACACAACTCTGATATCCTTCAACATTTGCTTCATCCACAAAACTTGAGTACAATTACTTGTTGTTTCTATGTACTCTGCCTTTGCAGTAGACAGAGATATTGCCTCCTGCTTTTTGCTCAACCAAGAAACCAATCTCTTTCCCAAGAAAAATGCACCTCCACTAGTATGTTAGGAACTCGTGTTTAACCCTTCTCTTTACTTTGTTAGTATATTATTGTTGGACACATATGCTTTGTAAGTCATCCCGTGAGTATATTGTATTATCCCACATTCATGGGAAGTAATAGTTGTTTAGATTAGACTTAGTATATAAGTACGTGTTGAGGCCAATGAAGGCATCCACAAATTTATTGTATTGAGCTTCTCAAAGGAGGTTGTGTTGGCAAGAGACACCGTGTGGCTTCATGAGTGTTGTCATTGATGCCAACAAAGTCTATCCCACACATCCACAATACATAGTATACCTATACCAGAAGTCAGATTGAAGATTACTTTGGTCCAGTGAACAAGAACAGAGTATGTAACAAGGTCTGACAATCAGGTCTGGATCTCTTAGATGGTATAACTCAGCAAGTTGCAGACTTGGACAAGTCAAGAGGGGCATCATGACTAGTATATTCCAGATATTTAGCCTCTGGTGATAAAGCATGAAAAAGATATGAGCATCTGAGTGTTGGGTTCCAGTCAGGCAGAGCAGATAGAGAAAGAACTAACCGACAGAGTATCAGACTTCGATCCAGATGAGGAAAAGGTGTTGATCAAGCAATTTGTGGGAGTATACGTTGTTGGACAACACAATTAATTACTTCTATGCTTATGTTTTCGATACGTATCACAATTCAAGCATGGATTCAGCCGATAGATCAACAACTTGTAAATATCTTGAGTGTTCTTGTTGCCGACTAGAAAGTTGATGAAATCCTTGATGTAGATATATATACCAGATGGATTCTAGTATGTAGAAGTGTGGGGTGTACAAGTGATGAAATAAAGTGCGAAGAAAAGTAGGGATAAGTGTGAAAGTAGCAAATCAAGTCCGGTATGTGACAGCGCAACAATATTAAAACAGAGGAAGAATGAAGTGCATCAAATCAGTGTATTGTGCCTAACCGGAACTGAACTCTTGCATTTGTAGATGCTTCTCATCAGTTCAAACACCTAATTACCTTCTATAAGTTCTGTAGATAGTGAGTCTCTTGTAGGCAGTGTGCCTCTTGTGAGCAGTGTGCTCGGGCAGTGAGCCCTAATTGGCAAGTGCCATTTTGTACTCCTTATTCTTTTAACAGAGAATACAATCTTGGGTTAGTCACCCCGTAGTTTTTCCCTTAACAGGGTTTCCATGTAAAAATCCTTGTGTTATGTGTGTTGATTTTATTTTTGTTCTTATGATCTCTTATGCTTATATGTTTTGATGCTACACTGATTATTAAGATAACAAAAAGAAAAGAAAGTAAAAGAAATTCTAAGATAACTGATTCACCCCCCCTCTCAGTTATCTGCCTTGTTTCCAACAATTGGTATCAGAGCTAAGTTCCTCTGAACAAAGCCTAACAGCTTGAGGAAGATTTGGGAATCTCAATAGATATATGGTATGAAGGAACAACTTCAGTCTGCCCTAGATGATCTTGAACAATCCTATTCTAAAGTCAATAATTTAAGAGAAAGACTCAAACAAGATGATGATTTCATAAATGAGCTCAAAGAAAAACTTAGTATCTCTGTGAAAAAGAGAAAGGAACTACTTCAAAAATTAGTCAATCAGAGTGAAGACAATGATACTAATGAAGATTTGATGAGAAAAATAAGCTATGTGAGAAGCTATCAAAAGAGGTCATTATGGTAAGGCATGAAATGGAATCAAGGGTTATGAGATTCACCCAAGAAATTGAAGAAAAAAGGAAAATTGAAGATAATCTAAAACAATCCCTCAAGGAGAAAATAGAGGATTGCCACAAAATGGACAGAATAATCAGGCATCTTGAATATGATCTTGAAGAAGCTAGAGATAATGAAGAACAACTTGAGAATCAGATAGATACTCTTAAACAAGATCTTCAAACAACAAATGAATACAAAGAGAAATTTAGCATAAGCTCAGCCCAACTTGAAGTTCTTCTTGAAAGCCAAAAGAGGGTAGATGATAAGTGTGGCTTGGGATATGAAAAAGGTGAAAGCTCCGGATCTGGTTAGAAGAACTTTGGATCAGGAAATCAAAGAAGCAGGTCTAGAAGACCTCTGGTAAGGCAATCAAATGCTCAAAGATATCCATCCTTCAATGGATACTGCTTCAATTGCAACAATTTCGGTCATAAAACAACTCAGTGCAAAAGGATAATGAATCAAACTAATCCATCCTTCTCCAGACAATGCTTCAACTGCAAAAGGTATGGTCACAAATCTCATGAATGCAGAAATATGCAAATAAACAATTCATTCAATGGTAGATGCTTTGCATGCAATAGAATGAGACATATGGTTAATCAATGCAGATCAAAAGGATATCAATCAAATAAGAAAAGAAATGTTGTCTCTTACAATTGCAATAGATCCAGTCATATTGCCAAATTCTTCAGAAGTAGAAATCAGGATAGAAAAGGTTTGGTGGAACATAATCAGAAACAAGATAAGGGAAAAGGTAAAGTAAATGCGGATGAAGTTCAAAATGAGATGAGGAAGATTTGGGTAAAGAAGAGTACAAAAAATATTGGGGATGGATCCGCACCGGAATCCGGTGCTGATAATCCTTCCAGAAACTAAAAAGGTGAGCTCTGGCTCAGGGGGAGTCACAGAGAAAAACAAATTCCCCCAGCCAGTCAATTAGTGCCTAAATTTGGCACATGGAATGTTGCAGATTAAAGCGTTCTCAGAAAAATATCTAAATAACCCTTAGTAAAAATATGAAAGATCCGCATGGAGTTTTGCAAGAGTTTAATCGCTTAAGTTGATCCAGTTTCAACAGCCATCTAGTAAAGAAAGATTTTTACAGACAGATCCGGTATGATTCAAAATTGAAATACTCTAATCTACGGACTCATGGCATGTTTGAAGAAAAGAAGATACATTGTCAACTCTCACTGACAATGATTCTAAGTTCAGTGCAGTGATTTGAGAAGATCTCTCTCAAAACAGGGCAACCAGATAACTTAAGTTGTGCATTTATTACTAAAGGAAATTAGGGTTTGCACAAGGATAAAAAGGGTTCTTTCACTCATTATTTGCACACTTGCATTCACGAAGAAGAAAAGGAGAGCTCTACAACAAAGTTTCTACAAATTCACTCAAGATCAACTGGAAAATCGAATTCAGGCAGTGATTTGTTCCGGTTCCTATTTCAAACCCTAAAGCATAAAAGGGTACTTCCATTTTGAAAATCTCTCTCTGAATCTTTTGCAAGATGGCTACTCCAATGGTTGTAAAGATCACTGATAGGCTGCGTCCTAAATTCAAGAAACACCCCTATAAATCTTTAGAAGTTGATTCTTTAGGCACATTTTCTAGCATTCTGCATGGGGTATTACATGTAGAAGATGTTAGGGTCTATATCCATGCCAACATTGAGGAATTTGGAGACTCAAAATTGATAGACATCTATCACAAACAACTAATAGATGAGAGTTTTGAACTCAAACCTAAATTCAAGGCCCTCCGGGATAAACACTTCAGACATTGCATACACTTTCCATGTTTTGCAGAAGATGATTGGGTCCGGTATGTCCTAAGCAAGATGCATGATAATTTCATGTGGTTAATGAGGCCTTTCAAAATAACTAAAGATGCCATCAGGGCAGTGACTGGACTGCATTCTTCCGGTGGGTTACCTGCACTTAAATTTGTCAAGAACCAGATAGTAACTGAAGCCATCAGATCTAAATTTGACAAAAGATCAATGACCATAGATGACATCACTGATCCGGATGTCAATTTTGCCTCAATGATAATTGGCTACAAAATCTATCATTCAAGCAGGGATAATTTTGTGTCTGGGACAACAATCGATGCAGCATATCAGATGTTGAGTGAAGATGCAGATTATGACCTGTGTGAACTTCTCCTAAACCAACTATTAGAAAACCTACAGAAGATCAAAAAGGATAATAAGAATTCCTTCAAATACGGTTGTCTAATACTGTGTCTGTTCTTTTATTACATGAATGAGCTACCCGGATCAAGTGGGTGGGTTTGGCAAAATGACAAACCGGTTGCAATCCAGATCAGAGATTACATGTATGGACTTGGTGATGCTAAAGCTCAAAACACAGCCCTCTGGGGTTACTTTAAGAACTTCCAAAGCATGATGCAAGCCAGAGAAAGAATACCTCAATCCATAGTTGAGAAATACAAGGACACAGTGTGCTTCATGGTTGACACTGATCAATGCCTAATGGAGGCAGTTGAGCCAAGAACTATGTGGATAATGCCTATGGGATACGAGGTAGATGAAAAAATCTTGGAGCTACATATTCAACACCTGTTGAGCCAACCTAAGGACCCTGAAGCAGAAAGGTTTGGCACCTTTCAAGAGCTAAGTGTAAAAATACATGTTGAGTTAAGACAGTCGGAAATAAAGAGGAAAGTAAGAAGGGAGGTTGAAGAAATTGCCAAAAGATTTGGTCTATCAAAGGAGGTTGTAGATGCAAATAGAGAGAAGATGGAGAAGGCTGAAAAGGAGAAACAAGACGCAAAGAAAGGAGACACTCTGGTACAAGCCTCCTCCCGGACTAGATCTTCTAAGGGCTCTGCACCTGCCACTCCTAAAACCTCAAAGGCTACCAAACCGGAAGTCAAGACATCTAGAAAAGGAGAAAAGAGGACAAAGACCAAAGCCACAAGATCATATACAAGCCTTAAAGATGATGAAGAAACAGAATCTGATGAGGAAATCAAGAAAATGAAGAAGAAGAAAACATCTGGGGAATTCTCTGCCAGCAAAAATAAGGAAGAAAAGGCAGAGGAATTTGTTGAAAAGCCCACTCTTTCCATTGATGACATCATCAGGCAATTACTGTGGATGGGAACCTGTTGCCAGTAACAGAGTTTTATGATGAATACAATGATACTGACAAGAAGATTTTGGAAGAAGCTATTGTCAGGTACTTGAACATTTACAATAAAGGTTTCATTGAAATTATATCATTAATTCCTAAGAGTCTAGAAAAAGTACTTGAACTGAGAAAAGAGAATGCAAAGGCAAAAGATCTAGAGATTCAGGAACAAATAATGATTCAACTTTATCCTTCTATCACTGCAAAACAAATGGACATGATTTTCAAGGATTGTAAGGATGAGTTCCAGAGTAAAGCAAGAATGAATAAACTTATGCTTGGAGAAACTGACCAAGTAGCAAGAGAAACAAAAGACATCCTTCAGAATGCTTTCAAAAGATTCAATCTTCCTATTGTAGAGGAAACAGATGAAGAACCCTCTACCATGGATGTTGAAGGATTAAATGTAACCAATGAAGAATCTTCTGATGTAGAAGGATCAAAAGAGATAGATGAAGAGAAGTCTAAGGACTTGGATTCCTCTATTCCGGAAGATGAAGTTCATGAAGCAGAAAACTCAGGTGACATCTCTCCTTCAGATCCCACTACAGACATTCCAGATTCTGAAGCTGAAGGAGAAGGAAGAAAAGAGGAGAAAGTGAGTCAAGAAGAGGAGGTTAAGGGAAAAGAAGGAGAAAAAGCAGAAAATACCAATGATGACTGTTCTGATATCCCAAAGAAGACTCAATCACTAGCAAGAGACACTGTAGAGGCAATGAAGAACTTCTTAAACAAAGAAATGATGGAGATAGATGAACCTGAGCTATTTCAAGGGCCACTAAATTTCGACCATCTATCTCCGGTTCAGACAATGAAAATAACATCTTTTGCTCAAGCCAAAGCAAAAGAAAAACTCCTGAAAACTCACATGGAAGACTATGAACTATTGGAGATTGCATCCGGGATGCTGGAGAAGATCATGCCATCATTCCAAAAGGAGCCTTCGGCCTCACCATCCGGCAACTTGAAATCTTTGGTAAATTCTGTTAGCACTCACTTTGAATCTCTAGAAAAATCAGCAGAAGCAAAGGTCCGGAAAGAGTTTCTGGGAAAAAGATTCACTAAAGTACAGGGACTCATTGCTAATGACAGGAGGACCCTAGACATTGGAATAAAGAGCCTTGAAAATGCTCTTAAAGATGGTGGGGACATATATAAATTTTTTCTATCTTGGCCCAAAGTGACAGAGGATATTGAAAATAAGGTGAAAGAACAAGAAGGTAAACTGTCAAGTTTATCTCAAAATTTTGATCCCCTTAGTACCTCTTTAATGAATCAAGAATGCCAGGCTATTGTCATCATAAATGAAATAAAGAGGCTTGACAAAAAAAAGAAGAAAATAATAAACAGAATGAGTGAACATAGAGGGATAATTATCTCTAAGCTAGAGGCAATGCATGAGGCCTTGATAGATGCTCAGACCACAGCCCGGACCGGTGATTTGACAGATTTAAGAAGGGAAGAAGCATATGCATTTTTGTTGAGTGGTCACATCTCCATTTTGGACAGGATGAAGCAGAGCTAGGCCACAGAGTTTGTACAGTTGAAGGCCACTTTTGCGAATATACTTAAGTATATGTAAGTATAGCATATATATATACTTATGCGGCCATATATAGGATAATTTTGTAAATTTTGGTATGCAAATTCTACCCTTTTCCATTGATGTCAAAGGGGGAGTGAGGAGTAGTAAAAAATGTGGAATCTAGCTAAGGGGGAGCTTCGGTAAAATAGTGCAAAAGACAGAGCATCAGCCAAGGGGGAGTTACTATGACACTTAGCCATTTTTCACTAAGTGTTTCCATCAATGCCAAAGGGGGAGATTGTTGGCAAGAGATATTGTGTGGCTTCATGAGTGTTGTCATTGATGGCAACAAAGTCTATCCCACATATCCATAGTACACAGTATGCCTATACCAGAAGTTAGATTGAAGATTGCTTTGGTTCGGTGAACAAGATCAGAGTATGTAACCAAGTCTAACAATCAGGTCCGGATCTCTCAGATGGTGTAACTCAGCAAGTTATGGACTTGGACAAGTCAAGAGGGGCATCATGACTAGTATATTCCAGAGATTTAGCCTCCGGTGATAAAGCATGAAAAAGATATGAGCATCTGAGTGTTGGGTTTTAGTCAGGCAGAGCAAATAGAGAAAGAACTGACCGACAAAGTATCAGACTTCGATCCAGATGAGTAAAAGGTGTTGATCGAGCAATTTGTGGGAGTATACATTGTTGGCTGACATGATTAATGACTTCTATGCCTATGTTTTCAATACACATCAAAAATCAAGCATGGATTCAACTGACAGATGAGTAACTTGTAAATATCTTGAGTGTTCTTGTTGCCGACTAGAAAGTTGAAGAAATCCTTGATGCGGATATATATACCAGATGGATTCTAGTATGTAGAAGTGTGGGGTGTACAAGTGATGAAATAAAGTGCGAAGAAAAGCAGGGATAAGTGTGAATGCAAAAAATCAAGTCCGGTATGTGACAGAGCAACAACATTAAAACAAAGGAAGAATGAAGTGCATCAAATCAATGTATTGTGCCTAATAAGAACTGAACTCTTGCATTTGTAGATGCTTCTCATCAGTTCAAACACCTGATTACCTTCTGTAAGTTCTGTAGACAGTGAGTCTCTTGTAGGCAGTGTGCCTCTTGTGAGTGGTGTGCTCGGGCAATGAGCCCTAATTGGCAAGTGCCATTTTGTACTCCTTATTCTTTTAACAAAGAATACAATCTTGGGTTAGTCACCCCATGGTTTTTCCCTTAACAGGATTTCCACGTAAAAATCCTTGTGTTATGTGTGTTGATTTTATTTTTGTTCTTATGATCTCATATGCTTATATGTTTTGATGCTACACTAATTATTAAGATAACAAAAAGAAAAGAAAGTAAAAGAAATTATGAGATAACTGATTCACCCCCTCTTAGTTATCTGCCTTGTTTCCAATAGGTTGCCCCTTCGAAGTGGCCTGCGATCAATAAATTCCTTCTGTGTTTCTGTTATTTATATATTTTTGTTATTTCATGCAATTTTCATTATATCGTTGTAGGAGGTTCCTCTCATCTGGTATTAGAGCGCTTTCTTGGGCTTGCTGGGTGGAATTTCTGTTGATTTTTTTTTCTGCAGTGGCCTCCAGGCACTGTGATTATTGCAGTTCTTTTTTTGCATCTGTATTGTTCATTTCAATTGCAGGTTCGGATCAGCGAATAATCCCTATCTGCTTAACTATGGGAAGTGCCTGGGCATAGCCCTAAAACTCATTGTGAGTACCATAGGAACCCTGAAGTAGCTGGCCCATTGAGAGGACCTGCAAGTGAAAAGGGCAACGGCCCCTACCTAATTGACTAGTTCCCATCGGTGAGGTAAGCCAAAAGCTATCGTTTGTGGCAAAGCGGTTATCAGTTTTACCTGAGTCGTGGAGTGAGGGGTATTGCCCCAATACGCAAGTTGTTAGACAACATTGGTAGCCGAGTGAATCCCCTAAACCTTTAGGAAGCCAAACATACCTGGGGCCCATATCTATTGATAGTCAGCAAATTGTAGATTGAATCCGTGCAGAGCAGTTGGCAGATAGTTCCCAGAAAAAAAATATTTTTTCTCCATATCTTCCTTGCTTTAGCTCTGTTTCCTCTCAAAATTCACTGGAACCCCTGGAATTTCATTCTACATATTTCCTTCCTTGAGGACCCTATCCCAAATTCCACTTATTGAAGCCAGAAATCCCACATTTATCTATTTTTAGGGTTTGCCATAACTTCGATTCTCACCCGATAGCCTACAAATTTTGCCACAATGTTCATTTCCTATTTCTGCTCCTTTGTCCCTCTTGGAAAATTTTTCCCATTCTTTCACCCCGCTTCTGAAATCCCCATTTTCTGCTTCTCTATCCCTTAGAAAGTGTCCAAAACCTAGTCAAACCCTAATTACCCATCAAAGTTTTTAGCAAATCCAAATTTTCCTTTATTAAAAGGTTTCTATTTTTGTTTTTCTACCCTTTCCCAAACAAAAAAAATTTCTCTTGGCTATGGTTGTCACCTGCACAGGAGCAAAAAAACATGGAGGATGAACTTGTAGCCCTCACGACCAAACTCCAAGATCTGGATGAAAAAATTCTCGGCCTCAATCTTCAGCATTCAGCCATGACCAATAGACGATAGCCTGAGTCTTCTGTAGACACTGGGTTCTCTTCTTCCATCAATTTTCATGGGCTGAAGCTTGATTTTTCTCGCTTCAATGGTGATGATCCGACTGGATGGATATACTGGGTTGAACAATATTTCAGTCTGCATAATACTTTTGATGTCAACAAAGTCCCACTTGCATCCTTTCATTTGGAACATGAAGCCCTTTAATGGTTCCATTTGTACATCAAGGCTCATGAAGAGCCAAAATGGAAAGATTTTTGCAAACTCATTTTGCAACGATTTAGCCCTAGTGCTTTTGATGACTTCATAGGAGCACTCACTAAACTTCACCAAATTGGCATTGTGAGAGAATATCAGATAGAATTTAAGAAATTGGCCAATCACACAGAGGGATTGTCTGATGAATTATTTAGGAGTTGTTTTGTCAGTGGTCTGAAGGATGCAATCCGATCTGAGGTTAAAATGTTCCGTCCCAGCACAATGATGGAAGCCCTAGGGTTGGCTAAGTTGGCAAAGGACAAGGTCACAGCTCAACATCATTCCAAATCCAATTTTGTTCCATTTAGAAATACGGTTTCCTAAAGACCTCCAATCATGCCAGCTCCTAGAACAACTCTTATCAAGCATTTGACTGAAGCTGAGATGAGGGCATGTAGCGAAAAAGAGCTTTGTTATAATTGTGATGAGAAATTCACTCAGGGACATAGATGTGTTGAGAAAAAGCTCTATCTCTTGGATGTGGATTCTCCACTTGCAACTGAAGTTTATGAAGATGCTTAGGATACAGTAGATGATTAGGTAAAAACTCAGTAGCCGCCTGTTGACCATACTTCTCAGGAGGACCACCTAGAGATCTCTCTCCATGCTTTAGTAGGAGTCACCACCCCACAAACCATGCGGGTCAAGGGTTACTTCAAAAAGCTCCCTCTTACAATACTCATTGATTCTGGTAGCACTCACTTCATTGACCCTTGGATTGCCAAACAAGCTGATTGTTTTGTCCATCCTTGCTCTAGCTTTCAAGTCATGATTGCCAATGGGGGCACATTAACTTGCAAAGGTAAGTGTCGCAATGTGCGTATCTCTATTGGAGATTATAACCTACATTCTAACATGTTTGCCTTGCCCTTAGGTGGATGTGATGTGATTTTGGGCGCTCAATGGTTACGCACACTTAGACCCATCCTATGAGATTTTGTTGAACTTTGGATGCAATTTTCAGACAATGGACAAAAACACACATTGTAGGGCTTACAACTAGGGTCTCTCAGCATCATTAGTTCACATTGCATGGAAAAGTTTCTTAAGAATAATTCACATGGTGTCATCGCTTAGCTCCATTCCATTCAAATGCAACCATCAGCAGTCTCCACTACTCCTTTAGATCTACAACAAATTTTGAATAGGTATGCATGTGTCTTTGCCGAACCAGCGGGATTGCCACCTTCACGACCAGAGGACCACCATATTCAACTCCTTCCTGGAAGCCTTCCTCCCAACATTAGGCCCTACCGCTACCTATTTCACCAAAAGACAGAGATTGAGATGCTCGTTCGGGACTTACTAAAGCAAGGTATTATTCGCCCTAGTACCAGTTCCTTTTCTTCACCAGTTCTTCTTGTCTGGAAAAAAGATAGTTCATGGCACCTCTGCATTGACTTCCGAGCACTTAATCACATCACAATCAAGGATAAGTTTCTGATTCTTGTTGTTGATGAGCTTCTTGATGAGCTTCATGGCGCTCATTTTTTCTCGAAGTTGGATCTTCGTTCTGGGTATCACCAAATTCGAGTTCATGAGGATGATATCCCTAAAATAGTTTTTCACACGCATGATGGCCACTATGAGTTTTTGGTAATGCCCTTTGGCCTCACTAATGCTCCTTCAACATTCCAGGTATTGATGAATAAAATATTCTGGCCCTACTTGTGGAAATTCATTCTAGTCTTCTTTGATGATATCCTCATCTATAGTAAAACATGGGTTGAGCATCTCCAACATCTAGATCTTGTACTGCAACTTCTCTCTGATCATCATCTCTATGCAAAACAGTCTAAATGTGTTTTTGGGCAGGAGGAAGTGGAGTATCTCGGGCATATTGTTTCAGCCCAAAGGGTTCGAGTGGATCCTGCCAAAATAGATGCCATGAAAAAATGGAAGCATCCTCAGACACTCAAGAGCCTCCATGATTTTTTGGGACTGATTGGCTACTATCGCAAGTTTGTCAAGGATTAAGGGAAGATTGAAGCTCCATTAACAACTATGTTGAAAAATGATGCTTTTATATGGACACATGCTACTAAGTGTGCATTTAAAAAATTGAAACAAGCTATGTGTACTACACCTATTCTAGCTATGCCAGATTTTTCCAAGATCTTCACTATTGAGAGTGATGCTTACGGCAATGGACTTGGTGTTGTTCTCCTTCAAGATGAACATCCCATTGCGTTCACCAGCAAAGCCCTTTCTGGTAAGAATTTAATACTTTCTACATATGAGAAGGAAATGATGGCTATTTTGCATGCAGTACAAAAGTGGCAGCCATACCTACTAGGGAATCATTTCTGCATCAAGATTGATCACCAGAGTCTGAAATATTTCTTGGAACAATGGGTCTCCTCCCCAGCACAACAAAAATGGGTTAGCAAACTCATGGGTTATGATTATGAGATCACTTACAAGAAGGGTAAGGACAATATTGTGGCAGATGCTCTTTCTCACACATTTGATGACCAAACTTGTCTTTCAGCTATTTCTATGCGTGTTCTAAATTGGTTGGAATCTGTCCAGCAGGGCTATGTCAATGACTCTTCATTACCTCAAATCATCCAGCAGTTGGCCAAAAACCCTTCTGCGGTACCGCATTACTCTTGGAATGGTGCTTCTCTAAAATACAAGGGTTGTCTGGTGCTTCCCTAGAGCACAGATCTTCAACACGCTGTCTTCTATGAACTCCATGCTTCCCCATCGGCAGGGCACTCTGGGTTTCTCAAAACTTATGAACGGGCACGACATAACTTCTTTTAGAAGGGAATGAAAAGGGCAATTCAACAGATGGTGGATGAATGTGATATCTACCAACGCAACAAGGGTGAAATGACACTCCTTCCTAGATTTCTTGAACCCCTTCCCATCCCTACACAGATTTGGACAAATAGTTCTATGGATTTCATTGAGGGGCTCCCTAAATCTAGAGGGAAGACAGTGATCTTGGTTGTGGTTGATCACCTCTCCAAATATAGTCATTTTTATGCCCTCAACCATCCCTATACCGCCTCCTCAGTCGTACAAATTTTCATGGACCAGATCTTCCGTCTTCATGGCATCCCTTCTTCCATTGTCTCAGATCGTGATGTAACTTTCACCAATCATTTTTGGATAGAACTATTTCAACACACTGGCACCAATCTGAAGATGAGTTTAGGGTATTACCCACAAACAGATGGTCAGACTAAAATTATCAACAAATGTTTGGAAACTTATCTTCGTTGCTTCACCTTAGAACAACAACATCAGTGGGCAAAGTAGCTCCCTCTCACTGTATGGTGGTACAATACCTCCTAGTACACTACATCTAAAATGACTCCATATGAAGCAGTCTATGGTCAGGCACCGCCAGTGCTCCTTCCATACACCCCTAGTAGTTCACCAGTTCAGGCAGTCGACACGGTTCTCTAAACCCAAGATCAAATTCTTTACATTTTGCAGGACAATCTTCACATGGTAATAAATCAAATGAAACAACAAGCCGATCAGCATCGTTCTGAGCGCACTTTTCAAGTAGGAGATATGGTTTTTCTTCATCTACAGCCATACAAGCAATCATCCCTGAAACTCAAAGGGCATCATAAGCTGGCTCCAAAGTTCTATGGGACATATAAGGTTCTTCAAAAGATTGGGTTAGTTGCTTATAAATTGGAGCTTCCTCCTTCTTCCCGCATTCATCCAGTATTTCATGCCTCTTGTCTAAAGAAAGTTCTTGGCACCAACATCAGAGCACAAACTATTTTACTAGAACTGGATAACGAAGGATCCATCATTTTGGAGCCGGAGGAAATCCTCGACAAGTGCACTCGTTAGCTTCACTCTCGATCCATCACAAAGGTATTAATTTAGTGGCACGGAATGCAACCAGAGGATGCTACATGGGAACCACTCCTTCAGATTTAGCAACAATTTCCACATCTTAAGCTTTGAGGACAAAAATTTTCTAAGAGGGAGGGGATGTTAGGAACTTGTGTTTAACCCTTCTCTTTACTTTGTTAGTATATTGTTGTTGGACACATATGCTTTGTAAGTCATCCTGTGAGTATATTGTATTATCCCACATTCATGGGAAGTAATAGTTGTTTAGATTAGACTTAGTATATAAGTACGTGTTGATGCCAATGAAGGCATCCACAAATTTATTGTATTGAACTTGCTCAAAGGAGGTTTCCCTCTCGAAGTGGTTTGCGATCAATAAATTCCTTCCATGTTTCTGTTATTTTGTGCAATTTTTATTATATTGTTGCAGGAGGTTCCTCTCATAGTACTCTTCCTATCATCGACATCTCCTGCCCAATCAGCATCTGTATATGCATGAAGAGTGAAATCATCACCCTTAGGATACCATAAACCATAACCAGATGTTCCCTTCAGATACCTAAAAATTCTTTTGACTCCTACAACATGAGATTCTCTAGGATCGGCTTGAAATCTAGCAACAAGGCCAACTACATTCATAATATCAGATATGGTATGAGCAGATAAAGCAGTTCTCCAATCATTGATCTATACCTCTTTTGATCTGCCTTAAGGGAATCATCGTCTTTACTCAACTTGCATCTAGTTACCATAGGAGTACTCACTGGTTTTGAATCCTCCATTCCAAACTTTTTCAACAACTCTTTCACATATTTAGACTAATATATGAAGATGCCTTTTTCTGACTGAATGATTTGCAGACCTAAGAAAAAGCTCATTTCACCAAGCATGGACATCTCAAATTCACTTTGCATCTGATCAGCAAAATTTTTACACATGTTCTCATTTCCACCAAAGATGATATCATCAACAAATACCTCAACAATCAAGATGTATTCATGATCAATTTTGAAGTAAAGATTATTGTCAACAGTGCCTTTGCTAAAGCCTAACTTTAGTAGATACTTATCTAATCTTGCATACCAGGCTCTTGGGGCTTGTTTAAGTCCATATAATGATTTCTTCAATCTGCAGACCTTATCTCCTTGATCAGACAACTGGAATCCTTCCGGTTGTTCAATGTAGACCTCTTCTTCCAACTCTCCATTTAGGAATGCTGACTTGGAATCCATTTGGTAAACTTTGAAATCTTTGTAAGCAACAAAGGCAAGAATAATCTGACTGCTTCAATTCTTGCCATTGGAGCAAAAGTTTCTTCAAAATCAATTCCCTCTACCTGAGAGTAACCTTTGCACATTAATCTTGTTTTATTTCTCACAACTTCATCATCTTCATTCAATTTATTCTGGAAGACCAATTTAGTTCTAATTACATTTTTGTTTTTAGGTCTACAAACAAGATCCCAAGTGTGATTCTTTTCAATTTGCATTAATTCTTCTTCCATTGCTTTTACCCAACTTTCATCATTACAAGCTTCATTTACTGATTTTGGTTCAATCTTTGAAATCAGACAATACTCCTCTTGTTCTTCAGTAATTCTTCTTCTAGTTTGAACACCTTTATTTTTATCTCCTATGATCTGATTTTTAGAATGATTCAATCTTACATACTTGGGAGTTTTTGGATTTTCTTCAACTTCTGGTTCTTGAACTTGTTCTTCCACATTTGCATTCACTTCTTTAGTCACAAGATTCTTTAGAGTAGACTGAACTTGCTTCCTTCATTTGGACTTTCATTTTGATCATCTGATTCATATCCACAAACCTTGAAGGTCTCCCCTTGCTTTCATCAACCTTGACATTAGCACGTTCAACAATCTTTTTCAGTCTTTTGTTAAAGCACTGGTATGCCTTTTTTTGATTAGAATAACCCAGAAATATTCCTTCATCACATCTTTCATCAAACTTGCTTAGGTCTTCATCTCTTTTGATATAGCATTTACTACCAAAAACTCTGAAATATTTCACAGAGGGAGCATTACCAAACCACAGTTCATAAGGTGTTTTACCAGAATTACCTTTGATCTGCACCCGGTTAAGAGTGTAGACAACAGTACTTACAACTTGTCTCCAATAGACATGTGGAACATTTCCCTCCATCATCATGGTTTTAGTAGCCTCTTGAATAGTCTGGTTCTTCCTTTCCACAACTCCATTCTGCCGAGGAGTCCTAGGAGCAAACAATTGTCTTCTTATTCCATACTTTTCACAAAATTCATTAAACTCATCGGACGTAAACTCTCCACCTCTGTCAGATCTCAGACATTTTATCTTCACACCAATCTCATTCTCCACCCTAGCCTTAAACAATTTGAACTTGTCAAGAGCCTCTGATTTCTCTCTCAAGAAAGTGACCCACATCATCTGGGAGTGATCATCAATTAGCAACATAAATTATCTGTCCCCTTGCAAACTCCTAACCCTAGCAGGACCACACAAATCAGTGTGCGCAAGCTCCAACAATCCACTTAAAGGTTGCTCTTTACTCTTGAATGTAGTTCTACTCTGTTTGCCCAACTGACATTCCTTACACATGCTATTAGTAGTTTTACAAGCTTTGGAAGATCTCTCATAGCCTGAGTAGCACTTGTCTTGACAATGTTATCAGAGTTTACATGACACATTCTCCTATGGCATAGCCAACTCTTATCAATCTGAGCAATCAAACAACTTTTACTAGTACCACTTAAATGAAAGATGTTACCTCTAGTCTGTGTACTAGATGCACTCTCAGTTCCGGAGCTTTCCAAAATTTTGCATTTTCCATCCTTGAATCAGAGATCATATCCCTTGTCAACCAACTGTCCAACACTGAGAAGATTATGCTTCAACCCTTCTACATACAAAACATCATTGGTGTTGTGCTTACCATTAAAAGAGATGGATCCTCTGCCATGGATTCTGCCAGCTGAATTGTCTCCAAATTTTAGAATTCCACCTTCATACCTTTCCATACTTACAAACTTATTCTTATCACCTGTCATATGATGAGAGCATCCACTATCATTCACCCATTCATCCTTTTCTTCAACTTGAGCAGCCAAGGCTTTTTCAACATTCACACAGCTAGCAGATCCAATAGGCACTGGATCTTTTTCTTTGATGGCAATGAGCATCCATTCATTTATTGAGGTACTTCCCTTATCAGATTCATCATCAGTGACTCCTTTAGCAGCTTCTTGGACATAGTAGCATTTCTTCTGAACCCTAGGTCTATTGGGGTTTGGCTTTGAAACCCTCTCCAAACATCTTGAGGCAAAATGACCCATCTTGTTGCAAGCAAAACATTTGAAAGGCAACTTTCCTTCATACTTACCGGATCCTCTTGGTAGTCTTTTGGCAAAAAGAGCTTCAAGTTCTTCAAGCTCTGATTCATCTTCTTCAAGATCCTTCCTTGCCTTCTCAAATCTGGTTAGTCTTCTTGAAGAGCTTTCACCTGGATCAAATCTTTGCTTTCCAAAAACACTAGCCTTAAATGCAAATTTAGATTTAGGAAGAGAATCACCAAACTCACTCATTTCAAATGCTGAGAGCTTGCCAACCAACTGATCTCTTGTAATAGTTGTCACAGTCCTGATCTGCTCAATAGCAACAACTCTATGCTTGTATGAAGCAGGTAAGGATTTGAGCACTTTGCCAACAATCTTTGATTCTTCCAGTTTTCCACTAGCACACCTAATATTGCACACAAGTTCATTCACCTTCTAAATCTAGGAAGTGATGTTTTCATCTTCACTCATCCTAAAATTTTCATACCTACCCTTCAGGCTCTACAACTTGGCACATTTGACATATTCATCACCTTCATATAGAGTTTCCAACCTCTTCCAAATTTCATGAGCAGTTTTCAATTCTAGGACATTTGTCATTTCTGTATCAGTCAGGGCACTTAGCAAAGTTTCTTTAGCTCGAATGTTGTTTTCAACATCTTTGAGTTGATCTGTAGTTGAGGGACCTTTCTCCAGAGGCTAATACTCATCCTTAGTTATCAACCAATAAGCATCACCCATGCAATGCAAATGGAACTCCATGCGACTCTTCCAAAGAGAGTAATTTGTTCCATCAAATCTCAGACTGTCCTTCTTGTAAGTTGACATCCTGGATCTCCTCAATCGATCAATCTTCTTTTAGAGGAACCGGCTCTGATACCAATTGTTGAAATTAGGGCAGACAACTAAGAGGGGGGGTGAATCAGTTGTCTCAAAAATTTTATCTTCTGTTGCAACTTATCTTCTTTATCACTTATAAAATGATATATCCATGAAAGCATAAATCAACAACACATGAACAAAAATAAAATCAACACATAACACTAGGATTTTTACGTGGAAATTCGGTTAAGGGAAAAACCATGGTGGGGGTTAACCCACAAGATTTATTCTCTGTTAAAAGAATAGAAAAATGGGGAAGGCACTTGCCTTTAGGGCGCACTGCCTAGAGCTCACTGCCTACAAGATAATTGTATGATTAACACATAAAAATTGAACTAAGAAACAACATCTACTTCATGCAAAGTTTAGTTCCATTGATGCACACAATACTTCTGTTCTACTCCCAAACACTTCTTCGCTATCTCCTCATCCTTTACTGCTCTTCCTCTTCTCTACTCTGCCTTTTTCCCTTCTTAGGATCTTATCATTTTCACACAAGGACACCATTCCACAACTCAACCACACATATTTATATGCTTCATCAACCTTGGAATAAACATCAAGGTCGGCACTACTTAATGCGAACCACTATGCTGTCAGCCAAACATAGTTAGGACCCAAATCTTCCTTGAACAACACACCATGCTTCATAGAACCTCTCTTAGAACATCTGCAACATGCACAAAACATCCGGTCGGCAAAGACTAGAGAAAATAGCAACGTCCAAAGAGAAATCTTCAACCATGAACTCAAATCTCAATGCGGATCACCAACACAACAGGCACACGATCCAAAGATCTCCACAAGCACAATGAAATCAACAAGAACGACTACACCACCTCAAATCACCAAAATCACTTGCATCTTCATATCGAAATGTAAGAACACCAATTGCCATGACTGTCACACTAGAAAGATTGCTTGCGGACCTCCAAACTACAAACCACTTGAGTTGAGGATACACACTGACATCCCAAACATACCTCTAGATTTGCAGATCATAATATTCCAATGCAGATCAATCCAGACCAATTCTCTGTCACTCTGTCACCTCTGAACAACTGCAAAACCCGGTTCTATTCAGATGGCCATAACCTCATAAATTTTTCATGCGAATCCTTTAAATCTTAACTGGAGCAACTTCAGACAATCCTTTACAATACCCTTTGGTCCGCAGACTCTGATCTTCATCTCACTGGGAATGCAGAGCAATCTACTTCACTGAACTACACTGTCTTCACTATCTCTTACATAGAGATATGTAACTCACTTGTTTCTTCCAAAGAGGCTAATTTTCTCAATATCCTCAACATACAGGTCTTCTAGAATGGGATATAGTTGACACCAATGACAACAAGGATATGTTGTCATCAATGACAACACCGATTAGGCACATATTTGCAACAGAGGTGACTGACATTGCAAAGAGGTTAAACAATACTCACTCTCCCTTAGTCCTATAGGAGGCACGCAGGAATCAACAATTTTTTGAGGGTGAGTGCCATGAGGAATTCACCAAAAAATTTCTCTCAAGGGTGGCCTACCACCAAGCTACCAAAAATGAAGCACAAGTGGCATCCTGAACGAATGGTCCCTACCTTTAGTAGATCAAATGGTAAAGTTTGAGAAGCTATGTATTCAATTGAGTCTAAATTCCACTGTGTAATTCATGGTACAAAATGAAATAGCTACTCATTGCAATATTGAAGCACACATTGAGGAGTTGGTATGTATTTCTCAAAAGTTATGAGTAGAACTAGAGGATCAAAGTCAGAGGTTCCAAGCACAACTTGCCCAACAAACTCTTGGAAAAAACTAAGGTAGCAGATAAGGAAAATGAACTTGCCTAGAAGGACAGAGATAGAAGAAAAAGACAAATAAATGGTTGATAAAGACAAAGAAATTACTAAATTGAAACTTGCTAAGGAGAAGGTAAAAAGTCAACTTATGGAAGTTGTTGAAATGATCAAAACTTCTTGGGAAAGGGAACTCTTGGCAGCTCATCATTTGAAGCTAACAACAGAAGAGATTTACAATGTGCATGCTGCTACTTCTCAGCATTCAACTTCATCTTCAGTACCTCACAACTAGAGATGTCTTCTCACCTAGCTCCTTAGTGATGGTTTTGTCTACTTTCCATCATTTGGAGGACTTTTCTTTTGGGGGGGGTGATGTAGATAGCTAAAAACACATATTAGTTATAGTTTACATTAGTATATTGTATAATCAGTGAGAGTAGTTATGACTTGTTGGTTTCTTGAAGTAGTTGTGGGTAGTTTTTGATAGTTAGAATCCCTTAGAAACTGTCAACTAGTTTAAATACTTCTCTTTTAGTTAGGAAAGGGACCGCATGTCAATAAAAGTTCCTATACTACAACTCTATATAAGAGCATATATGAATAAAAGAGATTGTTTTGCATCATTCAAAAATCCTAGTATGAGTCCTTGATGTTTATTTATTATGTTTACTCTGCTATAATTAGAGATGTATTAAAAATGAACTAAACAAGGAACATGGCCCTTTGTGGTGCATTCCGTTAAATAGGTCCCTTTGTGGCATATCATTCATGTAAATAAGGACCATAATTAAATGACACATCAACATATGTAGATGGCACATTGTCAGTTTCTTTTGTAACAATTTCCAATACCAATGACCCAAACAAGTATCTTTAATGCTCAGTTATCCATTGTCACATTTTTGACCTAGCAGATATGGACTAATTAGAGTATTATCTTAATTCCTATCTCCACCACAAAAAAACATCTTATAGAACTAAAAATTGTTTACCATGAAGATAGTTGTGCAATGCCACATATCAGGCATGGTATTATGTGGTGCCTTGTTTTTGGCAAATAAAACCTTCAACTCTAACTTTCTATTCATTTAGCAATTGTGAATTGTTGAAAGCCTTGACTACATTGTCTATTTTCTAGTGCTAATTAGTTATGTTAATTCAAAGTTGTTTTGTACTAAATTGTTGATACATAAGATAACTAAACTAGTGACATAAAATCTTGCAAACCAGGAGAGTATCATACTTATATTGATAATTACCAATCTTGTTGGACATGTCATCATTGATGTCAAAGGTTGAAGAAATTGTCAAAGGTTGTTATTGGTGTCAAGAGTGTATCAACGATACTATTGGCACAATTGTTTTCAAAGACATATGATGAGATTGATGTCAAAAGAGGTAACATAATATTTTTCTTGAGTTTGATAATGGTGTATGGCCAACTTCCCTTGAACGATATGAAGATATAATATATTTAAATTAAAGATTTAAATATATAATTGAGGCCAACTTAAGGATGACATATAAAACCTCGTTAACTAACCTCAAGATGGCCGACTTGGTGAAATGGATTAAAAGCAATGCAAACTTGTTATGGACTTGTATATAGTAGCGAATCGCTAAAGACAAGAATCATTATATACAAAGCAATGATTATTATATAATGATGCAATCAAAAGTTTATTAGAAAGCATCGAATAAAGTCTATACTAAGGTTGCGATGATATAAGGGAGCGCTCCACATGAAAGAAGGTTAAAATCATGAAGTAATGCGATGACACAAAGATATACATATAAGACAAAGTTTATTAAGGTGAGTGATTATATTAGAAAGCAATGATTATGTTTGTGAAGGTTGCGATTGATATATGGTAAGCTAGAAGACAAATTATTTAGTGAAAAAGACAAAACACTAAGGACGATTTGGAGAAGAAGACAAAACAACTAGAAGACAAAGATATTCATTAAGAGCAACAATTTTATATAGGAAGGGCTATGATTAGTTTTGGAGGAAAAACATGCTATGGAGAGTCACATTTATTCACAAAAGACATAAAATTTGAAAAAATGTATAAGAGGGAATTGATGAAATTATTTGAAGACAAGCAATTAGAGATATATTTTTTGAGTAATAAGGAAGAGGAGTAGCACTATGAAGTGCAAATCTGATTTATATTAAGAAGATATATGTGTGATGAAGTGTGAAGAATAAAAGTAATATCTGAAAGATATACATGCAGATATAAAGGAGGTATATGCAGATTTGAAATAAAATGTGTTAACTTG
The DNA here is from genome assembly GCA_027924645.1 of Cunninghamia lanceolata. Taxonomy (NCBI): domain Eukaryota; kingdom Viridiplantae; phylum Streptophyta; class Pinopsida; order Cupressales; family Cupressaceae; genus Cunninghamia; species Cunninghamia lanceolata. The sequence goes on from BSBN01000931.1 coordinate 2,606,317, forward strand.
TGAAGAGCGCATCATCTACAAGAAGATCTTTGTAAGTGGTATAAATGCAGTTTTAAGAGAAGAGTTTATGGCAGGTTTGTGAGAAGAATATGTTGATATAAAAGAAAAAGATCTAGTAGAGATAAAGGAAGAGTTTGAACAAAAATATAAAAGGAGATCTATGTAGAGATAGAAGCAGAAATATTGGAGTCTATGCAGAGATAGAGGACAAGTTTGGGTAGATCTCAACGCAGAAAGTTATGAGAAGTTGATGCTATGATTATGACCGGATTTGAAGGAAGAGAGTAATCATAATTTGAATCAGTTTGTGAAAAGAGATTGTGATCTTTTGGATCAGATTTGAAAGGAAGAACAATTGTGTGCTTTTGATTAGATTTGTGAAGAAAAGATATTGTGTGAGTTGCGATCACATTTTAAGAAGAAAGTGATTAAGATCCATGGAAGGTTAGTGCCTTAACGAGAGATTGGCCTCTTACTGGGTTGGTGGTCAGTTGCGGATTGATGCTCATGAAATATACAAGCGAGGATTGGTGCCTCCAGTGGGTTGGTGCTCACAAATCATATAAGAGGGGATTGGTCTCCACTGTAGATTGGTGCCTACGAATCTTGTAAAAGAGATTTATATATAAACAATATTTTGCCGTGGTTTTCTCCCGTAAGGGTTTCCATGTAAATCTTGTGTTCTTGTGATGTATCATTGATAGATCTAGTGTGATTAATATTGTTTTGGTTGTAAGTTGTGAAAAAGTAAAAGTTTGTATCATACTGATTCACCCCCCTCTTAGTATAATTGTGTGTTCTTCAAATCTTGCAATGATTAAACTACAATCTATGTTAAGCTCAATATTGCTACAATGAATATTTAAAACAACAATTTTGCATCTAAACATTTCTTGAATAATTTTCCTGTGATCAAAATGATTCTTATTTAGACAAACTAATCAACTTTGATCTCCCTAAATCTAAAAAAAGCAATGAAACCCACATATATACACTACATTATTAAAACATGAAAGATACATGAATACACAATGATGAGCAAAAGACTACCAACTCTTTAGAATTTGTCCAATAATAACAAAGCTTATATAGGAAGTTTCAAGCATCCTCATAAAACTCACAATCACCATTGTAACCAAACTTATGTAAAAATATCCAAAATGTGGCAAGATCAATGATGTCAGGTCACATAATGATTAATTAAAGAAACAAGTGTTGCAACCTAAATCTACTACAAAATACCATAAAATGCAAAATCAAAGTTCTCAAAAAGGGGTTCCTAGTTTTCCTTAAAGAAAATAAGGTGTGTTGTGAAAACAACAAGTAGTTCTTCTCAAAATGACTTGTGGTTGCAACCATAGCAATCTTCTCACATTGTTGTCCCCACACCTTCAAATGTGGTTCACGTGGGTAGCTTTGCTCTGTCCCCTTCTACATCTCCTTGGCACCCGATTTCATTTGTCAGGGATTCTCCCCATGCACTGGACTTGGAGGAATATTCTTTAGCAATCCCCCTCCTTTCTCTCCTTGGTCTGTGGACCCAGAGAACTATGTTCCTTGGACTTGTTGATGTGTTTGCTAGTCACATACATTAGAATAAAAGTTATCACAATAAACCTTTATTCATCATGAAAGGTGTGATAAATTCAGGGTGAATTTATGATCCCAAGGTTCCGTTAGTTAGGTCTTGACCTTTTGACAGTCACTCAGGGTTCGTTATGATATGTTGTTTCATTTCAGGGAATTACACTTCTTTGATTGTATTCCTTCCTAGATTCTATCAAATTTCATAGATGTCATGTATACTGTACTTGATTTGCATATATTCTTGACAACTGTATTAAATCTTATAGTATCCAGTTGAGATTTAAGCATATAAGGGTAAATTGAACATGACTATAATCAATTCTTCTGAAATTGTCTCAACTTTGATCATTTCTTCTAAAGTTATCCTATTTTGATTAGTTCTTCTGAAACTATCTCTGTTGGAACTGATCCTTATCTATATACCTTGAATTCACTTAAAGATATTCTGTAAGACCTATAATTCACTAATATTTATGACTATTTGCATGATATTTACTATTATTTGCAACTTTTACTATGTATGTTCTAGGTATGTCATTATTTGCATCAATTTAGTATGTATTACTGAAGATTTGTCAATTATTTGCATCTATCCACTGTATTTTGTAAAATGAGGAGTTAAAGATCAAGTTAAAGAGTTAAGATCCTAAACTAATTAAGTTTTACCAATGGTCCACATGTACATCTGATAGAGTCATGAAATGAAGCAAAAAACCAAACCATACTTCACCAGGAAATCCACAATTACATATGATCGATACACAACTTCAAAGGTAAGTTGATGACAACATGCAATTAGTTGAATGCACTTCAATAGAATGCAACAATTCACAATCACAAGTCGGAAATCAACAGAAGGTTACTCAAGATATATGATTAGATGGTAATCTGTCACTCCATTTTCATTATATATGCAAATAATATACACATATACATTGACCTTAGAAAGAACCTTGACAATCTAGATCAAAGAGTTGCACAATTACAAAATCAATGCTCAAAGTTTCAACAATTCAGTCTTCATTATACAAGATGATCTAGGCCCTTTTTTAGAACAAGGACCTAAGATCAGTTACAATGATCATGAGGTCAGGATATCTCTCAAAATAATCAATGGTTAAGAATCGTGACACGTGATTTCCAATTGGCAATCATTAGTGGAGGACAACTCGCAAAATGGAATATTCCTTGATACTTCACCTTGGTATTTTCTAGAATATACTATTCCTCCTCACCTGATGAATCCTCTCCAACCAGTATTTCCCCAGAATCGGACCTTTTATACAATTCATAAGCTTTTATGGCTTCATCTATTCTAGTTTTATCAAATTGTGGTGCCCTAGCCTTCACATAATCTTGTGTATGCAACTGGTTATTTATAGCTACCCAATGGTTTGTCCTATTGTCCAAATTCTTATAATCCTTCATCTTCATGGACAACTCCATTACCTGCTCTATGGTAGCTTCTGAAAAATGCAATTCAAGACCCTTCATCATGGGATCAAACCTAGTTCTGGATGATTTCTTGGATATCTGCTCATCATACGTTCCCTCATCATTCATTAGAGTACAGAGTAGTTCATCTAGGATCTCTACCTCATCCATCAATAAGTCATGTTCCTTGGTGCTAATATCAGTTGCCTTCAATATGCATCCATCTAGAATATCTGCTTCAAACTGCAACTCCTTAATCCATGTGGACATCCTTGGCATTGTCTGCATTGTCAAGATAGTACACTTAAGCAACACTTAGCACATTCCTCCCTCAAGCCTCTTAGCACATTCCTCCCTCAACATATCAGCTTTAGTATTCATATATGCTAACATATCCCAATTGGAGAGGGATATCCCGATTATTTCTTCACCTTAGGACATAAACTTGGCGAACCACTTTTGCATAACATTTGCCTAATGCTTTTGAGCACCCAAACTACTTACTTCAACCTGGATTACTAATGCAAGAGTAGTTGGTGCCTCTATTATTTGGGTCCCTGGGGTGACTAATCCCTTAATGAATGATTGGAGTTGGGCAATATGCCCTTTCAGCTCCTTATTTTTCATCTTCATCTTATGCATCCGAGTAGCCACAGCTTCAATACTCCCCTTGAGTTCTTCTATTTATTGCTCCATTGTTGCATGCCCCAAATCAATGGTTGTCATTTGGAACTCACCAACATTAATCTCCCTCTTTGCCTTGTCAACCGTGGGCGCAACCAATTGTGTCATTCTTCACTCGGTGACAACACCTCTCTTTATTGTAGACATGACCCGAGCTTTGTGCTTGGGCTTCTCAGCTTGAATGGAAAATAATGATTTAAAATTGAATGGGGTAGCATCAATAGAATGAGGCTCTTGTTGTGTAGTTACACAACACGCCCCATTTTGACTTGGCAAAATAGGGACCCAACTTTTGGCTTGGCTTGTGTTTTCTACTTTCTGGCGGTCTGGTAAAAATATGTCAGGCAGATAACCCTCTATAGGAGGATGTGGTAAGTCATCATCATGAGGTCAGTTTGTCAAAGTCCTTGTTTCATGACATTTACCTCATATTTGGAAAAAAACATTAAAATTCATGAAGGTTTGTCTTTAACATCACCCTGATATTCCTTAGGATGTGAAAGTTATGAGTGGTCAAAATCCCAGTCAAACCTGATATTCACAAGGGGGGAGGATCATATTTCTTAATGTCAGTCATCTTTCAAAAGATCACCCTGATCCTACTTATCACCCGATAAATCATTTGATTCGTGACATGTAGACGTCAAACTTAAGTGGTAGTGATATTTACCTGTCAACAGCATCATATATTTCGTGGGGGATGATATTTCTAAACATCACCTGATATTTTAAATATCACCTTATATTTCAAATATTCCCCGGTCTCGAAATATCACCCTGAAGAGATTATCATGATGACATCATCTCATCTCGATAACAAAAGAAAATCAACATAAAGATGATGTCATCATCATTTTACCTCGTGGAGGTATATTTCATAACATCATCTTTTTTTACCAAAACATGACGATGACGTCATAGTGCTTCAGCGATAGACTCAGCCATTATCATGGCGACATCATCATAACATTCTGAGAAAGGTCACTTAAAGAACGCTTAGGGTCATCATCCTTTTCAAAATATCACCTGATATTTTGAACATCACCCGATCTATATAACATGACCTGATGGTCTAAACATAACCCGATATGTTTTCCCGCCATGGTGTGGATGGTCATATTACGAGGGACGATCATATTTTAAATATCACCCGATATTTAAAATATCACCCAATATTTCAAAAGATCCTCCTCCTCGTCTCACCGCGCGAACATTGAATGCCCATTAATGCGGTAGGTGCTTCCCGCCGATTGTCGCAACGATGATCACACCTGGCAAGATTCTACATTTCTGTGCACAAAATTAATGATTAAGATTGATTCAGTCTGATTATGCCCTAATTGACGAGATGAATAGGTTTAAAACGGATTTGCAACGTCATTATGCATTTACCTTGCGAAGAATTAAGTGTTTACACAGAGCCGAGCGTCCAAACCCTGCTACGAGTCCTCTGCGGGGATACACATCTTGAACAAAGTGAAGAACGTGATTACGATTAATCTCAGGGGTATTTCCATAAGGTTGTCAACAGCATAATTCAAAGAACAAATGCATCAGGTAAGTAACGGATCCCTTCTGCTATGTTTTGTAGGCATATACAGGTAATATGATGTTACTGGTTTGAGATTGTAAGTTCTGCATATCAGTATGAAGTAATGCTTGCAAACACTGCATAGAAGTCATAAAAAGTATATATATGCATGTATGAGATGAGGTGCACAATTGTAAGACCAGTTTTGTCATTGCAGGAATCCATGGCGGATAGGCGATTGATGAAATCTGAGGCGGAGTTCGTTAAACCAATGTTTGCACAGCCTGAAGGGGTGTAATTCAAATATGGAGTTATTGGAGATACACACCAAGGAAACACAGATCTGATTGCATGGACAGATAGGATGCACAATCAGGAAGATAATCCTCTGCTTGAGGCTATTTTAGTGTCCGAAATGGGAAATGCCGCTGGTTTTCCGTACAACATGGAGGTTCCTGAACTGGTTATAGAATGTGCCAGAAATTATAATTCACAGACAAGAAGAGTTGAGAAACATGGAAGGGTATATGCGGACTTCTCCATAAAGAGCCTGTCCACCATGTTGGGTTTGCCATTGGGCAAAGGTGTAGTCAGCATGGACCTAAAGAAGCTGGTAGTAGAGTATGAAGCTAATAAGAAGGCTGCCAGGAAAAGAATGTATGGTTGGAGAGCTAAGAATAGTCCATATCTAGCTACAGCCAAGCTCCCTGTTCATTTATACAAATATGATTTTGATGATGAATATCAGTTCATGATCGCCTTACTCAGTCGGGCTACAGGTCAACAAACAGCTGGAGGGTTTAAAGACTAGATGTATGGGATCATCCTAATGTGTACATATATTGATAACAGGCCATTATGGGCCAAAATAATAAGTGATGCTATTGATGAGCAGTTGTCGAATCTGAGAGGTACAGATTGTGCATTTTATATGACCTCGTACTCAGTTTATGCATGTGCATACAAAGGCACATTCAATGCACTGACAACAGTGGGGAAGATTGGTGGCACCACCAATGATGCACATATCTGGGATCACTATCCCCAATTGCAAAAAGTAAACTATCTCTAGGACTATAAGCTGGTGAATGATGCATTTTCAATGCATCTGGTAAGAACCATGGAAGAAGACAGAACAAAGAGACTGAGCATGGAAGCTCAGGAAGTCATCTATAGGCATGGAGCCTGGTATATACAGTTTGCAACCTTCTCCTATATTAGGATTGAAGGATTTGTAGTACAGCCCCTCATGCTCCCAAGATATCCAACTGATGCAATAGTGCTCATGGAGTTCATGAGGTAGATTGTAACAATATTGGATGCTTATAAAGCCAACAACAAAATTCCACCAGTATTGTTTTTAGTGACCATGGGATATTACATGTGCCCAGATAGTGAAAGTATTAAGAAATCCATAGCTGGCTTGACAATGATGAAGTTACAGCTTTTCCCCTTTGTAAGATCATATGATCCTTATGCCAGGATGCAGAAAATCATGGGGCAGCCAATCCACAAGAGGCATCTTGAAGATTTTTGGGCAAACTGTGAGGATGAGGCTGAGGCAAGAAGAAGGAGGTATCAAAGGTTAACCTTGAATCAAATCAGAACCTTTATAGAGAGAATAGTAGAAACTACTGCACAGGCACTAGCATCAGGAGAAGCATCAGCTTCAGGACATGCAGGACATGCTTTAGCATCAGCGACACCTCCTCCAAGAGATGGACAGAAGTCCAAGAAAATTTAGAGGGCAGAGGTAGTAGTTACTGAGACCCATGAAGAGGGTCAGACCTCACAGAAACAAATAGAAGAAGATATCCCTATGGAAGGGGAGCTTGAGGAAGATGAGGGCCCTTTATTGTTCAAAAGGAAAAGAAAGGCACCTCATGTGATAGCCCCTACACCGAAGAAAACAAGGACCTCCATGAGAGGTGAAATAAGACAATCCCCTATAATGTTGAAGGGGGCAGGTGGTGAAGTGTTCAATAAGGAATTGCAGCACAATGTTCCACTTCCCACCATTGTAAAGTTCAAGACTGAACTTGCAGAAGAGCAAATAAAAGAGACCTCTAGGATAATCCAAAGTGGTACTGTCTCATTGGATGAGACAGTAGACTTATCCGATGATGAGGTAGTGAAGGATGTAGCTTCACAGAGGATGGAAACCCTTGCTGCTGACACCCTGACAACTCCTCATGGAACTCCATCAAAGCAAATGGTGTTAGAGGAAATGAAGCAAGTGGAGTCAGAGAAAGAAAAGAGCCCAGAGAAAATTGCAGAACAGATAGGGCTAGATACATTAATTGAACAGGTGACAAGTCCTGCAGTTGTAGATTTGGCATACATAGAGGATGTGAACCCTCAGGATGTGGCAGGAACACCTGATGAGATGAAAAATGTTGAAGAGCTGAAATAGAAAGAAGTGGAGAGCAAAGCTCCAGATATGGGTCAGCAACAGCATGATACTTCAGCTGAACATGGGATAGTAGAGGTAAAAGATAAGGGAGAGGAAGAAAAGGATGCATCAGCTAATCCTACTCTCAAGGTTCAAGAAACAACCATCACAGGTGCAGAGAAGGATGTGATAAAAGATCAAACAAAAGCACCTAAGGAGGATGAAATAGTAATAACAAATGCTAATACACCTCAAGAGGAGGAAATAAATAAGGTGGATGAAGTCAGAATGGAGGAAATAAAAGATAAGGATCATGGTGCACATGCAGATGATCAACAAGATCAACCTCCAGAGAAAGAAGATCCTCATCAGGAGGATATATCAAAAGATCCCCCTCATGATGAACATCATGAGAAAGAGAAAAGAAGATCACCCTACCCATTGAATATGGTGGTAGACACAGGAGATCAAAGTGATCATCAGGATGATGATACTGGAAACCAAAGACCTAAGGATCAAGTTCCTCAATGGTTGGAGAATGAAATTGGCATGGAATCAGGTATGCAAATGCCAAAATTTGATGTATCTACTTTGTTTTTAGAAAACCTGATAAATCCAAAGAGGAAGGCCAGAATGACTTCGGCCATTAAAAGAGATCCTGCAACAAGAAGAACTACACAGATAGCACTCCCTACTGTGGATAAAGAGAAAGGTTAAATTACCTTGGAAGAATTTCAGACTAGCACAGTAGACTTAGGGTTTGCTAATGAAGACCAAGAGGGTCAGGAAGGAAAAGACATTATAGATTCTTTAATTCAAAAGCTTAAGAGAGAAAATGAGAAAAATAAGCAACACAACGAGCACATTACTCAGTTGCATGCATATATAAGGAGGTTAACCAATCCTGAAGATAATGCTACTGATCATGCGGTCCCATTGACTGCTATTTCCCAAGATGAAGTAAATAAGTTGGATCTCATGAAACATGAGTCATCCATACTGAGGAAGTGGATGTACTCCACATTTGACACAGCAGAAGAAGTAGTAAAGGCCTCTTTGAAGAGGTGGAGTTCTCTTAGTGGCTCCAGGAAGAAGGTAGATAAATTGCAAATGGAGACAGGGAAAAGGTCTTTCCAATTGGAAAAGATATTGGATGTCCTGGGAGAAATGAAGAGGATCAATCCCCAGATACTCATAAATAAGCAAGTACTGAATTATAACAATGCCTTACTAATAGATATATGGTATAAAGACATCCAATTTGAATGTGATGTACTTAAAAGATGCAACAATAAGTTGAGAGAGATTAGCATGAAGTTACATGATATGATGTCTTTTGAGGCAGAAATTCTAGAAACGTTGGAAGGAAAGATAGAAAATCAAGACGAAGAGTTTGCAATCCAAGCTCTACATAATAACTTCCAATTCATTGCTGATGATCCACTAGGCCAAATGACAGAAGAAGTCATGGATAGATTGGTGAAGACTAAGGTGAAAATAGAAAATTATAATGAGCATTATACACTAGAAGGAATAAACTGGATAACATCCGAAATAAGTATCAAGCACATAAACATGCCATTATCAAAGCAAAGACTCTAGATGGTGGAGAAATAGATAAAGTAGTGCAGTTGTATGAGAATGTCAGGATAGTCATGCAGGCTCATATATAGGGTTGAGGTCATTAGGATGATGAGGATACAGAGAGTGATGCACCTGATGATGGAGCGCATGAATCCAATGAAGTAGATAAAGATGCAGCATAAAGCAGATATCAGCATCTGACACTTAAGGAAAATAAGTATCTCAGAGGGTTGCCAGCTAGCAACTTGTGCCACTTGATAGAGTTGACAAAGTCAAAGGGAATATTTGCCGTAGATATTCATAGACAAATCTGGATCGTAGATCTTTTGTAACGGATTCGTCACCTTGTTCTATAAAAGGTGTAGGAATGCCTCTTTTGAAACATTGGAAACTTAATTGAAATCTGTCTGCTGAAATATTCAGGGCTCATTTCAAAGCTTTTTGTATACATATATGTTCTGGCATACTTAATGAATGAGAAGACTGGTTTGATTACAATTCATAGTAAATCTTGAGTAATCAGTGTGTGAATTCTGGATATATGCTGTGACTTGCTGCGTCCCTTGGAGTGCATATCTACTTGCATATGTTGTGTTCATACAATTCCTTTGAAGTTAGCATCAACTGTATCTAGCTGTGGAATGTCCTGGTGAACATATGGTTTGGTTTTCTTCTCTTCATGACTGTATCTGATGAATATGTGGTCCAATAGCTGAAGGTTCAACTTTAATTTGAAGTTTTTCTTTCATTTTCTTTTAAATTTCAGAGCATTTCACCAACACAATTGCAAAATAATTGACAATCTTAAGCAAATGCATAAATATGCAGACATCCCGTAGATAATTGTATAGCTTTAGCATATTTAGCGACAAAGCATGTGTAATTGATGAATATCATGCAAATATTTGAGTATAACTGTATCATTTGATCAAAATTACTATATGAAATGACCTCCTTGTAAAGAGTCTTTGTAGAAACTGAGTAATGATGATGAATTTCATGTAAGTCCCCAAAATGGAAACAACAACACATATCAACCTCTGAGTAACGTCAGATGATTAAGACCTAATCACCGGAGACTTGGGATCATGAATTCTCTGAAGTCATTGTATCTTTCAAGATGAATAAAGGTTAATGTGTACTTTTATTCTATGTCTGTTTATGACTAACATCATGACCAACATAAATTGGCGCTAGAAGGAGGGCTTATCTGAAAGAAGACGCTTATCATCATTATTTTCAGGTTTGATGATACAGAAAGTAAGGTACCCCCCGATGACCTGTTAATTTCAAATATTGCTCAAGTATTTACTGTAGCAAGCTTGTAGATCCTCATCCTGTGTAAAGTTTTCAAGATTAACCATAAATATTGCAAGCTTCATGGTAGATTATCTTAAATTTATAGGCATCGGTTGATTTTAGGTAGATTTGTCAAAGCTTTGAAGGAACATGTCTTAAGAAACCAGATATCTTGTGGTAAAAGGTCACCATACCTTAGTATAGTCTCATATTTGCAGTATCATTGCAAATATTTCATAAATATCCAGTCAGATCAATCATCCGATCATAAATATTGCCTCTGCTGGTATATTCCAACTGATATTTACAAAGATCTAGCTAATTTGCCTTAAAATTGAGAAATCCTGGCTCACAGGATAAATACCAGGTCTAGACCTAGTGGAATCTTTGAAGAATTAACTGTTAGAGGGTTCAAACCTAGAACTGTGGACATCCATCACACTCTAGGATCTAGTGCATCAGGAGCTTCACCAGAGCCTCCTCCTGTAACTCCTATTGGTCTACAAATACCTTCTGGAATATCTGTGACACCTCTTGTCCAGCCTCAACCCGAGGTTCAACCTCAGCCAACTGTACCAAAGGCTCAACCTCCTCCGGTTGTAATGTCTTTCTTTGCAGCGGAGTCACCATTGACCTTCACTGCATATCACGAGTTACCAAAGAATCCGGACAAACTTTGTCCAAAATATCATCCTTATCAAGATGCTGATGATCATATCAGAACCTTTAAAGAAGCCTATTGTAGAGCCAGAATAGAGCATCAGGATGTTGTATGCAGATTATTTCCTTTTTCCTTAGGGGAAGAGGCTTATAATTGGTTTATTAGTCTTGGTCAGAGTTCTGTTGGTTCATGGGCTGTCCTAGAGAAAGCTTTTACTGATAGGTTCAAAGTACCTATTGACCCTTCAATGAACTATCACCTATTTGCCACAATCAAGCGGTTTGAGGGAGAACCTATTGCTAATTTCAATGCTAGGTTCCAGAAAATGCTATCCAAGTTAGTTGCTCCATATACTGTAGTAGATGCTACTGCTAGGAGTATCTACTACTCAGCTCTGGATCCATTGACTTCCATGTTCATCAGGAGAAAACATCCTAAAATCACTACCTTGACAGGAGCTTTCCAAGAAGCTATCAAAGTGAATCAACAGTTAGTCCCTGCTCCTACTCCAAATGTTGCATTCCCTACATTGCCTGGCATATATCCAACTTATCCTCCACAATATTCTGCATATCTAGCTCAGCAATATCCTGCCCAATATCCTAATGGAGCTACGATGCCTCCAGCAGTCATGCCTGCACCCTTGCAAATTCCTCGATTAAGTATCATGCCACCTCCTAATGGGAATGGCCAGACACCACAATATCCTGCACAAACTTAGACACCTTAGGGTGCTGACCTATCCAACAATAGTCATGGATCCTCTTTCATCAAACCTCAAATTGAAAATGTAGTAGCTAAAGCTTAGGAAGAAAATGAGGAAATCAAGGAAATCTCTGCTCAGTTAAGAAAACTCACTACAGAAGTGACTCATTTGAGAAATCAGAACTTCTATTCCCAGTCAAATCAGAATAGAAGCTATTCTAATGATAGACCAAATTATCTTGACAGAGGATACAACAACAGTAATTTCAATAATAGTGGTGGAAATAACAACAATCCTCCTAGACAGCCTAGAGTATGGAACTCCAGGCCAAATAATGGCTCACTACCATCACCCTTAGATAATCAGACACCTGGTGAAGCCAAACAGACTACTAGAGTTAATCTTGCTGAGGCAACCCTCACCAATTGGTGTAGAATACACAATACAAATGCTCATGCAGAGCTAGATTGTCCACAATTTCAAATTGTTGCTAGCATTTTTCAGACATAAGTGTCTAATACTTCTGGAAATCCACCTCAGGTGGAAGGAAATGAAATTGTCCCTTGTGGATATGACTCTGCATTTGTATTGGAGAGTTATACTGATCAGCATCATCAGCAGACTGTGTCTTATCATCAAAATTGTCCCCAAGCATGTGAAGAATCTGCTTTAGCCTTTGAGTCAAATTATGTCTTTCCCTTTGAAGATGAGAATGAGCTTTCCAATGAACATGAGGAGGTGCATGCTTATCAGTAGCAATATCAGGGTAAGCACAATTACAATCTGAGAAGTAATCCTAACAGACCTACTAGTCCATTAACCAGTTCCTTGCCTCCGAATAATTTTAACACACCTCCTGATCCCAAAGCTAACAATAATCTAGGATTTCCCAAGGTGATGCCCAATATCTGTCACCTCAGAATACAACATCAAAGGCTGTTGGCCTACCTCATGAATCTAACAAACTTGTCACATACCTGGCAGATGAGATGAAAAAGATAAAGATCAGCCTGTCTCTATCAGAATTATTGAAAACTCTTGCAATCAAGAAGGCATTCATGAAATCACTAGATGATCCTACTCCTAAAGAGGATATTCATTCTCCAGGCCAATCTAGTAGTAAAGATCATGCGGCTAAAGATAATAATATCAAACATAAAGTGCCAGCTACTGTCCAAGCTGCAGAAACCTCACACATGACATTATACCGAGATAAGAGTGAGTCACCACCTTTCCTCCTTACCATAAGGATGTTTGGAAAGAATTTACACAACTATTTAGTAGATTCAGGTGCATCTACAAATGTGATGCCCTTGTCTATATGCAATGCTTTAGGACTGCATCCTGCTAAATCCCTAAAGAAGGTGACACAGCTAGATAAGACAGAAGTGAGTGTAATAGGAGAATTGACTCATATACACATGCAACTAGCATCTGATCGCAGGATCCAATATTACATTGATATCCAGGTAGTTGACATACTTGACACATATGGGATGCTGCTTAGTAGAGACTGGTCAAAAACCTTGAATGGGTATATGTCTACTAACTTCAGTCACATGTGGTTGCCTTGGAAAGGTATACCTAACCAGATAAGAATAGATGCCGAACCTAGAATGAAACACATGATAACAGAGTATAATAAAACGAATGAGATAATGTATGTAGATGTTGAGCTTGGAGTTTATTCTATTAGGCCATAGACTATCAGGATAGAGGAGATCCTGATGCTGGATTTTCATCATCATGATGATGATCATCAAGAGGACATACTGATTGTAGAGCCTGATAGTAATTTCAAAAATGAGAAAGAAATAGATCGTTTCAAAAACTTTGAGATGCGTTTGTCCAAACAGATAGAGCGTTGTCAATTGTTAGGTATACCTGCTGATGATATTTTAATTGATGGATGGTGCGGGTTGCATAATGAGTCACATTCAGAAAAGACTTGCGAAGCATGCAAGGACATGATGGAGCTGGAGCAGACATGCAATGAGGCATCATCGTCATATTCTGAGGCAAGGTCTACATCTAGTGATGATGATGATACTGATTTATGTTTGTTTCTTGCAGGAACAGGAGAAGATAAATGCAAATATGAAGATCATATTCTGAGAACAAAAGAAATTTTGGTATATGACCAGATAAATGATAAGAAGAAAGAAAGGATCACCCCTGGGAGTGATTGTCTAGTGGAGTTAGATTATGAGTTGTTTGATGAAGATAGAGGTAGTGACCTGACTAAGTTTGAAGAACTTTTAGCAAAAGAGATAGAAAAGATGACACAGCAGCAAAGACTTCCCTAGGATGTCTTGGTTGAAGGTTGGTGTAGGTTGCATGAAGCACCTCACTCAGAAACTGCCTGTTCATTATGCTTGCATATCGTAAGAAGACATACATTGTGCATTACAAAGAATCATCATCCTGTTGGTAAAGAAAAGAAAGAAGAATTATCTGATCCACAAAAGAAAGAAAAAGTGAGGTCCAAGGATACTGAAATTCCTAAATTAAAATGGATATCAGGTGGAGCAGCTGCCAGAGCTACAAAGAAAAGAAAAGGTTTAGCTAAACTTCCTGCTGAGGATAAACCCTGGATCCTTAGATTTGATGGATCCAAGTCCAAACAAGGAGCTGGAGTAGGGATGGATCTTATTGATCCATCAGGAAAATCCTACTTAGCTGCCTACAGATTACAGTTCCCCTGCACTAACAATGTGACAGAGTATGAAGCTCTGATTCATGGGATACTGTTCGCTCTCAAGAAGAAGGTAAAAATTCTGCATGTCTTTGGAGACTCAGAATTAGTTGTCAGACAGGTAAGAGGAATCTACTCTTGCAACTATAATAAATTGTCAAATTATAGACACAGAGTGTGGGATTTGACTGAAGACTTTGATGCATTTAATATCACCCACGTACCTAGAGAACAGAACCATAGAGCAGATGCCTTAGCATAGGCTGCCAGTACGTTAGAGCCTTTGTCCATATCAGGCCTAAAGAGATTTTCAGTAGAATTGATATCAGTACCATCAGTACCTGATAATGTTACTAACCTTTAGGTCTTTGATGATGATCAGCGTATTCTTGATTTCATCTCTAACAGAGACATATTTGATGCTCAGATCATAGATGAGAAAAATATGGAAGATCATGTGTGGGAGGAAGATGAAATATTAGAGTTGCCTAGCAACAAGATTCCTAAAGGTATGATAGAATTAGAGAGAGCTTTTGACCTGGATAATATGCTGAAGCAGAAGGATCTTCGAAAAGCTGATGGAGGTCAATATTCACAAGTGAATATTGGACAAAATGAAGACAAGATAAATGTCTTGATTGGTAAAGTTTGCACATCAGAAGAGTTAGAAGGAATAACTCAAGCCCTTAAGGATTACATCCATGTCATTACATGGACCTATGATGAGCTGAAGACATATGACACATCAATCATAACTCACACTATACCTCTCAAGCTAGATGTTAAGCCTTTCAGACAAAAGCAAAGGCCAGTCAATGCTTTGCTTGAGCCTATAATTTTTGAAGAAGTCAAGAAGCTGTTAAATGCCAGGATCATATTTCCTGTGAAGCACTCCACTTGGGTGGCTAATCTAGTGCCAGTAAGAAAGAAGAATGGAGACATCAGACTGTGTGTAGACTTCAAGAACCTAAACAGAGCATCAGAAAAGGATAATTATCCTTTACCATCCTTAGATGAAGTTCTACAGATTGTAAATGGAGCTAAAATGATGTCCTTTCTGGATGGCTTCTCAAGATACAACCAAGTGATGGTTGACAAGATTGACAGATTAAAAACTGCCTTCACCACAAAGTGGGGGATATTTGCATATAGATGCATGCCATTTGGGCTGATAAATGCTGGAGCAATGTTCCAACGAGCAATGGACATAGCCTTCAGAGGCTTAATAGGAAAATGTATAGTCATCTACATGGATGACCTCACAATGTTTTCTAAAGAAAGAATAAATCATGTAACAGATCTCAGAAATGTATTGAAAAAATGTGAAGAGTATGGGATATCTCTAAACCCCAAGAAATGCATATTCGGGGTGACAACAGGAAAGTTACTGGGCCACCTAATAACTGAAAATAGGATTCTCATTGATCCTGATAGGGTGGAGTCCATTATGAAATTACAACTCCCTAGAAGCAAGAAAGAGCTCAAATCTTACTTTGGTAAGATAAATTTTGTAAGAAAATTCATCACTAGTTTTGCAGAGATAGTTAGACCATTAAATGTCATGCTCAAAAAGGATGCAAAGATTGAATGGACTGCAAAGGCTAGAGTTGCCTTTGAGGACATAAAGAAAGCCATTTTTTATGCTCCTATCCTTATCAGTCCAGACTACACAAGAAACTTCTACATTTATTCATTTGCTTCAGAACATACTTCTGCAGCAGTGTTAACACAAAGGAATGAAGAAAAAGAAGAGAAACCAATTACATTCATGAGCTGTCCCTTCAAGGATGCTAAACTGAGATATGTAGATGTTGAAAGACAGGCACTTGCATTGGTCAGGGCAGTAAAGAAATTCAAGCATTATATATTAAGAAGCAAAGTAATTGCAGTAGTGCCTGCTGCAGCAGTGAAGATGCTGCTAATGCAGAGTGAACCTGGTGAAAAAAGAGCTAAGTGGATCACTGTATTACAAGAATATGACATGGAGATAACACCAATGAAACTGGTAAGAGGACAAGCTTTGAGCCAAATGATATCAGAAATTGATCCAAACATTGTGAGTTAGCAGTATATAATCAATGCAAGAGATAATAAAGAGTGGTATTATGATATCAGGCACATCTTGATCACTGGAAGATGTCCTCCAAGACTGCAAGCTTCACAGAGAAGAGCCTTGAAGATAAGGTCACAAAAATATATGATGAAAGGAGGAACCCTGTTCAAGAAGAATTATGAAGGAATATACCTGAGATGCTTAGAGAAGCTAGAAGCAAATAAGGTTTTATCAGAGTTACATGACAAGTTTGGAACAGCACATGGATCAGCCTTGGCCACAACACATGCAATCCTCAGAGCAGGATATTATTGGCCCACAGTTTTTAAAGATACAGCTAAACATGTTAAATGTTGTCATGTATGTCAGATTGCTGCCAACAGAGAGAAATATGCTGCCCAACCCTTGCAGCCAGTGGTGGAAGAGCGCCCATTTGCACAATGGGGCATGGATTTCATAGGACCAATCAATCCTCCATCATCATCAGGCCATAGGTATGTCCTAACGATTACTGATTATTGTACCAGATGGACTGAAGCTGTCAGCAGCAAGACTTGTACTGCGGATGATGTTATTAAATTTTTGGAAAGCAATATTGTTACCAGGTATGGAATTCCTTATGCTCTGGTAAGTGATAATGGTTCTGCCTTCACTTCAACTAAATTGTCAAGTTGGGCTTTTGATCATGGGATCATACTCAAGTTCTCATCCAACTATTATCCCCAAGGGAATGGATTAGCAGAATCCACCAACAAAAATTTGCTAAATATCATAAGAAAATTAATAGAAAAGAACCCTAGGGAATGGAACTCATTTCTGAAATATCCTTTATGGGTAGACAGAACTAGAATGAAAACTGCACTAGGAAATTCACCTTTTCACTTAGTATATGGGGTAGATCCTATCCTCCCTGTTAACTTGAAAATTCCTACCTTGCAGTTTGCCCAAGAGTACCTAGGCATAGATAATAGACAAGAGGTCAGGTTGCTTCAGCTGATGCACTTGGAAGAGAAAAGAAGTCAAGCAATTGACCAGTTTGCAAAACATCAGGCTGTTGTCAAACGCTGGTTTGACAAAAGAGCTAGAGTTAAAGCCTTTAGGATATCTGATTTAGTCCTGATGTGGGATAAAACCCATGAGAGGAAAGGAGACCATGGTAAGTATGACAAATTATGGATAGGTCCTTTCCAAATTTTTGAGATATTAGGAGACAACACTTATAGGCTTAAGAACCCGACAGGTGAGGATGTCCCATTGCCAGTCAATGGACAATTCCTTAAACATTATTTCAAGCCTGAGTGACTTCATGACAATCATGTGTATCATATTGTACATTTGTATAGTTGCTTGTATAGTTTTGTTTTTGTTGTTTGTTTGTTTGTTGTTTGTTTTGTTTTGTTGCTTGTTGAGTTTTCGTTTTGGTTAGTCAAGATGATGCACTTCATCACCCCAGAAAATAACAAAATTGTTAAGATTCAAGTGATGAGATCAAATTCATATATATGTTATGATTCATTCTGAGGAGTATTCATGATCAGGTCTGTAATATCCTTCATTCGGGTGCCTTTTCTTGCTTAAAGTGAATCAATCACAGTGAAGAACTTAACAGCCTTGGGTTTGTTGAACACACAAGTATAGGTGTTAAGTGAAAAATCTAAAGGGATTCCCTTGCTACCAATACAATCTCCAACCTAAAGCTGTAAGTGACTATACCTTGTACAAATGAGCTGACATGATGATATCATATACACGTACAAAAAAAAACAAATAATAAAATTAGGCCATCTAAGTAACTCTACCAGGGCTATGGACGCTTGCTGGCAGTGGGGCTCTACTTAGGGAGATTGTATAGATAACCTTGCCAGGGCTATAGATGCCTGCTGGTAGCAAGGCTCTATCTAGGTTGGCTATGAGGGATGATCTCCAACTATGTAGTTTAACACCAGTTACTTATGTTTTCAATTTGCTTTCAAGATGAGGATAATTAATCATTTGCACACACCTGGTCCTTTGTTAGCATTGTTACCATGATGAAGCTTTATTATTCAGAAAGATTATGATGCTTATGCTTAGGAAGAATTAGAATACCATATAAGAATGTGATCACATCACTTGAATCATTGGAATTTTGATGTTTTCTTTGGTGGCAAGTTGTTATGTAGTTACACAACACGCCCCTTTTGACTTGGCAAAACAGGGACCCAACTTTTGGCTTGGCTTATGTTTTCTGCTTTCTGGCGGTCTGGTAAAAATATGTCATGCAGATAACCCTCTATAGGAGGATGTGGTAAGTCATCATCATGAGGTCAGTTTGTCAAAGTCCTTGTTTCATGACATTTACCTCATATTTGGAAAAAGCATTAAAATTCATGAAGGTTTGTCTTTTACATCACCCTGATAGTCCTTAGGATGTGAAAGTTATGAGTGGTCAAAATCCTGGTCAAACCTGATATTCACAAGGGGGGAGGATCATATTTCTTAATGTCAGTCATCTTTCAAAAGATCACCCTAATCCTATTTATCATCGATAAATCATTTGATTTGCGACATGCGGACGACAAACTTAAGTGGTAGTGATATTTACCTGTCAACAACATCATATATTTCGCGGGGGACAATATTTCTAAACATCACCCGATATTCTAAATATCACCTTATATTTCAAATATCCCCCGGTCTCGAAATATCACCCTAAAGAAATTATCATGATGACATCATTTGATCCCGATAACAAAAGAAAATCAACATAAAGATGATGTCATCATCATTTTACCTCGCGGAGGTATATTTCATAACATCATATTTTTTTACCAAAACATGACGATGACGTCATAGTGCTTCAGCGATAGACTCAGCCATTATCATGGCGACATCATCATGACATTTTGAGAAAGGTCACTTAAAGAATGCTTAGGGTCATCATCCTTTTCTAAATATCACCCGATGTTTTGAACATCACCCGATCTATGTAACATGACCCGATGGTCTAAACATAACCGGATATGTTTTCCCGCCATGGTGTGGATGGTCATATTACAAGGGACGATCATATTTTAAATATCACCCGATATATAAAATATCACCCAATATTTCAAAAGATCCTCCTCCTCGTCCCGCCGCGCAAACATTGAATGCCCATTAATGCGGTAAGTGCTTCCCGCCGATTGTCACAGCGATGATCACACCTGGCAAGATTATGCGTTTTCGTGCATAAAATTAACGATTAAGATTGATTCAGTCTGATTATGCCCTAATTAACTAGATGAATAGGTTTAAAACGGATTTGCAATGTCATTATGCATTTACCTTGCGAAGAATTAAGTGTTTACACAGAGCCGAGCGTCCAAACCTTGCTACGAGTCCTCTGCGGGGATACACATCTTGAACAAAGTGAAGAACGTGATTACGATTAATCTTAGGGGTATTTCCATAAGGTTGTCAACAGCATAATTCAAAGAACAAACGCGTCAGGTAAGTAACGGATCCCTTCTATTGTGTTTTGTAGGCATATACAGGTAATATGATGTTACTGGTTTGAGATTGTAAGTTCTGCATATTAGGATGAAGTAATGCTTGCAAACACTACATAGAAGTCATAAAAAGTATATATATGCATGTATGAGATGAGGTGCACAATTGTAAGACCAGTTTTGTCATTGCAGGAATCTATGGCGGATAGGCGATTGATGAAATCTGAGGCGGAGTTCGTTAAACCAATGTTTGCATAGCCTGAAGGGGTGCAATTCAAATATGGAGTTATTGGAGATACACACCAAGGAAACATAGATCTGGTTGCATGGATGGACAGGATGCACAATTAGGAAGATAATCCTCTGCTTGAGGCTGTTTTAGTATCTGAAATGGGAAATGCTGCTGGTTTTCCATACAGCATGGAGGCTCTTGAACTGGTTATAGAATGTGCCAGAAATTATAATTCACAGACAAGAAGAGTTGAGAAACATGGAAGGGTATATGCGGACTTCTCCATAAAGAGCCTGTCCACCATGTTGGGTTTGCCATTGGGCAAAGGTGTAGTCAGCATGGACCTGAAGAAGCTGGTAGTAGAGTATGAAGCTAATAAGAAGGCTGCCAGGAAAAGAATGTATGGTTGAAGAGCTAAGAATAGTCCATATCCAGCTGCAGCCAAGCTCCCTGTCAATTTATACAAATATGATTTTGATGATGAATATCAGTTCATGATCGCCTTACTCAGTCGGGCTACATGTCAGCAAACAGCTGGAGGGTTTAAAGACTGGATGTATGGGATCATCCTAATGTGTACATATACTGATAACAGGCCATTATGGGCCAAAATAATAAGTGATGCTATTGATGAGTAGTTGTCGAATCTGGGAGGTACAGATTATGCATTTTATATGACCTCGTACTTGGTTTATGCATTTGCATACAAAGGCACATTCAATGCACTGACAACAATGGGGAAGATTGGTGGCACCACCAATGATGCACATATCTGGGATCACTATCCCCAATTGCAAAAAGTAAACTATCTCCAGGACTATAAGCTGGTGAATGATGCGTTTTCAATGCATCTGGTAAGAACCATGGAAGAAGACAGAATAAAGAAACTGAGCATGGAAGCTCAGGAAGTCATCTACAGGCATGGAGCCTAGTATATACAGTTTGCAACCTTCTCCTATATTAGGATTGAAGGATTTGCAAGACAGCCCCTCATGCTCCTAAGATATCCAACTGATTGTAACAATATTGGATGCTTATAAAGCCAACGACAAAATTCCACTAGTATTGTTTCCAGTGACCATGGGATATTACATGTGCCCAGATAGTGAAAGTATTAAGAAAGCCATAGATGGCTTGACAATGATGAAGTTGCAGCTTTTCCCCTTTGTAAGGTCATATGATCCTTATGGCAGGATGCAGAAAATCATGGGGTAGCCAATCCACAAGAGGTATCTTGAAGATTTTTGGGCAGACTGTGAGGATGAGGCTGAGGCAATAAGAAGGAGGTATCAAAGGTTAACCTTGAATCAAATCAGAACCTTTGGTTGCATTTCCATCCCAACGCAGATGAAAAAGGATGATGGAAAGATAATGGTGGAAGAATATGAAGAGAAGAAGATATACAACGATACCATATCAGCCCCGGACCTTACAATGTAGGAGGACATCTCCATGGATCCATTCACGGGTAGAATATTACAGCTAACCCAAGCTTGGGTTGATGAACAGGTAAATATACTGAAGAAAAAAGGTGTGGTCCTTACCATAGATAACAAAAAGGACAGGCACTCTCTGCTAATGAATATGATGATTTCCTGAATGAGAAGAGGAAATCCAAAGGAGATAGGTTGCCACCTCCACAAAAACAAAGTAAAAGACCTCCTAGAGGCAAGAAAGCAGAAGAAGAACCCAAAGGGGTTATTATAAAGAGAATAGTAGAAACTATTGCATAGGCACCAGCATCAGGAGAAGCATCAGCTTCAGAACATGCAGGACATGCTTCAGCATCAGCTGCACCTCCTCCAAGAGATGGATAGAAGTCCAAGAAAATTCAGAGGGCAGAGGTAGTAGTTACTGAGACCCATGAAAAGGGTCAGACCTCACAGAAACAAATAGAAGACGATATCCCTATGGAAGGGGAGCCTAAGGAAGATGAGGGCCCTTTATTGTCCAAAAGGAAAAGAAATGCACCTCATGTGATAGCCCCCACACCGAAGAAAACAAGGACCTCCATGAGAGGTGAAATAAGACAATCCCCTATAATGTTGAAAGGGGCAGGTGGTGAAGTGTTCAATAAGGAATTGCAGCACAATGTTCCACTTCCCACCATTGTAAAGTTCAAGACTAAACTTGCGGAAGAGCAAATAAAAGAGACCTCTAGGATAATCCAAAGTGGTACTGTCTCATTGGATGAGACAGTAGACTTATCCAATGATGAGGTAGTGAAGGATGTAGCTTCACGAAGGATGGAAACCCTTGCTGTTGACACCCTGACAACTCCTCATGGAACTCCATCAAAGCAAATGGTGTTAGAGGAAATGAAGCAAGTGGAGTCAGAGAAAGAAAAGAGCCCAGAGAAAATTACAGAACAGATAGGGCTAGATTCATTAATTGAATAGGTGACAGGTCCTGCAATTGTAGATTTGGCATACATAGAGGATGTGAACCCTCAGGATGTGGCAAGAACACCTGATGAGATGAAAAATGTTGAAGAGCTAAAATAGAAAGAAGTGGAGAGCAAAGGTCCAGATATGGGTCAGCAGCAGCATGATACTTCAGCTGAACATGGGATGGTAGAGGTAAAAGATAAGGGAGAGGAAGAAATGGATGCATTAGCTAATCCTACTCTCAACATTCAAGAAACAACCATCACATGTGCAGAGAAGGATGTGATAAAAGATCAAACAGAAGCACCTAAGGAGGATGAAATAGTAATCACAGATGCTAATACACCTCAAGAGGAGTAAATAAATAAGGTGGATGAAGTCAGAATGGAGGAAATAAAAGATAAGGATCATGTTGCACATGTAGATGATCAACAAGATCAACCTCCAGAGAAAGAAGATCCTCATCAGGAGGATATATCAAAAGATCCCCCTCATGATGAACATCATGAGAAAGAGAAAAGAAGATCCTCCCCCCCATCGAATATGGTGGTAGACACAGGAGATCAAAGTGATCATCAGGATGATGATACTGGAAACCAAAGACCTAAGAATCAAGTTCCTCAATGGTTGGAGAATGAAATTGGCATGGAATCAGGTATGCAAATGCCAAAATTTGATGTATCTACTTTGTTTTCAGAAAACCTGATAAAACCAAAGAGGAAGGCCAGAATGACTTCGGCCATTAAAAGAGATCCTGCAACAGGAAGAAGAACTGCACAGATAGCACTCCCTACTGTGGATAAAGAGAAAGGTAAAATTACCTTGGATGAATTTCAGATCAGCATAGTAGACTTAGGGTTTGCTAATGAAGACCAAGAGGGTCAGGAAGGCAAAGACATTATAGATTCTTTAATTCAAAAGGTTAAGAGAGAAAAGGAGAAAAATAAGCAACACAAAGAGCACATTGCTTAGTTGCATGCATATATAAGGAGGTTAACCAATCCTGAAGATAATGCTACTGATCATGCGGTCCCATTGACTGCTATTTCCCAAGATGAAGTAAATAAGTTGGATCTCATGAAACATGAGTCATCCATACTGAGGAAGTGGATGTACTCCACATTTGACACAGCAGAAGTAGTAAAGGCCTCTTTGAAGAGGTGGAGTTCTCTTAGTGGCTCCAGGAAGAAGGTAGATAAATTGCAAATGGAGACAGGGAAAAGGTCTTTCCAATTGGAAAAGATATTGGATGTCCTGGGAGAAATGAAGAGGATCAATCCCCAAATACTCATAAATAAGCAAGTGCTGAATAATAACAATGCCTTACTAATAGATATATGGTATAAAAACATCCAATTTGAATGTGATGTACTTAAAAGATGCAATAATAAGTTGAGAGAGATCATCATGAAGTTACATGATATGATGTCTTTTGAGGCAGAAATTTTGGAAACGTTGGAAGGAAAAGTGGAAGGAAAGATAGAAAATCAAGACGAAGAGTTTGCAATCCAAGCTCTATATAATAACTTCCAATTCATTGCTGATGATCCACTAGGCCAAATGACAGAAGAAGTCATGGATAGATTGGTGAAGACTAAGGTGAAAATAGAAAATTATAATGAGACATTATACACTAGAAGGAATAAACTGGATAACATCCAAAATAAGTATCAAGCACATAAACATGCCATTATCAAAGCAAAGACTCTAGATGGTGGAGAAATAGATAAAATAGTGCAGTTGTATGAGAATTTCAGGATAGTCATGCAGGCTCATATACAGGGTTGAGGTCATCAGGGTGATGAGGATACAGAGAGTGATGCACTTGATGATGGAGTGCATGAATCTGATGAAGTAGATAAAGATGCAGCATAAAGCAGATATCAGCATCTGACACTTAAGGAAAATAAGTATCTCAGAGGGTTGCCAGCTGGCAACCTGTGCTACTTGATAGAGTTGACAAAGTCAAAGGGAATATTCGCCGTAGATATTCATAGACAAATCTGGATTGTAGATCTTTTGTAACGGATTCCTCACCTTGTTCTATAAAAGGTGTAGGAATGCCTCTTTTGAAACATTGGAAACTTAATTAAAATCCGTCTGCTGAAATATTCAAGGCTCATTTCAAAGCTTTTTGTATACATATATGTTCTAGCATACTTAATGAATGAGGAGACTTTTTTTATTACAATTCATAGTAAATCTTGAGTAATCAATGTGTGAATTCTTGATATATGATGTGACTTGCTGCATCCCTTGGAGTGCATATCTACTTGCATATGTTGTGTTCATACAATTCCTTTGAAGTTAGCATCAACTGTATCTAGCCGTGGAATGTCGTGGTGAACATATGGTTTGGTTTTCTTCTCTTCATGACTGTATCTGATGTATTTGTGGTCCAATAGTTGAAGGTTCAACTTTAATTTTAAGTTTTTCTTTCATTTTCTTTTAAATTTCAGAGCATTTCACCAACACAATTGCAAAATAATTGACAATCTTAAGCAAATGCATAAATATGCAGACATCCCGTAGATAATTGTATATCTTTAGCATATTTAGCGACAAAGCATGTGTAATTGATGAATATCATGCAAATATTTAAGTATAACTGTATCATTTGATCAAAATTACTGTATGAAATGACCTCCTTGTAAAGAATCTTTGCAGAAACTGAGTAATGATGATGAATTTCATGTAAGTCCCCAAAATGGAAACAACAACACATATCAACCTCTGAGTAATGTCAGACGATTAAGACCTAATCACCGGAGACTTGGGATCATGAATTCTCTGAAGTCATTGTATCTTTCAAGATGAATAAAGGTTAATGTGTACTTTTATTCTATGTCTGTTTATGACTAACATCATTACCAACAACTCTGTTACTTCAGATGCTATCCATTCTGGAATATTTGACTCTGATTCTTTATGCCTTGGTTGATAGATTTGATCATCCTTATTAGCCCCATCATCCTTTTTATCTGGACTTCTTTCCTCTTATGGTGCCTCCTGCTGATGGACTTCCTTCTAATCAGATGCCCTATGTTTAGGAACCTCCTCTTGGAGCATCTCATCATGAGCAACCTGCTGATGTTGATCCCTAGGATGTTCCTCTTGGTGTATATCCACTTCTTGTTTTGGAATCTATTCCTGTGGGACCTGTTGAGGGATATCAAGTTTCTCACCGACTTAAATCATTTCCTCATCTTCATTTCCCTCTTGAGATTGTTGCTCAGATGACTCTATTTGCTGCTCAAGAAGCCTTCCAGATTCCTGTTCTATGTGTTCTCTAGCTTTTTGATCCCTTGTATCCACATGGGTATCTTGAATGACTTCATCCATGACTGTATCCTGAACAATCTCACATTGTCCTTGTATATTGTGAGCGATATCTTTCTCCTCTGTACTTTCTCCTACAGGATATGACAAGTCTACAGCCTCAAAACTTATAATCATGGTGATCAGGACATCCAACTGTTCATGTGGGATGTTCTCTTGGGTGACCCTTCTTCTACATCAGAAAGTTCTTACACTTTTGGATCCTTTGTCTCCCCTTGGCCTGGTGTAGCTTCCACTTGAGGTGTCTCTTGTTGGGAAGGCAATGTGGGTGTAAATAATAACCCTGCTAGATTATTTGTCACATCCCTTGTGACCTCATCATCTATTAGATCAATAATTTGATCCAAGGGTAATTTCTTCTCACTAACCTTTGCTTGCTCTGCAGCCTTTGTCTCTTTAGCTAATTCGTTATGTACCTTGATGATCTAAGGCATAGGGATGTTATGCTATAACTCTTTCACCATCTCCATTGTAGGGTCAGGCAAGTTCTTGACTTGCTTTGCCAAATATGTTTGAAGCATAGCAAGTGGATTAGGTTTTGATGATGCTCTTGCTTGGGGCTGATCTTGAGCAAACATCTGCTCCATCTTTGTAGGTCCCTCTTATTGATCTTTTGTTTGGACATCTACAAACTTAGAAGTGGACCCTCTCATTATATTCACATGTCCTCTTTTCTGCTTGGGGATATTCATCCCACCCAGCAAATCCTTAATCTCTGGCTCCTCAGTAGCCATGGTAGTAACAGGTAGAGTTGGTAAAGGCACATCCCTGGTAGGTGAAGGCCGGGTGGCTATAATTATGCCCTCAAATGTGAATTCTTCTCTCTCTCCTCTTAATCCAGAGGGTCCTAGTTGTGCTAGTTTGGCCTCCATGACTTTCCTCTTGTGGATGAGAAAGTCATCAAACCCCAGGTCCTCCCTATCCTTCAAATTTCTCTTCTTCTCTTGGGTGATAGCCACATGCCTATCTTTTAATTCACTTATCTTACTATTCACCCATTTCTTGGTAATGTCCATTACCTTTTTCATTATGACATCTATAGATGTCTCATCTGCTTGACTCAAATCTAGAAAGGATAATGAATCCTTATATATCTTCTTTTCCTCATATTTTGGGTTTAACAGGTTCCCATCATCAGACTTAACTTGCGGTGGGACATCCAGGCATCCTATATTCCTGATCTAATTCAATGTAAGCCTTTGATATCCTCTTTTTCTTACATCCTTCTCATCATCACAGTCCACCCAATAGTCCTCAAGGTGCACTTCATATTGTAGCTTCCTGCTTACCCATTTCTCCATTCTATGATATGGGTCATAGCACCTTACCAGAGGAAACAACTGCAGATTTAGCATATGCAATTGAACTTCTAATTTCTTGGCCCCATCAATTGACCCATAGGCATACAAGTTAATTTCCATAGGGAACTTGACATTACCTTTCTTGTTCTTCCTCATGTATGCCTCATAGGAGGGAATAATATGCCTGGTCAACTCTAATAATACTACCTTGTTCATGGGATACCTAACTAACATGAATGAATTACCTTCAAAATCCTCCATTCTTACATATGTGTAAGTGGGGAACTGGATAAACCAGGCCCCATTTCACTATATCAGCTCATGTGCTTCTTTGGAGAGCATCTTGGCTCTATCACCCTCCATCAATCTAACAAGATGCATGACGAAACAATCATTCACAGTTTTATAGTGATGGACTGACTGCACTCTCTCCAATTGTGGGTAAAATTCCCACACTATTTGATCTGTGGGTTGATGCCTTAACCAACCAAAGGTGTGCAGTCCATTGGGCTAGGCTATGTATGCACATGCATACACAACATAGGACGTCATGTAGAACATCCTCCTCCTCTTTCCCCATTGCACAATATCAACTTGGCCCATCCAACCACCTTGTTCTTGTCCTTTACCATTTGGATTAGGCCATACATCCATGGCTCGAATAGTCCTGCATCTACCTTTCCTACCATCCTACTGAGGAGGACCATCATATACTACACCTCAGTGCTAAAGTCATACTTGAACAAGTGTTGAGGCATCTTGGCTACAACTTTAGCTTTTTTATCTGACGCCCTCTATCAAGAAAATATGATCTTCCTACAGTCTGTGTGGTTGTTGTTATACTCTGCAATTAGGGCCTCCATATTTACCTGATACATATCCCTACTAGTGGGTAGCCTGAATGCCTCTGTGATGCCATTCACCGAGAAGTCGACATACACACGACCTTGATACTCTACTCTCCTAGTTACCACGCTATAGTTATTTGCACACTCAATAACTAGCTCTAGAGGCTCGATTACATAGGGAAATCCAACCGCATGAAACATCCATGTTTGCACAATGTTCTTCAGGACCTCATCATTATCCCCTGCCTGGATCCTTACCTTGAAGGCAACTGATTCCGTTTGTCCACAGTGTGTATCTAATGCAAACCCAAATTTACGGCATATAGCCTGAGGTGTAGGAAACATGTTTGATTTGAACTCGACATCTTGACAATCTATTCACTTATTGGCCATCTTGTCCTGCAAGATACAAGTATCCATAGTAAGTTTTGTGGTTTATACATCTAAACATATGGATTACCGTAAACCCCTTTTTGTAAATTGAAAGCTATCTTAAACTGTATACAAACAAGACTTCACCTAAGAATTTACCTTTATCATGGGAATTTACCTTCTAACCATGTAAGATTATATGGTAACAATGAAAATGATAGAGGGATTTGTCGTATTCATACCTGGTGATCGCGACCTCAACCTTTAACATGTAGATGCAGATTTTTCATATTCATAGCATTTTGGCTATGCTTACCACCTCCATTCTCTGTAATATCATTTTCCAGCTACTACAAAATCACCTTAACTGCCTTTAGTTTTCTACAATTTTAGCTTCAAATGTTTTGATGCTTAAAAATAAAGGATGAATTTAGCTTTTATTCTTAGAAAATCCATTGATTAGGGCATATTAATTGCTTTTCTACAACTGGGTAAATCTCCACCATTTAGGCGCGATAAAAACAAACAATTGTCAAAAAGGCACGCTTTTAAATTTAAAAGGCCAACAACCCTATGTGTGACATGAAATTCGGGGAGGGATACATGGATATGGACATTTGAAGTTTAAACATCCAGTTCAGAATGTCCTGGTGATGTCAATAGGAGTCCTGGTCAAACATCATTGACCGAAAAAAATGAGTATCAGAATCTAACTTGGTTTTAAAGATTGGGATACATGAAATATCTATTGTAAAATGTCCTTATGCAAAATATCCATTGAAAAGTCAATGGTTGGACATGTGGAACAAAATCCTTACTCCGGATATGGATGTGGATATTTGCATGGATATGGATTTTTAGTGAAGTGTAAAATATCTGGTTGCAAATATCCCCTTGAAAGGTCAACAGTTCAAGTGTACATGACACTGATTCTTTAGTACTACGTGATATGGATATGGGTATTTGGACATGGATATTCAAAACTTAATATCCGGTTGATCATATCCAGTGTGATATATCCATGCATTAGAAGTTCCCGGATGGGAAGAAATTTGACAGTCGTCACAGGGCTATGGATATTTGACGTAGATACGGATATTCAACGATCGATAATATCCATGTGCAAATATCATGTCTAGTTGACATCTTCACGACTTGCTATGATAAATTTGACAGTCTTGAGGGGATAGGGATATGGATATTTGGCAAAGAGACTATATCCATCTAGTTGGGGCAACCATTGTTTTAACGTGATTTAATAATTATTTTGAGTCCGGATCTACGGTTCATGCGCATGACGGTTAACACAACAATTGGACATGTCGATGGACATGGATATGTATATTGAGAATGAACAGAATGTTTGGGGCATAATGTCCATATCCCTTTGACTGAGATATCCAGTTGACTAGAACTTTGACCAAACATAACTCACTCATTTTGACGAATTTCAACATGATGTAGAAGGCAAAGTTGCTTGGAATTTAATTCTCTATTCTTTAATGACCTTTGTAGGGAGTATGTTGAACTTGTATTTTGACCATGGATCATGACATAACATTTTACCATACCGCCCAAAGGGAAAACAAACAATCAAAGCCAAGCAAAAAGTTGGGTCCCTATTTTGCTAAGGCGAAATGGGGGCGTGTTGCGAGACCACACAACAACTTGCCATTAAAGAGAACAACTAAATTTTAAACCAATTTAAGAGAGAAAGATATATCCAGACATAGAATTTCCAACCTCCATTGCATATGGACACCAGGATTAGATTATATGAGATATGATTGACCAATGAAACTAGATTATGAGAAGGAATGCAAGTGTGTGCATGTGATTCATTTCCTTCTTGCTGAAGAGGTTGAAAGTGATAGTAATTAGCATTAAGCTACATAGTTGGATTTAACCTTTTACTCCAATCATGGATAGAGCCTTGCTTCCAGTCAAGCATTCATAGCTCTGGTAAGGTTATCACCTATAGTTCCCCTAAATAGAGCCCAACTGCCAGTAAGGCGTCCATAGCCCCGATAGAGTTATTTATATGACCTTGAGAAAATAAATTCTCTTTCTTTTGATTTTCAATATTTCCCTTTTGTAAGATATATCATTTCATCTCATCATTTGCACAGTAATGGAACCTGTTGCTAGGACATGAATTATAGTGGTAGCAAAAGCAAACCTTTAGATTTTTCACTTAATTGCAAACACTAATGCTTTCAACTAGTCCTAGGAACTTTTAAGGTGTATTTGTTTGATGATTCCTGGAGTAACCTTCACTTTGATTAGTGAATATGACTTCACAGAGTAAATCAACACAACTAGACACATAGAAGTTACAACCTATGTAAGGATTCGAGGTTCTTTCCTAAATTCTAGAAATTCCATTGTTTTCTAAAGTGAAAAGGTGCTCCATATTAGACCTAACCAAATCAGGGACTCAACAAACCAACAAACATGCAAAACAAGAAAACAATTGTACAAGCAACTATACATATATGCAAGTTTCAAATTTCTCTTGGATTAGGATTGGAAGTAATGTTTTAGGAATTGTCCATTAATAGGTAACAAAACATCTTCTCTAGTTAAAAGTTTTTTGCCTGTATATACTATCACCTAGTATTTTAGATATTTGAAAGGGACCTGTCCATAGTTTGTCAAATTTTATATGATCTCCTTTCTTTTCATGGGTTTTGTCCCAAGACAACACAAGGTCAAATATCTTGAATGCTTTAACTTTGGCCCTTTTGTCAAACCAACGCTTGACAATAGCTTGATGTTTATTAAAATGATCAATTGCTTGATCTCTCTTTTCTTCTAAGTATAAATGTTGTAACAACCTGACTTCTAGTTTGTCATCCAAACCAAGATATTCTTGGCAAATTGCAGGGTAGGGATTCTCAAGTTGATGGGAAGGATAGGATCCAGTCCATAAACCAAGTGATATGGGGAGTTGCCTAGGGCTAACTTAACTCTGGTCCTATCAACCCTTAAGGCATATTTTAGTAGGGTATTCCACTCCCTCGAGTTCTTTTCCACTATCTTCTTGATAATATCCAATAAGTTCTTGTTAGTAGAGTTGGCAAGTCCATTTCCATGGGGGTAGTGGTTACTTGAAAATCTCAATGTTATTCCATACTCAAATGCCCAATTGGAAAAATTTAAGGAAGAAAATGTAGGTCCGTTATCACATACTAGGGCATAAGGAACACCAAATCTGGTAATGATATTGTCTTCGAGGAACTTGATGACATCCTTAGATGTGCATGTTTTGCTACTCATAGCCTCTATCCACCTGGTGCAATAATCAGTGATGTTCAAGACATACTTGTGCCCAACGAATGATGGAGGATTGATAGCTCCTATGAAATCCATGCCCCATTGTACGAACAAGTGCATCTCCATCACGAGATCTCCATCACGGGTTGTAATGGCTAAGCTACATATTTTTCTCTACTAGTAGCTACCTGACATGTATGACTACTTGATGTGGTTAGGTGCATCTTTGAAGATTGTAAGCCAATAGTATCCAGCTCTAAGGATCTTGTGTGTGGTGGCTAAGTGGGATCCATGGGCAGTCCTAAATTTATCATGCAATTCTTACAAGACTTTAGCTGCTTCTTGTCTATTGAGGCATCTAAGATATATGCCTTCATGATTTCTCCTGAACATGATTGATACAGGAGCATCCCTGGTTCAAGAGTAATCTTGCAACCAAAAACATTTGCATTTTAGTTTGTTTGCAGTTTAGTTTGTTTCTTTTCATTTTCCAATTCAATTTAGGCAGTTCAGTCAGAAGCAGTTCCTGCTTTTGGTCTGGTATTTCTCCACAATTGCATTTCAGATCCTGTGGAGCTGGATTTAGCATCTACACTCATTCATCTACATCATATCTAGAATTCAAAGATCTACATGTCAATATCAGAAAGATATTGCTATTAGAAGTTTGACTGTTCTCAGAGTAGAGCATCCGGATAATCACAGACAATCAGCTGAAGGAGAAACTTGCGGAAGCATTTCTTGATCTTTGGAGCCTAATGACACATCATTCAATGATCTTTGGTTCATGGCCAACCTTCCTCAAAGATCCGCACCTCATTCCATTCATTTTTTGGAAGTGTTCTATGCATTTAGGTCTGACCTATCTATGTACACATGTTACATCTCTTCTTTGGAATTTGTGATCTTCCTTGGTCGACGCGGAGGAATCTATTAATCTAGACTTGATATATATTAATGTAATAGATCCTTAGGAAAGTAGTTGATATAGTTCTCATAATTTAGAAGATTTATAGTTTGGATTTTGTGCGAAGGAGATTCAAAGCTTTATCTTGCACATGTATGTAATCAGTCCTGTGAGCCCTAATTGTAAGCCTGCATGTTGCCAGTCGATCTCTATTTGAATTCTATGATATACCTAATGACTAATTTTGCATTTGCTTTATTTCTTTGAGTTGTTTTCATTGTGTTTACTCTTGCTGCATGGTCCGGATAGTTCATTCTATGAACCCTCCTACCGTGACTACACCAAGTGGTATCAGAGTGAAAGTTTGAATCTTTGGGAGTGAATTGAGTGAAGTTGGTGAGGAAATTCCATAAGATCTTGTTGTGGATAGATCGTTGAATTGAGGCAGGTTACTTGTGTCACAATCGATCACCGATTGAGAGGCAGTTGTCACCTTGTAGCCCGAGTGTCGAACCTGAGGTAGTTTACACTTGATCGTAGGAAGAATGCCGTCGAGGAGAGTTACTGTTGTTGGAACAATGGCTAGTAGAATAGATGAGATGATGGAGATAATGAAAACAATGCAAATTTGATTAGATGTTGAAGAAGATAGGCGAAGAGTGTTGATAACTGAGAGGGGGGGGGTGAATCAGTTATCCCAATTATTTCTCTATCTGAACTTCCTTATTAATTACTGCAGCATTAAATCAAACACAGAAAACATTACCATGAAATAAGAAACACATGACACAGTATTTTTGACGTGGAAACCCTGTTAAGGGAGAAAACCACGGGGTGATTAACCCAAAAATTGTTCTCTATTAGAAGAATAGGAAATTACAAAATGGCACTTGCCAATTAGGGCTCACTGCCCGAGCACACTGCTCACAAGAGGCTCACTGCCTACAAGAAGACACACTGTCTACAAAGTGATAAGAATCACAGTCTTGAACTGATTGGAAGCATCTGCATATGCTAGAGTTCAGTTCCGGTTAGGCTCAGTACACTGATCTGCTGCACTTCATCTTTCCTCTGTTCTTTATTCTGCTATCCTTTCACATACCGGATCTTTCTTGCTACTTCTGCTCTGCTCTGGACTTGTTCGCATATTCCTTCACACATTCACACACTTCACAACTAAATCCATCCTCTATATATATCCGCACAAGTAATTTCATCACCTTTCTAGTCGGCATCCGGAACAGTCTAGTTTCTTACAAACTTTTGTTCTGTCGGCTGAATCCTTCCTCACCAAGCAATGCGGATCAAGCATATACTTGTAGATATCATTAATCATGTCGGCCAAACATGATTCATGCCTTCACAACCTCTGTCATCAACAGTAACACATCCGGAAAGCAGTCTGATACTCTGCCAGTCAGTTCTTCCTCTGTTTTCACTGTCTCTCAGGAATCCGGTACTCAACTATTCATATCTTTTTCCTTGTCCATCTCCGGAGGCTAAATCCTTGGTATATACTACTCAAGATAGTCCTCTTGACTTCCCCAAATCCGCACTGCACCAAGACACTTCCTCTAAGAGATCCGGACCAATCTGTCGGACCTTGCCACATGCTCTGTTCTTGTTCACCGGACCACAACAATCTTTAATCTGACTTCCGGTAGAGACATATCATGACTTGCGGATATGTGGGATGACCTTTGTTGCCATCAATGACAACAACCATGAATCCATATAGTGTCTCTTGCCAACAATCTCCCCCTTTGGCATTGATGGCAACACTTAGTGAAAAATGACTAAGTATTTACACTATGCTCCCCCTTTGCTGATGCTCTGTCTTTATATACAATTTCCGGAACTCCCCCTTAGTTGGATTCCTCATTTTTCACTGCTCCTCACTCCCCCTTTGACATCAATGGCAAAGGGTAGGGTCCGCACACCAAAATTTTCAAAAATTTTCTATATATAGCCGCATATTTACATACTCACATATACTGAAGAATGTCTGCAAAGGATGTCTGCAGTTGAATCATTTCAGTAGCCCAACTTAGCTTCATTCTGTCCAAAATTGAAATGTGACCACTCAACAAAAATGCAAAAGCTTCTGCCCGCTTGAGATCAGTCGGATCTTTTGTTTGGGCGGTGGTCTGGGCATCACTGATGGCCTCATGCATAGTTTCCAACTTAGGGATTATAATCCTTCTAAGTTCTCCCATCCGGTTGGTGATGTTCTTCCTCTCCTTCTCAAGATTCTTTATTTCATTCAAGACTGCAATAGTCTGACATTCTTGATTTATTATAGAGGAAGAGAGAGGATCAAAACTTTGAGATAAGCTTTGAAGCTTGTCCTGTTCCTCTTTTATTTTCTTGTCAATTGCTGCTGTTGCCTTTGACCAAGATATACAAAATTTATAGATGTCACCGCCATCCTTAAGAGCATTCTCTAAGCTCTTTATTCCAATGCTTACAATCTTCCTATCTTTAGAGATTAATTCTAATATTTCTGAAAATCTCTTATCCAAAAATTCCTTCCGGACCTTTTCTTCAGCTGATTTTTCTAGAGAATCAAAATGTGTATCAATACTGCTGACTAAGGTTTTTAGATTACCGGAAGTGGAGGCTGTCGGATCTATCTGGATTGATGGCATGATCTTTACAAGTACTCCGGAAGCAGCCTCTATCAACTCACAGTCTTCCATATGAGACTTCAGGAGCTTTTCATTTGCCTTGGCATTTGCAAATGAAGCTATCTTCATTGTTTGTACCGGAGAAAGAGAGTCAAAATCAAATGGGCCTTTTAGAAGCTCCGGTTCATCAATCTCTAGAGTTTCTTTGCTCAAAAATTGTTGAACAGTTTGTGCAGTGTCTCTTGCCGGAGACAGATGTTTCTTTTCTTCTGCAGTCTTAGAACTGTCAACCTCTTTGTCTTTCACCACTGCTTCCTTCTCCTGTAATTGCTCTTCTTCTTTGGATCCGGAGACTGTAGGGGAAACCGGAGGAGAGATGCTAGCTTGTTCATGGGCCACTTCTTCTGGAGCAGAGGGTCCCAAGTCCTCAGCTGTTTCTGTACCTAAATCCTCTACAACAGGAAGATTGAACCTTTTGAGGGCCTTCCGGAGGATCTCTTCTGTTTCTTGGGCCACTTTGTCAGTCTCACCAAGCATGAGTTGATTCATCCTGGCTTTGCTTCTGAACTCATCTTTGCAGTCCTTGAAGATAATGTTCATTGTCTTGGGATCAATTTGAGGATATAGCTGAATAGCTATCTGCTCCCGGATCTCAAGATCTTTAGCATGAGCATTATTCTTTCTTACTTCCAATTCCTTTTCTAGGCTTTTAGGAATAAGAGATATTATTTCAATGAAAGCCTTATTATATATGTTAAGATATTTTACTGTGGCCTCCTGCAGAGTCTTTTGGTCGGCCTCACTGAAGTCATCATATGATTCAGTCATTGGTTGAAGGTTTCCATCCACCGTACCGACTTGATTATGCTCTCTAGAGACAGAGTGGGCTTTTCAACAGATCCTTCTGCCATTTCATCCTTGTCTTGGCCTGTGGAGGGCTTACCGGATCCTTTCTTCTTCTGTTTCTTTATTTCTTTTACTCCCTCATCTGACTCTGTTTCCTCTTCATCCTTTTGGCTTCCATAAGCCCTTGTGGCTTTTGTCTTGGATCTCTTACCGGATGCCTGGACTTCCGGTTTTGAACTTTTGGTTGTGGGAGGTGCAGGTCTCTTTGATGATCTGGTCTGGGTGGGAGCTTCAACCGGAGCACTTTCTTTACTTTTCTCTTCTTCCTCAGCCTTCCTCCTCTTTTCCCGGCTGGCATCAAGTGCCTCTTTTGAGATGCCTAGGCCTTGAGCAATGTGCTCTACTTCTTTTCTCACTTTTCTCTTAATCTCAGGTTCCCTGAGTTCTACATGTATTTTCACACTCAGCTCCTCAAAGGTTCCAAACCTTTCTGCCTTGGGATCTTTGGGCTGACTTAGCATGTGTTGAACATGCAGCTCCACTATCTGTTCATCCACTTCATACCCCATGGGCATGATCCAGACAGTCCTTGGCTCTACTGCCTCCATTAGGCACTGATCAGTGTCAACCATGAAACACACTGAGTCTTTGTATTTTTCAACAAGAGACTGGGGAATTCTCTCTCTTGCTTGCATCATGCTCTGAAAGTTTTTGAAGTATCCCCATAGAGCTGAATTTCTCGCTTTTGCATCCCCAAGTCCATGCAAGTAGTCTCTTATCTGGACTGCAACAGGTTTGTCATTCTGCCATACCCATCCACTTGTTCCGGGTAGCTCATTCATGAAGTAGAAGAATAGACATACAATAAGAGTACCATACTTAAAGGAATTCTTCTTATCCTTCTTGATTTTCTGTATATTTTCCATTAATTGGCTTAGTAGTAGTTCGCAGAGATCATAATCTGCATTCTTTCTTAGCATTTCATAGGCAGTGTATACTGCAGTTCCGGATACAGAATTCTCCCTGCTGGAGTGATAGATCTTGTATCCTATTATCATTGATGCATATTTGATATCCGGATCCGAAATATCTTCAATGGTCATTGCCCTCTTATCAAATTTTGATCCGGTGGCCTCAGTTACAATATTGTTCTTGACAGATTTGAGGATAGGTACCCCTCCGGAAGAGTATAGACCGGTTACTGCCCTAATTGCTTCTTTTGTGATCTTGCAGGGTCTATCCAGCCATAGAAAGTTGTCATGCATCCTGCTCAGTACATACCGGACCCATTCATCTTCTTCAAAGCTGGGGAAATGAATAAATTGCTCAAATTGTTTCTTCTGGATACCCTTATACTCTGGTTTAAGCTCAAAAGCAGTCTATCAGTTGCTTGTGATAGAGATCTCTTAATTTGAATTCCCCAAATTCCTCAATGTTTGCATGTATGTAAACCCTAATGTCTTCAGTATGTAAAACTCCGTGAGGAACACTAGAGAAGGCTCCTAGTGGATCTACCTCCAATGATTTGTAAGGATGTTTCTTGAATGTGGGGCGAGGTCTATCAGAGATCTTAACTATATTTGGAGTAGCCATTCTTCAAGGATTTACAGTGAGATAGTGAAAAACGAAGAATACCTTATGCGTCTTCGGTTGGCACGGAGTGGTTGGATTGATTTCCTTATGCAATGACTTCGGCAGGAGATCCTTGTTGTGCTTGATGAGTTTTGTTGCAGAGCTCCACTTTTCGCTTCTTCTTGAGTGTAGAATGAGCAAATGACTTTTGAGAAATCCCTTATATTGCTCCGCAAACCCTAATAGCTTGTCTGCAATAAATGCTTCACCTGCATTATTCCGGTTTGCCCTGTCTGGACAGCTTGGAGTATCCCGGATTAGTCCTGATCACTGAATATCATCCGGATCTTTAAATCATGAATAAATCGAGATAACACATTACAAGAACATCCCAAACACTCTGTCCAATCCGCAGAACAAGATCGTGCACTTCCGGATCTCTCCGGATCTTTTTGTAATCTTTTATCATACCGGAGCATTTCCCTGAACAGGTCTTACTTGATCGATCACAGCTTCTTCATAACTCCATGCGGACCTCTGAAAACTTGACTGAAGCATCTCAGGACTCATATCTACAAACCCTTTAATCCGCATCTTGTGCCACATCCGGCACCACTTGTTTGGCTGGGGGAACAGGATTTTCTTTGAGTCTCCCCCTGAGCCTGAGCTCACCTTTTAATTTCCGGAAGAAATATCAGCACCAGAGTCTGGTGCGGATCCAACCTCTACATTCTCTGAACTTTTCTTTACCCAAATCTTGCTCATCTGATTCCTAACCTCATCCGCATTCATCTTTTGTTTACCCTTGTCTTGATTCTGATTATACACCAGACCTCTTTTGTCCTGATTCTTGTTTCTGCAGACTTTAGCATTATGACCGGACCTATTGCAGATTTGGCAAATAACATTTCTTTGCATATTTGACTGATATCCTCTTGATCTGCATTGATTAGCCCTATGACCTATTCTATTGCATGTGAAGCATCTACCTTTGAATGATTTGTTTACTTGCATAATTCTGCATTCATGGGATTTGTGTCCATACCTTTTGCAGTTGAAGCACTGTCCGGAGAAGGATGAATTAATCTGATTCATTCTCATTCTGCACTGATTAGCTTTGTGACCAAAGTGGTTGCAGCTGTGGCAGTATCCATTGAAGGATGGATATCTTTGAGCATTTGGCTGTCTTACCGGAGGTCTTCTAGGCCTGCTCCTTGGATTTTCTGATCCAAGATTCTTTTGACCGGATCCGGAGCTTTCTCCTTTCTCATATCCCAAACCATACTTGTCATCTGTCCTCTTTTGACTTCCAAGAAGAACTTCAAGTTGAGCAGAACTTATCTTGAATTTCTCTTTATATTCATTTGCTGTTTGAAGGTCTCTTTTGAGAGAGGTGATTTGATCCTCAAGTTTTTCTTCATTATCTTTGGCATCTTCAAGATCAGATTCAAGATGTCTGATAATCCTGTCCATCTGGTGGCATTCTTCTGATTTTTCTTTAAGAGATTGTCTTAGATTGTCTTCAGCCTTTCTTTTTTTCTTCAATCTCTTGAGTAAACTTTATAGTTCCTGATTCCATTTCATGTCTTAACATAATGACTTCTTTTGATAACTTTTCACATAACTTGGTTTGCTCAGTCAATTCTTCATTTGTATTGCTTTCTTCACTTTGTCTTGCCAACTGTTGAAGCAGCTCCTTTCTCTTTTTCATAGAGAGACTTAATTTGTCTTTTAATTCTCTCATGAATTCATCAGCCTGTTTGAGTCTTTCCTTTAATTCACTGACTTCAGAATTTGACTGTTCAAGATCCTCAAGAGCAGTCTTGAGTTGCTCTCTTAAACCATATGCATCCATTTGAAATCCCAGATCTTCCTCAAGCTGTTAGGCTCTATTAGGAGGAACTTAGCTCTGATACCAATTGTTGATAACTGAGAGGG
Organism: Cunninghamia lanceolata; assembly: GCA_027924645.1. NCBI lineage: Eukaryota > Viridiplantae > Streptophyta > Pinopsida > Cupressales > Cupressaceae > Cunninghamia > Cunninghamia lanceolata. Next base: position 2,646,058 of record BSBN01000931.1, read on the forward strand.
GGGGGTGAATCAGTTATCCCAATTATTTCTCTATTTGAACTTCCTTATTAATTACTGCAGCATTAAATCAAACACAGAAAACATTACCATGAAATAAGAAACACATGACACAGTATTTTTGACGTGGAAACCCTGTTAAGGGAGAAAACCACGGGGTGATTAACCCAAAAATTGTTCTCTGTTAGAAGAATAGGAAATTACAAAATGGCACTTGCCAATTAGGGCTCACTGCCCGAGCACACTGCTCACAAGAGGCTCAGTGCCTACAAGAAGACACACTGTCTACAAAGTGATAAGAATCACAGTCTTGAACTGATTGGAAGCATCTGCATATGCTGGAGTTCAGTTCCGGTTAGGCTCAGTACACTGATCTGCTGCACTTCATCTTTCCTCTGTTCTTTATTCTGCTATCCTTTCACATACCGGATCTTTCTTGCTACTTCTGCTCTGCTCTGGACTTGTTCGCATATTCCTTCACACATTCACACACTTCACAACTAAATCCATCCTCTATATATATCCGCACAAGTAATTTCATCACCTTTCTAGTCGGCATCCGGAACAGTCTAGTTTCTTACAAACTTTTGTTCTGTCGGCTGAATCCTTCCTCACCAAGCAATGCGGATCAAGCATATACTTGTAGATATCATTAATCATGTCGGCCAAACATGATTCATGCCTTCACAACCTCTGTCATCAACAGTAACACATCCGGAAAGCAGTCTGATACTCTGCCAGTCAGTTCTTCCTCTGTTTTCACTGTCTCTCAGGAATCCGGTACTCAACTATTCATATCTTTTTCCTTGTCCATCTCCGGAGGCTAAATCCTTGGTATATACTACTCAAGATAGTCCTCTTGACTTCCCCAAATCCGCACTGCACCAAGACACTTCCTCTGAGAGATCCGGACCAATCTGTCGGACCTTGCCACATGCTCTGTTCTTGTTCACCGGACCACAACAATCTTTAATCTGACTTCCGGTAGAGACATATCATGACTTGCGGATATGTGGGATGACCTTTGTTGCCATCAATGACAACAACCGTGAATCCATATAGTGTCTCTTGCCAACAAAGAGGATTGACACTGAGACCTAATGTTGAAAGCGATGAGGAAGAAGAATTTCAATCTATTGAACAAATTGGCGAAACCCTAGAAGGTGATGAAGAAGAAAAATAAGACCAAGTGAAGATGTAGTGAGCTATTTCAAAGATTGGAAAGAGACCTAGAGTTGATGTGCCGAACTATACTAGTAATTTCAACCTTGAAGAATTGATTGACTGGATAAATGACATGGAAGAATATTTTGAATATGAGGAAATTGAAGATCCGGAGAAGGTGAAATTTGCAAAGACAAAGTTGAAAGGACATGCTGTTATATGGTGGAAAGAAGTTCAGTTGGAAAGAAATAGAAGAGGAAAAGAAAAGATTACAAAATGGGATAGGATGGTGACAAAGTTGAAGAATCAGTTTATACCTACTGACTATGAGTTGGAACTGTTGAAAAGATTGCAGAACCTGAGACAAAAGGAGAAATATGTGAAGGAGTACACTGAAGAATTTCATAAAATGATCATAAGGACTGGACATAGTGAAGCGAGCAAAGAGAAAGTGGCTAGATACATCAATGGACTGAGATTGAACATTCAAGAAGAACTAAGCTTGGTGAGGATGACATCTTTGGAAGAAGCTTATTAGTTTGCCCTGAAAGTTGAAGAGAAGTCGAATAAAATACATGATCAAAGATAGAGAGGAAGAAGAGGTACATTTCAGAGGGGTAGGACTTATTCTGGAGGAGACAAATCATATCCAGAGCAGAACAAGTTTGACAGCCCATTTAAGAAGGATGATAGAGATAACAATGCTTACCGGAGAGATGACATAAATCTTTACTGGAGAGGAAACCCTAGTGCATACTAGAATGAAGGATACAGAAGAGAAGGAAGATGATTTGATAAGAAGACATTTAGAGGTACTTGTTTCAAGTGTGGAGGTGAAGGACATAGAGCATTTGAATGTAATCAGGGTAGTATAAGTAAGAGGACAAAAAATAGTGGAAGAGTCGCCTATGTTGAAGAAGAACCTGTTGAATTAGATGACCCCTGTTCTGTTGGTAAACCTGAGAAAGGAGAATCATTCGTGATGAAGAGAGCACTATTTCAAACAAAGACAAATGACGAACCACCGCAGAGGAAAAGTTGGTTCAGAACTAGATGCAAATTAGGAGGTAAGTGTTGTAAAGTTGTAATTGATAGTGGTAGTTCTGATAACCTAGTTTCAGAAGAGATGGTGACTAAGCTGAAGTTGGAAAGATTAAAACACCCTAAGCCATATCAGATAGCATGGATTCAAGATGATCATAAGGTATTGGTGAGTGAACAATGTTTGGTGAAATTTCATATTGGATCTTATCATGATGAAGTCTTGTGTGATATTATGCCTATGGATGTATGTCATATCTTGTTGGGTAGACCTTGGCAGTATGATAGAAAAGATATACATGATGGGAGAAAGAATACATATACTATAACAGCAAATGGAAAGAGAATTACTTTGATTCCTTTAGAAGATGATCCAAAGAGTGAAGTATGTGGGAATGCTAGAATCTATTTGGTAGATGGAAGAAAATTTCTGGATGGTTTGAGACATGAGAATATGTGTTATGCCTTGATTCCTAAGAAGCTTGAAACATTGAAGAAAGAAACCGAACTAGAGGACATAAGAGAGTTGTTGATAGAGTATGAAGACATCATATCAGATAATGTACCTGATGGATTGCCACCTATAAGGAGTATTAGTCATCACATGGATCTTATTCTTGGAGCAAGTTTGCCTAATAAAGCAACACACCAGATGACACTGGTAGAGAATGAAGAATTGAATAAACAGATACAAGAGTTATTGAGGAAAGGTTTGATCAGAGAAAGTTGGAGTCCTTGTGCAGTACCTGCAGTGCTTACACCTAAGAAGATGGAGAATGGAGAATGTGTACTGATTCCAGAGCAATAAACAAGATCACAGTTAAGTATAGATTTCCTTTACCTAGGATGGATCATATTATGGATTGTTTGAGTGAAGAAACATATTTCACAAAGATAGACTTGAAGAGTAGATACCATCAGAGAAGGTGATGAATGGAAGACTACTTTTAAGACAAATGAAGGATTGTATGAGTGGTTGGTGATGCCTTTTGGATTGACAAATGCACCGAGTACTTTGATGAGATTGATGAATCAAGTCTTGAAGAAATTCTTGGGTAAGTTTGTTATTGTATTATTTGGATGACATTCTGATTTTCAGTAAAACAAAAGAGGAACATTTGTGGCATATTAGACAGTTTTGCAGAGGTTGAGAGAAGAGAAATTGTTGATAAACATAAAAAAAGTGTAGTTTCATGAAGGAAGAACTAGTATACTTGGGATTTGTGATTTTTGTGGAAGGATTGAAGATGGACCTTGAGAAAGTGAGAACAATTGTTGAATGGCCTACACCGGAGAGCATTGGAGAGGTTAGATCATTTCATGGATTGGCTAGTTTCTATCGAAAGTTCATCAGAAATTTTAGTTCAGTTTGTAACCCTATGACAGAGACAATGAGAGGTGATAGAAAGGATTTCAAGTGGACATCAGGAGTAGACAAAAGTTTTGAATTATTGAAGTAGAAAGTGACAGAGAAACTTGTTTTGGCATTACCGGATTTCAATAAGGTATTTCAAGTTGACTATGATGCAAGTGGAAATGCAATTGGAGCAGTATTAAGTCAAGAAGGTAGACCTATAGCTTATTTCAGTGAGAAGTTGAATGATGCAAGGAGAAGATATTCAGTCTATGATCAAGAGTTCTATGCCATAATTCAAGCCTTGAAGAAGTGGAGATATTACTTGTTGCCTAAGGAGTTTGTGTTGTATACAGATCATCAAGCTTTGCAATATTTGAATAGTCAAGGTAAGTTGAATCAGAGACATATGAGATGGGTAGATTTCGTGCAGAGTTATAATTTTGTGTTGAAGCATAGGAGTGGAAAATCAAACAAAGTTGTTGATGCCTTGAGTAGAAGAAGAAACTTGTTGACAAAGATGACAGTTGAAGTGTTGGGTTTTGATGAATTGAAGAACATGTATGAGGAAAACACTGATTTTGTAGAACCTTGGAAAGAATGTAAGGAATTTGTTGTGACAGATAGGAGTAAGTGGCTGGACTATTTCATTCAAGAAGATATGTTGTTCAAAGGAAGATAGTTGTGCATACCTAGAAGTTCAATGAGAGATAATTTGATCAAGGAGAAGCATAGTGGTGGATTGGCAGGACATTTTGGTATTGATAAGACAATGGCTTTGGTGAGTGAAAACTACTTTTGGCCTCAAATACATAAGGATGTTCAAAGATTTGTGCAGAGTTGTAGAGTTTGTCAAGTTGCAAAAGGGAGTAGTCAGAATACTAGATTGTATAGGCCTTTGACAGTACCGGAGAGACCTTGGGAAGACATAAGCATGGATTTTGTAATGGGATTGCCGAAGACACAGATAGGACATGATTCAATATTTGTAGTGATTGATAGATTTTCAAAGATGGCTCATTTCATACCTTGTAGGAAGACAACTGATGCAGTGCATGTAGCCAACATATTTTTCAAGGAGATTGTGAGATTGCATGGATTACCTAAGAGTGTAGTTTCAGACAAAGATACAAAGTTTGTTGGATACTTTTGGAGAACACTTTGGAAGAAGATGAAGACAAATTTGAAGTTTAGTTCAGCTTTTCATCTACAGACCGATGGACAGACAGAGGTAGTGAATAGGAGTTTGGGAAATTTGTTGAGATGTTTGGTTGGAGAGAAGACAGGAAGTTGGGATTTGATTCTTTCACAAGCAGAGTTTGCATACAATAATTCAATGAATAGGAGTACTGGAAGAACACCTTTTGAGATTGTTACCAGAGTGAACCCTAGAGGAGTGGCAGAACTAAGAGACATCAGTACATAGGAAAAGAGGAGTGCAGAAGTAGAAGAATTTGTAGATCACATGAAGACAGTGCATGATTAGGTTAAAAAGCATTTGGAAGATATGAACAATAAGTACAAAGAGAAGGCTGAGGAGAAGAGAAGACATAAGGAATTTGAAGTTGGAGATGAAGTGATGTTGTACTTGAGAAAAGAAAGATTTCTAGTTGGGACATATAACAAGTTGAAGATGAAGAAGTTTTGACCTTGTAAGATACTTAGGAAAATTGATTCAGGAAATGCATATGAAGTGGAATTACCAGAGACATTAGGTGTATCATCTATTTTCAACATTGTAGACTTATATCAGTATCATGAAACAGAGTTCAGTGACAACATGGAAGACGACTTGAAGAAGCAGTTACCACAACAAGCACCAGAGCAGATTGAAGACATCTTGGACAGCAGAGTTAGACGCAACACTAGAGGAAGACAATACAAAGAATATCTTATGAAGTGGAAAAACAGACCGGAAGAAGATTCATCATGGATTTCTCAGGCTAAGGTGGACCATCTTGGTTCTCCCCTAGCCCCAACAAAGTGAGGGACTCACTTTTTCAATAACCCCGGATGTCTGATGCAGGAGCATCCCTGGTTCAAGACTAATCTTGCATCAACCAAAAACATTTGCATTTCAGTTTGTTTCTTTTCATTTTTCAATTCAGTTCAGGCAGTTCAGTCATAAGCAATTCCTGCTTTTGGTCCGGTATTTCTCCACAATTCCTTTTCAAATCATGTGGAGTTGGATTTAGAATCTACACTCACTCATCTACATCATATCCAGAATTCAGAGATCTGCATGTCAATATCGAAAAGATATCAATATCAAAAGTTTGACTGTTCTCAAAGCAAAGCATCCGGATAATCATAGACAATCAGCTGGAGGAGAAACTTGCAGAAGCATTTCCCGATCTTTGGAGCCTAATGACACATCATCCAATGATCTTTGGTTCATGGCTGACCTTCCTCGGAGATCCACACCTCATTCCATTCATTTTCTAGAAGTGTTCTATGCATTTAGGTCCGACCTATTTGTGTACACACGTTACATCTCTTCTTTGGAATTTGTGATCTTCCTTGGCTGACGCGGAGGAATCTATTAATCTAGACTTGATATATATTGATGTAATAGATCCTTAGGAAAACAGTTGATATAGTTCTCATAATTTAGAAGATTTATAGTTTGGATTTTGTGCGAAGGAGCTTCAAAGCTTTATCTTGCGCATGTATGTAATTAGGCTTGTGAGCCCTAATTGCAAGCCTGCATGTTGCCAGTCGATCTCTATTTGAATTCTATGATATACTAAATGACCGAATTTGCATTTGTTTTATTTCTTTGAGTTGTTTCCATTGTGTTTACTCTTGTTGCACGGTCCGGATAGTTCATTCTGTGAACCCTCCTACCGTGACTGCACCAATGATTCCTCCCTTAATCATATAGCTTTGAGTTTTGATCCTACGAGCTCTTCTCTGAGATGCTTTTAAGTTCGATGGACATCTCCCTGTAATTAGGATATGTCTGATACTTGAATACCAATCGTCATGTACCTCTGAATCAACTGCATCTTGTTGGCTGATCGGATTGGGATCTATTTTTTGCAATCATTTGCATCAACTCTTTTCCTCTAACTAGCTTCATCAAGGTGATATCCATGTCATATTCTTGTAGGATTGTTATCCATTTAGCCCATTTTTCTCCTGGCTCATTTTCTGTTAGCAACATCTTAATGGCGGAGTCCGACACTACGACAATTACTCTATTCCTCAAGATATAATATCTAAACTTCTTTACTACCTGAACTAGGGCTAAGGCCTCTCTTTCAACATCCAGATATCTTAATTCGATGTCCTTGAATGGACTAATCATGAAAGCAATCGACTTCTCCTCCTTTGCCTCATTTCTCTGTGTTAACACAATAGCACAAGTATGGTTTGAAGCGAATGAGTAGATATAGTATGGATTAGTGTAGTCAAAACTATTTAGCACTGGAGCATCAGCAATTACCTTCTTAATATCTTCAAATGCTGCCTTGACTTTTGATGTCCACTCTATCTTGGCATCTTTCTTCAGCATGGTGTTTAGTGGTCTCACTATTTTAGCGAAACCTATTATGAGTTTTCAGACAAAATTAATCTTACCTAGAAAGTAGGACTTAAGTTTCCTTTTGCTTCCAAGCAGCTAGAGCTTCATGATGGAATTCACCCAGTCATGGTAAATGGATATTCCATTCTTAGATGCCAGATGTCCTAGTAACTTCCTCGTAGTTACGCTAAAGACTCATTTCTTGGGATTGAGTGAGATGTCGTATTGTTCACATCTCTATAACACCTTTCATAGGTCATTGATATGATCTCCACTAACTTTGGAGAATATCGTCAGGTCATCCATGTATATGATGATGCATTAACCAACTAGGCCTTGAGAAGCTATATCCATAGCACATTGGAATGTTGCGCCAATGTTGATCAAGTCGAATGGCATCCTTCTATAGGTAAAAATCCCCCACTTGGTGGTGAATGCAGTCTTTAACTGATCAATCTTATCAACCATCACCTGGTTATATCCGGAGAAACCGTCCATAAAAGACATCATTTGAACTCCATTTACCATCTGGAGGACTTCATCTAAAGATGGCAAAGGATAATTATCCTTTTCTGATGCCTTATTGAAGTTCCAGAAGTCTACACACAACATGATATCTCTAGTTTTCTTTCATACTGGGACTAAGTTAACGACCCATGTGGAGTGCCTGATAGGAAAAATGATCCTTGTAGCATACAACTTCTTGACTTCTTCAAATATCAAAGGCTCCATCAATGCATTTACTGGCCTTTGCTTTTGCCTAAACGACTTCGCATCCGACTTCAACAAAATGGTGTGCGTGATAATCGAAGTGTCATACATCTTAAGTTCATCATAAGTCCATGCAATCACATGGATATAATCTTTCAGGACCTGAGAAATTCCCCTTTTTTTAACAGGAGTGCATACTTTATCTATTAGGACCTTCCTGGCCTCTGCATTTTCACTTAGATGATCCATCTGTTTTGGGAAGATCCTTTTGCTTGAGGATGCCATCCAGATCAAACAACCTTTCAAGCTCAATCATCCCTTTAGGGATCTTGTTATCATGTAAATTGATGATAGACTCCTCATCCCAATCTTGATCATCCTTGTCTTGTTCCTCTATTACCTAGGCTTCGAAGACATCCCTATTGGCAATAAAGTCCAAGATGTGCTGATCATCCTCAAAGACCTAGAGATTGGTGACATTATTCAAAATTGATGGAATGGAGACTAGTTCAACTTGAAATTGCTTCATTCTAGATATATCTAATGGCTCCAATGTGCTGGCAGTGGTGGCTTCAAAACTCTCTATTAGGTCCCAGACTCCGTGTCTGTAACTAAAACGTTTGTAGTTACAGGAATATAACTTCCTTACTTGTTTAACTACAAGCTTTGAATCTCTGATGACATGAAGGACTTTAACCTTCTTCTTTAATGAAAACAACAAGCCATGAATCAGGGCTTCATACTTTGCCACTTTATTGGTGCAATGGAACTGTAATCTGTATGCCGCCAGGAATGACTTTCCTTGTGGGTTGATGAGGTTGATCCCTGCTCTAGCTCCTTGCTTGGATTTGGATCCATCAAATCTCAATATCCATGGTTTATCTTCAGAGGGATCTTTTTCATGACCTTTCTTCCTTTTGGCCCTAGAGGCGCTTTCTTCAGCGATCCACTTCAATTTAAGCGGTTCACACTGTATGGACTTCTTCTATTTTTCAGGAATTGGAACTTTTGGACATTTAGGCATTTGGATATTATGTGATTGACCATCCGTGCCAACTATGTCCTCAGTAATTTTGATGTTTGGAACTCTAGTTTGCACCATTGGGACATCCACTATGGATAACTTAACCATCTCTGCACCATCTTTTTGTATCTCAGGGGCTTGGTTTGGTGAATTAAGTTTACCCCCTGAGTGTAAACGTTCCTTTCTGTCAATCAGTTCTAAGCATAGTGCACATGTAGTTTTAGAATGTGTAGTCCGTGCAACCTGCACCATCCTTCTAGTAGTGTTTGTCTAAGAGGAATTCCTTGCAGTCTATACCTCTGGTCTTCTTTAAACAAGTGCTTTTTGAATTCGTCTAGGCTACTTTCATCCTCTTGATCTGAAGTGTCATAATTAGATTCCACTAGGATATCAGTCTTGGGCGCGATTTGATTTACTTCACTACTTTCATGTGTACAATTACACATCATTACCTCTTCCACCATGACGTCTAGGATTTCCACTCGATATAGACCTTGTTCTACGCTTGTATATAGTACTTCGTTGTTTTAATTATTCTCGGTAATCATATGCTTCATCCTTGGCTCGACCTCAACCTGGATTTGGTTAGGAATACCTCTCCAAGGTAACCACATATGTGAGAAATCCGTAGCCATGTATCCATTCAAGGTTTTGGACCAATCCCTACTTAATAACATGCCATATGTATTAGGGATATCCACCACCTGGTTGTCAATAAAATGTTGGACCCTAGGATCAGAAGCTAGTTGCATGTGAATATGAGTTAGGTCACCTATGACATTAACTTTAGAATTATCCAGTTGAGTAACCTTCGTTAATGATCTAGTAGAGGAGAGACCTAAAATTTGACATATTGACAAGGGCATAACATTAGTGGATGCTCCAGAGTCTACTAGAGAATTATGCAGGTTCTTGCCAAATATCCTCAAGGTGAGGAAAGGAGGAAACTCGTTCTTTCCTTTATATAGTGTCACTTGTGCATCAACAATATGGACTTGTCCTTTATCCTTAGTCTTGGATGGAATATACTTGTGTGGAGGATCTCTAGTCTAGGTATTACTAGGGATATTCTCTTTCAATTTGGGTTCTTCTAAGGACTTGAGGAAAGCTTTCTTAATCATCGAAGTCTTTAGGAGTTCAGATAAGGATAAACTAATCTTCATCTTCTTGATTTCCTCTGGTAAGTAAGTGACTAGCTTGTCTGATTCAGAGAGTTCATTCATACCTTTAGTAACTGTTAAGGATGAGGTGAAGTGATGTTGATTGACCCTTGGTGGTCTTGGATTATTGATGATAGTCATATCTAGAGGAGTGTTGAAATTGTTTGGTGGGACGGAGCTGGTTAAAGGTTTGGACAGCCTGTTATTGTTGTTTAGGAGGTTGTAATTGTGTCCTTTCTGGAATTGTTGGAAAGTGTGGACTTCATCCACTTCCTATTCTGGTTCATTGTCACTCTCAAATGGGAAAGTGTAATCTTCAAAAGCTAGAGTGAATTCTTCGCATGTGAGAGTATAGTTCTCATGCATCATATTTACTTCTTCCCCTGGGAATAGGGAGTTCTCTAAGACCATAGCTGACTCATATCCCATCGAAACAAGTTCATTGCCTTTAGACGGGCTTATCTCTCTCTCTCTCTGTACCCTGTACCTTAGCTTGAAAGATGTTGGCAGCTATCCTAACTGTGAACAATCTAGTTCTGCATGATCACTTATGTTATGGATTCTGGACCAATTATTCAACATTGCTTTAGCTAGGTTGACCTATGTTGTCTGTTTAGTTTCAGAAGGAACCTGATTATCTAGAGGCGATGGTAAACTTCCATTATTCAGTTTGGTGTTCCAAACTCTTGGAGGTCAAGGAGCGCTATTATTCTAACCCCTGTCATTGTATCCCCTATCATTATATCCTCATCTAGATATCCTATGTTCTGCACATTTTGAGAATTATTCTGAGAATATATGCTTTGATTCCTTAAATGAGTCACTTTAGCAGTCAACTTCTTCAATTGAGTCGTAATCTCTTTGACATCTTCTTTTTCCTCCTAGATTTTAGCCACTATATTATCCTGAGCATGATGAAAAAATGAATTGCCATTACCATAATATGTTGTTTTTAATATTGATGACTGCTTGGGTGACTTCATCTTCCCATTCAACAACTATCTCCTTCAGTTGCTCCTGGATTGTATTTTTGTCTTTACCTAATCTTGCATAAAATGGAGCAATGTAGTTGAGACACCCTAAGAACCTTTGTATCTGCTTTTTATTTTCAAGAATATCAGGAAATTCTTTGATATGTTGCAAAATATGTGGCTACAACTTGATTTTGCCATTACAAAGGATCAAACCAAGGAAGTCAATTTCCTTTTTACCAATAGCCATTTTCTTAGCTGATAGGCAAATACCATGCTGCTTGATTGCTTGGAAAAGATTTTTGAGATGATCAAGATGAACCTGTTTATTATCAGAAAATACAATAATATCATCAATATAAACTGCACAAAATTCTTTCAAATGTCTTAATGCCTGATCCATTCTTCTTTGGAAGTATGATGGAGTTGTTTTAAGACCAAATGGCATGGCATTCCATTCATAAAATCCTTGTGGGATTGAAAATGCAGTCTTGTATTTGTCTTCTTCCTTTACTTTAACCTGCCAAAATCCTGATTTGCAGTCAAATTTTTAGAATATCTGTTAGCACTGCTTGTCTGATCAAATCTGTACTAAAAGATATTGGATAGTTGAAAGGAAGGATGATATCATTGAGAGGCTTGTAATTAATACAAAATCTCTTTTTGCCTCTTTCTCTTTCTGCTCGTTTATTGACTAGGAATGTTGGGCATGAAAATGGACTTTTGCTTTCTCAAACAAAATCTCCCTCAATGAGTTATTTTAAATGTTCATCTATCTCTTTTACTTCTAATGGGCTCATTAAGTAAGCTGGCTCATTTTGGATGACGGATTGACAATCTGGTTTGATCCTGATTTCACATTCTTCATGATCTTGGGACCAGAGTTATAATGGGTTGAGGCTACAACATTATTTTTCAAACTTATCCCTTACCCGCTCAAAGATATTGTCATCTTGTTGGTTCAGAAGATTGGCCTTTTCTTTGTGGCTTTTGTTTGACAGATTTTCCTTTATTGTCAAACTTGTAATTTATTACCTTTAAGACATGAATTTTTAATTGGCCATCGTCATGTCTTAAAGAGACTTCATGTTTTTAAGAACAAAAGGTTCATATTTTGTGAGGAAAATATAGCCAAGCAATACATCACTAAGGCATTATATTTAACAAAATCTGTGACAAAAGTTTTTCCCATGATCTCAATATGTACATCTTGTGCATATTTACCCATATGAATCTTTTCTCTAGTTATAGCATACCCATTACGTATGTCTGGTCTAGGCTTTGAGAATTCTGGTGGTATTGCATTAGTTTTAGCAAAACTTCTGGATGAACTAGAATCTAAGAATGCATTCATGGGAATCTTCTTAAAACTAGGAAAATAGAAATTTATTCTGATATATGCACTGTTATTGGCCAGATAAATAGCACAAGCTTTTTCTTTTGTTTTACCTGTAGTGTCACTATCTTTAGTTTTTGATGATTGCTTTTGGATTTGTCTACTTCAAATAAAAGTTCACGAATTTCCCCCATTGAAGCATTTAAATTATTGATCTCTTTTTGTTTCTATTTGACCATCCTCTGAAGTCCTACAGTGTCACTCAAGAGATATCAAGCTTTTTAATAATGGCTAAACTATCATCAGAAGAGGACCTTGAAGTGTTGACCTTAGCTCATTTTTTCCAAGTTGGAGTGACATAGCCATGTCTTGATAAGGGTTTGAGTCTACGAGGACTTTTTTTAGTTGTTGTTGGATCTAGGCTTTTTCTTCTTCTAAGGCTTTCAGTTTTTGAGATTGGGCTTTAACAACTTTTCTTCTTTCTTCTCTAGTATGGCATGTGCTATATGGATCTTTAGAATTTTCCATATCAATTTTAAATTGCACATCTTTGAGATTCTTTTCTAATAATGTGATCATGAAATTTTCATAAGGATCACAATCCGATTCACAAGTGTCAAGAGAATCAGATTCAGAATTAGAGGATGCAGAAGAAGTAGAGTACACCTTTCTATGTTTATCTTTGGCCATGGCAAACGTCTTTGGAAGAGATTCTATAAGTTCATAAAACTTATGTTGGCCAAATTGGTGTTAAGCCTCTTAGAATGAAGAATTTCTCATTCTTGATCTAAATCTTGTCTTTGGAACAAAGCATAGATTTTTGTTCCTAGGTTAATCTTCTTGGTACACTAAGTGGCATAGTGAGGACCTTTACAAATAAAACACTTGACAGGTCCTTTCCTTTTGTGGTCTCTCCTTTTAAACACATATTGTGGTGGTGTCTTTTTCTTAAAACTAGATTTAAATTTATAGGAGAAAACTTGTACCTTTTCTTGTATCCATGTTGACTGCGTTTCAATAGACGTTCATTGTCATAGTGAGTGTCTTTATGAGGAATGTGCTTACATTTCTGACACCTACAATATCTACCACAAGATTTTCTTTTAAACTATCTGACTTGTGCAAAATCCTTTAATTGATTTACTGGAGGAAGATTACAATATTCCTTGAGGTTACAAGAGAATTATATTCTTCTTTATTAGCATGCAAAGATCCTAATAAATATTGTTTGTCAAGCTTATATCCAATGAGTGTCCTTATTTCTGCAAGAGTGCATTTTTCCACTGTGGTCTTTTTCTTATCAATAATATAATCTTCAGCCCAATGTCCTAATCTACAAGGTAGAGAGTTCAAATATAATTTCTTTGTGGACAACTCATTATATTTGTACATGCAACAATCATGTAATTTTCAAAGACCAAGTTGTACTCATGGAATTTTGCAAAATCTTTTAACTTTAAAGAATAGAGGATCTTTTCTACTTCTAATACATCATTTTTTCTATCTCCACAAAATAAATCAATTAAGATCATTTTGAGTTCCTTGAAACTAGTAGCAGAAATGTCATTTCGGCCCATATCAACTTCTTTGGAAACGAAGTCATCTTCATTAATTTGTGTAGTAGGACCATCATCTAGTAGAGAATTCCACCAGTTTCTCAATTTTCCAGACAAGAGTCTGACAACATAGAGAACTTTTCTTGCTTTAGTCTAATTCATACTCTAGTATCATAGAAATTTTCTAAGGTGTCACACCATGTACATATGGTATCATATGGATCTACAATTCTATCTATTGAGAATATAACCAGAAGTAGTATAAGATCTAAGCTGTTCAAGTTTGGGATTTGCAGTGACTACTTCCTTCATTTCTAAATCATATTCCTTAGTCAATTTTTTTTAATTTTCCTAGGGCTCAACATCATTTAATTGAGAAACTTCAAATTCAATATCAAAATCACCAGATTGAGAATGTCCAGAAGGATCTGAGACCTCTAAATTTATAGAATAATTTTCAAAATCATCCTCTACATCAGATTCTTGGTTTGCCGAACCAGATTCTTTCATGTATACAAGATCAACTACTTCATTTGCCAAGTCTAATTCTTCTAACTAATCCCTCTCTATAGATTGCATGCTATGTCCTCTGAGTTTGGGCATTATGCGTTTAGGTGGTTCTTTTATAGCTAAAGTTGTGGCTGGTTCTTTTGTTTCATCATAAAACAGTCCTTTCCTACATTGGACTATTAAATTCTTTATTTTCTTAGGAGGCTCAGTTCTGTCTTTTTGTCCTTTTTTATCCTTTTCTGAACTATCATGTCCAACTTGAGACATCCTAGTTTTCTTGACATATGCCCTAATTTTGTCAAGTTTCTTGGAAACTGTTTCTAAGAGAACCTTATTCTCCACTGCATCAGTTTCTCTTTTCTTATCAGAATTAACTTGGTTATCAAAAATTTGATTTATATAAGTTTTAGATTTGGAAACAGTGGAATGAATGACAGTTATATTGCTACTAGATGTCCTAGGATGGTAGGTCAAACCAGCCATATCATTTATTATTGAAGTAGTCTATTTTTCAATTCTACCAACTTCAAGTTCTATCTTATCCATATAATTTGTCAAGATCGAAATCTTCACAAAATTATTTGAGCTATGATTAACACATTTCTTGACATCTAGTGCTATGTCATCTATGTTATCTTGTGTGGACATCAACCACTGAGCTTGCTAGTTTATTTGTGCTTCATAATTTTTCTGTTGCTTTCCTATCTCAGTGTGCAATATAGACTCATATTTGCCCCATATCTTTTTATCCTTGTTAATAATTGTGAATGATTTAGGTGTTAGCCACCTACCAGGTTCATATCCGACTAATTCTTCAGAACTCCCTTCTCCTAAATTTACTTTGTATTTATTCTTCTTTTTGTTCCTAGTCTAGGGAGAGATTCCCTCAACATGCAGGCATGCTCATCTATCTTTTGAATCTTTATCCCCTTTTGCTTCTTATCCTCTTCTTTAGGTGCTAATGCTAATCTTTGACTGAATCATCTGACTAATTTATCCATGACTTCAGGAGTGTTGCTGAGATCAAACATAGTAGCAAAGGAGGATCTGGAAGGATAGGGGTTCACAGACGATTTCCTATAGATAGTATGATGACTAGATGAAGTTGAGGCTTCTTCGGTGTTATAATCTACATATGGTTTATTGTCTACATGAGAGATATTACGACTCATGGAATAGCTTCTAAAAGATGGCCTAGATATGCTACATCTATGACAAGTTTCATCCAGATCTGTGGGTTGCTCAAGAATAGTTTGCTGGGGTATTAATCTAAGCTCAATATTAGCAACTCTTCTAGTTTGCATATGTGGTCTATCAGAGAATCTAGATCTAGGTGGGAGAGTTAGATCTTTGAATATTGGTGGCTGTTGGTTAATTAATTGTTCAATGATTGGAAAACCAATGTCAAAACCAGTGTGGTCTATATGTCTCCCACAATCTAAAAGATTGGTATTACCTTCTGGAAAACCTACCTCGGCTGGAAAGTTTGAAGGTGGAAACATAGTATTCAACAAACAGTAAATGCATCATCCACCAATAGTGAAATAGACAGATCCATGCTGCAAGGAAATTCCCTTAACTTGCAATAGAAGGCAAAAAGTAGATGTCACAAATTTATCAGATAAAGAGATGGTAAAATTAGGACGAACATATATCATCCCATCACCTCATTTTTTTAATCTAAAATGCCTCTAAACTGTACAACAATAGCTTGATCCCAAATACGACATCGGGTATCAATGAGGGTAGCAAAATACTCGGCACCAATGTCATAGTTAAAGTGTGGATGAACAATTAAATCAACATAAGAAAAGTGTACATGAAAGAAACCCTTGTCTCTCCATCAATCTACATCTTCAGGTATGATAAAAGGGAGATAAACTGGACAAATACCTTCTCCAGAGACTAGGAGATTGAGTTCAGATTGTCTAACAGAGTCTAAAAACTTGGCTTTAATACCCTTTTTAGGATATAAAGCAGGGATTTTAATATCTAGGAACTTAAAATTAACCTTTTCATCAACATGCTCAGATTTATCTTCAAAGTAATTATGTGTGACCTCAGAAAGTGTGGAACTAGCATTTAGAGATTTACGACTTGCCATGATTGGAGTATAAGGACTTACTTGAACTTTTCAGCTCGTTTCATTGCTACTTTACTGACTTACAGCTGCCCTTCAACACGACTCCCCTAGCCTCCAAAGCGGGTCTTACTTTTGTGGTTCCACAGCTACCTTCAGAGCATACCTTCGATTGTTCAGACTCATTACTCACTCAAACAAGTGTAAATTTCAAAATGTAGAAGAGCACAACATGGCTCTGATACCATTACTAAAATAAGCTCTGATATATTCTCATTGATAAATAAGGATAATTAAAACCATAACAACAATAAGCTCATCAATATAAACTAGGTGTCCTTTTCCTATGGTCGGATTCTAAACCCAAATATGTCATTGTGAGGCAAAGTTCAAGTTCGTCTACTATAAAGCCACAGTTTTGCCCCAGTATTGGACATTCGGAGTTGGGAAGAGAATCTTAGATGTTGTCTAGAGAGTCAATAGTCGTATGCTCTATCTCTGCACTTTGTGCGATCTGAGATATAAGAAAACTGTATTATAGGAACATCAATAATCCATATCAGTTATTGTTGTTATGGTTGTAATTATCCTTATTTGTCAATGAGCATATATCAGAGCTTATTTTAGTAATGGTATCAAAGTTTATATTGATTATATTAGCTTATTTTCTGATAATGAACCTATTCATTATCAAAAAATACAATAATATCATCAATATAAACTGCACAAAATTCTTTCAAATGTCTTAATGCCTGATCCATTCTTCTTTCGAAGTATGATGGAGTTGTTTTAAGGCCAAATGGCATGACATTCCATTCATAAAGTCCTTGTGGGACTGAAAATGTAGTCTTGTAGCTGTCTTCTTCCTTTACTTTAACCTGCCAAAATCCTGATTTGCAGTCAAATTTTGAGAATATTTGTTTTGGCACTGCTCGCCTAATCAAATCTGTGCTAAAAGGCATTGGATAGTTGAAAGGAAGGATAATATCATTGAGAGGCTTGTAATTAATACAAAATCTCTTTTTGCCTATTTCTCTTTCTGCTCTTTTATTGACTAAGAATGTTGAGCATGAAAATGGACTAATTAAGTTTTACCAATGGTCCACATGTACATCTGATACAGTCATGAAATGAAGCAAAAAATCAAACCATACTTCACCAGGAAATCCACAAATATGTATGATCGGTACACATCTTCAAAGGTAAGTTGATGACAACATGCAATTAGTTGAATGCACTTCAATAGAATGCAACAATTCACAATCACAAGTCTGAAATCAACAGAAGATTACTCAAGATATACAATTAGACAGTTATCTGCCACTCCATTTTCATTATGTATGCAAATAATATACACATACATTGGTCTGAGAAAGAACCTTGATAAGAGATCAAAGAGTTGCACAATTACAAAATCAGTGCTCAAAGTTTCAACAATTCAATCTCAATTATACAAGATAATCTATGCTCTTTTATAGAACAAGGACCTAAGATCAATTACAATGATCTTGAGGTTAGGACATCTCTCAAAATAATCAACGGTCAAGAATCATGGAACGTGATTGCCAGTTGGCAATCATTAGTGAAGGACAACTGGAAAAATAGAATATTCCTCGATATCTTCACCTTCACCTTAGTATTTTCCAGAATATACTATTCCTCCCCAACCGATGAATCCTCTCCAACTAGTATTTCCCCAGAATAAAACTTTTTATACAATTCATAAAATTTTATGGCTTCATCCATTCTAATTTTATCAAATTATTGTGCCCTAGCCTTTGTATAATCTTGTGTATGCAACTGGTTATTTATAGCTACCACCGGTTTGTCCTGTTGTCCAACTTATTATAATCCTTCATCTTCATCGACAACTCCATTACCCAATCTATGGTCACTTTTGAAAAATGTGATTCAGAACCCTTCATCACGTGATCAAACCTGGTTTTGAACGATTCCTTGGAAATTTGCTCATCATACATTTCCTCATCATCCATTAAAGTATCAAGCAGTTCTTCCAAGATCTCCACCTCGTCCATCAATAAGACATGTGCCTTGGTGCTAATATCAGTTGCCTTCAATATGCATCCATCTAGAATATCTGCTTCAAACTGCAAATTCTTAATCCATGTGGATATCCTTGGCATCGTTTGCATTGTCAAGATATTATGCTTAAGCAGCACTTGATCATCTAACTTTCTCGCACCTTTCAATTTATTGAGGTCTTGATTATTTTGATCAAGCCTCTGAGCACATTCCTCCCTCAACATATCAGCTTTAGTATTCATATATGCCAACATATCCCAATTGGAAAGGGATATTCTGATTATTTCTTCACCTTCTGACATAAACTTGGTGAATCACTTTTGCATAAAATTTGTCTGATGCTTTTGAGCATCTAGACCAATTACTTCATCCTGGCTTACCAATGCAAGAGCAGTTGATGCCTCTGTTATTTGGGTCGCTGGGGTGACCAATCCCTTAATGAATGATTGGAGTTGGGCAATGTGCCCTTTCAACTCCTTATTTTTCATCTTCATCTTATGCATCCAAGCAACCACGACTTCAGTACTCCCCTTGAGTTCTTCTATTCTTGCTCCACTGTTGCATGCCCCAAATCAATGGTTGTCATCTGGAACTCACCAACAATAATCTCCCTCTTCGCCTTGTCAATTGTGGGCACAACCAATTGTGTTGTTCTTCGCCTGGTGACAACATCTCTCTTTATTGTAGACATGGCCCTAGCTTTGTGCTTGGGCTTCACATCTTGAATGGAAAATAATGATTTAAAATCGAATGGGGTAACATCAATAGGAGGCTCTATTACCTCAAATGCTACCCATTCTGGGATATTTGACTTTGATTCTTCATGCATTGGTTGATCAATTTGGTCATCCTTATTAGCCCCATCATCCTCTTTATATGGTCCTCTTTCCTCTTGTGGTGCCTCCTGTTGATGGACTTCCTCCTGCTTAGATGTCCTATCTTTAGGAACCTCCTCTTGAAGCATCTCATCTTGAGCAACTTGTTGTTGTTGATCCCCAAGATGTTCCTCTTGGTGTGTATCCACATCTTGTTTTAAAATCTATTCTTGTGGGACTTGTTGAGGGATATTAGTTTTCTCACCTACTTCAATCATTTCCTTGTCTTCATTGCCCTCTTGAGCCTATTGCTCAGATGACTCTATTTACTACTCAAGAAGCTGTTCGGATTCCTGTTCTATGTGTTCTCTAGCTTATTGATCCCCTATATCCACATGGATATCTTGAACAACTTCATCCATGACTATATCCTGAACAATCTCACCTTGTCCTTGTATATCTTAAGCAGTATCTTTGTCCTCTATACTTGCTCCTATAGGATATGACAAGTCTACAGCCTCATGACTTATAATCATGGTGATCAAGACATCCAACTATTCATGTGGGATGTTCTCTTTGGGTGATCCTTCTTTTGCATCAGAAAGTTCTTGGACATTCAAATCCTTTGTCTCCCCTTGGCCTGGTGTAGCCTCCACTTGAGGTGTCTCTTGCTAGGAAGGCACTATGGGTGTAAATAATTACCCCACTGGATTATTTGTCACATCACTTGTGACCTCATCATTTGTTAGATCAATAATTTGATCCAAGGGTAATGGTTTCTCACCAACCCTTGCTTGCTCTGCAGCCTTTGCCTCTTCAGCTAATTCATTTTTTACCTTGATGATCTGAGGCGGAGGGATGTTATGTTGTAACTCTTTCACCACCGCCATTGTAGGGTTAGGCAAGTTCTTGACTTGCTCTACCAAATATGTTTGAAGCATAGCGGGTGGAGAAGGTGTTGATGATGCTCCTGCTTGGGGCTAATCTTGAGCAAACATCTGCTCCATCCTTGTAGGTCCCTCTTATTGATATTTTGTTTGGATATCTACAGACTTAGAAGTGGACCGTCTCATGATAGTCACATGTCCTCTTTTCTACTTGGGGATATTCATCCCACCCAGGAAATCCATAATCTCTAGCTTCTTAGTAGCCGTGGTAGTAACAGAGATAGTTGGCAAAGGCACATCCCTGGTAGGTGAAGCTCGGGTGGCTATAGTTGTGCCCTTGGATGTGAATTCTTCTCTCTCCTCTTGATCTAGAGGGTCCTAGTTGTGCCAATTTAGCCTCCATGACTTGCATCTTGTGGATGAGGAAGTCATCGAAACCCAAGTCATCCCTATCCTTCATCTTTCTCTTCTCTTGGGTTATAGCCACACCCCTAGCTTTTAATTCACTTATCTTCCTATTCACCCATTTCTTGGTAGTGTCCATTACCTTTTTCATTATGACATCTATAGACGTCTCATCTGCCTAACTCCAATCTAGCAAGGATAACGGCTCCTTATATATCTACTTTATCTCATATTCTGGGTCTAACAGGTTCCCATCATCAGGCTTAACTTGGGGTGGGACATCCAAGCATCCTATTGTCCTGATCTGATTCAGAGTAAGCCTCTAATATCCTCTTTTCCTTACATCCTCTTCATCATCACAGTCCGCCCAATAGTCCTCAAGGTGCACTTCAGGTTGTAGCTTCATGCTTATCCATTTCTCCATTCTATGATATGGGTCGTAGTACCTTACCAGAGGAAATAAATGCATATGTAGCATATGCAATTCAACTTTTGATTTCTTGGCCCCATCAATTGACCCATAGGAATACCAGTTAATCTCCATAGGGAACCTGTCATTACCTTTCTTGTTCTTCTTCATGTATGCCTCATAGGAGGGAATAATATACCTGGTAACCTCCAATAATACTACCTTGTCCGTGGGATACCTAGGTAACAAGAATGGATTACCATCAAAACCCTCCATTCTTACATATGTGTAAGTGGGGAACTGGATAAACTAGGCCCCATTTTGTTCTATCAGCGCTTGTGCTTCTTTGGAGAGCCTCTTGGCTCTATAACCCTCCATCAATCTAACAAGATGCATGACGAAACAATCATTCACAATTTTATAGTGTTGGACTAAATGCACTCTCTCCAATTGTGGGTAAAATTCCCACACTATTTGATCCATGGGCTGATGCCCTAATCGACCAAAGGTGTGAAGTCCATTGGGCTGGGATTTGTATGCACATGCATACACAACATAGGATGTCATGTAGAACATCCTCCTCCTCTTTCCCCATTGCACCATTCCATCACGGAGATTGTCACTTATCATCTTGGCCCATCCGACCACCTTGTTCTTGTCCTTTACCATCTGGATCAGGCCATACATCCATGACTCAAATAGTCTTGCATCTGCCTTTCCTACCATCCTACTGAGGAGCACCATCATATACTGCACCTCAAGGCTAAAGTCGTACTTGAACAAGTGTTGAGGCATCTTGGCTACAACTTTAGCCTTGTTATCTGGCACTCTCCATGAAGAGAATATGATCTTCCTGTAGTTTGCATGGTTGTTATACTCTGTAGTTAGGGCCTCCATATTTACCCGATACATATCCCTACTAGTGGGCAGCTTGAGCGCCTCTATGATGCCATTCACCAAGAAGTCGACACACACACGGCCTTGAAACTCTACTATCATGGTTACCACATTCTAGTTATTTACACACTCAATAACCAGCTCCAAAGCCTTGGGTGCATAGGGAAATCCAGCCGCATGAAACATCCTTGTTTACACAATGTTCTTCAAGACCTCATCATTATCCCCTACCTAGATCCTTTCCTTGAAGGTAGCCAAATGCGTTTGTCCACAGTGTGCATCTAATGCAAACCCAAATTTACAACATATAGCCCCAGGAGTGGGAAACATGTTTGACTTGAACTCGACATCCCAACGATCTATTCGCTTTTGGACCATCTTGTCCTATAAGATACAAGTATCCATAGTAATTTTTAGGATTTATCTGTCTAAACATATGGATTAACTTAAACCCCTTTGAGTAAATTGAAACCTATCTTAAACCGCATACAAACAGGAATTCACCTAAGAATTTACCTTTAACATGGGAATTTACCATCTGACCATGCAAGATTATACTATAACTATGAAAATGACAGAGGGATTTGTCGTATTCATACTTGGTGATCACAACCACAACCTTTAACGTGTAGATGTGGATATGAATACCATTTTGGCTATGCTTACCACCTTTGTGCTTTGTAACACCGTTTTCTAATTGCTGTAAAATCACCTTAACCGC
The DNA here is from genome assembly GCA_027924645.1 of Cunninghamia lanceolata. Classification (NCBI taxonomy): domain Eukaryota; kingdom Viridiplantae; phylum Streptophyta; class Pinopsida; order Cupressales; family Cupressaceae; genus Cunninghamia; species Cunninghamia lanceolata. Next base: position 2,668,665 of record BSBN01000931.1, read on the forward strand.
CTTTAGTTCTCTGCATATTTAGCTTCAAATATTTTGATGCTTAACAATAAATGACAAATTTAACTTTTATCCTTAGAAAATTTGTTGATTAGGGCGTATTAATTGCTTTTCTACAGCTGGGTAAATCTCCACCATTTAGGTGCAGGAAAAACTAACAGTTGTCAAAAAGGCACGCTTTTAAGTTTAAAAGGCCAATGCCCTAATATGCAACATTAAATGTGGGTAGGGATAACATCGATATGGGCATTTGAAATTTAAACATCCAATTCAGAATGACCTAGTGACATCAACATGAGTCCTAGTAAAAAAAGAGTATCAGAATCTAACTTGCTTTTAAAGATTGAGATACATGAAATATCCGTTGCAAAATGTCCTTATGCAAAATATCCATCGAAAATTCAACGGTTGGACATGTGGAGCAAAATCCTTACTCTGGATATGGATGTGGATATTTGCATGGATGTGGATATTTGGTGAAGTGTAAAATATCCGGTTGCAAATATCCCCTTGAAAAGTCAACGGTTCAAGTGTACAAGACATTGATTCTTTAGTACTACGTGATATGGATATGGGTATTCGGACATGGATATTCGAAACTTAATATCCGGTTGATCATATCCAGTGCGAGATATCCATGCATTAGAAGTTCGCGAATGGGAATAAATTTGACAATCGTCATGTGGATATGGATATTTGACGTAGATACGGATATTCAACGATCGAAATATCCATGTGCAAATATCTAGTCTGGTTGACATCTTCATGACTTGCTATGATAAATTTGACGGTCTTGAGGTGATCAGGATATGGATATTTGGCAAAGAGACTATATCCATCCAACTGGGGCAACCATTGTTTTAACGCGATTTAATAATTATTTTAGGTCCGAATCTATGGTTCGTGCGCATGACAGTTAACACAACGATTAGACATGTCGATGGACACGGATATGTATATTGAGAATGGACAAGATGTTTGGGGCATAATGTCCATATCCCTTTGATTGGGATAACCAGTTGACCAGAACTTTGACCAAACATAACTCACTCATTCTGACGAATTTCAACATGACGTAGAAGGCAAAGTTGCTTAGAATGTAATTATCTATTCATTGATGACCTTTGCAGGAAGTATGTTGAACTTGTATTTTGACCATGGATCATGACATAACATTTTACCATACCACCCAAAGGGAAAACACACAAGCAAAGACAAGCGAAAAGTTGGGTCCCTATTTTGCTAAGGCAAAATGGGGCGTGGTGTGAGACCACACAACAAGACTATTGTCCAAAGGCAGAAGAGAGATCTTACCAAGTTTATTCCTCAATCAATGTAGAATAGAATTGTGCAGATGACATGGAAGGGTCTGATCATTGTGTAGGCCCTTTTTTGAGGTTGTGTCGTTCCCAGCAACTTGATTGCATTTGTACCATCTTTGTATGTTTTCATTGTTCGATCCCTCTTGGAACACGTTTTGCTTGCCTTTGTCCTTTTTTCTATAAAAGGGTTCAATCCCTTTCAAAATCCCATTTTTATCAATATTAAAAACACTAAACTTGGACAAGCGTTTGTACTAAACGATAACATTTAAAACTCTCTACAACTTCCTTAGCTCACCATAACTAACTCTACAATTGTTTACTAGTCTACAATCAAAAAACATTAACATGAACTAGAACAAGTTCATTGTCTTCTCTTTTAGGGACTCATTAACAAGGGAATAGCACACCCAAGTTCCAACCTTCTTGCACTTGATATTTATTGTAGGAGAGTTTGCAATATCCCAAGATTTTAATCTCAAAAGGTTTGTCAAAGAATCAACAATGAATCAACAATATACTTGAGTGACAATTTTCTCCATCTAAACATCCTTTGTCTCAATCATTTCACTAACAAAATAATATCGCACACCTACATTTTTAATTTTAGAATTGTAAACATGATTCTTAGCCAGATAATTTGCACTTTGAGAACCACAATTCTATATTGTATGACTCTTAAAACCAATTCTATTACCCAGGATTTGGGACCACACAACTCGTTGCAAGCATGTTTTGCCACAATGTAGTCTACTATAGTTGTGGACAATGCAACTGCTCCAACTTATAGTTTCTCCAAATAGAGTAAAGACATAACCACCTATTAATCTTCAATTATTGAGATTTCCAACATAATTAGAATCAACAAATCCTTACATGTTCAACACATTTCCAACATCATTAACACCATGATAACACAAACAATAATCTAGAGTTCCTTTCAAGTACCTAAAACTTCTTTTAACCTAAGTCCATTGTTCTCTACTAGGCTTTGACATGAACCTACTTAGAACTCCCATTTCTTAGGCAATGTTTGACCTTACACAAACCATTGCATACATAAGATTGCCTATTACACTTGTACATGGAACATTACACATGTCCTCCAAAGCCTCTATGAACCTAGGACATTATTCCAAACTTAACTTAGCACCTATAAATAAAGGGATACTTATAGGATTACTCTCATGCATGCCAAACTATTGTAGAACAATCTCAAGATACTTTCTCTACTTCAACGACAACTTCTTGCTGGCCATGTCTATATGGATCTCCATACCTAGAATGTAACTTACAACATCTAAATTATCAAATCTACTAGACAACTGAGCCTTGAGTTCCATAATCATTCCCTTATTGTTCCCAATGGTAAGCATATCATCAACAAATAAAACAATGATTAACACTTGATCATCAACCTATTTGTAGTACACAGTGATCAACCTTACTCCTTTCAAAACCTAATTCTAATGCATGTGAATCAAACTTTTGATACCACATATGCAGTGACTACTTTAGTCCATTAAGAGATTTTTTCAATTTACAAATTACATGTTCTTTTCCCTTCACCTTAAATTCTTAAGGCTAATTCATATAGATTTTCTCCTCTAAATCTCCTTACAAAAAAATAAACTTCACATCCATCTACTCAACATAAAAATCAAATTTCACAACTATGGATAACATTTTCATGGAATTCAACTTAACTACAAAAAAAAAGATCTCACCAAAGTGTACTCCCTCTACCAGAGAATACCCTTTTGCCACCAACTATGTCTTATACCTCTCCAATGTACCATCTACTTTGAATTTCTTCTTGAACACCCACTTGCAACCAATGAGTTTTCTACTTTCAGCCAAATCAACCAAGTCCCAAGTCCTATTATGTCACAATGCCACAATCTTCTCTTCCATGGCACTTCTCCAATAATTGTTTTTCTTAGAAGAACGAGTTTTTCCTACAAACTTTGGTACATCATTAGTACAAGTTTGAGTAAAAACACCACATAAGTCAGGGGGACTATACCTTTATGAGAATTTCTATTGTCTTGTAGACCTTCTCATAGTTGTCACCAGCAGAAATTTCTTGCTACATCTATATCCTATTCTTCATTAGAATTTGTGTTAGATGTGCCTACATTCTCTCCATCCACATTGTAATGTCCACTAGTTGTTCATTTGCAGATGCATCATGTTACTCAAATTTATGTTCAAAATGTACCTTATATCCTTTACATTTGGCTATTCCTCCATAGATAGAACTCTAAGTTCACTAAATATGACATCCATTGAATAGAGAATCTTCTAGGTCATTGGATTCTAAAGCTTGTAGCCTTTTACATTCTCACCACATCCAATGAAAATTCACTTTTAAGCCTCACAATCTAACTTAGATCATTTCTTCTCTGGTACATGAACACATGCCTCACAACAAAACACACTCAAGTGTGTTACAATAGACTTCTTACATGTCAACATTTCATATGGCATCTTCTCCTTAAGCATAGAAGTAGATCTATTTTTCAAATAACAAGTAGTATTAACTACCTCAATCCAAAACTTTTGTCCTAAACCAACACTACTTAACAAGATTTTGGCTTGGTCCAACAAGGTTCTTTTAAACCTTTTAGTCACTCCATTCTATTACGATGTATAGGGTGTTAGCATTTTCCTAGCAATACCAATGTGCTTGCAAAATGCTTCAAATTTCTTAGAGTGAAACTTCCCACCATTATCTAACCTTAGCACTTCAATTTTCTTACCAGTCTAATTTTTATAATTGCGATGAACTCCTTAAACTTAAGAAACACCTCAATATTTTCCTAATAAAAGGCATGCACGCATGTCTAGAGTAATCATCAATGAAAGAGACATAGAATTGAAACTTACCAATTAAGTGAAGAGCTACACTGGGTGGTTATCTCAAGGGTCACAACCTTGGAAGTATAATGTATATATTAAAAGATAAAAATTAACGAGGAAGAATCATCGGCAACCATTGCAACAAGCATTAGGGTTAGGTAGTAGAAGGAATATACCAGAAAATGAAGGCTTCCAATGCACATTGCAAAATTTTTTGAAGCAAATTAACGCAGAGGAATATTATAATCTGGTGTCCAAACATTTTGGTGTTCAATTATTTGTTGATATTCATTCATATGTGTTATCTGTGTTGTCTCCAGAATGGTTTTCCTTTATTATTTAAATTGGATATATCAAAGATATGTTTAATTTATCAGGGCGCATTTGTTGCACTTGTGTGACTCCTTTGATTGGTTTCTGTGAGGAGAGAATTAAAATCCTTTTAGGGAATCAAATTTAAATAGGTTTCCGACCGGAATTAAAGTCCTTTTTGAATTGATTATCTTAATTGGTTTCCTTCACACCAGAATTAAAAGTCCTTTCAATTGATCACAGTAACCTGAAAAAATATCATTGGGATCGATAAGAAGAGCCTCGTAACCAATATTCTTGCACATTTATACAGTGTATAAACATTTGAAAAGTGCCAAATAATTCGAGTTAAGCCAAGAAAGAGGACACATCTATCATACACATCTTGACTCCATTGCCTATAATAGATAAAGCACTGGTCATTACAAAATAACATTTCAAAACCTTATTCACATATTCAAAATCTCACACATTAGGAGTAGGAGTAGTTATTAAAGCTTATATCTATCTCACACTTACATGCCACTGTGGATAGATCCCTAAGTTCAACTTTTAAATCTACATCAGCTATCAAGGTAAACCTGCCTAGGTCTGACAGAGGCTAAAGAGAAGGGGGTTTTCAATCATATCAACCCTGTTTCTTTAGCCAAAAGCGTTAAGAGAGCTTGGCAACCTCTTAAGGTTTATAACCTACATTTTTGAGACCTAACAGTCCCCTCCTCTATTCAATGCCTCTATCAAGAGGCCTACCTAGAGGAAGACTACCAAACACCTTGCTTCTTTTGGAAAGAATATCCTGTATCTCTGGTGGATAAGATCTCTTAACCTCGTCTGTCACCATAGGCATAATAACATATTTTGCTGCCCACTCTACTTGATCATGCCTGAAGAGTCTCTCCATTCGTTTGAAAGACACCACACATGGTCCTCCATTTGACAGACCTCTCAAGGCCACATTACTCCCTTCTGATTTGAATTTCAGCTCCATGGTCTGAAAATTAAGAGTGATCTCTCCCAAAGAACATAGCCACTAAATCCCCATAACTGCAACAATGTCTCCAATACTAACCACATAGAAATCCTCCTTAACCTCGTAATCCCCAAACTGTATACTCAATTGTGGGACCATCTTAATACAATTGATAGTGAAACCATGTGCTACCATCACCCGGAAACCACTCACCTCCTGTGTTTGAAGGCTTCTACGAACAACCAAGCCCTCATCAATGAAATTATGAGTAGCTCCTATATCGATCAAAGCTATCATTCACTGCCCCTTAAGTACTCCTCTAATACGAAGAGACTTGTTTTTTTGAAAGCTATGGAACTATGCTAGCTTCCCATCATTGTCCTCCTTTCCACCCTCATATGGTGCCTTTTCATCCTCACATTCTTCATAATCAGATTGCTGGTCTGATTTTTCTGATGCACTATCTTCCCCAGATTAGTACTCAATTAGGAGTGCCCTCCCCTTAGCTGGACATTTATGGCCTTTGGACCAAGGCTCCTTGCATGTGAAACATAATCCCTTCCTCCTAAGTTCATTTAAGGTCGCACTGTCAATCTTAGTGTATTTGTTTCTTAGGTTGTTCATGCTCCCTTGTAAAATGTTTTGTCATTTTCTTTCTAATGAGGGAACCCTTTGGACTAAGATTTGTTTTGTGAAGTAGAGGACTCCATATCTCTAACTTTCTTGATTGCTTCCTGTAGACCAGGTGGGTTGAATGCCTTAACAAATCCCCTCAAAGGTTCTGATAACCCATCAATAAAGAGCACAACAAGTCTCCTCTCAGAAATATCTGTCACTAGCACTGACAACCGCTGAAAATCAGCTACATAAGCATCCATTGTACCCCATTGTTTTAGTTGTGCTAGCTCCTTAAATTGCAATTCTGGATTCTTCTTGTCAAACCTCTCAATTATTCTTTCTGTAAACACTGCATATGATGTGATCTGTGCATGTCCCAAGGTGATCATGCCATGATGCCACCACTCATGAGCAACTTCGTCAAGATACATGGCAACATATTTTATGGATTCTTCTTCAAGGTTTAGATTAAGAGTAAAGAAAGTATCAACTTTTTGGACCCATGCACGAGCTGATGTCTTGCTGGAGCCATCAAAGGAATTGTAAGCTTCCCAAACTTCTTACGCAATTCATTGTGTTGCTCTTTGTTGCCTCTGTTGGTCATATGCCTCATCCTAACATCCATATAGCCACGTAGAGATGTCACGCTAAAAATCAAGTCTCGCATCTCTCCAATCCTGTCAAAATTGATCCTACATTTCAACTAGAGTGAGTTCATTCGCTACTGGTGGTTTAACTCTAGGTGGAAAGATTGGCATAAGAGGTCTCGCTACTGCTGCTCTCTGATGTGGATCTTCTACCCTGGGTGGATTTTGGCCATTCCTCTGGTCCCCATTACCCCTGTTATTGACTGCCAATAAGGCAATAGCATCAGCCAACTAAGCCATGCGTTGATTTGATTGCTCCTGACTTCTAACCAAGGCATCCAAAAGAAGTGTTGTATGATCTGGCTCTTGATTCCTATTGTCTCTGTCACCCATATTTCCTGTGTGAGCTGATTGTTGTTCTTCTATATCAGAAGGCCAATGTTCCCAATGATCCCCCCTTTTTATCTGTCTTTCTTGATATCTTCTTTCTCTGACACTGATGCTCATAGAAATTCATTAACCCATTGGAAGGCAAGAAATATTGTGCTCTGATACCATTGTAATGAGCCGCCCTGTCTGTAATAATTTTTTTAAAAATTTATGTGTTATTTTATTATTAATTTGTGGTCTTTTAAAACTAGATAGAAGTTGCAGAAGGCGTTTTTTGGTTTGCATGTAATTGTTTTTGCAGATACAATGAAATATGAAACATGCAACGCTAACCCAAAAAAACTATAATCCTAATGCATAATGAACAAAGACCCAGATCATAGAATCATGTAAAATGAATTATTGATGCATACCCATTTCAAAATCTTCAACTTGATAAGTCTGCAGTAGGTAAACTAGCAATACAAGAGCCATGAAAATACATCCAAATGCATGCAATGAATATCCTCAACTCAAACAAGTATAGAACAATGTTTAGAAACCCTAGGCACCATGGTTGAAGGTGAGAGAGACCATGAAATGCAAGAGAATCAACTCAAAGTTGACCCATGTCTTCCTAGATGAGGTACAACCTAGCTGGAGGTGTCTAACAGCCATAAACCACTCAAAAGGTTCTCCAACTTGAATACATATATGCTGCAACTAATCCACAGGTCGATGCAAGGGTTCTAATGCCAAAACAAGTGAAGTTTTCACTCAAATAAAGCTCAAATGACTGCCATGAAGGGTACGACCAGGTCTGCAATGTATGGCCAGCAAGGAACATGGAATGTAGTCCACAAACCACCTCAAATCTGTATCAATCTGCTTCTGAAACATACATCTCTGCTATACACTAAAGAATCTGCATAGAAGTATAAAGTCATCACCAAAATGTATCAATCCGAGCTCATTGCGAAGCCTCCGTGTGAAGCTCCCAGCAACCCTTCCTGATGCTATCTCTCAAGCACGAAGAAGGTAGTCTCACAGAGGTTTCCGTCTCTACAAAACTCCTGTCCAAACCCCAAAGCCAAGCTTCAAGATTGCTCCATAAACATATTTTTTTCCAACAGAGAGCAAAATCAGCTCCAAAAGCTCTTTATAAACCCTTGGCTCCAACGCCCAAGGAGGGAAATTTTATTAATATTAAATTTGAAAATTGACCCCCTTATCCCTGTAATGTCCCCTTCTAGCACACTGAAATTTTCCACAAACTTGCACAATTTCGACTTAGTAACAGAGAACATTAGAATCTACTTAATCTTTATTTTAACAAAGAATCATTAAGACTATATTATGTAAGATCATATTCACATTATATTTCATATAATTCTTTTTATCCTTATTCATTATAACATTCCTCATTAATAACTACATCCAAATATGTGTTATTCCTTTATATTATTGGTTCACGACATGTCTTGTGAGGGACTTGTGGTAGGCTCTTACGTTAACCAGCTCTAGATCACCAAGCATGATTTCATTAAAGAAATAGTTCCATCTCTTACGGAGGCCCAAAGGTTTCACTTCCACACAAAGTTCTTCACCATTTGGCTCGTGGGATTTCACTCACACACGGAGTACCTCATCCAGACGAGAGTCACCATCCGTAGAGCCAAATTAACTTTTACAAGTTCTTCCAGGCCCAAGGATTTCACCCACACACGGGGTTCCTCATCACTTGGTCGAGGGACTTACATCCAGTCGAGAGATACCTGGGCTAAATTAAACTATTTCAACTACGTCATACCTTAGAGGTGATAGAGGGGTTAAAGGGAGAGCCTGAGTCAGCTCCAAGCATGTCATAAACTTGTCTTTTTGTTGATTTCTTAAATGGCATAATTGTTCTCATTAGCATTTTACAAATGATGTCTTATATTAAGACAACTTGGCCTTATCAGAATTGGCCAATCATGATCATATATTATTAACATCTTTGATTCCATAATTAAGTTCATTTCTCATGTTAGTTTTCACATTCAAAATCATATCAAAGAACCATCTATTATTCTATATATACATGTTCTACTTTATGCAAATAATATGCATTTACATTATTTAAACTTTCGTCACTATTATAGAAATCAAGTTATGATACCAATCAGTTTGAGGATAAGTTCGTACCTTATGCTTGCTGCTGTAATATGCTTTCGATCAAATATATTATTAATTGCCTCTTTCCTGATGTGTAGATGTGACGATATATAATTCTTGTGTATTCGATGCTGTATGTTCTAATTGATTGTTTGTTCTTGTTATAAAATCTGATTCCACTTCATATTGCTGAGTGCTGAACGAGAAAGTCTTATGCCTTTCCTTGTAAATATTTCTGATATCTTTCTTGCTTTGGATGATAGGAAGAATGCTTCGATTGATGATTTTCTGATTCCGATCCTTCCCTCCCCTTCATATGTTCGACGTCTTCCATCTAAATACCTTTTCAAATAATGTGATTCACTAAGAGACGCACCTCTTATATTCAGTCATACCCTTTCCTAATCTCACCTTCTAATTAATGAATGATTTATTTTGATCGCTGCCAAGATAGGATCGTGGCTTTGATCATTATTGATCATTGTTTTATTTACCAAACGAAGTCAATGTTTAAATATATAAATCACTATATGTGTTTTTAAATGTTCATCGCTGCCTTAACAGGGATCGCAGCTCTTATCATTCAATAATTATTATTAATCGATGCTTTCTAAATGCAAGTTACTGCCTAAAACAATTGCTGCATATATAATGTAAACTTGCACCTCATTTAGAGAATGGTAGGCCTCACAACTTTTGTCCTTATGCTGCTCTTATATATTACTTGTCTTCCTTTAATATTTTGAAATCTCATATCTTCATTGATTTTCTTATATTAATTAATGTTTCTTTCTTTGACCGCCCATGTTATGAGATATATGAATCTGACTTTATGGGTCTACCTTAATTGCTCACATTGATGAAGTTATAAATATGACTTACTAGATATTTGTAGAAATATATACTAAATATTGGATTTCATATATTTATATTATAATAATCATAATTATAATAATATTTAATTCAATATTTAGTTTATATTTATATTTAGATAATTATAATATTATCTCATGATAATTATAATTATTACTATTATTAAAATATTCATATAATAATAATAATATTTTAATAATACACATTATTTCGAATTGATATTTTATGAATGTACTTGCGCCGTTTCTTTATCATGATGTTTAAATCTTTAATTTAAACAATATCTTTTAATATTGGAACATGACAATCCCCTCATGGAGCACCCACTTTCCTAGCATATAACTTAAAGTTGTAACTTAAACTTCATAAAATAAAGTTACTTTAATAAATTAAAGTAACCATAGCTAATAAAATATTATAAGTTAAATATTTAATTTAACTTATACTTCGACAATTAATCCCTGGCCACTCGAAATCCAACTACAAAGTGCTAGGTGCCCCAACTGGCAGACTATAAATAAAAAGTAGGCCAACGCCACCTAATCCCTCATGCCTGACTTACTATTAATAGTAAGTCCTAGAATAACGACCACATAAGGTTCCCTAACCACATCTATTAGCCTACGGGAACCCTAGAATAGGCTAATCACTCCATCTCTCTGCATGGGCTAAGAAGGGGACATTACAATCACTTCCAAAATATTCCCTACTCTAGAACTTTCTAAAGCAAATTGCACCCTGTTTTGCTTTCCAAACATACAATATTGACAAAACTCAAACCCAAGAAAATAATCTAAAAGACCTTCCACCAAATTCTGACTTACCAAAGTTTTCAGTCATTTTTCTCCAATATAACTCAACCAATGATGCTACAACAAACTTGATTCAAGTTTAGTAAAATTGACAAAGTTATACAATGTTAATGCTTCTAGCCTAAATAGAGTCTTATGCCCCATACCTTTAGCTAGCACCAAATTGTCTCTAACCAACAAACATCTTAGAGATAAAAATCAAATTTATAGCTAAACTTGGTGTATGCAAAATATTAAAAAGTGTCCTCACTCTCCCATCCATGAAAGACACTTTCGCCTTTGCCTTGACCAACTATTTGAAGATAGCTATTACACCAAGGAAAACCTATCCTCCATTACACTCCTTATAATTAGAGTGTCACTTCCTATGAAGAGTCATGTGGTATGATGCACTTGAGTAAATCAACCAAGAACTATCACCAATTATGTTAGCATATACAAAGGCATCGCTACTATAATCATTAGTGTCAAAGGAATCATCCTTCTTCTTAGACTTGCCGTCCTTTTTATGTGACCTCTTTTTTCACAATTCTAGCACTTCACCTTAGGCTTGCCAAGAGACCTAGACCCATCCTTCTTCTTGGACTTCTTATCTCTACTACCCTTCTTGTTATCCCTTCTATCCTTAGACCTAGCCCTTACAACCACAACATCATTAGAGGAACCATCCATGGACTTTCTTTTGATTTCTTCACTCAACAAACTCCAATGAGTACTTCTAGTTTGGGTGAAGAACAATTACCATTTATTGTCATAATCAGATTTTCCCATGAATCAAGTAAGGAACACAATAGAAAAATGCATTTATTATCTTCTTCTATGTTGACTCCTATTGATGCTAAGTGGCTCAAAATTAAATTACCACAAGGCTCACAAATTTAGAAGGGATAGATTGTAAAATTTTCACGAGTTGGTTTTTAATAGGCTTCTGTGTTTTGAACTCATGACACAAAATTGAGGGAGCTATAAAGATCTTCTGTTCTTAAAAGAAGGGAAAACCTTGAGTCCATTGGATTGAGTTGAGAAAAGGCATCACCATGTATACCACCCAAGTTCGAGCCCCAATGGGTTGCAAGCAGTTCAATTACCTGAAGGCAAAAGCTTGTCAATATAAACATAAAATATCATACAAAGGTCTGAAAATCATAAGCTTGTCAAGATGACAATTGCTCCACCTTAACACAAGACCATGGTTTGCTGGAACCATGACAAATGGTTTTGTGATGTTAGATCTTAAGGAATTATTCTAGGGGTGGTAGAAGCAAAACCAAAAACTACAAACTTTTTTCTTGAAAGGTATAAGTAAAAATATAGTTCATCAAACCCCAGTGACAAAGGTATTTGTGAAATTGAGATACAAAACATGAATTACGAACTATGAAAAAACATATGTTTACATTGTCCTCTTAACAATTTACACCTATGCTTGTGGAGACTGATGGCTTATCACACTTCTTGATGAAATATGTGACTCTTTCCATCATCTTCATAGATGTATGAAGTAAATGGCATACAAGTATTGAAAATTAATGATATTCCTTTACCATAGAGATGAACCATTTTTGCAAAGCAGCAAACCTAAGATTGCATATGCCATAGACGATGTTACCGCACCAACAATGTGAGACAAGTAAAATGAAGAAAGCAAATCTATTTCACTTCACTTGCATGGTTCATAAAAAACTGCTGTCAATCCACTCGAAAGGAGTCTGCAATCTGCTTTAGATTTGAAAAATATTTTTTCCATTGAAGTCCTGAACAGACAAATGATCAACTTGTTATGAAACACCCTAAAAAAACAGAGGAAAGATAGATTGGGCTTCTTCCAATTTTGTTCAATTTAAACTTCATGCATTGTGCTAAATAAACACAATCTGAATGAAAAATAGCTTGATAAAGAGTATCACCTGTTTAATATTAGTGTGGTCACAATTTTTAGGCCTCCTAAATATAAAGCTATGGTAGCTAAGCATGAAAGATGTGGATAGGATAGTTTTTGAATATTCTGAATATGTTTTAGAAAGGAAACTAAAGAGAAAAAACACTGGAACTCTTACACTAGCAACACGCACCTTCAATAACAATATGCATATTAAATAAGTAATAGGAATTGGCATTTATCATGTGGTGGGAAGGTCATTGTTGGGTTAAGATATAAGGAATGAAGTTCTATACATATAGACACATGAGAGTAAGATGTATATGGTGTCATTGACTAGCTAACTTGCGGTGCATATAACTTATGCTTAGATAGGATAGGCCTAGCAAAACTTTTATAAGAGGCCTAATGGACTTGTGAAATGAGTTCTATTTGGTTATCAGTCAGCTTAATGTGAAAAAAGTTTACTCTACTCCACTATAATTAAATTTGTAGTTATATATTAGGGCGGCATCTATAATTGAAAAATCATTGATCATTTCTATTTAATTGAAAGTAAGGTAGAATTATAAGCAAGTTTGAATATCTTAGCTTGAGATATCTTGGAGTGGTTCCTTAAAGAATATTGTGTGGTGTAACCCTAACTTAAAGATTATTTCCAAAGAATTGCTCATTCTTAAGGGTTGCTTCCAAGGAATCACTCAAGAGAGAGAATTTGGAATTCAGATATTTCTATTTCTATTTGTGAATTATTGAGATATGGCATATCGGCCCAGTACACCTCTTGAGAATGTGATTTATGTAAATATTCTACAATATTTCTGTATATTGGATATTTCAAACTTAGCAAGCTGCAAAGCCCTACCCCCTCTCTAGTAAACCAAGATGGTCAAATGAGACAGCCTTAAGGTGTACATCCCAGTGATCGGCACTACAGATCCCTAACAGAATGATAATGCAACCATTACAACAAAACCATGCTTACATGGAAATCAAATTACAATCAGTGGGAAAGGTTCATACCATTTGCACTGACAGTCATCAAATACAACCTGTTGCCAGCAGCAGTTGCACTGACCAGTGCATGGGGTGCTTCCAGCTCATACTGGTAATATGTTTTACCAGAATGTTCCTTGACTTCCGCACTTTTCAACTTGCCTTCGACATTTTGTCCAATCAATTCTGGGCCAAACGCATATATAACTTTCTCAGGTGGCCCAATGTTTTCAATTTTAACATTATCATCAGAATCTGCATGATTATAGTGGACAAATCAGTTACATGAATATTCTTGCTTAAAAATCTTTAAGTATAATTCATAGACCATAGTGTCATGTAAAAGAATTAATACTTCTGGTATAAACCTAGCATTTCCTCATCTTCACCAGAAGATCTGTTTACTAAGAAGTTTCAAGACTCCATTCATAATGGTGCTAAATAAAACAATTTACTCAAAGATCCCCAACATCATGTCACAGGAAACAAGTAATTAAGCATCCCAAGCTATGAAAAAAAGAATAGGCAATATAGGCAATTCTAGCGAATGCACTAGCTATTCAAAAGCTTTGCATAAATTCAATCACAACAGCAATGTCTCAAATTCTCAATCAAATCTTAAGCTCCCTTCAGTAGTTAGATTTCAGATTATCATAAAATGATTTAAAAATAGTCAATCTAAACTTTAAAGCTCTACCCTCGCTGAAGGTTCAGTGCCATCTTTCCCACATTATGTATCACTAAACCAATCAAGCTAGGTCACATGGAGGTCCAGAATGAATCAACGTAATTAGCCATGGTTCTAAGCCTTGCTCTTCCTTGGCAGTCTTCTCTATTCTACTTTCTTCACTATTATATTGTAAGTTTGTAACTGCCATACACTCTCAATTACAGACTTAAACAAATAATAATGACAAAGATTACTTGCATAGATCAGCCCTCTCATCTCTTGGTTGTTACTGTCAATGAGCAAGGGGACATTGACAGGAAATGACAATAACAACTAAGATGAGCCCATGGCTTACCACATGGTCTGACTGAAATATAGGTTTTCTTATATTAAAACTGATTGGAAAAGATACCATCTTCACTTAAGTTTTTCCATGATGTCATTTCTTCTCATAGTGTTGTTCTATCAGAATCACAATGGTGAACAAAATTTAGCAGAAGCCCACATCTATTAGTACTCCAACCATTTCCTCTCTCAGAGAGGTTATAGAAGGTCGAAGAAAGTACTCAGAATTTTTTGGGGCACAAGAAAGGAGGAGTAAAAGGAAGTGGCTTGGGCCCTTTGTGTGCTACCAAGGAAGCAAGGGGGACTTTGAATCCCTGACATTAGCTCTCAAGGCACCATTCTTCAGGAAAATGGATGGTAAGAGTTGTAGATGTGATGCTCCATGGAAAATCCTTTTCAGCCAGAGTTCAAAGCAGGGGCCTCCTTCAACTCTGTGATATAATTGGCAATGCCAAGGAATTAACACTTTCAGGGTCAGCAACTCTTAAGCAAATTTAGGTTGCTTTGCAATTGGTAACTGATCATTTTCATTGGCGTTACCAAGGGCCACATGATGCTTTGGATCTAGTATTAAGGCCTTTGTGGACTTTTCATTTCCCACAGCTTGGATTTGCAAGAAATTTGGGGAGATCCTTGGAATCATGTAGAGAACCCACCCTAGTTTGGCTTCGGACTTTGCGATTTAGCTTAATTTTTTTGGATTTGTCATATGTGGCATTTTGTCAAACACATTGCATGATAACTGATTTGGGAAAGCTTTCACAGTTTGTAGACAATCAATCACAAATAGCGACTCCACCAATAGATATTAATGTTATTGCATTGCTTCAATCATGGACTCAACAAGCCATCCAAATGTGTAACAATTTCCAAACCCTTATATTTCTGATCAGGGGTAATAATAGCAGCAATATACACTCAGGAATCCCTTCAACTACTCAAATAACATTGCACAGTGATAAATACCATTCTTATCAACTTCGTGAATAAAAAGCATTATTAGTTTATGCATTTACAATAGATTTCAATGCTTAGATCACTAACAGCAATAAAGGATTAATGCTACAATAATGCAGCACCTTATAATGGCAGAAAAATACAGTTCTGAGCAGTAATTATGAGCAGATTTACACATAATTTTGTTCTAAAATGTATAACAGCATTTTCTGAGTTTATAACAGACAAACAAGTGCACAACGAAATAATGGAGAATACCCGTTATAGCCTCCTATTATGATTCTGAGTCTTCAACAGGGGTCTATGAAGGTTGCAGCAGCATATAAATGACTGCAGCAGCAAGAAAATATGCAATTTACCAAGCTTCTAATCTGCAAATATTTATCCTTTGAAACCCTTAATGAATCTATGCAATTTCTTCCTTCAATATGCTCCATTCTGACTCCTGATTGTAGCCAGACCTCGTGCAATAGTACCCGCGCTACAATGCCTCTACAGTGACGTGAACAGTAAAAATTAATTTTGTGTTTGCAAGGGTTTTGACTGTCATTTCTGCAAGTGTCCTTCGTATTGTGGCATGAAAGGTGATTGTGTTCTGAAATCTATTTCTGACTGTTGTTGTACACTAACAGCTGCTGGGTGTGAGGGTTTCTGAGTATTTCATTGGTGCTGGGCATAATTTTCTTGCTGCTGCAGTCATTTATATGCTGCTGCAACCTTCATAGACCCCTGTTGAAGACTCAGAATCATAATAGGAGGCTATAACGGGTATTCTCCATTATTTCGTTGTGCACTTGTTTGTCTGTTATAAACTCAGAAAATGCTGTTATACATTTTAGAACAAAATTATGTGTAAATCTGCTCATAATTACTGCTCAGAACTGTATTTTTCTGCCATTATAAGGTGCTGCATTATTGTAGCATTAATCCTTTATTGCTGTTAGTGATCTAAGCATTGAAATCTACTGTAAATGCATAAACTAATAATGCTGTTTATTCACGAAGTTGATAAGAATGGTATTTATCACTGTGCAATGTTATTTGAGTAGTTGAAGGGATTCCTGAGTGTATATTACTGCTATTATTACCCCTGATCAGAAATGTAAGGGTTTGGAAATTGTGACACACTTGGATGGCTTGTTGAGTCCATGATTGAAGCAATGCAATAACATTAATATCTATTGGTGGAGTCGCTATTTGTGATTGATTGTCTACAAACTGTGAAAGCTTTCCCAAATCAGTTATCATGCAATATGTTTGACAAAATGCCACATATGACAAATCCAAAAAAATTAAGCTAAATCGCAAAGTCCAAAGCCAAACTAGGGTGGGTTCTCTACAGTGGTATTAGAGCTTTTGTCCTGCCAGCCTATTGGGTAGATTGGACATTGAATCAGCTAGTTAATCATGGTTACTTCAAGTACCCAGAAGCAGTGGGACAAGAATATAGAGAAGCTTAAACAAAGTTTGAATAAGTTGGATGAAAACCAGAAAAGGATGAATGAATTGATTTCACACCTTGCAAACATAGACAAAGCAGCACGGTATATGGCATCCATTTTTAAGGGGTCTACATCACAAAACAAAAAGGAGGAACAAGAGGTCTCTACAGGTGAAGTATCTAGAAACCTCTACAATGAATTTTCAGTAGTTAGTGACCAGCATACAGCTGATCCTATGGAGAACAGAATGGACAAAGGTGATGAGGTGATGAGCAGGAGATGCCTTCTTTTGGGTTACAGGTTTTATCTTCTATTCAAGAGGATAGCATGCCATCATTAGATGTTTCTATTGAGCGGGATGATGATGACATGGAGCAGCCTGAGTCCTCTTGTATTTGGACACCTATTCAGGACAGCAGCATTATGTCCCATCATTCTCATGAGATAGGAGCTTGTGATCATGAGAAAATCAATGATATGATATCACCCAATGATGGCAGCCCTACACTAATTAATAGACATGAAGATATCAAGCAAGAAGAGGTTTTGCCTCCAGCTGCATATGATTTGATGCATAGTGTCTTCGAACAATGCGAAGACAAGCTAAGCCCCTATTTGTTGGAAGAGGAGCAAGGGCAAAAAAAGAGGGTAAAATTTGAAGTGGGTCCTGATGAGTCCTTAATGATTCCTTTGGGGCTGATGTTAAATGCACTCATGAAAATCTAGAGGGAAAAGTAACAGGTGAAGTGTGGATCAGCAGTATTGAGACCGGGTCTATTTCAGTTGATCTTCACCCAGTTGATGTTACAGAGGGTAGAGAGGAAGAAACAGTGGATCCTACAGGACGGGGTTGCACGAGTCTCTTAGTTGGTGACATGGAGGTTATGATTGGGGACTCTTTTGATAGTCCTAGGAGTGATCTTACCTCTCTGCATGAGGTTAGCAATTCATCATCCATTGAGACTACTTTTTGGAGTGATGATGAGTTTGGGTTGGGAACTACTGCTGCTCTAGTTCCAAACCAGCATGAGGAATTGAATGCACCATCTATTGATTTGGTTGGATTGGAGAATGGGGACAAAAAACATGATGAGCTCTCTTGTGACCAGCTACTATCAGATAATGATTTTCAGTTTGGGTCTACCGCTGCCCTAGTTCCAAGCCAGGATGATAGTTTAGCATCTATCACAACGGATGACTCATGTGTGAGTGAAGTTGTTCAAGTTCATAATGATGATTCATCATGTGAGATTGATTAGCCAGAATGCTCACATACTTTGGAGAACCAACTCAAAGTTGGTGAAGATCAGATTGTGGCAGCCTTGTCTCACCTTGATGATACCCACAAGCTGATTAAAAAACAGATATGGAAGGATCAGCTTGGAAAGAGACATCAAAGAATTGAGGGAGAATCATCTCTTGTAGATTTGCAAGTGCTCAAAGAAGCTTTGGTGGCAATGAAATCCAATTACCTGCAGTTACTTTCAGATAGGGATCATCTCCTTCAGTTGGGTAAGATTTACTTGGGAGCTCTTAGGGAGAAAGAAAATGAGGTTGATGAGCTCACCCATGAGCTTGAAGTGACTATGGACTCGTTGGCGAGCACCCAGATAGCTCTTCAGGAGTCACAGTCACGAGTCGAGGAGCTTACAGTGGAGTTGAGTTTGGCATAGTCTCCACCAGCTACAGATACAATACAGTTACATACAGTGGCAGTTGGTAATGATTTGATATCCACAGGTTGTAGTGAGGATGTGGTTATATCTATCACGGACTCAGGTGCAGTAGTCTCAGTTGGGATGAGTACTTTGGGTGAGAACAGCAGAGAACCACATGTTGCATCAGGTTCTCCCGAGGTCAGTACTATGACAGATGATGCAGGTCAGATTGCTGATAGCTCTTGTGTGGCTATGGTGGATTCTCCAGAGAATTGTGTGTTAGTACACAACGCTACTCCATCATCTTCACAGGGGACTCGCAGAGTGTCATCTAGTTGCGAGTATGGCTCTCATGCTGATTTGTTTCCCTCTCCTAGAAGCAAATCTGTCACTTCATCCCATGCAGCTAATTTTGGACACTAGCTTGTTGTGTCTCAGAGTCAGAGTGATTAGCTGCAAGTTTCAGAGGATAAGGCTAATCCAACCTTATTTCGTTTTTACCGCGCTGATACATTTGCTAAGTACCTGCTTGAGAGTCCGGAGTTTCAAGAGGGTCCGTTTGGGGTCTTGAGGGATACTCTCATTCATGGTTCATGCGCTATCAGACGTTTCATGGGAGTTATTGTAGGTACTCTGACTACAATGTTTCCTCATAGAGATTTTGTGGTTGGGTTTGCAAAGTAGGTTGCTAGAGGCCCTACCCAATCAGTGATTCGAGATCAGATATTGGAGCCGTCTTTTGATTCCAATGTTGCATGTGATAAGCCATTGACCGAGGTTGGAGCATTTTATCGCAACTACACAGTGAGGAGTGCTCATCATTTTTCTTTTGATCCACACGTGGAGGGCTTGATGATGCATCAGTGTGGATTGGTTCCGAGATTATACCATCCATTGTGGGATGGATATTTACCATCTCCAGTAGATGGAGTTAGTGGCTGCAAGTACCCGACTCAACTGTTTATGGGAGATTACTTACAGGAACAGAGGTTGGATTACCATCATGCAGATGAGTACTGTTGTGACGTTTTCACACATCGCCCCATTGCAAATGGGGACCCCCTCTTTTGCTCGCTTTCGCCGTCGTTTTTTCTTTGATCTTGCAGTTTCTTGCCCGAATCCATGAAGCTAGGAAAGAATGTCCAAGCAGTTAGCTCACAGGGAACATTAGGAATGCTTGAAATAGTGAATTTCTCTTGAGGATGAATGATGCCCTACCTATCATTCCTCAATTAAATCTGGCCAGTCCATGGAAGGAATCCATCATCCCATAGAAGAAGTCCAAATCCGTCGCTCTCAGCATAAGACTCCGTGATGAGTAAGGAATCCTGTTCCAAGACTCCAGTCTGAAAGTCCCTGTTCCAACACTCCAGTCCAGGAATCCTATTCCAAAGTTCCTATCCAGGAATCCTAATCCAAAGTTCCTGTCCGGATTCTTGTCCCGAAGTTCCAATCCAAGGTCCTTAATTCAACAAGGCTTGTCATTTCTATGTCAAAATCCATCTTTCCACCTTAGAACCCTCTCCATTCCCGGCATGGAACTCAATTCTAATCTTGTTCCAAGACTCCATGTCCCACTCAAGAAGTCATTCCTGGACTCCAGTCCAGGAATCCAGCCCGGAGGTCCAATCCGGAGTCCTGTCCAAAAATGCATATCCCGGAGTCTTGAATCAAAGAATTCTTGCCCGGAATCTTGTTCTAAGGTTTTATCCATATTTTTATCCCGACTAGACCCGGAATTCAACAAGGGCTGTCATTTCTTGGCATGTTCATCCTCGGCATGGAACGCAGTTCCTAGCCCTACAGCCCCAGTCCGGAAGATCAATCCAGGGGATATCCTTCTGATCCTAGTCCGACACTCAACCTCATTTCACAAACTCGGAACACTCCCAAATCAGTAGGATTTTCAAGACTTAGGGCAATTTCAGAAAACAATCAGTATTCAGAGTACCCCTCCGGAAGCTGGAAATGCAGACCTCTGAACATCCCTGGTCGCATATTCCAATACCAACTGGAATATGCGCCCAGGACAAATTTTTGTCCTAGTCGCATAATCCAGTAGGTACTGGATTATGCGCCCAAGACAATTTTTTGTCCTGGTCGCAAAATCCAGTACCTACTGGATTTTGCGCCCTAGGACTGGAGGTGTCCAGTTCAGCCTCCTGACCTGTCTAGTCAATCCTGGCTTGAAAATCTGTCTCTAACTCCTCTGTGGATGCCTGAATCTTGGAATTCACAGTCAGGATGGAAGGAACGAACTCCGTATCTCGCCATGGAAATGAGATATTCCTCGAGAGGATGGAAGAAACGAACTCTGAATCTCGCCATGGAAATGATATTCCTCGAGATGATGGAAGAAACGAAGGATGGAAGAAACGAACTCTGAATCTTGCCATGGAAATGAGATTCCTTAAGGGGATGGAAGAAATGAAAGCCCCATGTTTCGGATCCCGTATCGATAGCTGAACCTCCGTAAAAATAGCTCAAGGTGTACCTGCTGCAAAACTGAAACTCCACTCAAAACTGAAGAGAAGATAAATCCTTAGGCCAAAATCCATGAAACTGGACAGGCATGTCCAAAAGCGCAAAATCCCTAACATGATGAAAAGTGCGCTCTAGGACAATTTTTGTCCTTGGGCGCAAAATCCCTTACCAACTGAAATTTGCGCTCCAGGACAATTTTTGTCCTTGGGCGCAAAATCCCTGACCTACTAAAATTTGCGCTCAAGGACAATTTTTGTCCTTGGGCGCAAAATCCTTGACTGCTGGGAATTTGCACTCTCCTGGGAACTTAGCCATTTTTTCGGTGTCTCTTAGGGTAAAGGTATATTAAAAAATATATTTAAGTATAAGTTGAATTTCTTATACTTTAAATATTTTTCAATATACCTTTCAGGATGTTTGAGATAGGTCTCGAATCCACCGGATTTAACATGCAAAATCTAGAATTTGGAGGATCCACCAGATTTCAGACTTAGTCAATTTTTCAGGATTTTAGGATTTCAGGCTACCAAACTTAGCCAATTCCAAACAAGTTGCAAAATCATTCAAACAAACTTTGTATCTCGCCATAGAAATAAGAAATTCCGCGAGGATGGAACAAACAAAGGATGGAACAAGCGAACTTCGTATCTCGCCATAGAAATAAGAAATTCCGCGAGGATGGAATAAACTAAGGATGGAACAAACGAACTTCGTGTCTCACCATCGAAGGCAGATTTCCGGAGGATGGAAGGAACGAAGGATGGAACAAACGAACTTCGTGTCTCGCCATCAAAGGCAGATTTCCGGAGGATGGAAGGAACGAAGGATGGAACAAACGAACTTCGTATCTCGCCATTGAAGGCAGATTCCCGAAGGATGGAAGAAACGAAGGATGGAACAAACGAACTTCGTGTCTCGCCATCGAAAGCAGATTCCCGGAGGATGGAAGAAACGAAGGATGGAACAAACAAACTCCGTATTTCTGATCTCATATTGACAACTCAACCTCCATAGAAAAGCTAAGAAAATGAACCTGCTCCCAATCCAAAACTGAAAAAACTATAAGTCCTGGGCGCAAAATCCCTGACCTTCAGGAATTTGCACTCCAGGACAAATTTTGTCCTGGGCGCAAAATCCCGGACCTTCAGGAATTTGCGCTCCAGGACAAATTTTGTCCTGAGCGCAAAATCCCTGACCTTCAGGAATTTGCGCTCCAGGACAAATTTTTGTCCTAAGCGCAAAATCCCTGACCTTCAGGAATTTGTGCTCCAAGACAAATCCCTCCAGTTCTCAAACAGAAGACTTCAGTCCGTCATGGGATGTTTGAACTCAGAAATTCCTCCGGGGCAATCCTCCTCACCCAATCATGAATGCAACTGAACAACTTGATCTAGGACCTGTAGGAGGACGTGCCAAGCAGATTCCAACTCCTTCCGGGAGTTTCAGCTTGAATGAATTCCTATCCACAGAAAGCAAAATTGCAACCTTCCATCTGAGTAAGATTCCATAGGAGAAAATATTCCAAGACTTAGCTGGATTTTAACAAAAAGTTCAAGGATCATTCTAAGGAAGAAAATCCAAAACCTCAGGAAATCCCCGACGTCGCAAAATCCTAGACCTCAGGAATTCCCCGACATTGCAAAATCCCCGACATGCCAAAATCCCCGACATTCCAAATTCCCCGACATTCATAAATCCCTGACCACCGACATGGGAGAAAAGGACAAAAAGCTAAGTCGGCCAGTGATAAGGTATGGCGGCTAAATTTCTCCTCCAACCTAGGTCGGCCAAGTGGCAAAGAAGGACAACTTACCTATAAAAGGAGGGTGCCCAAGTCATTTACAATCATTCAAATTCAATTCCAGAGCAAGGAGGGCAGAAATTCATCCTCCAAGGGCAGAAATTCATCCTCCGGGACAAGTGGAATTCCAGGATGAGCAGGAATCCCCGACTCCCAGGAATCCCCAACCAACTGAAATTCCTCCTGTCCATGCCTGGTAACCCTAGAATGAAGGAAAAGTCAATCGAATATGAACAATGCTGGAGAATGAGGTGTAGTCGGTCATAATTGTAGTCGGCCGTAGTCGGCCAAGTAAATAATCATAAATTAATTAGTGTTGTTATGTTAGGAGTGTTATCGGGAATTAACCCCGACGGTTAGATAGTTATAGAGTCGTTGCCAACGGTTGGTATCTCAACCAACCTTGGCCAAGTTATATATTGGCTTAATACTTTGTAGTCGGGGTGACCCCACAGCATTGTAACATTGTAGTGTAATACTAATATATTCAATGAATGGGAACAATGCTTTATTCTGTGCAATGCTGTTATAATTTCATGTTCTGTGTTATGCACTATACTACTTAATTCTGTTTACTTCATATTCTGTGAAACACACCATATTGCGGTAAACATTTGGCGCCGTTGCCAATTCGAAAACGGGTCGAGGGTGACAAGTCGATGACAAGTTGAGTCGTCCGATGCCATCGGGTGACAAGTTGAGACCATTGGATGACAAGTTGGCTATCAATGACAAGTTGAGTCGTCGGAAACCATCGAACAAGTGGCATCGTCAGAAACAAGCAAACCGTCGGGTGTAACCAGGGTCGCAAAAAAAAAAAAAAAAAAAACAATGAAGATGGCGTCGTGATGGGGCAGCCGACTGAAGAGCCAGTACAAGCAAACGAGGATCGTGAAGACGCTCTCAGACGAGAGATCCCTCAGTCGGTCATCTGGGATCAATTGCACGTCGACCAAGAGGTTGACCATCTCCTCACCCGAGTAGTAATTAATGCCCATACAACTCAATAAGGATAAGAACCGAGTACCAAGTGGGCATGAAACACCAGAGGAAAGAACACGAAGATCATTGAGATTAAAGGAACAAGAAGAACGAAGGAAAACACTGAGACAAATTGTCAATGAACATCATCATGCCGACGAAGGAATTTTCAAGACACCGCTGACAAATAAAGAAAAAGGGAATGAAAATGAATTGACAGAAAAAATTGAAAACAGCATATGCCGCATCAGAGAGTTATCCATATCGGACGACGAAGGGCCGAGAGTTGGAAGATCTGAGCCTAAGACCCCAGGGCAGAGGGAGTATCAGAACGAACCCGAGGAGACTCAAGGTGTAGAGGACGCTGACAGAGGACGCGGGGAAGACTCGAACGTGGCCGAGAGTGCAAGTGACGCACCGGGACGTTGCGAGAGAACCAGTCCAGTCAGGTCCAACGCACAAGGAGGGCATCGGGGAAGGATGGTGACTCCGCCAGCCGAGAGGCAGAAGCTGCCAAAATTTACGGGGGATGGGTCAGAAGATCCAGTACGACACTGTAAGATGTGTGAGACGATTTGGATAGCCAATGGGCAAGATGATGTGGACTACTGGCTGAAAGCATTTCCAGCGACACTGAGAGATAATGCCATCGACTGGTACACAGAGTTGGCCCAAGCACACAGGGCATCATGGAGATTACGTAAGAAGGCATTCCAAGACGAATTCAAACTTCTGAGGGATGACAGTGAAATTGTAGCGGAGATCTACAGTACAAAGCAAGGGAAGCACGAGAACGTGCGAACCTACAATCGGAGACTGAAAGAATTGTTGGGAAAACTGGAGACTCAGCCGGCCGACGGGTTGAAAAAGCGATGGTTCATCGAAGGGTTGCGTCCATCGCTGAGAAAGAAAATGAAAGTCTTGCCTCCGTCATCATACGATGAAGCGTACAATCGAGTGATGGATATAGAGAGTGAAAATAAAATATCCTTCCGAGGGAAAAGGAAGATGGACGATGAGGATAGTACGGATGACAACAGCGACAGTGAGTCCAAGACCGTGCAAGCACTCAGGAAGGACATGATGAGAATGATGAAAGAACTAAAGGTCGACAAGGAGAGTACGAGGGAAGCCAGAGAACTGTGGTGTACAGATTGCAAGGGGGAAGGTCATACAAAAGCAAATTGTCCGAAAAAATTGTTTTGTGATATCTGCCAAGTGATGGGACATTCCATCAAGGAATACCTATACAATCTGAAAGCAAGGGGTACACAAGTACTCTTCACTCAAGGAGAACCGTCAACATTGCCGAACACACCACCAAAGCCCCAGTACAATAGCCATGCATCCCCTGGAGGTTACTGTTGATGATTGTTTTTAGACAAGTCAACAATTAGAGTGAAATACAAAGTATCTGACTCCCTCTTGAGCAAAGCCTCTCGAATGCTGAACGAAGTGATCAAACAAGATGACTCCAAGGTTCCTTTCTTATGATTTTGTAAGAGATAGCTCAGTGACTAAGTATGATTTTGCTGTTAAACACAAAGGGACTTACGCAGATTCTTCTTCTTTCATTTGTTTAGCTTATCTTGTAGGAGTCAAGGACAACACTGAGAGGGGGGGTGAATCAGTGTTGTGTGAATTTTTAAATCTTTTTCAATATTTAACTTGAAGAGCACAAAGAAGAGAAGTTATCATTGAATTGTCAAACATATATGCACATAACTTTGTCAAACACATGAACAAAACTCATGAGTAAAACATACAATCATAGAGAGATGATTAAGACACAAGAATTGCACGAGTGGAAAACCCTCCAGGGGTAGAAAAACCACTCCAGAATTGCCTCACTGGCAATACAAATTGTATCTAGGAGCACCAACTCCTTATGGAGCACCAACTCCAATCCCAAACAGAAGCACCCACTTCCAACACTGATATACCTCACTGGTAATCCAATAGGTCTCACTGACCTACAAGCCTCACTGGCTAATACAATCACTATAAACAAAACATCAAACTTCGTGTGCAAGGCAAGATTGCTGTTCAATCAGATTTGCACCATTGTATACAACCTTATACCTCCTGTTAGATTTTCAAATCAAAACAAGCTCCATATACAAACCTCTATAAACAATTTTCTCTGCACATTAATCAGATCCATACTGCATATCAATCTTGTATTCTAATCCTTCATTCAACAACACTAAATATCAATCCTGTATTCCAATATGCACAACAACACTACTTTACTCTGTCTGTTTCATTTATGTCTTACAAGTCTCAATGTCTTGATCAATCGAATTCATGATTCATGCACCAGATTGTCATGTCAATTGCATATTGTCTTTTAATCACCTTGTCAATCTCTGTATTTGATCCCTGTCAGTTCATCATCAATCTGCACAACTTCACTTACATTTTTGTTAATACACAAGACTCTATATAAAGCATCTGTAATATCATTAAATAAAATCTGAATATACTTTCACAACCCTTCATATTCTCTTCTCTAAAATATCTTCCCGTCAATTCTATGCATTAAAAAATCTTTTGATCTTCCTCTTCTCTGTACATGATCCTTCACATTCTTTGACATTTCAATTTGGACAATTTCTGTATTCAATATTATCCCTGCAAATAAAATTATATCTTCACAAAAAAATTGTTCCAAAATCTCTTCATATTCCTCTGACTCTTTTCAAAACACTTGGTAAATAAAATATCTGAGCACTTATATCTTCCATCTCTGCATCAAATTTCTTTCAATCTGAGAAATATTTTTCCTCTACAAGAAAACAATAAATTAATTTCTTCCCACAACAAATCAATCTATCCTTGTCAAGAATCAAATCCACATTAACACTGCAAAGAACTTCTTCAAAATGAATATTAATTCATTCAGCTCCTATTCATGAAAAATTCTTTCCATATCTTTCATAATCAAGCCCAAAAAAAAAATTTCATCATAATAAACTTTGCCTTCACAAAAATATCTTCAAAAAATATATATATCATTAAAAATCTCTTCTCATAATTAGAAATCTCCTTATTAAGAAAATTCCTTAAAAATTCCTTATAATAAAGTTTCTAAAAAAATCTAAAGCCATAAAAGGTGGCTTTGCATCCATAATAGAAACTTTCAAAATTAAAATCTCCTTACATATCGGGCTCCACCTATTCAATGCACCTTTCATAAAAATTTACATTTTAAATGTGACATGCCAAAGTTGCTAAGTTTAAACACAAACAAACCTTCCCTTTTTGAATGTGTCGCGGATTTTTCATAATGCATAAACTTCCATACCCGTGTGGCTTTTGGCGGTGGTATGTTCAAATTCAAACTTATTGAATGCCCGCCAATGTGAAAGACTTGCTCTAACGGTAAAAAGAGCAAAGGGGCCGGTGACTATATGTTAAGGAGACCCTTTGATAAGTCACTTTAAGTGACTTTACCTTCTATAGGGAGTCACTGTTTAAAAACAAAAAATGTAAATAAAACAGTGAGGAGTATAATTTAGAAGAGATTTAGGATTTAGAAGGTATAGAATTTAGGTTATACAAAATCCTAAAAAATAATGCCACCAACATTAATGAAGTATCAACATATATCAACTTGATCCCCTGATAGTAATAACAAGCTAAAGATTCCTTTTAGTACTCTTTTGACCACTTTACCACTGGTCTCAACATAAGATGTGATATCACCTTAACACAATGAATGATAACCCTTGAACATAGAAGCATAAACCTTGCCCTGAAAGCATGAAGATCACTGAATACTTTGTTTTGGAGAATACCAAGATCACTGAATACTTTGTTTTGGAGAATACCAATATAACTGGTTACTCAAAATACCAAATTCATTAAAAGTCAACTTCACAACACTGATCCTTTAACAAGTATGTACCTCTACACTGCATAACCAAACATGATATGATGAGGATGAACTCTCATGAACAACATAACCTCCACTGAAGTACTATCAATTATGAAGATAATTTCCTTGCTTGAACAAGCATCTTTTGAAGACATTGAATGAAAAAACTCCTGATTATGCAAGATCAAACCTGTGAAGTATCAAACCATTCTCTATATCTGCAAGATGATGTCTCATGCTCCTGAACACTTTTGACATCAATGACAACCTAACACCATCAATCTCCCCCTTTGTCATTGATGGCAAAACCACCTGATGCATATTTTTCTTTCTCCCCCTTTTTGACATCGGATGACAAAGACTATTATCTCCCCCTGAGAACAACTCCACAAAATCTTTGAAGCCATTTGTCTTTCATGAAACTTACATCTGATGACAATACCACTGTGAAGATGAAGACTGACACACTCTTCCTTCCTGATAACATCACAAACTTTCAAAACAAACAGTTCTTCTTCAATCAACAACCTTTTTGACCTGAAATAACAAATCTCCAAGATCTTTCATGTATTAGAGATCATAAACAAATTACTACTCAGAAATACCATTGGTAAACATTTGACAAGACTAACCAACATAAATCAACTCAACTCAACACTTATCCACTTCCTGAATTAGTCCTGAAGCAACATATCCACCTGAAGTATACTATCCAATTACTGATATTCAACCTTCTGAACACTTTTGCAAAGAAATCATAAACATACCAATACTCTTTGATAAACAGATTTGCAGGCAAAAATTATGAAGACTCCTTATCATACAGTTCCCAACACAAGATGCCAAGATTGACCAATTTTATAAGACCTTTACTTGCCTCTGATTTGATGAAATACAAGACTCACCATCAATGTCATAAGAGACTCTAGATTGTCATAGCTTGAAACACATACCTCATACCACTTCAAAACTGGAGGCACACAATTTGCACATACCTTTCTGAGTCATATTAATGAGGAAGATCATTAATGGAACATGTAAAATTATTACTTCAGAAAACTCCTCAATATCTCTTGTTTATCATCTTCTTTTGACACCTGAAAGCTTTAAGATACATGTCATAAAACATAACTCAACAAAGAATAGATATAATCACCAAACTGATTTCCTGATATGAACTACCATCCTGCACTCAAACTGTTCTGACACCTTTTCATGACAAAGAATGAAGACCATCTAAACTATCCTCCTGTTCTGTGCAAGACACTTTTCACAACATAAGAATTGATCTATTTTTAACCTTGATATTCAAATCAGCCCATCAAGACTGCACACCAAGTTCTTCATGCAACAACACTTGCATTCACTGAACATGTCATTGATCATGAACACCTGATACCACTTTGCACATATCTTTCTGAATCATATTAATGAGAAAGAACATGTCAAATTATTATACCAATGAACACTTCTAAATGAACATTCATTTTGCAACCAAGAATGAAGATCATCTATCATATCTGAAACCTACTGCAATCAACAAGAACTCCTATTTCTTGATTTTATCAGTAAATCAAGAGTTTATTGCAACAATACTTTGAATTGCAATGACAAATCATTCTTAGTAGTTAGGATCATTAACAATTTGTGCATTTGAACTCCTGAAACATCTTTTCAATATCTTGAGAGCATGATAAGCCAATGAACACCTGTATCACTGTCATACACTAAACATCAACATTATTAGCAACATCATCATCAACTATTTCATAGCACAATAAGAATGATAGACAGACAAGATCATCAAATCAAATGGTCTCCTTCCTGAAACTTCTTGGGATTAACTGATAGAACATTTGATACCTCCCCCTTACTTCATGCTATGTTAGGCAAAAGATGAAATGACTTGTGCAAGATGCACAAGCTTAGATTCTGACTTCTCTTTTCTTTCTTTCTGCTTCCAAATTTTCACAGGTGCTTTCTTTCTCCAAACCTTTTCTATTTCTTTCCGTTTCCAACCTATCAAATTAGATGATGCAGATGATGCTTTTCTGCAACTAAATGCTTTGTGACCAGGAGAATTGCAATTATAACAAACTATATCATAATCAAATGACTGATAGTACTTTTGAGAACTTATGTTAGACTTCCATGCAGAATCATACCTTTTACAATTTCTTTGTATATGTCCAACATGATTGCACTTGTAACAAATAAGGTTAGTATTCCTTTTGCAATCAACTGCTTTATGACCAAAATGATTACAAGTATAACAGTAACCATTAAATGAATAGTTATACCTGTACATGTATGCTTGTCTAACAGGAGCACTTCTTCTGAAATTTCTTCTTCTTTGATTATGCATTTTGTTTTCAGTGGCAGTATTCAAATCAATCTTCTCTCTGGGAGTCTCTCTGACTTTTGAGCATTCTCCTTCTTCAAATCCTAATCCAGTTGTGTCATTATGCTGCTTCTGTTTGCCCAACAACACATGTAACTTGCTTGTGCTTTCTTCAAACTCCTGATACTTCTTAGATAAAGTCTTCAAACTATCATAATCTTTTCTGAGTTTGATAATTTCTCCCTCTAGTTTTAGATTCTCATTCCTTCTAACTTCAAGGTCAGATATTGATACATCAGCTATCCTCTTAGCTTCTTCAATTTCTGTCTTCAATCTAGCAATTAGTTTGTCAGAATCATCAATATATGTCTTTAAACTAATAATCTGACATCTGGCCTCTTCAAGATCTGTAGAAACAATTTCAAGTTCTGAAAGTGCATTGACTTTTGATTCTCTTTCTTGTTGCAGCTGCAGGTTTAGTTTCTGATTCTCTCTCTTATACTTCTTGAGCTCACTCAGGGCATATATAAGCTCTCCTTCCATATCAATCTCACAATCTTCTTCATCATCATCACTTGTGATGCTGGCTTCTTCTAAATCAAATTGGAATTGAACATCAACTCCTTCATTTGAAAGTTTCCTTTCATGGTCACTCTTCTCAGCTAATAAGTTGTTTTCTTCTTCAGGTGCACTACCTTGATAAATTTTTATCAACTTTTTCCAGACATCCTGAGCTGTTTCACACTGCACCACTTTACAAGAAATATCATTAGATAAACCAGATAAAATAACCTTCTTGGCTATATGATTGCAATTAATAGCCTCTTTGTTATTTGTAGAGTTAGAATATCCATTCTCAACAGACATCCATATATCATATCCTAAGGAGGATAAATAGGCTTGCATTCTCATACACCAAACTGAAAAATCTGAACCATTAAACAAAGGAGCATCTAAAATCTTTTCTTCTAATACAATACCAGACTTAACATGGAGAACATCTTTATCAACTGAATTTATATCAACATCTGAATTTGATATAGATAATGTCTTTTGTGTCTTCTGACAAGAATGATGCTTAAGATTTCTCATGTTCTTATTTCTCCTGCACTTACCCATTGAACTCCACACACAAGACCTACCCAAGCTGATTAAGCTGTAGAAGGGAAACTGGCTCTGATACCAATTGTAGGAGTCAAGGACAACACTGAGAGGGGGGGTGAATCAGTGTTGTGTGAATTTTTAAATCTTTTTCAATATTTAACTTGAAGAGCACAAAGAAGAGAAGTTATCATTGAATTGTCAAACATATATGCACATAACTTTGTCAAACACATGAACAAAACTCATGAGTAAAACATACAATCATAGAGAGATGATTAAGACACAAGAATTGCACGAGTGGAAAACCCTCCAGGGGTAGAAAAACCACTCCAGAATTGCCTCACTGGCTTAACTGAAAAACATGCCTCACTGGCAATACAAATTGTATCTAGGAGCACCAACTCCTTATGGAGCACCAACTCCAATCCCAAACAGAAGCACCCACTTCCAACACTGATATACCTCACTGGTAATCCAATAGGTCTCACTGACCTACAAGCCTCACTGGCTAATACAATCACTATAAACAAAACATCAAACTTCGTGTGCAAGGCAAGATTGCTGTTCAATCAGATTTGCACCATTGTATACAACCTTATACCTCCTGTTAGATTTTCAAATCAAAACAAGCTCCATATACAAACCTCTATAAACAATTTTCTCTGCACATTAATCAGATCCATACTGCATATCAATCTTGTATTCTAATCCTTCATTCAACAACACTAAATATCAATCCTGTATTCCAATATGCACAACAACACTACTTTACTCTGTCTGTTTCATTTATGTCTTACAAGTCTCAATGTCTTGATCAATCGAATTCATGATTCATGCACCAGATTGTCATGTCAATTGCATATTGTCTTTTAATCACCTTGTCAATCTCTGTATTTGATCCCTGTCAGTTCATCATCAATCTGCACAACTTCACTTACATTTTTGTTAATACACAAGACTCTATATAAAGCATCTGTAATATCATTAAATAAAATCTGAATATACTTTCACAACCCTTCATATTCTCTTCTCTAAAATATCTTCCCGTCAATTCTATGCATTAAAAAATCTTTTGATCTTCCTCTTCTCTGTACATGATCCTTCACATTCTTTGACATTTCAATTTGGACAATTTCTGTATTCAATATTATCCCTGCAAATAAAATTATATCTTCACAAAAAAATTGTTCCAAAATCTCTTCATATTCCTCTGACTCTTTTCAAAACACTTGGTAAATAAAATATCTGAGCACTTATATCTTCCATCTCTGCATCAAATTTCTTTCAATCTGAGAAATATTTTTCCTCTACAAGAAAACAATAAATTAATTTCTTCCCACAACAAATCAATCTATCCTTGTCAAGAATCAAATCCACATTAACACTGCAAAGAACTTCTTCAAAATGAATATTAATTCATTCAGCTCCTATTCATGAAAAATTCTTTCCATATCTTTCATAATCAAGCCCAAAAAAAAAATTTCATCATAATAAACTTTGCCTTCACAAAAATATCTTCAAAAAATATATATATCATTAAAAATCTCTTCTCATAATTAGAAATCTCCTTATTAAGAAAATTCCTTAAAAATTCCTTATAATAAAGTTTCTAAAAAAATCTAAAGCCATAAAAGGTGGCTTTGCATCCATAATAGAAACTTTCAAAATTAAAATCTCCTTACATATCGGGCTCCACCTATTCAATGCACCTTTCATAAAAATTTACATTTTAAATGTGACATGCCAAGGTTGCTAAGTTTAAACACAAACAAACCTTCCCTTTTTGAATGTGTCGCGGATTTTTCATAATGCATAAACTTCCATACCCGTGTGGCTTTTGGCGGTGGTATGTTCAAATTCAAACTTATTGAATGCCCGCCAATGTGAAAGACTTGCTCTAACGGTAAAAAGAGCAAAGGGGCCGGTGACTATATGTTAAGGAGACCCTTTGATAAGTCACTTTAAGTGACTTTACCTTCTATAGGGAGTCAATGTTTAAAAACAAAAAATGTAAATAAAACAGTGAGGAGTATAATTTAGAAGAGATTTAGGATTTAGAAGGTATAGAATTTAGGTTATACAAAATCCTAAAAAATAATGCCACCAACATTAATGAAGTATCAACATATATCAACTTGATCCCCTGATAGTAATAACAAGCTAAAGATTCCTTTTAGTACTCTTTTGACCACTTTACCACTGGTCTCAACATAAGATGTGATATCACCTTAACACAATGAATGATAACCCTTGAACATAGAAGCATAAACCTTGCCCTGAAAGCATGAAGATCACTGAATACTTTGTTTTGGAGAATACCAAGATCACTGAATACTTTGTTTTGGAGAATACCAATATAACTGGTTACTCAAAATACCAAATTCATTAAAAGTCAACTTCACAACACTGATCCTTTAACAAGTATGTACCTCTACACTGCATAACCAAACATGATATGATGAGGATGAACTCTCATGAACAACATAACCTCCACTGAAGTACTATCAATTATGAAGATAATTTCCTTGCTTGAACAAGCATCTTTTGAAGACATTGAATGAAAAAACTCCTGATTATGCAAGATCAAACCTGTGAAGTATCAAACCATTCTCTATATCTGCAAGATGATGTCTCATGCTCCTGAACACTTTTGACATCAATGACAACCTAACACCATCATATCTCTCCTTCAATGTGGATGATTTATATACAAGGTCTCAATGATAAAGAAAATGAAAAGGGTTAAGGGTTCAGAAAGCTAATCTAAGGTCAATGAAGCAATGATGATGCTTGACTAGACAAACTCCTCAATTAACCTAACTCCACTTCGCCAAGGGTGCCTACAACTACATGGAGTTGGTGCAATCTCCTAAGGTTACGCGAATGGTTTTCAAATCATGAAGGTCCATATGAGCACCCATCGAATGGCGCAGCTCAAACAAGCATCCACAATCGAACTTATGCAAATTATAAGGCTCAGACTAGCTTTACACAACACTTCACCAACGATGAATGTTAAAAGCATGAGCTAGGAGTTGATCAAATATCCAATACAACATACATTACATCAAAGAGCTTCTAATCTACTGCTAATCTACTTGAAACATCTCTCCATTCCATTGAAGTACAGGAAACCAAGTTACTCCACAAGATAACACTTAACACCAAATAAACTTCCAATGTTTTGCATTACTCTTGAGAAATATTTACAACAATTCCAAGTCCTCTCAGCAAATTTCGAGAGTCTCCTATTCTACTCCTACTTGCCTACAATCTAATTTCTATATATTACAAATGAGGCAACAAGGCCTTTATATAGAAGTCCCAATTACAATGAATGGCTAAGATTAATTCAATAGCCAGGGGTCTAGATCGTGCCACCTCAGAGGTAGTTACAACAAACTTGCTATTTTTAGCACAAGAGAGGGAGGCAATGAAGGCACGTTTTCCAATGTGATAAGGTAAGGCGAAAGCATTTAAAATATTCCTCCACATAGGAATCCCTTTGGCTTCTTTCATTAAATGATACATTTAATGCATTTAATAATGCGGCTAATCAAAATTGAATGATGTGTACTCACCACATAGATGCCAACTCAGCATACTTTGAAGATTGTATCATATTTGTGTGATGTATTCAATGTAATTGCTTGAACTTGTATGTTTAGGAATACAACTTGTTGATCTTTGCCTTGTTCATTCTTCTTGTAGACTGGATGTATGATACTTGTAGCTCATTTGATTGACTTTGTAATGTTTCTTCTTCTTGCAGGTAAGATATATGATGATCTTCTTTGTAGCTTCTTGATGTAGATGATGATGACCTCATTCTTGAATGGGAGTAGATGATGATGAAGCTTGAAGTAGAGATCTCTCTTGGACTTGAAGGTTGAATGGAACTTGCTCTTGATGACTCCTTGGCTTCACCAACACTCCCTTCTCTCAAGGATGCAACTAAATGATGATCTTGAAGAGTGCATGATGATGATGCTTCTTTCTTGCATTGACAACTTCTTAGCTTTACTCCTCGACTAAAGGTGACTCTAGGCGCTTGCTCAAAGGTGACTCCTTGAGATTTATTGATGCTCCTACAAGACAAGGTAAACAATATATCAATCACTACATAAGATAGGAATAACTTTAAACATGTAATAATCCCTTTTCAAGCTTAGGCGCAAATATAGGTGAAAATAGGAACAAAGTGCGCCTAACTTAATTAGTCCCACATTCATAATTTCAAATGATTTTCTAGCAATTGTAATGTTTAAAAGAAGTCAATCCCCTATAAGGTTCACCCAAAAGGTATCTTTTAATGCAAACTCCTCCCTTAGGCGCCAAAATGATGTGCTTTTGGTGAAAGTGGCGCCCAACCTTTTGAAGCTTCATACTTGCAATTT
This sequence comes from Cunninghamia lanceolata, assembly GCA_027924645.1. NCBI lineage: Eukaryota > Viridiplantae > Streptophyta > Pinopsida > Cupressales > Cupressaceae > Cunninghamia > Cunninghamia lanceolata. The sequence goes on from BSBN01000931.1 coordinate 2,704,476, forward strand.
TATACTTCTAAGTGATCAATCATGTCTTAAAATGATTTTATACTCCAAGCGCCCAACTTCAATGTCTTGATTGAGCAATTCCTTCAAGGCGCCTATTGAGTTGGCAAAGGTAAAAATGGGCGCCTAACACAATTTGGGTTCTATTTGTTACTTTTCAAGGCTTTGAATGACCAAGACTTGTTTTAAAGTCATCCTTTCTCTCTAGGCGCCCATTCAATGAGGTCATTTCATGAACTTTATTCCAAGGCGCTTACTTCAAGATGACTTCTCCTTTTAAGGCGCCAACTTGATGATGATTCTTCCAAGGCGCTAGAATGAGGTAATATGGACTAGTGGGCGCCAATTCTAGTTAGTGCAAATTGGGCGCCATCCACAATTGACTTGGACCTCTCCTCCCATCAAGGCGCACTTTTTGAGTGTCTGCAAGTGAGAAAACGCGCCTAAGGTCTTTAGGAGCAAATTCGCGCCTAGAAATAGTAGTCCCGGAGCATAAGGTATATTGAAAAATATATTTAAGTATAAACTTATACTTTAAATATTTTTCAATATACCTTTCAGGATGTTTGAGATAGGTCTCAGATCCACTGGATTTAACATGCAGATTATAGAATTTGGAGGATCCACCAGATTTTAGACTTAGCCAATTTTTCAGTGTTTCAGGATTTCAGGCTACCAGACTTGGTCATTTTCAGGATCTCAAACATCATGATAGGAGTTAGCTTAAACACATCATGCTCTTTCATATTAAGGCGCAACTTTGGGTTAGTTTAAACATCTCTATGCTAAGGCGCCAAAGTGGAGATAGTTTAATGCATGAAGGCGCCACTTCTCAAAATTTCCAACACTTCATTCACTAAGCATTCAAACTTGAATGTCTTTGGATTCAATCTTAATCTAGGCGCTCATTCATGATTGATTTGGAGTGTGCTAGTTGGAAAAGGCGCTTAAATGAAGATAGTTGATTCTCTTTCAATTTTGGATCAAGACAACATTGAGACCTCCTCATGCTAAGGTGCTCACATATGACTAATGTGGAGTGTATTCTTTTCTAGGCGCTCACTTGGGTGTATAGCCTTCATCTCACATCAAGGCGCCTTATTCCAAACTTCAAGGCGGTCAAATCGCTCCAAGGCGCTATGAACATCATTCTACATCAAGGCACCTAAACTCATGTTCTAGCTCCCTCTAAGGCGCTTGCACAAAGTGGTTTCATTATCTCTTCTTTAGGCGCTAATAGTTGGTGAGGAATTTCATAAAGGGCGCCCAAACTCTTTTGATAATCCCTTGGTTCAAATTGATATCTTTCATTCATTCTAGGATTAGGGTGCCATTTCCTTGTTTTGGACTCTATTTCCATGCTTTGGCGCCAAAATGAAGAGGTTTCTCATGTTTTCCCAAGACACTCATGGAGGTTGTATAGATAGCAAATTGGCGCCTAGATGAATATCTCCTCCAGATTGGGCGCACATTTGAGTTCAATTATCCAAGGGGCAATATGAGGGTTGCATAGATGAAATCTTCCACTTGAGCGCTCAACCTCCAGGCAACGAAAGATGATACCCTACCTCAAGGCACCTAAACTCTTCATCTTCAACCTAAGGCGCTAATTTGTAATTCAAGCTACTCCTTGTTAAAGGATTCATACTCCTCAACTTGATTCCTTTCATGGGCGCCTAAACTTAGGATCCTTCAACCTAAGGCGTAAATTTGGGGTCTCTCATAACCTTAAACTCCATCCTACATCAAGGCGCTACATTCCACATCTTCTAGAGCTTATTTTATGCTAAGGCGCAAATTCTCTTTTTTTTAGGGCGCCAATTCAAGGTTGCACAATTTGAAATAGGCGCCTAACCTCTTGAAAGATTATACTTGCAATTTTATGAAAGTTATGGGATGACTCCTATCCCTTTAGGCGCCAAAATAAGAGGTTTTGATGCAATTTTTCAAGGCGCTCAAATGGGAATCCTTTGTATTGTATTCAAGGCTAGGTAGACTTTTTAATTAAGGCGATGTCATTGAAGAGCTTTGATGTTTCTTACTTCATTCACTTTTCCACCACCCCAGAGATCCCACTAGGCCCTCAATCATCCTTTGAGGCGATTCACACTTACTCAAGGCACATATTGATTCTCCTCATGGTCCCTAGGCGTCAGTTTAAGGTGGATTTGGAGGCAGAAGGCGCCAAAACATACTTAACACCTATCTCACTTCCAATTACCCAAACTTGATCAACTTTACTCTATGTTTACTCCTTATAATCTTTAGGCGCTTGTTCTTGATAATTTCTAATGCTTAGGCGCCAATTGACTCCTCCAAGCCATCTGACTCTAGGCGCTCAATGTGTGATCTTTTGACTTTCACTTCCAGGCACCAAAATAGACCATTTGCGCCTAACCTCTACTAGCCTCAACCATCCAAGGCGCAAAATGCCATCAATTCATATCAAGGCGCTTAAACTTAGGATTTCAAACGTCTCCTCACAACAAGGCGCTCATCTGGATGGACAACCTCCATCAAGGCGCTCAAACTACCTTTTTGATCTAGGCGCTAACTTGGATTGTTTTCTATCATTTTGAGTGTTGAAGGGCGCCTAAAGGCAATAACAACAAGGCATTGGCGCCTAAACTCATGGACCTCAACTGAAGGCGCAACTCTTATGATCCTCTGAACATGCAATGGGCGCCTAAACTTAGGCGGAATTTTGAGATGACCTTGGAGCAATTTCGCGCCCAAAACTGACAGTACCAAAGGTAAGGTATATTGAAAAATATATTTAAGTATAAGTTTAGAGATAGGTCTCAGATAAGGCAAGTATAAGGCAATTTCTTATACTTTAAATATTTTTCAATATACCTTTCAGGATGTTTGAGATAGGTCTCAGATCCACCGGATTTGACATGCAGATTCTAGATTTTTGAGGATCCACCGGATTTCAGACTTAGCCAATTTTCAGGATCTTCAGGATCAGGATACCAGACTTAGTCATTTTCAGGGTCTCAAACATCAGGATCAGGTCATCAAGGGGCTCTAAGACTCAAACACCACTGACTTCATCATGCAAAGGACATCATCCTGGACTTAGCAAAGCACTGGAATTCAAAAAAAGGGGGTCCCCATTTGCAATGGGGCGATGTGTGATTTGGTCACAACAGTTACCAAAGCAATAGAAGTCCGAGAAACAGATTGCAGTACGACAGCAATGGGCGACCTATGATACAGTGCCGGCAGTGCAACGAGTGGGGACACTTTGCAAGAGAATGCCCGAACAACAATCAGAACACAATAAATGCATTATGCAAGTGGTGTGGGCCTGGAGATCACGAAGAAAAAGACTGTCCAAAGCAGAAAGGGGTGAACCTCATCAATCTCAAGGAAAATGATGAAGAAATCCTTGCTATCACCCGAGCACAGTGGAAAAAGGCCACTTATCCAGATCCCCGTACGGAAAAAGAAAGACTCCGTGAGGTAGGAAAGGAAGTGGAAGCTGCCATGAAAACCGAACGGAGGAACTCAAACAAAAAGGCAACCGCAACCCTACGATCGGAATCAGACAAGAACATAACAAGCCAAGTACTACAAGCTACCATACCAATTAAATTGGCAGACCTCCTCCAAAGCTTGCCTCAGTTAAAAGTAGCAATATCCAAGGTAATGGAAGACAACTCGCATGAAGGCCAAGCCCACACAACAGAAGATGTTATAGTAGAACCACCGCCAACGGGAGAACAAGTACTCGACCCGAGGTTGCTGGCGATTGATACTGGAAAGAAACCGGCCGTAGTACATATGGAAATCCTTGGACGAAATTTGACAAATACCATAGTCAACGGTGGATCCGGAGTAAATGTACTACCAGAAGAAACCTGGAAGAGCCTCGGGAAGCCTACTCTATGGCCACAAAACTTCCAGTTAGTGGGAGCCGACCAGCATAGGATCAAGGCGCTGGGAGTGCTAATGGCTCAAAAAGTAAGAATCGGTACCCAGCAATTTTTGTTAAATTTTGTAGTCATAACAGCACAGAATGCGTCGTACGATGCATTACTTGGTCGAGGATGGCTAATAGCTGCCAAGGCCAACCACAACTGGAAGAAAAACACTCTGTCCATAGAAAATAGACGTAAGAAGTTTGTCATTGATTTGAAGACAAACCGTCAGCGAAGAGTTGGCGTCAGATTCTGACTCGGATGAAGGGAACTCGACAGAAGGTGGGAAGGGACCAATGGAGCCCGATGATGAAGGGGTGCTGGAATTACAGGAATGCTCAGAAGACGAGACAAATTCATTCAGCGGGTTATTCCACTGGCAGATGGAAGATTACGAGTTCTTTCAACCGGAATGTAATATGATTTCAATAAAAGAAGTTGGCGAGAGCTCTCCGACGAACAATGCAAGTCCTCGTAGTGCAAGTCCTGGCAATGCAAGCCATGGCAGTGCAATTCTTGGCAAAACTTGGTCGAAGAGTGAAACACTTGGCAACTGTGAAAGTTTGGGCAACTCTAGGCCGACGAGTGAAACATTGTTCACGAATGAAGCACTTGATGGATTGACAAACACTCGACCATTTGGTAAGAAGGAACCAGTAATGAGTGACAAAGGGGAGGAAGGCAATAATCAGCCGAAAGTAACAGAGCAAATAGTGGCAAAGACAAGTCGACCAGAACAGACAAGTCGACCAGGAGAGGCACAGAAAGAATATACAGAGGGTAATGCCAAGATAGATGATACACTTGCACATAAATTTGAACCAGACAAGGTGATCAGGTATGAGGAGCCATTGGCAAGCAAGGTGAAACGGGGTGATGGATCTAACGACGGGAACCCAGTATTGAAAACGCTGGCCAGAAAGAGACCATACAGAAGAAATAAGGACTATAGAGTATTTCAGCCGACTTGCAATTTTTTGGCGATTGGTGAAAAGCAACAGAGAAAAAATGATGTTAAAAAGTTGGACAGTTTGCCAAACGTAGTATGTGGCTTCCGAAAGACAACAATTCTGGCAATAATTCTGACCCCTGCAGACGAGTATAAAATCAATAAAGTCAGAGTTGCAGATCGAACGTGGACCCCGTCGGAGAAAAATAGAAAAACCCGGTTGACATGGATGAAAAATTGGAAAAAACGAAAAAAAAAAGTCGGGAAAATTTTGAAAAAAAAAGGTACGACATGGCCAGACCGTACGACGTGGCCAGACCGTACGACATACGACCTAGGTCGTACAATGTACGGCTGAAAAAAATTTAAAAAAAGTGTCAAGTCGTACGTTGTAGGACTGATCGTACGACGTACGACCCGGTCGTACGAAGTACGACCATGCCGTACGGCTAAGTCATACGTCGTGCGTTGGTCGTACGATGTACGGCCAGCCAACAGCAACAGGAAAAAATAAAGGGGCCGTACTTGGCATTTTCGACTTGGCATTTTCGTCCGTACTTGGCATTCTCGAGGTCCGTCACAGGAAGAAGGACGCATCGGCTAGCATCAGCCCAGCATCGGCTTGGCATCGACACTTTGGCACTCAAATACCCAGCATCGGAATTGTCAAAGAAATTAGATGATGGACAAGGGCAAGAAGATTGCAGACGAGTGTCCAATTTTGTTAGAAAAATGATGTGCGCAATGAAGGTCCGAATGGTTTTGAAGGTGTTATTTTGGGCTTGGCAGCGGGGGCGCTGCCCCTCGACCCCGCCCTGTATCACGACAGGGAGCACACCAGGGGCGCTGCCCCGAAACCCCCATCAAATCAGTACTATCTTGATCCAGTGAGCAATGGGGTGCGACATTCGCAGCATTTAGTGTGCTATCAGATTGGGTCCCTCCGTTAGTTGGTCTACTGACAGGGGTTCCAAATGTGTTGGTTCTATTTTTACATAGCTCCTACTTCAGCATTGTTGTCGGCAAAAACTTACTTAATGTCACTTGATGGTTTTCTGTCGTCTGGAAGATGACTAATTTTGTGAGGGGGATGATGTAGTCGGTCATAATTGTAGTCGGCCGTAGTCGGCCAAGTAAATAATCATAAATTAATTAGTGTTATGTTAGGAGTGTTATCGGGAATTAACCCTGACAGTTAGATAGTTATAGAGTTGTTGCCAACGGTTGGTATCTCAACCAACCTTGGCCAAGTTATATATTGACTTAATACTTTGTAGTCGGGGTGACCCCACAGCATTGTAACATTGTAGTGTAATACTGAAATATTCAATGAATGGGAACAATGCTTTATTCTGTGCAATGCTATTATAATTTCATGTTCTGTGTTATGCACTATACTACTTAATTCTGTTTACTTCATATTCTGTGAAACACACCATATTGCGGTAAACATGAGGGAAATCCTTTGTTTGTTAAGGAATTTATAAGTGAAATTGATCAAAACTTGCAAAATCATTCATGTTCCATTTCATATTGCATTACATTTATGGATTTTGTGCATCATGACTATTCAAGGTTTCCCTTGTTTTGCAGGAATCCAAGACGAGGATAAGTTCCATGAGGAGGATGAACAAAGATGATCCGGGGCAAGCAGGATGGATGCAGAGAGTTCGAGCGCCGAAAATGATGACCATTTCAAGGATCCAGGAGTTCCGACAATAAGAAGACTACACATGCATACCGAGGGAAGGGAAGGCAACATCAAAAATCCCAGTTCGGCGACAGGGAGACTTCGCACAAAGGGATAAGGAAGATCAAGATGTCCTTCCAAAGATTTCAAATGACACAGAGCATGCCTGCATCAAGGATGGCGGAATGGGAGAAATCACTCCAAGTCTAGTATCAGGGATTCCAGTTCCAAACAAGAGGATCAATCCTTGGAAAACCAAGAGGATACACTTTAAGTTCACATCCATCAGGAAGAACGGGAATCCACGCCAAGGATGAGGAATTCCAACCCAGGAATCCAAGACAGGGAATTCTATTCCACGACAGGAATTCCAACTCAGGAAGGAATTCCATTCCAGGACCCGAAGGAAAGTGTGCCCCTGCTTAAGGAAGGATTCCTCCACATGAAAATCATGTTCGTTCAGGATGAAGGACTCCAGGACATCATGGAATTTGCGACCAAGGAGGAGGACAGTCAGGACAGTCCTATCCAGGAGTCCTAGACAGGTGGCAACCAAGACAGCTAGAAGATTTCTTTACACATTCTGACGACCTAGACAGGTGGCAGTCTCCTACATGAACAACCTGACGACCGCACTTGCTCTTCTAGGGTTTATGACCCAGGGCACATGTTTTAAGGAAATCTGATTTCCTTTTGCCCTAAGATATTTTTGAGAGCCTATATAAAGACTAAGGGATGCCTCATTGTATCTCCCTCTCTCTTTTTCTAATTTTACCATTCTGATGCTCCTAGAGCACCTTGGTAACTAGCTTTTATTTCTGCATTGTTCTTCCTGAGCTGAAACTCCAAATATCAATCAGATTGTTGTAATACAGACTTCTGAAGCAATAATATATGCATTGAAGAATGGTGTTCATATATTTCTTTAGATTTTTGGCATGGTCTTATTGATTTCTTGGAGCAAATCTGAAAGATATTGAAGTTCTCTCTTGTATTTTCTTACTTTCATTAGATAGATGCGATGGAAATGTTCTTGTTGAATGATTGAAGTTGATTTGTTCATACCATTTGTGATCTGTGGCTTGCAAATCACTTTGTATGGTTAGTCTGAACGTGATCCATGCTTAACTTCGACTGTTTCTGTATGATCAGTTCCATGTTCCATGACAGGACAGTATGAAAACCTCTACCTCTACCCCAGAAGATTGCACCATCCCTGCCCAGTTGTTGTCTCATGGCAAAGCATAGGACTGGTTCCAGTTTCATCTTCAACAACAGTCATTTCCATTGATTAGATTCCTAAACCCTTACCTCATCTTTTGCATTTTCTTTTAGATTTTCACTAGGATTAGTTTTCTAAAAGCCTCATTGCCAAATCATCCGCTTCTTCAAAGAGTGAACCTAGGAATTCCAAGTTGTCCATTTGTGAAGGAATTCCATCCGCCCACAAGTCCAAGTCCCAGGAGTGAATTCCATGTCTACAAAGGAGTAAGCCCACGTAAGTCCCCCTCGTGATTACCAGCAAATCACATCATTCCACTGAGTCTATCCCTGTGCACGTCAAGACCTGACATAAAAGGAACCTTGGAGCAGTCTCATTCGATCACGTAGTTCAGCGTCTGAGAAGCTTTATTCAAGAGAGGATAGAATACTCTGTGTTTTATTCTAATGTTGTTGTAGTCACAAAAACCTCATCAACAAGTACCTAACACAGTTTGCCACTTTTGGGTTTCTTTTGGAGACAAGGCTTCAGGGAGGTCGTAGTGGCAGTGGGCATGATGGCTTAGTTTGTTATCACATCCATGGGACTTTCGCAGAGGTTGTAGACAGATATTGTGTTGTAAATGCTTCCAGATATTCATGTCTTTTCATGGTGGATGGATGTGAGGTTTGATTGTTTTGGGATCTAGGTGGCGACAGATTTGGCACAGTGTATTGGGTGGATTCTAGTGAGTTGCTTCACCATTCTTCGCATGGTGGGGTTTTTATCAGAGTAGTGCAGTGGAGGTCAGTGGGTGATACGCTTAGCAGACTTCCGTTTTGGCTATGGGACCCAAGGATTATTTTGGCTGGTGGATTGCTTCTTTCTTCTGTCGGGGTTGACCTAGTCACAGGGTACAGTGGTATCATGTCGACGCCACAGGACTTGGATAGGGCTTTCTACAGGATGATCTGGGATCCCGGCATTCAGCTGAGCATTGACCACAGGGTTTGGGATCCTTTATTGGTGATTTACGCGGCACGTACAATGTGCAGAGAGCCTATAGTTTCATCTTGATTTGCATGTACATGAGCAGTTAGTGATGCACAGTTTCAGTGCGCAGGGATTGGACAGTTGTTTTGGTGTTCATCTTTGCGTAGTTGTGGTTATGCTGATGTTGCGGCAGTTGTGCTTCAATGTGGGACATTTCACAGTCTTCCTTTGGACTTCCAGTGTAGTGTTTCTTTGCAATTGTGATTGCTTGGGGACAAGCAATCTCAGGGAGGGCAGACTGTAATGTCCCCATTTTCGTGAGCATCAGAGTTTGGTGGATTAGCCTATCCTATTGACCCTCGTAGGCTAATACTCTTGGTTAGAGGGTCCTGTGTGGCAGTTGGTTTTTTTGGTGGCGCTATTCTTCTCCAGAGCAGGGTATTGTTCAAGTTTGGCCTTCGTTTGATGTTCCTAGACTCAGTTATACACAATTACTATTTATATTAAGTCACCATTTCAGGAGAGTCAGTGTTTCTATATATAACAGGGCACCTGGATAGGTCTTGATTGCAGTATCGATCCCATAATTGGTTTGGTCAGATAATGAGGGATTTACTATTTATAGTAAATCTGTGGTTGTAGAGAGGGACCCCTGCTATTTTTGGTAAGGCGGTTGAATTTACAGAGGGTATCATGGTGAATCTCCTTGTTCAGATGGAATTGGAAAATCATAAGTATTTAAAGAGTTATTAATTTTTAAAGTGGCCTAAATGGTATTTAATTATAAAAGGTATATTATAAGGTTATAACTTAGCCTTATGTAAGTGGGGCCATTTTAACTTTAAAAGCAATTAATGAGTTATATGACCTTATAATATATGGTTCATTTTATAACATAAGGTCATTATTTAAAGGGGACTTTATTATGAAAGGTGATATAAGGGTTAAATGGAAATTAATGAAGTGATATAATACTTTATTAATTTATATGTTGAAAGGGAGACATAAGGACTTAATTAAAAAGTGGACTTCAAAGGCAAATTAAATACACTTCATTTGGAGAAGTTATAAAAGGTTTCAAAAAGCAAATCAAACTCATTCTTGATGATCATTTGTCTTTGTTTTTGAGTGTTGTGTATAGAGACCTAGGGTTTCAGGGAATATCAGCATTGGAGAACGAAATCTCTTCAGTGTTTATGCAATCTTGAGGCTATGAAAGACCAGCTGAATCATTGCTTGACTGTGGGCTTCATACAGAGGTCCAGATTGTGCATATCGGTGAAGTTTCAGAATCTTCAAGGGGTTTCAGAGAACATCTTTTGCAGATTTAAATACATTGGAAAAAGATATTGTTGAATATCTTAATTGCTATTGGTGCCTCTTCTTCTAGGCATGTAGGCATCATATTGTGTAGATTTTATGAGGGTTTGATGCAGCATTGAAGAGATTATTATCTGCAGACCCAAGGAACATTATTGCAGCCATTGAAAGCATTAATTATATGCTGATTTGAAGTAACAAATCTGAGTTGCATGTGCTTCAAGGAGTTGTATTTCATTTGCATATTGCTGTTCTGTTGTTTCCAGCCATGTATTTCACATTTCAGCAAATGCGTATGTGATATTGCTTCATCTTTTGGCCATACAATTTTCTGGGTATTTGTGATTTAGATATTAGAGGATATTCTCTCAACTGGGTTCTTAATTTTTTGTCAAAATACTGAGTATTTTTTAAGATATAGAAATCTAGAAATTTCAGCAGTGCATTTCCTTTGAAATATTTAGTTAGTGTGAAAAATATATACATTGCAATATCTCTTTTTGCTCTACTACATTGTTAAACCCAACATAGCATAAATATCAAAAAATCAGTCATCAGTTGCACAAAAATATCTCAGAAGACTAATTCACCAAACTCTGATGCTCGCGAAAATGGGGACATTACAAATCATATTGCAACGATGGCATGCTTGGTGTGATTTAAATAGTGCACAAAAACTATTGGGGCAGGCATACTAGCATATAATCAACGGCTTTGTAAATGATCTCCAAAAATTGTCTTGTCAAAATTACAAATTCAAGGATTGAAGAGATTGGTGTCAAGCAACAAGAATGTAATGTCCCCTCCTTGATACATGGTTAGTTCATCATTGAGTTCCCGTGGACTAGCAGTTTGGTTAGAGAACTAGAGTTAGTTTGGCCTTGGAAGTTTTTGTCGGTAATGGAGAGGTGGTTCGCATTCAGGGGATCCAGTTGGCACCCTTAGGATTGGCCCAGTTTGCTCTTAGTCGTTACTTACTATTTTTAGTAAGTTCGAGTTCAGTGTCGGTTCGGGATTTTTTGAGTGGAGTCAGATTCGTCTCGTTGAGGGCTTTCCAACGAGCTATAGATCATTGCTTTCCGACACCGTCTTCATATTTATTTTAAAGTCCGAAGATTATTAATATTATATTTAATATGGACTTCATAATATATTGAGGAAAAGTGACTTCATGTAAAATGAAGACATAAAGCAAGTCATGACCTTGGGCGCCCATCCCTAGGAAATAAAAGATGTTTTTAAATGACAAAATTCCCTCCTAAAACCCAACGCCCATCTTGGAGGAGGAATAAAAGATGAAAGGGAAGCTCATTTGTATTATGCTATGATATGATATTTTCTCTTTGTGAGCTCTGCTAGGGTTTATTCATTGTGAGGGTTTGGAGATTCGAACCAGAGGCTCTTGGAGACGAAAACCTCCCTGAGTAACGGCATTCTACAGGTGTGGAAGATCACCCAAAGGTGCCATTCGAGGTGGATGCATTCGGTGTTCACTATTGTGCTTCAATGGAGTTGATGGAGTGTGGAGTTGATGCATTTCTTGATACATTTTTCGCAGTTTGTTGAGGATTTGTATATGCAAATTTGGGAAGCTTGTTTGATGACTGTTTTGGACTGATTTCATTGGGGTTTGGAGCTGATATGAAACTGCACTTGCTGGCCGTACTTCCTCATGCTGGCTGTACCCCTTCTAGCATGCTATTTGACTTTGTTTCTTGCATTTTTCCTACTTCATCCTGATTGCCCAGCCTTGGAGACTACTGCAGATTGTTTGCAGAACAGATTTGATGCATTTCAGCAGGGTTTGATGAAGTTTGTACTTGCAGCCATGGTCGTACCTTGCCAGTGAGAACATGGGTCTTGTAGAGGCCCTTCTATTCCATTTGCAGCTTCATTTTGGATTTGTTGAGGCGTCCAGAGTCCATGTTATTGTTGATATCATTTGTATTGCCAGTTCTTACCATTCGTTGGAGTTTTGAGGCATTTCCAGCCATACCCATTTGTTGGTCCAGTTCCGGATGTTGTACCAAGTTGCATATTTGAACATGGGTATGTCATAGTAATTCATTATTGGCCATTTTACTATCTAGGTAGTTGATAGTTTCCTCATATCTATTGTATATTTTATGGGTTTCTGTTATATGCAATATATTGTATGCTCCGGCAACACATCTGCAGGAAAACTGAAATCCCCTTCTGCATTCTTCTCTCTAGTTTGAAAGATCACACAAAAATTAATAAAATCACACATAAAAAGATCTTTAAAAAATACAAACAAGTACAGCACATTACAAAGAAGGCCTTTTATTATTTTATGACAATTTATACAACTAAGACAGAATTATGCTACTACCCCATGGTTGAACAAGAAGCAGGAGTTGAGTGATTTTGAAGTGTGATGACAAAAGCTTCATCAGTGTATTTGGAAATCAATGTCTTCTTCCAATGCAAAGTCTTAAGTATCTTCACTAATGCTTGATTGTTAAATCAAGACTTCACAACACTAGCATGTTAAATTTGTTCTCTCTATGGGAGAGAGAGTGAAATCAGTTGTTCATGTCATGTACCTAGGCTAATGGTCTTATGATGTATACGGAGGTTATAGAGTAGCTGACATGTAGCACACATACCCTTTGGACACATACCCTTTGGTTTGTTATATTGAGTAAAATAGGTAACATATGAATTGAGCTACAGTTGGTAATTAATCTGTCAAATATCTAACGTATGGTTTAAGGGTTCAGCATGCACCTAATTAATTAGATTTAGAGGTTAATCACGGAACTCATACCATTGCATAGAATACTGAGATGGAAGTACCAAGATACATAAGTGTAGTTGGTTGGGTTTTAATATTGGGAGATATGGTGTGGTTCCATAAGTAATATCATGCAGTGTAACCCTGCTGTGAGAGTAATTTTTGGGAGTTGCAAAATATTTGGGTACATCAGTAGAGTACATATATATGTCATGTGGCCATTCCTCTTATAGTTTGAAATTTTTATTTTGTTGAATTCTTGGTTCTCTATGGGAGATATCCTCTAGCTATGAATTTTGGGCTTGGTCACTGGCCGCATTTAACTATGTTGATTGATCGCCTCTCTTGAAAAGATCCTTTTAGGAGATCAGTTTATCTTAGATGGTTGCAAACTTTAAGCCATACATAATGGTTATCTCCCATCAATTATCTTGGGAAAACAAGATGTAAGGAAACTTTTCATGAGATCAGGTACTTTCTCGGGTTAGGGGAGTTGAGGTCTTTAAAGAAGGATTTGGTCAAGCTTGTTAGAGCCAAATGTGTGCTTCCTTTGAAGAAGCCGAATCTATCTCAGAATTCAGTCTTCTTAGTTTTTATAGGGCAATATTTTTCTTGTGATTCTGTTGTTCATCTGATTTAATTATCTTGTTCCCTAATGCATTTCTCCAAAAAAACACATAATGTTCCTTCGTTACAAATTTTCCATTTAATCCGTGTTTACATTCATAAAGTAATGAAATTGAGTCAAAATTTGTTGTATTATGTTGGATGGAAGGTAGTAACCCTGCTGACATACTTCCTAGAACCAAATTTGTTCTACAATAATCACCTTTGTGGATTGTACTTCTTATTATCCTCTTCAGTAGCCCTGAATAGGTAAGAAATATCAACTTTGAATAACAATACAGGAAACAGCCCATTTCTCAAACATAATCCTCAATCAGACCAACACTTGTACACCTTCGATGACCAACCAGACCAATTCTACGACATATGTATTCTATTAATATATGTACCCTGGAGATACATCCCCTACATATTTTGAACCATCCCCTATAGGGGACATGGGTATGGGTTGGAAATGTCCCAACCCTATACCCAATTCTGGAAAAAAAACTGAAACATTTTCGAAATGTCAAAATTTGAGTAGGAAATGGCAGGGGGATTGTTGAGGGACATCTAGCTACTGCCTAGCCAACATAAAGAGCGATCTTTAAAAAAACACAATTTTTTTTAAAAAGGAGTCTTCGGGGGGGCGCAAGGACCCCCACGCCCCTTTACACCAATTCTAAACCTAAAACAACCACACTCACAACTAAAAACAAATTACAAACCCATTTTACAATTTTCCAAATTGTAAAGAAGAAGACCAAAAAAAAAAAGAACAGCTGTGAGAAGATAAAAAACAAAAAAAAGACGAAGGCAAGAGAGCATCAAATCTATGTCATTGAGGCAAGTTTACCATCCATTTTTCATTCGCACAAATCCTTTTGCATTTTTTTTTTCAAAGTTTCAAACACTTAGGGAGAATTTTTAGTTTTTTTTGTAATTTTATGTTTTGCACTTGCAGCTGTGTTTTGAATTTTCAACAAAAAAAGAGTAGCAGTGAGAGTAGTGAAGGTGAAGAGGTTCAAATTCAACAAAGAGGTAGAAGTACTACTGGGGGTTCTTCTAAGAGTGAGAGTGTTGCAAGGATAGTGAGTTCAAATAACCCATTTGAATACCCTTCTGAACTCCTCAAAACTTACTCAAAGGGCCCATTTAAGTCAAAAAAACCTCTTTTACAATTCGCAATAGCCATAGACAAAGACAAGAAAAAGAATTAAGGGTATGGTTATGTCATTTTTGCAACACCAACTATAGGGGCAGCTACACAGGGGTTTACTCTTATCTTTTGTGCATAACTGGACAAGGGGTAAAAGGTTGTAAAAAAATAACCTTAGATAAAAAGGCCAAGTTGATTGGGTTGTACATAGAGGGTAAGACAAGAAATAAGGAAATGTCAATAGAGACTATGCAGCCTAGTATGTCATTGCCTAGCCAAACCATGAGTGAAAGGGAAGAGGGTTCTACTAAGGGAAAGAAAAGGGCTACTAGTGTTGTAGGGATGTTTAATATGCAATCATGAGAAGTGGTTTGAGTCTTCTATTGCCAAATTTTTCTATCTATGCTAGACCATTTCATGTGGCACATTCTCCTTATTTCAAAAAAATGTTCAAAGATGCAATTGTTGTTGGTCCCTGATTTACCCTCGCTGAAGAACATAAGCTACACACCACTCTCCTTGATAAAGAGTATTCTAAGGTGAGTGTAGTAATAGAGGAAACAAGACAAACTTGGATAAGAGATGGCTGCTCTATCATCATCAATGGGTGGACTAATATTAAACATTGGCCATTCATCAATATCATTATCACATGTTCAGTTGGCTCTGATTTTCTTAAAGCTATCGATTGTTTAGGGAAGACAAAGGATGCAAACATCCAATTTCATATTTTGAAGGATGCCATAGAAGAGGTTGGGCCTTGTAATGTTGTACAAGTGGTGACCAATTTAGCCTATGTAACTTAGCCGAATTGATGGTGGAGGGTGCTTACAAGCACATTTTCTAGACCCCATGTGTTCGTGAGTTGAACAACGCATTGAAAGACATTGGGAAGATAGATTGGGTGAAGGTGATGGTGGTAGAAGTTAGAGACGTACAAATGTTCATTTACAGCCATCACACCTCACTTGTTTTGTTCAAGACTTTTTCAAGGAATTCCTCAAGCCCATGGATACTAGATATGCCAACTACTTTATTTTGATAGAGAGGATGGTTGAGGTGCAAGAGCCTCTACAATTAATGATAGTTAACCTAGAGTGGGGTAGATGGCCAAAGGCAAGCACAGTTGAAGGAAAAAGTGTGAAACAAATGATCCTTGATGATAATTGGTGGTCCACACCAAGGTAAAAAATTGTTGATTTTATTATTAAATTGTCAATTTATTAATGTTTCTAATTTGAAAATTATTGTCATTCTTTGTAATAGCATTCACTCTTTGTTATTTGAGTCTCATCTTTTTTGAAATTTTAATTTTTGTAATTTGTTTGTGGATATGTTTGCTCCTTCATCTCACCTGTCATACATGTCATAAGATATGCTAATACAGAATTTCGTAGCCTTGGAGAGATTTATGAGGCATTGACATTATGCTTAGGCAAATGAAGCAATCCATTCATAGCAACGATCCTAATTTGGTATTTTGTGAGAAGCATTTTATGCCCATTATGATGTGGGGTGGAACACTATGACCACCCCGCTTCATATGGCAACCTATGCTCTAATCCCAAATGGTATGTAGCAAGGCCTGGGAGTTTGCCTCCATCTCATGATAAAGAGGTGAAAGAAGAGTTCATCAAGGCCCTTCAAAAGATATATACTAATGAGGAGTCTACTTTACTTCGAACATAGTGGCTAGCCTTTGTTAATATTCATGTCTTACATTTAGCAAACCAAAGACAAGGACAAATAGAGCTACATTAGCTGAAACCGACCCTATTAGATAAAGGATATGGCATGGCAAGGATGCACTAGAGTTGAGGATACTTGCCACTCACCTGCTTTCACAGATTGTCAATTCCTCTAATGTAGAGAGACATTTGTTGGTGTGAATGAAGTATATTACCTAATTGGTTCCACAATTAGGTCCTATTCAGACCTGTCTAGTTAAGTTTGCTTAGGGCATTTAATATTTGTGTCTCATGTCATAGGATTAAGACATTTTGCTATGATCACATGTTGTCCTAGGTCTCAACCTTGCCTATATAAGCAAGGGCTCTCATTGTACATATAATAAACAATGTAGATCTTGTGTATCTTGTATGCATCATTATCATTCTTTGACAATATATCATTTGTGTTTCTTCTCTCTTTTGTGAAAGGTTGTTTTAGTTGCAGGTGATCTTAGGCATCCTTGAGTCTGTTGTGTGACTCTTACATGGTATCATAGCATCAAATTTGCGATTCCCTCTTTTGTTTGGAGAGCTTCTGCTAAGAAGTTTCATACGGTGCATCCTAGTGCAAAATGAACCTCACCACTGGGTCCAAAAGGCCCAAAAACCTATGAATCAATATATAAGTCGATAGCTTTTGGAGCCAAAAAATTGTCCCTTTTTGGGGGTTTGCAGATTTTTCATTGTTGAAAAATTTCATACGATCCATATGGACTCTGTATAGTCGTACAGTGACCATACAACTGTACTTGTCAAAAAATGACAGCAATCCACAAATTCCAAAGAATATTCTTCCCAACGTGACGCAATTTCATTTGGCAGAGAGTACAATTTGTGGCATCAGCATTTGCATTGACGCACGATTTATCTGCGGGGTACAACATATATCGTATAACGTCAACGTCTAGAAGGTTTCTGCACAAGGGTTTATTCTTGAGCCAACTGTCACATTAAGTGCCCAACACCTGGTCATTTCTAGCTAGGGGGGCTAATAGCCCAACAGGTGGCACAAGGAGCATCACCACCGCCCGGTGCCACTCGTTGCCTAAACACTCTACTTTGCCTCGCCTGGCCACAACACCACTCAATCTAGCTGCCAACACACAACCTGCAAGCGACACCGCCTTTTGGCCACCAGGGATCCCACTTGGCTTTGTTTTTTGCCTAAAGAGGGGTTTTTCTTTTGGAGGGCATATCTTTTCGCCACAGCATCGAATTTTGGCATTTTCATAGGTGTCAGAAAGCTAGTTCTGAGAACTTTGCAATGGTAGAAGTATTTTTTCTAGATTTTGCTACAACTACTTGATTTTTCATTTTAAAAACCATATTTTTTGTATTTTATGACAAGCCATATCTTGTACCCACAGTATCCATTTTTGTACTTCTTATAGGCATTGGAAAGGTATTTTTGAGCGCTATAGATCCATCCATTTCATTTTTTCATATTCTACCTAAGATATCAAAATTTTGGTTTGAGTTCATTTTGCATACTTTGGCTCATTTCTTGGAAAAATTGTTGAAATTAGTGGTTGTTTTTGCTTGGGGGGGGCTTCAACTTCAGTATTGATATATTGGGAGGTTCAGATTTCAATTGAGGTTTTTGTGCCTATGTAATTTGAAGATCTATCTTAGTTCATCATGGGTTTTTCATGTCATTCTTCTATAATTGTTTTGCAAAGGGGGAACTATAAGCAATGGAGAGATCGTATTTTGAAACACTTTCGTTGGCTTCATTTTTGCCACATCTACATGAGCTTGTTCCTCAACCAAGAACTTTTTGGAGAAAGTTTGTTTGGAATTCCAAAAATGATCATGTCAAAGGAGTGATTGGTTGTAGTGTTGATTTTGACACTATGTGTTCCATCGAACATATTGAGTGCCCACACACTCTTTGGACCAAAACTTGGAAGATATATGGAGATCCTGATACTCAGCCATTCCTAGATGATCCTGTTTCAGATTGTCATGTACCTGTTGATGATTCAAACGATATACCATATGACTATGATACAAATAAGTAGTCACTTCTTTGGAAGACTTTGCATGTTTGGATGATGAGGATGATGAGGCTTCTTCTCTTTCTCCTACTATAGAGACAATTGTTGATCCTTCACCTTCAATGATTCCTAGTGTGGATTCATTGATTGAGACTACCCTTGTTCTTGGTTTTTAGAGTTTAGTGTTGTTTCATCTTCCAATGATTCAGTTCAACAAGAACCTTCTTGTCTTTTAAATTTGACTTTGTGGGATGATCTTTTGACAGGTATTGTAGATTTGTTTTGTGAGTCCCATCTTGCAGATTTGGAGGACACACTTAAGGATATCCATTTTCTTTTTGATGACAGTTATAGCACGACTATTATCACACCATCTGTCTTTGGAGATTGGTGTTCGTGAGTTTTCACATTGTCTTGGATTCTCACACTCTTTGATTAGGCTTGGAGCTCCTAATTTTGTTGTGGCATCTTTTGATTGTGACATGTGAACACTTGAGCAGTTTTTAGACTTCTTCCCTTTTCTCTCTTCTTGGAGTTGGAGTTTCTTCTACATACATCATTGGATTTGTTTCTTCCCAAGGGGAGAAATGTTATTTGCTAGTTTTGAATTCTCTTCTACGTTCATCTTCGAGCATTCACCATTGGCATAGGAGCCACTTCTTTGTGGGGGGCATTTATAGTCTCATTATTTCCCTCTTATGCAGGGGCTATTGATTGTATATTTGTAATGGATGTTGTCCTTGGGGGGTCTTGTTGAGTCCTTCCATCACTTGTACATGTGTGTTTGCATGTTTTCTCTCTTTTGGAGAGGGGCTTTTTCCTATGGGTTTTTCTCCTTTACTCCATTTGTGAGAGATTTTTTGTACATGGGTACCTCATCAAACCTTGTTGTTGGGACACATTTTTGCATCTTTGCATTTGTTTGTTCCTCCCTAAGTTGCACTTAAGGGGGGGTGTTGGTGTGAATGGGATATGTTACTTAACTGGTTCCACAATTAGGTCTTATTCACACTTGTTTATTAAAGTTTACTTAGGGCATTTAATATTTGTGTCTCATGTCCTAGGATTGAGACATTTGTCATTGTTGTGACCAAATCACACATCGCCCCATTGCAAATGGGGACCCCCATTTTTTTTTTGAGTTTTGATGCTTTGCATTAGGGTTTTGATGATGTCTTTAGTTTATTGCATGATGAAGTCAGTGGTGTTTGAGTCCTATAGTCCCCTGATGACCTGATCCTGATGTTTGAAATCCTGAAAATGACTAAGTCTGGTATCCTGATCCTGAAAATCCAGAAAATTGGCTAAGTCTAAAATCTGGTGGATCCTCAAAAATCTAGAATCTGCATGTTAAATCCGGTGGATCTGAGACCTATCTCAAACATCCTGAAAGGTATATTGAAAAATATTTAAAGTATAAGAAATTCTGATGTTTGAGATCCTGAAAATGACTAAGTCTGGTATCTTGATCCTGAAAATCTAGAAAATTGGCTAAGTCTAAAATCTGGTGGATCCTCAAAAATCTAGAATCTACATGTTAAATCCGGTGGATCTGAGACCTATCTCAAACATCCTAAAAGGTATATTGAAAAATATTTAAAGTATAAGAAATTCTGAATTTCTTATACTTAAATATATTTTTCAATATACCTTACCTCTGGGACTTCCACTTCTAGGCGCAAATTTATTCTAAGTTGCAAGGCGCATTTCTCACCTCTGCAAACATCATGTTGCGCCTCAAATTGAAACCCAATTATGTGCCTAAGGTAAGGACTCAAATAGGCACCTAGAGGAGAACAAGCTTCAAAACACTTCAAATAGTGGCGCCTTGAGAGGGATTGACATTTTGATCCTCAACAAGAAGTTCTAACTCAGAAAATCTTGCAATAAAGTACCTCAATGAGTTTAGGCGCATTTTACTATTTGTTGAGACATGATATTGCGCCTTGAGGAAGGATGATAGATGTTATAGAAAGGAAGTGGCGCCTTGACTAAAATTGCTATTGGAAAGCCTTAAACTTTGAAAATTTGCAAGAAATGACTCTAAAGAATCTAGGTGCAAATCTCCTCATTAACAACTTCACTTTGGTGCCTTAGCATGGAAGGGATGCTTCAACTAATGACAAATGGCACCTAAGAGCAAGGATGTTTCTTGAGAGCTCAAACGTCAGTTAAAACCTTTAAAATGCCAAGAATTAGCTTCCCAGACAACCTAGGCGCACCTTATCAATGGAAGCAACTCAAAATAGCGCCTAGAGTTGAATATAACTATCCAAATTGATTAAGGCACTCTTTCACCTCCATGCCAACTAAATTGGCGCCCTAAGGAACAAATGACATCATAAAGTGGGCGCTTAGATGATAGAAGCCTTCTAAGGCATGTTTAATTGATTCAGATCATCAAAATGACAAGTTTAAGACTAAAGTGCGCCTTGAGGTTGATGGAGGAAGAACAACATCATCTAGATATCTAGATTTGCGCCTAAGGGGTTATTTAACTTAGAGTTTTTGAAGAACACCAATAGAGATGAAGGCACACTTTTTCACTCTTATCATCAAGTAGGGTGCCCTTTGTGTTGGAAAACTCATTTTTTGGCGACTAGGAGGAAACTTGATTGCTCAAGTGAGTTTTGGCGTCTAGGATCACAGAGGTATACATTAATCAATTTGAAGGGGTAGGCATGAAGCAAGCCTTAAGGGAAGTAATCCAAAGTTGATCAAACATGTTGAATCAAGTCATGAAGTTAGGCGCTACTTTCCACCAAAATCACCTCATTTTGGCGCCTAAGAAATTGCATTAAAAGACACCTTTTGAATGAATCTCTTAAGGGAGATTGACCTCTTTAAGCTATTACAATTGTTTGAAATCATTTAAAATGACAAGTATGAAACTATCATGTGTTAGGCGCACTTTGTTCCTCTTTTTACCTATATATGCACCTAGACTTAAGAAGGGTTATTTACATGTTTAAAGTGTTTCCTTTGTTATAAAGTGATTAATATTGTTTCTCTTGTCTTGTAGGAACATCAACAAACCTAAGGAGCAAGTCCCTGGAGTCACCTTCATCCAAGGAGTTAAGTCAAGAAATTGTCATTGCAAGAAGCATCATGCTAGCCACCTTTGGAGATCACTTCAAGATCATCATCAAGTTGCATCATTGAGAGAAGGAGTGTTGGTGAAGCCAAGGAATCATCTGAAGGACAAGCACCTGAGTCACCTTCAAACTGTAGAGGAAACATCAATGACATCATGTTAGATCACATCAAGTTCAAGTATACTTCATCAATGGCATCATGTTCGAAGACATTCATCCATCCAAGCTTCAAGTCAAGTTCTTACAATCTTCAACTCTCTTTGAGAAGTCATCTACTCCACATATAAGGAAGGTGTTATCATTAACATTTACACTTCAAAAGACCTTTCAAGTTGGAGCATTTCATCATGTTAAGATCGTCATCATTTCAAGTACACTACTTCATCTTCAATAGCATCATGTCAAAGACACTTCATCCATTTAACTTCAAGTTCCATTCAACCTTCAAGTCCAAGAGAGATCTCCTACTCCGATTCATGAATGAAGCATCATCATCTACAAGTTGAGAAAGAAACATCATCATCATCTACTCTTCATGAAGATGCATCGAAGAAGATCAACATCAACCTACCTATAAGAAAGAACATCACAGTGTTAAACAAATGAGCTACAAGTATCATACTCATCCAGTTTACAAGAAGAATGAACAAGGCAAGATCATTGAAGATGCATTCCCAAGCATACAAGTTCAAGCAATCATATCGAAGACATCACAAAGATGATACAATTTGGGAATATGCCCAAGAGCAGATTGAATTAACTGTTGAAATCCATAAGAAGTGCTGAGGTGGCACCTATGTGGCGAGTACACATCATCATCCAATCATAATCAGCCACATCATTTCAACTGCATTCAATGTATCTACAACAAAAAAGAAGCCAAAGGGACGTCCATGTGGAAGATGCTCTAGAAGATTCCATCTTATCCTTATCTTCTTGGAAAACGTGCCTTCATTGCCTCTCCTATGTACTAAAAATAGCAAGTTGTTGTAACTACCTACTGAGGTGGCATGATCTGAGCCCTTGGCTATCTTGATCAATCTGAGCCATTCATTGTAATACTGGACTTCTATATAAAGGCCTTGTTGCCTCATTTGTAAAGGATCAGTCATTAGTTAGTAGGAGTAGAGTAGAAGAGACTCTCGAAATTCTCTGAGAGGACTTGAAGTTGTTGTAAATATTTCTCAAGATTAATACAAAGACATTGGAACTTATTTGGTGTTAAGTGTTGTCTTGTGGGGTTACATGGTTTCTTGTACTTTGATGAAATGGAGAGATGTTTCAAAGTAGATTAGAAGTAGATTAGAAGCTCTTTGATGTTATGTATGTTGTATTGAATATTTGATCAACTCCTAGCTCATGCTTTTAACATTCATCGCTGGTGAAGTGTTGTGTAAAGCTAGTCTGAGCCTCATCATTTGCTTAAGTTCGATTGTGGATGCTTGTTTGAGCCGCGTCGTTTAATGGGTGCTTATATGAGCCTTCATGGATTTGAAAACCATTCGTTTAAGTTAGGAGATTGCACCAACTTCATGTAGTTGTAGGCATCCTTGGCGAAGTGGAGTTACGTTAATTAAGGACTTTGTCTATTCATACATCATCATTGCTTCATTGACCTTAAATTAGTCTTTTCTCAAACCTTATCTTTTACTTTTCTTTATTATTGATACATCATCCGCACTGAAGGAGGAATAAGCTAAGTATGAAGAAGTCTAATGTAAGTCCCTTTGTGATTATCAGCATGATCACATGTAATCACTGAGTTAACCCATCATGAATCATAAATAAGGAACCTCGGAGTTACTTCACTGGATCACATAGTTTAGCCTTTGAAGAGCTTTATTCAAGAGAGAGTGGGATACTCTAGTGTTTTACTCTATTGTTGACTTGTCAAAAAACAATCATCAACAGTCATGATCACATGTTACCCTAGGTTTCAACCTTGCCTATATAAGCAAGCGCTCTCATTGTATGTAATGTCCCGTTCTAGGATTTCCTTATTTCTTAAAGTATAATAACCCTAGATTACAATAATAATTCCAAAATAAATTATAAACATGAAATCAGTCTAAAAATAGTGGTTGCAATAGTTTAATGTAATTCAAAATTAAGATTTAGAATGTATTTCTTTTGTAGAAATAAACTTATCCTTATATCCGCTATTTATCTTCTCCAAACTGCAATGGTTTTATCTTTGCATGTTTGTTTTGAAGTGCTTTTAGATCTTCCTAAATCAGGGGTGTTCGTCCCTAACTCAGCAATGGCAATTAAGGGTTTTCGTCCTTAATTGTATAATCATGAGGGGTTTTGTCCTCAGATTTCTAAATCAGGTTTCATGCTCCTACAAGGAGTAAATAAAGATATAAATTCTCTTCTCAATCATGTCTTCTTCCTCTTGAATTATCTTCCTTATATACCTTGTCCTTTCAAGAGACACAAATCTTCATATGCTTCTTGACCATTCTTAACAACTTAATCTTTATTTAATTCAGTTTTGTGTAATATTAATTATCCCTTTTGGGCATTGCCTTCATAACCCTTGGCGGCTTGTGACTATAATTAATTTGTCTACTAGTGATTTCCCTTTTCTTGCAATTTCTTCCTTTTGTCTTGAAATTAATTTATGTTGATAGAGGCAGCTTCTGCGATCTGCTCTTTGGGCGACTAGACTTGTGATTCCAATTTCTTTATCTGAGGTATTGTGACCTAATCACACATCGCCCATTGCAAATGGGGACCCCCTCTTTTTCATACTTTCTGTCTTTGTTTGGCTTTGGGGTTTAGGTTTTCTTTGAGCTTGTAAGGTTTTGGTAGTGTTGTTTTGCCCAAATCTTGATATGTTCTAGATTAGGAGTCTGTATCTTCTCATTCTGGTGCATGTCTTGAAGCCCTCGAATTGATTAAGTCTGGGGTCCTGAAACCTAATGTTCTAAGACCCTGAAATTGACTAAGTCTGAAATCTGGTGCATCCTCAAAAATCTAGAATATGCATGTTAAATCCTATGGATCCAGGACCTATCTCAAACATGCTGGAAGTATATTTCAAAATATTTAGAGTATAGGATACTTAAATATATTTTTAAATATACTTCCATCCAGGACATGTCAAAATCAGGCGAAAAAAGTTTAAGTCCTGGACCTTGGGCAGAAATTGTTCTACACCATGCAATATGCACCCAGGAAAATGGAGGAAAATGTTCTAGAGCATACAAAATCTGCCCAAAAAGGAATGTACTCTAAGGATAGTCCTCAACCTAATTTCATGCATTGAATGATAGATTTTGAAATGTCCAGACAAAAAAAAGGTCTAAGTAAGAAAGGTGGAAAATGTTCTGGAGCTTGCAAAATCTGCCCTACAAGGAGAGGAAAATGTTCTGCACCTTACATAAGCCGCCCAAGATAGATTTCCTTTCAATGAAGACAACTCAACAAGCAACTTTCAAGTAAATTTTGTCATAAGTGTTGAATGACAAAGTTGAAGTTTGAGAGATTTCAAAGATAAAATGACTAAGTGTTGAGGTGCCAAATTATGCAAAATGTTCTGCACCATGCAATTTGCGCCCAGGGAGATTAGTGCAAAATGTAGAAAAAAGTTCTCCCTCATGCAATTTGCGCCCTAGGTTAAAGGTCTCCATTTTCGAATGCATGATTGCTTTAAGACAAATTCTTGAAAATACTTACAAAAAACATGACAAATTGCTTTATGGAGTTGGAAGAAAGTTGAAGTTTGATGAAAATGTTCAAGTGCAAACGGAGGAAAATGTTCTAGAGCATGCAATTTCCGCCCAAGCTTGTAACAAGGAATTTTGGCAAAGTGTTTGAAAGATGAAGGCCATGATCAAATGCACAAGGTTGAAACAATTTTCAAGAAGGTGGAAAATGTTCTCAAGCTTGCATTATGCGCCCATGCAAGAAGAGTGCTTTCAAATTCCTTCAAAGATCAAGGTGAAAACTTCAAAATTTGACTAAGTATGGGAATTTAAAATGTCAGAAAATGTTCTACCAGTTGCAATATCCGCCCTAGAAGATGAGTTGAAAGTGGGGAAAATGCTCTGCCTCATGGAATTTCCGCCCAAGACAGCCATGAGGAATTTTGAAATTGGAAGGAGTGAATGACTAAGTGACGATCCAAGATAAAGGTGAAAATGCTTATCAAGGAAGAGGGCGCAAATTGTTCTAGACATTGCAAAAACCGCCCGAGGTTCTCAAGAGGAAAATGTCAAGCAATACCTTGAAATCCAATGATTGCCTTGTGGTTCCTAGTAAATACCAAGAACATGATTGAAGACATAAGTGAAGATGTTCATCCAAAGGAGAGATTTTGAAAGAGAAAAATGTTAAGTAAAAGATGGCAAATGTTTATAGGTCGCAAAATGTTCTGGACCTGGCATTATGCGCCCAAGTAAGGAGGAGGAAAATTCGCCCAAACAAAACTTGTTTAAACATCAACGAGATCCAATACCACAATCCAAGTTCGCCAAGAGGGAATTGCGAGGAGAAAACAAGAAAAAGTTCTAAGTGTTGAAATTCAAAAAACAAGGAAAATGTTCTAGAGCTTGCAGAATCCGCCCTAGAAGGGGCGCATATTACATGGACCCAAACAATTTCCACTTTTTTGAAAATTTTCATAGAAAACAAATTCACTTTGCAGAATTGAATAAATTGGCTTAAATTGAAAATTGTCTTATGAATGTGTGGAATAGTTTTGTTTATCCCACATTCATGAGGAGGGTGAATTTCGTTGTTAAATTTCCTTTATATCATGTATCATGTTGATGTATTGACTTGAGGTATTTTGTTTGTAGGTTGACGATGTATGTTGAAGAAGAGCGACACTTGAGACAAACCTACGTGGATGAAGATCAAGATTAAAGCATTCCGAGATGAGCTAGCTAGAGGAGCATTTAGAGGATCGAAGTATCGTCAAGTTCATTCACCCTACATCCAAAGAAGGTGTTGTCACTAGAGCGGAGGAAGAATGCTACACTTCATTGAAACATCATCAATTTCACCATCATCTTGCTCCAGAGGAGAACGTCAGCACCAAAGAGATAAGAACTTCATCATCATCCTGCAAGCTCCATCATCCGATCATCCAGAAGATCACTTCCACTTTCAAGAGCTTTCCATTTCATGCACAAGAGGAACATTCATTCGGAGGTTCATTTCCAAAAGGTCACGCACAAGGAATCATCTACTTCGTACACCATCCAAAGCCAGAATCTTGCACAGGAGACGAGAATTTCACGAAAATGAGAATGAGCATGTACATCAAGCAAATTCATGAATTACATCAAGACAATAAGAGGAAATTCAAAAAATTCCCAAATTACAAGTTCGAGAGATGCTAAGTTCCAGAGATAATAATCCAAGTTCGAAGATGATATTTGGGAAGTTATTCCAAGCAATGTGAACACAGAAAAGATTAAATCAGTTTGCAAGATGCTGAGGTGGCATGTCCACGTCACCAACCCAATCATATTTCGCCACATCATTCGTCCAAGATCCCACTACAAGCTTATCATCTTGGAAAGCATGCCTTTATTGCCTCTCTTATTGTCTAAAATTAGCAATTCTTGTAACAAACTGCCTATGTGGTGTAATCTTGGCCATTGATTTCAAAATCAATCTGGGCCATTCATTGTAATCTTGAGCTCTATATAAAGCTCACTCTCTTCATTTGTAAAGGGAGACATTAGATATATCATTAGTTCTTAGGAGGTAGAATGTTAGAGTAGAAGCTCTTGAAGCATTGACAAGACTTTGGGAAATTGTTGTAAAGATATTACCAAAATCAATACATTCTCATTGAAGCTTGGTGAAACTTGTGTTGTTTTGGAATGTTAGCATGGTTTCCAATTTCTTGAAGATGATTCAAAGCAAGTTAGATAGATTTTAGATACAGTTCATTGATTTGATGAATAAATGTGAAGATATTGATGAATTCCTCGGTTCATACTTTTTGTGGATTGCCGATAGTGATTTGTAATGCAAAGTTAGCCTAAACCTCATGTTGCAATAGTTTGATTGTGGATGTTCATTCAAATTGTGCCAGCTGTGGGTATTTGGATGCATGTTCGCAATTTGAAAATCCTTCATATTTCCTTTGAAGATTGCACTAGTTTCGTGTAGTTGTTGCTCTCATGGCAAAGCGAAGCTCGGTTGGAAGGAATTTGTCTATCAACGCATTGTCCATCATATCATTGTCCTCAGATTAGCTTTCTCAACCCTTGTCTTTTGCATTTTCTTTTCGTAGCCAGTTAGAAGAAGTCCCATTTCATAAGGAAGAAGTAAGACATTTGAGTGGAGTAAGGAGCATATTCAGCGTAATTCCCTTTGTGATTACCAACATGATCACATCAACTACTGAGTCTATCCATTGCAATACATGAATCAGGAACCTTGGAGTTGTCTCAATCAATCACATTGTTTAGCATTCGAGAGACTTTGTTCAAGAGAGGATAGAATACTTAGTATTTTATTCTGAGTTTGCATGTGCAAGAAAAACACATCAACATGAGGCAGGGGCATTACATTGTACCTATAATATACATTGTAGATCTTGTGAATCTTGTGTATCTTGTATGCATCATTATCATTCTTTAGCAATATAGCATTTGTGTTGGTTCTCTCTTTTGTGGAAGGTTGTTTTGGTTGTAGGTGATCTTGGGCATCCTTAAGTCTGTTGTGTGACTCTTACATGGTATTGGTCTACATATAGATTCATCTAATTAGTCAATAGGTATAGGTTTACCTTTCAATGAGCAGAGAAGTTGGTGGCTGTGCATAGTTCCTTGCAGTTTCAAGATCGACAAACTCCTAAGTATCATTAGACTCCAACTACATGTTGGGATGTTAATCCTAAAGATGCCACATAGATTGATGAAGAGGCACAGGAGGGATTGGTTGGTGTTCCATTGGATGAGGCAGCCCCTTGTAGTGGCAGTGACTTAGATTTAGACTATGATTGATGTAGTGTTAGCAAATGCTCATTAGGGGCAGTGGCAGATTTTCTATGGTTTTGTTATTTTGTAGTTGAAACTTGCAGCTTTGGGCATTTTGTTGTAATTTTTATATAATATATGCACATTGATAATGAAAGCAATTAAATTTTCTTAATTTGTTTGTCAACTCGTGTGTGAAATCTCAATTCAACTCTAATGTTATATATATTTAGGTTCAATAATGTATATGATGAATGTGTCACGCCATTATCATGTTAACATATGAATATTTGAAATTTGCTATATTTTAAAAAAATTCCCTGTTCTTTTAATAGCCTCCCAAAAAATCCATCTCAGAAATGCATCCCCCCGTCCCTTGTCGTCCCCGTACCAAACACTTGGTGTAACATATATTAATAACCTTTAACAATCATCACCTTGAGTAAAAGGTCTGGCAAAAAACTGCAAACTAAATACAGGCAGTGATATTATTCTCAGAGGTTCATTATGTCTATTTCCAAGGGCTATTCTAGATCATGAGACTGTAAAGAGTAGCAATGGAAAAGCAATGACTAATGACACATAAGGAATAATACCTGCAAATCTCAGAACAGGTGCAACAACAACAGACACATTTCCTTGTTTTTGGTTTGCAAACCTTAAATCAATCTCTGTGCCACCAAGATCTGCAATTGAAACAGGGACCTGTAATACATTATAGTTTAGCCATTTGCAAAATAGTAAGTCCAGAACATCAGGAAGCTTTTTCAGTTCTAAAGTAGCATCATATAGCATTTTAAATTGTAAGCATAACAAGTACAATAAACTGCTATAAGTAACCTAGGAAAAGAAATTGCTCTCAGAAGGACCATTCAAATTATATACTGCAATTTAGATGCACAGTAGAATTACCTCTTCCCAATCTGGACGAACTGTAAACGTGTATGGAATTATTGGACTCCAGCCAACACCATGACCTCCTGACTTTGCATCTGGTCTGCGATATGTCCTCATGCCTGTTCAGTGTTCAGTGATACCTATCTTTTTTTTAGACAGAAGAATCAACCCAATCAAAAATTGGATGCTCCATAAAAAATTCTGACTAGAATTATATTTATTCAAGATCCTTGTTCTTAGGCATCTATCAGGCATGCGGTCCTTTTCTTGTTCACACTTATTTTCCATACTGGCTGAATCCACTTAGTTGGCTACTCTATAAAGTCTACTATGCAGGATCATTGTTTTTTCATTACTTGTGAGCAAGATGCTTATAAAAGCACAAGTTGATGCCTGCATGAGCTTATCAGCTTACTGTAATTACAATGCTCAGCCTATACTCTCATTTGCATCATCTAAAGAAAACAAAATAGTTCCACACTCAATATATGTTATGTTTTCTTTTCTTATTTTCTTTCAGTGTGTGTATGGGCAGAGAGTCGAGACATACAAAATAAATTATATGCTTATATTCATACACCTTCATCTGTAGATTTTTGTTTTTGTTTGTCTATGTACAGGTCTATGTCAGATGCGTATTGTGGGGAAAGAGTGCATATATGGTTTGGAAGAATGTTGAAAGCCCATATTATAGGAGCAAATCCTGCAAGGTTATGCATCTGATGAAAGTCCTCCCAGTGCTGTCACGTCATTATGAATTTTAACGTTCTCTGATGTGGCTAGAGTCAAAAGTACATTATTCTGAGAATAGGGATACACTTTACTAATTTAAAAGAGTGGATTATTAAAGAAGATTAGAGTATTACTTCTAATATGTTTGAGCAGTAGCTACGGTGGAATATCAGTAAGACATAAAAACCATTTCGGGCTGTGCCAGATGGTAAAAGAGTTTTTTTTCACTTTATTTTGTTTGAAATAACAAAAAAAGCATTTTTTCCATATTTTTGTAAATTTCTCAGCAGTTTTTAGTCTCCCAATTACATCCCTAGTAATCAAATTTGTTTTATAATTTTGGTTTGTCAAGTCAATCCCAATGCCAAGTAATGCTACTATCATCAAAATAGATTTATATGTTCTCCAAAATCATTCTTTAGGCGTCTCATGCATTATTTAAGTTTATTTGTGTATTTATGTAATTTTTTAATTTGCCTAGTTTTTGCCAAGTCTCAAGTACAAGTCAAAAATTTGGGCTGCTCAGTTTTTGCTGAGTTCAAGTTTTTAAACTATGATTAAAATACTAATCTCTTCCGAAAATGTCCAACATTTTTGTTAGAATATGAAAACCTGTTTGTCAGACCCAATTTGAGTGGCATGTCATAGCTGGCTCATTGGGATAAGTGATATGTTCTTTAAAAATTTGAAATTCATGCAGACAGATCAACCTTAGGAGAAGTGGATGTGTTTCTCTCTCCTAAGATGCCTATTTAAGCAAGGCATCTTTACCTTCTTACTCATTTCTTCATTCATGTGAGGTTCTTCAATTTTTAAGTTCTTTGGTGCCTTTAGACACCTCCAGTATCTCTATTTAATATTTATTGGTCTTTGGATGGTGTTTTGCTTTCTTCCTTTGAGTAGGTGCTTGTAGGTCTAATGGTGAATGTTTGGTGATTCTAAAATGGTATCAGAGCCAAGGGTTGGTTCAAAGGCCACCATGCTTTGCGGGAGCTATTACAAACTCATGAAGTGAAGATTGCATGACAGAGGAGCATCCTATGGTATTGGAGACATGGTGAAGCCGAGTTGTTCTGAAAATTTCAGACTGGGGAAGACCCTGAAGAAGATTGTAGCGCTTTTGTCATCCAAAGTTAGGGTTTCTATTGCACAAGGAGATAAGTTTAACAAAGCAAATACGGTCTAGACATTGAATTTTCAAGATCTGACAACTCCAGGGTGTTCCTATCAGACAGGACTAGGAAGTGGTCAGTTAAGGCCAACACATGACAGAATCTGATTGGTGAAGTTTTTTAAATTCAATTATTTTCATTTTTGGTTTGGAGGGAAAATTTGCAATTTTTTTTAAGGCTATAACCTGGGCAAATTAAGTTGAAACTCGGACTTCTTTATATTGTTAGAAAGTTCTTTCCAAGATCTATTGCATGGAGAGGAGAAAGAAAGTCTTTATTGTAGGAGGAGAAAATTGTGCAAATAAGATGGAGAAGGGGTTATGCAACTCTTTCCGAGGAAGAGAAAGAAAGTCTTTGAGGATTGCAGGAGAAGCAGATTGCGCGAATAAGCTGGAGAAGGGTTTGCTTGCTCAACCCCTAATTGGACCAACTATCGAGCTTGGGCTCAAGAGATGAAGTTTGCTTTGATGGCAGAAGGTCTATGGAGAGTCGTTGATACATCTGAAGTTGAGCTGAAGGATGTGTGGAAAGTTTCAGAATACATCAACTGAAGGACAAAGCTAGGGTGATGATTGTAAGGAACGTGGTGATTGAGCTTCAATTTTAGGTGGTGGACAAGGATGTAATGTCCCCATTTTGAGCTAAGATACATTTTCTAGATTGAGCTTATTTCTATACATGGAGAACCGAAAAGATGGTATATGTCTATACATGGAGAACGAGAAAGTTGGCTCAACTAGTATTTTGCTTGAGTCTTATTATGTGAATAAAATAGAAAATGGAATCTTTAATTACATTTTCTCTAATCTATTTTTATGGAGTTGTGTATGGAATAAGGAGTTACTCTAGGTGGGACATATTTTATGAAGTGGAATTGGTGTTACATTTGTTATAGGTCCAAGCTATTCAAATATTTCAAAATGGCTATTCTAAGGGGATCGATTATCATGAGGAATCCAATATTCATTGTTCATTGTGCCAACATTGCAAATAGGTCCAAGGCTCAAACGGCTAAGTATTGGACAATCATGTTAAATGTTTTCTGTTGAGTGATTTGCATTGAAGGAGAGGATCGACACCATGAGGTAATTCGCCCAAGTCAAGGATTCAAAAAGAATAATTTAAATGCAAAATTTATTTATTAAATGATTGCATTTGGATCGATGGGTTATGTGATGAGGGCGATTGAAATTGAAGAAAGATTTTAATATTCTATGAAGATTTTAAATCCCAAGCAAGGGATCAACACCCAAGTCTAAGAAGGATATTCAATACAAAATGAAATTATTAAATGTATGCAAGCAACCACCGCCTATGCAAGGAGGGTCAATTCATATGGGAGATGTTTTTAAATGATAAAACAAGGATTTTAAATGATTGATTTCAGCCGTCCAATGAGATATCAAATGCCAACGCCTAAGGGAGTAATCACCTAGAAGGTTATGTGGATTGATTTGTATGGAGGAATGAAATGCAATATGTATTGCATTTAAAATGATATAGATTATTTTTAAATGCTTGTTTTGACATAGTCATGCATTTAAAATAGTTTGTTTGAAAGCAATTCCATTGGTGGACTTCAAAATATGATCAAATTGCTCAAAGAATGGGACGTCCAGCCAAGGAGAAGATAAATAGAAGCTTTCAATCTCAATTCATAACAATTGATGCATTGGTATGTTTCTTATTCTATTTGTTTTGACTGAAGATTCCGATTTTCATGTCTTTTTGCAAGGAGATGACCCCTTGTGTTTGTATGGTGATGTCCCCATACTATATGTGAGGTGATATTGTACAAATATTCACCATTGAGCTTGAATTTGCAGGTTTGAAGGAGTTATTGAAGCATATTTGATATCATATTGAAGCCCTTGATCTATTGGAAGCACTATCAAGGTAGTTTTAGGGCCTATGGTATCATTGGAGTGAAGTTTATATGATTTGCAGGGTTCTGATTTTTATGACAGCGAAGTATTTATATTGTTTCAGGGCTTTTTGAGCATATTGGACAAGTCTACAAAGATTCTAAGAGTTGCAAGTTGCATAGGGAACCCATCACTTGGCTTGGGAGTGGGTTATTGAGGCATTTGAAAACATTTTTGCATGGGCTGATTGAAATATACACCTACAGCAGTCATGGCAGCCAACTGATCTTTTATATCAGTCAACTATATTTGTACTTCTAGGGCTGTTTTGTTCAATTTCAGACTTGAGGAAAATTTGCTATTGTTTGGTTATGATCATATATGTTGTATAAGGCATTTGGACCATTCTTTGTTCACATTTTTATGATGATATCAGCTCTGTTATGACTGATACAGTGACTGAAATCTTATATCAGTAGTGTATTTTGTGATGCAATTCCATGTTCAATCAATATGAATGCAAAGAGATTGATGGCTTCCATATTTTGTGATTTGTGTTGATGTTTGGTATTGAATTGTGCAAGAAATCTTATCTAAAATTGATTAAATTTTCAGTCATATATAATAGGGCCTCTTACAGTGGTATCAGAGCCATATTCTTGCCAGCCTATGGGTGATGAGTTACATTGGTCCATTACCACATCATTATAGAAGAAGAGCTGAAACAATGGGTGATAGAAGGAGACCTAATCCACAAGAAGAAATGGACCCAGTACTTAGAGAGATCATTGATAATCAAAGGAGAATGGCAGATGGTCAACAAGAAACAAATGCAACCATACAACAAACAAATACAAACATTCAAAGAAGCATTGATAGGCTATGTCATATCTTGACAAATAACAGGAACAACAACAACAAGGCTAATCAGGATGATGAAGGTAGTATTGCAAGATCACAAAGAACAAGAAGAACACATGCACCAACAGTGGAGAGACCTATGCAGCCTACCTTTCTTCCTAGAGAAGAAGAGGTGATTGAAGAAGAGTTGGATTATGAAGAGGAAGTAGGTGATGATTGGGAAGCTTGGATTGCTGAGTAAGATGCACTTCCTAATCGTGTGCGTGATAGAATAAGCCTCAACAATTTCATAAACCATAAGCAACAAAAACAAAGAGGACGTGGGTATCAACAAAGACAAAGAACAGCAAGGCCAACACTACCAAGAGAATACAAGGATGCAATGGAAAAGATTCCTTTTCCTAGTTTTGATGGCAGTGGTAAGATGAGTGCTAGAGCTTGGGTAAACAAATTGGATATTTTTCTTACAGTCAAGCCCATGAGTGAAAAAAAGGCTATACAGTTTGCTACTATGCATTTAGAGGGTTTGGCTTATGAATGGTGGCATTATGGTCTTGTATCTCAACATCATAACAGGATTACTTCATATGATGAGTTTGTTCAAAAACTCATTAACAAGTTTGATAGAAAAGATGTGGAGGTCTACTACCATGAGCTTGCACAGCTGAAGCAAAGTGGAAGAGTGGATGCCTATGTCAATGAATTTCAAAAGATTGCAGTCATGGTACCTGATATGTCCGATAGGAGGATCACAATATTGTTTGTTGAAGGGTTGAATGATAGGATCAAAGGATTGGTCAAGGTTCATAGGCCAAGAACACTTGATGAGGCTATTGATCTTGCACTTGATTTGGATATCATTCCTACATACACACCTCAAAAGAAGAGTTTCAAAGATGAAGTTGCAAATTAGAAATCTTATGAGCAGCCCACTCCCAAAAGAAATGACAAAGGTACAACATCCAAGATGAATTATGAAGAAAGAGATGAGTTGAGAAGGAAAAAACTATGCTTTGATTGCAAGCAAACCATGGGAACCAGGTCATAGGTGCCTTGGCAAAGGCAAGGTGCACTATATAGAGGTACTTGATGAGGATGATAATGATGATGGGCAGCCAACACTAGAACTTACAAGTGATGATAACAAAAGTTTTAGGATTGCATATCTTTCAGGAGCTTCAAGGTACAACCCATTCATCTTTGAAGGTACTTTGTTTGGTTGCAAAGTTTTGGCACTTCTTGATAGTGGAGCTTCACATAACTTCATTGATGAGGGTTTGGTCAACAAAAGAGGATTGCTTTGTGATGGATTTGAGGGCTTTGATGTGTCTATAGCGGAAGGACTCACTATTCCTTGTAAGAAGAAGGGGAGCAAGCTTAGTGTTATATTTGGTGAGTATACTCTTTGTGATGACTTCTATGTACTTGATTTGAAGGACAATGAGATTGTACTTGGTATGCAATGGCTACACTCACTACAAAGGATCACTCAAGACTTACAAGCTATGGAGTTGAGTTTCCTATATGATGGGAAACAAATTGTTTTGAGAGCCCTCAAGTACACTTTACCTTATCAAATGACAGCCAAATCCATGATTGTTATAGGCCATGATTTAGTTCATGAGGACACATATGATGCATGCAAAGAGAAGTGTATGAAACCAACATTTGATGGTAAGCATTTGATTTTTGATATAGATTGGCATGACATCATACCTGATTTGTTTGAGGACAGCAGTCCTATGGATTTACATTCTCATGAGTTTAACATGCTAACACCTTTGGACGATAGTTATTCATGGTCTACTAATGATGGCATACAAAATTGGAGTCTTGGAAATGGTAATTTTGTTGAAAAACAGAGCACTACACAATCTAATTTTGTATAGCAGACTTATGAAGATGTGGAAAAGACACAAGAAATGTGTGATATGTGGCTAGAAAGAGCAAAGAAAGCTAAGCTTGTTGCTAGTCAAGCAAAATAGCATCTTGAAATGATTAAAACAGTGAGACAATTAGCTTTGTTTGATCATCATGGGTCAGCCATTGATGATATGTTTGTGTGTGGCAATGAAGATGGAGGTAATTCAGATTTGCAAGGTACATTGATTCCTTTTGATGAGCTAGGTCAAACCATTGAGTTGACACAATTTTATACTGATGAGAGTTCCATGTGGGAGTATGTGGTTTGGTCTAGTGATGGTCCATACACTAGGGATGGCACATTTTATATCATTTTGGATGATATCTTCAGATTGCATACCGCTACTTTGATTTATGACAGCGAAACAAGAGAGATGAATACAATTGTGTTTGGCATTCACATCTTCATGATTGGCATCTACATTGATATGGATATGATTGCATCATGGTGCGACAGTGGAAGCAGTCCCAGGATCTCCTTCATCAACATCTTTGAGATGGTATGTATGAGTTTGTATGGACAGGTTATACGGGTTTGGGATCCTGGTTTTCATTGATCCTTATTTGGCACCTTTGATTGCTTGGAGCAAGCAATCTTGGGGAGGGAGGACTTGTAATGTCCCCATTTTGAGCTAAGATACATTTTCTAGTTTGAGCTTATTTCTATACATGGAGAACCGGAAAGTTGGTATATGTCTATACATGGAGAACCAGAAAGTTGGCTCAACGAGTATTTTGCTAGAGTCTTATTATGTGAATAAAATAGAAAATGGAATCTTTAATTACATTTTCTCTAATCTATTTTTATGGAGTTGTGTATGGAATAAGGAGTTACTCCAGGTGGGACCTATTTTATGAAGTGGAATTGGTGTTACATTTGTTATAGGTCCAAGCTATTCAAATATTTCAAAATGGCTATTCTAAGGGGATCGATTATCATGAGGAATCCAATGTTCATTGTTCATTGTGCCAAAATTGCAAATAGGTCCAAGGCTCAAACGGCTAAGTATTGGACAATCATTTTAAATGTTTTGTGTTGAGTGATTTGCATTGAAGGAGAGGATCGACGCCATAAGGTAATTCGCCCAAGTCAAGGATTCAAATAGAATAATTTAAATGCAGAATTTATTTATTAAATGATTGCATTTGGATTGATGGGTTATGTGATGAGGGCAATTGAAATTGAAGAAATATTTTAATATTCTACGAAGATTTTAAATGCCAAGCAAGGGATCAACACCCAAGTCTATGAAGGATATTCAATACAAAATGAAATTATTAAATGTATACAAGCAACCGCCGCCTATGCAAGGAGGGTCGATTCATATGGGAGATGTTTTTAAATGATAAAACAAGGATTTTAAATGATTGATTTCAGTCGTCCAAGGAGATATCAAATGCCAACGCCTAAGGGAGCAATCACCTAGAAGGTTATGTGGATCGATTTGCATGGAGGAATGAAATGCAATATGTATTGCATTTAAAATGATATAGATTATTTTTAAATGCTTGTTTTGACATAGTCATGCATTTAAAATAGTTTGTTTGAAAGCAATTCCATTGGTGGACTTCAAAATATGATCAAATTGCTCAAAGAATGGGACGTCCAGCCAAGGAGAAGATAAATAGAAGTTTTCAATCGCAATTCATAACAATTGATGCATTGGTATGTTTCTTATTCTATTTGTTTTGACTGAAAATTCCGATTTTCATGCCTTTTTGCAAGGAGATGACCCCTTGTGTTTGTATGGTGATGTCCCCATACTATATGTGAGGTGATATTGTGCGAATATTCACCATTGAGCTTGAATTTGCAGGTTTAAAGGAGTTATTGAAGCATATTTGATATCATATTGAATCCCTTGATCTATTGGAAGCACTATCAAGGTAGTTTAGGGCCTATGGCATCATTGGAGTGAAGTTTATATGATTTGCAGGGTTCTGATTTTTATGACAGCGAAGTATTTATATTATTTCAGGGCTTTTTGAGCATATTGGACAAGTCTACAAAGATTCTAAGAGTTGCGAGTTGCATAGGGAACCCATCGCTTGGCTTGGGAGTGGGTTATTGAGGCATTTGAAGATATTTTTGCATGGGCTGATTGAAATATACACCTACAATAGTCATGTCAGCCAACTGATCTTTTATATCAGTCAACTATATTTGTACTTCCAGGGCTATTTTGTTCAATTTCAGACTTGAGGACAATTTGCTATTGTTTGTTCATGATCATATATGTTGTATAAGGCATTTGGACCATTATTTGTTCACATTTTTATGATGATATCAGCTCTAATATGACTAATACAGTGACTGAAATCTTATATCAGCAGTGTATTTTGTGATGCAATTCCATGTTCAATCACTATGAATGCAAGGAGATTGATGGCTTCCATATTTTGTGATTTGTGTTGATATTTGGTATTGAATTGTGCAAGAAATCTTATCTAAAATTGATTAAATTTTCAGTCATATATAATAGGGTCTCTTACAAAGGAGAGTCCAAAGGAAGTGTGGGATACACTAGAGAAGATCTTCAATGCACCTGATGATAGTCAAGCATACAAGCTTGAAAGGGAGTTAATGAAACTTGATCCTAAAGAGTTTGATAAGATAGAGAATTATTTATCAATGATGATGTCCCCATACTATATGTGAGGTGATATTGTGTGAATATTCACCATTGAGCTTGAATTTGCAGGTTTAGAGAAGTTATTGAAGCATATTTGATATCATATTGAAGCCCTTGATCTATTGGAAGCACTATCAAGGTAGTTCAGGGCCTATGGTATCATTGGAGTGAAGTTTATATGATTTGCAGGGTTCTGATTTTTATGACAGCGAAGTATTTATATTGTTTCAGGGCTTTTTGAGCATATTGGACAAGTCTACAAAGATTCTAAGAGTTGCGAGTTGCATAGGGAACCCATCGCTTGGCTTGGGAGTGGGTTATTGAGGCATTTGAAGACATTTTTGCATGGGCTGATTGAAATATACACCTACAGTAGTCATGTCAGCCAACTGATATTTTATATCAGTCAACTATATTTGTACTTCCAGGGCTATTTTGTTCAATTTCAGACTTGAGAACAATTTGCTATTGTTTGTTCATGATCATATATGTTGTATAAGGCATTTGGACCATTATTTGTTCACATTTTTATGATGATATCAGCTCTGATATGACTAATACAGTGACTGAAATCTTATATCAGCAGTGTATTTTGTGATGCAATTCCATGTTCAATCACTATGAATGCAAGAAGATTGATGGTTTCCATATTTTGTGATTTGTGTTGATATTTGGTATTGAATTGTGCAAGAAATCTTATCTAAAATTGATTAAATTTTCAGTCATATATAATAGGGTCTCTTACAAAGGAGAGTCCAAAGGAAGTGTGGGATACACTAGAGAAGATCTTCAATGCACCTGATGATAGTCAAGCATACAAGCTTGAAAGGGAGTTAATGAAACTTGATACTAAAGAGTTTGATAAGATAGAGAATTATTTATCAATGATCAAAGACATTCGGCATCAATTAGGTGAATGTGGAGAGAACTATCAAAAGAAGGATTAGCAACTAGTGGACATTGTGATAGAAAGGCTCAAGTCACCCTATGAATCTTTTCTCTCTTCCTCCATTTCAAACAATGTGATGTTCAAATCTCAAGTTCCTTTTAATGCTGTGTAAAATGCTAATCATGGAGAAAGAAAATCATTCAACTTGGGCATATTGGGAGTAAGCCACAATTTCATATTAGCAAGATAGAAAAAGGGAGTGAGAGGAAGGATACCACTTTTGGAAAAGGAAGAGGTGAAGAAGGTGGAGAACCAAAGAAGAACAAATATGCTGAAGGGAGAGGTAGAGAATGTGGAATCTATGGGACATGCTTCCATTGTTGGAAATATGGAGACAAAGCCTCGTCAAAAGAGGAAGAATGAAGAGAAATAAAAAGATACAGAACTACAAGAGCTAAGAGAATTCAAGGCTAAATATGAGAGGAAGGATGAAGTAGAGGAAGGAAACAACAAAGACAGAGATAATGCATTCATTGCCAACATCACTCTTCACACTACTACTTCTCAAAGTGAGTGCATTTTGTTTGTACACATCATGTCTAATAATGCATCTCTTTTCTTATCCCTTAGCTCCCCAAAGGAGAATAAGGTGTTCATTGCAAATGATTCCTCCATTCTCATTGTCGAAATGGAGATGCAATATTAAATAATGGTGTCAAGCATGATGTTTATCATATTCTTGATTTGGGGGTGAATCTATTATCTGTATATCAAATAGCACAAGAAGGAAATAAGATAGAGTTCTAGCTAGATAATTTCATTGTGAAGGATATTAACAATTTTCGCACCATGGCAAGTGGATACTTGGACAAGAAGGATAAGTGTTATAAGCTCCCACGCCACTTGATCTTATTCATTTCGATCTATGCTACATGAATCAACATTCACTATCTAGAAACAAGTACATTCATACATCTATTGATGATCATGTCTATACTTTGATAAAGGGATGTAAATGGCACTCTACTAGATTGCCTCCAAACTAGAACTGATGAAACTAGAGACCTCTTGGGTCCGAAAAGTGACGATCACTTGTTTATGACATGTATAGATAGAGAAAAAGAGCACAATCAAACAAGTAAAAGCACACAAAATTGTTGCAAGTATGTGCTAGTCAGTGTTGTCATTGATGTCAACATGTTTGTGTTGTCATTGGTGTCAACTATGTCCTCTACTGTTACTGTTGTTATTTGATTTAGTTGTTGAGTTAATGATGATGTGATTGCCTTGAAGAAGTATTGAAGGTGTTCCTCTTGCTGGGTTTCCAAGTGCTTTTGAAAAAAATTGATTAATATTGGAAACAGTGTGTTGAAGAAGTCTTCTAGCTTACTGAATGCTATTCAAGCTTTTGCTCCGCATTTCTTCTGTGTTGGAGATCTGAGTGTGTGGTTTGAATATGTTGTTGAGAAGTGTTTGAAGATGCTAAATCCAGAATTTGGTACTCCGGATCGTTGTGCAGTAAAAGTTATGTTCACCAGTTTGAAGACAATATCTGACAATGTTTGCAGTGTGTCTAGGAGAGTATTTTGCTCCGCATTTCTCCACAGAATGGTTTCAGGTGTTGCGATTCTGGATATATGCTTATAAGGTCCTTATCTATCTTCTATCCAAAAGGTTTGTGATTTGGTGCTCCGGAAAGCAATTTCTTGAATAGCAGAGTTCGACAATGTTGTTTGTGAGAAGACTGGGAACTTCCTTCAGGTGAAAGTTGTTGTGGCTGAATTTGTTGGTTTCCAAGTGACTTCAAGTTGTTCGTGGATGTTTCTAGATTATGTTAAAGCTTTGTGCAAGGTCCGCAAGGTGTGTTATCTTTGAGGAAGCGTGTGCTTAAAAGTTCTTGGTGTTAACACAAGTTTGGTCGACTTGGTTATTTTCACTAATTCCGATTATGCTTTGGTGATTGTGAAAGCGCGTTGAAGCGTGTTAGAGTGGATTTAGGTCCGTCCTAAGGCATGATGTGGTCTGCATTCATTCCATTCCTCCACGGGGATGTTTAGGTCCAAACCTAATTTGAATTTTATTGGTTAAGTTGTGTTGCCGACCTTGGAGAATGTTTTCATGAATGGTGATTGTATAAATAAGTGTCAAGGAGTTGTGGATGTTTGTGCATGTGGGGGATGTGAGGTGTGTAGGGCAGCGTGAGCTTTCATGTGTTAGGCTACTGGATGCGGTGAGTAGAAGGTGTCTACTATTTTCAGTAATGTTGCGAAAATGTTGTTGGTGTTGTGATGGATATTGAGCTTCATTGGAACTGAACTCCATGCATAGGATAGATGCAACTATATCAGTTCAAATCCTGGCAGTGAGCCATTCTTCTCTTCTTTCTTTCTTTCTCAGTGGGCAGTGAGTCCACTTGGACAGTGAGTCCCCATTCTTTCTTTTGGCAGTGAGCCTTTTGTAATTCGGTATTGTTACTACATTATATTGTGAGCTAATCCTCACCGCTTTCAGGGTTTTCTACGTAAAATCTGGTGTTCTCTTGTGTATGGTGTTGATGTGTTTAAGTTTTTTGTTATTTGCTTCTCATGTTTAATCATCATAATAGATTAAGGGTTTAAGTTAACTGATGTGGATGTGAATATGTTTGTGAGGGTTTGAAATTTCTGACACAACTTGTTGATGATGTTTTCTTGACAATAACATTAGAATAAAACACCAAGTGCTCTATCCTCTCTTGAACAAAGCGTCTCGAATGCTAAACTACGTGATCAAACAAGAACGCTCCAAGGTTCCTTGTACGTGATTTGTAACGGATAGCCTCGGTGGTGTTGGTACCCATTTTGGCCTAGAGGTTGAGCTTGCATGTTGGAGGTTTTCTTCATTTAAACCCTATGTTTTCTTGCCCATCAACATGACCCCTCAGGCTTCTGGGCGATCAGGTTGGTGGTAGTGATGTGCCATCGGTGTGATTTATGCTATCGGCAAAGGGTTTCTGAGTTGGGCCGACAATGGATGTTTGGCCGAAGGAGGTGTCATCGGCATGTGTCTCGCTGAGGGATATGTGTATCGGGGTGATCGTTGTTATCGGCATGCTCCGTTTGTTTTTGGCCGATATGGATGGTCTGGCCGACGGGAGCATTGTGGCTTTGTGCATCGGCTGGACTGTATGTTTGGTTTCGCCGCTGAAGTATTCATCGCCAAGACTTTGGCTATCGGATGAACGGGCAAGTGTTGGGCCGACAGTTGGGGGTCTGGCCGATGGTGGTAATAGAGTTTGGTTTCGGTGTGACAGGGGCTATCGGGCTAGCCGTTGGAGGGTCCGCCGATGGGGTAGTGTTTGGCCGATGCGATGACATCGGCGTGGGTCTCGCCGATGGGGATGCGGCGGTGAGCATCGAGAAGACCCTGTGCCTGGTCTGGCCAAAGGAGGTGTTTATCGGCGTGATCGGCATTATCGGCCAGGGAGTTACTTGTTGCCCCGATGGATGGCAGTCTCGCCGAAGACTTTGGGGAGTGTAGTTTGCGGTCGGGAAGACTTTTGAGATCGGCAGGAGAATTGTGGGGTGAGCCGATGGCATATGTCTTAGCGATGGGCTTTTGGTGAGGGCTTGTGTGTCGAGCGTGGCAAAAGCGCTCGACACTTGATATGTATGCGATCAGGCTTATAAGGTAATGGAAGGCTCTCGGCACCGTGCATGTGGGATTAATCCCCTTGCATTATTTTTGAACCTGCGAAGAAGCATGTTTTGGCGGGAAATTCTTTTTGAATGCAGCGACGGTCTCCAAGTGAAATGCGGGTGGTTGAGCCATCAATGACGATCGTGCAGGGGTATGGGCGATGAATACAAATGGTGAAGTTGCCTGATCGTGGATAAAGATTTTCAGATAGTGGCGCGTGGCTCGAGGCCCCCCTTTGTCTGCTACATTATTTTTTTTTCTAAGCGCCATTCCTTCTGAGGACTGTACCTGGCAGATTTTTTGTCAAAGCCATGTAATTAATTGTTTATGGTACACTATCTGGCAGATATAAGCAGATTGTGTTACCAATCTTTTGGTTGTTGAAAGTTGAACATTTTGGCTCTGTAACACAATACAGTTCGTTTTGGTTGCTCTGTACAGCTAAACCTGTGAGTTTATGTATCTCTTGTTGTACGTTTTGGCATGAATCCACTGATTTCATGGTTAATCTTGTATGAATAATGCTATGTTTGCATGTGTTTTGTTAATTTTGTCTCCAGTATTGCATGTATCTTTCTTCTGAGTCTGGATATTTAAGCAATATTTGAGACTCTAGAACATAGAATTCCTGTGTTGAATGTATGATCTCTTAACTTCTGCTCAAGGGGTAGATTAAACTGTTTTCAGGTTGAACATTGGGAAGGGTATACTGCAGTAGGGATGCCATAAGTAGAGATAACTTAACACTCTGTATTGGGAGATATCTGTAAGGCAGGTATCATATATGTCCCCCTGAAATCCAGTTTTAGCTATTCATGCTGATCATTCACAGGTGTATGTCTACTGACTCCAGGCCCTGGATAGGCACCAATCTTGCTTTGTGTTTGTGTTACAACCATGTCCAGCTTTGCATCCAAACTTAAAATCATAATCAAACTCTAAAACAACCATTAGGACATTAGAATTAGTTTTAGGATCCTCAGTCCTCTGTCTACAACTGCAAATAGGCCCAAAGCTAGCCCCTTTGCTCTTATCTTTCAGTTTTGGTCTACTTACAGGAGGACTTATCTGCTTTCTGACAGCATCCCAATCCTTGTATGCGTATCTCATGGATGTTGAGTAGGGAATACCCCCCTAGGTCTTGCAGAGCCTGAAGAAGAAGAGGAGATAAAATATAGAGTCTATCTCCTACACTGTTGGCCCCTGGCCCAGAGATCCTGTTGATCACTGATGGCTACCTTGTAGGGAAATCTGGGAATAAGCATCCAGTCTGGGAAAAAACCAACAGGTGGTATGATGTGATAATGTTGTTTACACAAAGGGACTTACGCAGAATTTATTCATCACTCCATTCAAATATGTACTCTTTCCTTGTGAAATGGAACTTCTTCTAATCAACTACAAAAAGAAAAGGCAAAAGGCAAGGGCTTAGAGAGATTAATCTAAGGTCAGTGAGGCAATGATGCTGCATGAATAGACAAACTCCTCAATAAACCTAACTCCACTTCGCCAAGAATGCCTACAACTACATGGAGTAGGTGCAATCTTTTAAGGTTAGCAAATGGTTTTCAAATCATGAAAGCTCATATAAGCACCCATAGGACGGCACAGCTCAAACAAGCATCCACAATCGAACTTTTGCAAATTATGATGAAGCT
The DNA here is from genome assembly GCA_027924645.1 of Cunninghamia lanceolata. Taxonomy (NCBI): domain Eukaryota; kingdom Viridiplantae; phylum Streptophyta; class Pinopsida; order Cupressales; family Cupressaceae; genus Cunninghamia; species Cunninghamia lanceolata. Next base: position 2,749,149 of record BSBN01000931.1, read on the forward strand.
CAAACTAGCTTTACACAACACTCCACCAGCGATGGATGTCAAAAGCATGAGCTAATAGTTGATCAAATATTCAATACATACATGCATTACATCAATGAACTCTATCTACTTTATCATCTAAGCTACTTGGAACCACATCTCAACCATCTTGGAGAATAAGAAACCATGCGAACATTCCTTGATCGTACAAGATCACCACGCAAACAACAACAATGAGCTTGTATTGATTTAGGAAGTGTTTTGTTTACAACAATCTCATATATCTCTTCAATCATTTCGAAGAGTTCTTTCTACTCTACTCCTATTGCCACAGTGTCTACTCCTACTCTATCTTCCTCTAATGAGCCCCTCTCCGTACAAATGAGAGTAGTGAGCCTTTTACAGAGCTCAAGAATTACAATGAATGGCCTAGATTGATTTAGCAATCAACGGTCGAGATTGAGACAACAAGGCAGTTTGTTACAAAATTTGCTATTTTTAGAACATGAAAGAGGCAATGAAGGCACGTTTCCCAATGTGATAAGCATCTTTATGGTGGGCCCTCTTGAATGAATGACATGGTGGAATGTGATAAGCTTGATGACATGCATGTGCCACCTCAGCGTCTTCAAGCAAGTTGGTTTGGTTCACCTCATGTTCACTTTACTTAGAATATTTTCTTCTTGTTGTATAGATGTAACTCATGAGTCGCTTTGATGATCATGCTCATCTCTCATCTTGTGATGTACTCTTGCAGGACTCTTGGAGTGTTGAGGTGGAAGATGTCTTGTGCATGAGTTCGTGTAGTAGACTGGCATATGATGGATGCACATGAAATAGACAACTCTGGATGATGACTCCTTTTCATGCATGGTGAAGTGATATTCCTCAGACAGACACATAAAGTAGAAGATATGTTGTGCACAAGTCCTTGGAGTAGATTACATGATGATTGTCCTTTTGGCGCGTGGAATGAATCACTGGAAGATGACTCCCTCTCAAGTGTGGCGTTGATGTCTTCCTCATCCAAACATACGAAGTCTTCAAAGTAAGATGAACTTGATGCAGGAGCTCTCCTCCATGTGGTGATGATGACAAACTTGGGCAACTTTCCTCCACCTTCAAAACTTCTTATGTATGAGTTCTCGCCATTCACCTCCTTGGACCCTCCATCACCTACAAGAAGAAACACATCAAATTAAGACTTGATATAAAGGATTTTCAATAACAAATTACATTCATCTTATGCATGTGGGATCAAAAAATGACATTTCAAAACATAGCCTTTCGCGTGAAATCCATGCATAAGTGCCTAGGCGGGTTTAGAAGAGTAGTATGGATTATTTGATGTGAATTCCATGTCAAGGTGTGAAGGCCACCCAGGCTGGGCAGGTTTAGAAGTGATAGGTGGAGAGTGTCTTGTGAATGACATGATGTTGTCCTCTTGAAGGGCTCAAGGCCTCCAACGTGGGCGGGTTTGGAGGAGGTGTAAGGAATTTATTAACTTAGTGATTTTTGGCTTGGTTTTGACCACATAAAACATCTTCACTTGCTTCCTTGCTGATTTAACCTCCTTTTAAAACTATAGAAGCATGGGCGGATTTAGAGAGAGTGTATGGAATGAATGTTGTGGAGAAGATGCATGATGGTGGAAGTCACTTGACAAGGCGGTCCTGAAGGGTGTGCATGGAGAATGTGTTGTGGAGAAGGTGATGTTGTCCAAGTGAAATGCTCAAGGCCACCTAACATGGGCTGCTTGGGAGGTAGGGTGTGGACTTTAACTTCATTTGATGCTCATTCCCTCCATTTGATAACTTCTTTCTATCAACTTCATGACTTAGTGAAATCTTGAGATGCTTATGAAGTTGAAAGGCACATTTGAATGTCAGGTGATCTTATCCATATGTCCTGATGAAACCTGCCTAGGAAAGGCGGTTTTGGAGATGTTGCTTGGAGAATGTGTTGTGAACCCTTGTAATCTACTTAACTTCCCTCCAATTCATCATTTCTCAGTGCCTTGTACTTGAAAACCTTCTAAACTTGACCATTTTCTCCTAGGGCGGGTTGGAGGGTGTTGTCTGGAGAAAGTCTCCTGAAGATGATGATACTGTCCAAGAGGACCTTGTGAGGCCGCCTAGGCTGGGCGGGTTTGAGGTCTTTGTCTGGAGAGACTCATGTGAACGACGTGGAATCCATGCTTAGGTGAAATTTCCGCCCAGGCTGGGCGGGTTTTGAAGGTGTGCTTGGAATGCAAGTCTTGTTGCCATATTGGAAATGTCCTCAATGGAAGTATATTGAAAATATGTTTAAGTATAAGAAATTCTTGAATTTCCTATACTTTAAATATTTATCAATATACTTCCAGGATGTTTGAGATGGGTCTCGGATCCATAGGATTTAACATGCAAATTCTAGATTTTGGAGGATCCACCAGATTTCAGACTTAGCCAATTTTCAGAATTTCAGGACATCAGGCTTAGTGATCTTTTATCATTCTTTCCACTTAATTCATCCTTGTTGGGAGCAGTTTAAGTAATGCTTGGTGTCATCTTCATCATTCTCATCAAGTAAACTTGCAACTTGTGCCACCTTCATCCCTGGGGCGTTCTAGAAGCAGTGCATGGAGAGTTTGATGTGGGACATGACAGAGTCCATGAGCACCTCTTGAGGCCGCCTAGGTAGGGCAGGTTTGGAGGTGACCCTTGGATTCTTCTACGAAATGCATTTGATTGCTTTAATCTTATAAACTTTGCTTAGAATTTCATCATATCCTTGTCTTTGTGCTTAGAACATCTTGTAAACTTGACCACTTTCCTCCTTGGGCGGGTTTAGAGGGAGTGTCTGGAGAGAGTCTCCTGATGATGACATTGTCCATCACTGCCTTGTGAGGCCGCCCAGGCTGGGCAGGTTAGGAAGTGATGCTTGGAATCTACCTTGTGATGAGTTTCCTTGGAATTTCATCATTTCCACGTCTTTAGTGCTCAAAACCTTGTAAATTTGACGACTTTTTCCTTGGGCAGATTTGAGGGTTCTGTTTGGACAAGTGCATGTGCATGAGACTAAGTCCATGACCTTATGCGAAGGCCGCCCAGTCTGGGCAGGTTTGGAGGTGAGGCATGGAATTTTCATCAAAATCTTAGTTTTCGACTCCATCATCACTTCCTAACTCTCTTCAATTGACAAAAGCTCGTGAAAATATCCCAACTTTCCCTAGGCGGGTTTGGAGGCTCGGTGTGGAGAAATTGTCATGGTGAAGATCTTGTCCATGAGAACCTTGTGAACCCGCCCAAGCTGGGCGGGTTTGGTAGGTGTGCATGGAGTTTCTTGCCTTAGTCAAATTTTGGATTTTCCTGAATGGAAGTATATTGAAAATATGTTTAAGTATAATTGAATTTCTTATACTTCAAAATATTTATCAATATACTTCCAGGATGTTTGAGATAGGTCCTGGATCCATAGGATTTAGCATGCAGATTCTAGATTTTTGAGGATCCACCAGATTTCAGACTTAGTCATTTTTTCAGGATTTTCAGGATATCAGACTTAGTCATTTTTAGGGTCTCAGTGACATGCATCAGGATGAAGGCATATAGACCTCTTGGCAAGAAACTGTTGAGACTTGGATACACAACACTATCAAAATCCTACAAGCTCAAAGGAAAACTAAACCTAAAGCAAAACAAGGACAGAAAGCAAGAAAAAAGAGGGGGTCCCCATTTTCAATGGGGCGATGTGTGATTACATCACAACACAACTGATTCACCCCCCCCCTCAGTTGTCTTGTGCACTCAACAAAAATACACTAAGAAACTAAAAATAAAACCATAAATTTAAAACTCACAAAGTACTCGCAAGTCACTCAAGTACTCATGAGTAATTTTTTGCACCAAGTAACTTGACCTCAAACTCACTATGTTTCTAAGCCGAGTTTCTGGCAAGTTTACAAAGTGACTCGTGCAAAGTACTCAAGAGTACTGGACAAGTTTATAGGAGAAACTCGTCCATGCCCAAAATTTTCTAAGTTTTTGCCACATTTTTGTAGAGTTTCAAATTTAAGTATTATTTTAAAGTTGTCTAGTTTTTGTTAAGTCTGAGTTTTCAAACTATGCTTAAAATAGAATATTTGAGAATGCTACAGATGATAAAAACTTGAAACAAAAGATGAATTTAGTTGGAAATGACAGAAGGCAATTTTGAAGAAGTTTGGTGATGCTAGGATCACTCTAACAAAGGGGCGAGCTCAATAGCAAAATAGTCCCAAAGGGGGCGTGAATGGCATTGTCACATAATAGCCCAAAACTATCCAGTAGGCTCCATGCGGTCCTAAGATTCACTTCTCATAACTGTCGCTTTGCATGAATCTGCTCTGAACACCTACAAAAAAATAAAACCCCACAAAACAAAGTGTTAAGGGGGAGATTGCCTCAATCAACCCCCTTGTGGGTTATTCCAACAAAACACCACATGGAAAATATGAAAATGATGTATGCAAATCGAGGATATGGAAACAAGTGATTACAATGGGCAACAAGGGTGGAAAAAGGCAAACCCTATAATGTGAAGGCTAACCCTAGAAGGTGAACAACAATGAGCTAGGAGATGGAAAGAGATGACCAAATGGACATGAAAAAAGGTTTGGAGGCAAGAGGATAAAAGGGGGATGATGCAAGAGGTTGGGCAAAATTGGATAAGAAAATGGGGTTTGTAATGGCTAAAGAGTGGGAGAAAAATGGATGGACAAGACCTATGGGCACAAGGAAGAAAACAAGCCACAAGAGGGCTTAGACCAAAGAGAAAGCAATTTCCAAAAGCATGAGATAACTCCAATAGCACAAGCTTCACCAAATCTCCTCCAAGGGCACTTGCAAGAGAGCACTTGCACAATGAAATTGTTGCTTCAAAGCGTAAGCACTTGTGGAAAGATGGATTGCAAAGATGTCTAAATGAGATGAATAGTGGGTCTATTTATAGGTTTGCAAAAGGGTTTAGGGAAAATGAATGCAAGAAATGTGGTGGGTGGTCATTACTAAGCTGCCCATAAATTTTGGTGGCAAAATTCAACAAAACCAGCCCTAGTGATCAAGAGGTGCGGGCAACAACACAATCATCCTCTAGAAGGCATAGCCGGAGTTTAATGCTAGGAGGCTCAAATCTCTAGGGAAGGTAAAGGACGCTAAGATAAGTCAGTGGGAGGTGATTTCAAATCATTTGGATCTTCGGGGAGTGAAACAAGGTGAGAAGAAGGGTCCAAAACACATGAGAGAAGATACACAAATTATATGTTAGTTGAACAAGATAAACATCACATGGATGAGGATGAACAAGACTTGCACAAGGATCTAAAACACATGGAAAAGGGGAAACACAAGACACGTGAAGCTAAACAAGGATGCACAAGACTAGACAAGATGTGAACAACGAGTAAAAACACATACTAAAGAGAACACTGTTGATGATGTTTTCTTGACAACATTAGAATAAAACACCAAGTGCTCTATCCTCTCTTGAACAAAGCGTCTCGAATGCTAAGCTACGTGATCAAACAAGAACGCTCCAAGGTTCCTTGTACGTGATTTGCAACGGATAGCCTCGGTGGTATGATGTGATAATGTTGTTTACACAAAGGGACTTACGCAGAATTTATTCATCACTCCATTCAAATATGTATTCTTTCCTTGTGAAATGAAACTTCTTCTAATCAACTATGAAAAAAAATGAAAAAGGAGAAGGGGTTAAGAAGGCTATTCTAAGAACAATGACGTGATGAACGATGCTATGGTAGACAACTTCCCTTAGAAACCAAATTTCACTTCGCCATGACAAGCAACAACTGCATGAAATAGGTGCGATCTCCAAAGGATAAACCAAGGATTTTCATATTGTTGACACACTCCAAAGTACCCACAGCTGGCGCAACTCAAAGGAGCATCAACAATCAAACTATTTGCAAGATATGGTTCTTTACATGATGACTTACCATCGACAAGCCATCAAAAGTATGAACCAACGGGAATTTATCAAATATCATTGCATATATCCATTACATCAATGAACTCTATCTACTTTATCATCTAAGCTACTTGGAACCACATCTCAACCATCTTGGAGAATCAGAAACCATGCGAACATTCCTTGATCGTACAAGATCACCATGCGAACAACAATGAGCTTGTATTGACTTAAGAAGTGTTTTGTTTACAACAATCTCATATATCTCTTCAATGATTTCGAAGAGTTCTTTCTACTCTACTCCTATTGCCATAGTATCTACTCCTACTCTATCTTCTTTTAATGATTCTCCTCTATGTGTATCTAATGTCCCTTTACAAATGAGAGAATTGAGCTTTATATAGAGCTCAAGAATTACATGAAGGGCCAAGATTGATTTAGCAATCAACGGCCGAGATTGAGACAACAAGGCAGTTTGTTACAAAATTTGCCATTTTTAGAACATGAAAGAGGCAATAAAGGCACGTTTCCCAATGTGATAAGCATCTTTGGAGCATCTTTATGGTGGGCCCTCTTGAATGAATGACATGGCAAAATGCGATTGGCTTGATGATGTGTACGTGCCACCTCAGCATCTTCAAACGAACTAGTCTGGATCACCTCATGTTCACTTTACTTAGAATATTTTCTTCTTGTTGTCTTGATGTAACTCATGGATCGCTTTGATGATCATGCTCATCTCTCATCTTGTGATGTTGTGCTTGTGCAGGACTAGGCCTCTGGATAGTTGCATGGACTCATGGAGTAGACTAGTGCCTGATGAGAGTTCTTCTTATCTAGCACATGATATGTGAGCTTCTGGATGATGACCTCCTTCAAGATGTGCATGGTGAAGTGACAACCTTCCACTGATCCTCGCCTCGAATGGATGATGCTCTTGATGATGAACTACATTTGTAACCTTGATCATCTTAGACTAGCTCCCCTTCGCATTGCATTGATGTCTTCCTCATCCAGACATACAAAGTCTTCGAAGTAAGATAAACTTGATGTAAGAGCTCTCCTCCATGTGGTGATGATGACAAACTTGAGCAATTTTACTCCGCCTTCCAAACTTCTCATGTATGAGCTCTCGTCATTCACCTCCTTGGACCCTCCATCTCCTGCAAAAAGAAACATATCAAATTAAGACTTGATATAAAGGATTTTCATTAATAAATTACATTTATCTTATGCATGTGGGATCAAAAAATGGCATTTCAAAGCATACCCTTTCGCGTGAATCCATGCCTAAGTGCCTAGGCGGGTTTAGAAGGGTAATGAGGAATGTGATGTGAATTTTGAATGAATCCAAGACCTCCTCTCTAGGCGGCCCATGTTGGGCGGGTTTGGAGGTGATAGGTGGAGGACATCATGTGAAGAGGTGACATTATCCAGATGAGGGCCCAAGGCCGCCTAGCGTGGGCAGGATTGGAGGGCTAGTAAGGATTTTCATAACTTAGTGATTTTTAACTTGATTTTGACAACATAGAAACCCTTCACTTGTGTTATTGATGGTTTAATCTCCTTGATTGACATGTAAAACTCTTGGAAGCATGGGCGGATGTAGGGTAAGTGTATGGAGTGAATGATGTAGAGAAGATGCATGATGGTGGGATTCTCTTGACAAGGCAAACCTGAGAGTGTGTGTGGATTGCTTCACTTTGTTCATTCATCTCCTTATGAAGACCTTTCTCTCCAACTTCCTTAAGACTTAGCTAGTTTTTGGGGTGTTTTTTGAAGTTGAAAGACACATCATGGATGTTAAGTGATGATCTTGTCCACATGTCATAGTGAAAACCACCTAGGAAGGGCGGGATTGGAGGTCTTGCTTGGATTTTGCAACTTAGAACATTTTGCACCCTTCTAGACCTGATTGCCTCACCTATGAAGTGCTTCATTTTCATCCATTCATTGATTTCTCCTTGCAAATTTCATTGTCTTCACTCTGAGCAACTTTAGAAGCAGTGTATGGAATGTTTGATGTGGGACAAGACACTGTCCATGGGCACCTCTTGAGGCCGCCCAGGTAGGGCGGGTTTAGAGGTGACCCTTGGACTATTCCTCAAAATACCTCAAAAGACATTCAATCCTATGAACTTTCATCAAATCTTCATAATCTCATTGCACTTCAACTCAAAATATTGCAAACTTGATAGGTTTTCTCCTTGAGCGGGTTTGAGGGTGGTGTTTGCAGAGTGTCATGTGCAGGAGGTGGAGCTGTCCAAGCATAGAGCTCAAGGCCGCCTAGCATGGGCGGGATTGTAGCTAGGGTGTGGATTTTCATAAGACTTAGCCAATTTTTAGACTTCACTCTCTTTGAATGATCCTCTCAAGGATGTGAAGCATCATGATGAGTTAGAGAGTCAAGATAGGGTAGCTACATTGCTTAGACATCAAAACTCCAAGCTGACCTGACGAGGCCGCCCAAGTAAGGCGGGTTTGAGAGTAGGTCTTGGACTTGTGTCACTTAGAAACTTCTCATTCCTTCAACTTGAGTACCTCCTCTCCTTGGTGCCATCTTGATCATTGAAATCAAACAAACTTAACAATTTATGTTATTCCTCACCCTGAGCGGCTTTGGAGAGAGTGTTTGGAGTGTCTCATGTGTCAAGTGATACAATCCACAAGGACCTCTTGAGGCCGCCCAGGTAGCGCGGCTTTAGAGGTGACCTTTGGATTTCATCTTAAAACTCTCTTGATGCTTTCAAACCTTTAAGTCTCCATTGGAATTTCATCACCTTCTAATGTTTTGTGTTTGAAACACTTCAAAACTTGATCACTCTCTCCTAGGGCAGGATTGTAAGTGTTGTCTGGAGAGATCCATGTCAAGGTGAAGACATCATCCATGTCCTCATGCCAAGGCCGCCTAGGTAGAGCGAGTTGAGGAGTGACACTTGGAATGTAACTTTGACTTCCCTCAAACTCATAAACCTTGCTTACCAATCATCATATCTTAGTGCTCCGTGCATGAAAAACCTCAATACTTAACCATTTTTCTCCTAAGGCGGTTTTGAGGACAGTGTCTGGAGAGTGTCACCTGGTGGAGACACCATCCATGAACACCCTGTGAAGCCGCCCAAGCTGGGCGAGTTGGGATACCACCCTTGGATTTTGTCTTGAACTCACTCAAAATCTCTTCTAAACTTTGAAAATTCTCTCCCTAAGGCGGATTTGGAGGTAGTGTATGGAGAAAGTGCGTAATCACAACCTTGAAACCAAGACCCCATGCCAAGGCCGCCCAGGTAGGGCGGGTTTAGAAGGTGTGCTTGGAATGCAAGTCTTGTCGCCATATCGGAAATGTCCTGAATGGACGTATATTGAAAATATGTTTAAGTATAAGTCAGATATTGAGTTTCTACTTTAAATATTTATCAATATACTTCCAGGATGTTTGAGATGGGTCTTGGATCCATAGGACTTAGCATGCAGATTCTAGATTTCTGAGGATCCACCAGATTTCAGACTTAGTCATTTTTTCAGGATTTTCAGGATATCAGGTTTAGTGATCTTTCATCATTCTTTCCAATTAATTCATCCTTGTTGGGAGGAGTTTAAGTAATGCTTGGTTTGGAGATGATGCATGGAATGTTGCTTGTAATCTACTTAACTTCCCTCCAACTTACAAACCTTGCATGAAATTCTTCGTTTCTCAGTGCCTTGTGCTTGAAAACCTTCTAAACTTAACCATTTTCTCCTAGGGCGGATTTGAGGGTTCTATCTGGACAAATGCATGTGCAGGAGGTTGAGTCCATGACCTCATGCCAAGGCCGCCCAGTCTGGGTGGGTTTGGAGGTGAGGCATGGAAGTTTCATCAAAATCTTAGTTTTAGACTCCATCATCACTCCCTAACTCCCTTCAATCAGCAAAAACTCGTGAAAACATCCTAACTTTCCATGGGCGGGTTTGAGGGTGTTGTCTAGACAAGCTCTCCTGATGGTGAAGACACTGTCCAAGAGGACCTTGTGAGGCCGCCCAGACTGGGCGGGTTTGGACATGGAGTGAGGAATTTCTTGCCTTAGTCAAATTTTGGATTTTCCTGAATGGAGGTATATTGAAATAATGTTTAAGTATAAATCAAATATTGAGTTTCTTATACTTTAAATATTTATCAATATACTTACAAGATGTTTGAGATAGGTCCTAGATCCATAGGATTTAACATGCAGATTTTAGATTTCTGAGGATCCACCAGATTTCAGACTTAGTCATTTTTTCAGGATTTTCAAGATATCAGACTTAGTCATTTTCAGGGTCTCAAGGACATGCATCAGGATGAAGGCATACAAACCTTTAGCAAGAAATTGTTGAGACTTGGATACACAACCAAACCTACAATCTCAAAGGAAAACTAAACCCTAAAGCGAAACAAAGAAAGCAAGAAAAAAAAAGAGGGGGTCCCCATTTGCAATGGGGCGATGTGTGATTACATCACAACAAACACCTAAAACAAATGCAAAACATGGTAAAAGAAGTTCCAAAAACATGCAATTTCTATTATTACAGGCTCATATTCTAGATGAGAAAAAAAAAAGTTGATGATAGGGTATTCAAAGGCCTCCAAAACTTGGAGATTGTGGGATCCTTCCATTTCTAATGTCATTATAAGCAAAGAGATTACATTTGATGAGAGAACAAATTTTGAAAAAGAAGATAGATGTTCATGTCAAGACTATGTGGTTCCATTGAAAGAAATAGCACCTAAAGAACCACTTTTATCCTATGACCATTGCACCATGTCCTCAAATTGAAGAAGGTTCATCATCAGAGGTTATAGAAGAAGGGGTTCAAGTTAAATCAGATGCAGGCATTTATAAATGAAGTAATAATGATGTGATAGAAAAACAACAAATGTCAAAACAAGAGACACCCCTTATTCAAGAAAAGAGACTTCCCAAGTGGACAGTTACTACACTCTTAAAGGCCAAGGAAAATGGGGAGATTCAACAACTTCCTTGATGAAAAGAAGCAAAAAAGAACAACGAAGAACTCAGGGAAAAAGTAATGAATACATGTGATCCAAAAACATATGAGGAAGCCAAAGGAAAAGAAGAATGGGAGAAAGTGATGAAGGACGTAAATAGATCCTTGATGAAAAATCAAACATGGGAAATAGTTCCTTAACCAAAAGGAAAGAATGTTGTGAAATGCAAATGGGTCTATAAGACCAAATATGCACTTGGAGGGACAAAGACATAAAAGGCTCATCTTGTGGCCAAGGGATTTTCTCAGAAAGAAGGTATTGATTACACAGACTTTTGCTTTATTAACCCAGATGGAATCCATTAGGATAGTACTTTCCATGGCAGCTTCATATGGATGAGGAATACATCAAATGAATGTAAAGTGTGCTTTCCTACACGGGGATCTCCTTGTGAGTTATAAATGGAACAACCACCCAAGTTTAAAAAAGGAAGGGAGAAACACAATTCATTTGCAGGCTCAAGAAATTTTTGTATGGACTAAAGCAAGCACCTAGAGCTTCGTATGAAAAGATTGACAAGTTATTCATCAACAAAGGATTTGATTGATGTCAATCTGACCATAATGTGTACATCAAGACTGAGGGAGATCATATTTTGATCATTGTGTTATATGTTGATGACATTATTCTCATAGGATCTTCATCAAGGATGACTAATGACATGACAAAGGAGCTTAAGGGAGCCTTGAAATGACAAATCTTGGATTGCTACATTATTTCCTTGGAATACAAGTGACTCTGGAAGAGGATGGGATCTTTATATCCCAACCTAAATATGGTTTGGACTTGCTGCCCAAGTTCAGTATGTTGGATTGCAAGCTTACTTTGACTCCTATCAACTGAGTGTGAAGCAATTTGCTGAATGTACTTCATCACTTGCTGATATGACACTTTACAAATAGTTAGTTGTGAGTCTTATCTATCTAACTCATACTAGACTTGATATTTCATTTTTAGTTAGTTTGGTTTATAGGTTTATGCAAGAACCCAAGGACAGTCAGTAGCAAGCAACAAAGAGGATTCTCAAATATATCAAAGGGGCAATTCACATGGGAATCAAGTATCTGAGGAATGGTGATAATAAGTTGGTGGGTTATACGAATTCTTACTAGGCAAGATATATTGATACCTGGAGATCTACATCAAGATATGCTTTTCATTTGGGATCTAGACTAGTTACACGATCTTGCAAAAATCAACAAATGGCCCGCTCTTTCTATTATAGAGGCAGAGTATCAAGGAGCTGTGAATGTCACCTAGAAGATTGCTTAGATTCACCAACTTGTAGGAGAGATTGGTATTGTTTAGTCTAGGCCTACTACTTTCCCATGTGAGAATTAAGGAGCTATTCAGGTCGCTCATAATCTAGTGGCCCATGTAGACCATTGATTTAATAATCTTTTGTTATAGTCGACCTATTATGTTTTGTCAGCATTAGGTAGTGATGTAACTTCTTATGTTCAATTGTTGACAATTGTATAACCAATAACCATATGTATTGTCATTGAAAAGGCAAGTCTACACCAAGGAAGGTATGCTGATTTTGGGCCGCCCTATACCAAACAATGAATACAATATATACTAGATAAGCAAATGTTGTCATATAAGTAGTATCTTTACAATTGTGCAGTGCAACCAAGAAGGGATGATTGATCTCGGGTGTTGCCAAACAGAGGATCAAGGGGCAAACGTCTTCACCAAGCCTTTCATGAGGCTAAGTTTGTTCACTTGTGAAAGATGCTCAAAGTTCAGTAAGCTACCATCAAGGGGGGATGTTAGGTGATGATATCTTCCATATGTTATTTGTGCCCTCCAAGTGAGGATGTAGGGGGGATGTTAGAATATGAAATCATGCTTATCAGGCCCAATTTGAGTGATAGGTAATAGCTGGCTCATTGGGATAAGTACTACGTTCTTTTAAAATTTGAAATTTGTGTGGATAGGTTGACCCTAGGAGAAGTGGGTGTGTTTTACTTTTTCCCTCCTAAAAGGCCTATTTAAGCAAGGCACCTTTGCCTTCTTACTCATTCATTCAAGTGAGGTTCTTCAATTCTAGTGTTCTTTGGTGTCTTTAGACACTGCCAAAATCTCTATTTGTTTCTCTTTTAATGGTGTTTTACTTTCTTGCTTTGAGTAGATGTTTGCAGATCTAATGGCAAATCTTTGGTATTCTAATAATTTTAAGTTGAACTTTAGGCTGATTTCAAGACATACAGAACCTTGGAAACATTCTCATCTTTTTTTCTAGTCACCTATGATGGCTTGTGCTTTGGTTAGGATGCAACTTGTATGTACCCATAATAGCCCTTCATAACAGTGTAGCTTCAAAAAGTTTGCTTCTTTTGCATGGAAACTCCCTTTTTCATTTATGCAATAATCAACCTCCACGGGCATCTTATAATATTTGCATAGTGTGGGATTGACTATGTTCAAAACATATAGGTGTCTCCTTAATGCCAATAAAATCTTTCAGAAGATCCTTGTGACAATATTAGGTCATTTTGCATCTCAACTAATTGTACTATCTGGAAACCTATGTTGCTTATTCTAAGGTAGCACACTTTGTATTACTTCAAAACTGCTTCTCTAGTTTTCAAGGAAAGTGAGTTTGGCATGGCAGCATGCTTTAATAGAGTTTGTCAATCTATTAGGTTATAATCATGTTGAGATGGGTCATGCCATGCGAAAGGTCCAAATTCAAATTCCTATGGTTGTAGAGCCCCCATTTTTTTGTAAATTCTAGTAGCTTAGTGGGGTCCATTTACAAATATTGGATGAATTGAGAGTACTGGCCCTCAATTGTAGAATCTAATCCAAGTTACTTTGTCCCAACTAAGGAAAACTACTCAACCAAAAAAAAAAAAGTTAAAATTACTCATCACAAGAATGTTAACATTTCAGTTCTCACCAAATAACCACTAAAACACACTTTATTAGGACAACTATGTGTGGAACCAAATCTCTAATTGCTTGATACAGAACATTACCATACTAAAGCTATTGGCATTGACACAAAAAATAAAAATGTTTTTTCCCTAATTTAATAACAAAGAGCATCTACAACAAATATAAATCATAGTTACAAGACTTTCTAGGACTTGCCGAGACTCAGCAAGTCCCAAGGCAAGCAAGTCAAAGCGAGTCCAATTATGGTCAACTTTGGCCGCTATCAACCATCCCCGACCCAATAATGCATCATAGGTCTTCTTATGTAATGAGATGACTACAAAATTCAAGAGAAACTGTTGAGTTCCAATCATTACCTTTTGGGCCATTAGGACCCCCAATACTTTGATTCCATGTTGTTCTGCTCCCACCAGTTGGAAGTTGGTGGCTAGAGGGTCAGTTTCTCAAGGTTTTTCCATGTATCTTCTGGAAGTACATTCAGTCCTGATCCACCATCAATAATGTCATTTGTTAGATTTCTTCCAAGGATCTCCATGTGCACAATAGTTGGTCTCTTTGCAAGATTGACAGTCAGTAGCATCGGGTCTATAACTTGATCACCATGCAATGGAGGTTCTACTATCAGATCTTCGCCCTTGTCCTTGGTGGATCTTTCCTTACTTTGGCCGTCGTCTATTGTAGTGGTGATTGCAACTCTCAATTATGGCATGCTTTGCAAGAGATCTGCCATTTTTACCGGTATAGTAGTTTGCAACACTTGCCTTGCAATGTTTTTATCTGACTCGGATCTCATGGAAGTGCTTGCATTCTCGTTAGAACGTTGTCATTCCTTTGTCATAGCTTGTTCTATTTCGATCTTTGCTTCTTAGATTCTTTCCTTTTCCGTACGAGGGTCTGGATACACGGCCTTCTTGGTTTGTGCTCTCTAGGATCATGTAATGTCCCTTTTTTTAGCAAGATTGGATATTAGTCTATTCACCATTCCCGTAGGCTAGTTCACTTGGTAAGGGAATGTCTTGGTTGATCTAGGTGGGAAAAATGAATGTTGTTGAGGTTTGAAGAAAGGAATGATGGCTCAACTAATTTTGCAAGCTAAAACAAAATAATATTTTTGGCTAGTGGTATTTTTATATTATTTTAAGATAGCCAAAAACAATAAAATAATTAGCCAAGTATTGGAGCGGCCAAATTGGAAAAACGAAAAATAACTTAAAGATGGAAAATAGACAAGTTGGAAGGTGAAAATGAAATATAATATTTTATTATTATATTTTATATTATTTTTCTCATGAAATCGCCGCCCAAGAGAGAGAAAGAAAAATAAAGAAAAAAAAGAATAATAAAATATTATTTTCTCTCTCCTAGACGCCGCCCTTGGAGAAATAAGGAAAAATAAATTAAATGAAAATCAATAAAAAATATTTTATTATGGCGATGGACTTGAAAATTAATAAAATATTGGTTTATTGGGTCGCCCAACTTGAGAAGGATAAAAGGACATGAATTGATATCATTTTTCATATCATTGATCATTTGACTTTGGCATTTTAGAGTGTTTCTCTTGGTTGTAACGAAGTTTCAGCAGTATTCAAGGATGAAAACCCTTAGATAGAAGTGATTTGGACGAAAACCCAATTCACTATGGGAGATGGTTTCACATAGAAGCCATTATTGAGCTTATTTGCAGGTTAATTGATGGATTCAAGCTTCATTCATCTAGGGTTTGATGAGGACAGCTAGGGTTTGAAGATTGTAATTCAGATTTGAAGATATTTTTGATGGTAATTCATTGATAGATTGATATTGGAGAATTCGGCATTGAAGCGCTTGGCATTGGAGGCTATATTTGTGTTTGTTATTATCATTTGGCTAGCTGGAATTGTGTTTCAGACATCTAAAGGTTCATATCAGATTCAGATTTGAGGGTTTAATGGCATATTTTGGTGACATTTGATGATATTTTGCATATTGGGTCAAATCCCTCCAACCCTAGACCTAGCGGCTACACTTTGGAGGCATTTTTGGCACCTCACAGCTAGGGTTTTGATATCAGACCTTGTATCAGCAGCTACAGATCAGAAATCAGACTTTGTTTGGCTTCATTCATCATTGGTTTTCATCATCTATAGATTGGCGCATGTGGAGACTTCATTGGACATCCATTTGTACATGTTTTGGATCATCTTTGGACTCTATTTGCATTGATATTGTAATCTGATTTTCATATCAGACCTCTACATTTTGTAATCAGCCAACTATCATTCAATAAAGAAGCCAAATTCTTCACTCGGGTATGTTCACTTATGTTTTGTGTTAGTAATTAGTTGTATTAGTGAGATGATAATTTCATTTAGAAGCATTATTTGGTATTATTTCATTATCATATTGCAATCTTTCCATCTACAACACTTTTCAAGCATATTGATGAAAACAAAACTTGAAAACCCTAAGTGAATTGAAAGAAAAATAAATCAAAAATTCAGGACAGTGAGCTTAATTTTCAAATCAGAATTAGACAAGGTTCTTACAAATCAAGTCAGGAGAACCTCCTAAAGGCATAAACAAAGATTTTCATGATGCTCATTTATCCAAATATTCTGCACTACCACCTTGGTACGAGAAAATTGGAGACTACTTGTCAACATCAACATTTCCAAAGGATATGCCATCGGGGGAAAGAAGGAAACTAGCACTTAAAAGCAAAACATTTCAACTAATCAACAAACTCCTATATAAAATGGGCCTTGACCGCATCCCAAGAAGATGTGTGATGCAGAAAGAAATAAGAGATGTGTTGGAAGAAGCATACGAAGGATTGGCAAGTGGCCATATGGGACTGGATGCCACTGCAAGGAAAGTCCTCTTAGCAAATCTGTGGCGGCCAACACTCCATACAGATGCAAGAGAGTGGGTATTTGGATGCGACAAATGCTAGAGAGTAGGGAAGCCATTGAAAAGGGATTATATGTCACTCTCACCATCCCAGCCACGAACTGCTCGAATGGTGGGGACTGGACTTCATAGGCCTTCTCAAGGTTAGTCACTTACACAGATGTAAATATATCGTAGTAGCAATGGAGTACCTAACGAAGTGGGCACAAGCAAGAGCCTTGCAAGACAATACAACATTATGGCAAGATTTATCTACAAGCAGATAGTTACGAGGTTTGGCATACCAATACAGATAACTAGTGACAAAGGGGAGCAGTTTGTGAATCATGTGATCCAATTAATGATGAGTGAGTTCTAGATCTTACATTCCCTCTCTAGCCCATACTATCCAAGAGCAAATGGCCAAGCAGAGTCAACAAATAAAGTACTTTTCTCAGTTATCCACAAATCCTGTAGTATCGAAGGAACGGATTGGGAAGAAAAGTTACCAGTAGTACTATGGACTTATAGAACAACATACAAGGTAACCAAAAGACATACACCCTTCCAACTAACGTATGGACAAGAAGCTATGGTTCCCATAGAGTACATGGTAGCTAGATTGAGAATAGCCATGGAAAATCGGTTGGGTGATAGGGAAAGTCTTAAGGAAAGACTCCTTCAACTAAATAAGTTAGATGAACGAAGGATATTGGCACAATGGGCAACCGAAGTAATGCAAAAGAGGAGGAAATATTGGCATGACAAACACCTTTGGAGAATGAACTTCAAGCTCGAGCAGTTACTACTAAAATATAACAATCGTAACGAAATCAAACTAAGTTTAAAATCATGTTGGCTAAGACCATTCAAAATCCGAGAAATATTAGCAAACATGTCCATAAGGCTAGAGAATTTAGATGGAACCCTGATAAAGGATGTTGTAAATGGTTCTAAATTAAAAATTTATAAGGAAAGACAAGAGGCTCATGCAACAGTAAATATGATAGATTTAGACTGGGAAGATATTGAAGATAAAGAACTGAGTGAGAAAATGATGGACAATGATACAGAAACTGGTGGAATTGCACTACTAGACACACAACCAAACTTAACTACGTACTTGTTCGGCCCACCTACACGATCAATTAAGATCTATAACTACTGGCATATGTACTCACCATATTGTGGCCAATGTCGTGGGTATGTCAATTCTGAATATGTTAACTTCGATGAACCCTCTAGAGACCCTGCTAGCCAAAGCATTGTGGAAGAAGATTCAGATGAACTGGCAAAAGGATATCAAATCTCATTGACAAGTATCCCTTCTTGCTCCCAAAGGAAACAATCACTCTATATCATCAACCAGTCTTTGTCATAGAGCATTCACTTGTAGTGGAATGCTCAGGGTATGACCAAGCCATCCGAGAGGTCAGAGAAAGATGCCAATTAACAAGTCTCTCTGCACCACCATCTAGAGTTTGGCAGACAATGCATAATTCCGTAACAAATATTTCTGTGCGAGACGAACTAGTAACCTGGTACCAACAACCAAAAGGGCCAAAACTAATGGATTCAAGGCAACCATCAGAAGGTATGGATCAATTTAACATTGTCGATAAAAATTTTAAATTGGAATATGTAGACACATGTTGTATTAATGAATGTTACAAGGGAGTGTACAAAAGTTGTATATTTCGACACAATACAAAAGTAAGGGTTCAGACTAAGAGAAAATTGGAAAATGGGGAAGAAGAGCTAGAAAGAAAAAAAAAAGTGGACACCACAAAATAAAAAGGAAAAAATTAAAGCAAAACGAAAAACATTTGATGGGGTAGGAAAGGACAAAAATAGAGAAAGAAATAAAAGAAGAAAATTATATAGTCCATTTAAATTACCTTTTATGCCGACCGTATGCCTCATTTGGAGTCTAACTTGCCAATTGTACGACCTCCTAAACTTGTCGTACACTGTTTTGCTCCTCCCTTTGTCGCATGACCTTATCCCTTGGCCATACGATTTGGTTCTTGCACTATGCAACCTAGAAAATTCTTGTATAGCTGTACGACTTATAAATTTAACCATTATGCTAGCCATACGACATCATTCTTCTAGTTTGGCAGTCGTATGATTTGCTCCTCCTTTGATAGAATACAATTTGTTGTGGTATGGCCTAACAGTACACCTCAATATTTTTCTTACCATGACGTACGACGTATGCACACAATTCTTTCTGATGAACGGTCAATAATTATTCAAATTCTAGCCATCATACGACCTACAAGTTACCTTTGTCGTATATCTTATTTCACAATTTCTTGTTGGTCGTAAGACTCCTCCCTTCCTCAACCACCGTATGGCCCTTCAAATGTGGCTTTAAACAAATTTTTCAACCCAACCATACACCCTAACTTGTATATCATACAACTTTTTTTTTGCAATACGGCCTACCTTCATTCTCTTTAACTCTATTGTACAAGTTGACCAACTTCACGTTTCAGCTAGCATAAGACGAGCAATTTTTTGGCTTGCAATCAGCAGTATGACATTGGCGGGAAGAATCAAAAATCAGTTGGAATAAATTGTTTGTTTGAGTCTCGAGAATTTAAAATTAATTGTGAGGAGTTAACAAAACAATTATTTCAAGACTATGCAACTCAAGAAGTTCAGCGATTGCAAGCAACAATCATGGTTGGAAAAGATAAAAAGATAATTGTAGACAGTGCAAGTAGTTCTTCAGGGTATAGACCAAAGCTCTTAAAAACATCAACAAAAAAGAAAGGGAAGCAACAGAAAATAAAGTAAACACGGTAGAATCTCACTTGGGAGAGTTTTGACAGCCACGAAATGTCATCTATGGTGAGCAAATAGTCCTGAAGATCACCCATTCAAAAATGCACTAAGGGATAACCGAGTAGATAAAGTAATACAAGTTCCTCATTTTAATTTTTAAGAATTTGAGTTGTACCTAATAAGCATGGTAGCTAACTATGATAGAAAAGAGCAAAAGTCCATTATAAAATATATGGAATCCACGGTGACCATTACATATACTTTTGAGGATTTTCGCCAAGTATTTGGCATCCCATGCTCAGGAATATCAGTATCGAAATCACCAACGAATATAAGACAAAGCAAAAAAGAAGTGACCATTCAACTACTCTATAGGAACAACCTTACAAAACAGGAACAAGCATACATTTGGAGTAAGGGATGTAGACGGCAAATTAGTTATAGTTATATAATTATGCTAAGATACCGGATTCTTACCTTTACCTTGTCATGCTCGTCTGGGTACGGCTCGGGTACGAGTGTGGGGACGAGATGGCGGGGTATTCGTTGCGGGTTCTTGCATGTGCATATCCAGGTGAAAGTCGAAAAAAAATGCCATGGGTGTTGTTATCCAAGTGTTGAAAGCTCATTTTGTCATCAGTCTCGCGGCCTCACTTTCTCTACACCGACACACATAGATCACTTTCTCTACAACGCATGGCAATCATTTGAAGGTTGACGTTTGATAAAACCGAAACGTTATTCTACCCTAGTTCATTTTGTATTGACATTCGACAAATAAGTGAATTATGAATATTTTCTTTTTAATTTATGAAGTATTTAATTATTTTGTTTGTTGACAATTATGAGTATTAGTATTTTTAAAAAATTTATATATTATAATTATCTATATAATGTTATAAATTATATTTTATATTTTATAAATAAAATTATAAATTATAATTATATATTATATAATATATAATATATTATAAATATATATATAATATCATAAATTATTTTATAATTTATAAATAATATATATATATATATGTTGTCATACTGTACTCGAGCAAAAAAAATTGCCATATCCGCGTACTCGAACCCCGAAACCATACCCTTCCCCATACCAAGATCGGCAACTTAGTAATTATGTTTTGGTTTCTTGGAGAGATTAGTTGTCATCTCACCCGTTGTATGTAGTTACTTGGGTAGTTGCCGCTGGTTGGAAGTAACTAGCAACCGTTGGCCACTTATATATACTTTCATTGTCATTGACAAAGGGACCACATATAGTGAGAACTCCCTATACTACTATATAAGAGCATATTAATGAAGAAACTGTGATATCATTCTGGTATGAATCTTTTATGAGATTGGCTATGAATCTGTTATATTCATTGGGATAGTATATTTTGTTTACTCTATGTATTGAAGCATATTCAATTAGGCAGTAAACAAGGGAAACACAGGGTTGTATATAGCAG
This sequence comes from Cunninghamia lanceolata, assembly GCA_027924645.1. Classification (NCBI taxonomy): domain Eukaryota; kingdom Viridiplantae; phylum Streptophyta; class Pinopsida; order Cupressales; family Cupressaceae; genus Cunninghamia; species Cunninghamia lanceolata. The sequence continues at coordinate 2,770,137 of BSBN01000931.1, forward strand.
ATGATGAATGGAAATGTATCCTGGATCTCATTAAGGGCGGGTTAATGGGGGCAACACAGGCATTAGACATTGCTATCTGAACGATCGAATACATGGTTGGGATCAATAAAGGAACAATTTGTAACTAGGCAACTGTATTATCAGCTAGAATCTAGGAGTTTTTACCTTTGAAACACAAAACCTTCTATATGACATGGTAGGCAATTACATTGTTTTTGGATACAATTCTTACATAAGTACCATTAGTTACAGCTAGCAAATTTCAACCAAACACGGATTATGATCCCTATTAGCCATCTATTTTTAGATGGAAAACTTTGGGTTCACAGGTTATGACAGGAAAAGGAGAGGACGCCAAGACAACTACACGAAAGAGGAAAAATATAAATGTAGATTCCTCTTCTGAAGATGAACCCACAAAGGAAGGTGATAGTGAAGAAGATAAGGACGATGAATTTATTGACTTGACTACATGTCCCTCTGACACCACACCTGCAGAACTTCCTCCAGCCACCACACCGATTGAACTATCCAAGGAAGCTTCAGAACAGACAAACGAGTGGTCAAATTTACTAGGGGCTTCCATTGAGGTCAAATAGTATCCTCCTTGAGCCCTACACAGGAAACAGGACAACAAATAGAACAAGAATCTCAGTCACTACTTAGTTTTCATGAACCATAAGGAAGTATTTAGCCATTATAGGAAGGAAGTCCTCAAAAATTGCATGAGGAATCAAAATTAGAGGAGGAATCTCATAGCCCTATTCGTGAGGAATCAATATTACAAGAAGAATCTCATAGCCATGTCCCTAGTAGTGATGAGGAAATCACCATACAACTATCTAAACCAAACCCCGGTGATCCACTAGGAACCATTTGTAGATAGCAAAATAATAGTTTAAGTAAACAAATATTGTAATTAGTTGTCGGCATCAACCGACGGGTCGGGTCGAGTAGTTTGGAGTCGGTACCAACGGTTGGCATCACAACCAACCTTGGCCATGAGTATTTAAGTCGTCAATGCATTGTAGTTCGAGACATGGATGATTTGACAATAGTTATTATGCAGACATTGGAGTCACAATGAATATGTATGTTGCTGTCATGAACATTGTAATGTTCCTGTGAATCAATGATAAATACAATATTCCGTTCTGAGTAATGCTGTTATGTTGGCATGATGCACTATACTACTACTTAATTCTGTTTACTTCATATTCTGTAAAACACACCGTACTGCAGTAAACATTTGGCGCCGTTGCCAGTACAAAAACGGGTCGAGGGTGACAAGTCGATGACAAGTTGAGACGTCCGATGCCATCAGACAAGTGACATCGTCAAAACAAGCCGTCGAGTGTAACTAGCATCAAGGAAATGGCAGCGTAATGGGGCAACCAATTGACACCGACGAGGAAGTACAAGACAGAAAGCACGTAGAAGAAATAATACAAGAAATTCAGGAAGAACGCGAGGGGAGCGACAGAGAAGAGAATGAACCCAGAAGCCGAGAAGATGAAGTAACTCAGGAATTGGTCAAATTGTGGTTATTATCAGTCAGACAATACGTGCGAGACAAATCTATCCGCAAAGAGGTTCCAGAGGAGGTTATTTTAGAGAACCTGTGTGTCAATAGCGAAGTGGATAATCTTTTGAACTGCATTCCTCGACTTCTGGCAAGGAACCTGATAGCCTTCCAAGATATTCGAGAAGAGAGAGAGAGGGAAGTGCGATGACAACAAATTCTCAAAAGATATGAAGAACGTCTGAAACAAGAGGAGGAACGTGACGCTGATCGCCGTCGCACGCCGTACAACTGAGAAAGGGTAAGCATAATTAATGCCCATACAACTTAATAAGGACAAGAATAAATTACCAATGGGGCAAGCAACACCAGAAGAAATAGTGAGAAGATCATTAAGACTAAAAGAACAGGAAGAACGCAAAAAAAGATTGAAACAAATTTTTGAAAAAGAAAATGAACGACATGAAGAGGTAGATCAAGGGGTTGATGAACATAATTTTAGAACACCAATAACAAATAGAGGAAAAGAAAATAATCTGACAAAAGAACTAGAGGATAGTATACGTCGGATTGTGGCATTGTCCATTTCAGACGAGAGGCCGAGGAACAGAGGACCTGAGCCCGAAACCCCTACACAGAGGGAAAACCAAGGAGAGCCAGAGGTAACTCGAAGTGTAGAGGACGCCGAAACCGGAAGTGGGAAGGAACCGTACGTGGCCGGCAGTGTCGAGAAGACACCGAAACGACACGGTAGAACCAATCCAATTGGGTCAAAGACACAGAGAGGGTACCTCGGGAAAAAGATGGTGACCCCACCGGCGAGTGAAAGGCAGAAGTTGCCAAAATTCATGGGGAACGGGTCAGAGGATCCTATCCGGCACTGTAAAACGTGTGAAACCATATGGGTGGCAAACGGACAAGAGGACGAAGACTACTGGGTAAAAGCATTTCCAGCGACGCTAAGAGGTATTGCCATTGACTGGTATACAGACCTAGGGGCAGCAAAGAAAACCTCATGGGACGAACTAAGAAAAGCCTTCGAGAACGAATTTAAACTTCTGAGAGACGACAATGAGATTGTAGCAGAAATCTACAATACCAAACAAGGAAAGAATGAAAATGTAAGGGCATATAATAGAAGGCTCAAAGAATTACTCGGGAAACTGGAAACGCAGCCAGCCGATGGACTGAAGAAAAGATGGTTCATTGAAGGGCTAGTCTCGTCATTAACGAAAAAGATGAAAGTGGTACCCCCATCGTCGTACGCGGAAGCGTACAATCGGGCAATGGACATAGAAAGTGAAAGCAAAACATCATCCCGAAGTAAGAGAAGAACTGAAGATGATGACAGTACGGGGGACGACAGCAGTGAAAACGAGCCGAAAACCATTCAGGCATTGAGAAGGGACATGATCCGAATAATGAAGGAAATGAAAATGGATAAGGAGACAACTAGAGAAAGTCGAGAGTTATGGTGCACAAAGTGCAATGGGGAAGGTCACATAAAGGCAAACTGCCCGAGAAAATTATTTTGTGACATTTGTCAGGTAATGGGACATTCAATCAAGGAATGTCCATTTAACTTGAAAGCAAGAAGTACCCAAGTGTTGTTCACACAGGGAGAATCATCAACCCCGCCGACCACACCGCCGAAGCCTCAAAATAGTCCGAATGCATCCCCCGGAGGATACAGGAATAACAGAAGGTTTAACAATAACAACCCCAGAAACAGATTGCAGTATGACAGCAAAGGGCGACCGATGATACAGTGCCGGCAGTGCAACGAGTGGGGACACTTTGCAAGAGAATGCCCCAACAACAATCAGAACACAATAAATGCATTGTGCAAGTGGTGTGGGCCTGGTGATCACGAAGAAAAAGACTGTCCGAAGCAGAAAGGGGTAAACCTTATCAATCTCAAGGAAAATAATGAAGAAATCCTTGCTATCACCCGAGCACAGTGGAAAAAGGCCACTTATCCAGATCCCCGTACGGAAAAAGAAAGACTCCGTGAGGCACGAAAGGAAGTGGAAGCTGCCATGAAAACCGAACAGAGGAACTCAGACAAGAAGGTAACCGCAACCCTACGAGCGGAATCAAATAAGAACATAGCAAGTCAAGTATTGCAAACTACCATACCAATCAAATTGGCGGACCTCCTCCAGAGCTTACCTCAGTTAAAAGTAGCAATATCCAAAGTAATGGAAGGTAACTCGCACGAAGATGAAGCCCACACAACAGAAGATGTTATAGTGGAACCACCGCCAATGGGAGAACAAGTACTCGACCCGAGGTTGCTAGCGATAGACACCAGGAAGAAACCGGCCGTAGTGAATATGGAAATACTTGAGAGAAATTTGACAAATACAATAGTCGACGGGGGATCTGGAGTAAATGTATTACCGGAAGAAACCTGGAAAAGCCTCGAGAAGCCTACCCTATGGCCACAAAACTTCCAGTTAGTGGGAGCCGACCAGCACGGGATCAAGGCGCTGGGAGTGCTAATGGCTCAAAAAGTAAGAATCGGTACCCAACAATTTTTGTTAAATTTTGTAGTCATAACAGCACAGAATGCATCATACGATGCATTACTCGGTCGAGGATGGCTAATAGCCGCCAAGGCCAACCACAACTAGAAGAAAAACACTCTATCCATAGAAAATAAACATAAGAAGTTTGTCATTGACTTGAGGACACAAACCGTCAGTGAAGAGTTGGCCTCAGATTCTGACTCTGATGGAGGGGACTCGACAGAAAGTGGGAAAGGGCCGATGGAGCCCGATGATGAAGGGGTGCTGAAATTACAAGAATGCTCAGAAGACGAGACAAATTCATTCAGTGGGCTATTCCATTGGCAGATGGAAGACTACGAGTTTTTTCCACCACAATGCAACATGATTTCAATAAAAGAAATCGGCGAAAGCTCGGGAATGACGAGTGAACGGAAAGACGACAGTGAAGCATTGGAACGGACAAGGATTAGGGGAAGGAAGTGGCCCACATGTTCCCAGCGACATATGGGGAATATAAGGAAGGGAATGTAGAAGTAGACAGCACGCCGGCACATCAGTTTGAACCGGAAAAGAAGATTATGTACGAAGAGCCAGTAACGAAGAGAATTAATCTCGGCAAGGAAAGCAACCCAAAGATAATTCTGGCCGGCGACGACTGGAATCCAATACTCAAGGCAGCAGCGTTCAGAATCTTTCTAGAGTACAAAGATGTGTTTGCCTGGACCTACAAGGACCTAAAGGGGATACCACCAGAACTATGCGTCCACAGAATTCCACTCATATCAGGAGCACGCCCAGTACGGAAAAGGCCATATCGCATGAATAAGAACTACGCAACAAAAGTGCAGGAGGAAATTGAAAAAATGCTTGAGGCAGGAATAATCTTTGAGGTAGAAACAAGTGAGTGGGTGTCACCGATTGTAATAATAATAATATCACTTAAGAAGGAAGGGGGACAAATCAGGATTTGCGTGGATTTTAGATGTCTGAATGCAGTAACAATCAAAGACCCCTTCCCCATCCCATTCACAGACTCCATTTTGGAAGAAGTGGCCGGTCACAAGATATATTCCTTTATGGACGGATTTTCGGGGTATAACCAGATCAGCATCGCCGAGGAAGACAAACTGAAGACAACATTTGTGATTGAAAACGAGGTATACGCATACAACCGGATGCCGTTCAGTCTGTGCAATGCACCAGCCACCTTTCAAAGGATTATCCTACACATATTTGACAAAATGTCGGTGGGAAACTTCAAGGCATTCCTCGACGACTGGTCAATTTACAGCGACCAGCAGACACACCTCAAAGCCCTCACCGAATGCATGGAGCATTGCAGGGCCGCACGGTTGGCCTTAAACCCGAAGAAGTGTCGGTTCATGGTGTCACAAGGGAAACTTCTTGGCCATATTGTATGCCAAGCAGGACTAAAAGTAGACCCGGACAAGATTCGGGTAATTGTAGAAATGGAGGCTCCAGGAGATGTCACCGGAGTAAAGTCTTTTCTCGGCCATGTCGGTTACTATCGGAGATTTATCAAAAAATTTGCTCAGGTATCGCACCCATTGGACATGTTGACAAGGAAAGGGGTGCAGTTTGTCTGGTTGGAGGAACAACAGAAAGCATTTGAAGAACTAAAGACAAGGCTCATCAGTGCACCTTTCCAAGCCTATCCAAACTAGGACAAGGAATTCCACGTGCACGTGGACGCATCAAACTTTGCAATTGGTGCCCCACTTGCACAGGTAGGATCTCATGGTTTGGATCATCCAGTGTACTTTGCCAATCGGTTGCTCTCCAAAGTGGAACGGAATTACAGTACTACGGAAAGGGAGGCTTTGGGAATGGTCTACTCCGTACAAAAATTCAGACATTATCTCTTGGCAACACCATTCACTTTTTATGTGGATCATCAAGCTTTAATGTATCTAGTCAACAAACCGATTATTCAAGACAGAATTAGTAGATGGTTGTTACTTCTGCAAGAATTTACTTTCACCATTATTGTACGGCCAGGAAAAAGCCATGTAATTGTCGACCAGCTCTCAAGGATGAAATCAGGAGAACCAGGAGATGGCGTCAATGAAGACTTTCCGGATGCCCACCTATTCCAAATAGCTGCCTTGCCGCCATGGTACGAGAAAATTGATGAGAACTTGTCCACTTCAACGTTTCCGCCAGAAATGTCTACAAGTGAACGACGGAAGATTGCACTGAAGAGTAAGACATTTCAACTAATAAACAGGTTGCTCTACAAAATGGGGCCCGACCAAATTCTCCGAAGGTGTGATGGAAGAAGAGATAAGGGGTGTATTGGCAGAAGCACATGAGGGACTGGCAGGGGGACATATGGGTCCCGACGCCACGACACGAAAAGTTCTACTCGCCGGCCTATGGTGGCCAACGTTACACACAGATGCCCAAGAGTGGGTAATTCAATGTGATACTTGTCAGAGGGTAGGGAAACTGCTAAAGAGGGACTATATGCCACTATGGCCATCACAACCTCAAGAGCTTTTTGAGAGATGGGGGTTGGATTTTGTAGGGCCACTGAAAGTCAACCAACTACACCGATGTCGGTACATAATAGTGGCTATAGAATATTTGACGAAGTGGGCGGAAGCGAAGGCACTGTAAGATAACACTGCATTAAGTACGGCAAAGTTCATATACGAGCAGATCGTGACGAGGTATGGGATCCCAATTCAATTGACGAGTGACCGTGGGGGACATTTCGTCAACCACGTCATCCGACTTATGACTACGGAGTTCAAAATCCTGCACACCCTATCAAGTCCGTACTATCCAAGGGCGAACGGGCAAGCAGAGTCAACAAACAAGGTGCTCGTTTCGGTAATCCACAAGTCATGCGGTATCGAAGGGTCGGACTGGGAAGAGAGGTTACCAACAGTGTTATGGGCTTACCGAACCACTTATAAGGTAACGACTGGACACACTCCTTTCCAGTTGATGTATGGGCAAGAAGCGGTAATACCAACAGAATACCTGGTTCCAAGTCTGAGAATTGCAGTGGAAAATAGACTAGGAGATACGGAAAGTCTGGAAGAAAGACTATTCCAGTTGAATAATTTGGACGAGAAAAGAATTTTGGCTCAATGGTCAACGGAAATTATGCAGAAACGCCGGAAGTATTGGCACGACAAACACATACGGAGAATGGAATTCCAGCCGGGGCAGTTAGCCCTCAAATATAACGGTCGTAACGAAATTAAACCGGGTAAGTTCAAAGTTTGTTGGTTGGGACTGTTCAGGGTACGGGAAATACTGGACAATGGAGCTATAAGGCTGGACAACATTGACAGAACCCAAATCAAGGACACAGTGAACGGATCAAAACTGAAGAAATATAAGCAAAAAAGGGAAGAAACAATAGAAATCAATATGTTGGGATACGCAATGCTGGAAGAGACAACAGAGGGGACCAATGGAATATGTTTCCGGAGTGCACCATATGAACCTGTAACTGGGTTTTTTGGACCAAGAACAATGCAAACTGGCATTCGAGAAGGGATAATCGATAGCGACATTATCGAAAATGGCGATGATGACACTCAGAATGACGAGGAACAGGCGTGGAACCAGTGGATAGCCGAATGCAATAAGGTAAGAGATAAGTTCAAATTCTTATTACCAAGAGAAATAAAAACCCCGGTGAAAAGGTATGTAGCAGAGGCCATGTTCATAATTGAAAGATCACCCTATGAGAATGAAGTCCTACAACTAAGGTTGAAGAACAAGGGGACTCCATATGTCCAGATTCCAAGAAGTCGAATTTGATAAGCGAAGTTCAGGACCAAGGGTATAAGGATGAACAGCGACGGAAAAACATTTAAGTGGACCCAGGAACCGATGGGATGGAACTTAAGGTTGATACAAGAAAAAAATACAATGGTGGATCGAATATGGGAACTGGAAGAAGTCGATCAATGCTGCTCCAATGATTGCCTCTGACAGAAAGGGTATATTCAGTGTATATTCCGCCACATAACAGAAATTGAGGTCGTGGAAGACGAAATCGAGGAGGCCATCGGAACCACACAGCAGCAGCGAAGAGGTAAAGAAAAAACAGAGTTAAAAAAATTTAAAAAAATTAAAAAAAAAAAGTTTCAAGTCGTACGACGTACTACTGGCCGTACAGCGTACGCTGGTTGTACGAAAAAGACTGTACGCTAGTCGTACGCCGTACGCTGATCGTACGACGTACGGCCAGCCAACAACAAAAAAATATAAAAAGGCCATACTAGGCCGTACTTGGCATTTAAAAAAGGAGGGGTCGTACTAAGCCGTACTTGTCAGTTTTGACTTGGCATTTTCGTCCGTACTTGGCATTCTCGAGGTCGACCGTCAGGGAAAAGAAAGCATTGGCCAACATCGGCTCAGCATCAGCTTGGCATCGGCACTTTGGCACTCAAATACCTAGCATCGGAATTGTTAGAAAAATTGGATAATGGACAAGGGCAAAAAGATTGCAGCCTACAGACCAAAGATTGCATCGGAGGAGAGGAAGAAAAAAGAGGTGATGTGGGAGAAAAAGGAGGAGAGTGAGGCAGCCCTACAAACAAAGAAGAAAGAATTGACAGAGCACATTTAGAGGTCCCACCAACAGTTAGCACAGCAAACAGAGGCCACGGAAACAGAAAAGGCCATGGCATCAGGCTTAGAAGCCAAGTTGAGGGGGATGGAGGCTAAGATGAAAGACATGGGAGTACAGCTTGAGGCAAAGGAGGCAGAGGTAGTGAAGGCTAAAGCACAAGTCATGGAAGCCGGTCACATGGTAAAGGCAGCAAGAGAGCGAGAGCTAGTAGCCCAACACCAGCTGCGGCAAAGGACCGAGGAAGCAAGGAAGCTGCAAGCACAACAACGATCAGCCACCCCAACCTCGTCAGTACACCCAAGGACGTCTTCCCAACCTCCACACTCTCAGTAGGATGGTTAAGTTTTGTCATAATTTTGTCATTTTGATGTGAATGTCGTCTGGAAGACGACCAATTTTGAGGGGGGGATAGATGTAGACAGCAAAATAATAGTTTAAGTAAACAAATATTGTAATTAGTTGTCAGCATCAAGTGATGGGTCAGGTCGGGTAGTTTGGAGTCGGTACCAACGGTTGGCATCACAACCAACCTTGGCCGTGAGTATTTAAGTCGTCAATGCATTGTAGTTCGGGACATGGATGATTTGACAATAGTTATTATGCAGACATTGGAGTCACAATGAATATGTATGTTGTTGTCATGAACATTGTAATGTTCCTGTGAATCAATGATAAATACAATATTTCGTTCTGAGTAATGCTGTTATGTTGGCATGATGCACTATACTACTACTTAATTCTGTTTACTTCATATTCTGTAAAACACACCGTACTGCAGTAAACACCATTCAGCGGTACATACAGGACTTAGAGTCGATGGCCCATATTATGAGTGAGGTGGCTAACATTGCAAGAAAGTTGGACAACATTCACTCTCCCTTAGTCCTATAGGAGGCTCGTAAGATTCAACACTTTGTCGAGGGTGAGCACCATGAAGAATTTACAAAAAAAATTCGCTCAAGGGTGGCCTACCACCGAGCTACCAAAAATGAAGCACAATTGGCATCCTGCACAAATGGTCCCCACCTTTGGTGGATCGGATGGTAAAGTTTTAGAAGCTCTATATTCTATTGAGTCTAAATTTCCCTATGTGTACTTCATGGTACAAAATGAAATAGCCACTTATCGCAATATTGAAGCATGCATTGATGAGTCGGTACGTATTTCTCAAAAGTTAGGAGAAGAGCTAGAGGATCAAAGCCTAAGGTTCCAAGCACAGCTTGCACAGCAGACTTACCTTACAGACTTGGACAAAACTAAGGTAGCAAATAAGGAAAATGAACTTGCTCCTAGAAGGACAAAGAAATGGAGGAGAACGAAAACAAATGGCTGATAAAGATAGAGAAATTGATGAATTGAAACTTGCTAATGTGAAACTTGCTAATGAGAAGGCAAAAACTCAACTTACGGAAGTTGTACAAATGATCAAAACTTCTCAGGAAAGGGAACTCCTGGCAGCTCATCATTTTAAGCTAAGAACGGAAGTGGTTTACAAACTGTGTACTGTTGCTTTTCAACATTCAACTCCTTCATCTTTAGTGTCTACACAACCAGGGACATCTTCTCACCCAGCCCCTTAGTAATGATGGTTTTGTCTACTTTCCATCGTCTAGAAGACAACTTTTATTTTGGGGGGGGCTGATGTAGATAGATAAACACATATTAGTTATAGTTTACATTAGTATATTATATAGTCGGTGAGAGTAGTTATGACTCGTCGGTTGATTGAAGTCATTGTGGGTAGTTGTCGACGGTTGGAATCTCTTAGCAACTGTCGGCTAGTTTAAATACTTCTCTTGTAGTTGGGAAATGTACCACATGTTGATAATAGTTCCTGTACTACAACTCTGTATAAGAGCATGATCCTATATTAATAAAAGAACTTGTTTTGCATCGTTCTGAATTATTGGTATGAATCCTTGATGGTTTCTGTTTACTCTGTTATAATTAGAAATATATTAAGAAGCCAGTAAACAATGATGATATACAATTTTACCATTTAAGAAGGAAAATTGTTCAAACATTATCCAATCAAAATTGTTTATTTTTAATTTAAACAATTTTTAAAATTATTTTTATTGTGTTTTAAATTTTTTTTGTAAATTGAGTTATAATAAGATATTTTATTTCATACAATGTTTCCTCAAATTTTGTGCAGTCTTATTATGTAAATTTATATTTGGAAATATGTTGATGTGTGTCATAATCATTCATATATTTGTAATTCTGTAGAGGTGAAAAGTGCGTCCCTAGCACTTTTCCCCATTCATTATAGACTTGCCTTGACCTTTGTCCTTGATGTAATAATCTAGTGCTGAGGTTTAACAATAAAAAGGAAAAAAAATCACAGAGAGAAAATAGTATATAGAAGTGCAAATCTAGAGTATTTTATTATTGAGCATTTTTTCTGCAGCAATCTTTAATTGCTGCATGATGTTTCTGAAATGCAGTTTCATAATCAATCAAAGTATGCTATTTTGAGTGATTATGCTATTTTGATTGATTCTTAGTATTAGTTCAAGAGAATAAGCTGCATTTTTTTCACACTAAGAAAGGGCCTGTTTCTTGAGCAAGATTGTTTGGCTGTCTCCTATGTTTTATTTTTTGTATGTGTGTGCTTCATTTCCGCAATATAGATTAGCAGTTGAGATTAACTGAGAATTTTATAGTTGCAAGTGTGTGTAATTAATTATGTTAGAAGTTTAGAACATATGTTGTTGTGTTTGATTAATTAGTTGGCATTAGTTTAGTTCTGTTCGATGTTTTCTGGTTTTCAGTACTGCTAAATATTTCTGAATTTCAACAACTTTCTCTATCTTTTATTTAGTTATTCTTCTTTCCTCTCATCATTCTTCTATCTACTCCTAATCACTAGTTTAGGATTGCATTCGTTATGGTTACACTTAGTCCAAGAACCTATAGTTCTGGTGTATATATATTGCCACGACAGAGTCATAAGATTACACCCCTGGTTTGATAAAGGTATAGTTTAACCCTACAATAATAATGACACCCGCAAGAGCATTGACCCAAGTTCAATTTCCTCCTCGCCACACTAAGAAGACTCGTAAAGCCAGAAAAAACGTTGCCAGTTTGTGGGCTAAGAAATGTGAAATGGTTCCCTACCCAGCAATAAAGGCAGCTCATAACCTCACCCAAGATTTACTAAGAACCCATAATTTCCATTAACGATAAAGTCTGTCCATAGCCCCAGCATTGTGTGGTCAGGTTATGCCCAAACATGGAATAATTCAAGAATAACCCATCTTACACACACACAGCAATAAAGATGGCAACTAACCTTGCCCGAGATTCCCAAAACCAATAAAATCAATATTTGTAATAAATGATTAACTTACAGTACAAATGAACTTATGCATGCATTGGAAGTGAATTGACTGCCCACCTCTTTATATGTATATGCATCTTAAATTCTTGTCTATAAGATTTGTTACTTTTAAGTATTTCAGGGAAAACAATTTGTTCTAGACATCCCCACACGCACAGCTTCAACAGGTGAAATTATGGTTATGGTCTTACCATTTTCACCTGGTGGGGATAGGCCTGGAACCCTTCCCGCCAACTGCAATTGCTTCACTGCCAATGCCTTTTCACAGAAACCCACCGTGGCAGCCAGCATTGGAAACCCCAACATGACTGTAAACCTTCTGCTAACCCCTAATCCATCTTTTTCATTATCCTCCTCCCCTGCAACTAAAGGGGTAGCCTGCACAACATATAGCTTGCAATTTTTTTGTTGCCTGGCTGATGTTTTGACGGTGTAAGGAGATTTGAATCGAATCCTGCTGCCAAAAGTTGAAGCTTGTCGGCATAGAATTAAACGTTGGTTTATGAGGCTATCAGATAATGATTTTGCTCTCAAAATTTTGGTTTCAGGGTTGAAACCCGCAAGGACAAACATAGTGGAAATCCTTATTGATGGCTTAATCAAATCAAAGATCGCTCATTAATGGGAGCATTGAAACGATGCACACGAAAACAATATGGAAGTTGTTGATATTGATTATTGTCATAATGATTATCAAATTTCTAGAAACTTGGTGAAGAATTTTGGAATTAGACGGGTGGCATGCATTTTCCAAGAATGGCAGAAAATGAATGATTGTGAGCGAATGAAGGAGAGTGTTAGGATAAAGGACATGCCACATGTCGAAACGTCAGAGTTTTTGAAGATGCTCTAGATACAGTTTGATGCTTGACTACGCATCAAGAATTTGAAGGAGCCGATATGTCTTTTATATGGAAGGTTCGCTATTGATGGAATGATATACAATTTTACTATTTAAGGAGGTATTTCCTATTTTGAATAAAATTTGAGGACATGAGGTTGTGTGCAGATTTCAAAAATATGAACATGCCATCTAAAGGATAATTATCCATTGCCAAATATAGAAAACCTTATGCAAAATGTGAATAGATCAAATTGATATTCATGATGGATGACTTCTCTAGATACAATCTTACTAGTTGGTAAACATGCGGGGAAAAATAAATTTTTAGTGTCTCATTATTGCTGAAAGAGATGTAATGTGATATTCGTAATTTTCACCTAGACACGACTTAGTTAAATAGACATGATGGAGAATGATTGTAAGGACGGGTAAAGATTATACGATTTACAAATTACCCACATCGACAATTGACAAAGACTGGAAATTGCCTACATCTTTTGTGACCTATGATAATCATTCAACCACTTCATCCATGTATCTCGACCCATTTGATGTTTTACCTCAAAATATGATATATTTATATGGTGAAAGAATCAAAGGAATACATAATGACCTTTACCACCTCTTGGGGAACATATGTGTATGTAAGTGGTGGTGAAAGAATCAAAGGAATACATAATGACCTTTACCACCCCTTGAGGAACATATGTGTATGTAAGAATGCCATTTAGATTGACAAATGTTGGAGCAACCTTTTGGAGGGCTATAGATGTATCTTTTGTTCAGTTGTTGATGAAATCATAGTTATCTTCCAAGATGGCCTGACTACATTTTCAAAATATAAGAATGATTATTGCAAGCATTTGGAGATCATTTTCAAAAGATGTTTGGATTATGGGATATCTCTTAAACCCAAAAATGTATATTAAAGGAAGAAGGAAAGTTACTTGAACATATTGTGTCAAAGGAGGGAGATAGAATAGACCCTAAAAGGGTAAAGGCTATAGACTTGATCCCTCGGCCCAAAATTGTGAAGGGGATCCAATCCTTCTTTGATCATATCAACTTTGTTAGAAGATTTGTATCTAACTTTGTTGAGAATACCAAGGCTATCTCCAAAATGCTCAATTAGGAACAAGTTATAAAATGGGAAGGTGAAGTTATATACTCATTTTCAGGAGTTAAAGAAGCACTAAAGTAAGCCCCTATTTTAGCTAGTCCTAATTATGCTAAGCAAATTCAATTGTTTTCCTTTGCATCCTCCTACACCATTCTAGCAATTCTTTTGTCAAATAACAACAATGGCTTCAAACAACCCATTGCATTCTTTAGCAAGTATCTCCAAAATGCAAAAGTAAAATACTCTATCATGGAGAAGCAAGCTTATTCCTTAGTCAAAGCCATAAAAAAAAATAGATCATATCTTCTTGGGGCTAGGATTGTAGCCTATGCACCCCACTCGGCAATCAAGGACATTTCCACTCAGCAAGAGACTTCTAGTAGAAGGTGCAGATGGATCAACAAGATCCAAGAGTTTGATTTGAAGATGCAAATTAGAAAACTAGTTAAAAACGAAATACTTACAAAGTTAATGATAAAAGCAAACTCAGAGCTAATACAAATTAATACTATAAGTAATAATTATGCATTATTTCTTTGTGTTTGAAAGAGGACCCATGGTATGTTGATACCATATTTTATTTTATAAATATGTTTTGTCATCCTAGTTTGGATACTAACAAGCAAGGAACTCTAAAGCTTGCCAACCAAAAATATGAAAAGGTGAATGGTGAACTCCTGTGGAAAAATCCTAAAGGAGTATTTCTTATATGTGTAAGTATGATATTCTAAAAATAATATGGATAAGTGTCATTAGGGAGCATGTGGAGCTCACTTCATGGAAAGAACCACTACTCAAAAGGTACTAAGGGTAGGATAATGGTGGCCATCATTGTTTAAAGATGTGGCCAAAATGGTTAGAAGGTGTGATGCCTACCAGAGGTTTTTAGGAAAGTTAAAATCTAATGGAGCTTTGCCTCTTAGGACTATATTAGTGGAAGCTCAATTTCAACAATGGTAAATTGACTTTATAGGGGAGATCACTAAGAAATTTAGCAATGGTTTCAAATGGATCCTAGTAGCCACTTATCATTTCACTATGTGGGTTGAAGCAATCATGAGAAAGAATGCCACTACTAAGGTAGTGATGAAATTCTTGATGAACAATATTATAATCAAATTTGACATTACCACATAGAGTCATTGTAGATAATTCCATGTGTTTTAGGGAAAGTGACTTTACATACTTATGCAACAAGTATGGAATCAATATTTCTTATTCTTGTTCATACCATCCGTAGGGAAATGGGCAAGTTGAATCCAACAATAAGAATAATGAAAATTAGCAAAAGTAATTTAGATCAAAACAAGTAAAGATGCGATGTGATGTAGGAGCATACTAGCATGTAAGAGCAATCATGCATCAATCAAAAATATTGCACTTCCACTAGTTTGTTTATAGGTTTCCAGTTATCAATCAGTCACAGAAGAGGTAGTTGCATACCACATCATTTGCATATCCAGCCTCGTCATTTGAAACATATGTTGTAATAGGATACATCTATGTCATATCCACTTTTTAGAAGATTTAGAGTATCGCACATGTGTAACTTTGTTTATGAACCTTTACCAAGATAACAGGCTTACACAGTTCACTATTTGTAACTTGCGCCAAGTTTTTGGAACTTTGTTTCATCAAAGGAATACATGAAGAGGTACATGGGACCCAAGAGAGCCTATGGTGAGCACTACATGAA
Organism: Cunninghamia lanceolata; assembly: GCA_027924645.1. Lineage (NCBI taxonomy): Eukaryota > Viridiplantae > Streptophyta > Pinopsida > Cupressales > Cupressaceae > Cunninghamia > Cunninghamia lanceolata. The sequence goes on from BSBN01000931.1 coordinate 2,785,799, forward strand.
GACCCTTTATTCTGTTATCACTACACTTAATTGGAAAGGTCCATCTTAATGCCTAGTCAACTAGACATTTCATTGAGCTTTATGCCACTTTGTGGCCAATGCAGAATCATTCTAAGACTTGGGATTGCTATATATACATTTCTCACAATCATTTGAAGGTATCATTGAAGGAGGGAGTGAGCAAGATAACAAATTCAAAGAGAAAGAGTGTGAACATGAGGATGAGGGTCCAAAATGGAGTATGGTATTGATAATGAAGATATCGATGGCATGGCATGTAGGAATGTATTGTTTTATCTGAATAGTATAATTTTATGTTTATTAATCAAACAACTACAGCCTGGCATGTTAGAAGCCAATTATGGAAGATTGTAATTCATTTGTGATTGAGAAATCAATAAAGTTTGTATTGTTGTTTCTTTGAGTTTTCATTGTGAGTGTGAGTTGTTTTGTTTGGCTGCATGGTTAGACAATCCTTCATTAGATCCTCCATCCATGACTACATCAAGTGGTATCGAAGCAAAGGTTTAGAGTCCTAAGTGTGAAAGAGAGTGGAGATTGGAACCCTAAGAGAGAGGAAACTTATGCTTGTTGATAGATCACCAAATTGAGGCAACTTGTCGATAGACCATCGAGTGTGGCAGTCACAAGGGTTTGTAAGCATATCCTTGAACTTAAGGTAGTTAGTGACTAATTTGTGAAAGATAAAATTTGAGAAGCTGGAGTAAATAGACTATTGAGTGTGAGGCAATTTGTGCAAGGAAATTGAGTAAAGGAGGTCACCCTTCAAATAGAGTGCCGACAATGAGGTAATCTAGTAGTGGCATACATAAAGAGAGTGTGAGAGGTGAAGAAGAGTTGTGATTGGGGTGGATAGATCATCGACCAAAGAGACAAACTACTAAAGGATTCAGTGGATGTACAAGGTGAGCAAATAGAGCACCAAAATTTGAGGCAATTTGCAAGTATTTTGTGATTTGATTTAAAGATGAGAGAAATCAATGTGAGCAAGATTTGAGGTTGCTAATGTGAAGAAATGACTCCTAGAAAATAAATTTCAATTGTTTGACTCGAGGTTGGTCAAAGTAGCCAGTATAATTGAAAGGTTGTAGAGAAACCCACTTTTGGATGTGAAAGACTAATTAAATGAGGATAAAAGAGTGCACATATGTGACAAGAAATCTTAAAATGTTGATTCAAGAGTTTACAAAATTAGAAGAAGATCAAGAAGAGTTTTGGGAGGATGATGCTATAGAAGGAAATCTAGATAAGTTTTGGGAGGATGTTGTTGTAGAAAGGTGGGAAATGATATCTCGTATGGAAAAGTATCTTGAGAAATTGGTGGTAAGATTTGAAGTAAAGGAGAACAAAAAACCAAAGAATAGTTTAGCTAAAGGAGCAGAATATATAGAGGATGAATACATGGAAGATAATATGGCTTGGCCAAAGTAAGGTGAGGAATTGGATGATTAGGAGGACCAAGACATTTATGTGTGAGACACAATAAGTGAAGAATATGTGAGAGGTATGAATTATGAACCACTTAGTAATGTGTCATGTCCCGATATTAAGGCATTGTTTAAATCAAAGATTTAAACATCATAATATATGATAAAATTGCTTCTTAAAATGTGGTCAATTCAAATGATAATTGTATATATAAAATAAATAATATCGTTATACAAATAGTTTAATATATATATTTGTATTTATAAAATAATAAACATAAATATAAATATAAATATTATTAATTTAGATATCATTATAATTATAATAATAATATAATATAATATATAATATACAAATATAATAAAATATAAATAATAACCATATAAAAATAAATATTTATATGTAATAAATATGTATATATAACTAAAGCCAAAAGCAGCCATAAGGCTGCGATTTATAAAAAGGCAGCAAACCATTACATATAAGGTGCAATCCCCAAAAGGGACGTAACCTTTGGCAAAAGAAAACAACTTTTGGGAGATTTAAAAGGAACTCCTCCCTCTCTCAAAAAAAAGGGGCATCGATCAAGAAACAAAAAGATTTCTGCACTATATAGAGATAAAAGGAATATATTTCATAATTGGAAAAAAGCATAATTAGAAGTAGATCTGAAGATAAGGATACAACAGTATATTGGGTTGCAAGAAAGGAATTCTTAGGAGTTCTAAAAGGAAAGAACAAATACACTTAGAATTCTATCAAGCAGTTTGAGAAGATAGAAAGGAACATACATATTTCTGATTATATAATTGAGCATAACAACAAAGAAGTGGAATAATATATATATACAAATCTGCAATCAAGATATATGAAGAAGGCCTTCAATTGAGGAAGAATCCATTAATCTACTTGTTGTAGGATATTCATATAGAGTATAATGTAAATATGGTTAATGATTTATGTTTGTTATTGTTATTGCTGATATAATTATTTGTAAATGTGATTTTGATGACTTCATTTTGCGCACACCTTCACCATGATGGAGAAGGAGAATTGCAAAGGGGAACGGCAAGAGGGCTCTCTTCTAGGTACGCCACCCAGGGGGACACAATGAGCCCACATGGGTCAGAGGGGTTCTGCCTTTTAGATGAAGGGTGCTACCTCTGGGCCTAGAGAGTGGCTACCAGGACACCCTTCATAACCTCTCTCCTATCATGGTATAACAATAAAGGGAAATCAATCATGGGAAATGGAAAAGATGACAAGATGAGGATAACAGACTTCATATGAATGGCATGCGCCACATGAGTCCGGGGTGACCTCATATGAATGGCATGCACCACATGAGTCTGGGTGACCTCATATGAATGACATGCACCACATGAGGCCAAGGCGATCTATTATGAATGCCATGCGCCACATTAGATCAAGGGCACCTTATATGAATGTCATGCGCCACATAAGGGCAAGGACACCTCATATGAATGGCATGCGCCACATGAGGACTAGGGAGGGATGGTATATCCACCTTGAGACCTAGGAATATTAATTACACCCATCGAGTCACTCTAGTCTATGCTCCCCCATGGTTGATCATCCCAAGGTAATTTTTAATTGAGTTAACTAATTTGATTGGACTTGCTGATGCAGGGATTAAGTTAGGACAAGGTATTCTCTAAACCCATTGTTTGATTAGAAAGTTGATAAGTTTAGAATAAAATAGTATAATTCTTATTAAGGACATTACATAAACTAAGGATTTACCTTGCTTACAACATTTGATTGGTAATTTGTAACCCTAACTTGTGATTATAGGGCAAGATTTAAGGAAGTCCCAAAAGGGGACATTACATAATATTTTTAAGGTTAGATTGGAAGGTCTAAAGATTGGTGACAGTAAGGTAGAAAGAACACTAGAAGAAGGTATAAATTTAGTGATAGGTGACATAGAGAATGCATTGACTAGTGGTGATAAGATTGGACAAGATAAAACAAGTGAAGTTGCAAGACTAGTACAGAATATAGGAATGATGCTAAGCGAGATTGAAGAAAACAGTGGCAAGATAGAAAAGGAAACAAGTAAATGTGGCGATGAGGAAGACAAGATCAAGGATGTACTAGTGATGGAAATTAAAGACAAAAGAGAATGTGGTCACACAAAGGAGAAATATAAAGTTGTGGTAGGGTATGAGGATTCTGGAGCTAAAGTTGAGAACACTGCAAAAGAAAGAATGCAGAGAGGGAGTACAGATGGAGAAGTAATAAAGTTTCTGGTGAAAGAAGATGAGTTTGATATATGTCAAAAGGCATTATTGAGAATGAAGTGTCAATAGAAAGAGAAATACATGAGTCAAATGTTGTGTGATGGAGTTAAGTCAAATCTAATAATTTTTGGAGTGGAGTCAAAGTGTAGTAAGTGTAGGGCAAGTGAAGCATGTTTTAAGATGATAAAAAGGGATTGTAGATTGGTGAAGAGAAATGAATTCTTGAAGGATGGGCGAGAAGGTGGAATAGTAAAATTAGATGTAATGAGGACATTTGACATTTGGAAGGATGAAGATTTCAAGTTCTAGTGGGAAGATAAGATATTTTATTCTAAGTTGAGAAGGACTGATCATAGACAAGGTATAGCTGAAGAGGTAGACAATAGTTTTCATTGCAAAGGAAAAGAATGATAATATGGATGTGACAAAGGCAAAATGAAGTTAAAGTCAAATTTGAGGTTGGTATACTTAATAGAGGAGTTTACAGCAACAGATATGGACACAAGAGGAAATTAGGAAGGGGAAGGTATACAAGGATGTAAGCAAAGATTTAAAATGTGAAGATTGTTTTTACAATGGAAGTGGTACCAATAGTCAAGAGTTGCTAGAAGATCAACTAAGGGAGTGGCTAGCACAGGTGCTTGAAGTGAATGAAGAACGTGAATGGAAGGAAGCGATAGGAAGGAGGCTTGTAGGACAAGAAAAAAGTAGAGGAAGAAGCGTAAGAAGAAGAGGTAATTAGAAGATATGCGATAATTAGGAAAATGTTGTAGGAGAAGTTTCTTAAATAAGGTAACTAAAGGAGTGTCAGAAGAGATTGGGTAAAGAAAACATGTGTTGAATTCTACTGCAATAGTAGGAAAGATGTATATGAAGGATGTAAGAAGGTAGAAGACATTATGGTTATGATATATCAAAAGGATGGTAGCATATAGTTAGAAGTAGTTGTGATTGGGATAGCAATAGGTAGTGCAGGTTTAGAAAATAGTAGAAGTTGGGAGTTTGCGATAGGGAATTTTGGCATTGGCATGGAAGTAACAACCACAGGTGAATCTTGGAGCAGTATATAGCATGATAAAAGATAAATTTAAAGATTGGATACTGCAAATGAAGAAGATGATAGAAGAAGGTAAAGATCGAAATAGAACAAAGGAAAACATGAGATGGTGTGAATTGTAGAGATAGGTTGAAAGTTACAAAAGAAGGAGATTATATTGGTGGGGAGGATTTAGTTTGAGAAGAGTGCAGTGGAAGATGAATGAATATTTGAGAAGAAACCATGTCAAGTCAATCACAAAAGCCTTATTTGCGAGCATTATGCTCATAAGTCGTCTACCTGAAGTGTTTGATGCAAGAGCATCCCAGGATATAAGAGTGATCATGCATCAACCAAAAATATTGCACTTTCACTTGTTTGTTTGTTTACAAGTTTCCAATTATCACTCAGTCATAGAAGAGGTCACCGCATACCACCGCATTTGCATGTCTAGCCTCACAGTTTAGAACATATGTTGTAATAGGATACATCTATGCCATATCCACTTTTTAGAAAATTTGGAGTACTGCACGTGTGTAACTTGATTTTTAAACCTTACTAGGATAATAGGCTTACATAGTTCATTGTTTATAACTTGCGTCGTGTTTCTAGAAGTTTTTCCCATCAAAGGAATATATACAAAGGAACATGGGACCCGAGAGAGCTTATGGTGAGTATTGCATGAAGACCCTTTATTCCATTCACCACACTTAATTAGAAAGATCCATCAGCATGCTTGGCCATCTACACATTTCATTGAGCTTTGTGTCACCTTGTGGTTAAAAAATATCATTCTAAGGCTTGAGATTGTTATATGTACACTACTCACAATCATTTGAAGGCATCATCAATGGAGTGAGTGAGTGAGAGAACAAAGTCAAAGAGAAAGAGTGTGAGCATGAGGATAGGGGTTCAAAATGGAGTATGATATTGATAACGAAGATGTCGATAGCACGACATGTAGGAATATATTGAGTTTTATCTTAATAGTATAATTTTTTTTTAGTAATAAAACAACTGTGGTCTAACATGTTAGAAGCCCATTGCAAAAGATTGTAATTCATTTATGACTAGACAATCAATAAAGTTTGTGTTGTTGTATCATTGAGTTTTCATTGTGAGTGTGAGTTATTTTGTTTGGTTGCATGGTTGGACTGTCCTTCATTGGATCCTTCGTCCATGACTGCATCAAGATGACAAGCTTCAACTTGCATTATGGATTGATTAGGTTACCCCTAGAAAAACCATAGGACAAAGCCCTTTTGAGCTAAAATGAATGTCATATCACCTATTAATTTAGAGCTACTTGTGTATAAACTGTTAGAGTAGATTGGTGAATTTGAGGACAAGTCCATAAATCAAAGGACAAATCAACTTTTAGAGCCAAATGAAAAAAGGAGGAAAGCCCTGATAAAAATTTGAGAAATCTGGACAAGGGTGAGACCTAAAAATTTTCAACTAGGCAACATGGTGCTAATGTGGAATGTTAGATGAGAGGATAATAAGAAACATGAAAAGTTTGATGCACTATGACTTGGCCCTTATTGAAAACCATTACAACTTTGAAACATTCTATTTGAGAAGCCTAAGGAGAAAATTCCTAGAATTGCTAGTTCATGAGCAACATCTAAAACATTAATTATCGTGATCAAGCATATTGGACCCACCTATAAGAATATTCTAACCCTTTATATTACTTTGTGCAACTATGAATGTATATATTCTCATAGTGTAGTGTTTTGTCGTAAGTGTCTCCATTGTGTGCCTCATGTACTCTTGTCTATGGGATTCCCTTAGTTTGGTCTACATTCCAAAAGAGTTTTCTATATTCTTGGCATGCCCACTAGGTGCACATGTCCCAAACTAGAGCTCCATCATTGATAACTGATTAGAGATGACCTTTTTATTGTGGCTTTGTATATTCCTTTCTTAGCTTTCACATCATAGTTAATGAGACTAGTATTTTCCCACATGTAAAACCTCATATTTCTTGCCTGGTTGAAGTTCCTAGTTTTGCTCTTATGGTGAACTAGTTCCTCAAAATCTAAGTAGTTGAAGAATTTGAGTTTTTTTATACCTATGGCCTTCGATTATGTTTGTTTCTTGACTAGTTATCATTGGTTGCCTTCACTTTAGTGATTTCTTTCCTTCTGTCAGATGATTAGGTACCAATTCTTTGTGGATCTATTGACTAGACTAGTAGGTGAAATGATCATCTCCTAATCCACCACAAACATATGTTATTAGTGAAAAAATATCAAGGTGGAATCTCTTATGAATGTGCCCTGACATGTTTGTTCCTAAATGGATCATCAAAGCAATAGGTCTACCTAAGAAAGAACAGTTGGCGAGTGGAGCAAGTCATTTTCTTAACAAATGAAGCCTAAGGCCAAATGGAAAAGTTATATAAATTATAGTTGATTGGCAAATGACCAAGTGGGTCCCTACAATGATCTCCCACAATCATTGATCATAGAGCAAGCAAATTAGGGTTGTTAGTCGAAAGTAAGTAGGGCTTGTCAAGCAACAAGATCAAGCAGTTGCAAGTAAGAACATATGGTATAATCTGATGAACTTATGTAGATCAGTCGATTAACTCACCATGCTTCTTTAGCATCCACTGATCTACTAAATACGTTGATCTTGGTGTCAAGTTGATCTCAATTGTTGATTTGTGTTGATACTTAAACAAAGGCATAAGGCAATAAGATCAAATAGTTGTAGTAGTGACACATAGTGTGATCTCATTGATATTTGTATATTGGTGGATCAAACATGAGCATTTATAGTGATCTATAGATATATCACAGCCATTGATTTAATGGATGATTAATCTAGACTATCGATTAGTGCTGTGATTTACTAAATCTAAGATGATATAGTTAGTGTCAAGGATTTAAGGTACATGGTATGTTCTGATTGGTTCCTAAAATCAATGGTTTTCTTCATAGGCTTTCATGTGATTTTGGGTTGCAGAGATAATCTCTCTCTCAGCGTTTGATATTAACAAATGAGTTGATCTAGGTTGTTGATCATGCGAGGTTAGAATACACCGAGAAAGTGACCAAAGGACTTTTATGGTGGTATGTAGCGTAACCATATGGATATATGTGGATTGGCAAATTAGAATGGTCAGAACTTCAATGATTAACATATTTATCGAAGACATTGATTTCAACGGTGAAAGCATCTCAATCGTTGGATGTGCTCGGGATCTGATAAAGTGGTTAAGAATTGACTATGTGGAATTTCTATAGTAGTACAATCCTTTAGTGACAAATGACATGATGCCATGTGAAATCCAACAGCCAGGCTAATGGCGGCCCTGCCATTTTTATCCAACTGTATGCATTTGCTTGCTTAATAGGAATGTGTGGTGCTTATTGATAATGTCTTCATATCTATAGATATGTCGAAGTGATTTTGAGTCGTTGATGAACTGAGGTAAGAAAACATTATGTAGTGTGGTCAATGATTTTTGTGAAAACACATGGCATGATCTGGTTATCTGTATATGAGGAAACTATACCATCTGATACTTTGGCGATCCACAAATATAAAACAGACACAGTTGATCTTCATGGCAAATGCATGTGGGTTTTCGATCATGACGAGAGTTTAACAAAGTTCAAGTTTTTGGATCAAGGGAATTTGTGAATGACATTTGGAGTGTCATATTTGTTTCTTATTGGTCAGAATATGAGAAACCTTTACAGGGGTTTATCTCTCTATGAGACAGAATAAGATGACGCCCCATCGAAGTCCAATGGTAAACTGTGGTAGGCCCATTGTGTCTATTCAGCTTGGTTCCTTTGCAAGTGCCAGATAATTATGGTTTATCAATTGATTAAGGTGGTATGAATTTTGGCATCCTACTTAAACCATAGATATGTAAGGTCAAGGTTTTGTCATTGTTGCTATTCTTAAACATCATCCATTTCAATATTTAAATGTTAATTTTGGTCCATAAAATTAGGACAAATATTTATACTTTTTGTTATGAATGAGGTGTAAAATTGTTATTGAATATTTGACCATTGAAGTGAATGATGTTTAAGTAGAGTGGTCGATGACCATTGAGTTTTAGTGAACTAAATTTATTTGATCTAAGAACTACGTGACATAATATAGCTGATAGTTGTTGAGAATTAAGGTGTCTCAACCTTTGCAAGTTCCTGAATTTATTTATTTATTATTAATCATTTTTTTGTAATTATTTGGAAATTGTTATAATATATTTTATTTAATAAATTATGCTCCACCAAAATGGGGCATGGGATTTCTAAGGTGACATTTTTGTCATTTGTCAGCGTCTTGTAGTGAGTTGTAAAGCGTCTTGTAGTGAGTTGTAAGGTGTCATCAGAAGGTTTATTTATAGTAGATTTCTTATGACAGATTTTATGTCAAATTCTATGACAGATTATAATGACATGTAAGAGCATGATTATAAGGAGTTACTAATTGTGAACCAAGAATCTTGACCAACATTATGACAATTTATGACGTATGTCATAGGCATCTTTCTAAAGGAGGTAAATGCTATATTTTGGGCATCTAAGTTGGTGGGTTGACTATGACAACTTGACAACATCTTACATATGTAAGGAATATTCTATTAATAGTCCGGAAGCCCAAACTAAGCCTAGGCGTTGGAATTTTGTCATGGAAATGTGGGTCATATGGATTTTTACCATGGTATTTTTGGACCTTGTTTGGGCCCATGGTAATGCCTTATGGTTGTTTTTTGGGCCCCCATGAGTCTATATATTGAGGGCTTGAGATGGAGTCTTAGAGGAGAGTTTTATGTAGGGTTATGCTGTCAGTTTTCCTCTAAAGAAGCAAGGTGTAAATCTCCCTATTAAGGCTTTGAGCCTGTAAGTGTATTGTAACATGTTTGTTGTTGCAAATTAATGCATTGGTTCAATGCTTTGGAGTGTGGGGATTTTACCCAAAAAGGTTTTCCCCACGTATATTGGTGTCTCTTCTCTTCTATCTATCTTTCTTCTATTCTTCTTTCATGTTCTTAAAGTGATTTACATGTTGTTATGCTGCCAAAATTTATTGAGATTTGTAAGCTACATTATCTTTTCTCTAATGGTTAATGTGATAGGCAATCAACTATGTTCGTTTCCACTTTAAGGGCATAGTAGTATGTGCTTGCATCAAGTTATTTCAAGTATCTATTTAAGAAAATTATAGGATGCTGCAAGGTGCATGTTGGGTTCTCTTTCCATTTCATTTGGTATCAAAGTTATGGTGGTTCCATGTTATGTTTTGGTTCCATGGTGTTCAAGGTTCTGAGTATTTCTTCTATTGTGATTTCTTAGCCTGGCAAGTGTGAGGGAATCTGTAGGAAGGAACTAGTGATTATTAATCCTTGTTTGAGTGCAAGTTTTGTAGTTGATCTTATTTTTCAGAGTATAGTAGGTATTTGAAGGATGGAGAAGATGGAGTATTTTAGAGTTGATCATGTGGTTACATGTAATATGATATTGATCTAGATCTCTTGTTTAATAGTATGTAATAACTCTCATGCATGGTGGTTGTGTTCTTTCATTCTATGGTCATTTGCAACAGAGTATCCATGTTGAATGTTTATTCTTGACTCCCTGATCACATGGAGAAACTTGGGTTGTCATATCTATAGTTTGATGTACTTATGTTGGGTGCTTGGTTTTAGTCCCTGGCATTAGAGGGTATTGTTTTGTTAACCTCGAATGCATGTAGGTTGTGGAGTTGATCATTGGATGATCTTAAAGCTTCTGGAACAACCTAGCTCCTCTATATGCTTGTACATGGTGGTGGTTGTGGAGTTGGCCTACAAGTGGGCCTAGAGTTCTTTGACCTCTTCTTCCTTTTGGTTGGTTGTACTTGCATGTCTTAGTTTCATATTGATTTGCTCTGAGTTTTTTGTTCAAAATCTATGGTTATGCTTATCTGTGTTATTCCATTATTTTGGTTTAACTATTTTGGTGGTGTTCAGACTTGTGGGTCTTCCAGATGATAAGTGGATATGGATTTGCATGTATGTCAATGACAGGGTGGTTTTGCAATTTGTACACAGTTAATCAAAACTTGTTGTTTTGTAGATTTGCGAATAAACTATTTTTTAGATTATGAATCTTTGGGGGTATTTCTGGATGCAAGATACACTACAACAAATCCTTGTGATCAGCTCCCTTTTTTGCTCCTTTTTTTGCTTCCACCCACTGTTTTAATGTATTTTTCACCAATTTTTTGAAAAAGTCGGCACTATTTATCGGGATGGCACTATTTTCAACATTTTTTGCGCCGATCAGAACAAGTAGGCACTAAATTAGGCACAAATTAGTGCCCAGATTAGCGCCTAAATTAGCACCTACATTAGTGCCTAATTTAACGCCTAATTTAAAGCCTGCTTTAGCGGCTAATTTAGCGCCTAATTGTTCTGATCTAGCAGGGATTAAGGGTTAAGAGATTAGGGGTTAGGGTTTAAGGGATTAATGGTCAAAAGATAAGTGATTTGGGGCTTAGGGGTTAGGTAGTTTAATGGTTAATGGCTTAGGGATTATGGTTGATATTATGTAATCTTTATATAAACTTTAAAAAAAATAATAAAGATATAAGTGGAAGGGTGTACCAAAACTCGACTGGTGTAACTTTTGAGCTTATGAATGAAATATAACATCTTATTATCAGGGATTCTCCATGACTGTGTTATCATTTTGTATTTTTCTTATGTTTGTCATACTTATTTCTTCTTATATTTGAGTGAATATCAGTTATTGAGCCTCAATATTGTGCTTATGTGAATGAATATGCTGAAACAGTAAAGCATTTACTATGGATGTTTTCAGTTACATGTTCAAAATTATGTTCAACATAAAAATGGAAACTACTTAAAAATAATAAAGTTACCAAAGTTGCCTATTTAAATAATTGTGAGTTATGTGCATTAATATTTTATTAACTTTTGTGTCTTCATGAACATATGTTGATACAAAATGAATGGAAGAAGCATCCAAGTAATCCTAATTTTTTCTGCCAACAATTCATACCAAAGATTGAACAATTTAAGGATATTGCAATAGGTAATTTGTATCGACACAAATACTATTACTAAAGCATTTCAAAGTTTAGGCCATAAGAATCATCCTTTTTTATTAAACATGGATTGCAAATAATTCTAAAAATTTAGAAGTCTTGGTCATTAACATTATTGTCTGCTACAATGTCATCCAGTGTATCATTTTCAATGTTCATATGTTATTTCAAGTATTTAATATTATCATATCCTCATCTTGACCTACATCATCTTCATCATCATCATTGAAATTTGACTGTAGACCATCTATATTGTTACCAGATGTATTTGGATCATCATTTTCTATACCATCCATATTGCTGTCTTCCATAACATCATCTAACTCTAGATTGTTGTCTTCTTGTACCTGAACATAACCATCTTCAACATCATCATGGATGTCAATTTCTTCGATGTTCTCTAATCCCTCTCTCTCATTTTGTTGGCCATCATTATTTTGCTCAGTATCCACTAATATATCGTTAAATACATGCCTTAATCTTGGATCATAATGTATGATAAATATCCATTTCAGGTCCAAAATATCTTCATAGAAAAATACCTGCACATGAATGACATACATATATTAGACGTATGTTATAACAATTTTATTGATTAATAAACACATGTATATATTCGCAATAAACTATGAATTAATAGATTAATGATCACTACTTCTTATTTGAGTTAAAGAAATACCTGCTCACAATGAATTGGTAGAACATAAGGCTCCTTATCCTTTGGTAGGAACCATGAGGAATCTATAGAAAACAATCCACTATGGGTATCATGTCTTCGTGTCCTCTCAAATACTTCATACCATCTACACTTAAAAATACAACATTTAAAAGAGCGGTAATCCAACTCAATAATTTCTTGTATTTTCCCAAGATATTGTAGATTCCCTTCAATTATATTCTTATCTTTTGAGCTTGATCGACTGGATTGCTTGAAGTCAACCATGATGCCACAATCAAAGGATCGTCTCTTTACATCTACACTTTCTACATGATAATGTCGACCATATGCCCACATTGCTGGATATTTCCTCGCCTGTGAAAGACCATTTATTTTAGTGAAAACAAATATAATGACGAATATTAACATAGTTAATAATGTCAAAACTATAAGGAAACAACATTTTGTAAAATTCCAACTATACCTTTCTTTCACATCCTCTAGACATGTTGATTTCATCTTCTGTTATGTTTGAATCTATACCTGCATCTTCTATTTGATTTTGAATTTGTTCAGTAACCCATTCTAGTGTGCAATCTTTGCCCCATTCCCCAAGCAGATCAGTGGGAAATGGAGTATTCCTTGGGTTCGATCTCTTAAACTATCTCCTTGCTTCTAACACTTCTTCTCTCTTTTTATCATACAGATCAATCCATTTGTTCATAAAGTCCATGTGGTACAGAATGAACTTGTTGAGTATAGCACTTTCGTCTACACCTATTGCATTTCAATATGTTTATTTCAAACTCCAAATGTCATGCTGTTAATTTGACAAATAAATTACAGAGTAAATTAATGAATGCAAGAAAAACAACCACACTGATCATGAATTTACTTACTAATTTCTACTTGAACACCATTAGATTGTGGTTTTTCTCCATCAATAATATCTGATGCACGTTCTTCATCCCAGAAGCGTGGCCCATCTTCAAAATCCTTACCAAGGAATTCACACAGGAAGAAAAATGCTTCATTCAATACATACCCTTCAGCCATGCAACCCTCTAGATGTGCCTTTTGTAGGACATATCTTTTTAGAGTTTTCATATACCTCTCAAAGAAAAACATCCACCTCATTGATACGACACCCGCCAATTCAATGTCATCAACTAGATGTGTAAGTAAATGGACTTGTAGGTCCATGAAACTTGTAGCTAGCTCCTTCTCAAATACACATACAATTTCTGCAATTTCCTTCTTCCATTTTGGCACTTCACATTCGTGGATCTCCTTGGAGGTCACCCACCTAATATAAGAATAGTAAATTAGTATGAACCTTTAGTCAAAAATTAAAATGCAATATAATATCTATGTCTCTCACACATGAACATTTCATATAACCACATATCTTGTAAATGCTGACAATCGACTTATGGCATTCCTTAAGTCAACTGTAAGACAAGAATCCCCCCTAATTGCCAATGGCATGATATGCTATCAAACACATTTATGAAAAGGTCATTAGTAATTTTTTCTCACACAACAAAATATCAAAATATATTTAGTACTTAATCAATGTTACCAATAAATGTTAAATGATGATATATAATACCTTCATAAAATTATGAAAATCATGTGTTTTAAATCCTGTGATATGTCCATCAACTGTAAAGCTTTAGCCAATGATGACCCATAGCTAGTAGGTGTCCTTATTGAATGGATGACATTTTTTAGTTGGTCTAGCTCTTTTAAATCCATGGAGCTTCTGCATATGTTTCATTTTCCCTTTTTGGCCACAAATGTTTTCTATCAATTTTGGTACATGAAAGAGCAATATCTCTCCTTGAAGACAAGGTGTCCTCTTTGCCTAATATATGTCGAAATATAGAATCTAGGACATTTTTGAAGATGTGCATAGGATCTAATAGGTGAGATATTAATAGATCCTTCCAGTAAGAGAGCTCATAAAATATGGATTTCCTTTTCATTCCTTCTGGCATATTAACTACAACTTGTTCTGGTTCTTCAATTGAATCGCCCTAATCAAAAAAATCCTCCCAAGATTTCAATTCAACATCTTCATACTTCTTAAGCCAATCACTTGGACCCATAATCATGGGAGGGCCTCTATTTTCAACTTTTCCATCAAATTGATTCTTCAGGCGATTTCTAAGCTTATGATCTAGTGGTAGAAAAACCATGTTGTTTGTGTAAATAAATTTATGTAGATCTTTAGAATACCACCCTTGAAATTATTCTGCACATCTTGGACATGCAAATATCCCCTTTGTTTGAATCCCTGCAATTCAATAAGTAATGTTAATAACATCAAAAAAATAGTATAAAACTAAGTATGAAAGTTGGGATGAAAATAAATTATGAGTGTAAATACGTAAATATTTTATCTTACTAGAACAAACACCAAGTCTTGGGAAATCATGAATAGTCCAACATAGCACACCATAAAACATGAAGGACCTATTTGATGAAGGACGTGATATGTCATACATTCTTATGCCTTTCCATAGCAGTTGCATCTCATCAATAAAAGGCACAAGATAAACATCCATGTTTTTAACTTGATGTTTTCCTGGAACAATGAGAGTCAGCATAAGGTGCTCCTTTCTAACACTCGTCCATAGGGGAATATTGTATACTATCAATCCAACTGGCCAAACACTATAATTTGAGCTTAGGAAAGAGAATGGGTACACTCCATCAATTGCAAGACCAAACCTGATACTATGCTCGATTCATCTTTAAATTTTCTTGGCCATTTTTCCTCTATTTTTCATTGCTTTGGAGTCAGTCAGAATTCGCATGAATCCATCTTTACTCCTGTTCTTTGCATGCCAGTCCATCAATTGTGCAAGTGACTTGCAACGAAACATTCATTGAAGTCTAGGTATAATTGGCATGTGACATAAAACCTTCTTTGGAACTATAGGACCTTGTACATCTGTACGATATCTCTTCTCTTTGCATATAGGGCATTCTACCTTGTTTTGATATTCATCTTTCTATAAAATGCAATCATTTTTACATGAATGAATTTGCTTATATTCAATCCCCAACTCAACTAACAATAGACGCACCTTTCTGCAAGTTGATGGCAACACATTCTCTTCAGGGAATATTTTAGTTTTTAGTGCCCTGTAAGATTGCTAGAGATTAAATCAATTGAATGTTTGACTTATGATGAACATGTTTGATATGTCAATCTATACTAGGATTGTTTATATACAATATATGGTTTTAAAATCCCCTTAAAGAAATATAAACGAAGTTGATGAATGTTTACGAATTATGTACACCAATTGACAATTGCAAAGTAAGAAATAGATTTCAACTCACTTCAGTAGGGTAGTGAATCCTTTGTTTGACCAACCAAATAGTGAATTGATTTCTAATAATATTAATGTGCATGCTAGTTTTGAGGTTCTACTTGCACCCGATTTGAACACGGGTGTCTTCGCTGCTTGCTTGATGGAGTCTGTCAAGTTGTTATCATCAACATTACGTTGGTGGTGATTACCCCTGCTATCATCATTACTATCAACCATATGATCATTATTTTCATCCCCAAAGAAATCTGTAAGCATTTCATTCAATCCTTGTTCATGCAGTGCATTTTCACTATCATGATCATCATCATTAAGGCTAGGTGGCATGTCATCAGTGTATGCGGATCTCGTCATCTTTTCAAATCTGTCAACTGGTAGTATTCTCTTCAATAATGCTCTTTTCGCCCTGGTATTGTTTAAAGGATGGTTTGGATCATCCCGTCCAAATCTTAATAACCCAGTTGGATCTTGGGTATTAGTATGTGTTTCATCAACATATTCTACCTATCAACAAACACAAGCATTATTTAATATTTGGCAACAATTGGATAAATCATAAATGTATCAATTTCAAAGAAATATAATCAAATATGGCTTAAAAAATAAAAATATAAATTGTATGAACATATATACATCAATTGAATAATGGAACACTATTTTATAGACTACCTTTTTTATACAATAATTTAAATAAAACACAATTTTGACAACATAGTTTATAAAACATTAGTCCACACTCATTTATTATTCTTTGGTTTTCTACCCTTAAGAACATCCTTAGGGAGACCTTGTTATTCCCTCTTCTTTCGTGCAGGAGTGCGTTTTAAGAAGGGGTAATCAATCAATAACTCATCCCCAATGCTAAGGTCCATAGTAGCCTCAACCATTATCAATCTATCAACGTCTCTTTCCATTTCTCCATCTTTATCATTTATAACCTCAACAAATTGACAATTCAGTCTTACAGTAGGGTCCCTTCCCTTACTACTATTTATAAATCCTGCAATATTTTTGTGTGTATGCACGTCCATCTATATACATAAGATGACCTCTATTCATTTCTTTTCCACTTTCCAATTGGAGACGATGTGTATACATATTCAAATTTAGACCATATGCTGACATGCTAGGTTTATATTTTGCTAGCCTTCTCCATTCACCACTATAATATGATGGACCATAATATGGCATTAATCTCCTAGTGGTTTGTTCTAAATTATTTCTATGTTTAGATCCCACATGTACATTTTGGACAATAAAGAGGCCTAGATTCACTCCATGAATATTGGAGGGTCGTATCATGTAGTTGTATTCCCAAAATTGAAACACCTCATACACTCTAGGTAGTTGTTGATCACTAGGCCAAACACAATATAGTCGATGATCAAATGTCTCTTTGTAAATTGATCTCAAACTCAGGGGCAAGTCATCATCTCCATCACATTCATTCTCATAGCGTATGTAGTCCACCTTCCCCTTGTCTTTAAGCAAATTATGCATCTTTAAACCAGTTCTTGTTCTGTTACTTGTTTTCATCAATTCCTCATCTTCCGAGCTGGTATATTGGCACATATTTTTGTTAGATGTATCATCTAATAAATGATCATTGCCCTCTAGGATGGAAGTTGGTGATCCAGGAAACTTTAAACCAAGAACTTTATTCTGCAAGTATTAGTTATTTAAATAATATAAAACAATGTTTAAACGAAGTATACATGTTATTTATATCAAATTGGAAAATTCCTTACCACAATTCCTATTGAATTTGTATCGATTGTAGGAGGCATACTATCGACTGGAAGCTCGTCATATATGTAATGTCTTTGTACAATCGCTCGTTTGAATTGTTTCTTTCCACGACATACATAACATCCACAAACAACAATTTTCTCAAAGTATTCATCCCATGTACTATAGTCCTGACCAACCTCTTGTTCAGTGCAATCATTTGTTGTGTCTGCAGGATCCATTGTCATATCCTCTCCCACCCACTGTCTTCTACGTGATTTAACAGTTTTAGGTCCATGTCCATGTACATATTTTATTCTTTTTCTAGTTGAACGCTCAGGCTCTGCATTTGTTCCAATCTCCATCTAAAATAATCAACACCATGCATTAATTTATGTCAAGATTGGATAATACATTATAAATTTCAATAGTATTATGAAAAAAGATGGACGTATCACAAAATGCCATCAGATCATTTTTTCCTAAGTTAAGTCAAAATTTGAGTACCTGATGTCCCGCTTCATCCGTTGTGTCCTCATTTGATATGACACAATCTGTTGCCATGGCCTCGTCTAGCCCCTATAATACACAACATAGTAAATAATGTTTAGTACACCAATTATATCATTTCAACGAATATGCTATCCAACACAAAACCTCACTTTAGTCATATATTAGACATATTGATATCATGTTTTGGCCATCCTAATTTTCAAACTTTTCCCTTGATCATAGAATCACATTTAATCACCATTCCTATGCATTTTCAACCAATAAGTTTGACCTCAAAGGTCTCATGGACAAAAAAATGACTTTATCTCCTTTATGTTGTAGCATTTGTGAATTCATAAACATCTTCCCCCTTGGTTGAGGTTGCTTTCTCTTCTTACCTCTATTGTATCTGCAGATTTCATTGTCATATCTATTTCCACCCACTTTCCTCTCTGCGATTTAGTAGTTCTATGCCGTCCACGTCCTCTCTCCATGGCCTCCTCTGGATTCTGTAATACACAACAATGACAATAGTCACATAACAGTTGTGCACCAAGAGAATATTGTTGAAATTATCTTGTTAATACGCTCGCTTTTCATTAAGACGCACTATGAAAAACAAAATAGGACATTGCAACATTTTGCTCTTCACAAAAAGTTTACACACAAAATCTTGACAACTAGAGCTCAAATCTTATGATTACAAGATGACTACAAATTCACATGAAAAATACATTTATTGACAAGCTAACTACAAATAAAACCTATTACTAATAATTTTAGCTGAACATCCCTTCCATGGTCCCTTGTTATCCTAGATGAAAGAAAACCTATTACTAATAATTTTAGATGGTTGTCTACCTTACACTTCTTCCACAAATTCATTAAAACCGTAGATATTTTCTCTTTGAAAACTAGAGATTGGATTCCTTATTCTTGATTGAAACCTACTTTACATTGGATAGTGTGAGAATATTTATCTTAGATAAGATCCAAAACTTTAATTCTTGATTTTTTATTTTTCATGATTGGTGTTTATCCTCCATAGAGACCGTGGTGAAAGTAGTTGGCTTGGTTATGTAGAAATCCCCTCATCAAATAAAAGCCAACAAATATTTACAAATGGCTCAACCCATATGAGACTTAACAATTTACTACAACTTTAATGAAAGATTAATAGCATGACCTACTTTATGTTGTATGGAAATCATATTTGTATCCTAATATGTTATGTTTTCATAATTAGTATTACATGGAAGTCTAGCCACTAGCTAAAACCTTTGACATCTTGATTGATTTAGCTAGCATGTATATCTTCATTAACCAAGAGAAGGCATGAGATCTGAATTTATTTGTTTGATAGGTAAAAGAGTTTTGTTTTCAAGTTACTAAAACACAATACAACTTTTTTTAAGGTCCATCAAATTATGTTTTTATTATGTAAAGTTTCTAAGATTTCCAAGCTAGTTGGTGGTATGTTGTTGTCACACTAGATTCCAATGTTATAAAACCCTTACTACTTAAACATTTACCTCAATTCCAAATGTTTGCATGAGGAACATTTTGGTTTGGCACATCTAGGCACTAAATTAGGTGCACTTTGCGCTACCTTTGGTGCCCCAAAGAGATTACATTTAGGGCTGAAAGTCAGCGCTAAAGTCGGCATTGACTACGCCGACTATAGCGCTGACTAATGAATCAAAAACATAAAATTAAAAATTCCCGCATGCGTTAAAACATACCACACAACAAAAAAACACAAAACAAAACTTTCATATCACAAACTTGACGAAAATAATTTGCCATAGGTCACTCTTATTTTTGAATCTGTAGATATAATTCTAAGCTTTACTAGGCATTAGAGAGTTCAAGCTTTACTTTTTTGAATATTAAATAGGAGCGTGTTCTTAGGGTGCAAGGGTTTGGCGATCCTTAACTAGAACCCCTCCCTCGACTACATCGGGTTCAAAGACTACCGAGTAGAAATGTTGATTTTTTTACTTTAATCCCTTTATTTTTGGCATTGATACAGATAATAAATTTGCTATTTGCTAGTTAAGAATACGGTGCAGCAGCGCACTTCTGCAAGTTCATTAGATTTTTGTTCCATATATATTTTGCTCCTATTTAATATTCATAACTAATGCAGATCACATGGTTTCAACTCTCAGGGGTTATCTCATAGGCATTTAAATCTAGAAAGATAGTCATTCAAGGTAAAGCTTGCTCATTAATCATCCGTTTCTTTTAAATCACCCATTTCTTTTAATTTCTTTGATTGGTGGCTTGCTTTGATACCACAAAATAAAACTTTCATACCACAAACTGGGTGAAAACTTTCATACCTGGCAGTGTGTACTTTGTTTGCCTCCATAGACTGGATGAAAATAATTTGCCCTGGATCGCCTCAAAATGTCAAGCAATAGAGGGAAGGGAGAAAAGGGAGCAGACTCTGGCCACAATGAGGTAATTCATTGTCAATTTATAGATTTGTAAATGTTTCCATTGTTTCTTTGATTTTTAGTTTTTAGTTTTTTTTTTTCTAAATTTAAAAGAAGAAATTATATATATATATGGGGACATGAGACTGACAAAGATAAAGAGGCATTGGCTTCCATGTTGGGGGTAGAGGCAATGAACAAATTGGATGGTGTGGACTTGACAATTCTTGCTAGATACATAGAAAAATGATCTAGTAAAGCCCCTGAAACATTGCAACCAAATCAACCGTGTCAAAGGGAATCAATTGATTCCCCAACCAGTCCTGGATCAAGCAAAAGATCCAGGAGGAAATCAATAACAACAAACTCTAAGAATGTGGGACAGGGAGCAGAGACTTCCAATGTCCCAACCACTTTTGGGACACCGACTTCTTCCACACGCCATGTTTTGCATCTTGCATTGGTAGCTACGATACCAAGATAGAATACAATGTGGTTTCAGGGGAAGTCCGAATGACAGATGCTAGAAAAACATTTGTGAATAGGTTGAAGGAATCATGCCTTCAACAGTTCAAAGACCATCTACATTTGCCATTCTCAAAGATACCCATGCACTTGCAAAAAGCATTTATCCATGACATGGAGACCGAATTTGGTACAGGTTGGTCTGTAAAGAAGATAAAGCTACAAATGTCTCAAAACTGCAAGATATTTCGGTGCAACCAAACAGAGAAGATAAAAAAACTCCCTCCCAAGCTAAGGCTCAAAAAAAGGCCAATTGATGTAAGTGTGAATGTATGGAAAGATCTTGTAAAAACATATCAGAAGTCTGATGCATGAAGGAAGTCCGGTGAGGAGAGTATGCAGGTATTTGAATTTGCTCATAAGATTATATCAAATTTATTAAACAAATTTTAAATTTTATTTGTGCATAGTCAAATTGAATTAGTATATGTTTCAGGACAAGGCCTACAAGGCTAAGCTTGACAAACTTCATGCCACACATCACAGTGGCTAGAAAGGTTTACAAGCCTTGATCTGTACATTTGTAAGTATATTTAATATGTTAAATGATATTTTTTTTATTTCCTAGGAAAAAGTAAATGATTGCATATTAATTAGTTTAACTAGTCCATGTGCCATGTTTTGACAGGAGGAGAAATATGACCGGCATCCAACACAATTTGAAAAGGAATGTTACAAAGAAAAAAGTTGACCGATTTTGTAATTTGGATGGAGAATGAGGTATCAATAGTTGACTTTCAATAACTTAGTTGGATATTGTTGTGTTAATATGTCAATTTGCATTTCTTGTGTTGAGTTTTTTATTGATGCATAGGATGAGTTCTAAAGTGCTTCTATGTTGGCCCTAGATCCCACTCAATTGTCCCATTATTTCGTGTTGAGGAAAAAATATTGTTTGCCTTAAAGGGCAGTGGCGGACATTCATGCCTTATTTTCATCACATCTTTTAATTAATGACCACAGTCTTTTAATATCTCTTAAGTGTCCTCATTTAAGTTATGAGTTGTATCATTTGAGTAACTTAGTCCCATGTTGATTTGATTTATCTTCTTTTCTCTCAAATACGGTATCTAAAGGAGTGCTTCCTTGTGATGCAGAGTAGGGGTGGTTTCAAGATTTCAACATCTCACAACAAGATTTGGTGTTTTCTTGCTCATAACCTTCAGTGGATGCAAACTAGGTTTCAACCCCTAATGGGTCATTTATGCTTTAACAGGTAAATCAAAACCAGGAGGGCTCTCAATGGAATGAGGATGACAAACAATAAGTGTTAGGAATGCACAAGAACTTAGGGCTAGCAAACTTCAATTGTTCTCTTGCCAAATTGACTCTAGGCCAAGTAGGACAACAAATTGACTTTTTTCTAACATAACTTGTAGAGCATACCTCAAACCCACAATCTAAAAACTATTTTGAGTGCCCTTTTGGGAGTTATTAAATATATCCAAAACTCAGGTATGGTTGTTTTGTAACACAATGCTCTAAAATTAACTGTCCCGTTTGACAAAAGGTATAATTAGGCTTGTTCAACTAGGTCACCACAAGGTCTTCAACCCCTTAGTTTTCAAACTTCATTCCAATGGCTTAGACATGTCTTATGACATCTATCAACACCATTCCAATCAATTCCAACCATTGTTTAAGAGTTCTACTTCAAACCCTAACTCCTATGCACTTCTATGCCAAATACATGAGGTTAAATGGACTAGGGCAAATCACCAAATTTGCACATAACACCATCCCCTGCTCCTGCAACATTGTGAACATGAATGACATTCTACCTACATCCATTCCACCAAGTTGGAGGCCTTTTCACCGGTGAAATGGAGAGAAATGCATTATTTTTAGTCAAAGCACACCCTTGTAAGGGTTTCAAACCACTTTTAGTAAATCTGCCCTAACTCGCTTCAAACTTAATGAAATCAATTGCAAAGAACAAGGATTCAAGGCACCAATAATTCCAATTTATGTTTGACTACTTCCAGACCGTACAGAGCCGTACAGTACAGTTTAACAACAAATTAGGCTTCCAAAACGCAGAAACATGGCACCTTGTTATTTAAAATTCAAATTTTTACAACTTCTAACTCTTGTTCCAATGTACACAATTGCTTTAAAACATTCCCAAGCATAACCAATCATTTTCCCACTAAAAACCAAAGCCTAACCATTCAACTTCCCCAAAAATGCAAAAGTTGCTTTGACAACTTTTTGCAACTTTTACAAATTTCACCAAATTGACTCCAAAATGACCCAACCGACACACAAAGACATAAAACATGGTATTAAAGACCTTATTACAAACAAAATGACTTCACCATACCAAAATACTAACACTCTGCAATCTTTACATTAAGACCCAAGTGCCCTGCACCATACTCCCCAGGCAAAATAGACTCAAGTCCCATTGAGGACAGTGCTGCAATAGTATATTCATGCTTGATCATGTCATTCTCTGACCCCCAAGTGGCATCCTCATTTGGTAAACCCTTCCAATGGACTAAATACTGAAAGTAGGCATTATCCCTTATCTTTTTGAGCTTCTTGGCACCTAAGATATGCTCCAACTTCAGAGGCCTACTTGATGGATGATCTTTGACTCCTTCCTCATCGAAGAATGTTGTTAAATCTGCACCATCACCTACAACCACATCTCCTCCTTCCTTGTGTTTGCAATTAAGGTGTCTCAACCTTGGTAATTCCTTGCATTATTTATGATTGTATTTATTTATTCATTGCCTATGATGTAAATTAATTATAAATTCCATATTGTCATTTTGTGGGATGTGGCACGGTGATGTGTCATCCTACATGGAAAATGACAACTTGAAATTTTGTCCTTACATGAGGAGATAGGCATCCCACTTTGTGGTAGGATTATTTTGCCATGTGTCGACATCTTGGATGTTGTGTAAGGGAATGTTGACCGAAATGGTTATGATGGATTCCTATGATGAAGTTATGACATGTAAGAGTCAGACATAGAAGCTTGTAAGACAGGTGAAGACATGTGTCGAAGAGCATCTTTAAAAAAGGCACCTTTGGGCACCCCAAGGTGGACTATGACATGTTGTAAGAGAATATGCTATTTATAGCCTGTGTATGATAGATTCTCTTATAGCTGTAAGTTGTAACTGCTATGACAGATTCTATGACGGTTGTAAGAGTCGTAAGAGCATCTGTCATAGCCCATTTTGGAAATAAGCGACCTCTTTGGGATGGGAGATGTGGACAAGTGTCAGATACATCTTACAATATTGACCAAGTGTCCATAGGTGTGGGTTTTGGGCCAAGAGGCCAAGTTGGACGCCCATTCTAAGATAGAGCCAATTTTGCCTTGTATATTCTATATAAACAGGTGCTTGGAGGAAGAGATTTAATGTGTGATTGACGAGTACTGTTATGCTACCAGACTGACTCCAGACACGAGTGTCAAAGATTATTAAAGCTTGCATTGCAAGTGTATTGTAAACCATATTTAGTTTTGATAATACATTGTGCAGGTTTTTGAGTGTGGGGTTTTTCACCCAATAAGGGTTTTCCCCACGTTATATCTTTGTCTCTCTTCTTCTGTTTTCTTTCTGGTTCTATGTGTATTGTTGCAATATCTCTGTTATATGTTTCATGTTGTTGTAATTGTAAAGATTAAATTGAATTTGTATAGCTCTCCCCACATTAGATTAGTGTAGGAAGCAATTTTCGCACACCTAGCTTTCTTTCAGTTGGTATCAGAGCTTGATCACCTTTGGTCCTAGTTGTTGGGTAGGAGTTTTTTGAATTGATCTTAAGTTGAGTGGGAGTCTGTGTAGAGTATTCTGAATCTTATTGCAACAAGGATATGGCAACCACATCCGGAAGGATAGAGGTGGAGAAATTTAATGGCACTAATTTTGAGTTGTGGAAGCTCAAGATGGAAGACATGCTTGTTGATCGAGACCTATGGGAAACTATCAGTGGAACAAAACCAACTGCAATGTCACAAGCTGATTGGGATCTCAAGTATCAGAAGGCTAAGGGTCTCATAAGACTTAGTCTAGCTGATTCTGTCTTGGTAAATGTCCATGAGGAGGCTACTGTAAACTTGCTTTGGAAGAAGTTGGGAGATGTGTATCAAGCCAAATCCCTTAACAAACTTTTTCTGAGAAAGAAGTTGTATTCTCTTCAAATGGAGGACGGAGGATCCGTTGTAGAACATATGAATGCTTTCAAAATGCTGGTTGCACAATTGACATCCATTGGTGTGAAGATGGAGGAGGAGGATCGTTGTATGACCTTGCTTTGTTCTTTGCCGGATTCATGGGATCATCTTGTCATGGCTATTGGAAGCACCACATCCACATTCAAAATGGATGAAGTGGTTTCTTCGCTGTTGTCTAAAGAGATGCGGAGAAAGTCTTCTAAGGAAGCCAAAGAGGCTCTTGCAGTTCATGGAAGACCAAAGGACAAAGGGAAAAAGAAGGACAAGAAAGCTGAGAAGGGTAGATCCAAATCCCGTGGGAGATCCAAATCTCTTGGAAAGTCCAAGGCTCTCTGTTGGAACTGTGGTAAATCTAGGCATTTCTAAAAGGAATGCAAAGAGGAAAAGAAAAAGAACCCAAATTCAGATTTTGACAAGTCACAAGATGATAGTGATGCCTTCATCGTAGCCCTGACAACCCATGCATTTGATGATGTGTGGCTGATTGATTCTAGTGCATCATTTCACATGACCTCGCATTAAGATATGTCTACTAAGTATGAGGAGTTCGATGGTGGAAGGGTGTACCTGGGTGATGACTCTCATATGAAGATTGTTGGTTGTGGAAGAGTCTCTATTCGATTCCCTGATGGACGAGTAAAGGGGATCTTTGGGGTTATGCACATCCCAGGCTTAGCACGGAACCTACATTCTGTAAGTATGTTGAATGATGCAGGTGTGCAGGTTGTCTTTTCGAAAGAAGGATGCAAGATGACTAGAGGAGCTATGGTGCTTGCTAATGGTACTAGGAGAGGTACTCTATTTCAGCTGGAGGCATGTATGTCAAAATGCAATAGTTCTTCTGACTCAAGGAAGAGGGCAGGAGTCACTTCATCCCCACCATCTAAATGAGCAGTGAAGAAACCTATTGTATCTAGTCCTGATGGTTATATTCATGCCTTGGAAGTTAAGCTTCCTGCTGAAAAGACAATGTTATGGCATAAGAGATTTGGCCATATTGGTAAGAAGGGTCTTAGAACCCTAAAAAATAAAAAAACTTGTTGAGGGGTTAGATGATTGTAATCTTGAGTTTGACTTTTGCAAACATTGCATATATGGAAAACAAAACCGTGTTTAGTTTTATTCGAGTTCTCATAAGTCTTCTGGTGTGTTGGACCTTGTTCATTCTGATGTATTTGGTCCTATTAATGTTCCTTCGTTATCAAAATCTATATATTTTGTATCTTTCATAGATGACTACAATAGAAGGACATGGATTTATTTTCTCAGAAGCAAATCTGAAGTCTATAGTAAGTTTAAGGAGTTTAAAGCCTTTGCTAAAAATCAGACTGGTAAAAAGATTAAGTGTTTGAGAACTGACAATGGTGGTGAGTTCTATTCTATGGAATTCAATAAATATTGCAAGGAACTTGGGATTGAAAGACATAAGACAACTCCATCCACCCCGCAACAAAATGGAGTTATAGAGAGGATGAACAGGACACTGATGGAGAAGGCTAGGAGTATGCTTAGTAGAGCTGGCCTAGAACAAAAGTTTTGGGCTGAAGATGTTGCTACTGCTTGCTATCTTGTAAATAGATCTCCTACATCAACTCTTGTTGGAAATACACCCATGGAGGTGTGGTCTGGTAGAAAGCCTTCAATAAGGCATCTTCATGTTTTTGGTTGTGAGGCATATGCACATGTGCCTAGGGAGAAGCAGTCAAAATTAGAGAACAAGGCTGTTAAGTGTATCTTCATTGGCTATGGTGTCAGTGTGAAAGGATACAAGATTTGGGACTCTGTGGATGAAAAAGTGTTGTATAGTAGAAGTGTCATGTTCAGAGAGCTAACACCATCTTCCACTGTTTTACATCCAGAAGAAAAAGAAAAGAAAGAGGATGTTGTTCAGTTTCTTGCTACCCCTGAGAAGACTAAACAGAAAGACAATGTTGGTCCTGATGATGAGGAGAGCTCTTGCAGCTTTGAAAGCTCAAATGAAGAAGCTGAACCTCAACCTCAACTTTTGAGGAGGTCTACACGAATAAGAAAGCAACCTGAGAGGTTTGGTTATGCATTGCTTGATTCTAGTTGTGCTTTTTCTTTGCTTACTAATAGTGATGAACCTAGAACTGTATTAGAGGCTATGGATATGAAAGATGCAGGTTCTTGGAAGGAGGCCATGGAGGATGAGATGGCTTCTTTGGAAAATAATCAAACTTGAGACTTGGTGCCTTTGCCTCCTGGACGGAAACCCGTTAGATGCAAATGGGTGTTCAAGAAGAAATTTGGTGCAGATGGTAGTGTTGAGAAGTACAAGGCCAGATTGGTTGCGAAGGGGTCTTCAAAAGTGGAGGGTATATATTATGGTGAGATCTTCTCTCCCGTTGCAAAGCTAACATCCATTCAATTCCTGTTATCTCTTGCAGTAGCTTATGACTTAGAGGTAGAACAGATGGATGTGAAGACAACTTTCCTTCATGGTGATTTGGAGGAAGAAATCTACATGTCAAAGCTAGAGCATTACATGGTGAAAG
Organism: Cunninghamia lanceolata; assembly: GCA_027924645.1. NCBI lineage: Eukaryota > Viridiplantae > Streptophyta > Pinopsida > Cupressales > Cupressaceae > Cunninghamia > Cunninghamia lanceolata. The sequence goes on from BSBN01000931.1 coordinate 2,813,533, forward strand.
GTAAAGAAAATTTAGTTTGCAAGTTAAAGAAGTCTTTGTATGGTTTGAAGCAGTCTCCTAGGAGGTGGTACTTGAAGTTTGATGCCTTTGTGTTGTCAATTAGATTTGTGAGATCAAAATCGGATCACTGTGTGTATTATAAGTTTGATGGTGATCGTATTCTCATTGTTGCACTATATGTTGATGATATGTTGCTCATTGGGAAGGGTAAAAATATGATTTCTCATTTTAAATCTTAGTTGTCAGCAAAATTTGAAATGAAAGATTTAGGGGTAGCCAGGTACATTCTAGGAATGGAAATCAGAAGAGACAGAACTAATATAAAACTTTGGTTAAGCCAGAGTAAGTATGTGAAGACCGTGTTCGATAGGCTCAGCATGGCAGATTGTAGACCATTGTGTGTTCTTGTTTCTTTGGGGACAGTTGTCTGTTGAGGATTGTCCAAAATCTCCTAGTGAGGTGGAGGACATGAGCAGAGTACCTTATACTAGTGCTGCTGGCAGTTTGATGTATGCTATGGTATGCACAAGACCAGATATTGCCCAAGCAGTGGGAGTCCTTCGTTGACTCATGGCTAATCCTAGATGGGTACATTGGGATGCAGTTAAGTTAGTGTTCAGATATTTGAGGGGTACTTCCAAGTATTCCATATGCTATCATGGTAATGTTACAAGACCTCTGCATTCTATTGATATTTGTGGATTTGTGGATTCAGATTGGGCAGGTGACATTGACGACAGGAGATCCACCAGTGGTTATGTGTTTACACTGTTTGGTGGTGCTATTAGTTGGATGAGTAAGCAACAACCTTTGGTTGCTTTGTCCATGACAGAAGCTGAGTATATGGCAGCAACCCATGCTTGTAAAGAAGCCATTTGGATTAAGAGATTGTGTTTAGATATTGGTGTTGATGCAGGTCATATTACAATCAGTTGTGACAGTCAAAGTGCGATTTGCCTTGCGAAGAATCTAACTTTCCATGCTAGAACAAAGCACATTGATGTTCAGTTTCACTTTGTGCGAGACATGGTAGAGGATGGGAAGGTAAATTTGGAGAAGGTAGATACTTTGAAGAATGTTGCAGAGGCATTGACAAAGCCAGTGGGCACAGAGAAGTTCAGATGGTGTTCAGATTCTATGGGCCTCTCGGCCTATAGCAGTTAAATCATGTTATTCTATTGGCTCTTACAAGGTGTTCGACAAGTGGGAGAATGTTTGGAATTAAGGTGTCTCAACCTTGGTAATTCCTTGCATTATTTATGATTGTATTTATTTATTCATTTCCTATGATGTAAATTAATTGTAAATTCCATATTGTCATTTTGTGGGATGTGGCACGATGATGTGTCATCCTACATGGAAAATGACAACTTGTAATTTTGTCCTCACATGAGGAGATAGGTGTCCCACTTTGTGGTAGGAGTATTGTTCCATGTGTCGGCATCTTGGATGTTGTGTAAGGGAATGTTGACCGAAACGGTTATGACGGATTCCTATGACGAAGTTATGACATGTAAGAGTTAGAAATAGAAGCTTGTAAGACAGGTGAAGACATGTTTCGAAGAGCATCTTTGAAAAAGGCATCTTTGGGTGCCCCAAGTTGGACTATGACATGTTGTAAGAGAATATGCTATTTATAGCCTATGTATGACAGATTCCCTTATAGCTGTAAGTTGTAACTGCTATGCAGATTCTATGACGGTCATAAGAGCATCTGTCATAGCCCATTTTGGAAATAGGCGACCTCTTTGGGATGGGAGCTATGGACAAGTGTTAGATACATCTTACAATGTTGACCAAGTGTCCATAGGTGTGGGTTTTGGGCCATGAGGCCAAGTTGGACGCCCATTCCAAGATAGAGCCAATTTTGCCTTGTATATTCTATATAAACAGGTGCTTGGAGGAGGAGATTTAATGTGTGATTGATAGGTACTGTTATGCTATCGGACTGACTCCAGACACGAGTGTCGAAGACTATTGAAGCTTGCATTGCAAGTGTATTGTAAACCATATTCAGTTTTGATAATACATTGTGCAGGTTTCTGAGTGGGGTTTTTCACCTAATAAGGGTTTTCCCCACATTATATCTTTGTCTCTCTTCTTCTGTCTTCTTTCTAGTTCTATGTGTATTATTGTAATATCTTTGTTATATGTTTCATGTTGTTGTAGTTTTAAAGATTAAATTGAATTTGTATAGCTCTCCCCTCATTAGATTAGTGTAGGAAGCAATTTCTATACACCTAGCTTCCTTTCACCTTGTAATGAACTTCCTTCTTCATTTCAATTGTGTGCTTGGACTTGTCCACATTCCCTTGTAGTTTACCCTTGACCTCTACACCTTTGCTTCTCATCTCTTCCATCTGTTGTTGTGTACCTATAACTACTGCTTGATCAGGTATATTAACCTCTAGCATGAAAGAAATGGAATGACCAATATCCCCCTTTGAAGGCAACGAGTGGAACACCCCTTCTATCATCATAGCAACATACTTCTTAAGCCAATCTTGGATCTCCAAAATCAAGTCATTCTTCACGTCTGTTGTCATAATATCTCCAGGTTTAGAAGTGGCTACAAGGTCCATGTGCTCCTCTTCTTCTACCTTTATGAACTCCTTTCTACCTACCATCATCACATTAGATCCCATGGTTTGTCCTTTATCCTCCTCTTTCAATGGTGTCAACGTATAGGAGACCCCATATTTTTCTATCTCATAAGTATTCATCCTTCCATCATACTTAGCATACCTATCAAATTGCCAAGGCCTCCCTAGCAACAAATGACACACATCCATGGGTATTATGTCACATAGAGTTTTGTCTTTGTATCCTCCTATATGAAACTCCACCCAACATTGTTCATTCACCAAAACATGTTGACCCTCATTTACCCAAGATACTTTGTAAGGAGTAGCATGTGGTATTCTTTCCAACTTCAGTTTTTCAACCATCTCAACTGAAACCATATTATCTTGACTACTTGAATCAATTAAAACTTTACAAAGCTTACCCAAGCACTTACAAGTTGTCCTGAAGAGTGTCCTCCTTTGTGGTGGCTCCTTTTCCACTGTACCTTGATGAGGGTTCTCCTTACCATAAGTGATTCTCCAACTTCTGGACTAGCATGTTGTGATGATGAGTTTACACTCTCACAGTCATCTCCTTGAATAATCTGATTTCTCCTCTCTCCTCCAACTAAAGTAGTGGCCTGACTTTCATTGCATTGCCATGCTTGATGTCCAAACTTGTTGCATTGGTAACACCTTCCTGTGAACCCACTAGATCCTCTTCCTTGACCTCCAAATCTACCTCTAAAGCCTGATTTACCTCCTCTAAATCCACCACTCCGATCTATCCCTTGCTCTTGGACTTTGCTTGTATCTTCTTGGCCCTCATATGACTGCCTTGGATTAGAAAATGACCCTGTTCCTTTGGAACTGCTACCTCTGCCCCTGTTTTGTTTGTCTTTCCTTCTCTTTAGTTTTTCTTCAGCCTTGATTGCCAATTGGTAGCATTCCTCTACCATCCTTAGGTTTGTCAAACTTAACTCATCTTGGAGGTTAAATCTTAACCCATTGAGATATCTAGCCACTTTCTCCACATCATCCTCCATGTGACCTACCCTTATACTTAGCTTATAGAACTCATCAGTATAGGCTTTGACATCCATATCTCTTTGTTTATAATTTTGAAGTTTCTTGTATAGTTAAATTACATAATCACCCGGTAAGAACTTACCCTTGAGTTTGGCCACCATTTTGTCCCAAGAAACAAATTTTGATTTGCCTTTCTTCCTCCTTTCAGTTTGCTCATAATCCCACCAAAGTAGGGCATGACCTTTCAATTTTGTTTTTGCCGACTTTACCCTTTGTTCCTCTGGTATATCTTCACATTCAAAATAATTATCAAGTGTTGCAATCTAATCCAAAAGCTCTTCATCATTCAAGTTCCCTTTATACATAGGTAAATCCATCTTTACCTTGTGACTATCTCCCTTGACTGCCTTCAATAGCTTGGCCATCTTCTGCTCATCAGGATCCAACTCTTCTTCTTGGGATCCTCCTAGAGGGCTCTCATTCTCACCCTCTTCCTCTTGGTCACTCACATCACTTGTGACCATACCTCTCCTCTGACTGGTTTCAACAGCCTCAAGCCTGGCTACCATCATATCTTGCAACTCTTTCAATTTCCTAATTTCTTTTGCAATCTTCTCTTTCATTTCACTCATTTCCCTAACCATAGGGTTACCTTTTGCAGGCATCTTATTCTTTCTTTACTTCACACTTTCCTTCTTATAGACCAACCTATGCTCTGATACCAATTTGATGTAGAGTAGGGGTGGTTTCAAGATTTCAACATCTCACAACAAGATTTGGTGTTTTCTTGCTCATAACCTTCAGTGGATGCAAACTAGGTTTCAACCCCTAATGGGTCATTTATGCTTCAATAGGTAAATCAACACCAGGAGGACTCAATGGAATGAGCATTACAAACAATAAGTTTTAGGAATGCACAAGAACTTAGGGCTAGCAAACTTCAATTGTTCTCTTGCCAAATTGACTCTAGGACAAGTAGGACATCAAATTGGCTTTTTTCTGACATAACTTGCAGAGAATACCTCAAACCCACAATCTAAAAACTATTTTGAGTACCCTTTTGGGAGTTATAGAACATATCCAAAACTTAGGTATGGTTGTTTTGTAACACAAGGCTCTAAAAGAGACTATCTCGTTTGACAAAAGGTCTAATTAGGTTTGTTCAACTAGGTCACCACAAGGTCTTCAACCCCTCAATTTCCAAACTTCATGCCAATGGATTAGACATGTCTTATGACATATATCAACACCATTCCAAGCAATTCCAACCACTGTTTAAGAGTTCTACTTCAAACCCTAACTCCTATGCACTTCTATGCCAAATTCATGAGGTTAAATGGACTAGGGCATCACCAAATTTGCACAGAACACCATCCCCTGCTCCTGCAACATTGTGAACATGAAATACACCCTACCTACATCCATTCCACTAATTTGGAGGCCTTTTCACTAGTGAAATTGAGAGAAATGCATTATTTTTAGTCAAAGCACACCCTTGTAAGGGTTTCAAACCACTTTCAGTAAATCTGCCCTAACTCGCTTCAAACTTAATGAAATCAATTGCAAAGGACAAGGATTTAAGGCACCATTAATTCTAATCAATGTTTGACTACTTCCAGGCCGTATAGAGCCGTACAGCATAGTTTAGCAGCAAATTAGGCTTCTAAAACGCCGAAACATGGCATCTTGTTATTCAAAATTCAAATTTTTACAACTTCTAACTCTTGTTCCAACGTACACAAGTGCTTTTAAATCATTCCCAAACATAAACAATCATTTTCCCACCAAAAACCAAAGCCTATCCGTTCAACTTCCCCAAAAATGCAAAAGTTGCTTTGACAACTTTTTGCAACTTTTACAAATTTCACCAAATTGACTCCAAAATGACCCAACCGACACACAAAGACATAAAACATGGTCTTAAAGACCTTATTACAAATAAAATGACTTCACCACACCAAAATACTAACACTCTGCATTTTTTACATTAAGACCCAGGTGCCCTGCACCAAATTGGTATCTCAAGGAGTTCTTCCTTGAATTCATGTTGCCATTCTACTAAGTGATCCACATGCATCTTTGCCATCCTTCCTCACGATGCTGCCATTCTTTTAACATGTAAGAATTTTTTGATGCATCTTGGTAGGCATCCTATAGATCTAACACATCCTTGTAGAACTCCTTTTGCACCAAGGTCAAGTCATCATGGATTTCTAATGCATATTCCATGAAATCACCTATGTCATACCTTACAGCCTTGTATTATTCCACTCGATGTTTCAAGTGCTCAATTTCCTTCTTATGCCCTTCCATTTCTCATGTCATTTTAAGGATGTTTGATTCATTTGCTTGTATTGTGGCGACCCTAGTCATAGCCCTAGCCACTAGATCCATATCATCTACATCCATTACCATTGCTTCATTAAATCTCAAGACTATAGTATGACATGCAACTTCTTGATCAACATGTCAGGTACATGCTTGGGAAAAGTATGGGGTGCCTTCGCGGTGCCATAGATATTCCTATATGTTAACAACTCATATAGGGAGTAATATTTTAGGTTCTCCAAGATTTTGATCATGTTTTCAGACAACCTAGGGAACCTTTTCTCAAATAATAGCTCATGCAAGGGACCAAAGAATCGGTCACAGATGTGCTCATATTTGGATGAATATTTGTGCTCCCATCGGTCCTAGTAATAAACATGGACAAAATGACATGGGATGCTCCATGTCCAATTCATCCCCAAAGAATTTATTAGCTGCACAAATACTATAACACAAGTAAGAGGTTGTATAAAATTTTGGCTTTGTTCCCACAGAGGAGACTCGACTCTCATTATTTCATTGCACAAAGTGAGTGACAAAACAACTACCTAGTTTAAAATTGGCCCTTCTTTAAGCAACATATGTAGCAATGAGACTTAGGATTCTTGAAAATGAGAAGCATCCTTCTCCCCATACAACCTACTAACTAGGGCCACTATGTTTTTTACTGAACCCTTGAGGCTGATGGAACGGTACCATTTAGTGTTCCTAGAAGTTAATTGTCTAACTCCTCCTCTTGAGGTTTAGGCTATGTTTTAGGGTTGAAAACTAGGCACTTTTGTTGTAACATCCACTTCTAGGACCCATGGGTGATGTGGCATAGGGCTTTGAACCACCACATAAGTCTTATAGAGAGAGTGTTTGGTGTAAAAGCCAAACCTAAGTCCTATAGAGAGAGGGGGAGGTGCTAGACTCCAAGCACCAAAAAACCATAATATAGTCCTCTCATGCATGAACATGTGTGCCCAAATGCTAGATCAAACCCACACTTGTGGAAGATGAAGGGCCACTCCACATAGAAAAGTAATAAAGTATCTCATGCAGGTCAAGTAGACCAAATAATCCATGCATGAACCAATAAACAACCTCCATGATGCCTCAACATGTGTGCAAGGGTGCTATGTCATCTCTATCATGCCTCAACTTATGTGCCAATGCCAAATCAAGTCCCACGTGTGGTGATGAGAAGGTCGATCTATGTCAAAAAGTGATGAACGAAAATGTGTGAGCCAATGGAGACCAAGTGCTCCATGAACTAATCTCATATAATTTGCAGTAGAAACTTATACATAATATGTCAATGTCTTAAGAAAATAGGCATCACAATATATCACCATGTATCCTGTAATGATTCTATCGTTCATAAAAATAGTAAATCACATTCACTATATACATCAACATTTAGAATAGAATATAGCAACTGGAAGCACAAACACGAGAGGGAACGAACTGATACTGAAAACTCCAGGAATTCATTGAGATAAAAACATAGGCCTTTCAACACTTTTGTATTCAATTATATATAGCTATCAAATACACCTTCTAAATAACAGAGTCTGAGTGTAACAAAACAGTCTTGAACCCCTTGTCTTTGAATTTACATAGTTTATATAGATAATTACAAACTTTGAGCCATTATTAGCTCATCAAACTAACTTTATGTTCTAATTAAAATCAAACAGAAATATTTAAAAATGCTGTAAATATTCTGGTTTATTTGTTGGAACTGCTACAAGATATTTGGACCGTTGCTTAGAAATTGGTGGACAGTTGCACGAAATAAGGCCTCCTGCTTATCTTCTAGAAGGTAGGCGAATCTTCGTTCCATATTTAATAATGCTGGCCCATCGAGAAGCACTTGGGAAATTATAAGCTATCATTTCACTAGTTGAAAACTCCACGTCATTATATTGAGCATATGAAAATGGAGGCAAGTAGTGTACTAATAATTTGAACTCAGTTAAGAGATCAAAGTCATCTTTCAACTTATCTACTATAGACTGCCCCTTCAATGATTTGCTGAGATCTTCAAATTTGGAGTCTTCACTTCTGCATTTGGCTAGTAATTCCAAATATTGATTTTGAGGAATCAAATACTGATGATCATCCCAAAATGATGGCAAACCTTTCTTAAACATATTAGTGAATCGAGCCTTGAAACCTACCACTTTATTTAGAAGTTCATCTGCCTTATTTTGCACACTTTCCATTATCTGATGCTTTCCAATAAGTCTCTGGGCATCCAATATAATAGTTGACCTGTCATTTATCCCCAATGCTTGCAAACCTACCCTGGAAGTAGCATTCATAGTATTGACAATTTGATTTGCAAGGTCTTTTGGCATATGGATGAGCTCTTCTCTTAAATCTCTACACCTCTGATTACTAGACACTTCTTGCTAGGCTGAAGAAGTAGCCCAGGCTTCTTGTAGTTAAATTCTTCACGTCTATGTCACATCTATAATCATGGAATTGTTTGGATTTGAAGTCTCATGTAGGGAACCCAAGGCTTAAAAAATGGTATCTTTCGTTGGCTCAAAAGCATCTAGTTTTTTTGCAAATAATCTAAGCACTTTAATATTAGCAATTTGTAGAAGGACCTTATTGTGCCCGAGGCATTCCATTTTAAGAACTAATATTGATCATGGTTGCTTAGTATCTTGGATGTACATGAAATCTAGATTTTCTATAGGAGACTAGAGTTGTGCCCATAATTCTCATTCTTAATGGTGCTAGAGATGCCATTCTACTTCCATACTCAGATTCATTCAAAATTAGGTCATAGATATGCCCTTGACAGTCCTTAGGTTGATTCTGTCCTGGTAGGTATATGCTACTAAAAATACCACAAACTCTTTTACTTTTTCTCATGCATGCTTAGTATGACGCCATAACATAGGGATTTATCCCAAAGAAACCACACCAGCCACCAAATCTCAATCATCTATAAAAGGCATTAAGGAGCTAAGGTGTGATGAACCCTAGCTTCAAAAGTTCAAAAATTCCCTACATTTTGTGCACTAACAACCTCCAAAGTCTGGCCTCCAAATATATTGCCAAGTCACTATAAATAAGGTTTGCTTCAAAAAGAAAGGTTTGGTTCAGCCTTATTAGGTTTGCCCATTCCATCACAATATCAAACTATTGATTGCTGGTATGTGTGAGTCTTGGGAACTATATAGTCCGCTCCAACCCTAGATCACACTGTTGTCCTAAATATATTGTCACTTTGGATGGCTTCATGTTGGAAATAGAGCTCCAATGAGGTTAAGAACTTAGGGAAAAGTGACTTTATTAAAATAGCAGGCAAAAAGGGCCAAAAGTGGCGAGGAAAATATAAAAAGGGGAAAAAGAGGAGTTCTCTCCTCATTCTACACTAATCACTTTTTGCAAATTACTTAGAGAGCTCTTGATCTTGGAGAGGCTAAGGTTTGGAAGAAACCCTTGCATTATTCACTGGTTTTAGTGGTGCAAGATCCACCCTAGTTGGTCAGTAGTTGTGAGGACTGGAGGGAGATTTCTTGAGCAATAGAGGGCACCTCTCTCATCTCTATTATCTTGTGGAGAAGCTAGGCACTATTCCCTTCACCATGGGCATGAAATTTCTATTTTGGAAGCATGGGAACCATATCTATTTTGATGGGTGAGTTCCCTTTAAACCTGGACGCATTTCCTTCATTATCTAAGTACGTGGGAACTTATTCTCCTTGGTTGGGTGCATTTCATTCCATTTGGAGCAGTAAAGGGCCATAGCAGCTCTCGATCTTAGTGTTGGGTGACTTTAATCCTCAGGTAATAGAGCGTGGGCCTACAGTACTTAAATTTGGGCACTTTTTATCCATAGAACAATTGGCTATCATTGTTTGCTGCTGCGTGTGACTTATATTGCCATTGTTGGATGCATTTGGAAGCATTTACCTTGGGTGTTTTCCACATCACAAGAGATTACTCCTTGTTGGGCATGAAATTGATGCTTAGGGACAGCGTGGGGGCAGTTATCTTAGTGATGGGCACTGCCTGATCTGTTTGGAGGGGTCATGAAGCTCTTAGGCACTAAACACAGTTAAATAATAGTTAAGAAGGGAGCTGAATATTTCATCTGGGTGCAAGGAAAGGAGAGCCAGCTCTAATCAAATCCCCAAGTGCCATTCTTCTTGTTTCTTATGTGTATTAAAATCTGCTATAAATAACAAGGGATTTTCTGAATATATAAAGTTATATTGTTGCTACCCCTTATTGTTATTTGCATGACAAAGCGAATTAGATAACAATCCTATGATTTTTTTTTGTGAAGCTCATAATTCTATTGCTAAAAAAGGAAATATGTACATAGATTACTTAACTGGACCCTTTCGGCCGGGTTGGCACAAAAAAGAGTTGAACCAGAGACTAGTTAGGGAAGCCTGTATATGAAATTCAAGATTCTCTGCTTGACACAACCAAAAAAAGATGGTTCAATTTTAAATCGCTGCCTTTCCAAGAGAAACCAGCATACATGATTCTGAGAATGACTGCAAGACATGAAATATAAGATTCTGAAACAAAAAAGACTAAAAAACTCTGACAGAGAAAAACTAGATTGTTGCCTTATAGTTGGGAAATCCCAGAGGAACTAGGGTTGGATCACTCCCAAATTCGGGCAGAGGCTCGAAGGTGATGATGCAACCATGCTCCTCCTTGCACTCTAATTCTAATTCCACGCTCTTCCCCTGCGTCCACTCTTCATTCAGCTCACTGCTCTGAGCGACAAGATGAAGGTGCTCTTGCCCCTTAGCCTGAACTGGTACCAGAGATGGGTGGGAGTCTGTTGGTGAAGCCTATGGCAGAATGGAGTGGTGAGCACCCAATCCATTTGCCAAGGTGTCCAGGTACACCCTGGCCTACTCAAGAACAACATGGAGATCGTGGGCTAAAGAAGTAGCCCAGGCTTCTTGCTACTGCCGAGCCAAGAGGGTACATCCCATAATATTTTTGAGTGCCCAATATGGGCTGACCACCCTAGGGGGATCTGCAAATTCCTGTTGCATTGCCAAATAAGAAACCTCACGGTTGTCAATCTCCTCACCAATGTGCATGGGGATGCTTGGGTTGTAACCCCCGTAGAATTCCCAAGACTGATAATTGTTGCCTCTGCCTCCTAGCCCCACGCTACTGTGAACCACTCGTTGTTGCAGACGAGGTGCCATGACAGGCTCCAGAATGCCACAAATTGTAACCTGCACCGAATTGGTAGCTCCCATCGCTAGCTCCACTCGAATCCAAAAGAGTATCTTCCATCCCCATGATGAGCCTCAATCCATTAAAAAGGGGAGGCCCAAATCCAATGCAGAAGCCATCAAATCATGATGTTTGAAGTCATATTTACTCACCATCACCGCCAATGCTGGAGGGGGGAAACAACAACCCACGTAGAAGTGAGGGGAATTAAAAATTGGAGTTAGACGGACTGACGGGCCAGGTGCCTACGTACCTTGGCCTGCTGCCATGCTACGTGCCAGCTGTCTCAGGATTGTGGTCGTCGGTTGCTGTGAGGAGGGGAGGGTCAGTTTCTGACACAATTTGCTGATGAACACTCGCATCCGGGGATAACAGTCCTATGATTGTGGTGAATGCTTGGGTGAATTAACACCTCAAAAGACATTATTTAAGACTTTAAACTCATACCAACACCTATAGCCAACTAAAATCAACAAACAAAGATGACATGTGAAATGTTTGACAATAGTCCTCGCTCAGAAATGTGGTATTAAAAGGGGTGGAAAAATTAAGATTAGTGGGAGTGGTATTAAACAATAGTAAAAGTTTGTTATTGTAGTAATTTAATAAGTATAACTGAGTATAACTAATATCCCTTGCTTCATTATTTCAAGCCAAGCATGAGAGCAGAATTATGGTTTTGAAGGAGAAGCTTCAAAGGATTCAGATGCTTGTTGGTGAAGACTTTGCCTCTTACCTTACAAAGGTTAAATTTGGTCATTATGCTTCAGAGGTGATTTCTCGAGATGGGTGGTATCTAGACAATGGTGCCACATGCAATATGACAGGGGAGTGTGATCTATTTCAGCCACCTAACTTGGTAGCTACTAGATGCTTGGTGAGGTGTGGGATCCACACAAAAGGAGCAGTCGGTAGAAGAGAGGGTTCAGTTGTATTTGAGTTAGAGTCAGGATGGACTCTAGCCTTTCATCATGTTCAATATGTTCCTTGTCTGAGATATAGTAGAAGAAGATATATAGACTAGTTAACTCTCAAAGGATCTTCGAGGCAAACATAACCATATATAGCACAAAATGCAGAGGGTTGGCACTTAAGGTTATGTAATAGAATTTACAGTTGATAGTTAAATTGTATAACAAATTTTTTTATGATCTTTACTAACGTTTATTAGAATTATTGCATGTTTTACATCATTGGAATGCCATATTAGATGTAACTTTTTTGAAATTTTATTATGGTATGTGCACTTTGATATGATGTAATATGATTATGGTTTCATTTCATATGTTGTAATATTAGATATATAACAAAAAAAAAATTATTGCACGAAATAAATAATAACTTTTCATTTTAAATGTTTTTTTTGCAAAACACGGGTCTTCTAGAAGATCAAGATGATCCTCATGATATAGATCCAGAATATGTTGGTTCTGGTACAGATCACATGGCAGAGGATGATGATGATGCAGATACAGAAGACACCAAGGCCGATGATGATGATGATGACGACGATGATGATCATGATGGTGATGATGATGATGAGGGAGTTGCTAGTAGCATCTAGTGACATTCATGATCATATAGACTGCATCATGGATCATTGCTGATATATCGTTATGATGCCTCTTTTCATGGTTACTATCATATGTATCATTTTCACAACCTGCAGTACCATATTATTGAGTTGTATCATTTTGACATGTATCATTTTGACTTATATCATTTGGACATGTATCATCTTGACTTGTATCATTTTGAGTTACATAATTTATCATTTTTACTTATATCATTTGTACATGTATCATTTTGACTTATGTTGACTGTTGGACATGTATCATTTTGACATGTTATTGATCTATTGGCATATTTGACTTTCAGTTGTTTTAGTTACATATGATGATGATCTTATCAGTATTGACTTGTCAATTTATATATATTGAAAGTGGTCGATGATTTTTGGATGGATATTTATTACGTATGATGATTTTAATTTACTTCTCAAAATGGATGTTGTCAAATTTAATTAAATTGTAGATATTTGACTCACTTGTTTTAATTATAGATGATGATCATGTTATAATAATTATCTTGTTATTTTATATATACTGGATATTGTTGTAGATTTTATTTTGATGGAGATTTAATAAGTATAATGATGTTAATTTGTATGATGTCCATTTCCCTAAAAATTCTTTATAAATGTTATCCTATAAAATATTTCAAATGCTTCAGGGGTCTTCAAGTGGATGAAGCATAGATCAGTGAGTTAGAGAGTATTCTGTCAAACAGGTCTGTGAGCTTGTCTCGCAAAGAGGATAGAATAAGATGGAGCTGCTCAAAAACTAGGGAGTATCAGGTTAAGCTAGGCTATAAGGTGAAAGATGGGGCGGTTAGAAAGCAAGATTGGTCTACTCACCTTTTTTGGAACAAAGACGCAAAAATGGAAGCAAATCTAGATGAAACAAGTGACATTATGTCAGAAGCAAAATTGGAAGCAAATCTAGAAGCAAAACCAGAAGCAAAATTGGAAGCAAAACTAGAAGCAAAATTGGAAGCAAAACTAGAAGCAAACCTGGAAGCAAAACTGGAAGTAAAACTGGAAGCAAACCTGAAAGCAACACAAGAAGCAAAACCAGAAACAAAATCAGAAGCCAAAATGGAAGCAACAAAGGATGTCATAATGGAAGCAAAACTTGGCGTCAATTAGGAAGCCAAAAAAGAAGCTATTTTCGACGCCATACCAGAAGCAAAACATGAAGCACGACTGGGAGCAAAACTACAAAAATGGGAGTAGACATGGAAGCAAAACTAGAAGCCAAATTGGGCGCTAATTTAGGTGCTCTTTCTGACATTAAATTGGTCATGCTTCCCAGCGCTATTCCAAGCACTAAAGGAGGTGCTATTGCTTGCGCTACTTTTCTGGTGTAAAATCTAGCGCAAAAAATGGCACCGAAGAGAACATGCAGTTTGGCGCCGAGTTTTGCGCCAGCAGAAGTATCTAATTCAGAAACTCAAATGCACTAAATTTCGGCACTATTTTAGGTGCTAATTGTTTGTTTTGTTGTAGTGATAGTTGCAGGCTTACATGTATGCTTTGTGCATGTTTTGAGGAGGTTATTCACAACTTTCTTAGTGTGGAGATGTTGGTATGTAATTAGTCACTCTTCATTTCTACAATATTTGCTTGATGGGTTCCTTGACTATGGTTACTCATTGTAGATTTATTTGGCAAATCATATTTGAAGTTGATATGGTGTTTGAGTCTTGAAATCTACATGGTATCTTCTTTGTAATCTTAGTTTGTAGGTTACTAATGTGACGATGAGTTTGCATGTTGCATTGGTTTGGGATCTATGAGTTATGCAGTTTTTGGGTATGCGCAACTCATTGATTACAGCAGGATGACTCGAATGTGGACTGTATATATCCATGAGATTAATTCAATGTTGATGCAGTCTTTGTTAGTGGGCCTTATCTATGGTCATTTGTTCATTAGTATGTTGCATTGGGATGAGATGATGGATGATTAGAGTTCCTGGATAATCAATTATTAGGACTTGTAGCAAGTTTATCACGATGTCATGGATAGATTGGTTACATGATTTAGTGTGAGCTTTTGACAGTGATGGTTTTATCTTCTTGGCTTGGAGATCTTGGTTATACTTCATTGTTTCGTATTGTTGATATTGCAGGTGAAGTATTTGTTTGTGTTAGAGCCATGGATTATCTTCATTGAGAGGATGGTTATCACGATGCCTTGAATAGACCAGTTTCACAGTTTTAGTGGGAGTTTTGGCAGTGATGTGGATCTATCACTTGGGGATGGATGATCTTCTATAGTGGTTGTAGGTGTCATGGTAAGGTTTTTTTAGTATGATTCTTGTATGCTTTGAAAGTATTTTGACATCTCGAGTTCCATTGTTAGGGGATGGTTATCTTCATGTGATTGGATATGGTATTGTGACTTGTTGGTTTTAACAGATAAATCTAATTTCAATGATTATTTTGGTATTGTGTCATGATGGACTCTTGTTTCTAGATTGGAGTTTTGGCATGATGGTTCCATGTTGGCATGATATGTTCTTTGGATCATGTGATCTCCTAGGAGGAGATGTTAGATCACAATGTCATGTGTGTTCTTGGATTTTACAAATGTGCAATAGGAGTTTTGATAGTGGTCTGGTGAAGTTCTCTTTAGTTTTGAGTATTAATCATTTGTTTGAAGCTTAATGATTTTGCAGGTTGTGTTTGAAGTTATCATAAATTGATTGTTGGATGCTCATGGATTCTAGAGAGACTTGAGGTGAGGCTAGAGATCTCTTGTTGTGGGGATTATGTGTTGGAATCATGAGATTTTAGTAGAAATACTGAGGAGCCTTCACCTAGGTATGGAAATGAGTTCATGTTTGAACTTGAGAGAAGATTTTTCTTGGAGAGAGTTTATGAGGCTTGGTGTATCTCAGTGTATCATTCTCATTCCCCACTCTCAGTTCACTCAGCAAGAAATGATATGATAGGTATTGCCCATGTTGTTTCAGATTCTTTTTTTGTTATATGGAGCCTAATTAGACTCAGAGGTTAAATTTTCCCCACTTTTATCGGCGCGGTTTCCGCCCAAATTCCTACAGGGTCCAGGGGCCTCACACGGTTTTTTATTATTTTATAAAGGCATCAGGTGTTATTTTTCTATTGACCAACATTTTAAAAAAACCTAATTTTGTAACCGACATAAGGCTTGATAAGGGTTAGGGTTTCCGTTGATATTATATTGTACCATTTGTAGTGGTATTGAGTTGCAGGGATTGCTGGTTGTAATCGGTTTGATTTACTAGATAATAATATTGGACTTTCTGTTTGGTGGATGTAGCCCGAGTTTGGGTGAACCACATTAAAACTTGTCTCTCGTTGTTATTATTTCTATGTATTTCCATTCCTCTGTTTAATCTTTATTTGCATTTAATTGATATCTTCTGCCAGCTAACCCTAAAATCATTTTGTTTTATGCTTTCTCATGGATATAGTTTCTAGTTCTGGAGGGTTCATTTGAGGAGTATTTGGCATGGTTATCTTCTTATGTATATATGGTTTGATTTATGAGAAGTTCTAGAGATTTTATTGGGTTGAATTCCTATTTATGGAATGGATTTCAGTTTGATCTTCTTTGGTTAGAAAAGCTTACATCCATTTTGGTTATATGAGATATATGTTCTATTTGATCTAATGAGATTGAACGTTTGGGTGTTGTTAAGGCTTTCTAGTTGGGGTTTTGTGAATCTTAAGGTATTACTCGGCACAACTTAGCACTTGGTGGGGTTGGTAGAAGGATGTGATATGGTTTGCAGTTTCTCTTTATGGTCTTTTGTTTCTTCCTAGAGGTACTTATTCATCTAGTATGATCATTGGGTTTGTGGTCATCTGTTGTTATTTTACTTCATTATTTTTTAGCAACAATATGTGTTCTTTTAATGTATATCATTTGAGATGTGGAGGACTTGGGAGAAGTGAAGGAGATTAAAGGTGAGAGAATGAGCAAAAAACTGTTTGTGGAAGTATGCTCTATTTTGCAGCAAGTTGGTTGCAATTTGTAGATCATTGTTAGTGTTCTTTGTATTACATGATTTGAAATTATTAGCCACACCTTTCACGTAAGTGTTAATTGGTAGACTTTTAAGTTGCTTTGGTTGACATTGTTCATGCAATGAGTCCTAGGATGTATGTGTGTCTTTGGTAGATTGTTTTTCATTGGACTACAGTACAAGGGCAATTTTTTTACATATCAATGGCTTTGGTGTGTTTGTTATTACGGGAGATGGTAACTTTGAGCAGGACAATGAATTATACAGAGATGAGAGCTGTAGTATGGGTTGGATATGTCATGTACATAAGGGCTATCAATGGTGGGATTTTTAGTTGGAAGTAAATAACTAGTTGTGGTTGTTATTCTAACTGCTCTGGAGCATTCATGGTTGATCTTGTTTTGGAGGTGTTTGGACTTTAGTATTGTGATCTGGTAATAGATTTGAAGTTGGATACATTGGTGTATGTATGTGACATTTAGTGTTTCATCATGTTTTTGGGAAGTCTAATCTTTTGTCATGTTGGTGATCACTTGGAAGATGTTGTAGGTGCTTATGTAAAGCTTGTGAGCACAATAGAGTTCAGTTAGGACAGTATGGTAATCTTGGTGGTTCACATATTGGTTGTGTTTCTCTTTTGCTCTTGCTAGGTGTTCAAAAAGTGGGAGAATGTTGAGAATTAAGGTGTCTCAACCTTTGCAAGTTCCTGAATTTATTTATTTATTATTAATCATTTTCCCGTAATTATTTAGAAATTGTTATAATATATTTTATTTAAAAATTATGCTATCCCAAAATAGTTGTAAGGTGTCATAAAAAGGTTTATTTATAGTAGATTCTTATGATAGATTTTAATGATGTGTAAGAGCATGATTATAGCGAGTTACTAATTGTCAACTAGGAATCTTAACCAACATTATGACAGTTTATGACGTATGTCATATGCATCTTTCTAAAGGAAGTAAATGCTATATTTTGGGAACCTAAGTTGGTGGGTTGACTATGACAACTTATGACAACATCTTACATGTGTAAGGAATATTCTATTAATAGTCTGGAAGCCCAAACTTAGCCTAGGCATTGAAATTTTGTGTGATGGAAATGTGGGTCGTATGGATTTTTACCATGGTATTTATGGACCTTGTTTGGGCCCATGGTAATGCTTTATGGTTGTTTCTTGGGCGCCCATGAATCTATGTATTGAGGACTTGAGATGGAGGCTTAGAGGAGAGTTTTATGTAGGGTTATGCTATCAGTTTTCCTCCAGAGAAGCAAGATGTAAATCTCCATGTTAAAGCTTTGAGCCTGCAAATGTATTGTAACATGTTTGTTGTTGCAAATTAATACATTGGTTTGATGCTTTGGGGTGGGGAGTTTTTTTACCGGAAGGGGTTTTCCCCACGTATATTAGTGTCTCTTCTCTCTTATATCTTTCTTCTATTCTTCTTCTTTCACGTTCTTAAAGTGATTTACATGCCGTTATATTGCAAAAATTTATTTATATATGTAAGCTACATTATCTTTGCTCTTATGGTTAATGTGATGGGAAATCAATTATGAACATAGTAGTATGTACTTGCATCAAGTTATTGAATATCTATTTAAGAAAATTATAGGATGCTACAAGGTGCATGTTGGGTTTTGTTTCCCTTTCAATAGAAATAAATGGGTAGATCAAAATAGTGTGCATATTTGTGATCCACATATATACTTGAAGTTGTAAATCTTAAATGGTAACAAATATAAACCATTGGTCAAAGATAAAGTTTGAACTGATTACTTAGCAATGTAGTATTTAAAATTTTGGAAGGAAAAAGCAAATTGTCGTTAAGCAATTGAGATGAGGCACCATTTATGCAGAAGCCATATGAAGTTTTAAGCTTCACTAGGTATGGATCACATTTGAGATAATAATTTTCTTAGCAGGAAAATGTGCCCTAATTAATGAAGGAGATTTTGTGGTCAATTATACGTCTGCAAATTACCGAATTTCAAAGGGTCTTCCTAGTACAAAAATCCATTAAGGCACAGGAATTTTTTAGTTGAGCACCAAAAGGTTCTAAACAAATGCAAGTGGTATCCAAACAAGATTGATTAATTCAAATAAGAAGTTTGTTGCCATTTGAGGATTTCTCTTTAAGAGGATTTGAGCACCTAGTTGATTTCTACAGAACCATTTTAATAGTTTCGAGTGGTTCACTATGCTATGCGTAAGTTGATTTGTAATTGTACATGGACAGTTAGTTCATTGCAACATTTTTTGTAACAAGAGGATAAATGCATACTTGACATGCAATGCAATTGGGTAAGTTTTAGTCAACCTGTTGAGATGAGCTTTACCCTCTTGTTATTTAAGGAGGTTGTCTATTGTAGGGTGTCAAGTGTAGCATTTCTTGTTCTTGAGTTTTGTTCATTGAATGTTGTAAAAAAAAAAAGAGTCAATATATGACAATTTGTTTCACATATAGTATTTCAGGAGATTTAGAACATCTCTAAGTTCGTATTCATTAAATTGTTTTTATGGAATTTAGAGTCTAAGTTTATCTGCAAATAATAGTATGCTCTTCTTGTGTGCTTAGTGCGATCTTAAGAAACGAAAAGTTACTCTACAAGTTTGTAAGGAAGCCTTATAAATTCTTTTATTATAATACCGAGAAGTCGTATCCCATTCAACCTCCAACTTACTTCAACTTTTGTCACAACAAATCTAAAAACTTTGTAACACATCATATGGGATATTGTAGATCAATAATGGGTCATTAAGGATCTATATGGGAAGCAATAGTTGTCTTATTTAAACGTCATAAAGATCTTAACTAAAGTAGTGATTTATATAAGGTCATTTTGGCTATAGAGATTTATATTTTCATTTTCCAACAACTTTAGGATTTGACTCAATCGCCCATGTATGAACACACTAATCTTAAGTAGCAATTGATCAAAGTTTTTAATGAATATCTTCTTTATTGTCATTTAGTGTCTTGACCTACATATTACTCTTTAAGGTTATAAAGAATCATTATAGAAGCATTATTCTAAAATTATTTGTTACCTGTATATTGTAATTTAAAATTTGTTTAAAAGGTGTTCGGCAACAAAATCACATAGACTAGCATAGAAGGAATTTAGTGACAAATAATTGGATTTATTCTAATACCATTTAAGGTTTAGTCTTTGTTTGTTGTGTAGTTTTGTCATTTTCAATAAATTATCTTATAAAAATTAAAAAGGAACACCCTCCCAAGTCTTGCAAAACCTAAAGTGTAGATGAGATTGTACCTACCCCTATCAATTGGCCCTAATAACGTATAATTTGATTATATTGCCCACCTGGTCATTTAACCTGACTTTATATCCTTAGGGTTAAATATTTTAATGTGCATCCTTCAAAATCATAAGAAACAATTTGGAGCATACACTTCATTTTACATTCACTTCTTGCCTAGTCATAAATACTATTAAATGTTCAAATTGGCTCATTTTGTGTATAAGTTGATCCCTAGACATAACTTGTACAAAAAATATTTTAAACCTCCATCTTAGAGCAAGACCATTGTGCTCCCTTAGTTCTTCTCCCTCTCGAACTAGGCCATGATCGGGGTTATTTCCTCTATTAATCCAATTTTCATTTCTCGCTTCCCAAGTCAACCCTTTAGGAGAATTTGACTATTACCCATCAACTTACATGGAAAAACCCTTAAAATTAGCACTTAGGATCTTGCATTTGAGAAAAACCCTAGATTGGCTACAAGGTTGGATAATAAAAAAAACTTCATTCACAACATCAAAAAAGCTTCTTAAGACTTGCATTTACATCATTAGATATTACACATTGATCCATCATCTAGGCATTTTGCATGTTTTCTTGGTGTGTACTCCACCATTCTTCATCAACATAGAGGCTTGGTTGCTATTAAGAAAGTCATAAGGACTTCCCTCTATATGTAGCAAGCTCCTAAAGGTGTATTTCAACACAATCAAGTTTTAAATATACTTGCGCAATTGCAAGTTAGCAAGTTCAAGGGATCAACAAGCACAGAGGATAGATTTCTATTGACCAGACATGACCAAACTAGGAAACTATAACGTGGGCTCAAATTTGTACCAAGCACCAAGAAATTTTGTGTAAGTCCATCTCCACCACCTAAGTGTTGTTCCACCATCAAATCTAAGTTTGTCACATCAATCACAACATATCAACAAATCCAAGGGAAATAAACAAAAATCACAAATGGCCAAGACATTACTAACTCTTTCATTTTCAATTATCAATCATAACTTTTTATTTAAGGTTTAACTACTTATTCATTATTTATATCAATTTAAAAGGCCTAAATATTCATATGTTGTATGTCTTATTTCTATACAAAAGTAAATGAAATGTTTTGCAATGCTACTTTTCTCCCATAGTTATTTAGCAGTTTTATTATAGTTAATATTTAAAGTTAAGATAATTTGGAATATGTAAAGATATTAAAATAGATATAAATAGAAAATGTAAATTACAAAATGTGATAATTTGATAAAAACTTTTAAAAAATAATTAACAAAACAAATTGGATAACATGATCCCATAATTAGGTTAACATAAAAGCACATATATATATATATATATATATATATATATATATATATATATATCAATATCTTTTATTAACAATAAGTTCAGTACTTATCTAAATCAAAGTACTTGGATCAACCTCTCACCCTAAGAAGATTTTAGTGGTCTTGGCCCTCATAACTATGGAACACTCTAGGTGAAACAATTCTTATTCAGAGCACAACATATCATGCTCAATACAAGTGCTTCGGAACCATGCTCAACACAAGTGCTTAACAGAGAAACCACTCAACATAAATGCTCCAAAGCCACGTTCAATAGAACAACTGCTCAACACAAGTACACAAGCCATATAACACTACATTTCCCCAGAGTTATTTAATTATTTGCAACAGATTTATTATGGTTAATATTTAGAGTCTGGATAATATAGAATATTAAATAATGTGTAAACAACAAAATTAAATTACAACATTGATAATTTAATAAGATCTCTAATGTAAATCATTAACAAGACAAATTGGATAACATAATCACATATATATAATATTTCAAATATCTTTATTAACAATAAGTTCAATACTTATTTGAATCATTGAGCACTTGGATCAACCACTCTAACCCAAGAAGATTTCAGTGGTCTTGGCCTGGTTATGACATACTCTAGGAGGAAATAGTTCCTTTCGGAACACAGTGTGCTATTACGCTCTCATACAAGTGTTGGTTCTAGAAGAACAATGCTCAACATAGTGTTGGTTCTAAAGGAACAATGCTCAACACTAGTGTTGGTTCTAAAAGAACAATTCTCAACACAAGTACTCATACACAAGTGATGGTTCTTAAAAGAACAATGCTCAACATAAGTGCAAACCAAGCCCTGGCCAGGACCGTCTCAGGTTGTACGTTGTACCCCAAGTTAGGACACACTCTGTGTGCTCCCTTCTCCTAATGCCCATAGCCCTTCAAACCACTTCCATCTTTCTTGAATAATGGTGATTTCAAAACCATCACACCTTTTCACAAAGATTGTCATTAGTAATGGTTTAATAAACATAATAACTCCTCCCTTTTAAGAGGGTTTTTTCATAATTATTATTTATTTATCTCCCTTTTAACCAAAGGATCATAATATCCTTTATTTTCCATCTCCCTTTTTTTAATTATAAAGGTGATGCAGGAGCATCCAGTGGTGTAAGGGAAATCTTGCATCACCCAAAAAAAGATGTGTTTCAAAAATTATTGATGTTATTTCCATTTCTTTTCAAAATTTGTGGTTCTGGTTCCATAATCGCTTGAATAATGATGTAGAACTTTAAGTTTTTCCAAACTGCTAAAAATAGTAACCTGCTATTTTTAGAAAGTTTGAATTTGGGCACGAAATGAAGTGAAAATTTATAGGAAGCTTCATAATGAAAAAATAAGACCTTTGGCGAAGGAATCACGCAAAGATCATTTGCGAGCGGAAAGATATTAAAGTTTCCATTTCCTAAAAAATGCCTGAAAATTATTCAAACTCAGGTTTGAGGCACTAAAAGGCCCCGTACGAGCACGAAAATAGCTGGAACTGGTAGAGCAAGTTCTTAGCGCATAGAGCACTCCGCGATCTTTCCGACGTATAAAACGGTTCGTCAATCGAACACCCGGATCAAAAGTTATGGCTCCCGGAAGTTGACCTATTTTTGGAGGGAGATGCAAATTTCAAAATTAGGTTGTTGGCCGCCAAAAAGGCTATTAATAACCATTTTTGGGAACCCCGGGCAATAGTAGAGTTAAGGGGGAAAGTGTAAAGTCAAGAATAGGCGGGAAAAATAGAAACCCTAGCTGATTTGGGGTTTACAGAAGGCAGAAGATTCTAGAGCCTGGTGATGTGTAGTTGTAGTGTATTGCAGCCTATTGAGGATTGATTCCTTTGATTGTAACTGAGCTTCTGTAATGTAATGACTTGCCCAGATCAATAAAAGAAAGTTCTATTTTTCTGTGTTCAAATTCTATTGTGTGTTTTATGATTTACCCCCTTCATCAAGTGGTATTAGAGTAAGGGTTCTTGAGTGTGTAGACAGATCGCTGACCGTGAGGTAGTTTGCACCAAGACCTGAGGTTGTGGGTTTGCTGCGGAGATCAAGATGCCTCAACGAAGAAATCGTATTGGGAGGAATGCTTTGACAGAAGAGGGTTTTAGAGCCCTGCAAAGGCAAATCGATGCATTGCAAGAGGAGCTGCGAAGAGGGTTTGATCTGAGAACAAGAGAAGAAAGTGAGGAGGAAGCTGAAGAAGAGCTATCTAAGGAAGAACAAGAAGCTACAGGAGATTCTGCAGAAGTTAGGTTGTTGAGGGTTATTTCAAAGATCGGAAAGAGGACCAAGATCGAAGTTTCTACATATTCTGAAGATTTGAATACGGAACACCTTATTGATTGGATCAATGACATGGAGGAGTATTTTGAGTATGAAGATGTGGAGGACCTAGATTGGGTCAAGTTTGCAAAAACAAAGTTGAAGGGCCACGCCAGTATTTGGTGGAAGGAGGTCCAATTAGAGAGGAATAGAAGAGTAAAAGGAAAGATCACCAGATGGGATTGGATGGTGGAGAAACTGAAGAAGCAGTTCATCCCTGTGGACTATGAGATGGAGTTGCTAAAGAAGCTGCAAGGACTGAAGCAAGGTAAAAAGTCTGTTAAGGAGTATACAGAAGGGTATTATAAAATTACTATCAGGATAGGTCATGCAGAGCCCAACAAGGAGAAGGTAGCCCGTTACATTAATGGGTTGAGGCCGAGTATTCAAGAGGAGTTGAGCCTAGTCAAAATGACCACCATAGAAGATGCATACCAGTTTTTCCTGAAGGTGGAAGAGAAGCTGAATAAAAGATTTGACAACAAGCAAAGGGGAAGAGGTCAAGGTGGAAGACCCTACGGGGGGTGAAATGAAGATTCAAAGAAAAGTGAAGAAGTCGGCACCGGTCAAAATCAGAGAGGAGATAATACCTATCGTCCTCGTGACCAAAACAATGGTGAGCAAAGAGGAAGAGGAAGAGGCAAACTTGGGCAAGGACTCGGAAGAGGAGGTTTCAGAGGAACTTGTTTCCAATGTGGAGAAGAAGGGCATCGAGCATACGATTGTCTGCAACATCAGGGAATGATGAATAGAAGACCTGAAGGTAATGCACGAGTTGCACATGTAGATGAAGATGCGTAGTCTGAGCGTTCTGAAGATACTGAAAGGGGAGAAACCCTAGTTGTTAGAAGAACTTTGCTAAATGAGGAGAAACAACCAAATCAAAGGAAGAGTTTATTCCACACAAGGTGCAAATGTGAAGGTAAGTGTTGTGATATTATTATTGATAGTGGGAGCACTGACAATCTTGTTTCAAAGGAGATGGTTGACAAGTTGAAGTTGGCGAGAAGAAAGCATCCATATCCATATCGAATTGCCTGGTTGCAGAAGGACCACAGAGCTTTGGTCAATGAGCAGTGTCTAGTGAAGTTCAAGATTGAGGACTACCATGATGAGGTGCTGTGTGATATCATACCAGTGGATGCATGTCATATGTTGTTGGCGAGGCCGTGGCAGTATGATAGGAGCACTGTCCATGATGGCCGTGCAAACACATATTCCCTAACAAAAGATGGAGTTCGCCATAATTTGAAGCCCTTGAAAGAGGTGGAAGAAAAGGTATGTAGTACTGCTAGAATTTGCTTGGTAGATGGTAGAAAATTTTTGGAGGGTATGAAGCATGAGCGTCATTGCTTTGCATTGATTCCTAAGATTAGTGAAGAGAAATGTGAAGATGTACCAGCAGAAGTCTCAGAAATGTTGCAAGAATTTCAAGATATTGTCTATGATAATGTACCAGAAGGTTTACCACCGGTGAGGAAGATAAGTCACCAAAAGGATTTGATACCAGGAGCTAGTTTACCGAATAAGGCAGCCCATAGAATGACTCCTGCTGAGAGTGAAGAGTTGAACAGACAAGTTCAGGAGTTGTTGAGGAAGAGATTGATAAGAGAGAGCCTAAGTCCATGTGCGGTACCTGTAGTACTAGCACCAAAGAAAGATGGAGAGTGGAGAATGTGTACAGACTCTCGAGCCATCAATAAGATCACGATCAAGTACAGATTTCCATTGCCTAGAATGGATGACATAATAGACTGTTTGAGTGGAGCCAAGTACTTCACAAAGATTGACCTTAAGAGTGGGTGTCACCAGATCCGTATCAGAGAAAGAGATGAGTGGAAGACAGCCTTCAAGATAAAGGAAGGTTTGTATGAGTGGTTAGTCATGCCATTTGGGCTAACCAATGCACTGAGCACATTCATGCGGCTCATGAACGAGGTATTGAAAGAATTTTTGGGAAGTTTTGTTATTGTTTATTTGGATGATATTTTGATTTTCAGTAAGACTTGGGATGAGCATTTGATGCATATCAGAAGAGTTTTAGAGAAGCTAAGAGAAGAAAAGTTGTTGATTAATTTGAAGAAATGCAGTTTTGCAAAGGAGTTGGTATACCTGGGATTTGTTGTCTCAGAGGAAGGTCTTAAGATGGACCCAGAAAAAGTGAGGGCTATCATTGAATGGCCTACGCCAAGGAGTGCAATGAAGGTACGCTCTTTTCATGGTTTGGCAAGTTTTTATAGAAAGTTCATCAAGAATTTTAGTAGCATTTGTGCACCCCTAACTGAGACAATGAGAGGGGATAGAAAAAAGTTTAGATGGACTAAAGGAGCAGACAAGAGATTTGATACATTAAAGCAGAAAGTCGTAGAACAACCTATTTTAGCACTTCCAGATTTCAATAAGGTATTTCAGGTAGATTGTGATGCTAGTGGTAGTGGTATAGGAGCTGTTTTGAGCCAAGAAGGTAAGCCCATTGCTTATTTTAGTGAGAAGCTTAATGATGCCAAGAAAAAGTATTTTTTTATGATCAGGAATTTTATGCAATAGTTCAGGCTTTGAAGAAATGGAGACATTATTTGTTTCCAAAAGAGTTTGTTATATATAATGATCATCAAGCTTTGCAGTATCTTAATAGTCAAGGAAAGTTGAACCAAAGGCATTTAAAATGGGTTGAGTTTTTGCAGAGCTATATTTTTGTTTTGAAGCACAGGAGTGGGAAGTCCAACAAAGTTGCAGACACCTTGAGCAGAAGGCAAAATTTGTTGACAGAAATGAAGATAGAGGTTGTTGGGTTCGATGAGCTCAAAAGTTTGTATCTTGAAGATCTAGATTTTGCAGAGGCCTGGAAGGCTTGTTTGGAACCTATTGCTTTGGATAGGGCAAAATGGTTAGATTTCATAATCCAAGATGGCATGTTGTTTAGAGGAAGCCAGTTGTGCATTCCAAGGAGTTCCATGAGAGAGAACCTGATTAAGGAAAAACATAGTGGAGGATTGGCTAGACACTTTGGTCGAGATAAGACCATTGCTATTGTTGGTGAAAATTATTGTTGGCCACAGCTGCAGCAAGATGTGAGGAAATTTGTGTAGAGTATGTCAGATTATTTCAAATGGCAAAAGGAGCAAGTCAGAATACAGGTCTATATCAGCCATTACTTGTAGTAGAGAAGCTTTGGGTTGATATTAGTATGAATTTTGTTCTTGGTTTACCAAGGACACAGAGAGGACATGATTCCATTTTTGTGGTGGTGCATAGATTCTCGAAGATGGCACATTTCATTCCTTGCAAGAAGACTAATGATGCTGTCCATATTGTTGAATTATTTTTCAGGGAGGTGGTGAGATTACACGGTCTACCAAAGAGCATAGTTTCAAATCGAGATACCAAGTTTGTTGGTTATTTCTGGAGGACATTGTGGAAGAAGTTGAAGACAGATTTGAAGTTTAGTTCTACACACCATCCATAGACTGATGGACAGACAGAAGTGGTGAATAGGTGTTTGGGTAACCTACTACAATGCTTAGTAGGAGATAAGCCCAAGGGATGGGATTTGATTTTACCACGAGCAGAATTTGCTTATAACAATTCTATCAATAGGAGTACTGGTAAATCACCTTTCCAGATTATATATGGCAATAGTCCAAGAAATGCTTCAAAGTTAAGGAAGTTGGATAAAGGAGAAAAGACAAGTGTCAAGGCCGAAGACTTTGCAAAACACATGAAGAATTTGCATGAAGAGGTGAAAAAGCACATTAATAAGATGAATATTCAGTACAAGGCTAAGGCAGAGCAGAAGAGGAGATATAAGGAATTTCAGGTAGGAGATAAAGTCATGGTTCACTTGAGAAAAGAAAGGTTCCCAATTGGAACATACAATAAGCTAAAAATGAAGAAATTTGAACCATGCAGAATTTTGAAGAAACATGATTCAGGAAATGCATATAAGGTAGAGCTGCCGAGTGGGATTAACATTTCCCCTATTTTCAACATTGCTGATTTATCAGAATATCATAAAGGTGGAACAGAGGATGGACCAACGGAAGAACAGTGGAGTATTCCAGCATCTACTTCAACAGAGGAGATAGAAGAGATCTTAGATAGCCATGTATCTGGTGAAATGGAAGGGAAGGCATGTTGAAGATTCTTCTTGGTTGTCTAAGGTAGAGGTTGACTGTTTGGGTTTTCCTCACACAAACACCTAAGACGTGACATGGTCACTTCTCAAATTACCCTAGGTGTCTGATGCAGGAGCATCTAGTGGTGTAAGGGCAATCTTGCATCACCCAAAAAAAGATGTGTTTCAAAATTGTTGATGTTCTTTCTATTTCTTTTTAAAATGTGTGGTTCTGGTTCCATAATCACTTGAATAATGATGTAAAACTTTCAATTTTTCCAAACTGCTAAAAATAGTAACCTGCTATTTTTAGAAAGTTTGCATTTGGGCACGGAATGAAGTGAAAATTTACAAGAAGCTTCATAACAGAAAAATAAGACCTTTGGCGAAGGAATCACGCAAAGATCATTTGCGAGCTGAAAGATATTAAAGTTTCTGTTTCCCAAAAAATGCTTGAAAATTATTCAAACTCAGGTTTGAGGCACTAAACGGCACCGTACAGGCCCAAAAATGGCCAAAATGAGCGGGTTCTTAGCGCATAGAGTACTCCGCGATCTTTCCAACGCATAAAATAGTTCGTCAATTGGACACCCGGATCAAAAGTTATGGCTCGCAGAAGTTGACCTATTTTTGGAGGGAGATACAAATTTTAAAATTAGGTTGTTGGCTGCCAAAAAAGATATTAATAACCATTTTTGGGAACCCCGGGCAATAGTAGAGTTAAGGGGGAAAGTGTAGAGTCAAGAATAGGCGGGAAAAATAGAAACCCTAGCTGATTTAGGGTTTACAGAAGGCAGAAGATTCTAGAGCTTGGTGATGTGTAATTGTAGTGTATTGTAGCCTGTCGAGGATTGATTCCTCTGATTGTAACTGAGCTTCTATAATGTAATGAGTTGCTTAGATCAATAAAAGAAAGTTCTATTTTCTGTGTTCAAATTCTGTTGTGTGTTTTATGATTTACCCCCTTCATCAAAAGGGTAAATAAACTTTTATCCTCTTATAATTTTAGAGAGTTATTCATAAATATCTTTCTTTTCCATTTTGGAGAAAAGGCCACATAACTTTTCCCCCCTATAATTCAGTTGTTGTCCTCAGTAGCTCAAGTTGAATCTACAACATATTTCAACACAAACAATTAGTTAAGTGTGGATGTAACACTATCAATAGTACAATGAATATTTTAACTTCATCTATAATTATAATTCTTAAAATTTAGATCTTTTCAACAACTCTTTTATTTTAACTAAAACCAAAATTAGATCCCATAGAAATACTTTGTTAATCAATAACATGATTACAACCATAAGTATATTTTCACATGAAATAGATCATGAATTTATACTTGAGAAGTTGATTCAAGAGAGTACACTAAATCTCTTATCAAATAATCCTTAAATTTTCATTCATGTGTAACCTTATCCTTAATGCAAATATTTTGATATTTTAGGTGTCACTTTAATACACAAAAATATTATCATGTAATCACATAGCACTTACCTAGTGAATGACATGCATATCCTCTACTATGTAGTCACTCATCACTGAGTACCATATACTCAAAATATATTCAAATATGATAGTCATGCATTCCGGACTACATGAATATCCTCTTTTCATATACTAAATACAATTGAATAGCAACAAATACATCAAAACATGAACAAGGTTATTGGGTTGATCAAGTCCAATAACGAAGTACAATAAAACATAGGTGGTCCAAAACAATCTTACAAGGCAACTCAAGCAACAAAACATCAACAACTATTACCATCATAAAGCACTTCATAGAGAATACTAAGTTTAATATTTCCTTTAAGTAATTAGTTTAATTGAATATCTTTCATCTTTTCCATCCTCATTGATCTCACAACCATCTAATTATGACTTCCTAAAATAATTAAAGACACAATTCAAGGTCTTTTGATTGATTTTACAAACCCAAGTCCCCAAACAATGTTTAAAAACTCAATATTTCAGAAGAGGGGTTACCAACATTTCTATGCCCTTGGATTCTTTAAATTATAGTAGCTATGATCATGGATTTTTTTTTTATCTTGTTCCTTTCCTTAGGGTTATATTTTAATCTTATATAGTAGCTCATAGGAATTTCGATTAAATATCCATGTGCCTAGGATGTGTAAGATGATTAGATTTTTACTCACAACAATGAGCTCAAGAATTTTATTCCAAATATGAATTTTAATAACCTTTATGTGTTTATAGAAGTTCAACAACATAAAAATTTTCTATAAAATATAAAACATGTTGAAGATCTAAACATTACATAAACTAGCTCTTTTCCAAATAACTTCTTGAGGAACTTGCATATCACAAAAAGGTTTTATTAAATCTAAGAATGGATTGAGTTTGGGATTGGCTCTTCCCCTGTAAATTCCAACATGTCCTCATGACAGATGCTAAGATAATCATTTTGGTTTCATATCTTGTAAAAGCATTGTTTCATTTCACCTAAACAACACCATATTTTCCAAAGTTTAAGATGTGGAAATAATATTGGGACCTATGGGTTATGGGCGCATAATGTAACTTATGTTAAATCAATCTAGTTATAAAGTTTTTGTCTTTAACTATCAACAAGTATAGGAACACTACTTCCTAATAAATAGACATAAATACTAAATGAAATTTGGAAGGGATTTACAATTTTGTCTATTAGAAAGACTAACTTATTAACTCTATGTTTCCAAGAGAACTTTCATGTACAAGAGAGTACGATCCAAATTGAAATAGTTTTAACAAGACTTAAACTTAATACTACTAAAGTTGCATCTCTTAATTGAGGTCTCATGATGTATAAATAAATCTTTCCAAAACTTCATGATTAATCCAACTACTATATTTACATGAGTGAATTATCAAAGTTATGATTCTAAACACCCTTCACAAGTGGTCAAGAAATAAAATCAAAAAGAAATATTTTTCCAACCTTTAATTATGGTTCACCCTAATACATTTTGAATGTATTTCTTTACCATGTAGCAATTATTATATAACGCTCCAAGAAATATCTCAAAATACTTTTGCACCTTAGAGGTATACTTGACTGTAACTAAGGTAATTAATTCCTTTAGACTAGCCATTAATACACTATCATTGACTAGCCATTAATACACTATCATTAATAGCTACTATAAATGAATGACACTTCACACCAACATGATTATTTTACCCTTAATCAACAATCCCACTATATATTAGTGGATAAAAATAGGTTACATAGAATAATTCCCTCATCTAAAGAAGTACCAACCTAAAATTTTATCTTGGGTTAATTGTTGTGGCACAATCTTAAAGATAACATGATTATAGAGAAACAATAGTCATAATGAGACAATATTGTGGTATGTTCTTAAATCCTATGTGGCATAACATAGATCTACACATTTAAATACATTACAACTAGACCATGGGCAAAGGAATGACACGCTTAACATGATGAATTCTTTAAGAAGACTGGCCCTTCACTAAATCCCTCATAAATGAATCAACACAATTACATATCGAGTTCCATGTAGGTTTCTAGGAACAATTAGGATTGGACAGGGCCCCCATAAGCCACGTCTAATACCAATATTTAGAGCCAAC
The DNA here is from genome assembly GCA_027924645.1 of Cunninghamia lanceolata. Classification (NCBI taxonomy): domain Eukaryota; kingdom Viridiplantae; phylum Streptophyta; class Pinopsida; order Cupressales; family Cupressaceae; genus Cunninghamia; species Cunninghamia lanceolata. Next base: position 2,844,921 of record BSBN01000931.1, read on the forward strand.
ATGTGTATGCCTAATTTGACAATGAGTAGGTCAACCTAACTTGGTTTGACCAATATATTACAACAAGACCAGTAAAGAAAGGATGATCCACATTACTCTCTTATCAAATTCATCTTTTACAAGATTGCATGTTTTTTTAAACTCATTATTACTTACAATCTCAGTTTTAATATTCATAAAGTTACATATCAATAAGGTACACACAATATTAAAGGTAATTATTTGGCCTATACAACAAGAAGTGATATTAGGTCATATGTTAGAAAAGTAAAAGCAAAAAACCAGAGAAGTAGACCAACAATAATAAATTTACATGGTATAAGAAAAAAATGATAAGACTTCTGTTAAAATGCACAAGACAACTAAGAGGGGGGGGGGCGAATCAGTTGTAGCAAAAACTTAGCTTCTTTCAAACATCAACACATTAACCACTCAATTATGATTTAACCATGAAATCATATAATCAGAAATTTTCACACATTCAACACATGAGACACCAGATTTTTACATGGAAAACCCAATGAGAGAAAAACCATGGTGAGTGTTAGCTCACAATATAAATGATATATCAAAATTTACAACAAGGCTCACTACCCAAAATGCTCACTGCAAAAGAAGGGGCTCACAACTTGCAATGCAATACACTTGCAATGCAAGATCTCAGGAGTCTTTGACACTCGTATATGGAGACAAACTGACAGCATAACAACACCTATTAATCACCCTCTCTTTCTCCTCTCCAAGCATCTGCTTATATTGAAGTTTTCAAGGCAAAACTGAACATATCTTGGAATGGGTGTCAAACTTGGCCTCATGGCCCAAAACCCACGCCTAGGGACAATTGTCCAACACTGCAGCATGGTCATGACACTTGTCATATCACCCCATACTAAAATGGTCGCCTATTTCCAATTTGGGCAATGACAGATACTCTTACGCACCAACCGATTGTCATAAAATCTGTCATAGCTGTCATAACTTACAGCTGTAAAAGAATCTGTCATACATAGGCTATAAATAGCATATTCTCTTACAACATGACATACCCCTCCTTGGGGCGCCCAAAGATGCCTTCTTCCAAGATGCCTTGTGACACATGTCTTCACCTGTCATTAGAACCTTCTATTTCTGACTCTTACATGTCATAAAACTATCATAGGAATCTGTCATGACCATTTCAATCAATATTCCTTTACACAACATCCAAGATGCCGACACATGGCAAAATATTCCTACCACTAAGTGGGACGCCTATCTCCTCATGTGAGGACAAAATTACATGTGGTTATATGCCATGTAGGATGACACATCACCGTGCCAACTCCCACAATATGACAACATAGGATTTGCATCCAATTAATACAATAGACAATAAATAAATAAATATAATGTAAAAATACAAGGAATTATCAAGGTTGAGACACCTTAATTCCCAACATTCTCCCACTTGTCGAACACCTTGTAAGAGCCAATAGAACTAACAGGATTTAACTGCTATAGGCTGAAAGGCCTATAGACTCTAAACACCATCTGAACTTCTCTGTGCCTACTAGTTTCGTTAATACATCTGCAACATCACACTCTGACTGTCACAATAGATAGTAAACTATCCTGCACCAACACCAATATCTGAGCACGATATCTTAAGCCAAATGGCTTCCTTGCAAGCATGAGTAGCTGCCAAATACTCAACTCAACTGAATTCCACTATACTCACTAGCTTTACAAAAGCATCTGTAACATCTTCCAAGTGATCACCAACATGACAAAAGATTAGAATGCCAAAAATATGATGAAACACTAAATGCCACATAGACACACCAATGTATCCAAATTCAAACCGGTTAAGAGAACATAACTTTGAAGTCCAAACATCTTCAAAACAAGATCGAGCACGTAAGCTCCAAAACAATTAGAACAACAACAACAGCTAGTTGTTTACATCCAACTAAAAAACCACCATTGATAGAACTTTTGTAGATAACATATTCAGCCCATACTGCAACTCTCATCCCTGTATAATCCACTGTCCTGCTCAAAGTTACCATCTCTCATGATAACAAACACACCAAAACATTAATGTGCAAAAAATTTGAAGACTTTGATACTGCAATCCAATGAAAAACCATCTACCAAAGATATACATACATCCTAGGAATCAAACTACATGAGCAATGCCAACCGAAGTAACTCAAAGTCTACCAATCAGCACTTACATAAAAGTGGCTTATAATACAAAACATATAATACAAAGAACAATCACAATGATCTGCAAAATACAACCAACTGCTGCAAAACAGAGCATACTTCCACAAACAGTTTTCTACTCACTCTCTCACCTCTGACCTCCTCCACTTCTCCCAAGTCCTCCACAGCTCAAATGATATACATTAAAAGAACACATACTATTGTTAAAAAATAATAAAGTACAACAACAGTAGATAACCACAAACCCAGTGATCATACTAGATGAATAAGAACCTCTAGGAAGAAATATGAGACCATAAAGAGAAACTGCAAACCATAACATGTCCTTCTGCCAACATCACCAAGTACTAAGCTGTGCCAAGTATGACCTCCTTCACAAAACCCCAACTGAAAAGCCTTAACAACACCCAAACATTTAATCTCATAAGATCAAATAAACATCAACATGGATGTAAGCCTCTCTAATCAAGGTAGATCAAACTCATAACCATTCCATAACAAGGAATAAGCTCAATCACATCTCCTAAACTCCTCATAAATGAACATCATAAACTAAACCATACGAATCAAGAAGATAACCATGCTGACATCCCTCAAATGAAACCTCCAGAACCAATAACTGTAGCTCAAGATTCATATATATGAGAAATAAAAGCACAAAACAAATGAATCTAAAATAACCTGGGCAATACCTATCAGAACATTTTCTGCCGAGTGAACTGAGAGTGGGGAATGAGACTAATCCACTGAGATACACCGAGTCTCATATATACTCTCTCCAAGAACAATCTCCTCTCAAGTTCAAATATGAACTCACGTCCATAACAAGTGAAGGCTTCTCGGTCTTTCTGCTGAAACTTAACCATTCTAACACATGATCCCTACAACAAGAGATCTCAAGCCTCACCTCAAGTCTCTCTAGTATCCATGAGCATCCATCAACCAATACATGCCAACTTCAAATGCATCCTACAAAATCATGAAGCTTCAAGCAAATGATTAATACTCAAAACCAAAGAGAACAAAACAAGATCACTGTCAAAACTCCCACTGCACATCTGCATGATCAAGAAGCCCATCATGACATCGTGATCTAACCATTTCCTCATAAGAAAATCATATGCAACAAAGCGTACAATGATGCATACATTATGTCTCAAGAGAACATGTATCATGTCAAAACTTTAAGCTAGCATCAAGAGTAAATCATGACATAGTAACAACATCTCTAAACAAAGGATAAACATGTCATACTGACAAATCATAAACCTAACACCTCAATCAAGATATCAACATCTCAAACATATGAAGATAACCATCTCCTGACAACTAAACTGAGAATGTCAAAGAACTCTCAAAACCAAGAGCTCCTCCATGACACCAATATCCACTGCAGAAGATCATCCATCACGTATGATGAATCCAACATCACTGCCAAAACTCCCACTGAAACTATGATATAGAGCTTATCAAGGCATTATGATAACCATCCTCTCAATGAAGATCATCCATGGTTCTTATACAATCTAACAATTGTCCTATGTAATATTAGCAACACAAAAGAATAAAATAGAACCAAGATCTCCAAGTCAAGAAGATAAAACCATCACTGTCAAAAGCTCACACTAAACTGTGTAACCAAGCTATCCATGACATCGTGATAAACATGCTATAAGTCCCAATCACTGACTATCCATTGCACTCTAATTATCCATCCTCTTATCCCAATGCAACATACCAATACACAAATGACCACAGACAAGGCCAACTAACAAAGTCTACATAAACATTGAATCAAACCTGTGGATAAAGACAATCCACATTCGAGTCATCTCACTGCAGCTAATGGGTAGCTAATCCAAAAACTACATAAGTCAAAGATCCAAAACAAATGTAACATGCAAACTCATCATTACATTAGTAACCTGCAAACTGAGATACCAAAGAAGATAATCTATAGACTTCAAGACTCAACAATCAAATCAATTCTAGATTCAATTTGCCAATAAGTCCACAAACGAGTGATCATAGTCAAGAAAATAATCAAGCAGATGCTGTAGAAATGATGAGTGACTAATTGCATACCAACATCTCCACACTAAGAAATATACAAACCTCCTCTCAATATGCACGAAGCATATATGCAAACCTAAAACTATCTTACATCCAGAAACACTCCCAAGGAATCATAATCTAAAGAATAGTTTATCTGCAGATTTATAGAACCACAAGTTTTTGATTAACCATGTAAAACCTGCAAAACCACCATGTCACTGACATACATGCAAATCCATATCCACTTATCATCTGGAAGACCCACAAGTTTGAAAATCACCAATAGAGTTAAATCAATATAACGGAATAACATAGATAAGCATAACTATAGATTTTTGAACAGAATATCTATAAAACCCTCATATCAAAACAATATGAAACTAACACATGCAAGTACAACCAACTAAATGAAATAGAGGTCCAGGAACTTCAGGCCCACTTGTAGGCCAACTCCACAACCATCACCATGTACAAACATACGAAGAAGCTAGGTTGTTCCAGAAGTTTTCAAACCATCCAATGATTAACTCCAAAACCTACATGCATTCGAGGTTAACAAAACAATGTCTTCAAATTCTAAGGACTAAACCCAAGCACCCAACACAAGCACATCAAATCATAGTCATGGCAACCCAAGTTACTCCATGTGATCAGGGAGCCAAGAACGAACACCCAACATGAATACTTTACTGCAAATGACCATAGAATGATAGAACATAACCACCAAGCATGATGATTATTGCATACTACCAAACAGGAGCTCCAGATCAATATCATACTAAATGTAACCACATGATCAACTCCACAACACTCCATCTTAAGTTTCCATAACTCAAAATTTGTGTCCTTAAACATCCCCATCTCTATTCTTCCAGATGTGCCTGCCATCTCATTCCTGCAACAAGATTTCAGAATACTCTGCACAAACTCCCACTCAGGTTAAGATTAGTACACAAAACCCCTATCCAACAACTAGTACCAAAGAGAACTCAGCTCTGATACCAACTGAAAGGAAGCTAGGTGTGCAAAAATTGCTTCCTACACTAATCTAATGAGGAGAGAAGAGTGCAAATTAATTTTAACCTTTACAATTATAGAATGTTTAATACAACAACAGAGATATTGCAGCAACAAACAACATAAGAATGTAAGACAGAAGAAGGGACACACAAGATATACATGGGTAAAACCCTTATCGGGTGAAAAACCCCACACTCTAAAACCTGCACAATGTATTATCAAAACTGTAATGGTTTACAATACACTTGCAATGCAAGATCTTAGGAGTCTTCGACACTCGTATATGGAGACAAACTAACAGCATAACAACACCTGTTAATCACCCTCTCTTTCTCCTCTCCAAGCACCTGCTTATATTGAAGTTTTCAAGGCAAAACTGAACATATCTTGGAATGGACATCCAACTTGGCCTCATGGCCCAAAACCCATACCTAGGGACACTTGTCCAACACTGCAACATGGTCATGACACTTGTCATATCACCCCATCCCAAAATGGTCGCCTATTTCCAATTTGGGCAATGACAGATGCTCTTACGCACCAACCGGCTGTCATAGAATCTGCATAATTGTCATAACTTACAGCTGTAAGAAAATCTGTCATACATAGGCTATAAATAGCATATTCTCTTACAACATGACATAACCCTCCTTAGGGTACCCAAAGATGCCTTCTTCCAAGATGCCTTGTGACATGTCTTCACCTGTCATAGAACCTTCTATTTTCGACTCTTACATGTCACAAAACTGTCATAGGAATCTGTTATGACTGTTTCAGTCAATATTCCCTTACACAACATCCAAGATGTCGACACATGGCAAAATATTCCTACCACTAAGTGGGATGCCTATCTCCTCATGTGAGGACAAAATTACATGTGGTCATATGTAGGATGACACATCACTGTGCCAACTCCCACAATATGACAACATAGGATTTGCATCCAATTAATACAATAGGCAATAAATAAATAAATATAATGTAAAAATACAAGGAATTATCAAGGTTGAGACACCTTAATTCCCAACAATCCACAAGCATGTTACAATCACCAAGAACTTCCCCACAACCCCCAAACATTCTATCCAGAAGATTCTTCAAATCGAAGCACTTAAACATTACTGTTGGCCACTTTCATAAAGGAAAGATCGCTTGCGGAGCACCAAATCACAAACCATTTTAACTGAAGGCACATAACATCATTACAAACTTAATTCCAAAACCCCAGACTATAAAACTTAAATGCGAAGAAATGCAGAGCAGAATACATTCTCCCTGTCACCATTAAATACACAGAAAAATAGTTTTTACTCTGGTGAACAGAACTCGCTCAAATCTTCACACAACAGGCTCAAATATGAAACATAGCAGCTATAGACATCCCTTAACATAACTTCCAAACCGCAGACAAAGATATTCAATCTATAGGATATGCGGAGCAAAACACTGCATTGTTCTTCTCAGACACTTGCTCAGACTCATTCAAATAATTTCCTTAGATGCTGACCTTAGGTGTTGACATCAATGACAACACTTACTACTCATACTTGCAACAATCTCCCCCTTTGTTATTGATGGCAACACATAATGTGAAAAATCATCAAGGCATACAAACTTGCTTTATTTCTTTGATCCTCCTCACTTTATGCTTTCTCTGACTACAACTTTCTCCGTAGGTTTTTCACATGAACTTCTCTCCCCCTTTGACATCAATGGCAAAGGGTGCCAGGCCTTTTCTTTCTCTTTACTGCTCAACTCCCCCTATCAGCAACACTACAACACTTACTACTCTTTATCAGGAACTCATATCAGTAACATCTGCCTACTCCCCCTGAGAGGTAGCCTTCAAAGCATCAATCCAGATCAAAGAATAAGACTTTGGGCACCAATGGACTGATGCATTTCTCGTGCATCTTAGTTTATAATAGGAGGGGTAATAACCCCTAACTTTTCCCTGAGATACTCAAAAGTATCCTTAGGTAGGGGCTTTGTAAAAATATCCGCAATTTGATCCTTGGTAGACACATATTCCATCTTTACTTCATTCTCTGTTACCTTTTCTCTCAAAAAGTGATACCTTATTGATATATGCTTTGTTCTTGAGTGCATCACTGGATTCTTTGAAATGTTTATAGAACTTGTGTTGTCACAAAAGATTGAAATTGGTTCTTTATACACAACTCTTATGTCCTTCAATGTTTGCTACATCCAAAGCACTTGAGTGCAACAACATGCTGCAGCAATATATTCTACTTCTGCAGTAGACAAAGAAATTGATTCTCACTTCTTTCTTAACCATGAAACCAATTTGTTGCCTAAGAGGAAAGCACCTCCACTTGTACTTTTTTGTCATCGGCATCTCCAGCCCAATTTGCATCTATATAAGCACTAAGAGTGAAATCAATATCTTTAGGATACCACAATCCATAGTCTGAAGTGTCTTTTAAATACCTAATGATCCTCTTGACTGCCATCACATGTGACTCTCTAGGATCTTCTTGAAATCTTGCCACAAGACAAATTGCATGCATTATATCTGGTCTTGTATGGGTTAGATAAAGTAGTCCTCAAATCATAGACCTATACTTTTTCTGATCAGTCTTAGGTGATTCATCATTCTTGCTCAGTTTGCAACCAGTTACCATAGGAGTACATATTGGCTTATAATCCTCCATTCCAAACTTTTTCAACAACTCTTTCACATACTTGGACTGAGAAATGAAAATTCTTTTTTCTGATTGAGTAATCTACAGTCCTAAAAAGTTCATTTCACCAAACATAGACATCTCAAACTCCTTTTGTATTTTCTCTACAAATTTCTTACACATACCATCATTTCCTTCAAAAATAATATCATCAACAAAGATTACAACAATCAGAATTTGATCATCATTAATTTTGAAATAGAGATTACTATCTCCAGTACATTTACTAAACCCTAATTGCATCAAATACTTGTCCAACCTTACATACTAGGCTCTGTGAGCTTGCTTTAGTCCATACAAGGCTTTCTTCAATCTGCACACCATATCACCTTGGTTTGATGACTAAAATCCTTCAGGTTGTTCAATGTAAACCTCTCCTTCTAGTTCTCCATTCAAGAATGCAGACTTTACATCCATTTGGTACACTTTGAAATCTTTGTGTGTTGCAAATGCCAGAAACATTCTCATTGCTTCAATCCTTGTCACAAGAGCATAAGTCTCCTCAAAGTCTATACCTTCAACCTAAGAATATCCTTTGCATACTAGTCTTGCTTTGTTTCTTACTACTTCTCTATTTTTATTCATCTTATTTCTGAAAACCCATTTAGTTCCAATCACATTCTTATTAGTGGGTCTAGGAACTAATTCCCAAGTTTGATTCTTCTCTATCTGCATCAGCTCTTCTTCCATAGCTTTTACCCAACTGTCATCTTTGCAAGCTTCACTTACAGTTTTAGGTTCAATATGTGAAAGTAAATAGTAGTTCACATATTCTTTGCAGCTCTTTTCCTTGTCAATACCCCTTTGCTTTTGTCACCAATAATCTGATCTTGAGAATGATTAATCCTTACATACTTGGGAGTTTTAACATCACTTTCTGGAGCCTTTTCTTCTTCAACTTGACCATCCTTTTGTTCCACCTTTTCTTCATTGACTGTAACAGCAAGTTCATCTAATTCATAGCCACTCAAGTCTGATGGTCTTTCCCTATCTTCATCAACCTTCACATTATCACTCTCAATGACCTTTCTCAATCTCTTATTGTAGCACCGGTAGGCCTTACTCTTAGTAGAGTATCCAAGGAAAATTCTTTCATCACACCTAGCATCAAACTTGCCTAACTCTTCATCTCTTCTGATATAACATTTGCTTCCAAAAACCTTGAAATATTTCACTGTAGGAACTCTTCCATACCACAATTCATAAAGAGTTTTAGTACCATTACCTTTGACTTCGACTCTATTTTGAATGTAGACAGCAGTATGTATAGCTTCTCTCCAATACACTTCCGGTAGGTTAGCCTCCATCATCATTGACCTAGCAACCTCTTGAACTGTCATGTTCTTTCTTTCAATAACTTCATTCTGCTCAAGAGTCCTAGGAGCTGCCAATTATATCTTTATCCCAATTTTCTTCATAAAAAATGTTGAATTCTTTTGATGTAAACTCACCTCCTCTATTAGACCTTAAGTATTTTATTCTCAACTCCAACTCATTCTCAACCATTGCCTTGAAAGATTTGAACTTATCTAGGGCTTCTGATTTATCTTTCAAAAAGGTGACCCAAGTCATTCTAGAATAATCATCAATAAGCAACATAAAATACATGTCTCCTTGCAGGCTTCTTATTCTTGTAGGACCACACAAATCTGTATGCATCAGCTCAAGCAATCCAACAAAAAATTGTTCTTTGCTTTTGAAACTTGTCCTTGTCTGTTTCCCCAATTGACATTCCTTGCAAATAGTATTAGCAAGCTTCACAAGCTTACACAGATCTCTTATAGCTTGTACTTAGCTTATCTTCACTAGGTTGTCAAAATTGATATGACACATCCTTCTATGCCACAACCACCTCTCATATGTCTGAGCCAACAAACAACAATCATTAGTTCCTCTCAAATGATAAACATTACTGTGAGTCTTCTTACCAGTAGCAATCACTATTTTGGAGCTTTCCATGATCTTACATCCATTATCCTTGAATCTTAGATCATATCCTTTGTCACACATCTAACCAACACTTAAAAGATTATGTTTTAAACCCTTCACATATAGAACATCATCTTTGTTGTGCTTACCATCAAAAGAAATAGATCCTCTTCCACAAATCTTACCAGCTGTATTATCCCGAAACCTAACCAGTCATGGATCATACTTTTCTAGACTTACAAACTTACTTTTATCAATGGTCATGTGATGTGAACATCCACTGTCAATAATCCACTCATCCTTATCTTTCTCAACCTAACAGACAGACAGGGCACTCTCTTCCACTAGTTTTTCTTCCTTCACACAGCTAGCAGGATTAGTAGACACAGGTTCTTCCTTAATAGCAATAAACAAACATTCATTTGCCCTAGTATCATCAGACTCATCATCTGTCACACCATCATCAACAAAATCTCTAACATAATAGCATTTCTCTATAGTTCTAGGTCTACTTTCAAATTTCTTCTTACCTCTCTCAATTCTCTCTAGACACCTGGAGGCATAGTGACCAATCTTATCACAAGAAAAGCATTTGAATGGTAATTTGCCTTTGAAGTTACCAATACCTCTTTGCATTCTGTCCACAAAGTTGGCTTCAATCTCATCAAGGTCATCATCAAATTCCGCAGCATACTTTTGAGCTCTTGAAGTCTTTTCTGAAGTGTTGGCTTTAAAAGAAGACTCAGTCTTCAGCAGAGCATCGCTAAACTCTCTCATCTCAAAAGCAGTAAGCTTCCTGAGCAACTGATCCTTTGTAATCTTGTTCACACTCATAACTTCTTCAATTGTTAACACCTTGTGACTATAGAATTTAGGCAAAGATCTAAGAATTTTCAGCACAACCTCATTTTCATCAACAATTCCTCCAAGACCTTTGATTCCATTGACAATTCTATTAACCTTTTGCATGTAGATTGTTATATTCTCATCTTCACTCGTCTTCAGGGCTTCATACCTCACCTTCAGGTTTTGTAATTTGGCACTCTTTATAGAATCATCTCCTTCATATAAATTTTTCAATTTAACCCAGATCTCATGAGTAGTCTCCAAATCCATAACTTTCACCAACTCAGTGTTAGATAAGGCATTTAACAGAGCATCTCTAGCTTTTTCGTTTAACTCATATTGTTTGACTTCACATTTATATGATGGACCATTTAGAGGAAGAGTATACTTGGTTTATGTCATCTTCCAACAACTGTAACCAAGAAAAATGAGACGACTTTTCATTCGTACCTTCCATAGAGCATAGTCCATTCCATCGAACTGCGGAGACTCCTTATGTGCCATCCTAGATCTACCTCAAGTTGTTAGGATTTATTCCAAGGAACCCTTGCTCTGATACCAATTGTTGAAATGCACAAAACAACTGAGAGGGGGGTGAATCAGTTGTAGCAAAAACTTAACTTATTTCAAACATCAACACATTAACCACTCAATTATGATTTAACCATGAAAGCATATAATCAGAAACTTGAACACATTCACATAGGTGAGTGTTAGCTCACAATATAAATGATATATCAAAATTTACAACAAGGTTCACTACCCAGAATGCTCACTACAAAAGAAGGGGCTCACTGCCAATGGGGTGGCTCACTGCCAGAATTGGTGAACTGAGATAGTAGCATCTATACTATGCCAAGGTTCAATTCCATTGAAGCGCAATAAATTTCCTCTAGTCTGCTCTACTTTTTCACTTCGCACTTATCTTTGCATCTTCACATCCTCATCAATCATTCACGACTTTATTACATGTATCTATACAATTCATCAACCTTGGAATGAACATCAAGGTCGGCATTACAATCATCAACCATTGGAACAATCTCCAAGGTTGGCATATACACATACATTAGAATAGGTCTGGGCCTAAACAAATTTGTGAAGGAGAAGAATGAATGTGGACCATACCACACCTTAGCTGAAACTCAAATGCAATCTTCCACACTACAACACACTATCACAAACTCCAAAGTATAATTGCAAGTAATGAAAACAACCAAGACGGCTAAAACTGGTGTTAACACTAAGATATTTTAGGAAAACGCTTCATGCACGATCTAGATTACACTTGGTGGACCAATCAAAAGGTAGGAACATGATCTAGAGACATCCACAAGCACGTTACAATGACCAAGAACTTATGCACAACCCCCAAACATTCTATCCAGAAGATTCTTCAAACCGGAGCACTTAAACATTACTGTCGACCATTATCATAAAGGAAAGATCGCTTGTGGAGCACCAAATCACGAACCATTTTAACTGAAGGCACATAACACCAATCAAAAGGTAGGAACATGATCTATAGACATCCACAAGCATGTTACAATCACCAAGAACTTATGCACAACCCCCAAACATTCTATCCAAAAGATTCTTCAAACCAAAGCACTTCAACATTACTGTCGACCATTATCATAAAGGAAAGATTGCTTGCGGAGCACCAAATCACGAACCATTTTAACTGAAGGCACATAACATCATTACAAACTTAATTACAAAATCACATAATATAAAACTTAAATGCAAAGAAATGAGGAGCAAAATACATTCTTTCTGTCACCATTAAATAGACAGAAAAATATTTTTTGCTCTGGTGATAGAACTCACTCAAATCTTCACACCGGAGGCTCAAACTTGAAACATAGCAACTATAGACATCCCTTAACATAACTTCCAAACCGCAGACAAAGATATTCAATCTACAGGATATGCGGAGAAAAACACTACACTGTTCTTCTCAGACACTTGCTCAGACTCATTCAAATAATTTCCTTAGATGCTGACCTTAGGTGTTGACATCAATGACAACACTTACTGCTCATACTTGCAACAACTTCTCCATTGGAAACAATCAAATTAACCACTAAGAATCTTCCCATCACGTAGATATTCTATGTCAAAAGAATTCTTTATCTCTAGACGTAGAAGAAAAGAACACATACTAGACCGAATAAATCTATTGCACAAGTTTGTCTTTGTCAACTATTGTCAAAAAGTGACATGATGAATGGAAATCGTTGACAAGTACACCCACAAAGGGGTATGGGCATTGGAGTGGTATTGTCAATAACCTTTTTAAATGTTATAGGCACATATTTTGAACATATGATTAGCAAAAGTTAAGATTACATCTACATAAATATAATTGATCAAATTTGTAATTTATATATTTATACTAAAAATCATATTTGTTAAGAAATTGTTAATATATATATTAAAAAATAAACTTTATATATAAATAATATTTTAAATAGATTATTGGATTTCTATTTAAGTTTGTTTTATCTCACTTTAACTTTAATTTTATCCTAAAAAATTAATTATTACACATATAATGCCTTTTAAATAAATGAGGATCTTTTATAAGGAATCTTATATATTAATCATTTTTTTAATTACTCATTCCTTCTTCCAACTATTACGCATTATTTCTTATTAATGCTTTAGTTTTGCCTTAAAGTGAATAATGTCTTACAAAGCGAGGAGCGCGACCCTATAAAATAGTAGGAGGTCGAATCATCAAACATCGACATTCTTTAGTTAATCAGAAAAGTACAAGGGTAGAATAGCAATCGAAAATATAAGAGGATGAATGGAAAAGAAAAAGAAGAAGAGGAGGATATGAAGATGAAACCTTTTTTTTTTGGATGAAAATGCGATATTATCTATTAATCATAAGATAAGTAGAACACTTTCACAAAAATGGGTTGGGTGGTATAAAGGCACACCTCAAAATATCATAGTCATAAAGGCATAGTCCAGAAATTCTAAGGGTAACTACCCGAAGTTACATAACAGAAATTATAAAAAGCAAAATAGAAATGAAAATCAAGCGGTCAATGTAGTGCCAGCAGATGGAGGGTCCTTGTCCTCCAGGTTGCCCCATACTGCTGCGGGGTCTGGGATGACATCAGGAAGAGCCCAGCCATCATCATTATGTTCATTCTCATTCTCTGCATTAACATTCTCCTGTTGAGGTGAAATGGCCAAATCCAAACATGGAAGAAATTTACTGGTATCCCAACCAATATTGGTTGGATTGAAAGCACCATGGCTGGAAGCACCAGAGGGGCAACCTGCATTGCCCCCTGCATCTCCCACAAGAGGACCAGAAGTCCATCCTCGATTGTGTGGAGAGGAAGATCACCTGTGAGGGTGAGATCCACGTCGAGGAGGAGGCTGAGAATGGGGTCGGGAGTCCCTGCAGAGCCACTTCTTCGCCGCCGGCCATGAGAAGGTGAACGACTTCTGGAAGAGGAAGGAGAGGGAGGTACTTGTGCCACCGTGCAAGGTGTATTGCCCCAATGGTCCAAAAGTTCATGTAAGTGTGAAACCTCAAGTGCCACTTTGTTTGCCTGAACTTGAATTTGCAGTAGAAGATTAGAACATATAATAGCTTTAGCATATAGAGAAATAGATGTACCAATGTGGCTTTGAGAAAATATGCAGGAATTGCGATCCTTCCAAATATTGAAGAGAATTTCCACCCTGAAAATATGCCAAATATGAGTAAATCTTGCAGGGAATCTGGGAGAATCACCCAAAAGAATCATTTGCTAGGAAAGAGGCTCTGGTGTGAAAGGCGTAAAGAAATCATGAATCCACAGCCACATTTGTTGATCCCTAGTTCAAAACCAGAAGAGATGTTGGAAAGTCTCAGATTATCCACAAAAAGGGCAACGAGGGTCCTAAACCCCTAGATGAAAAAGCCTTGCCCCAACTGGTAAACCTTGAAAAAGAAGGCACCAAGCAAAGTGGGCAAGTTTTGGCTCAAGTATGGCTAACCATACTTTAGAAAATTTGTTGTGCCAAACAGATACTGAAGAGTGGAGGAGCCAACGCTTATTGAGAGTGTCTACCGTTGGTAAATGAGGCGAAAGCCAACTGTAGCCAAGATGAGGCTTATAGTTTTGCATTGGGGTTTGTGGATACCACTTCCAATCTTTCCACCAAGGCTTGATTGATTGGATGCCCACTTTGTGAATCATGTCTGGTGGAATGGCATTCACAGTGCCAGCAAAGGTGGCTTGATCATGACTTTGAAGACCAAATCGAACTCAAAGAGTTTCCCATGACATAAGACTCATGGTGGGTCTATGAAAAATGTCTTGAAGAGTCTGGATACCCTTTTTGTGAAATCTAAGAGCTTTTAACCAAGGCAACTTGGCTAACGACTGGCCTGCACTCGCTAATAGGGTGACCACCAAATGTTCTGTTGATTGAATGAGAGGCACAAAACCCAGCCCCCATCCAGAGGAGCCAGGGTTTGACTTTCTCCCAGGCTTTCCAAATGCTTTTAGCAACAAAAGTTCTTAAGATTTGTACTAGTTCTCTCATTACAAGGATGGTTAAGAACTCAATTCCCTTCCAAGCAGGTCTGTGAATAGGATGTCCCATTTGAATATTGTGCCTGAGCAAAATTTTCCAAGCCTCATTGCCAGTGAGAGCACGAATGATCCATTTAATGCACAAAGCAGTGCCTTAGCACTGGGTGGAAAGAAGACCAAGGCCACCTGAGTCTCTAGGTAAGCAACAAAACTCCCATGCAACACGATGCAAACCATGGCGAGTCTCAGAAGAGGTCCAAAGAAAATCTCTCAAAAGTTTTTCCAATTTAGCATAAGAGGCTTTTTACGAAGCCCAGCAAGAAGAATAATAAACATGAGTTGCTGCTAAAACCTTAGAACAAACCTGAAATTTTCCAACCAGAGAAAGTGGCTTGGTTATCTAGAAGGCAAGCTTTTGTTCCACCTGAGAAAGAACCACTTGCTAGAGATCTGTAGAGGTGGCTTGGAAGGCAAATGGGATGCCAAGAAATCAGAAGATTTCACCATGAGCAACCCAGCATCAGCGATACTGTTGAATCCAATGTGGAGTGTGAAGAATTGATTCCCTGTAATATAGGGTTTTATGCCACTGAAAGGAAGAACCAGAGGCTAAACAAAAGGTTTCGAGACATCCAAGAGCATTTTTCACTGTATGTTCTTCCCTCAATAGAGTTAAAAATGAGTCATCAGCAAAATGACCATTTACTAATTGGCAAGAAGAATTAGGAGCATTTTTTTTAATTGTTTGATTTTAATAAAAAAAAATATATGTATCAAAATTTAAAATTTTGATTATAAGATTAGAATTTATTTTAATTTTTGTTATTTTTATCATAAATTGGTAAAATTGTTAGCAATTAATCTTTATAATTATAAATTATAATGTTAGTGTGAACGGGTTTTTACCCTTACACGGTTTCTTAGGTTTAACTTAGATTTAGCATTATAGGTAGTGCCAATATTTAATATTGGTTCCTGTATTTTGGTTATCGAGTAGTTTCACTTGTTATGTTTTTCCTTGCCTTTAAATAGGCACTTGTACATTTTATAATATATCTCATTTTTATCAATATCAATTCATTAATATTTGGTGGAAGAGCACTTCACTTCTCTCATGTATATGTGAGGGTGTTGTTTTGCAAAGTGAAGATCCTAGGAAGGAGTTGATCACTCCTACATATAAGAAGGAAGATAAATAATTAGAAATCTAGTCACATGCCTTAGTACAATTGAGGGCACAATGCTACCAAGTGATCTCATAACCATAAGTCATAAAAAGGAAGGCTCTCACCGACACAAGATTGTTTTAGGCTCATATAACCTTATGATAGAAAACATCTTACCATTCAAACCATTTGGCTAGGAAACTAAAATGTGATGTTAACCATGTTTAAGAAATGTTATGCATTCAATAATGTCAATGAACAAATGAAAAAACCAAAATTAGTATATCGACAAAGGTTATAAGTTAGAACTTGTAAAATTGGGCTTGATGTCTTAGAGGTTAGGTGCATGTATTATGTTGGATATACACAAGGAGTACATTAAATATTGGTCAATATGAAATTTGAAAGCATATAACACAGTTTAGATAGAAATGCCTTATCATTAGGCTCCAATACCAAATGTAACGCTACTTTTCCCCGAAGTTATTTAATTATTTGCAGTGGATTTATTACTGTTAATATTTAGAGAGGATAATATAAAATATTAAATAATGTGTAACAACAAAAGTAAATTACAACATTAATAATTTAATAAGATCTCTAATGTAAATCATTATCAAGACAAATTGGATAACATAATCACATATATATAATATTCCCAATATCTTTATTAACAATAAGTTCAATACTTATCTGAATCATTGAGCACTTGGATCAACCACTCACCCTAGGAAGATTTCGGTGGTCTTGGCCTTGACTATGGCATACTCTAGGAGGAAATAGTTCCTTTCAGAACACAACATGCTATTACGCTCTTATACAAGTGCTGGTTCTAGAAGAACAATACTCAACACAATGTTGGTTCTAAAATAACAATGCTCAACACTAATGTTGGTTCTTCAAAAACAATGTCAACACAAGTACTTTTACACAAGTGTCGGTTCTTAAAAGAACAATGTTCAACACAAGTGCAAACTAAGCCCTAGCCAAGACTGTACCAGATTGTATGTTATACCCCAAGTTAGGACACACTCTGTGTGCCCCCTTCTCCCAACGCCCATAGCCCTCCAAACCACTTCCATCTTTCTCGAGTGTTCTCCATCTTCTTCTTTCTTTTGAGAGATTTTTTATGCTCATTTCAAATCTCACACAAATGCCTTATATAACCTTTTAAAGATGATTTTTAAACCATCACACCTTTTCACAAAAAATGTCATTAGTAATAGTTTAATAAACATAATAACTCCTCCCTTTTAAAAGGGGTTTTTCATAATTATTATTTATTTATCTCCCTTTTAACCAAAGGACTATAATATCATTTATTTTCCATCTCCTTTTTTTTTTTAATTATAAAGGGTAAATAAACTTTTATCCTCTTATAATTTTAAAGGGTTATTCATAAATATCTTTCTTTTCCATTTTGGAGAAAAGATCACATAACAAGCATCCCAAGTGTACATTCTACTTTAAGTTGGACACGTCGTGTACCCTTCTCCAATACCCATACCCACCAAAACCACCTTTCTTGAGTGAGCTTCATGCCTCTTTCTAAGTCCCAAATAAATACCTTATATAACCTTTTAAGGGATGGTTTTCAAATCATCATAACCCTTCACAAAGATTGTCTTTAATAATTATTTAATAAACATAATTTAACCTAAAAAAGGCTTTTAAAAATATTCTTTATTTATCCCCATTTTAACCAAAAGATCATAATATCTTTTAATTTTTTATCTCCCTTTTAATTATCAAGGGTTAAATTGTATCCTCTTATAATTTTGAAAGGTTATTCATAGAATAGCTTTTTTTTTTTCATTTTGGAGAAAAAGTCCCATAAACATATTTCAATACAACAAATTATCAAACTCTAATTAACTTATACAATTTAGTATGAATCCTCTCTTTATCTATTGATAATCCAAAAAATCAATTTCAAACACTATTTTATGAACATGAGGTTTTCATAGCCAATGAAAATAAATAAATAAGTTTTCGTAAAAGCTACGTATGTTTATTTTTATCAATGTTTTGGATCACCCACTGTAGACAATCTTTAGGGTTTTAATAATGACATAAATTAAATCTTAAAACATATTAAGATCTGTGAACTCAAGTTAAAAACTTTTTGCTGAAACAGTCTTGAAAAAATATAAGAATAACGTGCTTTTTAATGCTCTTCCCAACCCTGCTATAAAAAAAAGTTACATTGTTTAGCTTAAACTTTTAAGCTGGTGAAAATATACTCTTCGATTGCCTCTCCGCCCAAAATTTTAAAAAAAATATCTTACTAAATATATATTATACTTAAACTTCTGTTGATGTTCGCTAACATTTAGCTACTAGATTCTTTTAAAAGGATAAAATAACAAAAAATGTTAGTTCCTTAATACAAGGATTTAAAGAATGTCATGCAATTGCGCCCATATTTGAAGTTAGTGATCACTCAGATAACAAACAAGACATGCGACTGAAAAAAAAGCTGCACAGATATTAATTTCTTACCAATTCTATATTTAGAGTCGAATAAACCATAGTTACAGAAAAATTTATTGCCATTTTACAGTGCTTAATCCAACACGCAGATAGACGACACTAAGTTTGTATTTACTATTTAATATGTTGATATACATCGTATTCAACACGTTGCCGTACATCGTATTTAATATGTTGAACACACTTACTCAGAAACCCCAAGTAGATGCATTAGCAATTTAGCACCATCTAACAATCCAACCCCGGATAAAGCTTCAGCAAAATCTGAAAGTCATTCATCTTTGTAACTCACCATCTTGATTTCTTTTTTAAGAAAGTAATGTGCTATAATTTAAAAAAAGCATAATGCCAAATGCTGCAATTTTCTGGGCGTCACAACAATGCCCATCTTTTTTGCTTTCCACAAAAACCTCATTTCTCAGTACTTCATAGCTAAAAAAACCCGGACTTGGTGCTGACTCAGCGGCCCAAAATCTTGTCTGACACGGGATTTTTAAGATAATTACACCCAAAAAAACAATGCATTTAAAAAACACCAGAAATTAATGCATTTAGAGAATGATAAGTCTATTCTGATCATCAATTGTCATTAAATCAAATATTGGGTGTCATATGACCCTCAAATACTCAAAATTTGAAATTTCAAAGTTTCAAAAAAATTATATCGTATAACTATAAAATTTATAAATAATAATTATTTAACCGTTGACAATGGACAAATATCATAAACAGGGAAATACACTCCGCATTTTCTTCCTCCCCATCAATTATGACATTCGACTGCGTTCCAATTACTTCTCTCAATTTGATTAGCACCTGTGGAAGATCAAATGAGCGAAAGCAGGGAAATGAAATCATGTTTTAAAGCTCAGAATGTCTTTTTTCCGCACATGCGAGTCTGTCTGAGACTCGCTTGCCTTTGCATGAAACTCGGCTGTGTCTTGGCAAGTACTCAGCCAGAAACGACCCACAAGCCCCGCGTTAAGGTTTCTGATCAGCAACTCCGGACAAGTTTCAGCAACTCGGACCAAGTTTTCTAACAATGCTTCACAAGACTCACTACTCGAAAAAGACTATGGAGAAAATTGACCCACATTTAACAATCAATGCTTACTCCAAATATGTGGGATAGATTGGCACAGATGATGTGTTTCATATTTTCCCCTTGTCAATTTTGGACTACATATTTTTCATGATAAACAATACCATGTCATCTGCATTCTAGGAAAATACATTTGCCTTCAGCCAAAAAGAAATCTAGAGCTTATATATTTCAGCACAAGTTTCAAATTTCCACATGTTCTAACTGCTGCTTTTCTTTACCAATTTTCAGGTCTAACTTCTAGAACCCACTCTTCAGAGAAAAAACGAATCATAAGATACATGTTTCCTTATCTTTTAGGTTTAATATATAGCATTAATATAAAGTCCTCAAAAGTTATTACATAGTTTAATAAATAGACATACTTTAAGGTTTATCTTTATCGTGGAAAGAACATATTTTGGGAACTAAAACAAAGAGAATAATCAATCTGAAAAGTAGGATTCCATATGGCAAGTTCAAGTCAATATTTCATATTACTGATTTCGATGACACATAAATCATCTCTGAAATTCAGACAGCTGCTGCTAGCCTCCCGTGTCTAAACAGCTTGTAATTACAAGATCAGCGAGAAAACCAAAATAGGTCATGGAGCATCACTTCTAATATGTTAGCAGTTGCTTCCAGCACAGCTTCCAAAATACCAGATACAACCATATAGCTTCGTCAGTCTTGAACTGTTGTGCAGAAACATCATGCTAGCCTGTTCTAACCACAACCGGAAACTATGTACAGCAACTGCTCTTTGCTGGAATAGGCTGACTTCCACCAACTTTCACAGTACCAGGCTTGCCTGCATTCATAGCCGGTTGGCTGGCCATCCTGGATCCAAATCATGCACTCAGAACAATGGTTGCTACCAAATGAACACTTTAAATAATACAATTGCAATTTGGTAAAATTAGCAAAACGTTTACCTCTTTTTTATCTCTGATGCCATGGTCATAAATGCTTCCTCAACATTGGTTGCATTCTTCGCACTTGTCTCAAGAAAAGGAATACCCAAAGAATCTGCAAAAGCCTGGTAAAAAGAGAAGAAAATCAAAAACTCAATCCATATGAAAATTACTTCTAGAAATTCAATATTTTCGATAAATAAGTAGAAGGCAGAAGATAAGTCAGAATCAGAACAACATAGACTCATATTTTCCAATTTCAAGTTCGTCTTCTGCCCTAATAATATTGCCATAAAAATAATCTATTAGTAAATGGTTACAAGCAGAAAGTACACAAAAACATTGATGATACAGGTAACAAAGGATTTTATCACTCAAACTCAGTTTCTTTTCTTGGCCATCGCTTGAATTATCTCTGGACTGTGGAAAAAACATTTTCTCGAGGATTTTTCTAATCCTTACAAAAAACTGGTGACAGTGGAATTAAGATCAGGCCCCTTTTCTGATGGCAGAATGACGTTTCTAGGCTCTCTTTTTAAATATCCCTTCTATATCTTCAAGGCAGCAATTGACAGTGGAATTAAGATCAGGCCCCTTTTCTGATGGCAGAATGATGTTTCTAGGCTCTCTTTTTAAATATCCCTTCTGTATCTTCAAGGCAGCAATTGCTCTCAGAGTTGAGCACATGGTTCTATGGCTAATGCTTTCCCAGGTTCGTATTGAATTTTGTAATCATTGGAGTTTGATTCCATGCGTAAGTATGTCATGTCCCCTATGCCCCTCATCAATTAATTATATTTTTTTTTAAAATTTAAAAATAGTGTTTCTTAACACTGGCCATAATTATTATTATTATTATAATAACATTAATAATTATAATAATAAAAACATTTTGAATTTTGGGCGCCGACTTGGGTCTTTAGGACCAATATCAATCAGGTATAAATAAAGACTTGATTTCAATTGAAGATCATTAGTTGACATTTTTGAAAATTACTGTTTCAAGCTAATGCCTGCTGGGATGAAAACCCCATAAGGGTGAATACGGGTGGGACAAAACCCCTACCTGGTGATTTACGAATTGAGCTAACTCCACTCTCAACCTGCACTATCCACACAATCCCATCTTTTGATAATCAGAGAGTTGGGTCAGGTCGCTACCTGGTTCTTAGAAGCGCATCTGAGTCTTGCTTTTCATTGTCTGCAAGAGATGTGTTAAGTCTGGTCTAGAGCATTCTGAAGTGGTTTTTCATTGTTTCCTATTTTTCATTATAAAACAAATGAAAACCCCAAAATGCACACACATGCACATAAAACCAGATAAAACCAATCTATTTTTTTCTATTGTCAATAACAATTATAAAATGAAGGTAAAGTGTGTGCACATGCAAGTGCACTGGCACATGCAGATACACAGGTGCACACATGCAGGCACACAGGGCACACTTGTGCACACGCAAGCCATGCAAGTACACACCCATACGTGCAAACTTACAAATGCCAGAGCATTTGCACACATGCAGAGAGAGACAAACGTAAGTGTACATAATGAGTGTGTATGAGTGACAGTGGGGGGGGGGGGGGGGGGGCGCCTCTTACAAACTCTGTGAATGAATATACTACAGTTTTTATTATCTGCGCACGTTTGGATTCATGTATGCAAATGTATCATGAAGAGACAAAAAGAAATATTATCACCTATGACAAAGTGAAGTTTGAACAGATCCTCTTGTTCCCAAAATGAATCTCATATGGCTAAGATGCGTGATGGTTAGGCTGGGACCTAAAAGTTGCCATTATAGGGCATGCTATGTAAAACTAGGATTAGTTGGATCCAGATACATACTGGCTAGGCCGTGACCTAGAAATATTAGAAAAAAATGCAAAAAATAATAAGAAATAAGATGAAAATACAAAATGCAGTAAAATATCCCTTTGACTGGATATATAGACGCCTACATTAAACACATTATTTATATGTCTAAATCAAAAAATATATAATAATTAACACCCCAAATATCTGAAATCTGAACAAATAAGCAAATGGTATAAAATGCTTCTATAGAACAGTTATTCCCATTGTAATACAATATCCACAAATAAAATGAGGGACAAAGCAAACATTATCCAGTTCTTACGGAACTTGGCTCTCATTTTAAACCCAGCATATGTATTTCATATGAGCAAATGCAGTAACTAAAGGAACTTTTCCAAATGATGCCCTATAGCAGGATTGCGATTAATGCACATTCATGACAGAGGATAGTACCTTTGTCTTCTAATAACTATGCATCAGAAAAGCACTTTCATCGGGCACTTGCACTGAACTTTAAAACTTCCTTCAAGTTTTTATATTAATATAATTTTTTCCTTCTTTCTTTTTTTCTTTGTCTAAGTTGTTCTTTCAATAGACTGTCATGTTTCAAACAGCTTCTAAAAAGTCACAACTAGCAATTACCTGGCATGGGTTAACCAAGCACAAGTATCTATCATATAGCACTGTTAAGATATGCAGTATCAGACATAATGCAAAGGTTATATTTGTTCATGTCTGCAATGAGATGTACTGAGATTCAAAATAATGCTCATGTCTTGAAGTATGGAATTTGACATCCTTGCTAATGGTCTTGACTCTTGAGTGATCCACACAATGATTCTGCTAAATTTATTAGTTTAACCTGCCTTTCTATAAACTGAACAATCAGCTAAGAAAAATCAAAAAACATATTGAAGCATGCAGATGTGCATCAAATTAAAGTATTTGAAGCTTCATGTGTCTGATAATATAGTATATGTTAATCCCTGTGAAATGCCTCTCTTGTTTCCATGTTCAAATATAGTACATGTTAACATTGCGATTTTGTGCAGTATCTGAATCATTAAGGGCACATTATTTTTAGAGATGCACACCATGAAGTACTTCATCTTTTGGCATGTTTTCCATCATGAGATTATAGGGAGATGTTAGGAGTTTCTGATCTACTTTCTTTGGATATAAGGAACTGTTGCAATCAGCCCTATTCATCCGGGACTATTCATAGAATCATAAGTAAAACAATTTTTTCTAGTAAAAAATCATGACAAATACACATGTTATGGCTTCAATCTTTTATCTATTAAGTTCTATGATTGCATGGAAACAGAGCTCAAATTACAGGTAACGCACAACACCATGAGACAAACCTCCTATGCAACAATCAGCCAACAAAGTATCCAATATAGGAATGTTCTTCTCTGGACTTTTACGAATGGTTTTAAGTGTGCACAAACCTTCTGCAGTGGCACAATTACTATAACTTATTTTCAACTCAGATGTTAGTATATATGGAAGGTCCTTATTGTGTGTTGATTGACTCTCACCCAGATCTCCATAGGATTCCTCCATGGCCAAAGGAACTTTTCCTAAAGATTCCCTACAGCAGGATTGGGATTAATACACATTCCTGACAGAGGATGGTACCGTTGTCTTCTAACAGCTACACATCAAAAAAGCACTTTAATCTGGCACTTGCACTGAACTTCAGAACTTCCTTCAAGTTTTTATATTAATATAATCTCTTTCTTTCTTTCTTTGTCTAAGTTGTTCTTTCAATAGACTGTCATGTCTCAAGTCTCAAGTATCTATCATAACACTGTTAAGATATGCAGCATCAGACATAATACAAAGGTTATATTTGTTTGTCTCTATGATGAGATTCAAAATACTGCTAGTGTCTGGAAGTGTGGAGTCTGACATGCTTACCAAAGGTCTCAACTCTTGACTCTTGAATGATCCACACAATGATACTGCTAAATTTATTAGCTTAACCTGCCTTTCTCTAAACTGAACAATCAACTAAAAAAACATATTGGGGTATGCCGATGTGCATCAAGTCGAAGTATTTGAAGCTTTGAATGCCTGATAATATAAGGAATGGCGTTCCCCATTAAAAGGGTTAAGAGAAAAAATAAATGCAAGAAAAATGGTGGCAAGGAAGCCAACCCTAAAAGGTTTTGTCAAACTCAATTTTGACAAAGCATCATGGAAATCTTGGTCTGGCTAGTGTGAGAGTTATAATTAGAGATGATTATGGCTCTTTTATGCATGGGGTACTTGGGACATGCACTATTAATATGACAGAATATTAAGCACTAAATAATGGGCACGCAGAAGCTAGAGGTGGAAGGTGTCTCGCTGATAGTGATTAATGGCCTCCACAAAGGAGCACATGTGAATTGGAGATTGAAGAGTCTCCTCAAAGAAACCTTGCAGATCAGTCAAGCCTTTGAGCAAATCATTATTTCACATTGTTATAGAGATGCTAATGGAGCAGCCAACCTTTAGGCCAATTATGGTATTGATCACTTCCCTCACCAAAATCAATGTAGTGCTTCATCATGGGGTGGACTGCCTAAATTATAATCATTTAAGCCTCCCTTAGCTAAGGCACGTAGGTATTCCCTACCACCCCCACATGCCCTTATCTGATGCAAGAGCATCCCTGGTTCAAGAGTAATCTTGCATCAACCAAAAACATTTGCATTTGCATTTCAGTTTTGTTTGCATTTCAGTTCTTTTCCTATTCAGTCAGGAGCAGTTTCCAACTTGTGGTCCGGTTTCAACATTTCACATCTTGCGGATTTGGACTTAGCATCTCAATTCATTCATCTACATCATATCAAGAATTCAGAGCAATTGAAAAGCTACCGGAAAGATACCGCTATTAGAAGATCCTTTGTTTTCTCAATGCAGAGTTTTCTAACAGTCATGAGCAATCAGCTGAAGGAGAAAGATTGAGAGCATTGGCCAACTTGCGGATCCTTGTGATTCATTCTACAATGTTCCTTGGTTTGTGGCCGACCTTCCTCATAGGTCCGCACTTCTTTGTATCTGTTGGAGAAGGATTCTCAAGACGATAGCGCCGACCTATCCAAGAACACACGTTACACCTCTTCATTGGGATTCCGGATCTCTTGTGGCTGACGCGGAGGAACCTATTGGTCCGGAAATGATATATATTGATGTAATAGATCCTTAGGAAAGCAGTTCTGATGATTTAAGAGATAGTTTTGGATTTGTGCGAAGGAGCTTCAAAGCTTTATCTTGCGCATGTATGTATTCAGGCCTTTGAGCCCTAGTTGTAAGCCCGCATGTTGCCGGCCAGATTGTATTTGAATTCTTTGTTATACTGAATAATTGAATCTGCATTTGTTCCATATTCTTGTGTTATTTCCGTTGTGTTTACTCTTGCTGCATGGTCTGGACAGTTCATTTTGTGAACCCTCCTACCGTGACTGCACCAAGTGGTATCAGAGCGAAAGTTCGATTCTTTGGAGTGAATTGGCGAAGGGGATTCCGTAAGATCTTGTTGTAAGCAGATCGCCGGTCCAAGGCAGGTTACTGGTGCGCAACCGATCACCGATTGAGAGGCAGTTGTTGCTTGTAGCCCAATCGCCGATTGAGAGGCAATTTGCACTTGATCCTAGGAAGATGCCGCCGCGGAGAGTTCCTCCTATTGGTACAATGGCTAATAGAATGGATGAGATGATGGAATTGATGAGAACAATGCGAATTCGTTTGGATGTTGTTGAAGAAGATAGGCGAAGAGAATTGACACCGAGACCTAATGTTGAAAGTGATGATGAGGAAGAATTTCAATCTGTTGAACACACTAGCGAAACCCTAGGAGGTGATGAAGAAGAGGAATCGGATCCAATAAAGATGTTGCGAGCTATTTCAAAAATTGGAAAGAGATCTAGAGTTGATGTTCCGAACTATACAGGTAACTTGAATCCGGAAGAGCTGATTGATTGGATAAATGATATGGAAGAATACTCTGAATATGAGGATATTGAAGATCCGGAGAAGGTGAAATTTGCAAAGACAAAGTTGAAAGGACATGCTGTTATATGGTGGAAAGAAGTTCAGTTGGAAAGAAATAGAAGAGGAAAAAAAAATATTACAAAGTGGGACCGGATGGTGACAAAGTTGAAGAATCAATTCATACCTGCTGACTATGAGTTGGAGTTGTTGAAGAGATTACAAAACTTGAGACAAAAGGAGAAATCTGTGAAAGAATACACTGAAGAATTTCATAAGATGATCATAAGGACGAGACATAGTGAAGCAAGCAAGGAGAAAGTGGCTAGATACATCAATGGACTAAGATTGAACATTCAGGAAGAGCTAAGCTTGGTAAGGATGACATCTTTGGAAGAAGCATATCAATTTGCACTGAAAGTTGAAGAGAAGTTGAGTAAGAGACATGATTAGAGACAGAGGCAGAGGAGGTCAATTTCAGAGAGTAAGATCATTTTTTGGATATGATAGATCATTTTCCGGATATGATAGATCATTTGTGGAGCAAAACAAGTTTGACAGCCCGTTGAGGAAGGATGATAAAGGTAATAATCTTACCGGAGAGATGATGGAAATTTTTACCGGAGAGGAAACCCTAGTGCATACCGGAATGAAGGATACAGAAGAGAAGGAAGAGGATTTGATAAGAGGACATTCAGAAGTACTTGTTTCAAATGTGGAGGTGAAGGACATAGAGCATTTGAGTGTAATCAGGGTAGTACAAGCAAGAAAACAGAAAATAATGGAAGAGTAGCCTATGTTGAAAAAAAACCTGTTGAATCACCTTGTTCAGTTGGCAATCCGGAGAAAGGAGAATCATTGGTAATGAGGAGAGCACTATTTCAAACAGAGACAAATGAAGAACCATCACAAAGGAAAAGTCTGATCAGAACCAAATGCAAATCCGGAGATAAGTGTTGTAAAGTTGTGATTGATAGTGGTAGTTCAAATAACCTAGTTTCTGAGGAGATGGTGACTAAGCTGAAGTTGGAAAGATTGAAACACCCTAAGTCCTACCAGATAGCATGGATTCAAAATGATCATAAAGTACTGGTGAGTGAACAACGTTTGGTGAAATTTCATATTGGATCTTATCATGATGAAGTCTTGTGTGATATTATGCCTATGGATGTTTGTCATATCTTGTTGGGTAGACCTTGACAATACGATAGAAAAGATATACATGATGGGAGAAAGAACACATATACTATAACATCAAATGGGAAAAGAATTACTTTGATTCCTTTGGACGATGATCCTAAAGATGTAGTATGTGGGAATGCTAGAATCTGTTTGGTAGATGGAAAGAAATTTTTCGATGGTTTGAAACAGGAAAGTATGTGTTATGCCTTGATTCCTAAGAAGCCTAAAATATTGAGAAAGTCTGAACTGGTTGAGATAAGAGAGTTGCTGATAGGGTATGAAGATATCATATCAAATAATGTACCTAAAGGATTACCACCTGTAAGGGGTATCAGTCATCACATGGATCTTATTACGGGAGCAAGTTTGCCTAACAAAGCAGCACACCGAATGACACCGGCAGAGAATGAAGAATTGGATAGACAGATACAAGAGTTGTTGAGGAAAGGTTTGATTAGAGAAAGTTTGAGTCCTTGTGCAATACCTGCAGTTTTGGTACCAAAGAAAGATGGAGAATAGAGAATGTGTACTGATTCCAGAGCAATAAAGAAGATCACAGTTAAGTATAGATTCCCTTTACCTAGGATGGATGATATTATGGATTGTTTGAATGAAGCAAGATATTTCACAAAGATAGACTTGACGAGTGGATACCATCTGATTAGAATCAGAGAAGGTGATGAATGGAAGACTACTTTTAAGACAAATGAAGGATTATATGAATGGTTAGTGATGCCTTTTGGATTGACAAATGCACCAAGTACTTTCATGAGGTTGATGAATGAAGTCCTGAAGAAATTCTTGGATAAGTTTGTGATTGTGTATTTGGATGACTTTTTTTAGTAAGACAAAAGAAGAACATTTGTGGCATATTAGACAAGTTTTGCAAAGATTGAGAGAAGAGAAATTGCTGATAAACATCAAGAAGTGGAGTTTCATTAAGGAAGAATTGGTATATCTAGGATTTGTGATTTCTGTAGAAGGATTGAAGATGGACACTGAGAAAGTGAAAGCAATTGTTGAATGGCCTACACCAGAGAGCATTGGAGAGGTTAGATCATTTCATAGTTTGGCTAGTTTCTACCGGAAGTTCATCAGAAATTTCAGTTTAGTTTGTAACCCCATGACAGAGACAATGAGAGGTGATAGAAAAGATTTCAAGTGGACATCACGAGCAGATAAAAGTTTTGAGTTGTTGAAGTAGAAAGTGACAGAGCAACCTGTTTTGGCATTACTGGATTTCAATAAGGTATTTCAAGTTGATTGTGATGCAAATGGCAATGCAATTGAAGCAGTGTTAAGTCAAGAATGTAGACCTGTAGCTTATTTCAGTGAGAAGTTGAATGATGCAAGGAAAAGATATTCAGTTTATGATCAGGAGTTCTATGCCATAATTCAAGCCCTGAAGAAGTGGAGACATTACTTGTTGCCTAAGGAGTTTGTGTTGTATACAGATCATCAAGCTTTGCAATATTTGAATAGTCAAGGTAAGTTGAACCAGAGACATATGAGGTGGGTAGAGTTCATGTAGAGTTATACTTTTGTGTTGAAGCATCGGAGTGGTAAATCATATAAAGTTGTTGATGCCTTGAGTAGAAGAAGAAACTTGTTGACAGAAATGAGAGTTGAAGTGTTGGGTTTTGATGAATTGAAGAATAAATATGAGGGAGACACTGATTTTGCAGAACCTTGGAAAGCATGTAAGGAACCTGTTGTGACAGATAGAAGTAAGTGGTTGGATTATTTCATTCAACAAGATATGTTATTCAAAGGAAGTCAGTTGTGCATACCTAGAAGTTCAATGAGGGATAATTTGATCAAGGAGAAGCATAGTGGTGGATTGGCAAGACAGTTTGGCATTGATAAGGCAGTGGCTTTGGAGTGAAAATTTACTTTTGGCTTCAGATTCATAAGGATGTTCGGAGATTTGTTCAGAGTTGTAGAGTTTGTCAAGTTGCAAAAGGGAGTAGTTAGAACACTGGATTGTATAAACCTTTGACAGTTCCGGAGAGACCTTGGGAAGACATAAGCATGGATTTTGTAATGGGATTACCTAAGACACAGAGAGGACATGATTCAATATTTGTAGTGGTTGACAGATTTTCAAAAATGGCTCATTTCATACCTTGTAAGAAGACAACTGATGCAGTGCATGTAGCTGACTTATTTTTCAAGGAAATTGTGAGATTGCATTGATTACCTAGGAGTATAGTTTCAGACAGAGATACAAAGTTTGTTGGTTACTTTTGGAAGACACTTTGGAAGAAGATGAAGACAGATTTGAAGTTCAATTCAGCTTTTCATCCACAGACAGATGGACAGACAGAGGTAGTGAATAGAAGTTTGGGAAACTTGTTGAGATGTTTGGTTGGAGACAAAGCCGGAAGTTGAGATTTGATTCTTTCACAAGCAGAATTTGCATACAATAATTCAGTAAATAGGAGTACTGAAAGAACAGCTTTTGAGATTGTTACCGGAGTGAATCCTAGAGGAGTTGCAGAATTGAGAGACATTAGCATGGAGGAAAAGAGGAGTGCAGAAGCAGAGGAATTTGTAGATCATATGAGCACAATGCATAATTAGGTGAAGAAACATTTGGAAGATATGAACAGTAAGTACAAAGAGAAGGCAGATCAGAAGAGACGACACAAATAATTCGGAGGAGATGTAGTGATGGTATATTTGAGAAAAGAAAGATTTCCAATTGGGACATATAACAAGTTGAAGATAAAGAAGTTTGGACCTTGTAGGATACTCAAAAAATTTGATTCAGGAAATGCATATGAAATGGAATTACCAGAGACATTGGGTATTTCACCTATTTTCAACATTGCAGATCTTTATCAGTATCATGAAACAGAGTTCAGTATGGAAGAAGACTTGAAGAAACAATTACCACGGCAAGCACTGAAACAAATTAAAGACATTTTGGATAGCAGAGTTGGATGCAACACCAGAGGAAGACAATACAAAGAATATCTTGTGAAGTGGAAAGGCAGACCGGAAGAAGATTCATCTTGGATTTCTCAGGCTGAAGTGGACCGTCTTGGTTCTCCCCTAGCCCCAGCAAAGTGAGGGACTCACTTTTTCATTAACCCCGGATGTCTGATGCAGGACCATCCCTGGTTTAAGAGTAATCTTGCATCAACCAAAAACATTTGCATTTGCATTTCAGTTCTTTTCCTGTTCAATTCAGGCAGTTCAGTCAGGAGCAGTTTCCAGCTTGTGGTTCGGTTTCAGCATTTCACATCTTGCGGATTTGGACTTAGCATCTCAATTCATTCATCTACATCATATCAAGAATTCAGAGCATTTGGATAAGTTACCGGAAAGATATCGCTATCAGAAGATCCTCTATTTTCTCAATGCAAAGTTTTCTAACAGTCATGTGCAATCAGCTGAAGGAGAAGGATTGGGAGCATTGGCCGACTTGCAGATCCTTGTGATTCATTCTACAATGTTCCTTGGTTTGTGGCCGACTTTCCTCATAGGTCCGCACTTCTATGTAAATTGGAGAAGGACTTTCAAGCCAATAGGCCCGACCTATCCAAGAACACATGTTACACTTCTTCATCGGGATTCCGGATCTCTTGTGGCCGACGCGGAGGAACCTATTGGTCCGAAAATGATATATATTGATGTAATAGATCCTTCGGAAAGCAGTTCTGATGATTTAGGAGAGATAGTTTTGAATTTGTGCGAAGGAGCTTCAAAGCTTTATCTTGCGCATGTATGTATTCAAGCCTTTGAGCCCTAGTTGTAAGCCCGCATGTTGTCGGCCAGATTGTATTTGAATTCTTTGATATACTGAATGATTGAATCTGCATTTGTTCCATATTCTTGTGTTGTTTCCATTGTGTTTACTCTTGTTGCACGGTCCGGACAGTTCATTCTGTGAACCCTCCTACCATGATTGCACCATTATCACCTTAATTTATCATTACCATTGCTTGTGAGAATTAAAAACCAAATCTGGGCACTATATTAATCACATTTAGGTGATTGATACTCTTTTTAAGTTGTTCACACTCGAGGTGATTAATGTCATTTGTGAGCAAGTGTTTTAAAGCCATGGTTGGCAGATGGCAGATTGCATGGTTTGTTTTCTTGTGCTTTGTTGGAGGTTATGTGTGGCGTGGTGCTCCTTGATTCGGTGGTCTGTTGGTGTGCATTACAACTCGTAATATGGTGTGCCAGCATCCCAAGGCTACAAGGGACCCATTCCGCAAAGGCCATGTCACTGATTAGCTACGTAAAAAGGGTCATATTCCTATTCGTGTTTGGCAAAGATAAAATTTGCCCAAAAAAAATCGTGATTAAATTCGACTAATAGAATTTCAAAATCTAATTTAAATATTATAAATATGTTAAATTTTATATATTAAATCAAAATTTATTAATAATTAAAAAACTAAATCAATTTTTTTAAATAAAAATTGTCACAATTCGAAATTTAATATATTAAATTTTATAAAAAACAAAAACCTAAAATTTTAAAAACAAAAACAAAGACAAAAGGTAACCTCAGCAAAGCAAATAAATAAAGATAAAAGGTTATTCAAAACCAGCTCTAGAGATAGGGCCTTCCATCCTATATGCCTCCCATCCACACAAGTCTCCGAGGAGGGTGCGGGAATATAAAACTGCATGCATCCAGTATGGGGAAGAAACTGCATCTGTGGCAATTATCAATCCACTTTGTCTCTGGGTATAGAAAACTGCAGGCATCCAGGTTCAAGTCACAAAATTTCAACATGAAACAGACTTGTAGTCGCCTCAATGTAGACTCCCAAGCTCACACAACTTGTTCCAAACCAGTCGCTGAACTTGTTCCACCTTTCGCGAGTCAATTGAATCGATAATATTGCACACATTTGTTCAACAGGATAGTTCGAACCTGCAACAGCAAGCAGCCACCACATTGGCCAACGAATTCAACAAGTGGCAAAGATTAAAACCTGCAGACTGTCAACAGGACAAACTCATTTTTTTTAATATATTTTAATATAAAAAACCTAAGCCCTTTTTTGTACAAATTTTAGGGTGAATTACAATGATTTTTTTAGGTTTTCTTTACGTTCACCGAATTTCAAACTTCATGGATCAAATTTGGTAAACCCTATGACACAGCTGATAAGTGTCTCCAAGCCATTTTTTGCTGTGAAGAATTAGCGGCCATGGGTTTCATCAAAGAGTTGATGGGTGAAAATGGGATTGGAGATGGCAGGATACCATGCTCAAAGGCCTGTGTTAGGGCAGAGTTTGTAGCAAAACTTTTGGTGGCGGTCCCATACAAGGCTCTGAGGGCTTAGCTTCTCTTCTCCAACTGTTCCTACCATAAACCAAGGTTGCCAGGAGACCGGTATTGGTACTAGTACGGGAGACTGGTACCAGTACCAATACATCTGTTTTGAAAAATAGGATATGGGGGTACTTGGAGACACCAATTTTTTTAAATATAATTTTATAATTTATTAATATGCTAACATTAAAACTGAAAATATCATGACATTGAACTTTCAAAACAAGAGTACTGGTAAATTTTAACATTAACTTTAAAGTTTAAACACACAAATGTCGAAGAGTTCATACTACATATTGATATTACATATTGAGATTTAGAAATGTTGATAGCCTAATACACTGATACGCATACAAAAAAACAAAAATCATAAATCATAAATCTATTGTCTAAACTTCTATGTCATCCATTTCTAGGTCCTCAACCATGATCCTCTCCAAATACACATCTCTCAAGCTCGGGTTCCTCTATTGGCAGTAGAACTGGGGGTAAATCATTGAGGCCATCTACTTCAACCACTTCATCCACCAAGGCTGCAACTTCTCCATCAAGTGAAATTTGATCCCATTTTGCTAAAGGACCCTCCTTGTACCTAGGTTCTACACGAGAGAAAAGGTGAAGTAAGCTATGAATGTACACTAGGTTCTCTGCTTTCTTTGACCCTAATTAGTTCCTCTTTAGTGAACGAATAAAACCATAAGTACTCCAATTCCTCTCACAAGATGAAGAGTTGGGTACTTGTAAGAGCAATCTTATTGCAAATGATTGCAATTGAGGGGTTTGACCTCCATGGTTCCACCACCACTCTATAGGGTCTTTCTTTGCATGCATATCATATAATGCTTCCACGAAAGAAAAATCATCATGCCCGCATGAAAACTTATTCAATTGAGTCCCCTCATAATTGAAGCATCCTCACCTCGGCCATAAATCTTTTTTATTGCAGCCCAAAATCCTTCATTACTTCTCTATCCTCATATGGAGCCCTCTTATTGGTCACTTGTAGATTATACCATTTAGGATTAAGGCACAGACAGCACAATGAAGGGGGGTGTTAAGTTTGTTCCATCTTCCATGTACCTTTTCTTCTATCAAAAGATATAGAGAAAGATTTCTTGCATCTGTTATTTTCTTAATTCTTTCACACATGGAGCCTATTTCTTCATAAATTTCTCCCAAACATGGTTTGTCTGAATCTGCAAATTTTATCACCTCACATATAGGCTTAATAAAGTCCACAACAAATTTAACATCGGCCCAAAAATGGTTATCAAGGACCATACTTCTCAACTCAACTGCAGTATCTGATGTAGATTGTCTCCAAGCTGCCCATGCATCACTAACTAATGTGGAACACAAAGCTCCTTTGACTTCACAAAGATGCTCAAGAAGAATAAAATAAGAAGCAAACCATGTATCGGCAGGTTTGAGAAGTTCCACCTTGGCAAATTTTCGACAAATGGCTTGTGTGTAGTGATGGTTACAAATGAACATCTGTATTTTTCTACCCTTTTCAATGAGATCTAAGATCCAATGGAACTTGCCAATATCCTTGAGTGCATTATTCAACGAATGCACACAACATGGTGTCCAAAATATATGCTTGTACTTTTTCTACACCAACAAGCCTCCTATTTTACAAACAAGGGCAACATCTGTAACAACTTGGACTACATGTAATAACCCCACCTCCTCAATGCTGTCACATAGCTGGTTATGAAGGAACTCATACAGTAATATGTCATTTGCTTGGATTTTCATCTAGTTTTTGCATGGGCACTACCAGTTTAGGAATTTGGCCATTTTGTATGTAATGTTCATAGGGCCTTGGAATGTCGTTCAATCTGTTAGTTTAGTTTTTAAAACAACAGATATATTGATATGCAGTATAGGTCAATCTTACAGGCACATAACTTACATTATTACTGAAAATTTTCCAGGCGAGGACCCCAATAGATCTCTTTCTACTTCATCAAAAAAAAAAAACATATATGTAAGGAATGCCATTCCACTCCCAAGCTATTTAAAATCTATTAATTGCAGGTCATCTGAAACACTTTTTCATTAGAGAAAAATGTTTCTATATATCTAGACATGACTGCAGTTATGGATTATGCTATAAACTGTGTTCAACAATAAGGTATTACAGCTAGAGGATGAACTTTAGACTGACCTTGCCAGTCTCATAGCTCACCACCTTTCTGGTAGTAAGATCACATTTATTTCCAACAAGCAATTTATTTACATTCTCGCTTGCATATCGATTGATTTCATTAAGCCACTGCTTGACATTGTTGAAACTCTCCTGATCTGTCACATCATATACAACCTGCCAAAGAATTAAGCAAACAAGATCTCAAATTTTTTAAGTGTAGTGAAACAACTAATGTATAAGCTTGAAAAGTATAATAAAATTAAACTATTATCAATAACACCAAAAAGCCTGGAAAAGGGTACTAAAACTTCAAAGGCTATGGATTAGACTCGTAAGAATAATTTGAAAAAACCTACAATAATCCCATGTGCACCACGATAGTAGCTGCTTGTGATTGTCCTGAAACGCTCTTGCCCAGCAGTATCCCACTGAAATTTCAATGCATTGAGTATACTTCCATACAATATTGGAAAATAGATAAACATCCCTTATACAATCATTTGCTATCAAAAGGAACTATGGTGTCCGAAAAAAGCTATTTATTGTGCATCACATCCAAATCAATTACAAGCACACACTACTCACAATTTGAAGCTTAATCATCTTCCCATCCTGTTCCACTGTCCGTATTTTCTGGCCAGCAGAAAGAAACCAAAATAGAATGTAAAATAGTAAAACTTCATCAAAATGCAAATGCAGTAAAAATCCATTAAAAATAATATTAATAAATGTAACCTTTACTAAAAAACAAATCCTACTATAGAATTTTAAAAGCACTTTAACTAGGGATAGATAAGAGAAAAGAGTATGATTGCAATTTTTTTAGGAGTTAATCTATCAAGATCAAGGTCACCGTGAACGACGACATGATCTCTATTTAATTATTAAAAGAATAATTGACAAATTGCCATGATTCTCATTTGTAGACTTCAGGTTGAACACATTTTTGTACAGATTTGCCAAAGCCATATCCTTTATTAAGAAAACTTTAATCGATTATTTATTATAATAGAACAATGAATGCCAGAATTCCCCAGTTATAATTTATGGGCATATTTGAACTGTGCATGTAAGTATACATCAAGAGTTCAACAAAGTACTAAACAAGCTGGCAGCATATCATGATGCTTCTTCTTATACATGAAACCAAAAGAAGGCCTAAATGCCAGAGACAGAAGTAATGCAAGAAAAATGCTTCCAGCTGCTAAACTAGACATTGAACACACAATATAAGACATCCTAGAGCACTTTAAAAGGCCAGGACTATTTCACATAACCAAGACCATATATGCAGCACCGACCAAACAGCATCATTTTATCAATATATTTGCTGATTTATGAACATCTCAGACTCAAACTTAAATATAATCAATCATTTCATTTTGAACTTTTCGCACCTAGGACTTTTTCATTGACAAAAACATATTGCATGACAATAATTTTAGAAAAAAGTGTCTTCTAAGAATGAAAAGATTTTTTATTGCACTAGGTAACCAACCTTGTTTCCTAATCCTGTAACTAGTGGTTAAATTCAACCAGATACACATGTTAAAATGCCTGAATAAGCCCTATATATCATTATTACCTGATAAGTTACAAACATGCATGCATCAACTTCTATCTCGGAGTCATTATTATTCAACATTAATCCTTGGAGTTGTGTGGTTCTTCAACCCATGGACTTTATACCCATGTCTAGTAATCCCATTTAGTGGTTTCCTATATTAATGTGCCTACATATTGGTGTGATTTTTCTACCTATTTGATTTCCTTTGAAGACCTTTTTCACACTAATTTAGTTAAATTTACTTAGGGCATTTACTTTGTCTCAAATCATAAGATTAAGAGACATGCCATAATCTTATGTTGTCCTATGTCCCACCCTCGTCTATATAAACAAGGGTTTCTCTCATTGTACATAATGTATCATCCTGTATGCATTGTATTCATTTGTTGGCAATATAGTATTTCCATTGTTTCTCTCTTGTGTGGAATGTTTATCTTTGTTGCAAGTGATCCTTGGCTTTAGAGTTCACTATCAACTCTTACATGGTATCAAAGCTTTAAATCTGCAATCCCCTTCTCATTTTTGGGAGTAATTTGCCAAGAATTTTCACAAAGTGCATCTTAGAACAAAACAAACCTCACTATTGAGACCAGAAGGCTCAAAAACCTATAAATCAATATAAAATTCAATAAGGTTTGGACACTCTTCAAATTTGGCTATATTCGAGGGCTTGATCAAAAAACTCGATCGTACAAAATCAAATAATCTGTACAAATCCGTAAGGTACAGCCATACCAATTGCACAATCGTTGCGCAATTTGTACCATTGACATCTATAGAGAATATTCCTGCCTATGTTGGATCTACACCAGCCTGCATAATTTTCATATGAATCAACGTTTGCTATTGGGTTGTAGGTACAGGTCTAAAGTCAGTATCATATAGTTATTGCATCGGCTTCCAAAGCATCATACAACAAGGGTCTTGTGCCTACATCAAAGGTGATCAACACTGCGTCATCAATCCGACAACAGCAATGCAGTTCATAGCCCGCATGGGTAGCATAGTTGGCTTGAGTCTTGGGTTTGCTCCCCAAGGTCTCGGGTTTGACTCCGAGGCCCGCGTTTACCCGATGCATGTGGCTTGCGGGCAGTTGCGTGCATCCCCAGGGGACTAGTCTTGCCCCAACTCGCCCCTTCCCATCCCCAACTTGGCAATATGTAAGGCCAAGGTAAGGCAGGTTGGGCACTTGGGCTGGGATGTGAGGACAGCCCTGAGTTAACAAAAAAAAAAAACAGCAATGCAGTTCATTTTGAGGCTAAAGCCGCTGATCATATCAAGTGAGCCAATGGTTCTTCGTAGTCGAGGGGGATCTTAAGCCAGCAGCACCCACACGCCAAGGAAGCGACGAGATCTGCCAACCATTGCTACCTCTACATTGCCCACCCACCGCTTTGCTCCACCCGAGACACGCCACCGGATTCTACCACCCACCTGGCACCACAATAGTGACAAGGCAGTTTTTTCTTGCACAAAATGGGCCAGATTTTTTCCGAAAGGCATACCTTTCCCTCACAAAGTCCAATTTTCGATTTCTTGTAAGCATTGGAAAGGTATTTCTATGCACTTCACAATCATCCACTTGGTTCTTCTAGATTTTGTACCACGTACCTGTTATTTTAGTTCAAAGTCAGGTCTTGTACTTTGGCTTGTTATTGAAAAAATTGCATCAAAGTGGTCATTTTTTCTCACTCAAGGGGGGAGATTGTTAATTGCTTGAATTGTAAGGGGTCTACTAGTATTTCTCTTTCTTGTTTTTTGCATTCTTGTTTGTGGGGAGAGTGTTGATTGCTTGAATTGTAAGGGGTCTACTAGTACTTCTCTTTCTTGTATTTTGCATTCTTGTTTTTTCATCATGAATCAAACCCTAGTTCCTCTTCTTACTCCATACAAATACTATGAGTGGAAAAAAACAAATAGAGATATATTAAGGCATTTGGGGTTACACCGTGTTACAATGGGTATAGACCCTAAACCAACAGCTATTGTATAAAGAACAAAGTGGTATAACACATGTGATCAAGCCTATGGAACATTGTGCATGTCTATTTCTCTTGATCTCCTCTTTCACATTGAGTCTACCACAACACCCCATCAAATTTGGCCTACATTGGTGGGTTTGTTTGGGAAACAAAATATTTTGAGAAGTTTTCATTTAGAGAATGAGCTCATTAGTTTGAATCCTATAGATTTTGACACCGTCGAGGACTTCTTCACTAAGCTAAAATCAATAAGATTACAGTTGAAACAATGTGGTATTGAGAAGCAAGGCTCCAAATTGAATCTTTTTGTCCTTGACAAACTTGGTTCTAATTATTCAATTTTGTTTCTACATTTTATGCTAAGGATGCTCTTGGAACTTCATGGAGTATGCCATCACTTGATGACTCGGCTACCTCTCTAACAAAAGAGCAAGATAAGCTAGTGCAGATGGGTACTTTGAAGTCTATAAACTCACAAGCTCTTATTGCTAAATAGGACTCAAAAGATCAAAAGGCTTCAAGTAGCAAGGAAAAGAAACAAAAATCAAGGATAGGAAGAATAATGAGCAGGATAAGGAATAGAAATCCCAAGCTACCCCTGAGTCACCTTCCTCTTCCAAAAGGGAATCATTTAAGGAGAAACCCAATTGTGCATATTGCAAGAAACAAGCGCATGTTGAACATTAGTGTTATGCAAAACAAATTGATGAGTTAAAACATCTTCTACAAAAGAACAATATCAAATTGCCTTCAATTATGTCAGCTAATTCGTCTTCTTCTCCTTCATCATCACAGTTAGAGAATGTGAAAGGCAAGGCACTTAACATCATATGGCTTCATCATAAAGAAAGTTCTCTTCATTCGAGACTTGTTCTACATCACACATCCTAATGGCTAACAACTCATATATGTGTGTTTGTGGGAGAGGGTCTGTTGACATGGATGAAGGATCATTCAATCATGACCTTTGTGTACCGTCATTGTCAACTAACCTCCTTTCTATCATCAAAACACACACAAGGAGAGGGAAGAGTCATTTCTATCCTTTGACTGATATTCACACTCAAGCATCTAGTGTGATAGGTTTCAAGACGTGCGGCATGGTCATTTGATCCTTCAAGTCTTCCCGTCGATTGAGGTTCTAGAGACATATGTTGATATCACACCTCATTCATCAACTATTGTTTTTGCTAAGCCTAGTGTTGCTACCTCCATGGCTTCGAGTGATTCTTTGCAGCAAGATCATCTTCATATCAGTCTTCCAGATACAATTCATTGGGATGAGTAAATGATAAATATATCAGGTTTGTTTTGTGAGTCCCATCTTGCAAATATGGAGGACATCCATCTCCTCTTTGATGATAGCTCCTATGGAGTTATATCATCTTCTTTGAATGTCATGAGGGCACATTTAAACTCTCTTGTTCTTTTTCCACCAATTCATTTGTCATAGTTTGGTATTGGCTTGGAGATCCTTGAGCAACATTCAGAGGAATCATGTTTGTCTTTGGATCTTGTTCTACATCCGTTTCCACAATGTTCTAGATTGTCACTTTCGTCAGTTAGCCCTGAGCCTCCTAATTTGTTTGTGGCACCTTTCGACACCGACATTGGGGCCCTTAAGCAAAGTTCAAAGACATATTTTGTGTTTTCTTCCCTCATACTCGTTTCAAAAATGGGCAGACAGTCTACATATATCTTTGGTTTTGTTTCTTCCTAAGGGGAGAAACGTTGTTCGACGTTCTTGGATCTTCATCATTATCCTTGGTCAAGCATCCACCATCACTGCAAGAGATCATACATTGAAGGGGGGCTGCATGGTCTCTCTTCTTATGGAGGGGACTTTTTCATCACATAGGTTTAATCCTTCTCATACTTCAAAGAACATCTTTTGTACCTTTGTGAAGGTAGTCCTTAGTAGGTCATCTTGAGTCCTTCCTTCCTTCCTTTCATTTTTTTCATCTTTTCTCTCTTTTGGAGAGGGATTTTTTCCTAAGGGCTTTTCTCCTTTTCTTTGTTCTTTAGTATATGGGTACCTCAATAGGCCTTGTAAGCTAGACCCATCTTTGCATGTGTTCTCATTCTCCCTAAGTTGCACTTAAGGGGGGTGTTGGTGCGAATTGGATTTTCTACCTATTCAGTTTCTTTTTAGAACCTTTTCACATTAGTTAAGTTTATTTAGGGCATTTACTTTTTGTGTCTCAAGTCATAAGATTAAAACACATGCCATAATCTTATGTTGCCCTGTGTCTCACCCTTGTTTATATAAATAAGAGTTTCTCTCATTATACAATATGCATCATCTCATATGCATTGTATTCATTCTTTGGCTATATAGCATTTCCACTGATTCTCTCTTGTTTTGGAAGATTTATCTTTGTTGTGGGTGCTCCTTAGTTCCTATGGAGTTCACTATCAACTCTTACACTATAAATACTCGAACATGAATTAGAGTCAAGCACAAGCAAGAAATATCTTATCGTATTGTGAATGGTTGAGTTAATACAGTGAGTGTTGTTTCTGCTAGATTTTTTCCGAAAAGTGTTACCCAAGGTAAACAATTGTGTTATATTATTGTCAGTGTGTTGTTATTTTCTTTCTATTCATTTAAGATCTTGTTACCATTGTTTCTCTACTACATAGGTTTGTCAGTATTATTTCTCTTCAAAAAGAACATATTTTCATGGAGTAAAGATTTTACTATTTTAGAGAACATATTTTTAAAAGCTCAGAAATCCGGGCAAGCTTCTATTTTTTTGCTGAATATCTATCAATATGATTCAAAGGTCCTCAAAATTTTGTATATTGATACAAAAAGTAGATGAATTGAGTTAAATCTTCATTTTCAAATCACAAATGCTTTCAGAAAATAATTAACAAAAGCATCCCATTGGACTCTCAAAATGATTGAACATTTAATAGCTTCAATTCTCCAATAATAACATAACCAATAAGGTAGAAAAATAGTCAAAACCTACGAAGTCCACTCCAATGGTGCTGATATAGCTCTCCAAGTAAGAATCATCCTGCACGTTCAAAAGACAGTTATAATTTAACTGGTAACAAACTTTGGTACATCAAGTCATACTTTAAAATCACAGTTACTCATTTCAAACAACCAAACTTACCTAGCAGCAAGAAATAATCATAATATAAATATTAAAAATAAAACCAGATATCTTAACCATGCCTTGAGCATAAGGTTTAATGTTTTACAGTTCTGATAATGTTGAAAAAAGATTTCCCTATATTTGCATCTGACAATATTATTGCTTGAATGTATGATTTGATTAATATCACATGCGAAAATCAAACCCTATACAAAACCTAGAAGAGCTTGCAATTTATGAAATAAAATACCGCAAATCTAAGGAGAAGGCACGATTTTCCGACTCCTGAGTCACCAATCAGCAGAAGCTTGAACAAATAATCACTGCATTCAAATTCTTCCATCAGTTTAATCCAAAAAGGCACCTTATATCAAATTTGCATCC
The DNA here is from genome assembly GCA_027924645.1 of Cunninghamia lanceolata. Taxonomy (NCBI): domain Eukaryota; kingdom Viridiplantae; phylum Streptophyta; class Pinopsida; order Cupressales; family Cupressaceae; genus Cunninghamia; species Cunninghamia lanceolata. The sequence goes on from BSBN01000931.1 coordinate 2,887,373, forward strand.
TATTAATAAAATAAATAAAATTTGACAGATACATCATAAAACCATTATCAGCACAGTTTATGGACTATCAGTTAAACATTCACATCCTATTTGAATTAAAAAAATATACTTTCACACCAACAGTCACCAACATTATTTAATATTTATGAAAGACAACCAGGGTCTTCTTTGCGTTCCTCATCCCTCTCTGCTGCTTTATAGATGTGAGATATGAACCTGTAGCACCTCAGGTCTGAAGTGCTAGATGGGACCCGGAAGCTTATATCACAAACAGTTCTAAAATCAAGGCCTCAGTTCCCCTATCAGATACTCCTAGCAAAAACAGTGTACACTCAGAGATGAACGCTATGGCCCAGTCACTAGGCTACTTGAAAAAGTCAAAACGCATGGCCATCAACAGGTTTCCCAATGCAGTGATTAAAAAAAGTAATCATTAAAATTGGCCCTGAATTCTCATAAATAGAAAAGCAATGGAGGAGGAAACCCAATTAGCCTGTTGACGAATTTTCAAGCCTTAGCTTGCAATAATAACATAACAAGTAAGGCCTTCCTAGAATCTAAGTCACCAGATTCGCCGAATTTCGGCCATGAGATTCGAAATTCGGTGGATTTATACAAAGTCTAAAAAATTCTCAGAAATTCGTATAAAATTCGTACGGTAGGTTTTCCGTTGAACTTGCTCAGTGTATTTGGTTGAACTTGACATCTCCTGCACCTGCGCATGTGTCCACTCCCTGCGCCCTCGATTTTCCTCTCCATCTCCTCCCCACTCGCATTACACAATTATATTCTTTTAAAATGTATTTATTAAAGTGCAATTATATATAGTTTGCCCATAGGCTTTTATATGTGAGCATTATAGTGCTTGGAATTGTCTCACGCCGTAAAAAAAATTCACACCGGAAAATTTTCTAAACTTGTCGGTTGTTCCTATCGGCGTATTCCTTGAAGTTCTATGGGTGCAAGTGCTAGTTTATTTAATATATTTTTATTTTTGCATTTTTAAAATAAAATTAGTATTTTTTATTTTTATTTTTTATTTAAAACGTAGTGTATTTATAAGTTATATATATATATATATAAATTCAAATTTATGTAGGCGAATTTAATAACGAATTTATTTTCCAATTTTTTCCTTGCCGAATTTTTCCCCAATTTCATCCTCGCCGAATTCAAATTCGAACCTGGTGACTTAGCCTAGACTTCATCAAATTGATCTAGGTGTGATCATTTGCTGGCACCTGACATAGTTTATAACTTCTCCTGGAGTATTTTAGTTAAAAAAATTATTCTCAGTGGAACCAATTGGCAGCAGTCGTACTGGTAATTGAGTGTGCATTAATTATATCTCGTTTCAGGTGATTTGGTGAAGATATAATTATATCCTTTTTCTTAGTTTTAGCCTACTTATTATCTTTTACCCAGTGTCATTTATTTCTGCATGTCCTACTGCTTGGTATAAACAAGTCTCTCATGTATCTGAAACAGTGCACTGATAATTTGAGGGTGTGTTATAGAAAATGGAGCAAGGCAACAGAGACATGCCCAATCTGGTGCTGTGTCTGATAGACATCTGGAAAAGAACATTCTGGATTGAAGAGCATGCCAATGTCGGCTATATCTACTGCTGTCTTGGGTGAGGATGAAATTGGCAACAAGTACAAGGAAGACATGGGCCTCCACTGTGGAGGACTTCAACCAGAAACTTGCTGCATTAGGATTTTGGACAGGTTGATCAAAGCTAAAGAGTACCTACCATTCCTGGGCTGGTATGGAAACAGAAATTTAAAATGAACTAGAGACGATGTAAGAAGTGGGAACTCTGAGAAGAGAAATTCAGTTGGTTCACAAGAGTTTTGAGGCCTTAAAAGACAACTACTTAAGATTTCATTCAGTCTATCAAGGATATGAGAGTAGTTCTATCGCTATGAGATGGGAAGCTAGCATTATCAAGCTTGATGGATATGCCCATACTGAAGCAACTGCATTCCATGTAATTACCTGTCTAAAGCATTGCATTCATGAGCCAAGGATGAGGATTGGAAATTTAGTGAGGACAAGAGCGAGAGGAGATGAGCAAACAGGGCAATGCTGGGGGACAACAATGCAGAACCATCCACACTGCCAGCAACTCGAGACAATGCAGTATATAGTTTTCTTTTCCAATTAAGTAATACCCATTTTTACCAGGAGTTGAAGCCATAGCTGGCTATGTTGAATATATGACATGTATGTCTGTAATAGCATAGGCTGTAGTATCTGATATATAGATAGTAGATAGTTTTAGAGTGGGCTACGAGGAGATAAAAGGATATTGTATAGGGGCTTGCTAATGAAAATTTAGGTACAATGGACCATTTCTGAAAAGAAAATTGTCTAATTTTCTGACCTTTTTTAATCTATTGTAAGGGCAGGGGACCCATTGCAACCCATAGTTAATCATTCAAAGAAAAAGGCACCTGGATGGAACAGTACAGCAACTGGATGAATAGGTGCAATATTAGCTTAAATGAATGCACAGACACTAATAAAGAAATAAAATACCGTGTGAAAGATGATTCAGAAAAGTCATTAGGAAATGAAAACACTATCTCACTGAGTTCAACCACACTTTATGCACATCGTGAGAAGGCATATATATAAGTATAAATTAAATGGAGAAATAAGAATCTTAAATGCAAGTTGAAAGAGACTCAAAATGTAACACAAGTGACAAACACAAAGAGTTCAAATACTGTTTTAATAGTATTGTCTTAAAGTTCAGTCTCACTTGGTGATTGAGACATCTGCAACATCTGTGGTCCCTTAGAAGTTAGGTCTTGTAATTAAAATCAATTGATTTCATGCAAATTATCAATGGATGAACTCAAAACAGTAAATCAATGGGGCCTTCATGATGAAGCCCCATATTCAAACATCCAAAAGACATGTAAGTGTAAAATTAAGTAAATTATCATATCAAACCCTCACAGGGCCGTGCCTCAGCAGAGGAAAACAAGTGAAAGACTTGGGCAAATTTGAGGGAACATTTCTCCCTTGACTGTAGCATCTAAGCTGAAATTATACTGCATGAAAATGTAAAGTACACCAATGTTTTGGATCATACTCTATGATCCCTCAACGTGATGACACAATGTGTGATCCGAAACATCAGTTCATTTTTCTGCAGTTATTTTCAAAAATATCTTTTGTGCAATTCAGTGAAAAAAATTTGTTGTTGACCTATTGGACCGTGGGGAAATGACTTCCAACCATCCTAATTACTGCACCACAGGGACGCACCCCATCCACGCACCTCCCCCCGCCCCAAAAAATAAAAAATAAAACACATGCCATTTTGGAGATGGGGATGCATCCCGTCCCTTTCACCCCTCTATCACAGCCTACAGGGCAGGTCATCTCTTCCTACAAGGGGAAGCAAGGGGACTCCCTACCATCCCCAAGATAGCCAAGAGATGCATGGTTGTCACACAACCAGCCCAAGGATAGACGTGAGTCACTCCTCCAAACATGACTTAAAGCAACATTTTTTTAGAACACAAATATTTAAAAAACTAAAGATACTACCCTAACCCGAATTTGTAAGTGGGCCCTGTTGTGACCAAATCACACATCGCCCCATTGCAAATGGGGACCCCCCTTTTTTTTTGAATTCTAATGCTTTGCATGAAGTTTTGATGATGTCTTAGAGCTATTTCATGATGAAGTCAGTGGTGTTTGAGTCCTGTAGTCCCTTGATGACCTGATCCTGATGTTTGAGACCCTAAAAATGACTAAGTCTGGTATCTTGATCCCGAAGATCCTGAAAATTGACTAAGTCTGAAATCTAGTGGATCCTCAAAAATCTAGAATCTGTATGTTAAATCTGGTGGATCTGAGACCTATCTCAAACATCCTGAAAGGTATATTGAAAAATATTTAAAGTGTAAATATATTTTTCAATATACCTTACCTCGGGCACTGTCAGTTCTGGACGCGAAATTGCTCCAGGGTCACCTCAAAACTCCGCCTAGAACTTAGGGCGCCTTTCATCATCTAGACATCCTCAAGATTGCGCCTTGGGCAAGGAAGGCTTCAAATCAAAGCGCCTTGATTGAAATTGATGTTGCGAAGCTTGAAACACTGCAAATTTGACAAGGAAGAGGCATTTAGGTCTAGGCGCCCATTGCATGTTCAGAGGATCATAAGAATTGCGCCTTAGGTTGAAGTAGATAAGTTTAGGCGCCATTTAGTGTTGCTTTTGCCATTTAGGCGCCTTGGCAATAGTGTGGATGAACAAACTCCAAGTTGCGCCTAAGGATGATCCAGCCTCCCAAGGGTGTAAACAACTCCAAATAAGCAAGCAAGTGCTAGGCGCCCTTCATGCATTGAATTACCTCATTTTGGCGCCTTAGCATGAAGAGATGTTCAAACTAACCCAAAGTTGCGTCTTAGCATGAAAGAGCATGATATGTTTAAACTAACTCCTGATGTATGTTTGAGATCCTGAAAATGACTAAGTCTGATAGCCTGATATCCTGAAACATTGAAAAATTGACTAAGTCCGAAATCTGTTGGATCCTCCAAATTCTATAATCTGCATGTTAAATCCAGTGGATCTGAGACCTATCTCAAACATCCTGAAAGGTATATTGAAAAATATCTAAACTTATACTTAAATATATTTTTCAATATACCTTACTCACTTGGACTTCCAAATTTAGGCGTGAATTCACTCAAAGAAGCTTAGGCGCATTCTCTCATTTGCAGATACCTGAATTGGCGCCTTAGCTTGAAGACTTCAATGTGCGCCCAGAGGAAAATCACCTTCCAATCACTCCAAAAGGTGGCGCCTTGATTGAAATTCGTATGAAAGGCCTTAAACAACAACGAATTCGCCAAAGAAGTGGTTAAGGACACTAGGCGCCTTTTGCATGTTCAGACGACTGTTAAAATTGCGCCCATCATTGAAGGAATGAGTTTTAGGCGCCTTGATGAGAGGTAAGGTTTAAACTATGATTGATGGCGCCTTGAAGTCATGTGTTTTGGCACCTTTAAGGAGGGAGGTTATTTTGACTTCCAAAGTTGATCCAATATGATAAACTAAGCCCAATAAGATTAGGCACCCTTTACCTGCAAAGTAGTCTTGTTTTGGCGCTTAGGTTGAAGACTTGTACAACCTCCAGTTTGCGCTCATCAATCATTTCTAATGACTCCTCAATGAGCGCCTAAAGGGAGTAGGGTCTTTGGAGTCATTTATATGTCAAAGTAAGCCAAGGAATCTAGGCGCCCTTCCAGTAAAGTCACATTAAACATAGGCGCCTAGGAATGATTCATATAAAACAACATCTTTGGCCATGCTCCTTGATGAATATGACATTTTGAAGATCTTTCCCCTTGCTAGAATTCATTGGAGTATCATAACTTAAGCCATGAAGACATTAGGCGCCATTTTGCACCCAAGGAATCTAGGCGCCCTTTATGAAATTTCTTACCAACTATGAGCATCTAGAAGGCAAGATGAGTGAAAGTGAAGTATTGGAAATTTTGACTTACATTGGCGCCTTGGAAGAAACTACATGAAATGACTTCATTGAATGGGCGCTCATAGAGAAAGGGTTACTTTAAAGAGCATTTGATCATTCAAAGCCCAAAAAATGACAAGGATAAAGCTTGAAAGACTAGGCGCCCATTCATACCTCTGCCACCTCAATTGGCGCCTAAGGGAGAAAATTGTATTGAAAATACCTTTTGAATGAACCTCATAAGAGGGATTAACTTCTTTAGACCCTTGCAATTGTTAGAAATCATTTTAAGTGATAAATGTGGGACTAAAGGCACCCTTTGTTCCTCTTTTTACCTATATAAGCGCCTAAGTTTGAAGTGGCATTATTACATGTTTAAAGTTGTTTTTATCTTATGAAGTCATTGATATATCGTTTACCTTGTCTTGTAGGATCATCAATAATGCTAAGGAGTTATCCAAGGAATCACCTTCAAGCGAGGAGTAAGGAGCATCATGCTAGCCGCCTTTGAAGATCAAGTTGCATCATTGAAGGAAGGGGTGTTGGTGAAGCCAAGAAGTCATCAAGGACAAGTATCTGGGTAATCTTCAAGTTGCAGAGGAAACACACCTTTCCAAAAGATCACATCAAGTTCAAGTATACTTCATCAATGGCATCATGTTCGAAGACTTTCATCCATCCAAGCTTCATGTCAAGTTCTACAAGCTTCAAGTCAAATTCTTACAATCTTCAAAGTCTCCTTGAGAGGTCATCTATTTCACATCCAAAGGACGTGTTATTATCTACACTCCAAAGGGTCAATTCAAAGGTCATCATGAAGGATTACTTCATCCAGTCTTCTACATCAAGGAAAGATATTCATCCATCATACTTCAAGCTCCATTCAACCTTCAAGTCCAAGAGATTGTCCTACTCTTCATGAATGAAGATTATCATACATTCTACTTCAAGTCATCATATCTCTACTACTCCACTCTTTAAGAAGAAACATCAAAGAAGATCATCATATCAATTTACCTACAAGAAGAAGAAAGGATCATGAAGTTAGTCAAGTGAAGCAACGAGTATCATACATCCAGTCTACATGAAGAATGAACAAGGCAAGATCTACAAGATGTATTCCTAAACATACAAGTTCAAGCAATCACATTGAATACATCACACAAAGATGATACAATTTTCAAAATATGTTGAAGTGGCATCTATGTGGCGAGTACACATCATTCAATTTTGATTAGCCGCATTATTTTAAATGCATTAAATGTATCATTTAATAAAAAAAGTCAAAGGGATCCTTATGTGGAAGATATTTTAAATGATTTCGCCTTACCTTATCGCATTGGAAAACGTGCCTTCATTGCCTCCCTCTTTTATGCTAAAAATAGCAATTTGTTGTAACTACCTGTGAGGTGGCATGATCTAGACCCTTGGCTATTTAATTAATCTCAGCCGTTCATTGTATTCTGGGCACTATATAAAGGCCTTGTTGCCTCATTTGTAAGAGATATAGAAATTAGATTGTAGGCAAGTAGGAGTAGAATAGGAGACTCGAAATTTTCTGAGAGGACTTGGAATTGTTGTAAATATTTCTCAAGAGTAATAAAAAACATTGGAAGTTTATTTGGTGTTAAATGTTATCTTGTGGAGTAACTTGGTTTCCTGTACTTCAATGGAATGGAGAGATGTTTCAAGTAGATTAGAAATAGATTAGAGCTCATTGTTGTAATGTATGTTGTATTGAATATTTGATCAACTCCTAGCTCATGCTTTTAACATTCATCGCTGGTGAATTGTTGTGTAAAGCTAGTCTGAGCTATATTTGTATAAGTTTGATTGTGAATGCTTGTTTGAGCTGCGTCGTCTTATGGGTGCTCATATGAACCTTCATGATTTGAAAACCATTCGTGAAACCTTAGGAGATTGCACCAACTTCATGTAGTTGTAGGCACCCTTGGCGAAGTGAAGTTAGGTTTATCAAGGAGTTTGTCTGTTTAACGCATCGTCATTGCTTTATTGACCTTAGATTAGTTTCCTAAACCCTTGCCCTTTTACTTTTCTTTATCATTGAGACTCTGTATATATGTCATCCACACCGAAGGAGGAACAAGCTAATGAAAGGAGAAGAGTCTGCGTAAGTCCCTTTGTGTTTACCAGCAAAATCATACTTAGTCACTGAGCTATCTCTTACAAAATCATGAGAAAGGAACCTTGGAGTCATCTTGTTTGATCACATAGTTCAGCGTTCGAGAGGCTTTGCTCAAGAGGGAGTCAGATACTTTGTATTTCACTCTAATTGTTGACTTGTCCAAAAACAAACATCAACAGGCCCCTCCAACACCCCACCCCCAGAAAACTGACAAATATCATAGCCCACCCTCAATGAAAACCATAATCAACATCCAACAATTTGCCATTTGCATTGAGCTTGAGTAAGAGGATGAGGAAAAGTCTCCATCCACTTCATTCTTCTTTGTCAATCATTGTTCATCAAGGTCAGACTCAAATCCAAGTGTTTAGGATTGCAATATTCTATCAAACAAAATGCAAATGTCAATGAATAAATTGTCTAGCTGTTCTTTTTTTCAAATTTTAAGGTTTTCAAATGCTTTTTTTTAGTTTAAAGTTCCATATTTTTCAATTTAACTTTAAAATTTTAATATATAAATGTTGTTCTTAGGGTTTATAAAATTATAAATATTGTTTTAGGGTTAATAAAACATGTGTAACTGATAAACAAGATACAAAACTGGTTTAAATTGGGTTAATTTATAAATTGTTTTAAGAGTTTTAATTAAAAAAAATTAAGTTTACTTGCATAATGATAAACTAGATAGCTGATTTAACTTGTGTATCGTTTGCTTTTGTATCTAGTGCTATCCAAAGTAATTAAAAGAAAACAGAAGTAAAATCATCCCTTATTTCTAACTATTTAAATTTTATATTTTTAACTTACAAATATTTAATTTTTAGTTTTAAACTTTCCTTTTGTTACTCAAATAGTCAAATAAGGATTTGCCTCTTTTGTATATCCTCTGCTACTGTGCTTTGTGCAAGCTGCAGTAAGATAAATAAAAGTGAATCCATATTTGAAGAACTAGATGATTAATATTTGATAATATTTTAATCTGAGCATTGGGCTAGTCAATTATCAAACAAAAGAACTCAAGGTTTAAGAATCAAGGATTGCAACTTTTGTGTATCCTCTGCTCTTGTGCTTCATGCGACGTGAAGTAAGAAAAACAAAAGAAAAATCCTTGTGTCTTGAGCTCTTGCATTTGCCATTAATTTTATGCAATAAATCCCATGTCCAACCACAAATTTCATTTCTTGCAATGTCACTATGAGTTCTCATAGCATAAGTGACAATAAGGAGGCTCAAAATGCAAACATTGAAATGCAAACTGAGAATATAGACAAGGAGGCAAAACAAGAAGATAATTTGATTGGTGTGATTCCCATTTTCAGTGGCCCTTAAAAGTTGTTGGAAGACTTTGACAAGGGTCCATTCAATAAGGAGGTCCATTTAAAGCAATTTGCTTCCAAGATATAGTCAAACAAATCTAGCAATTTAGAGGGGACTTGGCCATGTAAATGCCATTTTTGGTACCTTGAATTCCAAGACAACATTGCTAGAGTGAATGTGCATCTCCTTCATATCCCTAGCAAAGGTGTTGGGGTATGTCATATCTTATCACTCAAACAAAGCGCTAAGATACAGAGATTGTATGATGATAGTGATGAGAATGACACACCCCATACTACTATGACACTGAGGGCTGCTGGCACTTCTTGACAACCACAAGTTTCTCTTTTTTCGTCCGATACATTAGAGCCCAAGGGAAACGTGGGATGACAAGTTCATCTCTCAACCCAATGGCATAGATGTTTACTGTACAAATGAGAGATGACATAGATGATGTCATTAGCAAATTCCTCTTTGCCAATGGCATTTCATTCCATGTTAATCATTCTCCTTATTATAAGGAGGTCGTGGCTAAAATTATAAGAGCAAGACCTTCATATGTGCCACCAAAGGAGACAAAATTGAGTACTATCTTGGATAAGAACTATTCCAAAATAAACAATCTTATGGAGAAAATGAAGGCCACATGAGTTACAAGTGGATGGAAAATTATCATGGATGGGTGTACTAACATTAGGCATCGCCCATTCATCAATATCATGGTGACATGTACAAAGGACCCTTACTTCAATAGGGCTATTAACCATTCAAGGCACCATAAGATGCAAAGTTTCAACTTGATATCCTCAAAGATGTTAGTGAGCAGGTGAGCCTTCAGAATGGGTTGTAGGTCGTGACAGATGTAGCCTATATAGAGGGCAACAAGGAAGTTGGGTGACACTACCTACAAACATATATACTAGACCCTTTCTTGTGTGCATGCCATGAACTATGCACTCAAGTACATAAGAAAATTTGACTAGATCAAGCATGTACTTGATATGGGAGATGTGCAAATGTTTATATGCAATCACAACACATCACATTCACTATTTCAAGCCTTCTGCAAAAAAGGAATTTCTCTAACCTTTTGCAACAAACATGCCTCATATTTCATTCCATAGTTGAAAAAACACTGTAATTATTCACCTGACTCGCAATTAATCACAAGCTGAAACCTAGGGCGAGTTACTCGTAGTATTACTCGAGGCTGAGTAATTCATAAAATTTGCCACAAGTCATACCTAATGGCACACAAAAATTGCTGGTTACATTGCCAAAACTCGCAACTAGGGAAAAAACTCAGCCGCCAATTTAGAAACACAATTTTCATTAAGTTTTTTCATGTTTTTTCATTAAGGTTTCTACTGAACGTTGAGGCTAGTAATAGGTAAACCATTACAACAACTTGATCATTAACTAGCCTTTGTTGGTTTCTGCCATGACAATTTTTGCCCATGCTCACCTTATATAAATAAGAGATGATTTGAAAGAAAATGAGAAAGCCATCTATTCCTAGCCATATGTTATTGATTTCACTTAATGTTGTATAGTGCTTGCAGCTTCATAGGGGTTTTTCATAACATGACTTCTATATCAATAGAATCATTTTCTTTTATCCAAAAGATTGGTCATAGTTCTTGGTTATGGTTCACAATGGCTATGTGTCCAAGGTTGAACGAACTGGGTTGGTTAATGTATTCACATTTTGGATTATTTAATAGCTAGAAGATTCCTAACTGCTTCACGAATTCCATGGGCATTGTCTTAATAAATTCCCTCAATTCATGTTTTGTGATGACAATTTTGTGTATGATGGATATATTGATTTGGTCATGGATTGTTCTTTAGTTTTTTTTCAATATTCTTAATATATTTTGGTATATATTATAATTGATTTAAGAGTTTAAATAGGACAAGTTGACTTCTGTGATAAAATAAGCAATCTTCACACGGTTGATCATGGATATGCAATTTTTATTGATATTGAGACTGAAGTTCGTAAATATTGAACTTACTTTTTGGTCTATGATGTGGATTGATGTCTAATTTTAATCTATACATGAAGAAAATCAGTAATATGTTCTATAAATTCAGTAATATGCATGTTTTTGAAAAATATTATAAAAAAATTTATGTACTTTTTAAGGTTTGATAAATTTACCGAGTTATTGCCCAGTTTTTCCTCAAGTTTTTGCTGAGTCGCAAGTTATAAAAAAAAAATGCATCAACCGAGTTATTGCCTAGTTCGATTTTTTCAACTATGCTTCGTTCGCTTGGAGAGAATGAGTGAATTGCAAAAGCCCTTGCAACATATGGTCATGACACATGAGTGAAATTGGTGGGCCGAGTCCAAGTGAAAGCAAGGCAAAATGGTGAAGAAAGTGGTGAAGAGCAACAATTTTTGTGCTGATGCAAATATGTCATCTTTGCAATATCTCCAATTTTCACAACAATAAGATATGGGGACTCTAATGCTCCAAACCTTGGGGAGGTATATGAGATAATTGATAACATGCTTAGCCAAATGAAGGTCGTTGTACAAAAGAAAGACCCCGCCTTGCAATCCTATATTGAGGCTACCTATACATTGTACCCAAAGTGGTACATGCAAAGACCTTGCAAAATTGTCCCTATGGCAGATACTGAAGTCAAGAGAGGCTTCACGAAGACAATTATGAAGATGTACAGTGCAAAGGAGACCACTAGCATTCATCATAAGCGGACCAAATTGGACACACTCAAGGGCTATCTAAAAAAGGCAAAGTTGGACACGAAGACTATGGCACAAGATGACCCAATACCATGAAGGACAATGCATGGGCCTCATTCATTGACAACCACACTAGTCATTTGCCTCTTAACTCAAGTTTCTAGTTCCTCTATTACTAAGAGGAACTACTCTACATACAACTTTATCTACTCTATCAAGAGCGCAGAGAAGCTTGTAGTTGTACATAGTTCCCTACATCCAATGGACCATAACACACTTATGTACAAGGAGAATCCAATAGCATGTTAGGCTGTAGACCTAGAGGAGCCGGTGCAAATTGATAAGGATCATGCACAAGCAAGGTTGGTTTGTGTCCATTTGGATGAGCTTCAATCAAATGAGTCCAATAGTTCCAACAATGAGAAGTTTGTTGTGGTGTTTTGAGGAGGATCAGCATGATTAGACCACTGAGGCATTGGCCCATTGTACTTCATTGTAATCATCATATTGAATATAATCATTATAGTAGGCATGTGTAAGATTATTTGCATTTTCAATGCATTGTGCTTTCTAGTTTTCAATTTAACTTTATATAAAAGACATTAGGTAGATTGCAATTTCTTAGAATTTTTTATAACTAATTTTTCAAGTACTATATTATGTTTGCACAACTGCCCCCCACAGTCCCCCTATTGTCCCCAAATTGGGGCCAAGGTCCCCCCATTCCAAAACTCCGTGGAACACTGAATATATATAATTTAACAAAATACCAAGATTCTTCCTCAAATTTCTTGGGTTTTTTGCTAATCATTATTTAAAACAAAACAAAACAAAATTTACGAACATTGAAACCCTGACAGTTTTGAAGTAGTTTTAAACTCTAACAATTTTTATGTAAACCTAGGGTAATATTCCCCTCCATTCAAGCTTCCAATTTAACAACATACCATAAAAAAATGTTAAAAGGAAGTAAAATTGATGGGATGAATTTACAATTCAGTTTGTTGAATTAATAAATCGTCACACAAAACACACTCTAAATCCACACTAGCAGAAATTGAACAAAAAATCAACAACAATCGTGATTAATCACCCCTCATATCTTCCACTGATCCAATTCATACAAGAAGGAATTGACAAAAAATTAAGAGTAATTATGATAAATCATCCCTCAGACCTTCCACTGATCTGACCTGAATCGGATCACTGTTTTCTTGCACTACCTATTTGCATAAGTGGATTCAAAAACCTGGTAAACCAGATGCAGAATTTATTTAGAGAGCGTGTTAGTTCTTCCCCAGTCCCTAGTGTAGATGCGAGCAATCAGCTTGGTGGGACTTCATTTAAGTCTGGGAGCATAATTCAGATTGAGGCAAATGAACTTGATATGATGAAGGAGGTCGAGGAAGATGAGCCACAGCAACCAAGAGAATTGTAGGTTTTGAAGGAGGTGGTCTCTCAAAAAAAAGAGAAAGTTCAGTTAGCATCTACAAAAATTTAAACTCTCTCAAACAGAAACGGAAACTTCATCCCTTCCTTGTGTAATTTTTAGTTTCAATGGATGTGCCGCAGTTTTTTTGCTATGGGCAAGGGCCCCAATAGATTTCCTCACATAGGTATCAAAAAACATAAATACAGCATTTTTTCCCTATCTTTGTGAATTTTTCAGCTTTTTTTAGTTTCCAGACTTTTCCCTAATTTTTCATGAGTAATTGACTTCCATTTATACTTTCAGTTTTTCAAGGTAATTCAGATTCAGAATAATGCTACTATGCTCTAAATCCTTACTCCATTCAGGCTTCCAGTTTACCAACGTAACAAAAAAAAAAATATTAGTAAATATATAGATGGAATAAAAAATTGAAAAGAGATTTCTTTTTAAGAGTAATTTTCCCCTCTATCCAGGCTTCCAGTTTAACAAACTAAGAGGGGAAAATGTGTCAAGAAAACAAAATTGACAGAACAAAAAATGTGTCAAGGAAACAAAATTCACCATTCAGTAGTCAAAGTTAAATTGTCCCACAGAAAGACGCTCAACCTTGAAATTTTTTAAATAATTCAAAAACCCTAACAAGGTTTTTTGAAGGAGGTAATTTTTTATTTTACTCCGTATCCATGCTTCCAATTTACCATTTTAAGTGGGAAAAAACTGTATTATTGTAGTGGCCATTAAATCACTTTTAGAAAACACTAAAACTATTAAGATTGTCTAAGTAATTCAGTCCCTAACAAGTTCTCATTTAAACTAAGGGTAGTTTTACGGTTACACTTCATTCAAGCTTCCAATTTTTTTAATAAAATCCTCATTTTTAAACTATGTGTAATTTTACCCTCCATTCAGCAGTATCTTGAAGAATTAATAAAATAAGACCCTAAGAAAGATTCAAATAATTCACCCCTAACAACAATTTTCAAAATTAAGGGTAAAAGTACCCCTCCATTCAGACTTCCAACACACCAATTTAAAGAACAAAAAAATGTGTAAGCCCAATCTAACAACGAAAAAATGTAAATAAAATAAAACATGCACAGTAAAACTAGAAACTTGCTGCCCAGTAATCATTGCTAAATTATCAAAAACACCAGGTTTTTTATCCGAATTAAAAGACCCTAACAAATTTTCTGGCTAAGTAATTTTACCCAAGTTACCAGTTTGACAGAAAATAATAATTCAAACCCTTAAAAGAATTTAAATTATAAATTAAATGGAAAGAAAATGTACAGGAAAAATGAAATCAAACCCTATGATGATCTTCTCAACTAATGAACATGTAAAATGAGATGCACTCAAGTTGTAAATCACTGGAGCTTTCCTAGGGGAAACCCATACTTAATTCTTCAAGAGACAAGTTACATGCATATATGTACAAATGTTAAGTGTTTAATTGGGTAAAGCTGTAAACTACTAATCTACATATCCAAGTATGCACTCCAACAGACACGAACAGGTACAAGCTCTGGTAAATTTTATGTAAGAGATACCCCTCAATCATGGCATTACAAACAGGTGCAAGCCCTAGGACACAGCACAAAAAGAATTTACCAATCATAAAACTTACCCTCCATTCTGCTGTCCAAGTTACCAATTTGACAAAATATATATACAGAAAATAATATTCAAACCCAAACAAGATTTGTTTAGGTAAAGGGTAGTTATCCTCTTTTGGTTTCCATTTTACCAATTTAATGGAATTTAAACTTTAAACGAAATCAATTCACACTACATAGATATTTCAAGCTTTGAGTAATTTCACCTTAAAAATAATAAAGCATTTGGCTTCCAATTCAACAGAAGAAAAAAAAATATAAGAAAAAATAATTCAAACCCTGCCTACACGCAATTTCAGCCTTTCTATTAGTTTCCAATTCAACAGAAAAGAAAAATATATAAAAGCAATAAATAATTCAAACCCTAGCATGAAATCTGTTGTTTCTATTTTGGCTCCCGCTCTCCACTCCAACAGAAAAAAATATTTAGAAGGAAAAGGAATTCAAACCCTAACAAGATTTTATTTATTTTACGGGCAAATTTACTCTCTGTTTGGCTCCAAATTACCAATTTAATACAAAAAATATATATAAAGCCAAGAAAGCCAAATTCAAGTTAAAATCCTTACTATTCTGTAGTCATCGTCAAAGATCGAGATTTTTTTATTTGTAAATGGCGAAAACCTTCTTGAAAGAAGAAATTTCCCTGGAATTTACAGGAATTTGTCGCCGGGGAAACACAGCAGCTGGAGAGCCGATTCAACAGCGAATATATTCAGAGAGAAAAATCACAATCTATAATTTTGGATTTAAAAAAGTGTATTACGAATGTATAAATAGAGAGATAGGGAGGAGATATTTGTTTTGTATTTAATTGTGTTGGCATTTTTCTGTGGGGTTTAAAAAAATAAAAAATTCGAGAGAAACACCCTTGGGATTGGCTATATAGATAATCCACCACCTAGGTTAATGCAATTCTTGCCTTTTGTTAAGAATTTGCAATAAAAAGTGACACGGTTAAGAGGGTGTTGGTTTGTTCATGAAGTTTCTTGATTAACAAGAGATCCATTGTGAAGGTTCTTGTTGAAATAGAAGTTGAATTATGTGTGAGAAGTTGTTAGAAGTTGTAGACTTCTCTATCAATGAATCTAGATGGTGAGTGATTTTCCAATCTATCAATCATTGTATGTAGTTTCTTGCCCAATCTTATGGACAATGTATATTAAGTTGTGGGTGTTGTTGACCTCATGTATGTTGTTATTATGACTGCTTGAGTGGATGCAGCATAATTACTATGCAATTAAGGAACAGTTATGTGCAATTTAGTGGATGCTCTACTAAAGTGTTTCTAAGTCCAAGGGCCTTTGCCAAACACTCTTGCTTTTGGCTTTAACGAAGAGTCCACTTTCAGTATCAGTTTGAATTGAAAAAGGGGAAAGCCTTATAGATTGATTGAAGGGGAAAAAATGAGGTCCTTGGTCATGTTCCAAAGAAACTTTCATTGGTGAAAGATTGAATGACACTTTAAGCACTATATCATCATGTGGGTACAGGCAGCCAATTCAACACTTAAGGGGGTTTGAATCTCAAAGATTTATGTAGTTTCGACAGTGCTTTTGCAACCAAAAATGACATGGAGAATGTGTAAGAACGACACTAACCCTTGCACTAGCATATTCTTCCCTTCAGGATTGTTTCAGCGAGTTAGTTCTTCTACCTAGATCAATAACATGTGTGTTGTAGAAGTCTTCAGAGGATTGGACAGTTGCTTGCAGCTTGTACTCTGTCAACAATTTTCTTGAGTTGATTCTATTCGTCAACAATTTTCTTGAGTTAATTTTGTTCTAATTGTGTATTAATATATTTAATACTAATACTAAATATATTATATTATTAAATATAAATACATTGAATAATTATCATTAATATATAATATTTTATTTAAACAATATTTATTATATTTAAACTATTATCTAATAATTATTAAAGAATATTAATTAATAATTAATACTTTTCATACTATATTTAATAATTATTTCATATAATTAAATATAAAAGCACATTTAATTGTTTGGATTTTTAAGAATATAGAATATTGGTTATTTAAAAAAAAAAGTTGTCATTTAAAAATAAGTCTATTTTTTAAATAAATGTATATGAATTTTTAAATGTTCTCAGAAAAATAATTACATTGTGAAATAATGTACCTCTTAAAATTACTAAAAGAACAATGTGAAATTCCCTACTATAACACTTCAGTTTTAAAATTTAAAGTGAGTAAACGAGCGATTAATGAAATCTAATTTCATAATTATTTTGTGTTATTCTCACAAATCTATGTAGTTGGTCTCCGCCTCCAACATCAATATTAATCTCAACTTTTATGTAATAACATTATGAAATGGCTCTCGCACATCATGAGCATTTTGTGTACGGTCGTACAGCTTGTGTGTGATTCAAGGGAGAGTAGTCAAGTAGTAATAATGGATCTAAATTCTTACATAACTTAGAAGAGACGAACTGACACAACAATTATGGATGGAATGGGGTCTCCCACACTGTGAGAGTACTATGTAATGCATTAATATTGACTTTGAAGTAACAACAATGAATGAATTGAGCTTGGATTTCGTACTGCTATCAATATCATTAATACTTCATAGCTATTGTGCCATATCTCGGGGAAAAGGTATCATTTATTGTAGAGGAGGAATTAAATATTTATGACATCATTTTTTTAAAAATGATTTTTCTCCTTACTATTTCTAATATAAACCAATAGGAAGAAAGAAAATTAGCATTTTTGCAATCATTAAAATAAAAATTAAATTTAAACTATAGAACTTTTGTGCAAAAATTTTAATTCTTTACCATGATTGGTTGAATTAATTGAAAATTGAATCCAATGGATGCAATAGTATCCTGCCTACGGCAAGAACTAATAAAGAGGTCATTGGGGATTAAATCTTGTTAAATGTAAAGGCATAATATTATGAGGAACCAGCAGTAAAATTAGGATTAAACTATAAACTGAATTTTATATGAGAAAATGCGAAGAAAAGTAGAGAGCCAACGACAAAGTTGCATTAACAATTTAGCCCGGAATGAAACTAGGGCAGAATACCCTCGCTGTGATTCGCACTAGAAAGAGAAGGCTTCTCAGGGGGGCTGGGCTCCCCCTCCGCAACAATATGAGGAACAAGGCTAGCAGATTGTTAAGAGTAGGAAATCACAGAGGGGAGTTAGGGCAAATGATGGTGGAGAGAATGCCCAAGCTAAGGCTTCTGAAATCTGGGCTATCCCAATTACCTCAGCAACCCCAGCATTTACAACTGGAGCTAACCGCACTTCGTTAGGCAGGGAAAGAAGCCACAATGCTCAACTACCCCTTGCGGTCTCCCACCCTTCCCTTCCAAGGCAAAGAGTTGCGAAGGGTTTATCAAAACCGGCCCCCAGGATCATGCATTGGTAGGAAAAGCCCTTGATAAGCAATATGTTGAATTACAAAGTACCCCACCATCGGCCAGTCTCTCAAAACCCTAAACTCAGATACACAGCGTCTAACACTCGTGGGAGGGGCAACAATTAGTTAGCAATTCAAGGGCAGGCAAACCCCAGACCCCCATGGTCGAAGTCGCAAAAGAGTTCAAGACACTATCAAAAATTGGAGACCGAGGGGAAGAAAGCACCAATAAATATTAGCAACATTTACTCAGATGGTCTGGGGAATCATTGCAGAACCCACAGTTTTTTTATTCGATGGTGTGGGATAGGGCAACCTGTGAAGGCAATTGTGGATTGGGTTCAAGTTCACCTCAAAAACCAGGTAAGTATCACTATCACCTCTAAAGATTTCATATTTGTTGATTGCAAAAGTTTAGATCTCAAAAAGGAAATTTTAAATAGTAGAAGTTTGGTCTACAAAGGGCATAATTTTGAATATATAGACTGGCAACCAAATTTTGACCCTAGTAAAATAAAACTCAAATCAGCTAGATGGGTCAAATTACCAAACCTCCCGGTTGAGCTCATCCATAGTGAAATCTTAAGGGAGATAGGTAATCACCTGGGAGAATTCATAGGAATAGAAAAGGATTTCTTATCCAATTATGATGTTCTCTTGTTAGTAAAATTGGATATAAGTATGGAAACCCTCGAACCTTTGGAAATTAAAACTAACTGGGCCAATTACTGTATTAAGCCAGTATTTCATAAGGGTCTTCCCCGTAGTAATTTTACCAACAAAACACCAAAAACACATACTAATAAGAATCCCAAACCCCATTCAGCGGAGGTAAACATCAGATTCAATGAAAACAAAGGCAGATTTATAGTGGAATACCAAAGGACCAGCCTTCCTTCCCTTAAACAGCACCATAGTGGTAGAAGAGAGTTAACTAGACAAAATCAGAACTTGAGTATGGTAATAGCTCAGCCCAAAAAATGCCCTAAACCCTCTCAAAATTCCAAAAGGAATACACAGAGGCAGAGTCATGAACTTACTATATAGGATATGAACCTCACACAGGAAATATCAGATAAAGGAACACCAGTAGCGGCTGAGACTACAAAGAAGAGTTATGAACCTCAAATAGGCAAGGTTAGGATGGAGCTTGAGGAGGGGGAAGTTCCTATAGAAGAGATTAGTAATATTAACCCCCAAGCAGGGGGAGGAAGCATAGATCCAGAGGTTTCAAAAACACCAGAATGGGTCTCAAACACTTATGAAATAGAGGAAAAACATAAAGAGAATGGGAATCATAAGAAACCCATAGATAAGGTCAGTCATAGGGACCTAGAGGAGATCTGTAATGAGATCCTAGACAAGGCAATAGAGGAAGTAGTAATCGAAGAAGCAAACAAAGAGAAGGAAAAACTTATCACCAAGATCATGGAACTGGAAGAACTAGAGATAAGGCAGGAGAATGGTAAAGAGGACCCAAAAGAGCAAGGAGATAAAGAGGTGGAGGAAGCAGAGCCATGGCTGGGAATCGCCATAACCAATTTTAGTAAAGAAACCCCAGATTGTGCCAAAAGTAATAAGAAAAGGGACAGAAAATCACTACTGGTACTAAGAGATAAACAGGCAAGGCAATAGATCAGACTAAGATTACCACACTGTTTAATGCAGGGAAGGGGAAGAGCCTTGCCATGGCGCCATGAGAGTATACACTTGGAATGTTAGGGGTCTCAATACCCCTAACAAACAGCGGATCATAAAACGCAAAATAACCAACACAAAACCAAACATACTAATGATCCAAGAAACCAAACTAAATAAAGATGAGATAGACACTCTAAATAAGAAGCTAGGAATATGGGAACTAGTAGGAGTCCCAGCAGAGGGTGCCTCGGGAGGCCTTGGGGTAATCTGGGATCCTATAATGGTTTCATTTTTAGTAATAAGTTGTAAAAAGAATTGGATGGTGGGGAACGTCAAAAGCATCAGAAGCAATCTACACTTCTTTCTTATTAGCATTTCTGGTCCTTCCTAGAACTAGGACAAGAGATTAGTCTGGACAGAAATAGAACAATTCTTGGGAACTTTACAAGATTAGGTTTGCATTCTGGGCAGAGATTTCAATGCGATCTTAGACCCCAAAGAAAAGTCAGGAGGATCTGTCAGGTTGTCCACAGCAACAATTGACTTTAAGGACTAGGTCCATAAGAACAATTTATTGGAAATCAAAACTGCACAGGAAGGTTATACATGGAACAACAAAAGGAAGGGCTTTAGCAATATTGCAAAAAAATTGGATAGATTCCTGGTCAGGGGCAACTAGGCTCAACTCTCTTTTATTCTGACGGTTGAGATCTTACCATACTCGAGCTTCAATCACTACCCAGTGCAGCTAAGTATATCAGAAGATTGCCAACCTAAATGGTGCCCCTTCAAATTTGAACAAATGTGGGTCAAAGATAATAACCTTTTAATCCTAATTGAGCAATGGTGGAAATAAACTAGAGTTTCTGGTTCTAAGCTTTTCTGTTTAGTATCCAAATTAAAAACTATCAAATGTAAGCTTCTTAGTTGGAATAAGACTAACTTTGGTAATATCTTCAAAGTCAATCTAAGCTAGAAGAGGAACTTGAAAACCTCAATTGAAGTGTGATAACTAAAGGCATGGACACAGAATCATATGCAAAAGAAAAATAGTTGAAAACTGAATATGAAGATATCCTAGCCAAAGAGGAAATCTTTTGGCAACAAAAGTCTAGAGAGACATGGCTAGAAGCGGGTGATAAGAACATTAAGTTCTTCCACAACAGCACGAGGGCACGCAGAAATGTAAATAGAATCTTTAAAATTAAAGATGCGAATAATGTTCGAATCGAAGATCCTCAACAAATTGCATATGAAACGGTTAGGTACTTTGAGGATATTCTTAACAATCAGGAAGGATCTAATTGGCTGCACCAACAAGCCACACTAAAAGATATTCCAAGGATTATCTTAGAGGATCAAAACAAAGACCTCAATGGCAAATTTACCAAAACTGAGGTTGAACTGGCGATCTCTCTTATGAAGCCGGACAAAGCTCTGGGACCAGATGGCTTCCCAGCCTCTTCTTTCAGAAATGCTGACACTTCATAGGAGATGAAATAGTCGATGCTTTAGAAGGGGTAGGAAACTCAGACAGCCTTCTAAAAGAAGTAACTAATACTTTTCTCTCTCTCATACCAAAAAAAGAGAAGCCAGAAAATCTAGGGGATCTGCGGCCTATTTCTCTTTGTATTACTATATATAAGATCCTCACTAAAACCTTAGCTAATAGGATTCAGACAGTTCTACCAGACATCATAAGTGATGAGCAAACAGGGTTTGTCCCAGGAAGATCCATATTTAACGGAATTATTATAGCCCAAGAAACCATTCACACCATACAGCAAAATAAAAAGCCTAGTATGCTAATTAAATTAGATATCAGTAAAGCCTACGATAAGGTTGACTGGTGTTTCCTTTGCAAAACTTTAGAAGCTTTTGGATTTTCTAAATAATGGATAAACCTCATTTATGCATGCATTTCTAACCCCAAGTTTTCAGTTTTAGTCAACGGGACCCCTGAAAGTTTTTTTAGTATATCAAGAGGATTGAGACAAGGGAACCCTATCTCCCCTTTTCTCTTTATTATAATGGCAGAAGTTATAGGGAGGATGATCACCAAGGCAAGGGTAGAAGGTAAGATTCAAGGAATCAAAATCACTTCGGGTGTAGATCCTACAACTCATCAACAGTTTGTGGATGATACTATGCTCTTTGGTATGGAGTCCATCGAAGAAGCTAAGGCGTTCAAAGAAATCTTGGACTCATACTATAGGGCCTCTGGACAAGAGGTTAACGCTGATAAATCAGCAATTTATTTTTTCAATACAGAGCTAGAAACTGAAAAGGAAATCTGCAAAATTTGTCTTTTAAAAGAGGGGAGATGCCTTGTAAATATTTAGGTATACCTTTGGGTAAAAGCAACAAGACTAATGCTCTCTGGGACCATATCACTTCTAAAATCAAGAAAAAGGTGGAATCATGGAAAGGCAAGTGGCTATCTTTAGCAGGTAAAGTTACAATGCTAAATTTGGTTCTCTCAGCTATCTCAGTATACCAATTATCCTGTATGAATTTACCAGCAGAAAAAATGTAAAGAAATCAACAAAATCCTAAGAACTTTCCTTTGGCAGGGTTCGAACGATAAGAAGAAAATGGCACTTGTTGCCTGGGACAAAATCTGTAGACCAAAAGAGGAAGGTGGCTTGGGATTGAAAAACTTTAGGGAGCAGAGCAAGGCATTAGGAGCTAAACTCGTATGGAAAATGCACCAGCAGCCTAATTTAAAGTGGGTTAAAATCCTTAGATATAAATATCTTAGAGGTGAGGAACCGGCCTTCCTATTCAGAATGGCCAATCCCCCTAAAGGCTCTCGCCTTTGGAATTTTATGATGGATTACAGAAAGCTCATTATGGACAAACTGACTTGGAGTCTTGGTGATGATAATCAAGCACTTTTTTGGGATGATTCATCGGGGGGGTTCGAGTCGTTAAGTAGCCTAGGTAACTTAGAAAATGCCAAAAGAATCCTAGAATCCCAATGGGGGATGCAAGTAAAAGATTACATAGAATTCCCCAATAATGGGGAGAGTCAGGGTTGGAATTGGAAATCCCTAGAAAATATGAACCTCTCGAATAATGAAAAAAAGAAATTAATTGACATCCTTAATAAAAAGGAAGGTATCCCTCAAAGGAGGCTCAGACGGATATAAAATTTTAATCAAACAGCAGCTCAGACCAAAATTAGAGATTCCACTGAGACTTTGTTGGGATAAGGACTGTCTTCCAAAAGCTAGGATGTTTTCTTGGATGGCCCTACAAAATAAAATATTAATAGCGGATAGGTTCACGAAGATGGGTTATGAAGGGCCTAGCAGATGCCCACTATGTGAAAAGGAGCAAGAAACAGTAGATCATATTCTTCTCAATTGTCAATTTTCTAATAAATGCTAGAACTGGTTAAGTAATAAGATGGGATGGATTACTGCCCTTCCTAATAACACATTAAACCTATTCCAATGTTGGCCTGCTACACACAAACAAAGCATTTACCATATGTTATGGACAATTACCCCTTCGATCATGATATGGGAAATTTGGAAAGAAAGGAATAGAAGAATATTTAAAGATAGAAAATTGACGTTTGAATAGATAATTATTAAGTTTGAATCCGTCATCATAGAAATTGTCAATAGCAGGGTTCTAAGTAACCCTAAAAAAGATACCTCAATGTCTCACTGGGATGATAAGATGCGCGGGAAAAGGGTAGGATTAAAATTGCCCTCCTTTGTGGGACCAGGCAGCCATAACACCACCAATAAGAGACATGAGTGTAAGTGGCAACCTCCTAAAGAAAGTTGGTTCAAGCTTAATTTCGACGGGGCGTCTAGGGGCAACCTGGGAACAGCAGGTATAGGCTGTATAATTCATGATTCTGAAGAGAGAGTAATCACAACCTTAGCCAAACCACTAGGAGAAGTAACAAACAATATAGCAGAACTGACTGCTCTGATTGAAGGTCTAAAAATCTGCAAAGATTTGAAAATTGAAAAAGTTGAGGTCGAAGGAGACTCCGCAATCATCATTAACGCCTTACGTAAAGGGAACATGCCTAATTGGAGACTAAATTCCCTTCTGACTATTGCCCTAGACTTCACTGCCTCTTTTAGAAGGTGCACATTTAACCACATTTACAGAGAAGGTAATAGTAAAGTTTACTCCTTGGCTAATAAAGAGGCTAATGGAATAAGCCTTTCCACTAAATATTAGCCCTAAAGAAGGAATTTGAAACTCCATCTGAAAATCTAAAGAAGGGATGCTCACTTTTCTCTATTTTAGATCTCTTCTACTTACAGTCTCATAAGACACGTATACCTTTATGAAGCCAATAAGATCTTCACTAGTTCAATAACATATTTCAAACTAACATTGAGTTTCCATAGAGTCCTAGTTTTAGGACAGCATTGGAGAAGGTTAGAACAACTGAGATGAAATCAGATTCTTATCAGGTTTAGATCTCTTCAAATTAAAGATTTGAAGTTTGGTAATGATTTGTAGTCCTTCATACAAAATTAACTAAATATTATAATCAGTTTCTATGTCTCGTTGACAGACCTATTAAGAACTCTTGCAGTTACAATCCCAAACTTCTAATAGGAATCTGATTTTGGTTCTTGAAACCTGGAACCTTTTGAACTAGATTAAGATTTCTGTGTAGATTGTTCTCAAACTTAACACCGATAACTGCTTCACATTTTTTAGAAGCAGGGATCTTAGTCTCCAGCTATTTCTTTAATAAAAGTTGTTAGAAGTGTTACAAAAGAGAAAAAATTAGGGGACCTTGCAGGGTGTTTTCCTCCGTGGCTTTATTCTGCCGTATATAATCAAAAGGAATATATGATGTAGCCCACTTAAGCCTACAGTAAGTCCAGATGAAAGCTAACAAAGAAGCGGATGCCTTCCTTCTGAATTTTGCTCTAATAAAGCATGATAACACTCTATTTGAAACTTCAAAAGAAATGCTATCTACTTTCCCCATATAGGATTGCTCCTGCATACATTCTCCTAACTATCTATTCATCGCATGAAGCCAACAAAATTGTTACTTGGAACATTGGGGTTCAGTTCTGTTTTGTGTCCTATTGTGTGTTTGGTTCAGTTTTGTGTCCTATTGTGTGTTCATTTCTAGAAGTAGGGATGAATTGTGCTGAAGAACAATAAAGCTCTGTTCCGTCCCCTTTTGTGTTTTCTTGTTCTTAAATTCAAAGATTTTGTAATTGCGCTTAGTAGATTCCCTTTTCCTATAGTCTGTTGCAAAATGGTTCACTGAAGCATTCCACTGGTACGGTCCCTGTCAAGATCGGTGGAATGGCTTCGTTGTACAAGTATTCTTTTTTGTTTTCTATTTTGTTTCCTTGTTTGGCGGCGCAGAGGACCAAATTGGAGCATTTTACACAGTAGACGGCCTAGCATCTCCATGTGCTAGGGTTTGGTTGGAGAGTAAACGAGTCATAGAAATAGCAGAGGAGTTGAAGTCGTTGTCGGTGAAACAGGGGCCATCTGCAAAATATTCCTCTCTCAGAGCGATAAGGATAGTCTAGCTGAGCGCGGGAAGACTCTTGGTGTATCAGCTTAATAACACTACAGTTCGCCGAAGAGAGGTTCAAGTCGTTGAATGGATGTCACAGTCTAAAGATTCATATCGGGATGATAAGGTCATCGGGCAAATAACTTGGCATTGGACCGACAGTATTGGTCTTACCGATCAAGGCGTATCGGGGTGATAAGGGATAAGTGATATCGACGGAGATCCATCAGGAGAAATCGGCTAGCTGCAAGAGATCTTAAGGTTTGGCCGATAGCATTCGTCTGGATGATGAGTGATCGGAGTGACTAACGTATCGGAGACACAAAAGGAAGTTCGCCGAAGGTTGAAGTCACGTGGAAGAGTGATTGGTCCATCGGCGTATCGACGAAGCAAATTCTAACATGGCCGATAGTATTTACCTTGTCGACACGCAAGGAGCGTAGAGTCACCCATCGGGAAGAGTTGCGATGTCGGAGTGACAAGTTTGAAGACGACCGATGGTGATTTTCTTGCCGATAGGCAAAGAGTGTTGAACCTCACATCGAAGTGACTAAGACTTCGGAGAGATAAGTTGTAAAGTGTTGTAGATTATTCTCAAAGTAACACCGATAACTGCTTCACATTTTTTAGAAGCAGGGATCTTAGTCTCCGGCTATTTCTTTAATAAAAGTTGTTAGAAGTGTTACAAAAGAGAAAAAATTAGGGGACCTTGCAGGGTCTTTTCCTCCATGACTTTATTTTGCCATATATAATCAAAAGGAAGATATGATGTAGCCCACTTAAGCCTATAGTAAGTCCAGATGAAAGCTAACAAAGAGGCAGATGCCTCCCTTCTGAATTTTGCTCTAACAAAGCATGATAACACTCTATTTGAAACTTCAAAAGAAATGCTATCTACTTTCCCCATATAGGATTGCTCCTGCATACATTCTCCTAACTATTTGTTCATCGCATGAAGCCAACAAAATTGTTACTTGGAACCATTTTCATACATCTACTCTAAACTTTAAATTTTGATCAGATACAGGAACTTAAGTTCTGGCTATATTTTAATAAAAGTTTGCCAGAAAGTGCCACGGAAGAGGAAGAGTTAGGGACCACATAGGGTCTATTCATAATTACTGCAACAATGGAGGAAAGTTGTTTCTGCTAAATATTCTCTCAGATACAAAACCTACTATGAGGCCAATTAGTTCTTCACTTGTTCCAATGACACACCCTGGAGTTTGAATAACCATTGAGCATCTACAGATTTTCTAACCTTTAGACAGCATTGGAGTATAAAAGAACACTTGAGAACACTTCATTCAAATTAGCTAAGAGTTAAATTCATACTTCTTTGCAATAGTCGACAAAGCATTTAAAGAACTCTTATAACCTTTACCCCCTGAACTCGGTTTCAATTTTCTCCTACAAAAGCAAAGATTTTAGTTTCTGACTATTTTAACAAAAGCTTGTCAGAAAGGCAATAGCAGAGAAAGATTTAGGGACCATGCAAGGTCTTTCGTAGATTCTCTCTATAATAATATTTTCTTCTGCTCAAACAGTCTAAAGGTAGATAAAATTAAACTTATATTTAGCCTACTACTTACCCATATTGATATAAACAAAGGGACTGAAATCTTTTACAGAACATAGTTTAGAGAAAGCAATTTTAATATACATTTCAAGTCTAAAAGTATGGCCAAGTATGGCCGAAATGGTAATAACAGAGGAAGATCTAGGGACTTCACAGGGTCCATTCATATTGTTCATATGGTTCTGTCCACAAAGGGACCCCTCTTTATATCTACATTCAAAAGGTATCTACTATGGAGCAAATTATAAGCCTCCATACTGGTATTCCACACTAAGATAACAAAACTTTAGTTCTCTTCTAACTTACTCCTTATCATACTCGAGCAATTGAAGATTGAAAGAAGCTACCCATCCATACCCATCCTCCTCCACCAGACCAAGGACCCTTTGGATGAATCCAATTGCTAGTTGCGCCTTTTCTTTGACTATCATGAGGTTCGGTCCCCTGAGATCCAAAATAAAAGGGTAGAGCTTCTAAATAGCATCAGGATCCTCCATCGCATCCATATCCCTCGATCGCGGCATCCCAACATTGATAGTTGCAGCACCCAGGATTTCGTCCAAACCCCCTAAGTGCTCAGGATTGAATAAACCTTTCATCATCTGCTTCGGTGTCTCTTTGTCAATTTCCAACTCAAGAAACATGGCCAGTACCCTTGAAGAAATGTTTGAATCAACTCTATACCTCTCAGCCCTTCCCATAAGCCATCTACCAACTATCATTCGAATCACCCCTACCATTAATTCATTAGACCAACGGAGCATTCATTGCAACCGAAGCAAAGTAACAGGGCCAAGGAATGCCATCTGATGTTTGGTGCTTATCAATCGCACAGGGGTCTCCATCCCTCCACAAGTGATGGCTTCAACAGTAAAAACAACTCTAAATTGAAATGGCATTGGTTTGTTGGAAGAAGAAACTAGAATGTAATTCCTTTGCTCTGTCTCAATTCACTGAACAACTTTAACTGAAGCAAGTAGTATCAATCGTGTATGTTTAAGCTTGAGATCCGCCCTTGTTTACACGCTTCTAAGATACCACCTTTCTTGTCTATTATTTATATATCTATTTTTATATATATAAATTATATATATAGGTAGATGTATATCTATAGACTCAGGGCTTAAGAGTTTTCTAAGCTAATCAATAAATACTTTTCAAAATCTGGCACGACTCCCCTTAGCACGGGGCTCAAGACCCAAGTAGGAAGAGTTTAAGATATGATTTGATCACCATAATCGATTAATAATGACAATATGTGCGAAGCAGAATGTCTTGATGAAAAGGTTAGAACTACTGATGCTTTGAGTGAAACTTGAATCACAATTGTCATGTGAGAAGGCAGGAAATTAGAGAGGCAATAATGAGGTTTCGAATCTAGCTTTGGCTTTCACTCCAGCTCATTGAGAGATATAACTGATTTAACAGGTAATAACATTTTTCTATGTTGAGTTAAAATTTAGATGGAATGGAAATTTTGGTCTACCAACATTATTAGTGACATGATCAATCACTTACTTATGCCCACACTTAGGTATATATATTTGCATTTTTACAAGTATATATATATAGATGTTGGCATATATAATGGATCGGTCAACCAGTATGGGATATCCCCCACAACCGAATTTTTGAATATTTATAATAAGATTGGCAAGAGCAAGCATTTTAATCTTTCCTCTCAGACAAAGGTTTTAGAGAACTAACAGGTGTTTGCAAGAAAATAAGTCTATGTATCTCTTTTTTATATATAGCTAACATGCAAAAAAAGATGGAAGTTTTTCCTGTGGTTTTAGGTAAGACAGGTATACTGGCCGGAGCAAGGCAGAAGAAGCCCCCTCACTTGATAATAGATAGCTAATATAATGCTATATATCATGGAGGTCATCCCAGGAGCCGGAGAACCAATAAGCCATACAGCAAGAGGATATCAGAAGTAAGGCCATGGTTAAGGGCAATGTTTGTACTTGTATCCAAAAATTGTATAAGAAAGGATGAGTCCTGGCTAGGCTTGATCCCGTATAAGATTTGTAAATAAACAGGATGTACTGGACTGCAAAGTCCCAGGCTAGACCGGAGGTTTTCTTTGCTCTGTTCTTTCCTATCGGTGCCTGCACTGAACAGAGTTGTATTTGATTACTGACTTTATATATTAATGGCCTCGGCCTTTTACCAATCAAAAAAAATATATGAGGAACCAAATTGGATTTGTGTCTTAGATGAATTTAATGGAATAGATAACCCTTGAATAGTACATGTAACTTGACATTTTTTTAAAAGTTTGGTAGGATGTCTCTTGTATGATGGTAATATGTGTTGTTTATATTAGGTGTACAAGTACTATAAGGTGATATCATATATGTATATACAAATCATGGACCTTAAGAGTAACTTAGCCTAATGTTTTAATAGGGTAAATTCTAATACACGTCTTGTCTTTTTAGTACTAGTAAGAAGAGAAGATAGGAAGTGAGATGGGGACCTTTGCCTCTAAGTTCTATAAAATCAATTTTGACGGTGCCTTGGGAGGTGATTCAAGTGAATTTGATGAAGGGGGTGTGATAAGAAATGATACGCTAGACTTTCACTAGAGTTTTCTCCATTGATTTGGGGTTGTGTAGTAATAATATCACTAAGGTAGTCATAGTGGTCAAAGGGCTAAAGCTATTTAAATCCCTTAACATATCCCACCTTGTGATTGAAGGCAACTCACAAGTTATAATTGGGGCTATGTCAAAAGTCTCAAGCCAACATTGGAAAATAAATTGCATTTCAAGTGAATAAATGCCCATCTTAATGCTTTCAAAGTCTTATCTTGGCACCCTTATTTTTAGGAAATAAACGAAGTAGTAGACATACTTGCTAACCATGGGGCAAATAGAAAATTTCTTGTGACTACCTATTGTATATGCCTAAAAATGACACGACTCGGTCTAAATAAATATTCTTAATATTTATTCCATTCTTCTATCAATAAATAAATAAACAAATTTATTTATTCGATTCATATTCTTCTAAATTAATTAAATATCAAAATATTTAATTACCTCCTCTAAAGTCAAAATTAAATAAAATCCTTTATTTAATTAAATTCTTCCAAAACAATTAAATAATTCTTAATTATTTAATTAAGTCAAATCATTCCTCCAAATTTAAATAAATCAATCAAATTTATTTAAATCCTCTCAATCTCTAAAAATAAAATATAATCAAATATTTTATTTATTTTATTTATTCTTCCAAATCATTCATAACAATTAAATAAATTTATTTAATTAATTTGTTTTCTTATCTTCTAATTCTTCTAAATATCTTCCAAATCATCTAAAAATAAGTCTTCTTCTTCATGCACACAAAATTAAATAATTTATTATTTAATTTCTCTCAAATCATGCAAAAGCAAATCTTAAGTTGAGTTATCTATTCAATCAACCTTGTTTTTATCAATATCTCTTAAATTAGAAAAAAAACTTTCTAATTTATGAAAAATATGTCTTATCTTTAGAAAAGAAAGTAGTTAACTCAAATAAAACAGCTTTTGTGTGACACTTGTCTTCTTCTTATTCGCGCACGTTGCTCAACCATTCTCAACCGTTGATCTTCTTGTTCTTTCTATACCATTGATCTTCTCTTTCTCAAGTCTATAAATTAAACCCTATTCTTCCATTTCAATCATCCAAGCTTTAAGTATTGTTACTCTATAGGAATTTTAGCGCGCCTTTGGCACCAATTCCTTCATTGCTTGTGATTACACTCGTTACTACACACTACTATCTTTGTTGTGAAGCTCATCTTCATGGAGAAACTATCATAGTTGTTCTCCATTGACAATCTTGGAATAGCAAGGAAGTGCATTCTCTTAGGACCTTATTCATACATGCAAGATCGATTGAGATAGGCAACCAACGGAAGCTTTGAGGTTTGCAAATGTTTTTGAAGTTCTTTTGTTTGATTGATCTCTTTTTTTCTATATTTCATTGAGTTTTGGGTATTTTGATATTGATATATTGATTATTCATTTGAATACAATTTTCCATAAACTATGTTGCCTTTGTGTTGTCATGTAGGCAAGGCCATTTCTCAAATGCGCCCTCGAGGCTCCACTGTCCCATCCATCATGTGTCTAGTCCTTCTATCTATCTGAGTCCACGCGACTTTCTGTCGCCTAAGTCTTAGGTCTGTTAGGGTTCACCCCGAACTACATTGCCTCTATGTCATCATGTAGGCAAGGCCATTTAGCAATGAGCCTTTGAGGCACTAGGTCAGTCCCTTAGGGTCCATCTCACCAATAAGGATTGTGGAACCTTTCACAAAGGCAAGCAAGCACAAGCAAAGCCCGCTTTCAAGTAGAAATTTTGATGCAAGACCTCAACCTATCCAAAGCAAAGCAAGAAAATACCTAAAGCACTCTAAAATAATTTTACCTAAATTATGGCAAGAAACAAACACATCTAAATGCAAAAATGTTTTGTGGATTAGAATTATGGTTAAATTACAGCGTTTTAACTTTTGTTATCATGTCTTTCTATGCTACTCAAGGATGCCTAAAGCTAGAGATGCTATGATGGGGGCATGATTATTTTCTTTGTTTGTTGTTTGTGGATTAAACTTTAGTAATGTGAAACCTTGTCTAAAGACAAGATCGGCAAAAGATCATCAAAGACATCAAAGGTCTAACATGAATGGGGGCAATCCTTGTCTATTGATACGCAAGAAATACTCAGGTCATCTTGGTTCAATTATACCTCGATGCTTGTATTAACTTGCTAAATCAAAATCCATGTAAGCAATACTCAGGTCATCTCAGTTCAATTATACCTAGATGCTTGTATTAACCTACAACATTTGGAAAAAGTACCAAAAAAATTGCCCAATTATGAAATAAGCACTTCAAAATACTTGCACCGTCAAGATGTCAAAAGCAAAGCATCCATTATACATCCATAAAAGCATCCATACCGTACCCCATGCAATAAAGATCCAACAATGTAGAGTATCAATACAAATAAAAGCTTGTGAGTTCTTTTGTCGAGTAATTTTTCTATCTATCATCATATCTTTCATCCTTGTCCAGTCAATCTAAGCAGTGATCAAAATGCAAGTCTATCATTAATCCATACCAATCAAGTCAAGTCAATCTTGTCAAATTATCTAAGCGCCCTCAGTGGTCTTGATCCTTGTCTGGTTGTAAACCAACTCAATCAGTTAATCAATCAAATTGTCTTATACAAGATGTAACATTGTCGAAATCAGACCAACACACATGTCTTACACAACATGCTTCATTTCCTGAAACCAGACATTATCTTTCATGTTTGCTCTAGGGATCTATTGTTCCCCGCCATGACAACACGCCTACCGTGTTAGTCTAGGGATATATCATTCCCCGCCATGACAACACTATCGTATATCATTATCAGTATATCATTGGTTTACCACTCGACAGGGGCAATACCTTGTTTGTTCTTGTATCATTTGTGCATACTTACTTGCTTGTGTGTGTTATCATTCTATCTTGCATAGTGTATCATTCAGATCTTTCTTCATCCTTCTTCTTCGTGAGATTGTCTATCTCACGCCTTCTGCCTTCTTCCCGTCCAATCTCTTGAGGGAGCATCCTATCGTCGTTAAACCTATACCAGGGGCAAACTGGGGAATGTATCATTATTCAACAATCGATTTCTTTGAAGCAACGACGTAAACTGCATTGCATCAAAGAGGGGCAAAATGTATACGCCTAAAAATGACATGACTCAGTCTAAATAAATATTCTTAATATTTATTCTATTCTAATTCTTCTATCAATAAATAAATAAACAAATTTATTTATTCGATTCATATTCTTCTAAATTAATTAAATATCAAAATATTTAATTACCTCCTCTAAAGTCAAAATTAAATAAAATCTTTTATTTAATTAAATTCTTCCAAAACAATTAAAAAAATCTTAATTATTTAATTAAGTCAAATCATTCCTCAAAATTTAAATAAATCAATCAAACTTATTTAAATCCTCTCGATCTCTAAAAATAAAATATAATCAAATATTTTATTTATTCTTCCAAATCATGCACAACAATTAAATAAATTTATTTATTTAATTTGCTTTCTTATTTTCTAATTCTTCTAAATATCTTCCAAATCTTCTAAAAATAAGTCTTCTTCTTCATGCACACAAAATTAAATATATAAATTCTCTCAAATCATGCAAAAGCAAATCTCAAGTTGAGTTATCTATTCAATCAACCTTGTTTTTATCAATATCTCTTAAATTAAAAAAAAACTTTCTAATTTACGAAAAGCATGTATTATCTTTAGAAAAGAAAGTAGTTAACTCAAATAAAATAGCTTTTGTGTGACACTTGTCTTCTTCTTATTCGTACACGTTCCTCAACCGTTCCCAACTGTTGATCTTCTTGTTCTTTCTATACCGTTGATCTTCTCTTTCTCAAGTCTATAAATTGAACCCTATTCTTCTATTTCAATCATCCAAGTTTTAAGTATTGCTACTCAGCAGGAATTTTAGCACACCTTTAGCACCAATTCCTTCATTGCTTGTGATCACACTTGTTACTACACACTACTACCTTTGTTGTGAAGCTCATCTTCATAGCGAAACTATCATAACCGTTCTCCATTGACAATCTTGGAATAGCAAGGAAGTGCACTCTCTGAGGGCCTTATTCATACATGCAAGATCGATTGAGATAGGCAACCAACGGAAGCTATGAAGCTTTGAGGTTTGCAAAGGTTTTTGAAGTTCTTTTGTTTGATTGATCTCTTTGTTTTTGTATTTCGTTGAGTTTTGAGTATTTTGATATTGATATATTGATTATTCATTTGAATCCAGTTTTCCCTTAACACCTATATTCCAATATTTTGCCTAACTTTAATACCTTTGTGACTAAGGGATTATTATTAAATTCATAAGAAGACTGGTAAAGCACAATCACTATGTATTATGACAATCTAACTTAAATGACATGTATGAAGTAATGAATAAGGTGTACTCACATCCTCGTAACATCATGTACTTTCATGTGATGATGACACATATATTGTTTCATTCTTCCATTGTCTTTTGTTCATCTCACTTGTTTGTGTTAATGTCCTAAATATCTTTTCAAGATGAATGCACTACACAAGGCCACCAAGCATGGAAAGTCTCACAAATGTGGGAATAATCTATGAGTTAATCTTTTAGGATTGAAAGGTTGGTTCCTTACCTACTCTAGCTTAAGTCTATTTGAAAGAGGAAAAGGGAGAAGGGTGAAGAAATAAATAAAAGATATACAAAGGCTCATGTCATAGATATCCTTTTGCAAACTATCAGGGCTTTACAACACAAGTATAATATTAAACATAAATGAAATAAACACCACATAAGCATATGTTAAACAAATTCTTCCATGACATTCACTAAATTTATTCCTTTGTAAAATAGGTTTGCGCTCTGCAACTTCCCATCCTTGAAACCTAGTTTGGTTTTTTTTAAGCGGTCGTGGAGCCTAACAGTCCAGGGGGAGGCCAGTACCTCCCCCCATCCCTCCTTCCCAATTGTTACAGGATTTTGATGGAACAACCTTGAGTTGCATTCTTGAACCTGTGGATAAAGCTTTGGAATCTGACCCCAAAGCTTGGAAAGCAGTCCTTTTGGGTCAGGGCAATATGGACCATGTGCCTGGGAATGTTGACCCAACGTTGTTAGAGATAGATGAAGGAACAACTCTTAAACTACCAGACTCGATAGTGGAGAGAATTGTTTCCTCTGTGGATTTCACACTAGTCAGGAAATTTTTCTTGATTCACCTTAACATCAACATGGTTAGAAGATGGACAACAACTAAATGGCGGGTGAAAGGAAGTGTGGTAGTTAGCGTGATGGCCAGAGGTTTATTCCTTTTCAAATTTACCTCTAAGGAAGATCTTGTGGCATTCCTATCTGGAGGCCCCTAGATTTATGGTAAACACAAACTTTTGCTTTGTCGATTGCAACCAGGATTTGATCCCACTACAGACCTAAACAAGATGGCATCGGTTTGGGTTCGACTGCCCAGTCTCCCACTGGAATATTGGGATGAAGAAATTTTCATGTGGATATCAAGTTCCTTTGGGCACTACATCACTATGGACAATGTCACTAGGACCAAATCCAGGTTAGTCTTTGCTCACTTTTGTGTTAGCATAGAGACTCGTAAAACTCTACCGAACTCTATTATTATCCATTCAAAGTATGGAAAATGGACACAACCTATTATGTATGAAAATTCTACAGTCTTCTGTCAAAATTGTTCAAAAGTTGGACATGTGGTTACAAAATGTAAAACCCCAGGGAAACCTTCCCAAAAGTTCAAGGAATCGGTGGACAAAGAAGATGATGCCTCATAAGGTTATCCTTTTAAGGCAGACGTTATTAATATCATAAGTTCCCCTCTTCACCCTAAGGTCCCAAGAAACCTTGCTATCCTAGAGGATGTTGCGACTATTAATAGTGCAGGGTTAGCAGATGGGCAGTAGAGTGGCATTCTGGAAGTGTTGGGAGAGGAAGAACCCAAACAGGTGGAAGAAAGAGAAGAGGGGGAAATCATACTTAGGATGCCTATGAAGTCAAAAATACCCTAGAAGAAATCTTTCCCAAACCCTTTGAGGGGGCTATTATAGTAGATTCCCTTGCTAGGGTAGAGACTATTATTTAGCAGGTCAAAACCTTTAGTCCTCTCAAGAAGGTTAATGGGACTTTTATGAAAGAAGGATTTTCATCCCCTATTAGGAAACGGTTCTCTCTTGGAGTTGGGCCAAGCAAGATAAGTACATACCAGAGTTCTTGCGACCAAGAGGGTTGGTTACTACTAAGAAAAGGGGCAAGGGCAACATGAAAAAAATTGTTGATGTGGGTATTGACGCAAAACAAGGAAGACCTTCTTAGCAAGAGACAAAAGAGAGATAGCTAAAGAAATAGCTAATGGAAGACAACAAACTCTAGAGATCTCCTCTAGGAAATCATGCAAATGAAAATCCTTTCCTAGAATATCAGAGGACCAAATAGTACTCAAAAGCAATTTCAAGTCAAAAACTACATTTTTGAAAATAAGGTTGATATTTTGCTGCTGCAAAAGGTTAAAATGATGGATGACAACTTCAAAGCTATAGCGAAGAATCTATGGCCTATTGCTGATTTCTATATCAGTTATGCTATTGGGGATTCTAGAGGGCTTGTGACTATGTGGAATAGAAATAAACTTGAAGGGGTTTATAGATCTCACAATAGAAGTAGCCTGGAGGTGAGATTTGTTTCCTTAGATAGGGAATGGTCTCTTATTAATATCTATGCCCCTAACTATAGGAATGTAAGGAAAGAAGTGTGGGAGGAGGTGTCTTCCTGTATTGTGACCAATAAGGATACCTATTGGATGGTGGTAGGGGAATTTAACACCCCTTTATATCCTTTGGAGAAGCTTGGAGGTATCATAGACTTCTCTGACAGTACGGGGGATCTTGATGAAATATTGAATAACACTAGGCTTATGGATATTGAGTTAAATGACCAACATTTTACCTGGAATAATAGAAGAAGGGGGGATCAACTTATCCAAGTCAAACTTGATAGATTTCTCATTTCATCTAACTAGGACATCCTAAGCTTTTCCAAGCTTTCTACCTTGTTGAGGATTGTGTTTGACCATAATGCTTTATTGTTCAGCTGGAATTAAAGGACTCACAAAGGTCCCCGCCCCTTTCCATATGAAATTATGTGGGATTCTCATTGTTGGTGCATTTATTTATTTGATTTATTGCATTTATTTATTAGTTAAATACTTTAATTAATATCATGCACAAGATAAGATAAGCATACTTAGCTGTGTTGTGTGAGTCCTTGGTTTATCTCATGAATTGCCTTGCTCTATATAAGCAATGGCCTCTTGTTTATTTGTTACAAGTGCTTTTATTATGCATTTATATGAATAGAGTTTATTCAATCATATTTGTATTTCTTTTGTTTAATGATTTCTTTTAGATTCAATAGATTTTGCTTGATTATTCTAACATGCTATCAGAGCTTATTTTATTCTTTAGTTAGCTTATATATTCCAAAAGATAGAATCTCATTTTTATTTTCGTATTTAAAGAGTATGATCTTCTATTGTATGCATGCATGATCTGGAGAATCAGAAATTTAGGAATTAAATTACCAGATTCAAAGGGGGTTTCTATTTGATTTTTGTATACAGGTACAATATGGAGCTCCATGGAGAAATTGTTACCTCACCAGTGAATCCAAAGTGCCCGAGATAGTAAAAAATGCCTATTAATACGTCCATTTTGGACAAAGGAGGCAAGATTGGCAGAGGGTTTGATCTAGCAGTTTGACACCAGATCCAGGCAAGTACCTAAAATTCAGAGCATTTTTGTGTCAAACGGACCTCACCGTTGCGCTCATAAGACATGAAAACCCCCATTTTCATATAAAATTTGTCCAATTTGGACAAGTTTGGAGAAAAAAGGCAATTTTTTTACTCGGTATGATCGTACAGACTGAACAGGCGTAGCAGAGAGACAAAAAAAACCAGGCCCCCAGCCCCGGTTCTATTGTAGATCGGCGGGCTAAACCTCGCTAACCCCCAGTGCTACGACTGACACAGAAGTGACTGCAGCCTCTTGTCAGGCACTGACATGCACGGACACTGTTATGTCATAAAATGTCCCCCTAGGAGTTTTACCTCCTAAGTTTAGCTCCTGGGTCCCTTGTTTTTCATCATGCATGTTCATTTTAACTCTCGATGCAAAATCCCTAAAAACCCATGTCAAATGGGGCTAAGGGACATTGTTGAGCTTAATCTTGCCTTGAAAATGGGGCCTAGGGCTTAGGCGCTCGTGCCCTGGTCCTACCCTAGTTGGTCGGGACCTAAATTTTGAATGTCAGTTTTGTGACTATTAAAGGTTTCGTTGCTGACATCTTAAGTTTGAATTACAAAATTTGTAGCAGGAATGCCTATATAAGCATTTTTAGGGTTTCATTTGTAAACTAGAAGATGATTATGAACTTTTGGTGAACTTATGATTTTAGAGCATTCAAAGCATTCATTGTTGCAGAGAAGAATATGGTTGTTGTGTTTGTTATGTAGATTTGGCTTCATCTTCTCATGTGTTGAAGGATTTTCATCTACATGCGAGCTACACCTCCGAGGTGATATCTATTTGTGTTGAATCAATCATTTATCAATTTCTTTTTGCCTCTATCCTGCAGGGATATGCACTCTTTATCAAATAACGGTGTTGGAAGGCTTGAATGCCATTCTGGGGCTTGATTGTGGCAAGCTCCTAAACACCACAACCCCCTGTTGGATCTAGGGCATACAACTGAGAGGGGGGGGGGTGAATCAGTTGTATAAAACTTCTTCTCCTTTCAAACACTTGATTCTTTGTTGTTTAGTTAGCAGCATATCAAATAATCATCCATGAAAGCATAATATA
Organism: Cunninghamia lanceolata; assembly: GCA_027924645.1. Lineage (NCBI taxonomy): Eukaryota > Viridiplantae > Streptophyta > Pinopsida > Cupressales > Cupressaceae > Cunninghamia > Cunninghamia lanceolata. The sequence goes on from BSBN01000931.1 coordinate 2,925,723, forward strand.
TAAACACAAGAGCAGATAAGCATCAACACATTGAACACCAAGATTTTGACGTGGAAAACCCGGTTAAGGGAAAAACCACGGGGTGATTAACCCAAGAATTATTCTCTGTTAGAAGAATAAAGAAAAAAATGAATGGCACATGCCAATGAGGGCTCACTGCCCGAGCACACTGCTCACAAAGAGGCCCACTGCCTACAAGGAGACACACTGTCTACAAAGTGATAAAAATCACAGTCTTGAACTGGAGAATGACATCTTTACCATGTCCAGATCAGTTCCAATTAAGCTCAAAAACTTCTGCTCTGTCTTTCGCACCTTTCTTCGCTATGCCACACTCATACACTCATCATCCATTTGAAATGAACTCACAAACTGTTATTTATACAAGGCATCGACTTAGGAACAAACATCTAAGTCGGCAAACAACCACGAGAGTATCCGCAAGATGAATAACACATCCGGTCGGCCACCACAAGAACATTCGCAGGATGAACAGCTCATCCAGTCGGCTAAACAGAGCAAGAACTTCTTCCGGAAGAATAACTTCAATTCCGGGCTCTACTATCAATGCGGATCAGCAACACATCCTCAACATGATCCAGAAAACTTCACAAGCCTGCCTGAAGGACCGGATACATCCGCACGTCCTATACTTGCTGGAATCTTTTGTCTTCCTCATCCGGAACTTCAAGAACACAGTCTGTCGCCACTGTAGAAGGTGCTTCCGGACCTTCAAATCATACATTATCAATGCGGACCAACAACACAACCTAAACATGATCCAAGAACCTTCAGAAGCCTGTCTGAATGACTAGGTACGTCTGCATTTCCTTTACTTACTGAAATCTCTTATCCTTCTTATCTGGAACTTCAAGAACACAGTCTGTTGTCACTGTCATAATGCAAGAGGTACTTCCGGACCTCCAAATCATACACAACTCGAGATGGCACATCACAAGGACATCCCAAACACTCTTTCCAATCCGCAGATTAGAATTGTACAATTCCGGACCTCACCGGACCTTTCTGTGATCCTCTGTCACCTCTAAGCACTTACCGGAACCGATTCCACATAGACAGCCATAACTTCTACATGTCTTTATGCGGACCTCTGAAAACTTGACTGAAGCATCTCAAGACTCATATCTGCAAACCCTTTAATCCGCATCCTCCGGTTCTCAACCTATCCAATATATTTGCCTTCTTCTTATCACTGTTCTTCACTGTTCCTGACTGAGGCTAATTTTCTCAATATCCTCAACACACAGCTCATCCAATCCTTCTTGTCAATGTAATATGATTATGTTGACATCAATGACAACACTGGTTCACCTCATACTTGCAACAATCTCCCCCTTTGTCATTGATGGCAACATATGATGTGAAAAACCATCAAGACAAGGACTTCTCCTTTCTGTCACAGCTCCCCCTATCAACAACAACTTTTCACATGTCTTCTCTTCCTTTATTTCTCCCCCTTTGATCATTAACCACTTGTTTTTCACATGTCTTCTCTCCCCCTTTGACATCAATGGCAAAGGGCTCATACTTGCAATTCTAGTACATCAGAATCATACCAGCTGCTCCCCCTTAGTAGCAGCTCCCCATCATCAATCTGGATCACAAGATATGACTATGATATCCACCGGACTGATGCACATTAGTGCATCTTAGTTCATCACCGGAGGGGCCATGACCCCTAACTTCTCCCGGAGATATTCAAAAGAGTCCTTGGGAAGAGGTTTTGTAAAGATATCTGCAATCTGATCCTTGGAGGGAACATACTCCAATCTGACTTCTTCCTTGTTTACTTGTTCTCTCAAAAAGTGAAATTTTATAGATATGTGCTTAGTCTTAGAATGCAATACCGGATTCTTGGAGATATTAATTGCACTTGAATTATCACAGAAAATTGTGATAGGCTCCTCATATTCAACTTTGATGTCTCTTAGCATCTGCTTCATCCATAAGATTTGAGTGCAACTCCCTGCTGCTGCAATGTATTCTGCTTCAGTTGTAGACAGAGATATTGCATCTTGTTTCTTGCTTAGCCAAGAAACCAATCTTTTCCCCAAAAAGAATGCTCCACCACTAGTGCTCTTCCGGTCATCCACATCTCCTGCCCAATCTGCATTTGTGTAAGCATGAAGAGAGAAGTCCGGATCTCTAGGGTACCATAGACCATACTCCACTATTCCTTTCAAGTACCTAAAAATTCTTTTGATTGCCATAACATGAGATTCTCTAGGATCAGCCTGGAATCTTGCCACAAGACCAACAGCCTGCATTATATCTGGTCTAGTTTGAGTGAGGTACAACAATCCACCAATCATTGATCTATACTTGGTCTGATCTGCCTTTGGAGAGTCATCATCTTTGCTTAACTTACATCCGGTTGCCATAGGAGTGTTCATAGGCTTTGAGTCTTCCATACCAAATTTCTTTAACAATTCTTTCACATATTTGGTCTGAGAAATGAAGATCCCTTCTTTTGTTTGAGTAATTTGCAGACCCAAGAAGAAATTCATTTCACCAAGCATAGACATTTCAAACTCACTTTTCATCTGATTTGCAAAAGTTTTGCACATACTATCTCTTCCTCCAAAAATGATATCATCCACAAATACTTCAACAATTAAAGTATTTTCATGATCAATTTTGAAATATAAGTTACTGTCAGCAGTACCTTTGTTGAATCCAATCTGCACAAGGTGCTTATCCAACCTTTCATACCATGCTCTTGGGGCTTGCTTCAATCCATACAAGGCTTTCTTCAACTTGCAGACCATATCATCATTATCAGACAATTGAAAACCATCCGGTTGTTCAATGTAGACTTCTTCTTCCAGATCACCATTTAGGAAGGCAGACTTGACATCCATCTGATATACCTTGAAGTCTTTGAAGGCAGCAAATGCAAGAAGTAATCTGACTGCTTCAATTCTTGCCACCGGGGCAAAAGTCTCTTCAAAGTCAATTCCTTCTATTTGAGAGTAGCCTTTGCAGACCAATCTAGCTTTGTTTCTGATTACTTCACCGGCTTCATTTAGTTTGTTCCGGAAGACCCACTTGGTTCCAATTACATTCCTGTCTCTAGGTCTGGGAACAAGATCCCAAGTATGATTTTTCTCAATTTGCATCAATTCATCTTCCATTGCTTTGGTCCAGTTTTCATCATTGCAGGCTTCATTTATTGTTTTAGGTTCAATCTTTGAAATCAGACAACATTCATTCTGATTTTGAGCAACATTCCTTCTAGTTTGTACACCTTTGCTTCTGTCACCTATGATTTGATCTTCAGAGTGGTTCAGTTTTACATACCTTGGAATTTTGGGAGTATCCTGCACTGCTGCTTCTTGATCAGGCTCATTCAGACCTATCTCTTCTTCCTGATTTACCGGATCAGGCTGACTCTGTCTCACCGGAGAGGATTGAGGTCCTTGAATACTGTCTTGGTTATCTTCATCAAACTCATAAAATCTTGAAGGCTTCTCAATTCCTTCATCAACCTTTACATTGGTGCTTTCTATCATTTTCCTCAATCTCTTATTGTAACACCGGTATGCTTTGCTTTGAGTGGAGTAACCCAAGAAAATTCCTTCATCACTTCTAGCATCAAACTTTCCTAGATCATCATCTCTTTTAATATAACACTTGCTACCAAATACTCTGAAATATTTCACAGTAGGAGTGATGCCAAACCAGAGTTCATAGGGGGTCTTACCGGTGTTGTTTCTGATTTGAACTCGATTGAGAGTGTAGACTGCAGTGCTGATAGCTTCCTTCCAAAACATTTGAGGAACATTTGCTTCCAACATCATTGTCCTGGCAGCTTCCTGGATGGTCCGGTTCTTTCTCTCAACTACTCCATTCTGCTGTGGAGTCTTAGGAGCAGACAACTGTCTCCTTATACCCTGCTTCTCACAAAAGTCAATGAACTCACCAGATGTAAATTCACCACCTCTATCAGACCTTAGACACTTTAGTTTCAATCCGGTTTGATTCTCTACCATAGCTTTGAAGATTTTGAACTTCTCAAATGCTTCTGATTTTTCTTTTAGAAAGGTAACCCACATCATCCTGGAATGATCATCAATTAACAACATGAAATATCTATCACCTTGCAGACTCTTGATTCTTGTCGGACCACAGAGATCAGTATGTACTAATTCCAACAATCCGGTAGAAGACTGATCTTTGCTTTTGAAAGAGACTCTGCTTTGTTTACCTAGCTGGCATTCTTTGCACAAACTATTTGTAGGTTTCATCAATTTTGGAAGATCTCTTACAGCCTGAGTATTGCTTATCTTGATGATGTTATCAAAATTTACATGACACATTCTTCTATGCCATAACCAACTCTGATCAATTTGAGCAAACAAACAACTTTTGTTTGAACCAACCAGATGAAAGATATTACCTTTTGTCTGAGCACCGGATGCAATTTCAGTTCCGGAGCTTGTAAAGATTCTGCATTTTCCATTCTTGAACCGGAGATCATAACCCTTGTCCACTAACTGACCAACACTGAGAAGATTGTGCTTTAATCCTTCAACATATAGTACGTTACCTGTTTTGCTTCTTCCATCAAAGGAGATAGTTCCCCTGCCTCTGATTCTGCCAACTGAATTGTCACCAAACTTTACCATTCCTCCTTCATACCTTTCCAAATTCAGGAACTTATTCTTGTCACCAGTCATATGGTGAGAGCATCCACTGTCAATAACCCAATCATCCTTTTCTTCCACTTGAGCAGCCAAGGCTTTTTCAACAACTTTGTGATTGACAGATTCAGAGAGTATTGAATCTTCTTCCTTGATGGCTATAAACACCCACTCATTTCCAGATTTGCTTCCTAGTTCTGATTCATCATCTGTTACTCCTTCATTGTCATCTTCTTCATGAACATAATAGCAATTCTTTTGAAACCTTTGTCTGTGAGTATTAGATCTTGCAGATCTCTCCGGACATCTTGAAGCAAAATGACCAATCTTATTGCAGTTGAAACACTTAAAGGGTAGTTTTCCTTCATACTTACCGGATCCTCTTGGCAGTCTCTTTGCAATGAGGGCTTCAAGTTGAGCTGTTTCTGCTTCTTCTTCTTCCATGTCTCTTCTTGCTTGATCATACCATGACATTTTCCTTGATGAGTTTTCACCCGGATCAAATCTCTGTTTGCCTTTTACATAGGCACTGGCTTTGAAAGCAGATTCAGTCTTGGGAGGATCATCTCCAAACTCGGTCATTTCAAAAGCAGCTAGTTTGCCAGCCAGTTGTTCTCTTGTGACAGTTGTGTGGGCTCTGAATTCATCAATGGCAGCAACCTTGATTTTGTAGGCAGCAGGAAGGGATCTTAAGATTTTGCAGACAATCTCATTTTCATCTAAAGTTCCACCAGCATTTCTGATTCCACATACCAGCTCATTCACTCTTGGCATAAAGGTGGTGATGTTTTCATCTCTCATTTTCAATCTTTCAAATTTCCCTTTCAGACTTTGCAATCTTGCACTTTTGACAAACTCATCTCCTTCATACAGAAGTTCCAGTTTAGTCAGGATCTCATATGCAGTTGGTAGGTCAATAACATTCGAGAGATCTGAGTCATTCAATGCGCTTAGAAGAGCTTCCTTGGTCCGCAGATTGTTTTCAGCTTCTGTGATTTCATTCAGAGTTGTCGGACCACCTTGTGGAGGTACATATGGTTTTGAAACCATAGCCAAGTATGCTTTTCCCATACATTCCAGGTGACATTTCATGCGACCTTTCCAGAGAGTGAAGTTGGTTCCATCGAACTTCGGACTATCCTTCTTGTATGATGACATCCTGGATCACCTCAAGCGGTTAAGCTCCTATCAGAGGAACTTGGCTCTGATACCAATTGTTGGATCTAGGGCATACAACTGAGAGGGGGGGGGTGAATCAGTTGTATAAAACTTCTTCTCCTTTCAAACACTTGATTCTTTGTTGTTTAGTTAGCAGCATATCAAATAATCATCCATGAAAGCATAATATATAAACACAAGAGCAGATAAGCATCAACACATTGAACACCAAGATTTTGACGTGGAAAACCCGGTTAAGGGAAAAACCACGGGGTGATTAACCCAAGAATTATTCTCTGTTAGAAGAATAAAGAAAAAAATGAATGGCACATGCCAATGAGGGCTCACTGCCCGAGCACACTGCTCACAAAGAGGCCCACTGCCTACAAGGAGACACACTGTCTACAAAGTGATAAAAATCACAGTCTTGAACTAGAGAATGACATCTTTACCATGTCCGGATCAGTTCCAATTAAGCTCCAAAACTTCTGCTCTGTCTTTCGCACCTTTCTTCGCTATGCCACACTCATACACTCATCATCCCTTTGAAATGAACTCACAAACCGTTATTTATACAAGGCATCGACTTAGGAACAAACATCTAAGTCGGCAAACAACCACGAGAGTATCCGCAAGATGAATAACACATCCGGTCGGCCACCACAAGAACATTCGCAGGATGAACAGCTCATCCGGTCGGCTAAACAGAGCAAGAACTTCTTCCGGAAGAATAACTTCAATTCTGGGCTCTACTATCAATGCGGATCAGCAACACATCCTCAACATGATCCAGAAAACTTCACAAGCCTGCCTGAAGGACCGGATACATCCGCACGTCCTATACTTGCTGGAATCTTTTGTCTTCCTCATCCGGAACTTCAAGAACACAGTCTGTCGCCACTGTAGAAGGTGCTTCCGGACCTTCAAATCATACATTATCAATGCGGACCAACAACACAACCTAAACATGATCCAAGAACCTTCAGAAGCCTGTCTGAATGACTAGGTACGTCCGCATTTCCTTTACTTACTGAAATCTCTTATCCTTCTTATCTGGAACTTCAAGAACACAGTCTGTTGTCACTGTCATAATGCAAGAGGTACTTCCGGACCTCCAAATCATACACAACTCGAGATGGCACATCACAAGGACATCCCAAACACTCTTTCCAATCCGCAGATTAGAATTGTACAATTCCGGACCTCACCGGACCTTTCTGTGATCCTCTGTCACCTCTAAGCACTTACCGGAACCGATTCCACACAGACAGCCATAACTTCTACATGTCTTTATGCGGACCTCTGAAAACTTGACTGAAGCATCTCAAGACTCATATCTGCAAACCCTTTAATCCGCATCCTCCGGTTCTCAACCTATCCAATATATTTGCCTTCTTCTTATCACTGTTCTTCACTGTTCCTGACTGAGGCTAATTTTCTCAATATCCTCAACACACAGCTCATCCAATCCTTCTTGTCAATGTAATATGATTATGTTGACATCAATGACAACACTGGTTCACCTCATACTTGCAACACCCCCAACCCCATTCCTTTTGATTGCAGGTGACAAATGTCGTATCTTGTGGAGTGGAGTTGCAGAAGGCTGTGACAGAGTATGCAGGTTCTAGATCTAAGAAGAAAAGCACTTCAAGGGCTTGGGCACCCGCCCTGAAGCCCTCTAGATCTTTTTAGTTGAAAACCTCTAGGACAGTGGTGAACAGTAGCAAACAACCTCTGGAAATCCCTAAAGAAGTTCCTACCTTGGGCTTGGGCACCTAATCTTTAGCCCCTGACTTTTCTACATCTTGAATTTTGAAATTTTGTATGTATCTACTCTGAATATAACATCTATGTGTGCGAGCATTTGTCGAGATTCATCTATTTGTTCACGATTTTGCATAATTAGGGTTTTAAGCATAATCGGGTATTAAATCAATATATTTATTAGTAAATTCTAAATTTTCCTATCATTACAAGTGACAACCAATCTGTAGGTGAATCCTCTTACAAAAGTCATGATTCAACTTGGTTAAATGTCCTTGAATGTGTGTAGTGAATGGAGGATCTAGGCATATCATTCATTAAACCCTATTCCCACTTTTCCTACATAACATTTTGGTGAACTCATGTTTTTATTGAATTTTGCACCTTGTTGAGTATTGTAATTTAGATTTACATTCATTCATTACATTTTCATCTTATTGCATTTGAAAATCTACAAAAAAATTAAAAATTTTGAAAAAATTGAAAAAAATTGGCATCTTAGGCTTGCATTTTGACATAGTTTGCATCAATTTCATTAAATTTCATCTAATCTCTAATTTTTATATCAAATCTGATATAAATTACAATAGTACATCGTTTTACAATCATTTGCATTGCATTTTCATGCTTAAATTGTTAGATTTTGTTTGAAATTGTGCATTTTTCATATAACCTAGTCTTTGCAATAGCTAGGGTTTGTGGTTAAAATCTTGTTTCAGATTTTACTACTCTTTTAAACACTTTTTTAGGACTTATTTCTGATTGTAGTGTTTCATCATGGTGTGTTTTTGCATTTACATCTCAAATTTTGCATTTTCACACACTTAATTTCAACAAAAACTAGCATATTCACTAATCTTTTCTTAAAATTACACGTGCATTGAGCATTGTAGAACTTGTGACATCATTTTAAGATCTGAGCTAAGATATTTTACGTTACAAATCTGATTATAATTCAATCATATATCATTTTGCACATATTCATGCCTTAATTTCACAATCAGGGTTTAAAAATCTTGCATTTTCACTAGATTTTGACTTATCATCCATCTAGATTTGCATCATAGGTGTTTTGTGAAGGATATTTCTGCATTATTGGACTGATAATAAGGTTATTATTTTTTTCCCTTTATCAATTTCCTTACAACACTTCATCTTTTAGTCATTTGCATTGAAAAAAGGTGATAAAAGTGAACATTTTAGGTGCATAAATAAGCATAATTTGTGTAGTTTCATTGCATTCAATCTAACTATATAAAATCATCAATTGTGCCTTATTGTGTTGTACTATTTTCCTCCTATCCATTGTGTTTGTTGTAGATTTTGTGTGTCCTTTTAGCCCTTTCCCTCAAATAAGTGTTTAGGAGTGAAATAGTCACACATCTAGGGTACCTTAATCATCATAAAACTTTGCATGAATTGTCTCACTAGATTTCATTGGACATTAATGCTACAAAACATTTCAAGATGACATCTTCATGAAAATCTTTGCATGAGTATATCTTGGATTTTGAATATTTTTCTAATTTCACTAATGAGAACCCTTATGTTCTGGAACACGTAGCATGCATACATGATTTGATGTTTCTAAATGTTCTACACATAAGCTTAAATTACTTTGTTATATACATGATTTTGATAGCTTCACATTACTCATAGGAGCGCATCCCTTGATATTAGAAGATTTAACCAAATTCATCTCTAAGAACTCTCGTTAGAAAGATAAGTATGAAAATTCCTCTTCCGTTAATGCCTTGGAATTGATAGCTAAAGAATATGATGATGTTGATGATTCCATAAATTATCCTACTTCTCCTCTAGTTGAATGTCCAAGAACCTTAGATGAGAAGACTATGGCTAGCTCTACTTTGGTTGTAAATTCAAGTCCCTTAGACATCACTAATGATACAACACCTAACCTTCCTAGCAACACCTTACCTTTCTTTCATTCCAATACTCTCCCTGGCCAAGATGAAGCATTAGTGTATGAGAAAAGGTCTCTCACATTAAATCCTTTAGGGATAAATGTTGGGTATAATCAAGAGGAAAACAATGTTAATTCAATCTTAACTAATAAACTTATTACACCCACCAAGGGGTTATTAGATAAGTGTAGCAATATTCCTAAGATGGTTGTGCGGGGGACACCTAATGCATCTTCTTGCTTAAAATTGGTCATTATGGTTCAAGGTGATCAAAAACCACATCGACCCCCAGATTACATCCTAAACTATGTAAGACAAATCACTCAAAGAAATCAATGTGTTCAAAATGTGTCGCAACAATCACATCACAATGTGATTGCTCACACATACAACACCCGTAATAATAAGCAAAGTAAGCAAGCACCTCATGTGCCTGTCTCTCTTCCATGTTCTCAACCTATGCTCCCTCCACCACCTCGTCTTACTCTTAAAAGTGGTCAAGAATATGATCTTGTCGAGCAGCTTTGTGCTACTCCGGCTAAGATCTCTCTTTAGGATTTAATATAAACATCGCCTACATACCATGGAATGCTCCAATAAGCTTTACAAAAGGTGATTGTACCACCCGTTGTTAAGCCGGATGATGTAGCAGCTCTGTTAGATTGTATGCATGTGACAAAAACAAATATTTTGTTTCAACAACATGAATTGCCTTCTATTGAAGTTCAAAATCAACATTATCTTAATTACAATAAATAGGAAATTGATCAAGCGAGTTATGATTGATAATGAATCAGCTCTTAATGTTTGTGGTATTAATTTGTTACATAGGATTAATGTTGATACCTCTTTGATTAAACCAGATATAACTAGCATTCATGGCTTTGATAATGTTGGGAGACAATTCGTGGGAACAATAACTTTACATGTAAAGATTGGACCTGTAATGGTATCTACCCTTTTTCATGTCATACCCAGTTTGCTTTCATATATATGATTCTAGGTTGACTATGGATCCATGCCACGGGGGCAGTTCTGTCTACCCTTCATCGATAAATAAAGTTTATTTACCAAAACAAGCTCCACACCATGGAAGTCGATCCTGAACTGGATAGTTGTTTACACATCGAAAAACAAAATCAAGTTAACAATCATAGGAGTCTAAACAACTTACAGGTTGATTCATCAAAACCTCTTACCACAGATAATGTTGTGCAAGACTCTACATCATCGAATGCACTTTTTGGTGACGATTGGGGTTCATTAGATTTTAGTCCTTCCTATATGAGGGAATATAAACTTAATAACTCTGACACATCAAAAGTCGCATCGATCTCATCCAAGCAATCTTTTGAAACACCTAAGAAACCTAAAGACTCCTTGATAGAAAACAAAGACAATACTCTTGCTTATACTATAGATTATGAGACCTATGAAGCTTCACCATCCTCCAAAGAGATGGATTCCCTCTATGGTCGTGGATTTTAAATTTTGTACAAAAATTGCGACTATGTAGGTAATGGTTGTGGCATAAATCAACAAGGAATTAGAGTACATTTACAAGTTATTGGAATTAACTACACAACCGGTATTGGATACCACTCTTTGAAACCCACCAAAGCCTCTCGTCCTAAACGCAATGTTAATACAAATGATCTAGATTGACTATGAAATTACAATATTTTCCAAGGTAATTTTCTAAAAAAATCTCTTCGGGGGTGCTGCCCTCGAAGCCCCGCCAGGGGGCTAGGAAGTTGTTACCGCCCCCTGGAACCTCTGACGATAGTAGTGGGGGGAAAACCCCCCACCCCCTGTCAAGTACAAGGATCCAAAGTGTGGTTGAAACAAGATTGCTACTTGGTGAATACTTAGTCCCTTATGAATGATTTACAAACAATATTAGGAGTAATTAAATACATAGGATTTACAAGGTTGATGGCACCTTAATCTTAACACTATGTTGTCTTGTGTCTCACCTTGGTCTTTGTAACCAAGGTCTCTATTATACACTATTGTATCTTGTATTCTTGTATCATTATTTTGGTAGTATAAAATTCTTTTTGCTTGTCTCTCTTTTCTAGAAGGTTATTTGGTTTTGTAGATATGATCCTAATGGTTGATTGCTTCAACATGGTATTAGAGCCTTGATCATGTAAGCCCCTTCTTGATTTGGAGAGATCCTACCATAAACTTTCAACAAGAGCATCATGGACTAGATCTGACCTCACGGTTGAGCTTAGAAGGGCCAAATATATAAGGATCAATTGTAAACAGACATATTTTCATTACGATTAGATCTGGTTTTTTTTGGTCATCCTACCCTATCGTACAACATTTGTATGGAATATTTCTATAGAATATTCCCTGCAGGAATATTCTACCCAAGTACCTAGTTTTGCAATATATATATATAATATTTTTTAATATATTTTTTCAGAATTAAAAAACAAAAAAAATATATTATATTTTCTAAGGCCTGCGTAGACCCCCACAGGCCGTGCGAGTACTGTGCTATCCAAGCCTATGGCTTGGGCCTACAGTCCCTTAGGGCAAGGCTCCTACAGCGTAAGGCCGTGTGGAGGGTTAAACCCCCATGTGGACCCTTAGGGTTTGCAGACCCCTAAAGGGGTCCACCCACAGGCTTCAACCTTATCATTTAAAAAAAAATTATTAAAAAATAAATTTTGACCCCTAGATCCATACACTACGCAAGACCTTTTTTGCCTCTAAATTAGCTTTTTAATCCACTCGCAGATCTGCCAAATTTGGCTCAAGTTTTGGCATATCTCCAATTTAGTGTCATTTCTGGCAGTGGCGCCAAATTTGGTAGTATATCTAGTGGGTCTCCAAAACTAGCAAGGGTCTACATAGGCGAACTTCCAACTTTGGAAAAGGTTCTACTTTGTCTAGTGACATCTATTTTGGCAGCACCACTAAGCTTGGCAGAGATTCCATCAAAATTGGCGGAGTAATTTTTTTTGCTTTTTCATGCCCCCTCTCCAATGGAGTTTTCCTTTTTGCATCTGATCTTCAAATGACAATATCTTGGCCATACAAAGGTATTTTTTAGTGTATTTTTTTTGAAATGGGACAAAATTCCATGCTCTTCGGAGTGGTGGTGGTATTTTCCATATTGGACTTCTGGTTTTTGCAGAATTTTAGTTTTCTCAATGTTGTTGTGTAGTTCTCATTTTGGGAACTTCGACGGGCCATATCTTGGGCGTAATGACTCCTTTTTGGGTCTTGTTTTTTTGAAAGGGCATGTTTTTCCATGTACTTAATCATGGTGGCATCAATTTCCTCTATTCTAGTAGAATTGTATTTTCAACATGTGGTCTTTTTTGGACATTGTAAGCATCAATTGAATGCACTTCTTGATTTGTAAACACACTGAAATAAAGTGCCACATATTGTACTTGTAGTTTGGGGATCTTGCACATCATGATTGTGCATTTTTTGTAATCGCACTACTTTATAAATTGCCATGGGGGGTTGTGTTAGTGCCTTGTTATTTTCCATCACAATCTTGTCTTGTGAGTGTCCCTCCATGACAACATTTTAGCCTCATGCGTGTGTGCCTTGTTTTTGCACACCCTTTAGTAATTGCAGGTAGTACTTTGTGCATCTTCTAATGTTGCTTCTTCACCTTCTTGTAGTACATTTTGACACATAGTTTCAGTGGAGCTGCCATACCTCTCCCTTGTCAGCATTATGGGGGGTATCATACTACTTGTGCTAATGCTTCCTTGGTTTCGCTTGGAGTGAACTATGTATCTAATTTTTGTTCCTATATACTTGGAAGATGCAGCGGCTGGTTACCCATGCATTTCTGTGAGATGGAACACATACCATATCTAGACACTCTTGCATTATTGTTTATGAAGGCAACCTTCTACCTTATTTAGATGATCAGAGTTCTTGAGACTATTGGCACCTGTATTTTGAACTATCACATTGGTTGAGTAGTGTCATTGGGGTAACTCGTATAGATTGATGTTCCATTTGCATCTTTGACTATCAGATTGGTTGAGTAGTGTTGTTGGGGTCACTCATGCTGATTTGTGTCTATTTGATCATGATCTTCATCCTAATTTTAGTGGAGGTTCTTTAGCAGTATAATAGTTGTTCTTCGACAGTTGTTTGTAGCTTTTCTATGCTTTCTTTAGAGTTCTTCATGTTCATCTTCATGTTCCTAATTTTTTTGGGACATCCTTTGTGAAGGCTTCTTAGTCCATCTTTTATCTCTTATGGGGGGATATCTATTGTATCTTTGTGATGGAATTAGTCCTTGGGGGGGGGTCATGTTGAGTCCTCGTTCCTTCCTTCACTTTTATGTTTCTTTGCATGTTTTCTCTCTTTTGGGGAGGCATTTTTCCCATGAGGTTTTCTCATTTTCTCTGTTTGTGAGAGATTGTTTGTACATGGGTACCTAACATGGCCTTGTTGTCAGGATCCATCTTTGCATGTTTGTATTTGTTTGTTCCTCCCCAAGATGCACTTAAGGGGGTGTTGGTGTGAATAGGGGTATTACCTATCAAGTTTATCTTTATAGTGTGAACAAGGTGTTGCCCCAACGTTTAAACCTAATTTTTTTAAAATTTTAGTCCATAGGAATTGGTACACAATCCTCTTAAGTGTTGAAAAAGAAGGTAAAACTGCTGCTATGAACTTTAAAATTTTGTGTAGCAAAGCTGAAATAAAGATTAACTTGTAACAATTTACTCAACAATTGATTTGCACATTCAATTCAATATAGAAGAGAAGAGAAGAGAAGAGAAGAACTTGCACAGTGTTTACGTGAAGAAACCCTTTCGGGAAAAAACTCGACACCCAAAGATATTTCCTGCTTGTATTAAATCTTCTTTTGAAAGGATTAAATTTAATATTTAAAATTTCTCTCTAAGTCCTTGATGCACTTCAAAAACTTTTTGCTTTTTTCTCTAAGTCTTTTTCCTCAAATCAACTCTCTCAAAAATGTATGGGGTTCTCAATTAAATAAAAGCACTTCCTTTTAATTCAAGAACTTTTTTTTAATTCAAGAACCCTCTTTTAATTCAAACACTTCTTAACAAGAACTTGAAACTCAAAATATAATCAATTACATTTGATAACATAGCTTCCAAATTTCATGCAAAAATTAAGCTCACTTAAATTGAGAAGATTGGACTCAAACATAGTCCAAACACTGAGTTAACTGATCCTCCAAGATGTGGGCGCCCAAGTTGGCTAAAAATAGATTTCTCATCATCAAACTTATCACCAAGTAAAAGCAACATTGGAAACTCCTCTATTTGGGCGTCCATACTTACCTAATAAGTTTCCGTTAACTGAAGTGATCAAATACACATCAAAATCAAGCAAACAACATGCAAGATTGATGCCCCCAAGGTTATTCTGAAATATCTTGTTCTATACATGCAAGTGACATGCAAACATCGGATCCAACATGCAATTGATACCCATTACCTGAAATTCTGAGAAGTACCATCCTGCAACTTTCAGGAGTTGGAGTGTCCTGCAAGTAATATCTTAAAATTGACATGCAACTGACATGCAAGCATTTTCAACAACATGCAACTGATATCCATTTCCTGAATCACTGAGATGTACCATCCTTCAAGTTTATGGAGTTGGAGTGTCCTGCAAGTAATCTCACAAAAATGACATGCAACTACATGCAAGGTCATATAACTAACATGCAAGAACGTGCAAGGTCATACAAGTCCATAGGAATGACATGCAACAACATGCAAACACATGCAACAACATGCAAGGTCATTCAAGTCCATAGGAGTGACATGCAACAACATGCAAGTCAATATGAATAACATGCAACAACATGCAAGTGCATGCAAGCTACATGCAAAAACATGCAAGTCCATGCAAACTATTTTGACCACATGCAAGCAATATCCACCTCATGCATTTCTAATACTATAGTTGGTGCAGGAGCACTTTGGAAAATTAATATTGCCCTGGACAAATTTTTGAGTTTGATTAAATTTGTATGCTTCCATATTGTAATGAGGTTTATCAAGTCATTTTTATGTGTTTAGGTCATTAAAAGTTTCAAAAATACAAAATATTGCAAACCATGTAAAGGTTGTCAATGTAAAATTGAAAAAAAGATGCAAATTTGGAAGGTGAAGAGTCATTTGGCTCTTGGTTCGCTCCAAATCAGTTATGAACTGAAGAGACATGTTTTAATGCCTTTAAAAGGCCTTGTAACCATGAAGAATTGGTGGGTGGTTGAAGATTTGAGCATGGAATGAGAAAAATAATGTTTTCCTGTATTTTTCTTCAGAAATTTGTTGTCTTTTACTATTGTACGGCCCTGTATGGAATTGAATAGATGTCTAATAAATTATAAATGTTATATCTTTCAACCACCTTCCATTTGCTTCTTGTTCCATACATTTTTATTTATTTTTGTGAAAGATATGAGTGTTTTATGGATTGTAATTTTCTGATTTTTCCTGCAACAGTCCCATTGCAGTGTTTGGTACGGTTCTGTACAGACATATACAGGAGAAAGCCATATATGGTTGGAAAGAGTATTGAGTCTACTTTCTATTTCTTTTTGTTACATCAAATTTCATTAAGATTCGAATAAGTTATGACATTTTTATTGAGGGTAGGTCTGCAGAGTTTAATTTTCTGAAAATGCAGTCTGAAAATATGCATGGTACGACTTGGTACAGCCTCACATTGATGCATATAATAGATGGATGAAAATATATGTGTTTCTAGTTTACAATTCTTTTGGTTTGGTATAATTTTATTAAGTTTTGTGAGAGATATTGCAATTTTGGTGAGGGCAGGTCTGAACACTGCCTAGGGTTTGTAGTTTTGGGAAAAGAGTCATAACTTTCTCTCCTACCATTGGATCTTCATGAAAATTGGAGGAAAAATATGTATTAATGTTCTCTTAAACCTAATCAAAGAAATTGGATTAGTTCTTTGATTTGTTAATGTTATTGAGGATAGTTTTGGTCTTCCTACCTCTGCATCATTTTGGTATCAAAGCTGGCGAAAGATTTGGGTGGTGTGTATTTTTTTTTCTGTCACTGAGAAAGCAGGTGAAGAGCGAGAAGATCTTGATTGTGTAGATAGATCACCGAGGGAGGCAATCTACACCTTTTGGATTTTGTGTTGCTCAGTTGTTTGGTTGCAAGTGCTTGTTCCATCTAGCTGCAAGAAGGATGTTTTCTGAGATTGTGTGTGGGCAGACAAGATGAGGTCTGTCATGACCATTTTCCAATAGAGATTTGGTTGGAGAAGGGTGCATAGAGAAACCACTGAGGAGAGAGTGGTAGATGCATCACCAGAATCTGCTATTGGGTGAGATGAATGGTTTGGTTGGTTGTGAAGCAGCGTGTAGGGTGGACATCTGAAGAAGCACTTGAGGTTGCAGCCTGAAGAGTACTCCACTAATGGGAGTAGAAGGAGCCTGAGGATGCTCTGTGAAGATGGTAGTTTGTTTTGTTAGTTGGTTGGTCACCATTTCTATTGATTGGAAGATTGTAGCTGAGAAGATTGAAGATAAAGACAGAAGAAAGAGACTTTTGTTGCAGATACATTTCCAAGGGACTTGAAAATTTTGTTGGTTGGTTGTATGGTGCAGGAGCACCTTGACAAATTAATATTGCCCTGGAAAAATCTTTGAGTTTGATTAAATTTGTATGCTTCCACATTGTAATGAAGTTTATCAAGTTATTTTTATGTGTTTAGGTCATTAGAAGTTTCAAAAATGCAAAATATTGCAAACCATGTAAAGGTTGTCAATGTAAAATTGGAAAAAAGATGCAAACTTGGAAGGTGAAGAGTCATTTGGCTCTTGGTTTGCTCCAAATCAGTTATGAACTGAAGAGACATGTTTCAATGCCTTTAAAAGGCCTTGTAACCATGAAGAATTGGTGGGTGGTTGAAGATTTAAGCATGGAATGAGAAAAAAATAATGTTTTCCTGTATTTTCCTTCAGAAATTTGTTGTCTTTTGCTATTGTACAGCAATGTATGGAATTGAATGGATGTCTAATGGATTATAAATGTTATATCCTTTAGCCACCTTCCATTTACTTCTTGTCCCGTGCATTTTTATTTATTTTTGTGAAAGATATGAGTGTTTTATGGATTGTAATTTTCTGATTTTTCCTACAACAGTCCCATTGCAGCGTTTGATACGGTTCTATATGAACATATATAGGAGAAAACCATATATGGTTGGAAATATTATTGAGTCTACTTTCCATTTCTTTTTGTTGCATCAAATTTCATTACGATTTGAATAAGTTATGACATTTTTATTAAGGGTAGGTCTGCAGAGTTTAATTTTCTAAAAATGCAGTCTGAAAATATGCATGGTACGACTTGGTACGGCCTCACATTGATGCATATAATAGATGGATAGAAATATATGTGTTTCTAATTTACAATTATTTTGGTGTGATATAATTTCATTAAGTTTTGTGAGAGATATTGCAATTTTGGTGAAGGCAAGTCTGAACGCTGCCTAGGGTTTGTAGTTTTGGGAAAAGAGTCATAACTTTCTCTCCTACCATTGGATCTTCATGAAAATTTGAGAAAAAATATGTATTAATATTCTCTTAAACCTGACCAAAGCAATTAGATTAGTTATTTGATTTGTTAATGTTATTGAGGATAGTTTTCGTCCTCCTACCTCTGCATCATTTTGGTATCAGAGTTGGCGAAAGATTTGGGGGGTGTGTATTTTTTTTCCTGTCACTGAGAAGGCAGGTGAAGAGTGAGAAGATCTTGATTGTGTAGATAGATCGCCGAGGGAGACAATCTACACCTTTTGGATTTTGTGTTGCTCAGTTGTTTGGTTGCAGGTGCTTGTTCCATCTAGCTGCAAGGATGTTTTCTGAGATTGTGTGTGGACAGACAAGATGAGGTCTATCATGACCATTCTCTAATAGAGATTTGGCTGAAGAAGGGTGCATAGAGAAACCACTGAGGAGAGAGTGGTAGATGCATCACCAGGATCTACTGTTGGGTGAGATGAATGGTTTGGTTGGTTGTGAAGCAGCGTGTAGGGTGGACATCTGAAGAAGCACTTGAGGTTGCAGCCTGAAGAGTACTCCACTGATGGGAGTAGAAGAACCCTGAGGATGCTCTGTGAAGATGGTAGTTTGTTTTGTTGGTTGGTTGGTCACCATTTCTATTGATTGGAAGATTGTAGCTGAGAAGATTGAAGATAAAGACAGAGGAAAGAGACTTTTGTTGCAGATACATTTCCAAGGAACTTAGGAATTTTGTTGGTTGGTTGTATGGTGCAGAAGCACCTTGGCAAATTAATATTACCCTGGACAAATCTTTGAATTTGATTAAATTTGTATGCTTCCACATTGTAATGAGGTTTACCAAGTCATTTTTATGTGTTTAGGTCATTAGAAGTTTCAAAAATGCAAAATATTACAAACCATGTAAAGGTTGTCAATGTAAAATTAGAAAAAAGATGCAAACTTGGAAGGTGAAGAGTCATTTAACTCTTGGTTCGCTCCAAATTAGTTATGAACTGAAGAGACATGTTTTAATGCCTTTAAAAGGTCTTGTAACTATGAAAAATTGGTGGGTGGTTGAAGATTTGAGCATGGAATGAGAAAAAATAATGTTTTCCTGTATTTTCTTCAGAAATTTACTGTCTTTTGTTATTGTATGGCCCTATATGGAATTGAATGGATGTCTAATGGATTAAAAATGTTATATCCTTCAACCACCTTCCATTTTCTTCTTGTCCCATGCATTTTTATTTATTTTTGTGAAAGATATGAGTGTTTTATGGATTGTAATTTTCTAATTTTTCCTGCAACAGTCCCATTGCAGCGTTTGGTACAATTTTGTACGGACATATACAGGAGCAAACCATATATGGATGGAAAGAGTATTGAGTGTACTTTTCATTTCTTTTTGTTGCATCAAATTTTATTAAGATTTGAATAAGTTATGACATTTTTATTGAGGGTAGGTCTGCAGAGTTAAATTTTCTAAAAATGCAGTCTGAAAATATGTATGGTACAACTTGGTACGGCCTCACATTGATGTATATAATAGATGGATGAAAATATATGTGTTTCTAGTTTACAATTCTTTTGGTTTGGTATAATTTCATTAAGTTTTATGAGAGATATTGCAATTTTGGTGAGGACAGGTCTGAACGCTGTCTAAGGTTTGTAGTTTTGGGAAAAGAGTCATAACTTTCTCTCCTACCATTGGATCTTCATGAAAATTGGAGGAAAAATATTTATTAATGTTCTATTAAACTTAACCAAAGAAATTGGATTAGTTCTTTGATTTGTTAATATTATTGAGGATAGTTTTGGTCCTCCTCCTCTGCATCATTTTCGTATCAGAGCTGGCGAAAGATTTGGGTGGTGTGTATTTTTTTTCTGTCACTGAGAACGCAGGTAAAAAGCGAGAAGATCTTGATTGTGTAGATAGATCACCAAGAGAGGCAATCTACACTTTTTAGATTTTGTGTTGCTCAGTTGTTTGGTTGTAGGTGCTTGTTCCATCTAGCTGCAAGAAGGATGTTTTCTGAGATTGTGTGTGGGCAGACAAGATGAGGTCTGTCATGACTATTCTCCAATAGAGATTTGGCTGGAGAAGGGTGCATAGAGAAACCACTGAGGAGAGAGTGGTAGATGCATCACCAAGATCTGCTGTTAGGTGAGATGAATGGTTTGGTTGGTTGTGAAGCAGCATGTAGGGTGGACATCTGAAGAAGCACTTGAGGTTGCAGCCTGAAGAGTACTCCACTGATGGGAGTAGAAGGAACCTGAGGATGCTCTATGAAGATGGTAGTTTATTTTTTTGGTTGGTTGGTCACCATTTCTATTGATTGGAAGATTGTAGCTGAGAAGATTGAAGATAAAGACAGAGGAAAGAGACTTTTGTTGCAGATACATTTCCAAGGGACTTGAAAATTTTGTTGGTTGGTTGTATGGTGCAGGAGCACCTTGGCAAATTAATATTGCCCTGGACAAATCTTTGAGTTTGATTAAATTTGTATGCTTCCACATTGTAATGAGGTTTATCAAGTCATTTTTATGTGTTTAGGTCATTAGAAGTTTCAAAAATGTAAAATATTACAAACCATGTAAAAGTTGTCAATGTAAAATTAGAAAAAAGATGCAAACTTGGAAGGTGAAGAGTCATTTGGCTCTTGGTTTGCTTCAAATTAGTTATAAACTAAAGAGACATGTTTTAATGCCTTTAAAAGGCCTTGTAACCATGAAGAATTGGTGGGTGGTTGAAGATTTGAGCATGGAATGAGAAAAAAAATGTTTTCTTGTATTTTCCTTCAGAAATTTGCTGTCTTTTGATATTGTATAGCCCTATATGGAATTGAATGGATGTCTAATAGATTAAAAATGTTATATCCTTCAACCACCTTCCATTTTCTTCTTGTCCCATGCATTTTTATTTATTTTTGTGAAAGATATGAGTGTTTTATGGATTGTAATTTTCTAATTTTTTCTGTAACAGTCCCATTGCAGCGTTTGGTACAGTTCTGTACAGACATATACAGGTGCAAACCATATATGGTTGGAAAGAGTATTGAGTCTAATTTCCATTTCTTTTTGTTGCATCAAATTTTATTAATATTTGAATAAGTTATGGCATTTTTATTGAGGGTAGGTCTGCAGAGTTTAATTTTTTGAAAATGCAGTCTGAAAATATATATGGTACGACTTGGTACGGCCTCACATTGATGCATATAATAGATGGATAGAAATATATGTGTTTCTAATTTACAATTCATTTAGTTTGGTATAATTTCATTAATTTTTGTGAGAGATATTGTAATTTTGGTAAGGGCAGGTCTGAACGCCGCCTAGGGTTTGTAGTTTTGGGAAAAGAGTCATAACTTTCTCTCCTACCATTGGATCTTCATGAAAATTAGAGAAAAAATATGTATTAATGTTCTCTTAAACCTGACCAAAGCAATTGGATTAGTTCTTTGATTTGTTAATGTTATTGAGGATAGTTTTGGTCCTCCTACCTCTGCATAATTTTGGTATCAGAGTTGGCGAAAGATTTGGGTGGTGTGTATTTTTTTTCTGTCACTAAGAAGGCAGGTGAAGAGTGAGAAGATCTTGATTGTGTAGATAGATCACCGAGGGAGGCAATCTACACCTTTTAGATTTTGTGTTGCTCAGTTGTTTGGTTGCAGATGCTTGTTCCATCTAGCTGCAAGAAGGATGTTTTCTGAGATTGTGTGTGGGCAGACAAGATGAGGTCTGTCACGACCATTCTCTAATAGAGATTTAGCTGGAGAAGGGTGCATAGAGAAAATACTGAGGAGAGAGTGGTAGATGCATCACCAGGATCTGCTGTTGGGTGAGATGAATGGTTTGGTTGGTTGTGAAGCAGCGTGTAGGGTGGACATCTGAAGAAGCACTTGAGGTTGCAGCCTGAAGAGTACTCCACTGATGGGAGTAGAAGGAGCCTGAGGATGCTCTGTGAAGATGGTAGTTTGTTTTGTTGGTTGGTTGGTCACCATTTCTATTGATTGGAAGATTGTAGCTGAGAAGATTGAAGATAAAGACAGAGGAAAGAGACTTTTGTTGCAGATACATTTCCAAGGGACTTAGAAATTTTGTTGGTTAGTTGTATGGTGCAGGAGCACCTTGACAAATTAATATTGCCCTGGACAAATATTTGAGTTTGATTAAATTTGTATGCTTCCATATTGTAATGAAGTTTATTAAGTCATTTTTATGTGTTTAGGTCATTAGAAATTTTAAAAATGCAAAATATTACAAACCATGTAAAGGTTGTCAATATAAAATTGGAAAAAAGATGCAAACTTGGAAGGTGAAGAGTCATTTGGCTCTTGGTTCGCTCCAAATTAGTTATGAACTAAAGAGACATGTTTTAATGCCTTTAAAAGGCCTTGTAACCATGAAGAATTGGTGGGTGGTTGAAGATTTGAGCATGGAATGAGAAAAAATAATGCTTTCCTGTATTTTCTTTCAGAAATTTGTTGTCTTTTGCTATTGTATGACCCTATATGGAATTGAATGGATGTCTAATGGACTACAAATATTATATCCTTCAACCACCTTCCATTTGCTTCTTGTCCCATGCATTTTTATTTATTTTTGTGAAAGATATGAGTGTTTTATGGATTGTAATTTTCTAATTTTTCCTGCAACAGTCCCATTACAGCGTTTGGTACGGTTTTGTACAAACATATATAGGAGAAAACCATATATGGTTGAAAAGAGTATTAAGTCTACTTTCTATTTCTTTTTGCTGCATCAAATTTCATTACGATTTGAATAAGTTATGACATTTTTATTGAGGGTAGGTCTGCAGAGTTTAATTTTCTGAAAATGTAGTTTGAAAATATGCATAGTACGACTTGGTACGGCCTCACATTGATGCATATAATAGATGGATGGAAATATATGTGTTTCTAGTTTACAATTCTTTTTGGTTTGGTATAATTGCATTAAGTTTTGTGAGAGATATTGTAATTTTGGTGAGGGCAGGTCTGAACGCTGCCTAGGGTTTGTAGTTTTCAGAAAAGAGTCATAACTTTCTCTCCTACCATTGGATCTTCATGAAAATTGGAGGAAAAATATGTATTAATGTCCTCTTAAACTTGACCAAAGCAATTGGATTAGTTCTTTTATTTGTTAATGTTATTGAGGATAGTTTTGGTCCACTTACCTCTGTATCAGTAGTTAACTCCAACATTATATCCATGCAAGGTGTCTCAATAATATCCACTCATGTACATAAAAAAGCACAACTCTAAGTCTAAAAATAGGACCCAAGTCAAACTCCCACTGACTAGGAGTTATCAAAATCTATCTTAAGACTCAGGAGAAGTCAACAAGGTCTTCATGGCTCCCATCTCAAAGTGGGCGCCCAAGTTTGATATTATCCATTTAGAACATATATGCAAAAATCAAAGTGTTGTAATTAATAAATAATTAATCTCTCAAAGTCTTGATGTGTTGGGGAACACATTCTAAAAATTTTGGAGACACATGAATTTGTTAAGATTGCAAGTTAATGGCAACTTATCCCAACATTCTCCCACTTGACATTATACATTGCAATAACTCTAAATGAATAATTCAAACTTTAAATCAAGTATAGTGATCAAGGCCAATGGCCTTCCAAGAGAACTTATCTATAGTAACTGGCTTGGTAAGATAATCTGTAGCATTAACCAAAGTGTCAACTTTTTCAATCAAAACCTTACCATTCTCAACCATTTCTCACAAAAAGTGATACTGAATATCAACATGATTAGTACGAGCATGATACATAAGATTTTTGGCTAAACAAATAGCACTCTGACTGTCACAATTAAGTCTTACTGTCTTACAATCAAAACCAATACCTTTCCCAAGTCTCTTTAACCAAATTGCCTCTTTGGAGGCATGTGTAGCATCCATATACTTTGCTTCTGTAGTAGATAAAGCAACCGTGGGTTGCCTCTTACTCATCCAACTTACCGCAGCTCCAAACAAAATAAACACATAGCTACTTGTGGACCTTCGACTATCCAAGTCACCTGCCCAATCAGAATCAACAAAACCCTGTATGTCCAATGATCTATCAACACTACCAATACCATGATAAACCAAACAATAATTAGAAGTTCCTCACAAATATTTAAACACCCTCTTAACATGATTCCAATGTTCTTTACCAGGGTTAGACATAAACCTGCTTAAAACTCCCACTGCTTGTGCAATATTTGGTCTAGTGCAAACCATTGCATACATTAAAATACCAAAAACACTAGCATAATGGACATTAGACATATCTTCTAAAGCATCATCAGTGGTAGGACACATGTCTAATTTCAGCATAGTACCAATAGGAAGAGGAATGCTAACTGGTTTGCAATCATGCATATTAAATCTTTGCAAAATTGTATCAACATACTTACTCTGATTTAACCATAGTTTTCTGTGAAAATGATCCCTGTTGATCTCCATTCCAAGAATGTATTTTACAGCCCCTAAGTCCTTCATATCAAAAGATTTACAAAGCTAAGTTTTAAGTTCTCTAATCATTTCCTTGTTGTTCCCAATAAACAACATGTCATCAACATACAAAACAATGATTAGAATCTGATCATCAATAATCTTGAGATAAACACAATGATCTTCTTCACTTCTAACAAAACTAACTTTTAATGTAAAAGCATCAAACTTCTGATACTACATTCTAGGTGACTGTTTCAAACCATACAAAGATCTTTTCAATTTGCAAACCAAGTCTTCCTTCCCTTTAACAACAAAACCATCAGGTTGCCTCATATAAATCTCCTCTTCAAGATCCCCATGCAAGAAAGGAGTTTTAACATCCATTTGCTCTATCTCATAATCAAAATTTGCAACAATAGATAAAAGGAATCTAATAGAAGTTAATTTAGCAACTAGAGAGAAATTTTTATTAAAATCAACACCTTCTCTCTAGGAGTAGCCCTTGGCTACCAATATAGCCTTATACCTTTCTAGATTACCATCTACACCAATTTTCTTTTTATAAATCCACTTACAACGAATGGACTTTCTTCCTTTGGGCAAATGTACAAGATCCCAAGTGTCACAAGTGTCCAAAGAATTGATTTCCTCATGCATAAGTTGCAACCAAGACTCACTTTCTTCTGAAGAAAGAGCCTCCCTGAAAGATCTAGGTTCATCATCAGTACACAATAAAGCAAATATACAACAAAAATCAGGAGGGCTATACCTATCAATTAGATTTCGTTGCCTTGTGGATTTTCTTACAGTAGGAGTAAGAGGCTCTGTATGTTCCTCTATATGCTCATCTTGAACATCATTGTATGAACTTCCTGAACTCTTTTCTTCTTCTCCATTCCCAAACCCATCTAGTTGTTCTTCAACATGTGCATCTTCTTGCTTATTTGTAATTGTTTCAAAATGCATTGTTTTTCCTTTTTCTTGTTCCTTTGGTTGTTCCTCACCTTCATGAGCTCTAAACTCTCTAAAAATAACATCTCTTGATAAAATTATTTTCTTGGTTAGAGGGTTCCAGAGTTTGTAACCTTTTACATTCTCACCATAACCTACAAAGATTCATTTTTGAGCTTTTGGATCTAGTTTAGTTCTTTTCACTTTAGGCACATGAACAAAAGCCTCACAACCAAATATCCTTAAATATGAAACAGAAGGTTTTCTTTTTAACCACATTTCATAAGGAGTCTTATCTCCAAGAATAGAGCAAAGAGATCTATTAATTAAATAACAAGAAGTACTTACAGCCTCAACCCAAAAAAACTAATCTAGCTTAGCACTGCTTAACATGCTCCTAGCTCTTTCCATTAAGGTTCAGTTCATTGTTTCTGCTACCCCATTTTGTTGAGGTGTATAAGGTGTTGTTTTCTATCTCCCAATACTTGCATGCTTACAAAATTCATCAAATTCCTTTGAACAATATTCACCACCATTATCTGATCTCAACACCTTTATTTTACAATCTGTTTGCTTCTCAACTAAGGCCTTAAATTCTTTAAACTTAGTGAAAACTTCAGATTTTGCATTCATAAATTAAATCTAAGTGTATCTTGATACATCATCAATGAATGTGACATAATATCAAGATTTTGCAAAAGATTCAACATCCACAAGTCCAAAAACATCTGAATGTATAATCTCTAATAAAATCTTTGCATTATTTGTTCCACTAGGAAATGAAGATCTACTTTGTTTTCCAAACACACAATGCTCACAGAAATCATTTTTGCCAACAAAATAATCTGAAATACCGTCAACCAATTTTTTTTATTAATAATGGTCCTAAGACCTTTTTCACTGATCTGACCCAATCTATGGTGTCACAACATACAAGTATTTTCAGTGTCTGTTACATTAGCTGAATTATTCAAAGTAGATACATTTAATCTAAACAAGTTTCCCATATGAGATCCTTTAGCAACCACCCAATTCCCTCTTACCAACTTGCAACCAGACTTATCAAATGCCACATTCATTTTAGAATCATTTAACTTTGATACAGAAAGTAAGTTTCTTGCTAGTCCTGGATTATGCAAAACATCATGAAGGGTTTTAACCCTTCCATCACTAAAAAACAACTTTACCTTTCCCTTGCCAATTATTTGTTTTGTACTATTGTCACCAAGGAAAACTTCACCTCCATCATATTTTGAATATTTTGTGAACCACTCATTGTTTGGAGTCATATGGAAGGAGCAACCTGAATCAATAAGCCAAGCATCATTACTTACTGTGTTAGCTGAAATAATTAATGCATCATTGTCACCATCCTCTGAGGATTTGAATATTTTGTGAACCACTCATTGTTTGGAGTCATATGGAAGGAGCAACCTGAATCAATAAGCCAAGCATCATTACTTACTGTGTTAGCTGAAATAATTAATGCATCACTGTCACCATCCTCTGAGGATTTTTCAGTGGAAGAATCTGAGCTCTTTTTCTTGCTCTTACAATCTTTCTTCACATGTCCTCGTTTGCCATAGTTCCAACATTTTACCTTGCTCTTACCAAATGGGGTTTTAGAACGATCTTTAGACTTACCCTTCTTCTTATCCTAGTTGGGTGTCTTTTCCTTTGTCCTACCCCTTACATTCAAAGCATCTTGGTGTTGGTAGGTGGTGACTGATCAGGAAAGTACTGTACACTAGCCATGTATCCTCGCCGGGGTTCGGAGGCGTAACTCCCGAGAATTTTTTTTAGAGCCGACATAAAAAATCCTATTTTTGTGACCGACATAAGAAAACCCTATTTTTGTAACCGACAAAAAGGCTTGATAAAAAGCGGCTAAGGGTTAGGGTTTTGAGATGTATTGTATTGTAGCATTTGCAACAGTATTGAGTTGTAGGGATTACTGGTTGTAATCAGTTTGATTTACTGGATAATAATATTGGACTCTCTATTTGGTGGATGTAGCCCGAGTTTGGGTGAACCACGTTAAAACTTGTCTCTCACTGTTATTAATTCTGTGTATTTCCATTTCTCTGTTTAATCTTTATTTGTATTTAATTGATATCTTCTGCCGGCTAACCCTAACACTTGGGATCCACCATTTTTGGATTTTCTTCTCTTCTGAAAGAAGTGTAGCAATGAGACTATCCATCTTTGGATCTGTACCACCACCACGGATAGCAACAATTAGATTTTCCCAAGATTCTGGTAAAGAACATAATAATAAGATACATTTATCATCTTCCTCAAGCTTAACACCTAAAGATGGAAGTTGACTTAAAATCAAATTAAATGCATTCAAATGGTTCGCAACAGAATCTCCATTGTTCATTTTCAAAGAATACAACTGTCTTTTGAGATATAACTTGTTAGTTAAACTTTGGTTTTGATAAATATCACCTATCCTCTTCCATAACTTGAATGTTGTAGCTTCAGAAGAAACATTCAAGAGGACGACATCTACAAGGCACAACCTTATGGTTCCTCGTGCTTTTTTTTTATTATCAATTTTCAACCAATCTTCATCTTTCATAGTTGTAGAGGGATTCTTTTCATTTTCAACAGCAACCCATTATTCTCTTTCTTCCAAGAGATCTTCCATTTTTAATTTCCACATCTCGTAGCCTGATCCATTGAATTTCTCAACATCCATACGAGAGGTAGAACCCATTGTATTAAATCTTCTTCACAGATCTGCAAAACCTACAAAAACAAAGCTCCCACTGCAGCCAAAAAACCTTCAAAACTTTGAGAGAAAGGCGTCCCTCACTCTCCACAACCGTTAGCTCTGATACTAAATGTTGAAAATGAAGGTAGACCTGCTGCTATGAACTTTAAAATTTTGTGTAGCAAAGCTGAAATAAAAATTAACTTGTAACAATTTACTCAACAATTGATTTGCACATTCAATTCAATATAGAAGAGAAGAAAAGAGAAGAGAAGTGAAGAACTTGCACAATATTTACATGGAGAAACCCTTTCAGGAAAAAACTCCACACCCAAAGATATTTCCTGCTTGTATTAAATCTTTTTTTGAAAGGATTACATTTAATACTTGAAATTTCTCTAAGTACTTGATGCACTTCAAAAACTTCTTACTTTTTTCTCTAAGTCTTTTTCCTCAAATCAACTCTCTCAAAAATGTATGGGGTTCTCAATTAAATAAAAGCACTTCCTTTTAATTCAAGAACTTCTTTTTAATTCAAGAACCCTCTTTTAATTCAAGCACTTCTTAACAAAAACTTGAAACTCAAAATATAATCAATTACATTTGATAACATAGCTTCCAAAGCTCATGCAAAAATCAAGCTCATTTAAATTGAGAAGACTGAAATCAAACATGGTCCAAACACCAAGTTAACTGATCCTCCAAGATGTGGGCACCCAAGTTGGCTAAAAATAGCTTTCCCATCATCAAACTTATCGCCAAGTAAAAGCAACATTGGAAACTCCTCTATTTGGGTGTCCATACTTACCCAATGAGTTTCTGTTAACTAAAGTGATCAAATACACGTCAAAATCATGCAAACAACATGCAAGATTGATGCCCCCAAGGTTATTCTGAAATATCTTGTTCTATACATGCAAGTGACATGCAAACACTGGATCCAACATGCAACTGATACCCATTTCCTGAAATTCTGAGAAGTACCATCCTACAACTTTCAGGAGTTGGAGTGTCCTGCAAGTAATATCTTAAAATTGACATGCAACTGACATTCAAACATTTTCAACAACATGCAACTGATACCTATTTCCTGAATCACTAACATGTACCATCCTACAAGTTTATGGAGTTGGAGTGTTATGCAAGTAATCTCATAAAAATGACATGCAACTACATGCAAGGTCATATAACTGACATGCAAGAACATGCAAGGTCATACAAGTCCATAAGAATGACATGCAACAACATGCAAGCACATGCAAGAACATGCAAGGTCATTCAAATCCATAGGAGTGACATGCAACAACATGCAAGTCAACATGCATCAACATGAAACAACATGCAAGTGCGTGCAAGCTACATGCAAAAACATGCAAGTCCATGCAAACTATTCTGACGACATGCAAGTAATATCCACTTCATGCATTTCTAATACTGTAGTTAACTCCAACATTATATCCATGCAAGGTGTCTCAACAATATCCACTCATGTACATAAAAAAGCACAACTCCAAGTCTAAAAATATGACCCAAGTCAAACTCCCACTAACTAGGAGTTATCAAACTCTATCTTAAGACTTAGGAGAAGTCAACAAGGTCTTCATAGCTCCCATCTCAAAGTGGGCACCCAAGTTTGATATTATCCATTTAGAACATATATGCAAAAGTCAAAGTGTTGTAATTAATAAATAATTAATCTCTCAAAGTCTTAATGTGTTGGGGAACACACTCCAAGAACTTTGGAGACACATGAATTGGTTAGGATTGCAAGTTAATGGCAACTTATCCCAACATTCTCCCATTTGACATTATACATTGTAATAACTCTAAATGAATAATTTAAACTCTAAATCAAGTACAGTGATCAAGGCCAATGGCCTTCCTGCACCAAGAGAACTTATCTGTAGTAACTGGCTTCATAAGATAATTTGCAGCATTAACCAAAGTGTCAACTTTTTCAATCAAAACCTTACCATTCTCAACCATTTCTCACACAAAGTGATATTAAATATCAACATGATTAGTACGAGCATGATACATAGGATTTTTGGCTAAACAAATAGCACTCTGACTGTCACAATTAAGTCTTACTGTCTTACAATCAAAACCAATACCTTTCCGAAGTCTCTTTAACCAAACTGGCTCTTTGGAGGCATGTGTAGCAGCCATAACCTCTGCTTCTGTAGTAGATAAAGCAATCGTGGGTTACCTCTTACTCATCCAACTTACCGCAACTCCAAACAAAGTAAACACATAGCCACTTGTGGACCTTCGACTATCCAAGTCACCTGCCCAATCAGAATCAACAAAACTGTGTATGTCCAATGATCTGTCAACACTATCAATACCATGATAAACCAAACAATAATCAGAAGTTCCTCGCAAATATCTAAACACCCTCTTAACATGATTCCAATGTTCTTTACCAGGGTTAGACATAAACTTGCTTAAAACTCCCACTGCTTGTGCAATATTCGGTCTTGTGTAAACCATTGAATACATTAAACTACCAACAACACTAGCATAAGGAACATTAGACATCTATTTCTAAAGCATCATCAGTGGTAGGACACATGTCTAATTTCAGCTTAGTACCAACATGAAGAGGAATGCTAACTGGTTTGCAATCATGCATATTAAATCTTTGTAAAATTGTATCATCATACTTACTCTGACTTAACCATAGTTTTATGTGAACACGATCCCTGTTGATCTCCATTCCAAGAATGTATTTTACAGCCCCTAAGTCCTTCATATCAAAAGATTTACAAAGCTAAGTTTTAAGCTCTCTAATCATTTCCTTATTGTTCCCAATAAACAACATGTCATTAACATACAAGACAATGATTAAACTCTGATTATCAATAATCTTAAGATAAACACAGTGATCGTCTTCACTTCTAACAAAACCAACTTTTAATGCAAAAGCATCAAACTTCTGATACCACATTCTAGGTGACTGTTTCAAACCATACAAAGATCTTTTCAATTTGCAAACCAAGTCTTCCTTCCCTTTAACAACAAAACCATCAGGTTGCCTCATATAAATCTCCTCTTCAAGATCCCCATGCAAGAAAGCGGTTTTAACATCCATTTGCTCTATCTCATGATCAAAATTTATAGCAATAAATAAAAGGAATCTAATAGAAGTTAATTTAGCAACTGGAGAGAAATTTTCATTAAAATCAATATCCTCTCTCTGGGAGGAGCCCTTGGCTACCAATCTAGGCTTGTACGTTTCTAGATTACCATCTGCACCAATTTTCTTTTTATAAATCCACCTACAACCAATGGACTTTCTTCCTTTGGGCAAATGCACAAGATCCAAAGTGTCACAAGTGTCCAAAGAATTCATTTCCTCATGCATATCTTGCAACCAAGACTCACTTTCTTCTGAATAAAGAATCTCCCTAAAAGATCTAGGTTCATCATCAATACACAATAAAACAAATATACAACGAAAATCAGGAGGGCTATACCTGTCAATTGGATTCCGTTGCCTTGTGGATTTTCTTATAGTAGGAGTAAGAGGCTCTGTATGTTCCTCTATATTCTCATCCTAAACATCATTGTTTGAACTTCCTGAACTCTCTTCTTCTTCTCCATTCCCAAACCCATGTAGTTGTTCTTCAACATGTGCATCTTCTTGCTTATTTGTAATTGTTTCAAAATGCACTATTTTTCCTTTTTCTTGTTCCTTTGGTTGTTCCTCACCTTCATGAGCTCTAAACTCTCTAAAAATAACATCTCTTGATAAAATCATTTTCTTGGTTAGAGGGTTCCAGAGTTTGTAACCTTTTACATTCTCACCATAACCTACAAAGATGCATTTTTGAGCTTTTGGATCTAGTTTAGTTCTTTTCTCTTTAGGCACATGAACAAAAGCCTCACAACCAAATATCCTTAAATGTGAAACAGAAGGTTTTCTTTTTAACCACATTTCATAAGGAGTCTTATCTTCAAGAATAGAGCAAGGAGATCTAATAATTTAATAACAAGAAGTACTTACAGCCTCAACCCAAAAAAACTGATCTAGCTTAGCACTGCGTAACATGCTCCTAGCTCTTTCCATTAAGGTTTGGTTCATTCGTTCTGCTACCCCATTTTGTTGAGGTGTATAAGGTGTTGTTTTCTGTCTCACAATACCTGCATGCTTACAAAATTCATCAAATTCCTTTGAAAAATATTCACCGCCATTATTTGATCTCAATACCTTTATTTTACAATCTGTTTGCTTCTCAACTAAGGCCTTAAATTCTTTAAACTTAGTGAAAACTTTAGATTTTGCATTCATAAAATAAATCCAAGTGTATCTTGATACATCATCAATGAATGTGACATAATATCAAGATTTTACAAAAGATTCAACATCCACAGGTCCAAAAACATCTGAATGTATAATCTCTAATAAACTCTTTGCATTATTTGTTCCACTAGGAAATGAAGATCTACTTTGTTTTCCAAACACACAATGCTCACAGAAATCATTTTTGCCAACATAATAATCTGAAATACTGTCAACCAATTTTTTTTATTAATAATGGTCCTAAGACCTTTTTCACTGATGTGACCCAATCTATGGTGCCACAACATACAAGTGTTTTCAGTGTCTATTACATTGGCTGAATTATTCAAAGTAGATGCATTTAATCTAAACAAGTTTCCCATCCGAGATCCTTTAGCAACCACCCAATTCCCTCTTATCAACCTGCAACTAGACTTATCAAATGTCACATTCATTCCGGAATCATTTAACTTTGATACAGAAAGTAAGTTTCTTGCTAGTCCTGGAATATGCAAAACATCATGAAGGGTTTTAACCCTTCCATCACTGAAAAGGAACTTTACCTTTCCCTTGCCAATTATCTGTTTTGTACTATTGTCACCAAGGAAAACTTCACCTCCATCATATTTTGAATATTTTGTGAACCACTCATTGTTTGGAGTCATATGGAAGGAGCAACCTGAATCAATAAGCCAAGCATCATTACTTACTATGTTAGCTGAAATAATTAATGCATCATTGTCACCATCCTCCGAGGATTTTTCAGTGGAAGAATTTGAGCTCTTTTTCTTGCTCTTACAATCTTTCTTCACATGTCCCCGTTTGCCATAGTTCCAACATTTTACCTTGCTCTTACCAAATGGGGTTTTAGAACAACCTTTAGACTTACCCTTCTTCTTATCCCAGTTGGGTGCCTTTTCCTTTGTCCTACCCCTTACATTCAAAGCATCTTGGGATCCACCATTTTTGGATTTTCTTCTCATTTCTTCTGAAAGAAGTGTAGCAATGAGACTATCCATCTTTGGATATGTACCACCACCACTGATAGCAACAATTAGATTTTCCTAAGATTCTGGTAAAGAACATAATAATAAGATACATTTATCATCTCCCTCAAGCTTAACACCTACAGATGCAAGTTGACTTAAAATCAAATTAAATGCATTCAAATGGTTTGCAATAGAATCTCCATTCTTCATTTTTAAAAATACATTTGTCTTTTGAGATATAACTTGTTAGTTAAACTTTTGTTTTGATAAATATCACCTATCCTCTTCCATAGCTTGAATGCTGTAGCTTCAGAAGAAACATTCAAGGGGACGACACCTGCAAGGCACAACCTTATGGTTCCTCGTGCTTTTTTTTTTTTATCAATTTTCAACCAATCTTCATCTTTCATAGTTGTAGAGAGATTCTTTTCATTTTCAACAACCCATTGTTCTCTTTCTTCCAAGAGATCTTCCATTTTTAATTTCCACATCTCGTAGCCTGATCCATTGCATTTCTCAACATCCATACGAGAGGTAGAACCCATTGTATACAATCTTCTTCACAGATCTGCAAAACCTACAAAAATAAAGCTCCCACTGCAGCCAAAAAACTTTCAAAACTTTGAGAGAAAGGCATCCCTCACTCTCCACAACCGTTAGCTCTGATACCAAATGTTGAAAATGAAGGTAGAACTGCTGCTATGAACTTTAAAATTTTGTGTAGCAAAGCTGAAATAAAAATTAACTTGTAACAATTTACTCAACAATTGATTTGCACATTCAATTCAATATAGAAGAGAAGAGAAAAGAAGAGAACTTGCACAGTATTTACATGGAGAAACCCTTTCAAGAAAAACTCCACACCCAAAGATATTTTCTGCTTGTATTAAATCTTCTTTTGAAAGGATTACATTTAATACTTAAAATTTCTCTAAGTCCTTGATGCACTTCAAAAACTTCTTGTTTTTTTCTCTAAGTCTTTTTCCTCAAATCAACTCTCTCAAAAATGTATGGGGTTCTCAATTAAATAAAAGCACTTCCTTTTAATTCAAGAACTTCTTTTTAATTCAAGAACCCTCTTTTAATTCAAGCACTTCCTAACAAGAACTTGAAACTCAAAATATAATCAATTACATTTGATAACATAGCTTCCAAAGCTCATGCAAAAATCAAGCTCACTTAAATTGAGAAGACTAAACTCAAACATAGTCCAAACACTGAGTTAATTGATCCTCCAAAATGTGGGCACCCAAGTTGGCTAAAAATAGCTTTCCCATCATCAAACTTATCGCCAAGTAAAAGCAACACTGGAAACTCCTCTATTTGGGCGTCCATACTTGCCCAATGAGTTTCTGTTAACTGAAGTGATCAAATACACATCAAAATCATGCAAACAACATGCAAAATTGATGCCCCCAAGGTTATTCTGAAATATCTTGTTCTATACATGTAAGTGGCATGCAAACATCGGATCCAACATGCAACTGATACCCATTACCTAAAATTCTGAGAAGTACCATCCTTCAACTTTTAGGAGTTGGAGTGTCCTGCAAGTAATATCTTAAAATTGACATGCAAGCATTTTCAACAACATGCAACTGATACCCATTTCCTGAATCACTGAGATGTACCATCCTGCAAGTTTTTAGAGTTGGAGTGTTATGCAAGTAATCTCACAAAAATGACATGCAACTACATGCAAGGTCATATAACTAACATGTAAGAACATGCAAGGTCATACAAGTCCATAGGAATGACATGCAACAACATGCAAGCACATGCAAGTGACATGCAACAACATGCATGCACATGCAACAACATGCAAGGTCATTCAAGTCCATAGGAGTGGCATGCAACAACATGCAAGTCAATATGAACAACATGCAAATGCATGCAAGCTACATGCAAACTATTCTGACCACATGCAAGCAATATCCACTTCATGCATTTCTAATACTGTAGTTAACTCCAACATTATATCCATGCAAGGTGTCTCAAGAATATCCACTCATGTACATAAAAAAGCACAACTCCAAGTCTAAATATAGGACCCAAGTCAAACTCCCACTGACTAGGAGTTATCAAACTCTATCTTAAGACTTAGGAGAAGTCAACAAGGTCTTCATGGCTCCCATCTCAAAGTGGGCGCCCAAGTTTGATATTATCCATTTAGAACATATATGCAAAAGTCAAAGTGTTGTAATTAATAAATAATTAATCTCTCAAAGTCTTAATGTGTTGGGGAACACATTCCAAGAACTTTGGAGACACATGAATTAGTTAGGATTGCAAGTTAATGGCAACTTATCCCAACATTAAGGGTATAATCATCACCTTGCCCCAATCCGGTCATTTTCCGTCCCAAAAATTTTAAGGTCTTAGGGACATTTTTATGAGTCTTTGTCGTCAGGCATTTTTCAAGTTCATGAATCCTTTGTTTCCCCGACTTATGTTCTTAAGTTGAAGAAATGGCCGACTTCCCGACTTCTCCTTTGTGTCGAGAAATTTTAAAGTTTTTGAATGTCGCTCGAACAGTTCGACAGATTGTTAGATTTCTGACGCCCCAACCTCACTCATTGTCGTGAGTTTTCAAATTTTGAGAACTCTGCCTTAAGGTTCAAGGTTCAGAATATGTCCTGACTCTTGACTAATCAGCATCTTCACAGTGCCTGTAAATTCTGATATGAAGTTCGATGGTGGTGTTTCCTAGTTTTCAAGATATCGCCAGCTCATCTGATTACTCGTGTGGTATGTAATCAGAATGTCTTTTCAGGAGTTATGAAGTGTGAGCTCATCTTAAGACTCGTTTCTCAAGGTACAAAATTAATGATGCATTAATTACCTCTTAAATGACAAGTGTAACGAAGCTCACTAAGGTGGTAGCACGACATTATCAAGTTTAAAAATCATCATTACCTGTTGGTGTAATTAAATAAACCTGACTGTAGAGAAAGGTGATGATGTTCTCTGAGTTCAGTCTTTCTTATCAACCAAGTCATCTTTCAGAATGGGACTTCCTACGAATAATGAAATTTGGGATTATGAGCCTATACCTATCCTACAACCTGATTTACGATGGCCCGAGGAGGAACAGATTGATATCATCTCCTAGTTGCACACAATTGCTTGGAAGGAGAAAACCAGTTATGTTGAATACCGCAAGGTAATTTTCGTCCTGGAAGAAAAAGAAGAACGTGCTGAGTTGCGCCAACTTTTTATGGAAATACGCCTAGAATTAGGAGCTGCTCCCATACCTGGGGCAGTCTAATGCCACTTGTCTTGCATGCATGAAGTTCTTTTATAATTAGCGATGGTAACCACAAATTTGATATAGTGTAATTGTTTCCATTTTAAGGTCACTTTCTTGATAGCAGTTACTTAAAAAGACCGTTTCAAAAAGTTATATTTTTTGGGGAGGTTTTGAAAAACTATAAAGGGGAAGGACCTTCGAAGGGAAGGGCATCTTCTTTTTCCGGTTGTCTGTGAACAGGGGAAGGGGAGCAAGTTTATTCTATTTTATTTCTAGTTATATTTTCCTTATCTCAACTTATGTATAGAGGCATTGCAGAAACTTTGAGTTTTGTTATATTGAAGAAATGAAGAATTACTTACAGAACTTTGTGTCTCCAAGTATCTTCTATGATTGCAATTGTTCTTGTGTCAATTTGTAATCTGTCTTCAATATTGCTTCTTTTATGTTGGTTTGTATTAAGGAAGAATATAACTGTATCTTTTAATCAATCTATCCTTGTTCATGAGTGTTGGATAGGTGGGTTGTGTATCATTTATCTGCATTCACTTCTTTCTGAAATCAATCATGCACATCTATTTCATGGTGATGGGTAGATGTTAATGTACCTTTTCTGCTTTCTGGTTAAAAGCACACCCCATATTTTTATTCATTGCATATCTTAGGAGGGAGCTGCACCTCTAAAATTCAGAGGGAGGTTGTTAATCTAATGGCAACTTCTCCAACTGTTAGTACTATTTGTTCTTCTTCCTTGGCATCTTGAGTCATTTTCTGCATTTATTTCTGAAGGACAAATCTGTCCACTAATAGATTTTTGGCGACTCTACTGGGGATTTGAAAGTGAAAGATTAGTGTTATTATTTTCCCAGAAATTTGAAGGTGCCTCCCCGAGGACGGAGGCTTGCGGCTTTGCAAAATGGAATGTGTCCAGAAGCAATTTATTCTAGCAAAGTTTCCTGTCTGATTTCTTTTTCAGATTTGCATTATGGCATTGATTTCTTCCCAGACATGGGAAAATCATTTTGGGCCTTTTTCTTTTCCTAAATACTCACCATTGCCTGAAGGATCAAGAAAGCATTTCTTGAAGTTCAGTGGAGAAGACTCTTAAGATGCTGAAAATCACATTCTTGCATTCACGGTTGCATGCAGAATTTTGGGGGTAAGTAAAGAAGATATTTTTATTTGGTTGTTTATCGAATATCTTATTGGGCCTACAGCATAATGGTTTCATCATTTAGAAGGAAAATGTATAACTAATTAGGATTCATTGAAGACTAAGTTCTTAGAAAGATTTAAAAGTCCTGTTGATGAGGCTGCTCTATTGTGTCAATTTTTCAACGTTCAAAAGCAAAGAGATGAATCCATCAGAGACTTTGTGGACAGATTCAACTGGTTGTTCAAAAAGATTCCTGCATCTATTCGACCAGGTAAGCAACTCTAGCTATGTACTTTTATTTCTGCATTGCATCCATATGTTCAATTTGAGTTGAGGCGGAGTGGAATAAAAGATGTTGAAATTACACAACAAGAGGCTATAAAAATAGAAGATGATTTGATATTGAGTGGCCTATGGAAAGTAAATCAGATTGTAGATAATTTGATTCATGAACCTATGAGGACGCCTATTATGTATAAACAAAATTTCAAGCCTATAGGTTTCCATTATATTCAATCTCCTTCTGTTGAATGCTCTAATCTCTCTGTTTTTTATTCCAAACATTTTGGTAGAAATGAAGTAAGTGTTGTAGAAATTAAATCTCATATGGATAGAAGAATTGAGGTATATTATTTGCATAGTGAAGGAAATAATGGTGTATCTGTAAGTCCCCCATGCAATGTAGAAGATGAACAATCCTCCCGTGGTACAAATTGTAGAGAAGGTTATGCAAATTGCACTGTTTTCGCTCCCTTGTCTACTGCAGAGATAGAATCATTTACTTTTTCAAGCAATGAGGAGCAACATGGGGTTACACAGCATGAAGATAAAGTGTTGAATGCCTTTTCTCTAGTATGCATGCGAGTTGAACATGAAGACTTCACATTTCTTAAGTCAAAAAATACAGAGATTATGGACAAAGAGGATGAAGCATATCATAGAATTGCTGAGCCTGGTATTGCAGTAAAAAAGGAGATTGTTTCAGCAGGGAATGAGATTATGCCATGAGAAGTTATTATTTGTAATGAAGACCTCACCTCTTCCATATCTACATCTCAAAATAATCAGGCACTTGATGATCCTATACAAGTAAGCTCCTTGAAAAGTTTTTATGGTAACATGCAATTTCAGCCCAATATGGCGTATCCATCCTTGCTTAAAACCTTGCAAGAGATTGAACATAGGGATGGGAAAGATACACATTTTCTTGCTTGCAGCCATGAAAAGACTTCTATCTGTGAAGAAGATACACATGGTGTAGAATCTCATACCACAATGCACCATTTGCAAAAAGAGGACAGCGATATGGAGGCTAAAAATTCCTTTGGAATACCCTCTGAAGAAGCAGTGAAAGCATATGAAGAAAAAGGTGAAAGTGAAGTTGTTTCTCTAGTGCATATACAGTCAAAGGGTGAAGATAAAGGTTTTGGTTTAATTTCTCTTCTTCAAAGTTCTCTTTCTTTTTGGAGTTTGCACAAAATTATATCAAAGAAAAAGATCCTATTGTGTCTGCATGTGATGGTACATACAAGATACAGGATAAAAAAAAAGAATTCGAAGAGACATATCACTCCAAGTGTGATGATGAGGCTGATGCAGTTGATGATAAGGAACATAACGAAGTATATCAGAGTTTATGTGTAGGTTGTCCAATCCGGGGGCTAGTTTCTCTGTGCTTACGAAATCAAGTGCATTCTGACATTATACATGAAGTCATTCAGACAGATGCTGGTAACTATGTACTGGGTAATGTTGATATGAGTCATCCATTTGAAGAAGCATATAATGAAGAATGGCTTTTGAAGTCACATTCAGGAAGTCTTTATGTGATGTCATTCTTATCAATTTAATCACGGTGGTCACAAGTTGTTAGCTGTTGGTGTGCGAGCTTTTCATTCATCAACCATTATTTCGCAGAGGCTGCTATTTCTTCTAGCCTGTTAGCAGATTTGCATGATCATTCTAGAGTCTCTGGAGGTAGGATCTTCCTACCATGTACATATTAGGAGTTTTTGTTATGCTAGTAGTCTAGTTTCCTTTCTTGTTTGCCCAGTTTTTGGCTTGTTCTGGCTCCTTTGTCCCCTGTATTGTTTGACTCTGTTGCCCAATAGATAATGCACTAGTCTATACTTGTGATTCTGGGTTCCTTGCTTTGTCCTTTGCAGTCCTCATCCCCAATTAGAGCCTGTTGTTGCCCCAAATTTTAAACCTAAATTTTTTCAAATTTTAGTGTATAGGAACTGGTACACAATCTTCTTAAGGGTATAATCATCGCCTTGCCCCAATCTGGTCATTTTCTGTCCCAAAAATTTTAAGGTCTTAGGGACATTTTTATGAGTCTTTGTCGTTGGGCGTTTTTCAAGTTCATGAATCCTTTCTTTCCCCGACTTATGTTCTTAAGTTGAAGAAATGGCCAACTTACTAACTTCTCCTTTGTGTGGGGAAATTTCAAAGTTTTTGAATGTCGCTCTAACAGTTCAACGAATCGTTGGATTTCTGACGCTCCGACCTCACTCATTGTCGAGAGTTTTCAAATTTTGAGAACTCCGCCTTAAGGTACAAGGTTCAGAATCTGTCCCGACTCCCGACTAATCAGTATCTTTGCAGTGCCCGTAAATTCTGATATGAAGTTTGATGGCGGTGTTTCCTAGTTTTTAAGATATCGCCAGCTCATCTGATTACTCGTGTGGTATTTAATGAGAATGTTTTTTTAGGAGTTATGAAGTGTGAGCTCAATCTTAAGACTCATTTCTCAAGGTACAAAATTAATGATACATTAATTACCTCTTAAATGACAAGTGTAACAAAGCTCACTAAGGTGGTAGCATGACATTATCAAGTTTAAATAAACCTGACTGTAGAGAAAGGTGACGGTGTTCTCTGAGTTTAGTCTTTCTTATCAACCAAGTCATCTTTCAGAATGGGACTTCCTGCGAATAATGAAATTTGGGATGATGAGCCTATGCCTGTCCTACAACCTGATTTACGATGGACCGAGGAGGAACAGATTGATATCATCTCCTAGTTGCGCACAATTGCTTGGAAGGAGAAAACCAATTATGCTGAATATCGTAGGGTAATTTTTGTTGTCGAAGAAGAAGAAGAACGTGCTGAGTTGCGCTAACTTTTTATGGAAATACGCCTGGAATTAGGAGCTGCTCTCGTACCTGGGATAGTCTAATGCCACTTGTCTTGCATGCATGAAGTTCTTTTATAATTAGCGATGGTAACCACAATTTTGATATAGTGTAACTATTTCCATTTTAAGGTCACTTTCTTGATAGCAGTTACTTAAAAAGATCATTTTGAACAGTTATAATTTTTGGGGAGGTTTTGAAAAACTATAAAGGGGAAGGACCTTCGAAGGGAAGGGCATCTTCTTTTTCCAGCTGTCTGTGAACAGGGGAAGGGGAGCAAGTTTATTCTCTTTTATTTCTAGTTATATTTTCCTTAGCTTAGCTTATGTATAGAAGCATTACAGAAACTTTGAGTTTTGTTATATTGAAGAAATGAAGAATTACTTACAGAACTTTGTGTCTCCAAGTATCTTCTATGATTGCAATTGTTCTTGTGTCAATTTGTAATTTGTCTTCAATATTACTTCTTTTATGTTGGTTTGTATTAAGGAAGAATATAACTGTATCTTTTAATCAATCTATCCTTGTTCATGAGTGTTGGATAGGTGGGATGTGTATCATTTATCTGCATTCACTTCTTTTTAAAATCAATCATGCACATCTATTTCATGGTGATGGGTAGATGTTAATGTACCTTTTTTACTTTCTGGTTAAAAGCACACCCCATATTTTTATTCATTGCATATCTTAGGAGGGAGCTGTACCTCTAAAATTCAGAGGAAGGTTGTCAATCTAATAGCAACTTCTCCAACTGTTAGTACTATTTGTTCTTCTTCCTAGGCATCTTGAGTCATTTTCTGTATTTATTTTTGAAGGACAAATCTGTTCACTAACACAAAGTACATTATCTAACTAGTTCTTAGTTAGGACCTATTCACACATGTTCACATGTTAAGTTGACTTAGGGACTTAGGATAAGCTTTCTATATGTTTCCAGTTGTCATGTGATCTTATCCTATAGTTGGCATCTTATCCTCTAGTTGTCACATGTCATAGGATTATGACACTTGTCTCAATCCTATATTGTCTTGTGTCTCACCTTGGTCTTTATAACCAAGGCCTCTATTGTACACTATTGTATCTTATATTCTTGTATCATTATTTTGACAATATAACATTCTTTTTTCTGGTCTCTCTTGTGTAGAATGTTATTTAGTTTTGCAAATTTGATCCTGGTGGTTGATTGCTTCAATGTTTGGCATCAATTAATTGTGGAGTAGATATCTCCACCATGGCTAAGCTTTCTTTTACTGTTCCTCACTCTCAATTGACAATCCTAGTTGCTATGCTTTCTCGCAATGATTTATAAGTTTTATAGTTTTCTTTGTATATTTTGGCTTACTCTTAATCTCCTTTTATATCCTCTTCAATCCTTTGATGCTCATGTCATTGTTTCTGACATGTTTGACTATTAACCATGTGTATCATCTTGTTGGCATGCTAATGTATTATGTTACATGTTATAATAGAGTATAATACATAATATACAATGTTTTCCTATTTCGTGTCTTACTATGGTTCATAGTGATGTTTTAATTGTGCTTAATTGACATATCCTTTAAGAATTTTGTTATTTAGTGTTTTAAGTT
This sequence comes from Cunninghamia lanceolata, assembly GCA_027924645.1. NCBI lineage: Eukaryota > Viridiplantae > Streptophyta > Pinopsida > Cupressales > Cupressaceae > Cunninghamia > Cunninghamia lanceolata. The sequence goes on from BSBN01000931.1 coordinate 2,968,290, forward strand.
GTACCACACCAGCTAGTTGTATGTTGTTTATGTGGTAAGGACCTAGCTACCATATCTTTAACATACCTGATTCCTTAAATCTTCTATCATATAGTAATACTAAATCTTGTGATTGGAATTGTTTACTTTTTATGTTTTAATCATGCTATGCACATTGTTTGATTTTTTCTTGTGTTTGGTTGTAGGTTGCAATTAGTCAGTTTTCACTCAAATTTTCTAACTCCACTAATTGGTGCTTAAAAGATTCTTCCTCATTTAGTCTTGTAGTAATTGTGGTTTATAAATTATGCACTATATGTTGAACTGGTAATGCTACATCTAGTCCATAAACTAATTGGAATAGGCAATAATTTGATAATTGTTTATACATTGTGTAGTAGGCCCAAAGTACTATTGGTATCTTTGTGTCCCAGTTAGATGTATCTTCATTACAAACTTTTGTTAGTGCTTTCCCCAAGATCTTATTAAATGATTCTTTCACCCCATTGGCTTGAGGGAGGTATGGTGTGCTTTTACTATGACTCATCAAGAATGTATCTAAGAGTTCCTAAATAGTCTAATTGATAAAATGCTTCCCTTGATTGTTAGTAATATTTAGAGGGTAGATAAATCTTGTAATGATGTTTTCATAAACCAATTTAGTCATTGTGTAGTACAGTCTCTCGTTGATTTTGCTTCTACCCATCTTGTTAAATATTTTATACTAGTTATGATGAAACATGCTTTAGTCTTCTAGGTAGGGGCCTTTGTAGGTCCAATAAAGTCAATATCCTACTTTTCAAATGGCACCATGGCTAGTACCGATTTCAATGGCTTTTCATCCCTTATGGTTGGTTTGCCTATTTGTTGACAAATATCACATGTATGGTAATAGGTGTTTGAATGTTTGAACAGTGTTGGCCACCAAAGTTCAACTAATAATACTTTCTTTGTGGTTCTAGCTCTTAAATTGCTCCCTCTCTATATACTCTCATGTGCTTCTTTTAAATCTTAATTTCGGTCATGCTCTATAACTACTCTTCATAGTACTTTATATTTTCATAAAATATAGAGTTCTGTACTGATGATTGTATGGGGAAGAGATTTTGTGGTTAATCTCCTTTTATCCCCTTTAGTATATTTTTCTAGGAAGATATCAACATACATTAGTTGTGCAATATCTTATAAATTGTTAGGTACCATGGTTATTCTGAATAGGTGTGTATTATGGAAATCATCTTTGATCTACTCTCCTTCTTCACCATTATCAATTCTAGAAAATTAGTTTAGTCCTTGATTTGTCTTCCTTGATTTAACCATAAATTTGAAATAAAATTCTTGAAAAAGCATTAACCATATGTATATTTAGTCGTGTACCACTGATTTGTTCATTAGGCATCTCAATAGTTCATGATTGATATAGAAAATGAATGGAGCCACTAAAAGATAATGTCTAAACTTATGTAGAGTGAACATCATAACTAAAGCTTATGTCTTCGTAGTTATAATTTTTTTCTTAGCTATCGACAATTTCTTGCTAGCAAATGTAACCGGATGATCCTTTCTTCCTTTACTAGATTATGCTAGTACTGCACCTATTGCAATACTAGATGCATCAAAATGAACATGAAATGGTTGTGTCCAATCTAGAAAGATTAAGATTTAAGCCTCTACGATCTTATTTTTAAGTATATCGAATGATTTCTGGCATTGAGGCTTCCATTCAAATTTCTTGTTATTCTTTTTCTTTAGTAATTCCTTAATGGGTCTTGAGATTGCGACATATTTTTTGATGAATTTTTAGTAGTAATTGATATAACCAAATATGTATTTGTATCTATTATACTTTTCAGGGTGGTAGATTCAAAATAATTGGTATTTTAAGTAGGTCTATGATCATTCCTTCTTTACAGATAATGTGCCCTAGCAGAGTGCCAAAAGGAATTGCAAAGAGACATTTCTTTTAAATTCAGTGCAATTCTATGGCTACGACATCTCTCATATATCAACCTTAGTGCTTGGATATGGTCTTTAATCATCCCATATGCTATCTAATCATCAAGGTATACTTCTTCAAAATCATGTATGAGATCTCTAAATGCATTTATTATGATTCTATTAAAAACTGCAGATACATATTTTTAGTCCTAATGGCATAATTATGTACATATATGATCGCCATTTTGTTGCAAAGGTAGTTTTAGATTGATCTTCACATAGATTCACTTGATGGTAACTATAAAATCCATTTGTAAATGAATAAATCTCTCTTCTAGTAACATTTTCTAATATTTCTTTTGTAAATGGAGTTGGAAAAGTTCCATATTCATAGTTTTATTTAATTCTCTAAAATCTACACATATCATTATGTTCCCTATTTTCTTGTTCTATACTACCATGAGAATCACCCAATCTACATTTTCTACTAGTGACCAACATTTTATATATCTCAATTTTTACCTTGACTTTCAAATTTGGATTTAACCGGTAAGGTCATTGTTATATGGTTTTGCATTTTGTTTGAGTTGAATCTTCATTACTCTCACTTCATCTTTTATTAACTTCAATTATCTCAAAGTCCTTGGAAAGAGATTCTCATATTCCTTTAGTAGCTTTGTAACTTTTGTTATTATCTCTCATGTCCAATAATCAACAATCTTAACCATCTTGGCTCACCATCTTAAGCTGTGTTCTTTTCTTCATTTTTAAATAGTTGATAGTAATATTCACTTCTGTCTCCAAGTTTTTCTATTATTTCTCTGTCATCCTCTCCTTTTTTTACATCTAAATTCTTAGGATCTTTATCTTCTTTTAAAGGATCCTTATTTTCTTTCTTCAATTAATAGCATATCCTTTCTAATGTTTGTGGTAGCCATTCAAGTGTATCTTGTTGATATTCAATCTTTTCTTTTCTAGATTTTTGTTTAGTTGCTTCTTTTGATAGGGTTATTGTAGTCAATGTACAATGTTGATTATTATATTTGATAATATGGGCCATCTGACTATGTATTAATTGTTTATTGGCTCTTGAGTAACTTTGTAAGAGTGAGTTAGTTAGAGTTGATTACTTGAATGTTGTGTTCCTCTTGTTGGCAATATATGTTGTCATTGATGTCAACATAACATGTGTCAATCTGAGGTCAGATTGTATAGAGTTTGTGTATAGTAGTTGGAGAAGCTGATAGATAGTGGGAGATTTGAGAGAGATAGTTTGGCATAGTTGGAGAAGTTGATGGATAGTGCAAGATTTGAGAGAGATGGTTTGACATAATTGAAGTCATGGGGTCAGCATGCTTAGGGTAAGTCAGTTTGGAAGACTCAACAGATGGAGATAAACTACCTAAGTGTGATGCAGTGATCAATATAATGTCTAAATATGACGTGGAGGTAGCTACACTTGATATAACATATTTCCAGTATGTATAAAGTGATATTTTGCAGTTCTGGTATACCACACTTAGAGATAAATTATAGAAGTTTGACTAAGGCATTCACTGTGTATATCCTAATGCAGAGTCAGAATATCTTGGTCCGCATTCCTCTACAAAGCAAGATTTAGTCTTGAGGTTCAAAAGATAAGTTGATATTGATATTAACATGCTATATCCAAGATTTTAGGTCTTTACACCTTCAACAAAGAAAGTTATCAGTAACAGAGTTTCAGATAGTCCTCAGATAGAGTAAAGTAATGGTGGAGACCTATTGGAGTGCTCTGCATTCCTCTGGAAGAGAAGTTGTGACCATGTGATTTTGAGGACATGCTCAGTGATGCACAATGCATGCTATCTTGCAGTATCAAGTGTTCTAAGGGTCTGCAAGGCCAATTATCAAAATGAAAGAAGTAATACAGTTAGTTCTAGATGTCTAAGTTATTCTCAGAAGCACATATTTGAGCACTTGCGGAAGATGGAAAGTATACAGATCAGCTATAGGATCTTGTGTGGAGATTCTACATGCCCTAATGTATCTCAAGTTTGAACCGCATGCAAATCTTTCTTATCTCCTATATCGCATAAGGTATTTAAGTCAGTTAGTGAAGAATTACATATGACTGAGTTGTCCTCAGAAATTAGTTGTGCTCATTTCGTAGGATGACCCCTACGAAGCTTGTCCATTTCGTAGCCTACAACTCTAAGCACATTTTTCGAGGCAGATTTTTGCCCTCATATGTTATCTTCTAACTCTCAGAGTTCATTTCGAGCATCTCCTCATTTTGGTTTTTCAAAGTTTATGAAATTTGAATGATTGAGCAAACTCGTTAAATCGATATGTTTGATTGTAAAAGAGTTAGAAGATTTTAAGTGTAACATGCATAAGCGGTCATAATCTCTGCCATTACATGTTTAAGCCTCTCTGTTTTAACATGTAGGGGTGGCGATTTTCACCGCTCATGCATGTTTGTGTTGCTTTAACCCAATATGTAGGGGCGGCGAAAATCGCCGCCCATGCATACTACCCTTGATGTATGTTCGAGTGGTAATTAACACCGTTGGTGCCTCTTTAAATTATCGCCAGTTAAACTCGTGTGCATTTATTGCATTTCTAGTTTTTGATTTAGGGGTTTTTAAAGTCATTTTTAAAAATCTTTTGTTTACTGTCTTTCTTTTGTATTATCATTTGCGCCCGAGTTGACACCATGGAAGCGAATCTGAAAGAAACTATCACGTTTTAGGTTTTCATTGTTGGTGCTTCTTCTTCCTGGTAAGTTTGCCATTGTTTCATAGTTTAGTTTTCGTCTTTCACTTTTAGATTTGCGTGACAAAATACTAATCTTACGTAAACACTAAAAGCATTTTCATTTTCTCTTCTCTGTATGAGTTGCTTTTTGGATTAGGGTTTTTCATTTTCCTTGTCATTATCTTTGAACTCGCCTAGGGTTCGTGTCATTTCGTTTGTTATTTCACCTGTGTGTGGACAGCGGTTTAACCTCGCCAAACACCAAAATCACCTCTGTGTAAACCTTTGTATGCATGCATGCGATGTCGGCATTTTTCCCCGCTTTACCAAGTCTTCGCATGTATGCAAACTGATGTGAAGTCGGTGATTTCGCCGCTTAAAACTTTTTAAAAGTTTATCAAACACCAGGTGTATGGGCGGTAAAATCCACCGCCCTTACACAGAAGATTGAGATGCCAGCTTGCATAAGCGGTGAAAACACCCACCTGAACACATTTAAACTTCCCCAGCATGCAATGTTGGTATTTTTTGCCGCTTTAACACACATCTTTCCAAGAAACTACATGCAATAGTGGTGTTTTTTGCCAATTATACATGATAATCAAAACTTTTCCCAAACACATGCACAAGCAGCGAAAACACCTGCTTTTACACATGCAAATATTCCCATATGCAGGAGCAGTCATTTTGACTGCTCATGCATATTTTCCTGAATCTTTCTCAACACTAGGAAAATTTACCTTTCAAAGCCTATTCGCCACTTTCACCTTTGCCTCGATTTGCGCGCACTCAAGCCCTTCAATGCATGCTTTCCTGTCCATGATCATCAGATCGTGGTTATCCCAGTTTATCCATTTCTCCCCTAACCGCAAGATCATGGCCTTTTGAAGTTCTCAACCATTGTTCATGGTAGATATCAATTTCAGAGTTCTCTTCAGAGCTGATGTCAGAGCCATCTCCATCGAAAGCCAAAATCATGAAGTACAAATACCAAGGTGTCTTTCCGGTGATAGCAGTGCAATCAACTATTGATGAAATCAGAGATACAAAAATTTGACATGTGGACATGGCAGAATTTGTGGAAAGGACAAAACAGACAAATCCTTCTAAGTCTATGCAAAAGATCATCAACAACAATATTCATTTGGTTGCATCATTTCCAGTTTCTGCACACAATCCCGAGTTTGTTCTTCAGGTAGCTAGCCATTACAACAGAGATACTAGAGTTGTAACAAACTCTCAGGGGAATGTAATCATGAGATTAGATGCAGAATTCCTCGATAAAATCTTCATGTGTCCACCCATTGAAAATATTGGACGGATTGACTTTGCTCAAGGGCAACAGGATTATGATAAAGATGTGGAAGCTGCCAGAAGGTATATCAACAACAAATGGTTGAAAATTCCTAGAAGTAATTTGACCAGATGGCCAAAGGATCTTCCTAGGAGTGACTTTGTTGAAGAAATTTGTGATTTGATCACTCTTTTGAGTCGCATCAGAGGACTCCCCTCTTCTTCCAAGTTCCAAGAATGGATGTACACTTACATCAAGGTGATTCTACGAGGCACTCAGAGAATATTCTAGGGAGAACAGATCAGCAATGCATTACACGAGCAACTGGTAAAGGTCAATACAACATTTAAATTCTATATGACCTTATATCTTGTATATGTTGCTGCAAGCATGAGAAGCTTTCCAGGTTTGACTCAGGTAGGAGACAGGAGATTGATCCCTGTATATGAGTATTACCATCAAATAACTCTGAAGGGATCAATTCATGATTTCTGAAGGGTCAATGATGCATTCTTTTCCGTATTCATGTGCTTATGGGATAGTGAACTTGTTCAGAAAAGGGTCTCTGATGAAGCTTGGCAGATTGTGAATTCTTTTGGTTGTTTGTTCTTGCAATTCCCCACTTTTACATATCTCGGGGTAGGATATTATCCTGGTTACCCTTATATTCTTCCACGGTATCCTAGTGACCGTATTATTCTTATGGAGCTATGCAGACAGTTGATTGTGGTGCACAATAAACAGATGGAATTGAAGAAGTCAGGGATAAAGTTCCCTATTGAGATTGGAAGGTATTTAGTTTAATCAGCCAAGAAAGCAAAAATAGTTGATTATGAATTACAGTTGGTTACTATGGGAACATACAAGAAAAGAGATCATTTTGACTTCAGAAGAGTTCAAGATAAGATCAAAAGGAAATCAACCTTTCATATACCAATGGTTGAAGCTATTTGGGTTGATCTCAGGACACAGAACGAGATCAGAAAGCTAGACTACTGCAGACTTCATCTGAGTCAGATTGAAGAGCTGGGCCTCGCTGATATTCCTGATGGAATGGAGGATGATGGGGATGTCCTAGATCCCAAGTATAACACAGAAAATGTTGAAGCTTCACCTCTCCCAGAGGTGAAATGGTCAGTCAAAGAAGAAACATCCATTAGGAAAAGGTTTCAACCAATACTGGCTAACACCAATGTATGGTTGGAAAGTAAAGGGGTTAAATTGAAAGAGTTCCTCACAGGGTCAGAAACTGAAACACAGGAGCAGACAGGCAAGAAGGTAGAGAACATAACCAAAAACAAGAGTGATGCCCCTTCTTCTTCTAAGATACGCAAACCAAAGATCAAGTTTGTATCCAAAGGAGGGAAGAAGAAGGAAGTTGTAGAAACTTCCAATGTCACTGAATCAAATGTTGAGGATACTAATGTCGATCAAATGGAGATTGAACATGTTGAGTCTGAAGAACAAAATATTCAAAAGTCTAGGGATGCTCAACAGGCAATAGTATCTAATAAATTTGATGAAGAAGATGAAACTAAACAAGGCAAAGATGAGGATGCAGAAAAGGAGCAACTTGGTGATCCACCTCAATCTCCTGAGAAAGATCTTCCCACAGGAACACAAGTTTCTACACCTCCTCCTCATGTTCCAATTTCTGGTAGTGTCCCAGTGATTTCAAATGTTCCTATTTCACCTATCTTTGTTGTTTCTTCTGATAATACCCCTGTTTCTGTGAAAACTAGTTTTGGAACCATTTTTGATTCTTCCAGTTCCATTCCAAGTTTATCTTCTCCATCTTTTGACATTGGTGAACAATCTATTTTAGAGAATCTTCTGGATGCTTCAGAAAAGGTTGTTGATATAGGTGTGGTTTTTACCAGCACCAGTCCTATTGTGACTATCACAGGTATGAACATGGATCTGGCAAAACAAGTGGTAGAGTCATCTCCGGTTGTTGGCGCTTCTGTTCTTCCCCCATGGTTATCTACATATACTCCGAAGAGGAAGAAGCAAGCTATCTCACCTGATGCGATTGATATTAAAAAGCTGTTACCTGTAAAAGCAAAGACTCAGAAGAAGAAGCCTAAGATTGTTTCTAGGCTTGTCAATGAGAAAGGAATCAGATACGCTGAAATTGCTAAACCACCTGAAGATGCCACCATTGATAATTTTGACATGAGTGATTATGTCATTTCAAGGGTTGAGTTAGGCAAGTTAACTCATGAGGGTATAAAGGTAGGTTTTCAAACTACTGCCAACACTTTACTTGAAAAGTATGATGAGGTCAAAAAAGAAAAAAGAACAGTATAAGGCCAAAGCAGAACAACTTGCTGCTGTTCTTCAAAAGATAGTAAAGTCATCAGAAATAGTAGAACCCATGGCAGTGATAGTAGAAGATCCCCTGATTCAGAAGGTTGAAAAAGCACAAGCCAGGGGAAGGGTGGTAGGAGATATAGTGGAATGCCTATTAGCTCAAGGGCGAATCCTACTAAAAACCACTGTGGAAAGGAAAGAGAAGATGGACAAAGCTAAAGCTGAACTGGACAACCTGGTAGATTTACTTTCACAAGAGCTGCAAGATCAAGAAGAGAGCCTAGAAGAGTGGATAGATATGAAAAAGATTAAGATAAAGAATCTAATCACCATTGGGGTTATTACAAATAGGGAATCATATCTTAAGACCAAGGAGACTCTGGCTCATCGCATCCACATAATAAAAGGTCTACTTGAAGATCTGTGTCAAGCCTGAGAAGCCAGTGAAGATAGTGATGTCACACTTCTACACTAGCTAGAAGAACTTCCATGCACCCTAATAGGGGAAGATCATAAGTTTCTCTCAGCAGAGGAAATGGTAAGTTCCTTTGAAGAGATGGTCTAAAGAAAATTTGAAGAGGAGGCACCCTCAGTGCTTTCAATGGATAATCTATATGATCAACATTCAACTTTAGAAAACCTGAAAGATAATCTGGACAAGCATGAAAAGGCAATAAAGGCGGTAAAGGATGCAATTCTTCGGGCCCGCACCATTTCAAAAAACATAGCAAAACCAGATGCATGTGAGATGGCAGCCATACAGGCTATGTACCAGAATTTTCTGAAGAAGAATGATGGAGGAAGCTAGCGCCTTAGTTTATTTTTCCTGTATATGATATGTAATTTGAATTTTGTTTCGGACATTTTCATGTGTAATTTTCCAAAATGTAATTACATGTGAGACAATGGAAGTCCCAAGTCAAATAGGACTCTTTTGTTGAATAAGTCAAAGTAGTTGTAAATTTCCTATTTTTGCTCCAGGCTCCTCCCTATAAAGAAAGAGGGCCTCTATTGTAAATATGATTTTTTTTCTATTGTAAGAAAACTCTGGCAAATTGAAAAACAAATCAAGACTTTGTGCTTTTTTGTGAGAATCAATTATCAAATATTTATCAATACAAGAAAGCAAGTTCAATTCCAATCTTTGTCTTGGGATTATTTGTGTTATGATAGAATTGTTCTTATGTCTTTCTATCATTATCTTCTTTGGTAATAATTGAAGTGTGGAGATTGTTTCAAGTGATTAAAGAGCATTCTTATTTTGACTGTGATAGACTTTGTGTTATCAAAGCATTTGTGAGGATTGTGTTTATGTTTGTGAGAATAAGATAGCTTGAAGCAAGTTGTTATATTCAATCTACTTTTATCATCTTGGAGAAGAGTGAAGACTTTGAGCTGCATTCAACTTCAAATAGTTCTATTTGCAATTAGTAACTGAGGCAACAAAAAACTTTGTGTTTTTGTGGTTTTGTAATAGTTTATAAGTTCTTTATCATCATCTTGAAGTATAAGCATCTATTCTAAAAAAGAGAATGAGATGAAATGGAACCACCACAATATAGTGTTTAGTGTACATAAGTTTCATAAGTTATTTGTTTGTAATAGTTAAGCAACTAGAGGGAACCTCCCCTTGCTGAGAGGAGAGACTTTGTCTCATCATAGTTGTGGCTGATATACCCATTTTGCCGTTAGTGAGTTAACGACAAAATATTCATCCTATAGTTTTTTGGTGACTCTACTGGGGAAGGAACGTGTAACTTGAAGCCTCACGCTCCAAGTTGAAGCATTTTTAGTTCTTTTCCATTCTTGCAAAATTTTGTTGAGTATACTACATTCTGGCAGATTCATGGTATACAAGAAGCAAGAGAGCTCAAGGTATTATTGATCTTGTATTTGAATTGATGTAACAAAATAATTTTGGTCTTTTGCCTCTACGACATCGTCTTCAGCGAACCAGGAGTTTTCCTCCTACAAACGCCAGGTCTCCAATACCAGGTGAAGCTTCTAGTTCTAGTGCTAGCAGAGTTTTGTCTTTCCATACTCCACAAAGGTTTGTCATCCCGCCTTTTAATCAGCGCATCATGGCAGCCCAAGGCCCTTGGGGTAACACTTTTGGTCCTCTAAATTTAACCCCACCATTGCATGAACTACCTCATAGTTCAAGAAAGAATTTTCCCAAGTTCTATGGTGATGGGAAAGTTCACCCTGATGAACACATTGCAGGTTTCTGCATAGTCTGTGGTGTGATAGGTGTTGAGCATGAAGATGTAATAGTAAGGCTTTTTGTCAAAACACTGCTAGGTGCTACTGCAGATTGGTTTTATCATCTTCAAGCTCAAACTATAACCAACTGGAACACTCTCAAAACCAAGTTTGAGGCTAGGTTCAAACCTACAGAAGATGCACATGCCTTATTGGCTCAGCTTACACAAATGAAGAAAGAGCCTCATGAACCTATGCGAGACTTGATCGCTAAGTTCAATAAGTTGAGAAACAGGATTCCTGCAAACGCTCAGCCAACAATGGAGAATCTTAAGTGTTTCTTTATCAATACTCAACTTCCTGAAGTGAGTTTTCTGTTAAGGCGGGCTGGTCCTGCAGATCTTCCTGCAGCTCAGATATTGGCTACTGAAGTTGAAGATGATCTTATCCTTGCAGGTAAGATAAGAAGAGATTCTAATAGAAATAAAAGTTCCTCTTCTGCTGAGAATTCTTCCACAAGCACCATGGATCCTATGGTGCAAAAATTAGCAAATGAATTGCTAGCTCTGAAAAGGCAAATGTCTCAAGGTATGACTGCCCCTCCTTCTTATTAGGATATACCAAGGAGGACATTTCCAAACAATTCATATCAAGGCAATGCTGCTAAAAATCAAGGACAACAAAATCGTCTTCCACCTACACAGGGGAAGCTTGCCATTGAAGCAGTGCCAGTCAACTCAGTAGTTGGCTATTATGAAGCCAAACATGATCATTCTTTCCAACCTGAGTTGGACCAAGAGAATGATGCTAATCTCTTTGCAGAAGGAGAAGATGAATTAGCTAGCGACTCTACCATTGGCTTTCTGAATTACCAAGATGAAGTCGAAAAAGAAGGAGAAGCGTATGATGGAGCATATGCTGTGTTTACTAGGTCCCAAAATCAGCCAAATCAGCAAGTTGATAAGGGAAAAGAAAGAGAAGAACCTCAACCAGTGATCTCAATTGCTAAACAAGGAACTCCGCTACCTTTCCAATCAAAGGACCCAGTGGGCAATAAGCAAGTAAGTACGTCTAACAATCCTGTACCTTTTGCTTCTGTCCCTCAGACCAGTACTACCTCAAATAAAAATTAGAATGATGGATTTCCTTCCTCTGTTTCTAGCTCATTCCAATTATTTGATATAATAGATCATGCTAGGAAGACCAAAATCCAAATGTCTGAAGTTGAGTATTTACAAGCTAATCCTGAACAGTTTGATAGGTTAGCTAAATACGTCAAAAACAAGACCGTCCCTACAGGGTAAGATTTTCCAAAAGTTGTCCATGATTCCTCAAAAAGCAAACCTACCCAAAATAATCTTGTCACAACTCCCTTTGTCACTTCTAGAAAAAATAGAACCTTTCTATGTTTCTTTATTGGTAAATGGTCATAAGTTGAGTAATTGCATAATAGATTCTGGAGCCTCTGATAATGTTATGCCAGCCAAAGTAGCAGACTCCCTTGGCCTCACCTTAACTAAGACTTTTGGGAGATGTTTCTCTATGGAAAACAAGCAAGTACCATTATTGGGTTAAATCAAAGATGCCTAATTTGCATTTGCAGCCTTTCCAGATAAGAGGATTAAAATGACAGTCCTAGTAGCTGATGTTCCAGCTTCCTATGGTATTCTACTTGGGCGTAATTTTTGCAAGGACGTAGGTGGGGAGTTGAACATGGAGCTATCTGAAGCAAGGATACCTGTTAAAGGTGTCATGTAGAAGTTGCTTCCTGAGAAGGAGGCAAAATATATTGTTACCCAAACGGCAAATCCTAAAGCTCAAATTTTGTTTGAGTCCTCAGGAATGGGTAATTATTTCCTGTCTACTAAAGATGTTTCTAGTTCATCAGATGAGAGTACATCAGGTGAGAGCTCAGATAATTCAGACAGAGAATCATAAGAGTTTTCAAATGAAAGTTCAAGTGAATGTATAGTAATGCCAGATTCTTCCCTCACTGATGAAGAGGAATCTTCTGATCAAAGAAATTCCAAAAAAATCAAATTCTAATGAGGTCTAGATTTTAGAATTTGATGGCAGTTGTTCTTCTACCGGTTCCGGGGCCGGAGTTGTTTTGATATCCCCACAAGGTGATATTTTCCCTTTTTCATACAAGTTACAATTTGACAATACCAACAACACCGCTAAATACGAGTCATTGTTGCTCGGATTGGAAGCTGCTCATGCTAGGGGTGTTAAAATTCTTCATGCTCAAGGAGATTCCAAATTAGTGGTTTGTCAAGTGAGAAATTTGTACCAAACCAAAAATGAAAGATTAAGACACTATCGCAATCGTGTATGGGATTGCATTGGAGGTTTTGATGCTTTCAATATTTCTGTGATGCCAAGGGAGTTTAATGGTCGTGTAGATTCATTGGTTGTTTCCGCTACTCTCATGGTTCCTCATAAAGATTTCAAAGGAAAAAAGTACACTATTGAGCTGGTCTTGCGACCAAGTGTACCTGATAATGCTGACCATTGGCAGGTGTTTAATGGTGATAACCAAATCATTGCTTTCTTGGAAAAGATGGATAGCTTTGATGAACTCTATTTTGAAGGCAGTGAATCTCCACTACGGGAATATGTTTCCGAGATAGATTCACAAACTGGTGAAGAGTTTCTTCAATTGAAAGGGAATAAGATTCCAAAAGGTTTGGTTTCCCTTGAGAAGTTATTTGATAAGCATGACAGGTATATCAAGCAGCAGCAACAACAAGATTCAAGTTCCTCTATGGAATTTGAGCAGGTAAATTTGAGTTCGGAGTCTGATCCCAAAATGGTCAATATTGGGAAATGTTGCATTGTCGATGAAAAGTTCAAATTCATCACACTCCTTCTCCATTACATTAATGTCTTGGCGTACTCCTATGACGACCTGAAGTCCTTCAGGCTAAAGGAAATTTAGCATGAAATTCCCCTCAAAGCTGGATCGTTGCCTCACAAATAGAAGCAGAGGCAATACAACCCTAAATTATCAGGTACTATCCTCTCTGAGATTTAAAAGATGTTGAATGCCAGGATAATTTTTCCAATTCATCATTCCACTTGGATCGCGAACATAGTTCCCGTAAGGAAGAAGAACGGAGAAATCTGTATCTATGTTGATTTCAGGAATCTCAACTAGTCTTCCCTAAAAGATAATTACCCCTTACCCATCATGGATCAAGTATTACAAATAGTAACTGGTTCAGAAATGCTGTCTATGTTAGATGATTTTTCAGGGTATAATCAAGTGGAGGTCAATGAAGTAGATTAGTTCAAAACTGCTTTCACAACACCATGGGGCAGGTTTGCATATCGCAGGATGCCTTTTGGTCTGATCAATGCTGGCACCACATTCTAGAGAGCAATGGACCTTGCCTTCAGAGACGAGATGGGGAAGTTCATCGTGGTGTATCTTGATGACTTGACTATTTTTTCCAAACACTGTCATGATCATGCGCACCATTTACGACAAGTGCTGGAACACTGTCGGCAAAATGGTATCTCTCTCAACCCTAATAAGTTAGTTTTTTGGGTCACAAAAGGTAAACTTCTCAGACACATTGTATCCCGAGAAGGCACTAAAATTGACTCGGAAAGAGTCAAATCTATTCAAAGTCTTACTCTTCCTGCTAGTAAGACTGCAGTTCATTCTTTCTTTGGAAAGGTGAATTTTCTACAAAGGTTCATTCCTGAATTTGCAGAGAAAACCCATCACATTGTCAACATGATGAAGGTAAGGCTACTTTCCGTTGGATTGCGGAAGGCAAAGCAACATTTGAGGATATCAAGAGGGCTATTGCTCATGCTCTAGTCCTTGTTTGTCCTGACTATACCAAAGATTTCATAGTTTACAGCTACGCTTCAGAACATACACTTTCAGCTATTCTGGTTCAGCAGAATGAAGAAAGTGTGGAATCCCCCATATCATTTATGAGTTGTCCTCTCAAAGCTCATGAATTGAAGTATTCAAATATGGAAAAGCATGCTTATGCCGTGGTCAAAGTGGTGAAGCATTTCAGGTTCTATATCCTGAATTCACACATTGTTGTTTTAGTGCCTGATACAACAGTCAAGTCTATTCTGACTCAACAGGAGTTCAGAAAAAAGAGAGGTAATTGGATTGCTAAGATCCAAGAGTTTGATCTTGATATCAAACCTACTAAGCTTGTGTGTGGAAAAGGTTTGTGTCAATTGATCACTGATAACGTACCAAAAGAGACAGGGGACGAAGAAGAAGTTGAGGATACACCAACTATTGTTTTTGTCACTACTACTGATGAGTGGTATTCAAATATCGCTCATTTTCTCACCTATGGTGAGTGTCCTACTCATTTGTCTTATAAGGAGAAAAGAACTGTTAAGTTGAAGGCAGCTAACTATGTCTTATGGGATAATGGTTTGTACAAAAGAAGCCTTGATGGGGTATTTCTCTGTTGCGTGGATAAAGCACAACAAAGTAGACTTTTGGAGTCTTTCCACAATCTGGCTTGTGGAAGACATTTTTCTGCACCTGTGATAGCTCACAAGATTCTGTGAGCTAGATACTATTGGCCCACACTATTTCAAGATGCGTACAATTGGGTGTGTAGGTGTGAGTTGTGTCAACAGTTTGTTGGGAAACCTAAGTTGGCCGCACTACCTCTCAAGCCAGTGGTGATCGAAGAACCTTTTCAGCAATGGGGCATTGACTTCATTGGCACTGTGAACCCACCATCAAGTGTGGGACACAACTATGTTCTCACCGCGACAGATTATTTTACCAAGTGGGTGGAAGCCATCCCAATCAAACATGCTACTTCTGAAGTGGTATGTAATTTCCTCAAGGAAAACATTATTTCCAAGTTTGGAGTTCCAAACAAGATTGTAGCAGACAATGCTACTTGTTTTTCTTCCCATGAGATTACCGACTTTTGCTACGAGCATGGGATCATTCTTTCCCACTCTTCAGACTATTATCCGCAAGGAAATGGTCAAGCAGAATCAAGTAATAAGATTTTGGTTACTATTATCAAGAAACTGGTAGATGAGAATCAGAGAATTTGACATAAAGCGTTGTTTGATGCTTTATGGGCATATAGGATTACCCCCAAAAGGGTGATAGGTATGTCACCATTTCAGCTTCTATATGGTTTGAATGCGGAGATACCGATTACCTTGGAATTGCCAGCACTGAAGTTGGTAAAGGCATTGGAAGATAGAACTTTTGATAGTTCTATTGATAAACAGATTATGTATCTAACTGAACCTGAGGAGCAGCGAACTATGGTAGTGGATCATATTGTTGAGCACCAAAGTTAGGTAAATAAACTCTTTGACAAGAAGGAAAGGACTCGTGAGTTTCAGATTGGAGATCAAGTCTTGTTGTGGGACAATAGGAGAGAACCAAAGGGAATGCATGGAAAATTTGATTCCTTGTGGAGGGGTCCATTCACTATTCATCAATTCTGTGGTGAAAATAGTTTCTTGCTGGAGTATCAGGATGGAACGCCATTCTTGCTGCCTCACAGTGGGCAACATCTGAAGCACTTCAATCCTTGAAGTATCAGATATGTTCATTTGTACATTTGTATAGTTGTGTGTTTTTATTTTTGTGTTTTTGTTTAGTCTTTTGTGTCTTTTTCTTTTGGTAGCTTGACTCTATAGCCCAATGGCATGGATGAAGGCACTTAGAGACTGGATTCTTCTCTCTTCGATCATTTCAAAGTTTGATTGATGGAAGTTCCCTAGTTAGAGCCAGCTATTGTCCTCAGAAATTAGCTACGCTCATTTCGTAGGATGACCCCTACGAAGCTTGTCCGTTTCGTAGCCTACAACTCTAAGCACATTTTTCAAGGCAAAATTTTGCCCTCACACATTATCTTCTAACTCTCAGAGTTCATTTCGAGCATCTCCTCATTTTGGTTTTTCAACGTTTATGAAATTTGAATGATTAAGCAAACTCGTTAAATCGATATGTTTGATTGTAAAAGAGTTAGAAGATTTTAAGTGTAACATGCATAAGCTATCATAATATCCACCATTACATGTTTAAGCCTCTCTGTTTTAGCATGCAGGGGCGGCGATTTTTGCCGCTCATGCATGTTTGTGTTGATTTAACCCAATATGCAGGGGTGGCAAAAATTGCCGCCCATGCATACTACCCTTGATGTATTTTCGAGCGGTAATTAACACCGCTGGTGCCTCTTTAAATTATCGCCAGTTAAACTCATGTGCATTTATTACATTTCCAGTTTTTGATTTAGGGGCTTTTTAAGTCATTTTTAAAAATCTTTTATTTACTGTCTTTCTTTTGTATTATCATTTGCGTCCAAGTTGACACCACGGAAGTGAATCCGAAAGAAACTATCACGTTTTAGGTTTTCATTATTGGCACTTCTTCTTCCTGGTAAGTTCGCCATTGTTTCATAGTTTAGTTTTCGTCTTTCATTTTTATATTTGCATGACAAAATCCTAATCTTACGTAAACACTAAAAGCATTTTCATTTTCTCTTCTCTGTATGAGTTGCTTTTTGGATTAGGGTTTTTCGTTTTCCTTGTCATTGTCTTTGAACTCACCTAGGGTTCATGTCGTTTCGTTTGTTATTTCACCTATGTGTGGACGATGGTTTAACCTCGCCAAACACCAAAATCACCTCTGCGTAAACCTTTGTATGCATGCATGCGATGTCGGCATTTTTCGTCGCTTTACCAAGTCTCCACATGTATGCGAATTGATGTGAAGTTGGCGATTTCACCGCTTAAAACTTTTTAAAAGTTTATCAAACACCGGGTGTATGGGCGGCAAAATCCGCCGCCCTTACACAGAAGATTGAGATGCCAGCTTGCATAAGCAGTGAAGACACCCACCCAAACACATTTAAATTTCCCCAGCATGCAATGTCGGTGTTTTTCGCCGCTTTAACACACATCTTTCCAAGAAACTACATGTAATAGCGGTGTTTTTCGCCGACTATACATGATAATCAAAACTTTTCCCAAACACATGCACAAGCAGCGAAAACACCCACTTTTACACATGCAAATATTCCCATATGCAGGAGCAGTCATTTTGACCGCTCATGCATATTTTCCTGAATCCTTCTCAACACTGGGAAAATTCACCTTTCAATGCCTGTTCACCCGCTTTCACCTTTGCCTCGATTTGCGCACACTCAAGCCCTTCAACGCATGCTTTCCTGTCCATGATCATCGGATCGCGGTTATCCCAGTTTATCCATTTCTCCCCTAACTACGAGATCATGGCCTTTTGCAGTTCTCAACCATTGTTTGTGGTAGATATCAATTTTAGAGTTCTCTTCGGAGCTGATGTCAGAGCCATCTCCATCGAAAGCCAAAATCATGAAGTACAAATACCAAGGTGTCTTTCCGGTGACAAAAGTGCAGTCAACTATTGATGAAATCAAAGATACAGAAATTAGACATGTGGACATGTGGACATGGCAGAATTTGTGGAAAGGACAAAACAGACAAATCCTTCTAAGCCTATGCAAAAGATCATCAACAACAATATTCATTTGGTTGCATCATTTCCAGTTTTTGCACACAGTCCTGAGTTTGTTCTTTAGGTAGCTAGCCATTACAATAGAGATACTAGAGTTGTAATAGACTCTCAGGGGAATGTAATCATGAGATTAGATGCAGAATTCCTCAACAAAATCTTCATGTGTCCACCCATTGAAAATATTGGACGAATTGACTTTGCTCAAGGGCAATAGGATTATGATAAAGATGTGGAAGCTTCCAGAAGGTATATCAACAACAAATGGTTGAAAATTCCTAGAAGTAATTTGACGAGATGGCCAAAGGATCTTCCTAGGAGTGACTTTGTTGAAGAAGTTTGTGATTTGATCACTCTTTTGAGTCGCATCAAAGGACTCCCCTCTTTTTCCAAGTTCCAAGAGTGGATATACACTTACATCAAGGTGATTCTGCGACGTACTCAGAGAATATTCTGGGGAGAACAGATCAGTAATGCATTGCACGAGCAACTGGTAAAGGTCAATACAACATTCAAATTCTATATGACCTCAAATCTTGTATATGCTGCTGCAAGCATGAGAAGATTTCCAGGTTTGACTCAGGTAGGAGACAAGAGATTGATCCTTGTATATGAGTATTACCCTCAAATAACTCTGAAGGATCAATTCATCATTTCTGAAGGGTCAATGATGCATTCTTTTCCGTATTCATGTGCTTATGGGATAGTGAACTTGTTCAGAAAAGGGTCTCTGATGAAGCTTGGCAGATTGTGAATTCTTTTGGTTGTTTGTTCTTGCAATTCCCCACTTTTACATATCTTAGGGTAGGATATTATCTTGGTTACCCTTATATTCTTCCACAGTATCCTAGTGACCGTATTGTTCTTATGGAGCTACGCAGACAGTTGATTGTGGTGCACAATAAACAGATGGAATTGAAGAAGTCAGGGATAAAGTTCCCTGTTGAGATTGGAAGGTATTCAGTTCAATCAACTAATAAAGCAAAAATAGTTGATTATGAATTAAAGTTGGTTACTATGAGAACATACAAGAAAAGAGACCATTTTGACTTCAAAAGAGTTCAAGATAAGATCAAAAGGAAATCAACCTTTCATATACCAATGGTTTAAGCTATTTGGGTTGATCTCAGGACACAGAACGAGATCAGAAAGCTAGACTACTGTAGACTTCATCTGAGTCAGATTGAAGAGCTGGGCCTCGCTGATATTCCTGATGGAATGGAGGATGATGGGGATGTCCTAGATCCCAAGTATAACACAGAAAATGTTGAAGCTTCACCTCTCCCAGAGGTGAAATGGTCAGTCAAAGAAGAAACATCCATCAGGAAAAGGTTTCAACCAATACTGGCTAACACCAATGTATGGTTGGAAAGTAAAGGGGTTAAATTGAAGGATTTCCTCACTGGGTCAGAAACTGAAACACAGGAGTAGATAGGCAAGAAGATAGAGAACATAACCAAAAACAAGAGTGATGCCCCTTCTTCTTCTAAGATACGCAAACCAAAGATCAAGTTTGTATCCAAAGGAGGGAAGAAGAAGGAAGTTGCAGAAACTTCCAATGCCACTGAATCAAATGTTGAGGATACTAATGTTGATCAAATGGAGATTGAAGATGTTGAGGCTGAAGAACAAAATATTCAAAAGTCTAGGGATGCTCAAAAGGCAATAGTATCTGATAAATCTGATGAAGAAGATGAAACTGAACAAGGCGAAGATGAGGATGCAAAAAAGGAGCAACTTGGTGATCCACCTCAATCTCATGAGAAAGAGCTTCCCACAAGAACACAAGTTTCTACACCTCCTCCTCATGTTCCAGTTTCTGGTAGTGTCCCAGTGATTTCAAATGTTCCTATTTCACCTATCTTTGTTGTTTCTTTTGATAATACCCCTGTTTCTATGAAAACTAGTTTTGGAACCATTTTTGATTCTTCTGGTTCCATTCCAAGTTTATCTTCTCTGTCTTTTGACATTAGTGAACAATCTATTTTAGAGAATCTTCTGGATGCTTCAGAAAAGGTTGTTGATACAGGTGTGGTTTTTACCAACACTAGTCCTATTGTGACTATCACAGGTATGAACATGGATCTGGCAAAGCAAGTGGTAGACTCATCTCTGATTGTTGGCGCTTTTGTTCTTCCCCCATGGTTATCTGCATATACTCCAAAGAGGAAGAATCAAGCTATCTCACCTGATGAGATTGATATTAAAAAGCTGTTACCTGTAAAAGCAAAGACTCAGAAGAAGAAGCCTAAGACTCTTTCTAGGCTTGTTAATGAGAAATGAATCAAATACGCCGAAATTGCTAAACCACCTGAAGATGCCACCATTGATAATTTTGACATGAGTGATTATGTCATTTCAAGGGTTGAGTTAGGCAAGTTAACTCATGAGGGTATAAAGGTAGATTTTCAAACTACTGCCAGCACTTTACTTGAAAAGTATGATGAGGTCAAAAAAGAAAAAGAACACTATAAGGCCAAAGCAGAACAACATGCTGTTGTTCTTCAAAAGATAGTAAAGTCATCAGAAATAGTAGAACCCATAGCAGTGACGGTAGAAGATCCCCTGATTCAGAAGGTTGAAAAAGCACAAGCCAGGGGAAGGGTGGTACGAGATATAGTGGAATGCCTATTAGCTCAAGGGCAGATCCTACTAAAAACCACTGTGGAAAGGAAAGAGAAGATGGACAAAGCTAAAGCTGAGCTGGACAACCTGGTAGATTTACTTTCACAAGAGCTGCAAGATCAAGAAGAGAGCCTAGAAGAGTGGATAGATATGAAAAAGATTAAGATAAAGAATCTGATCACCATTGGGGTCATTACAAACAGGGAATCATATCTTAAGACCAAAGAGACTCTGGCTCATCGCATCCACATAATAAAAGGTCTACTTGAAGATCTGTGTCAATCCTGAGAAGCCAGTGAAGATAGTGATGTCACACTTCTACACCGGCTAGAAGAACTTCCATGCACCCTAATAGGGGAAGATCATAAGTTTCTCTCAGCAGAGGAAATGGTAATTTCCTTTGAAGAGATGGTCCAAAGAAAATTTGAAGAGGAGGCGCCCTCAGTGCTTTCAATGGATATTCTATATGATCAACATTCAACTTTAGAAAACCTGAAAGATAATCTGGACAAGCATGAAAAGGCAATAAAGGCGGTAAAGGATGCAATTCTTTAGGTCCGCACCATTTCAGAAAACACAGCAAAACCATATGCATGTGAGATGGCAGCCATATAGGCTATGTACCAGAATTTTCTGAAGAAGAATGACAGAGGAAGCTAGCGCCTTAGTTTATTTTTCCTGTATATGATATGTAATTTGAATTTTGTTTCAGACATTTTCACGTGTAATTTTCCAAAATGTAATTACATGTGAGACAATGGAAGTCCCAAGCCAAATAGGACTCTTTTGTTGAATAAGTCAAAGTAGTTGTAAATTTCCTATTTTTACTCCAGGCTCCTCCCTATAAATAAAGAGGGCCTCTATTGTAAATATGATCTTTTTTCTATGGTAAGAAAACTCTGGCAAATTGAAAAACAAATCAAGACTTTGTGCTTCTTTGTGAGAATCAATTATCAAATATTTATCAATACAAGAAAGCAAGTTCAATTCCAATCTTTGTCTTGGGATTATTTGTGTTATGATAGCATTGTTCTTACGTCTTTCTATCATAATCTTCTTTGGTAATAATTGAAGTGTGGAGGTTGTTTCAAGTGATTAAAGAGAATTCTTAATTTGATTGTGATAGACTTTGTGTTATCAAATCATTTGTGAGGATTGTGTTTATGTTTGTGAGAGTAAGATAGCTTGAAGACTTTGTGCTGCAAGTTGTTATATTCAATCTACTTTTATCATCTTGGAGAAGAGTGAAGACTTTG
This sequence comes from Cunninghamia lanceolata, assembly GCA_027924645.1. Lineage (NCBI taxonomy): Eukaryota > Viridiplantae > Streptophyta > Pinopsida > Cupressales > Cupressaceae > Cunninghamia > Cunninghamia lanceolata. The sequence goes on from BSBN01000931.1 coordinate 2,990,155, forward strand.
AGCTGCATTCAACTTCAAATAGTTCTATTTGCAATTAGTAACTGAGGCAACAAGTTTTTTTTTGTTTCTGTGGTTTTGTAAATAGTTTATAAGTTCTTTATCATCATCTTGAAGTATAAGCATCTATTCTAAAAAAAGAGAATGAGATGAAATGGAACCACCACAAATATAGTGTTTAGTGTACATAAGTTTCATAAGTTATTTGTTTGTAATAGTTAAGCAACTAGAGGGAACCTCCCCTTGCTGAGAGGAGAGACTTTGTCTCATCATAGCTGTGGCTGATATACCCATTTTACCGTTAGTGAGTTAACGACAAAATATTCACCCAATAGACTATCCTCTAGATTATAGTATACTTGAGTCAAGTCTTTGATTTTCTCTAGAAATGATAAATGAGGATGTGCGGATCTGAGAATATATGTATAATGATGTATGCGTTCTTTCCTAAGAGTTTCAAATGTTTTGGTGTACCACAATGCGACATCTCAATTTTTGATGTGTTACAATATGCTTAGGATGCTCTATCCTCATCAGTTTAGTATGTTCCTTGTCTTGCGAATGCATGTATTGATTAGATAATTCAGTAAAATGGTGTATGAATGGTGTTGAGAAGGAACAATATTGAAAATCTAGTCTGCATAATGATTTTGGCTTCTCCTTGATGGTGTGAAGATGGACAATTAGCAGTAGTAGTGTTGGTTGAGCCGACAACTTGGTTTCCTTCATATGCAGTGGATCTTGACCAGTTATTTTTGCATTTAAGGATGTGTTGTGATATGTTTTGGGTCCCATTGTGATGTGTGGTGATCCGCAACCTATTTTCTTTTCATATTGAATATGTTTGATGCCGACTCATGGAGAATTACACGTTTCATCTAAAGGTCTTTCTAGTGTCAACCTAATAGAATAACAAATTCATTTACGGGATGCATGTGTGTGAGTAAATGTGAAAGAATAGAATGACCATCTTGAAGTGTGTGAAGTCGGTATGATGGAGTAATTATGCAGAAAAGAGGACTACAATATCAACATAAGTTAGATGCTTCTTTCATAGCAGTTCATAGTTATGTTATCATTGTATGTCTTTGTAGCAGTGAGATTTCTTTAGGGAGTTGTAGATTCTTTGGGTTGTAGCCCTAAAACAAAGTCTGCATGGGGTTGTAGCTTCCTTGGGTTGTATCCCTAAAACAATGTTGTAAACTTTTATAATAGTGAGCATTATATTGTGAGTTAACACTCACCGTGGTTTTTCCCAATTTTGGGTTTTCCATGTAAAAATCTTTGTGTCATTGTGTTGATGAATGTGTTGCATGTTTTACTTTTTATTCTCTAAGTAAACGAATCTGATCTACAAATGAAGGAGTTAAGTTTTAGTATATGCCTATTCACCCCCCCTCTCAGCATTTCTATGTTTTCAACAATTGGTATCAGAGCGAAGTGTCTTTGAGAAGACTAACAACTAAGGTAGATCCTGCACCTGAACACATGGAATATGAAGCTATGGATAATGATGTATTTATTCCAGAACTAGACCTTGAAGCAATGGAACCTTAAGGCTGGGACTTAAGTCTAGATGAGTTAGACCTTAAAGGAGAACTCTGGTTAGCACTTGAAGATCTGGATAAAGCTAGAGAATTAAACCAAGAATATGAGGACATGCTTGAAGAATCAAAAGAGACAATTGTGAAATTAAAAACAAAAGCTAAAGAATCAAAAGAAGAAATTGGGAAACCGAAAGCTCAAATAGAAGGAGATAAAGGAGGTGACATTAAACTCAAGGAGGTAGAAGATATGATCTCTAATTTGAAAGTCATGGTTGAAGAAGGAAAGAGGATTGAAGATTGCCTAAATATGAAGCTCAATGAGAAAGCAGACAAATGTTCAAAACTTGAGGAAGAAGTTGTCACTCTGAGGCAAGAACTAAAAAAAGCAAAAGAACAAATTGATAGAGGATTAAAGCTAAAAGGAGGTTATCAAATTCTTGATGAATCGATCAATTCTCAAAAGCCATCAAAAGAAAAATCTGGTCTTGCTTTTAAAAAGGGAAAAAGTCCTATAATTACTACATCCACAAACTTGTATGATAACTTCAAAGCAGAAGGAAAGTCTAAAACAAAGGAAGAAAAAGCCCGCACTGAAGATCCTAAGAAGATTATCTCTGGAGATGCAAAAGAAGAAGGTTTCACTCCTGTTCAGAGATAAAGAAAGAACAACAACAATAAGAATTTCAGAAAGACTGCTCCTACCTGGTATCCTCAAGCTTTCAATGGTAATTTCTATGCTTGTAATAAGTTTGTTCACAAGGTTGTTGAATATAGAAGCAAGATGAATCAAATTTCATTTAGGCCTCCTAGGTATAATGCAGTGAACTATCATGGTCAGTGTCATGCTTCCAGCAAGGTTAATCATAAGTCTAGTGGATACATAAGCAAAATGATGAGGAATGGTTTCATGAACAAGAACATGCTAGGACCTCTCAGTTCTTCTATGGTTATTGTTACACATGTAACAAGTATGGTCATAAGGCTGCTGATTGTAGATCTAATGTAAGAAGAGGTGATTATGCTCTGCAGTCCAATACCACCCGCTACAAGTGCAATAAATTAGGACACATTGCAAGGTTCTGTAGGGGAAAGAGTGTAAGGTCCTCTGCTCCTCAAAAGAAGGTTGATATTGCTCTACAAAAGAAGGAAATGAATAGGACATGGAGGAAGAAGGAAGAAAATGAAGTAAATGAAGGATCTGCCACAATAATGGGTTACACTTTCTGGGACATCCTGATTTTTGCTGAAATCACATATTTTTAGAAAATATAATGATTTAAGCCTTGAAAGGTTCCATTTAAAGGATTTTAATTGAAGAGGGTTTGATCAAACCCCCTTAGATTCGAACCCCCTTGGATAGAACCCTGCTAGTTTTAAACCATACCTATAATGGAGTCTCCTCTACACCTATCAAAATGCTGATAAAAAACTAATTTTGATTTATATTTTGAGGGATCAAATGAATTCATTTAAAATTTATGCTTTGTAAGTATGTAGTCCTTATTATAAGCTTCCTAAAAAATATAATTTTAAATACATTTAATTTGATTATTATATTTATTTTTTATTTCGTGTGAATGTATGTTTTTCACTGAACATCAAGTTCTCTATTCTACACACATGGAAAATTAGTAAATTACTGAAAAAAATTCTAAAAAATATTTATGCACTAGGTATTGATGTCCTTGTTTCAACAAAAGAAGAAAAAAAATTGAATTTCGATACATACAGAAAAAGTTATGTTTTACGGAATATGCCTATATCTAAATTATAATTGGTTTGACTTCAAAAATTAATTAAAAAATATATATTCAGCAAAACATTATGAAACCAAATGCATACACTATATATCGGTGGTACTAATCTAAATTAAAAAGAATCAGAATTTTATCCTTTGTAGAAAAAAAGTTATGTGCTACGCAATACACATCATTTTAAAAAAATGTTGTTTACTATTAAAAACCAGTTATCAAAGGAGATGCAAAAAAAATTACAATTTAACTCCAATTTTAAAAAAAAAATATATTTAGAATCTACAAACAAAATCTCACAAATCACTAGTTCGCATCATCTTCAAATTCCTAATGGTTTAGCGGCTATACGTGTCAGAACGTGAAGATTTAGTTCAAAATATTGATTTCAATGTCAAGTTTAGCCAAAAAGTGTAACCCATTATTGTGGGATGAATGTGGATCCTCTAGAAACTAAAAGAGAGGAAGTATTGGTTCAAGGGGAGTTATAAATGCAAACATTTTCAAACCTTTGAATGCACAAGATGCTAAAATCTTTAACATAATGGCTAAAAATGACAGATATGTTTGGTTGATGGTATAATGATATTTGATCAAATTTTTGGAGCAAATGGACTCTTTGCGGAGGATTGTTGAATAATCATAGACTTGTTTCTACATAATAAAAAGGTGATTGGGTCAAGAATAGAGAATGCAATTAATGCGGAGTAGTCACGGTTGGTAAGAAGACTATTTAGGTGATACTTGATCATTTTGATCTCACTTGAACAAATTCAAGAATGTTTTAGAGCCAAGGAAGTGTAGAAGGTTTTCAATAGAAGCTTTTGTGCAAACCCTATCAACAACATTATCATGTATTTCTCATATTCCCTGGTTAAACCCTAGTTTTCTGAAGGTATTATCATGGCAACACCAGTAGTGATTGATGTTGTGGAAAAGTCGAGGCCAAAATTCAAAAAGCATACATACAAATCCACCGAGACCGATAAGGAAGGTGCATTCTCTCATGTTCCCACCAATGTACCACATACAAAGGACGTCTAGATATACATTAATTCATAGCTAGATGAGTATGATCACTTGAAGCCAGAACAATTTAGGAATGAACATTTGCTAGGTGATGACTTTCAATTGAAGGTAGAGTTTACAAATGTTGAGGCAAAACGGTTAGACATATGGAAAGGTTTCCCCAACTTCCTCTATGAAAAAGATTGGGTCAGGTTTACATTAAGCCGAATCCATGAGGATTTCTTTTGCCTAGACCAACCTCACATGATCACAAAGGAAGCAATCAGAGCAGTGACCAAAATGTACTCCTTCGAACCAGTGCCTATACTGAAAGCGGTGAAGAATGAGGAAGTGATGAGACTTACTGGAGCAAAATTTGATAAGATAACACTAACAGTGGATGATATCACTGATCTAGGGGTTTGGTATGCCACTATGGGCATTTCCTACAAAGTATACTACACAAAAAAAGAGGGGACTACTACTGCTACTGCCATCTACACTACCCATCAAATGGTGAAAGAAGGAAAGGACTATGACCTCTATGAGCTCTTGCGACAACAGTTGGTGGACAATTTGAAGAGAACCAAGGAAACAAAGTACAAATTCTGGTATGGTTCTTTAATCATTTGCTTTATGTTCTATTTCCTGAGGGAATTACCTTCAATGAAGGGTATGGTTTGGAAAAGTGATACCCCTATTGCACACCAAATTAAGGACTATATGCATAGTTTCTCTGATCATAAACATTGTGACACATTATTTTGGGGATTCTTCAAAACTTTTCAAAATGATATGCATATGAGGGAAATGATACCAGGAAAAGTAGTAGAAAAATATAAGAATGACATAACCTTCATGGTGGACAAAGACAATTGCTATATGGAGGCTATAGAGCCCAGAACATTCTGGATAACCACCCTGCCATATGAAGTGTCTGAACATGATTTGATTGGTTATGCTGACATGTTACTCAAAAAGTGATAGCTTGGTTTCATTCTCTAATGGTCTAATACCACTTGATGGATTAAAGTTTCACACTTTCACAAATCACACTCAGCTTTCCCAAGCATCTAAATAGATTTTTTTACAACTTGTTGTCCAAAAGGTGACAGGAACTATCTTGGAAAACACTATTGACAGGCTATCGACACTATAAATTTAAGTTTAGTTTAAGAAAGCTACAGGAGCTGTCATCACTAAATCTACAGAAACATAATGAACAAGAATTTAATATTTCATTCCATTCAGCCAAATCAACCACTATTACAAAACATCACAAACTATGCAAAATCACATCCACACATTGTATCGATCCACATGCTGGACCGTCAATCCCTATCTGCTTTATTCTGCTTCTTAACCTCGTCGGCCTCTAATGGGCCTTTATCTCCTTTGCTTGGTCTCAACTATTTGGCTTTTAGCCACATTTGATTTCTTCTTATCGGCCTCGTCTATTCTTTTCTCCCTCACCATGCTTACCAATCACAATCGATATCTCCTTTCTCTTGTTGTCCGTTCTCTTTTTCTCTTTTCCTTGTCTTCTGTTCTCTTTATGTGGCCTCAACTCAGCATCTGCCACTTTCTTTTCCTCTATCTCTCGCTGCTCTCTCTCTTTCATCTATCAACCTCTTCTCACGACCTCCTCCACTTGATTCGGCCTTCCTGATCTCGGCCTTCTTTATGCATATCTTCCTTTATCGACCTAATGAATTCGCCTTCTCTATTCGGCCTTCTTCTCCCTCTCTTCCCTTGCTTTCTCTTCTATGGCCTCTTTTCTATTCTTCTTGGTCATTATGTTCTGTCTGAGCAATGTCCAACGATTGGCTGCTTTTCCATTCGGCTGTTCCCACTATATTTTTCCCTCCATTAACTCTTCTTTGCCGTTACAAATAATCTTCTTGCCTTTTGATTGTTCTGTCACTACCGCGGGTGTTCGGGGTTTTCTTTCTAACTTTCATGCAATCGTTCACTTTCCAGGCTATTTTTGGACTCTGCACTTCATCGGCCATATTCAAATATTTGTCGCTTCCTTTGGCGGCCTTTCACCAACCCTCACTCATTCGGTCCGTTCATCTTTTCCACAATTGTAACTGATTCTCGTAACTGCTCCTAATGTTTGGACTCCAAGTTATCACTCCACAATTGTCCCTTCCTTATTAATTAATATTTTCTGCTATTGTTCCTATCACTATGGTGACATGAACTTCAATATCTGCTAATTTCGGCAAGGAGATAAAAATGCATTGCGACAGGAGGCCACACCAAGACACCTCCGAACCCTCAAACCAACAAAACACCACCGAAGCCCAAAATTGAAATGAAAATTCAAACCAAAAATTGGATGGAGAGTGATGCCCCTACATCAGACTCCCCAGGGAACAAAAAAATGTGCTCCTTCACATCTGTGATTTCTACAAACTTAACTCATCTTCTTTCACTTCTTCCGCAATCTTTCTGGCTCATCCGCCACATCCTTTCAACTTCGTCGGGCATCACTGAGTTCTATTCTTACATGACTGTCTGCATCACTTATGGTCCACCTCCAATCTCTAATTCTCCTTTCATCCACCCTAAACATACCATAAACAAATGGAAAAATTTCAACATAACCCATTGCATCATCAACTCTTACCATTCCTATATCATACTCAATATGTTCATCTAACATTTCTTTCAGCCACTCTTCCTCTATGGCCATTTGTTGCAACAAAATATCTTCAACCTCATGACTTACCACATTCCTCTCAAAATATCCAGTACTTATCCCTGCAACCACTTTTGGAACACTATCTTCCATCTCCTTTGCTATCCCACTTATTCTCAAACCCTCAATCTTTTCTTTCCACTCTCGCTCAATGGCTACAAATTGCCTCCATAAATCTTCTTCGGTGTTCTATGTGGCTGCTCCTTCTTCTAATTCTATTGCCGCATCATCTTCATTCTTCTTTTGTTTGCCTTCTTCCTCTGGAACTATGGCTACTCCACCATCATCCTCTTCATCTACAACTGCTCTCTTGTCCAAATCTGCATCTTCATGTTTTGAAACATATACCACTGCTGTCCTCTTTTCAGGTTCAACTTTACCAACCAAACTTTCCTCTTCTTTGGCATGCTTCTTGTTGCACTGCCTTTACTTACCTTCTTTCTTCTTCTGATATTTACTCCTCATCTCTTTCTCATCCACAATCCTCCACATTTTCATCTCATACTCATTCATTTCACTATCACTATCCAATTCCTCAACCTTGGTGTCTTCTTTACAAATTTCATTCAAAGCCTCATAACCATCATCAAACTTAGATTGCCCTTCTGACACTTTGCTTAACTCTCCCTATCTTTTTCAATAAAATAAAAAATATCATTAATTAACTCAACTTGTTTACCTTTCATTACATATGTGGCCTTTTTCAACTGCTACCACTCCAGTACCTCTATTTTCTTCTCATCGGGTTCCTTCACAGGCTCTTTGCCAACATCTTCCTTTACAACCTCCACTCTTTTATCAACATCATTTATTACAGCTCCCCTTGTCTTCCCTATTTCCATACTCTTTGCTCTCCAAACTTTGTTTGCCACACCTCTAGGCTGATCCACTTTCATTGCTGCACTTGTGCTTCTTGCCTTTTGCTTTGCAATATCTTCTCTAGGCCTCCGTGCTGGCCACTTTACCTTCAAATCTGATTGTATCTTGTTCATCTGCATAGCCTCCATTCTTTGCATTGGCTTGTTATCATAAACATAATCGAAAACAACATTCTTCCTATATTCCAACTGCTGCTCTTCATCCATCTTCCTCTTTTGCCAACATGGGACTATGTACCCATGATCCACCCATCTTCTCTTCTCATAAACTTGTCCAACTATATTCACACTTCTATTCACATGATCAAAACTAACATTGCAATCTTCATTTACAGAACAAAAATCAGTATTGCAATCTTCCCTTACCTGCTACCCTGATTTATTCTCTTCATTAGCTTCTTCAATTTCCATCTCTTCCTCTACATGAGCAAATTGTGCTACATCTGCAACTTCTTCCAAGGCATCATAGAATTCAGGGGTTGTCTTCTTATCTTCATCTTCTAACCAGAGATCCTCAGCTTCATGCTCCTCTTCATTTTTAGGCACTTTACAATGTACCTCTACTATAAACTCTTTTATACATTCTGCTGCAACCAAACACTTCTCATTCACATCTTCTACTCTTTCTTCAAGGGCTATTCTTGCCTCATCTTTCACCATTTTTCAAGGTATCATTCTCGACCTTCCTCAACACATTCTTCACACCTGCATACATATCTATAAACACAATATTAGTAAACAAAATAAGAGACCACAATGTCTCTTTTAGTGTCTTCTTCATGGACACTCTCCTCTCTTCATTTCTTTCTTCCACACGTGCTACGTGCTGTACTTCTTTCTCTTCCTCTCTTTCTTTTAAGTCCTCCACTATGAGAACTCCTCTAACCTCTTCTGGTCCATGTTGCTCTATAGGAAACTTCTTACTATCCCAATCTTTCTGGGATCCTCTCATACTCTTACCTTCTCTTCTTAAGGCATTCTTCCTTTGCCTTTTTCTCTTCTCAATAATCTCCTTTACATGCCACTTCACTTTTCTCATCATTGGCCATACCCAAAAATATTCCTGGCTACTTTCTTCAAGCCATTTCTACCTTGCAATCATGTACTCTTTTAAGTCTCTTTTCAATGCTGCCAACTCTCTTTCAAAATATGTATTTTGCTTCTTCATGTTTTCCTGGCTAAGTTGCCTCACTTCAGCGATCTACTCAGCACTCAGTATCTTATGCGCTTTGATACCAATCTAATAGCATAGTTTCATTCTCTAATGGTCTGATACCACTTGATGGATTAAAGTTTCACACTTTCATGAATCACACTCGGCTTTACCAGGCATCCAAATAGATTTTTTTACAACTTGTCCAAAAGGTGACAGGAACTATCTTGTAAAACACTATTGACAGGCTATTGACACTATAAATTTAAGTTTAGTTTAACCAAGCTACAGGAGTTGTCATCACTCAACCTACAAAAACATAATGAACAAGAATTTAATCTTTCATTCCATTCAGCCAAATCAGCCACTATTACAAAACATCACAAACTATGCAAAATCACATCCACACAATGTATCGATCCACTTGCTAGACTGTCAATCCCTATTTGCTTTATTCTTCTTCTTAAGCTCGTCAGCCTCTAATGGGCCTTTATCTCCTTTGCTTGGTCTTGACTATTTGGCCTTTAGCCACATTCGATTTCTTCTTATCAGCCTCGTCTATTCTTTTCTCCCTCACCATGCTTACCATTCACAATCGATCTCTCCTTTCTCTTGCTATCCATTCTCTTTTTCTTTTTTCCTTGTCTTCTGTTCTCTTTATGTGGCCTCGACGCAGGATCTACCACTTTCTTTTCCTCTATATCTCACCGCTCTCTCTCTTTCATCTATCAGCCTCTTCTCATGACCTCCTCCACTTGATTCGGCCTTTCCAATCTTGGCCTTCTTTTTGCATATCTTCCTTTATCAACCTGATGAATCGACCTTCTCTATTTGGCCTTCTTCTCCCTCTCTACCCTCACTTTCTCTTCTACGGCCTCTTTTCTATTCTTCCTGGCCGTTATGCTCTGTCTAAGTAACGTCCAATGACTGGCTACTTTTCCATTCGGCCGTTCCCACTATATTTTTCCCTCCATTAACTCTTCTTTGCCGTTACAAAGAATCTTCTTGCCTTCTGACTGTTATGTCATTGTTGCGGGTATTTGGGGTTTTATTTCTATCTGTCATGCAACCGTTCACCTTCTAAGTTATTTTTGAACTCTGCACTTCATCGACCATATTCAAATATCTGTCACTTCCTTTGGCGGCCTTTCACCGACCCTCACTCATTCAGTTCATTCATCTTTTCCACAACTGTAACTGATTCTCGTAAATACTCTTGATGTTTGGACTCCAAGTTATCACTTCACAACTGTCTGTTCCTTATTAATTAATATTTTTTGCTATTGTTCCTATCACTATGGCGACAGGAACTCCAATATCTGCTAATTTCTGCAGGGAGATAAAAATGCATTACGACAGGAGGCCACACTAAGACACCTCCGAACCCTCAAACTAACAAAACACCACAAAAGCCCAAAAATGAAACAAAAATTCAAACCAAAAATTGGATGGAGAGCGATTCCCCTACATCAAAAAGCCTAAGGATCCCGCTGCTAAAAGATTTGGGACTTATGATGAGATCACCAACAAAATAATCTTGAAGGATGTGAAAGAAAAAGCATAAAAGATGAAATCAAAATTAGAAGAAAAGATTGAAACTCATGAGGATCATGCAGGAGTAGCCCAGACCTCTTTGTTGGAGTCGAGGACAACACTGAGAGGGGGGGTGAATCAGTGTTGAATAAATTTTGAAACCTTTTTGTAAACTTTAACTTTCAAGAAACAAAGAGAGAAAGATATCATTGAATTGTTACACATATGCACATAACTGAGAATGAAAGCAGTGAACAAAAACTCATGAACAAAATATTAATATACACACATATAGATGAAAACAATATAAGTCATAACACAAATTTGTACGAGTGGAAAACCCTCCTAGGGTAGAAAAACCACTCCAAAACTGCCTCACTGGCTTATTCAAAACCTCACTGGTTACATGAAGGTATCATTGACCAAAGAAGCTTCACTAGATTTACAAGATGCCTCATTGTCATACATTGTGCCTCACTGGTTGATACAAGGCCTCACTAGCATAAACAATCACCATCATAAAAAATATAAAACTTATTGTGCAAGAAATGATTGCACCTCAATCTAATTTGCACCAATATACACTCTGTGTTTCATCCTACACCCTTATACCTCATGTTTGATTTTCAAGTCAAGACCATATCTCCTTTTACACATCTATGCAAAAAAGCTCTTTTTACAAATATCTGTAAACAAATTTACAACACTCTTATCTTTGCAAATTGTCTCTATCAATCTATGCAAACAATCTTTCATCAATCACTGCAAACAATCCTTCACCAATCATATGCAACTTAGTTACAATATTCTGCAATCAATGCTTGATAATTCCCTACAATCAAAACATTAGAAGCCTCTGCAAGTGTCTTTATTCACTCTGATACACCTGTAATTCCTCTATGAAGAACATCTCACAATATCATGATTCATCTCTGCATATTTCATGACACGCACATCCATCAATCTGGAACCTACAAAAATAAATCATACAAATCTTCTTCAAAACCCTTCATATTCCTCTTCCATTTGATAACAAATTCATCTCCTTTATTTTTGTTTTTCATTTTCTTCATCTTAAAACCCTTCAACTTCTTCTCCTTCAATCTCCAAAAAATTCAATGAAAAAATAATCTGCCTCTGCATAAGGAAAAATCATGCAATGAAAAAAAACCTTTCATATTCCTCCATTAATGAATTTCAAATCTTCCTAAAAGAAAATAAATCATTTTCTTAAAAATGTTCTCTTCATATTCTCTGCCCTCATCCTCTTGTCACAAAACAATTCCCATGAGGATAGAATAAAATCTTTTAGAAATCTTCTAAAAAGAATTCCTAAAAAATTGCTTTTAAAAACTTCAACTTTATGCCTTTTAATCTCCTTGCAAAAAAAAACATTTAGACTTCATTTAATTCGATGGAATTTAAAAACTATTTCTAAAAAACAAAATAAAGCCATTTATATGGCTTGCTGATCGGGCTCTCCATTTTAAAGTCATTCGATGGCTTTTTGTAAATAAAGCAATTCGATGCTTTTTCTCGCCCACACTTATGAAAGGTAACCGATGGAACAAGTTTGAATAGGAGAAGGGCCGGTTGCCCGATGACTTCAAAACCCTTTAACAAGTCACTTTTAAGTGACTGACCTGCAATGACAGGTCAATTCCATTTTATAACCAAAAAGTGCAAATACCACATGACAACAAGTTAGATAAACTTTTAGATTTTTAAGGCAGAATTAGACATTTAGGGTTTATATTGATCTTTTAGTCTAGACTCTTTGAGGAGAAGTAACATGACATCATATGTGTATCATTACAACTGTCAAGAGCATATGCCACCTGTTATATCAAGAACCATTAAAGGGTGAGAGAACTTTATTATGAACATATCATGAAGGACAATAAACAACTCCTGAGCAAACCTCAACACGAGTATCATAATGTCTGCCATTGAAGGTCTGCTATACAATGAATGTGTCATGAAGTAACAATACCACTGATCTCTACTTGATAAATACACCACATTTGAAAGCACACCAACATAAATACCTGATCCGCATTGCTCTTACATTACTCTATGAAGATGATATCTATTGCTCTTGCATTACTAAAGCATGTGAACTTTATCATACCAAGCCTAATATAGAATGAGGGCATATCATGAGGATCATCTTGTGAACTAATCATCTTGCAAACAATAACAAGGCATCCTGATTAAACAGATCCTTAATAAACTTGACACATGATCTAATCAACTCAATATATCAACTAAATAACTGAAGAGCAACAATACCATGAGTATGCACACAACTCTTGTGACATTTGAACACCATGAAGACCCTTGTATATCACACAATCTACTCAACACCTTTTTGACATCAATGACAATCAATCTCCATCAATCTCCCCCTTTGTCATTGATGGTAAAACTTCATGATGTAATTTCTCTCCTGCTTTTTTGACATCTGATGACAAAGACTGAATTAACTCCCCCTGAAAAATAACTCCACTAAAAGATGTTAAAGCTTGATCATAACATTTACAAACACATTGCATTATGAGGACTTTGAAGACATAAACTCCTGTTATCCTGTTATCTTCATAGCAACTAAAAATTGAGAACCACTTACCAAAATCTTTGATACCACTAGACTTTTAAAAGATTGAAGGCACTAAACACTTATGCAATTTTCTATTCTAAAAACTTGTCTTGAAAGTTCTGTCCTTGTATATCTGCAAATTGCACAACTTTTCAATTTGTGAGCAATAAGACACCATGAAGCATAGGACCTAAAAGTAACATCAAATGAGGCACACCAACCAAAGCATCAAACCATTGTTATAAACTGCCCATAGACTGTACCAAACTCTCAGCACAATACCATTTCATGTCACAATACAAATATAAATATGAAGATGAAAATTGACACCATTGAGATCCTTTGATTAATTCTTTTGACAAGCTGAAATATAAGATACCTCTGCTATCAAATACAAACTCCTGATGACATCACTTGTGTTAGCAAAACAAACTTCTCATGACAAACAATTCTTCCACAATCACCAACTCTATTTGACCCAAATGACAAATCACCAAGATCTCCCAAAGCATAAAGTATGATGTCTGATTATAAAATCATAAAATTGACTCCTTTGATATAACTCATATGAACTTGAACTTCTTGCAAAGATACCATAATCACATCAACACTTATGATGAACAACAATGCAGGTTTAACAAGCAAAAATCTGATAACAACATGAAGACTACTCATCATAAAATTGACAACTCATGATGACATGACAACCACTCAGGAGATGACTTTGCCAAGACTTCCATGACAACAATCAATCTGCAACAATTTGCAATCACTTTACTCTTGCACACACTTCTTGGCATGAAAAAGAATGAAGACCATTCTCAAAAGAATGAAGATTATCTTGATGAAGACCATTATGCTATTCCTGCACATGACACATTTTGTAACACAATGTCAAATCTAATATATTCAGAACCATATATGAAACATATTGCAATCATCCCATCAAGACTATTGCACCATCAAGTTCTTCCTGCAACACTACTTTGCAAAACCAAATGCAGAGACAAGAGTTATAAATTGACTTCTTCCATTTTCAGCCACCTTAGCCAGCACATGCTAATATCTGATAAGAGCTTATTAGAAACATCTTAAGCTCTTTGCCATGACAACCAATACTTCTCAATATCAAGATCACTTTGAACTGCAATAACATGACAACTCAATCTTTGTAAGTACCAACATGATATGACAAAGATAGAATCATTTATAAATCAAATCACTTATAAACCAAGTCATTCAAAAACACCAAACTCTTTGTGAATTGAGCCCTTGAACTTCTTATCACTAATCACCTGTAGCACTTACATACACATATTGACAAACCTCAACAATCTCCTTCCTGAAACTTCTTGGGGATAATTGATGGGACATGAACAACTCCCCCTCACATTATGCTATCTGTTATGCAACTGATGAAGTGACTTGTGCAAGATGCACAAGCTTAGAATCTGACTTCTCTTGACTTTCTTTTTGCTTCCAAATTTTTACAGGCTCTTTCTTTTGTTCATGTTTCTTTATCCAAACCTTTTCAACCTTTTTATTTTTCCAATTTGATGCTATTGTTTCATACACTCTGCAACTATATGCCTTGTGACCAAGAGAATTACACTTGAAACATACAACATTAGTTTTCCTTCTGCAATAAATTGCTTTATACCCAAAATGATTAAAAGTATAACAATAACCATTAAATGAATACTTATACCTGTACATGTATGCTTGTCTTACAAAAGTAGTTCTACTCCTTTGATTATTCATTTTTATTTCAGGAGCAACATGATGAAAATCAATTTTTCTTCTAGGAGTCTCTCTAGCTTTAGAAGACTCTCCTTTTTCATAACCAAGTCCAGAAGTATCCCCATGTTGTTTTTGTTTACCCAACATCTCATGTAACTTGCTTGTGCTCTCTTCAAATTTTAGATTATTTTGTAATTGATTTTTAACATCCTCAAGATCTTTTCTCAAAGAAACTATTTCTCCTTCAAGTTTTTGACATTCAACTGATTTAGCTTCCAATTCAAATTTTGTTGCATCAACTATCCTCTTAACTTCCTCAACCTCTACCTTCAAATTGATGATTAATTTATCTGATTCACTTATTTAATTTCTCAAATCTATCACATTTCTAGCATCTTCAAGGTCTGAAAGCACTTTGTCTTTTAAGTCTTTTTCTTGTTGCAACTACAATTCTAATTTCTGGTTCTCCTTTTTATATCTCTTGAGTTCACTCAGAGCACATACAAGCTCTCCTTCAATGTCAATCTCATAGTCTTGTTCATCATATTGCTGATCATAATCATTCATAATATGATCTTCTTCTTCTTGTACTTCATCACCTTCATGTGAACGACTTCCATCATTGTCACTCTTCTCAGATAACAAGTTGTCTTCTTCTTCAGGTGCATCACCTTGATAAATTTTTATCAACTCCTTCAACACATCCTGAGCTGTTACACAGTGTATAACTTTACAAGAAATATCATTAGATAGAGCAGATAATATGGCCTTCTTTGCAATATGATTACATTCAAGAGCTTCTTTGTCATTTGTAGTAACAAAATACCCATTCTCAACTGACATCAAAACACCATATCCTAAAGAGGATAAATATACTTGCATTCTAACATACCAAACAAAAAAGTCTAAACCATCAAAGTAGGGAACTTCAAATAACTCTTTCTCTAATTCAACTTGTCAGACATTTCTATTAACAGACTCTATATCAACCTTTGAATTTGATAAAGATGGAGACTTTTGACCAGTTTGAGACTTGACAATTTTCTTTTCTCTATTTCTTTTGCACTTACCCATGGTACTCCACTCACAGGACCTACCCAAGCTGATTAAGATTCTAAAGGGAACCTATGCTATGATACCACTTGTTGGAGTCCAGGACAACACTGAGAAGGGGGGGTGAATCAGTGTTGTATAAATTTTGAAACCTTTTTGCAAACTTTAACTTTCAAGACACAAAGAGAGAAAGATATCATTGATTTGTTACACATATGCACATAACTGAGAATGAAAGGAGTGAACAAAAACTCATAAACAAAATATTAATATACACACATACAGATGAAAACAATATAAGTCATAACACAAATTTGTACGAGTGGAAAACCCTCCTCAGGTAGAAAACCACTCCAAAATTGCCTCACTGGCTTACTCAAAACCTCACTAGTTACATGAAGGTCTCACTGACCAAAGAAGCTTCACTAGCTTTACAAGATGCCTCACTGGCTGATACAAGGCCTCACTGGCATAAACAACCACCATCATCAAAAATATAAAACTTAGTGTGCAAGAAATGATTGCACCTCAATCTGATTTGCACCAATATACACTCCGTGTTTCATCATACACCCTTATACCTCTTGTTTGATTTTCAAGTCAAGACCATATCTCCTTTTACACATCTATGCAAACAAGCTCTTTTTACAAATCTCTGTAAACAAATTTACAACACTCTTATCTTTGCAAATTGTCTTTATCAATCTATGCAAACAATCTTTCATCAATCACTGCAAACAATCCTTCACCAATCATATGCAACTTATTTACAATATTCTGCAATCAATGTTTGATAATTCCCTGCAATCAAAACGTTAGAAGCTTCTACAAGTGTCTTTATTCACTCTGATACACCTGTAATTCCTCTATGAAGAACATCTCACAATATCATGATTCATCTCTACATATTTCATGACACACACATCCATCAATCTGGAACCTACAAAAATAAATCATACAAATCTTCTTCAAAACCCTTCATATTTCTCTTCCATCTGATAACAAATTCATCTCCTTTATTTTTTTTTTTCATTTTCTTCATCTCAAAACCCTTCAACTTCTTTTCCTTCAATCTCCAAAAACTTCAATGAAAAAACAATCTACCTCTGCATAAGGAAAAATCATGCAATGAAAAAAAAATCTTTCATATTCCTCCATCAATGAATTTCAAATCTTCCTAAAAGAAAATAAATCACTTTCTTAAAAATGTTCTCTTCATATTCTCTACCCTCATCCTCTTCTCACAAAAAGATTATCACAAAAAAAACTTTCCTCTTAACAATTGCCATGAGGATAGAATAAAATCTTCTTTTAGAAATCTTCTAAAAAGAATTCCTAAAAAATTGCTTTTAAAAACTTCAACTTTATGCCTTTTAATCTCCTTGCAAAAAAAACATTTAGACTTCATTTAATTCGATGGAATTTAAAAAATATTTCTAAAAAACAAAATAAAGCCATTTATATGGCTTGCTGATCCGGCTCTCCATTTTAAAGTCATTCGATGCCTTTTTGTAAATAAAGCAATTCGATGCTTTTTCCCACCCACACTTATGAAAGGTAACCGATGGAACAAGTTTGAATAGAAGAAAGGCCAGTTGCCTGATGACTTCAAAACCCTTTAACAAGTCACTTTTAAGTGTCTGACCTGCGATAACAGGTCAATTCCATTTTATAACCAAAAAGTGCAAATACCACATGACATCAAGTTAGATAATCTTTTAGATTTTTAAGGTAGAATTAGACATTTAGGGTTTATATTAATCTTTTAGTCTAGACTCTTTAAGGAGAAGTAACATGACATCATATGTGTATCAATACAACTGTCACGAGCATATGCCATCTGTTATATCAAGAACCATGAAAGGGTGATAGAACTTTATTATGAACATATCATGAAGGACAATAAACAACTCCTGAGCAGACCTCAACATGAGTATCATAACCTCTGCCACTGAACCTCTGCTATACAATGAATGTGTCATGAAGTAATAGTACCACTAATCTCTACTTGATAAATACACCGCATTTGAAAGCACACCAGCATAAATACCTGATCTGCATTGCTCTTACATTACTCTATGAAGATGATATCTATTTCTCTTGCATTACTGAAGCATGTGAACTTTGTCATACCAAGCCTAATATAGCATGAGGGCATATTATAAGGATCATCTTCTGAACTAATCATCCTACAAACAATATCAAGGCATCCTGATCAAACACATCCTTGATAACCCTTACACATGATCCAATCAACTCAATATATCAACTAAATAACTGATGAGAAACAACACCATGAGTATGCACACAACTCTTGTGACATATAAACACCATGAAGACCCTTGTATATCACACAATCTACTCAACACCTTTTTGACATCAATGACAATCAATCTCCATCACTCTTATGCTACACAAGCACCTAAAAGGATAAGTAGGTTTGCCTCTGCTGCTGCTACCTGTTCAAAATACTTTGGACCTACTCTTACACCTCCTAGCAGGAATAGAAATGCCACTGAAGGGCCAATACAAACCAAGACTGCAGAGACAGAGAAGTGTAGACCTAAGGTGCAAGCAAAAAGAGGAAAGATAAATCTGGTAAATGTTGAGGATGATGAAGAGGAAGAGAAGAAAGCATTTATATTGAAGAAAAGAACAAGGCAAGGAGAGGACGAAGGAACATCTAAAGGAAGAGAAAAGATAAAGAAATCAAAGAAGGCTCCTCTAGAAGTAACTGAACATGTGCCTCTACAGCTTGAGGCTACTATAGATGCAATTGTAGAGCATGGTGCATTGAAAGGAGTTGCAAATCTCTATGATGAAATGCCACCTACTGACAAAGCCACAATTGAGAAGGCCATAGTTATGTACATGATGGGATTCAATATAGCCCTAATTGAGATCATTGATGAATTTCCTACAAGTTTTGTAGACATACTTACAGATAAGAGGAATGAAGCCATGGTAAAAGAGGATGAGATGAGGAAACAAGAAGTTGAAAAGGTAGATCCTTCCATCTGATGATGAAGATAAAATTAAAATTTCTCAAAAGCAAGTAAACGAATTCAGAACCAAAAGATGAATAAATATCCTAATGGGAAAAGACAAGGAAGAAATAGAGAGACTGGAGAAAGAAACCTTAGAGAAAACTACTAAAATTTTACAAGAAATGAAGGATACTGAGGTAATTGTTGAGGACATATCTAGTGACATAGAATTGTCTACTTTTGAAGACAATGTAACAGTTGGTAATGATGAGACTACAAAGAATGCTCATTAGAATGAGGAGACTGCTCCTCTGGAAGCACAAGATGACAAAGTTCAAGGTAAAGCAAGTGCACCTCCTCTGGATACCATAAAAGAACGGAGTTCAGAAGATCAAGTGGAAGTAAATGAACTCCCTCTGGAAAATACTAACTCTAGTGTAGAACATGATAATCCTCCTCCAGAAGATATAGGGAAGGATGATCAAAGGAAAGAAGATAACCCTGAAGAGGAATAAGGAGAAAAAGTTTAGGATGAATCAAAGAAGAGTGAGGAGAAAAAAGATGAAAATGATTAGGATGAAATAGAAGAGAAGCAAAATAAGGAAGTTAAGGATACTTCTATGGATATAGGTCAGAACCCTTCAGGATCAAACTCATTTAAGGACCTATTAAATTTGCAGATGCAGTTTCAACCTGTGATCACACCACAACTTTTACAGATTTCCACTCATGAGGGGCAAGTAGATCTATCAAACATTTCACCCCTCCATAAGCTATAACTTGGTGGCATCCTACATGCCTCTACAAGGAAAGAGTTCCTACAAGAAAACTTGAAGAAGACTAGCTTAGTTGAGGATTCAGTAAAATTGATTTAGGAAGGTTTACGAGAGGTAGACATTGATCCTTCCTTGGCTCTAGAGCAAAAATTAAAACTTTTAATGGACTCTTTCAAGGACCACTCCTCCCATATTGAACAAAAGGCAGAACAAGAGGCTCTAAGGAAGATGAATGATAAAAGATTGTCTGAGGTATTTGACAAGTTTGCCAATGCACATAATAAACTGCAAGAAAATATAAAGATATTTAAAGATTGCATTGATGAAGTCACCACATTGTATCTTCTCTGCTTGAAATGGTCAAATGCCACTAAGAACATCAAAACTTAGATTGACTCCATTGAGTCACTGATCACCAAAATGGCCAAAATATATGACTTGTCAATGGACAAGGATGGAGCAACCAAAGCATAAATTAAAAATCTTCATGCACAAATGTCATAGCTATAGGACCAAAGAGAGCAGATAAAGAAGTAGTTTGGTCAACTGAGAGTAGTAAACTTGAGACTTGCTTCATTGTCAGGGTTGCTTGGTGAAGCTGAGAAGATTGGGTAGAAGATGAGGACACCTAGCAGTATAGATGAGGCTGAGGACTTGTATGTGCAGTTTGAATGCCAAAACCACATCCTTACCTCAGAGAAAGCAATTTGGGAATCTACTCTAACACAACTCAAGGTAATATACAAAGCCATTCTACCTTCTAAATGAGTTACAAGGGTATTGTAGATAAGAAAATTTTGAATGTATATAGACTTGCGGAGGATAGTAGTGTACATAGCATCAATTTTTGAGGCATTTTCATCTCAGGGAGTGTACTATCTATAAAATTATATAGTAAGGGGGAGTGTTAAACATTTTTGGGATATCATAAGAAGCAAATATCAGGCCCTTTGTCCTTGATGTCAAAAGGGAAGAGAGATAGAAATATGCATCTAAGAGGGAGTGTCTATACACATATTTTTTGAGTGTTGCCATCAATGACAAAGGGGGATATTGTTGGCAATATGTGTTGTCATTGATGTCAACATAACATGTGTCAATCTGAGGTTAGACTTGTATAGAGTTTATGTATAGTAGTTGGAGAAGTTGATAGATAGTGGGAGATTTGAGGGAGATGGTTTGGCATAGTTAGAGAAGCTGATGGATAGTGCAAGATTTGAGAGAGATGGTTTGACACAGTTGAAGACATGGGGTCAGCATGCTTAGGGCAAGTCAGTCTGGAAGACTTAGCAGATGGAGAGAAACTGTCTAAGTGTGATGCGGTGATCAAAATAATGTCTAAGTATGATGCAGAGGTAGGTACACCTGTTATAACATATTTCCAGTATGCCTAAAGTGATATCTTGTAGTTCTAGTGTATCGTACTTGGAGATAAGTTATAGAAATTTGACTAAGGCATTCACTATGTATATCCTAATTCAGAGTCACAATATCTTCGTCCACATTCCTTTGCAAAGCAAGATTTAGTCTTGCGGTTTAGAAGATAAGTTGATCTTGATATTTGTTATCACCCAGATTTGCACCCTTTGTTGCGGATGTGAAACTTTAGCAATCTGGAGTAACATGGGAATGATCTTGAAGTGTGGGACCTTGCAAAATGAGATCAAACCTCTGGATAAGGCCGACTTCCTCTCTCTAAGCCTAGTGCTCAGAGAAATTCATCTAAACCTAGTGCTAATGCTTGCTGGGAAAAGGGGAAGAAGGAATGCTGAAATAAACTAAGTGATACACTAGATTTAAATGTGTTTGGTGGCAACTGAATAGACACAATAATAATCTCATAGCTGGAAAGGCTTACACAGACTCATATTAATTTTAGAGAGGTCCAAAAGAGCAAACACAGTACAAACAAATAATAAGAGAGAGGCAAAAATACCGGCTTTTCATTATAGAGGCCAAGTAACCATTACAAAGAATAGCCCAGAAGAACAACCAACAACTAATACATCTATTTTACATGTATATATATCATTTTTTACATTCTCAGTCGGTTACAAAATTTGCTTTAAGAGATGGAATAGAAAAATATCTACATGAATGACTACCCAGCTGCAGAAGTTATGGCGTCGAATATCTAGCACTGGGCAGCTAGAAGATATTCTTTAGTCTTTAATACGGCTGCTTCGTCATCGATCCTCAGCACTGCATACATCAAAATATCTAAAGCAGGATAGTGGAGAAATATCTTTTACCATCAATGTGAGCTGCTTCATCTTTGTGTAGCAATGAATGCAAGAAATATCTCTATCTGCTCAAAAAATGGTCACTGAACCGTCCGGTCGCTCAAAATATGCAAAGCCAGATCTAAAAATAGAAAGGTGACAAAAACTCCTGAAAACCCTACCAAATGAAAGAGGGGACCAAAATATGCAACTATGCCTTTTACAGTATGTCAAAATTTGCCAGGACGGAGGAGATACAGGTGGTCAAAGGTTTGGTCAACTGCCTGTATATATCGCTTTGCATCTGTGTATATATCGCTTGCATTTGCCGCCTGAATCGGCATCCAAAACCTTCTCTGCAACTCCTTTATATATGCATGGCACCTTGTATATCAAACTTGAATATGCCCTTTGAATTTCAAAATTGTATATGCATACAATTTCCTTTTGTATATGCGGGCCCCAACATTTGTATGTTAACTTGCATGTATGTTTGCCGCTACGTGGCACCACCTGATTCGTTGCTGAGCTGGTTCAAGGAGCATCGTTGAAAACTGTATTTGCCCTTTGCATATTGCAATATACAAGCACAATTGTATATGCAAGCCGCGAACTTCAAATTTTATGAAATAGCCTGAAAAGATGTTGAAATCTGGCTTGTATACCTCCTTTGTATGTTTGCTTGTATATCGCATGATATACAAGCGCCAAATATACAAGCCACGGACCCCAAAAATTTATCAACTACTTTGACTGCTGGGTCAGATCCGGCTTGTATCACTTTCTTTGTATATTTCCCTGCATGTTCAAATATACAAAACACTTATACATATATAAGGCGGACCCAAGACCTGAAACGCTGAATTTGATCTTCGATTCAAGTCCGCCTTGCATGCAACCCTTGTATCTTTTCTTTGTATATTGGCTTGCATGTGCAAACATATAAGCGAAATATACATTCTACTGTTCATGCTCACTTGTATCTTCGAACATACAATCGGCCTTGTATGTGCGCAGGCGCCACCTCTTGTACGTTCGGCCCTGTATGTTTCTCTGTATGTTTCGCTTGTATGTGAAAAACATACAAGCAAAATATACAAGGAAACATACAAGGCCGAATGTACATTCCACTGTAGCGGATGCACTTGTATGTCAAACCTTGTATCTTTTCGTTGCATGTGCAAACATACAACATAATATGCATTTGAAACCTGATATACATTGAGGGAATATTCTTGTAATGTATCTCCTGCTTTGTATAATTTTCCTTGTATGTATCTCCTTGCAACCAGATATACAAACTGGGAATATCTTGGGAATCTGTGAAAGA
Organism: Cunninghamia lanceolata; assembly: GCA_027924645.1. Taxonomy (NCBI): domain Eukaryota; kingdom Viridiplantae; phylum Streptophyta; class Pinopsida; order Cupressales; family Cupressaceae; genus Cunninghamia; species Cunninghamia lanceolata. Next base: position 3,013,436 of record BSBN01000931.1, read on the forward strand.
TTCCTCTTTGTACATACACCCTCCTAAGCCCGATATACACTCAGAAATGCATAAAACTCACTTTTTTCATCATTTTCTAAGGCTGATAGAGATTTTGCAAGTGCGCCAATGTACATTTTACCTTGTATATATCCAGAGGTAAGGGGGAAATGTACATATGATAAATTGATAAAACACCCCCCTCAAAGTGGAGATAAACTCACCTATCCACCTGGACTGATTGCTGATGTTGCTAACTTGTGGTGAATAAATGGGCTGATCCCACTCATTTTGATGCTCAACTTCATGCTTAGAGGTAAGCATGACAAGTGGTGACTCCTCTTGATATGTCTCCAGCTGAGCTAGATGCCTGATTGGGCATCCCCTTGAAATGACATGCAAATCATGTTGGATCTCATGTCGTTACTTTGATTCTTTCTCTTCTTGCTCTTCATTTGGTATGACTATGACCTCCACCTTTCTCTCATGTTGCTCATGTGTGTGAAACAGCTGACCTAAGACCTCATGGTTTTCTCCTTCATCCCTCAAAGAACCCAAGAAGGCCGATATAATGTCATCATGGCTGCATTCTTCCTCTTCTTGCTGGTCTGGAAACTTTAGCTCTTGAGATTTTACTACCAATATGGCTGCCTCCACCTTATGAACAAAATGTTCATGATATTCTAACTTAGGCTTAGAAAATGAGCCATGCACATGCTCAAAAGAGAAGACCTCCCCATCAATAAGATGATATCCCTGTCCCTTTTTACATGCCAGCGACTCACAATCATGCTCACTGCCTCCTTCATCCCTTTCAAAGTGGTTGGGGAATTCATCCAACAAGGCAGCATCATCTGCTTTATGAGAAAATTCAACAATAGCCTCCACCATAGCGCACTCATCCCAGAAAAGAGCTTCCTCCAAGTCGTCAAGAGCTAGAAACTCACTGACATGTTGGGCCTTTATGCATAACAAGTGGTCACTACTTTCATTGTTCTCTTGTTGCTGCCTATTCACAACCAGCTGCACATATTCTTCATCTTCAACATAATCAGGTAGCTCATGAAGTAGGGCAGCATCATCCATCTCTGAAGTGACCTTAACAACTTGTTTCCCTATGCCTCCATCCTTTGACTGTAGTTCTTCTAAATTTTGGTTAATTTGTTTCTGCAGCTGAAGGCTTTCCCCATGCACTCTTTGCATTTCAACCTTGTTTTCTTGATCAGACACATGAGAAAAGGCTTCGAAAGAATTAAAGTTTAGAGGACTCAATCCCTTATTTGGGTTAACATTACTCACATGTGTAATAGATTCAAATAATTTTATCTTTGTGAGTGTAGAAACAAACTGCTCCTCATTAGTTTTATCGTCTTCCACCTCCTCTTTTGGCTCATGTTTCCAAATATCTTAGTAAACAACTTGCCCACCCATTTTGACTGAAGTAGTATCAGGGAAAAAAGCTTGAATAACTTTTTGAATTTCTTGGAGGGGAGAGGGTTCTGGACAAATTTGTTCCTGGGGAGTGATAATTTGAGTTTGCACAGGAACAGGGACTTGTGAAGGGATATAGGCATTGAAGCCTGGAAACTTGTGGAGTCTAGGTTGCTCTGTAGGCTGAACATGTGCAGAAGAAAGCGACTGGTTGAAATTTGGAATTGTAAACACATGCTCCTTTAACTTAGCAGTCTCATCATAACCGTCCATGCTGGGTCCATCTAATAAGGGAATTTGAAAGGGCTGCCTGAAACTTAGAATTTTAAAATTTGGGACTTCTTCAGCAGTAGGCTGAGCAGGTGTCGTCCTTATATCAAGGTTTTCTTGAAAAGCCTCTTCTTGTGCTTCTCACTGCTAGTCACATGTTAACATTTCTATAAATTCATCAACCTCCCTATTCAGATCTAGAGACAGCTTCTTGAGACCATACATGCTTATGATGCTGAGGTCATAAAACCACTGAGGCCGACTGTACCCTGCTGCTCTTTTGGCCTTATCTAAATTTTCATCAAGCTTTAGAAAACCTTCCATGAGCTCATTGAAAGCATCAACATTCTCAGGGGTAACATTAGGGGTAGGAGGAAGGTAAGCACCATGAGGATGCTGATATTCAGCAGCGGCAGGGCTGTATGGCATAAAATTAGAGGCATTTGGGGCCTGGTATTGCTGATATGGGGGCCAATAGCCTGTATTTGGACTAGGGGTAGGGAAATAGCCATAATTCCCATAAAATTCTGACATCTTATAGCATCTAAATGCTAGATATTCTTAAATATGTCAGAATTAGAGCAAAATAGGTCTGCAACCCATAAAATACTAGATACATACCAAAAAGGGAGTCGCCAGGTGATTGCAATGCTTCTTGAAGTTGAATAGGCCAGGAAAACCACCAAAATCTCGATCTTTAAAAATTGTTTAGGTACTTGGGCTGCTGAATCCAGCTGATTCATTTAGTAGAGTCACCATGGTGTTGTTTGTATCGCCTCCAAAGGCTGGTAATACTAGGAGAAATACCAAATCTCTTAGTATCTTGATGAGAAGTTCATCGAACTGGTCCCACCGGGCGTGCCAATAGTTATTATCGCCCAGATTTGCACCCTTTGCTGCGGTTGTGAAACTTCAACAATCTAGAGTAACATGGGAATGATCTCGAAGTGTGGGACCTTGCGAAATGAGATCAAACCTCTGGAGAAGGCTGACTTCCTCTCTCTATGCCTAGTGATCAGAGAAATTCATCTAAACCTAGTGCTAATGATTGCTGGGAAAAGGGGAAGAAGAAATACTAAAATAAACTAAGTGATACACCAGATTTAAATGTGTTTGGATGCAACTGAATAGACACAGTAATAATCCCATAGCTAGAAAGGCTTACACAAACTAATATTAATTTTAGAGAGGTCCAGAAGAGCAGACACAATACAAACAAATAATAAGAGAGAGGCAAAAATACCAGCTTTTCATTATAGAGGCCAAGTAACCATTACAAAGAATAGCCCAGAAGAACAACCAACAACTAATACATTTGTTTTACATGTATATATATATCATTTTTTACATTCTCAGTCGGTTACAAAATTCGCTTTAAGAGCTGGAACAGAAAAATATCTACATGAATGACTGCCCAGCTGTAGAAATTATGGCGTCGAATATTTGGCACTGGGCAGCTAGAAGATATTCTTTAGTCTTTAATATGGCTGCTTCATCGTCGATCCTCAGCAATGCATACATCAAAATATCTGAAGCAGGACAGTGGAGAAATATCTTTTACCATCAATGCGAGCTGCTTCATCTTTGTGCAGCAATGAATGCAAGAAATATCTCTATCTGCTCAAAAAATGGTCCCTGAACCATTCGGTCGCTCAAAATATGCAAAGCCAGATCTAAAAATGGAAAGGTGACAAAAACTCCTGAAAACCCTGCCAAATGAAAGAGGGGACCAAAATATGCAACTTTGCCTTTTACAGCATGTCAAAATTTGCCAGGACAGAGGAGATACAGGCGATCAAAGTTTTGGTCAACCGCTTGTATATATTGCTTTGCATCTGTGTATCTATCGCTTGCATTTGCCGCCTGAATCGGCATCCAAAACCTTCTCTATAACTCCTTTGTATATGCATGGCGTCTTGTATATCGGACTTGAATATGCCCTTTGAATTTTGAAATTGTATATGCATACAATTTCCTTTTGTATATGAGGGCCCCAACATTTGTATGTTAACTTGCATGTATGTCTGCTGCCACGTGGCATTGCCTGATTTGTTGCTGAGCTGGTTCAAGGAACATCGCTGAAAACTGTATCTGCCCTTTGCATATTACAATATACAAGCACAATTGTATATGCAAGCTGCGGACTTCAAATTTTATGAAATAGCTTGAAAAGACATTGAAATCTAGCTTGTATACCTCTTTTGTATGTTTGCTTGTATATCACATGATATACAAGCCACAGACCCCAAAAATTTATCAACTGCTTTGACTACTGGGTTGGATCCAACTTGTATCACTTTTTTTGTATATTTAACTACATGTTCAAATATACAAAACACTTATACATATATAAGGCGGACCTGAGACTTGAAACGTTGAATTTGATCTTCGATTCAAGTTCGCCTTGCATGCAACCCTTGTATCTTTTCTTTGTCTATTGGCTTGCATGTGCAAACATATAAGCGAAATATACATTCTACTGTTCATGCTCACTTGTATCTTCGAACATACAATTGGCCTTGTATGTGCGCGGGTGCCACCTCTTGTACATTCGGCCCTGTATGTTTCTCTGTATGTTTCGCTTGTATGTGAAAAACATACAAGCGAAATATACAAGGAAACATACAAGGCCGAATGTACATTCCACTGTAGCGGATGCACTTGTATGTCACACCTTGTATCTTTTCGTTGCATGTGCAAACATACAACATAATATGCATTTGAAACCTGATATACATTGAGGGAATATTCCTATAGTGTATCTCCTACTTTATATAATTTTCCTTGTATGTATCTCCTTGCAACCAGATATACAAACTAGGAATATCCCAGGAATCTGCGAAAGATTCCTCCTTGTACATGCACCCTCCTAAGCCTGATATACATTTAGAAATGCATAAAACTCACTTTTTTCATCATTTTCTAAGGTCGATAGAGATTTTGCAAGCTCACCAATGTACATTTTGCCTTGTATATATCCTTTGCATATTCCTTTGTATGTACAAAGGCGAATGTATATGCAAATATACATTCAAAAATACATACAAATACAAGCTATAGAAATGAGAAAATCCCAGCGATAGAAAGCACTTGACAACAAAAGATTTCTGTGGTTTTTTTTGGGGGGTTTTCTGCAAGGATTCCTTTAGGAAAGATCTTAGGATTTTTGACAAGGCATGCATGAGTATTTAAAGAATTTACACCTTGTACATGTATTTCTAAAAGATTCTCAAGGAAAATACAAGGTGAAATATTTGGTTCTGGGCAGAGGCAAAATAGGTCAATAATATTAACATGCTATATCCAAGAATTAAGGTCTTTACACCTTTAGCAAAGAAATTTATCTATAACAGAGTTCCAGATAGTCCTCAAATGGAGTAAGGCAATGGTGGAGACCTATTGAAGTGCTCTACATTCCTCTAGAAGAGAATTTGTGACCATGCGATTTTGAGGACATGCTCAGGGATGCACAATGCATGCTATCTTGCAGTATCAAGTGTTCTGAGGGTCTACAAGGTTAGTTATCAAAATGATATAAGTAATACAGTTAGTTTCGGATGTCTAAGTTGTTCTTAGAAGCACATATTTGAGCACTTGCGAAAGATGGAAAGTATACAGATCAACTATAGGAGCTTGTGCAAAGATTCTACATGCCCTAGTGTATCTCAGGTTTGAACTGCATGCAAATCTTTTTTATCTCCTGTACTGCATAAGGTATTTAAGTCAGTTAGTGAAGAATTGCATATGACTATCCTCCAGATTACAGTATACCTGAGTCAAGTCTTTGATTTTCTTCAAAAATGATAAATGAGGATGTACGGATCTGGGAATATATGTATAATGATGTATGAGTTCTTTCCTAAGAGTTTCAAATGTTTTGGTGTACCACAATGCGACATCTCAAGTTTTGATGTGTTACAATATGCCTAGGATGCTTTGTCCTCATCAATTCAGTCTGTTCCTTGTCTTGCGGATGCATGTATTGATTAGATAATTTAGTAAAATGGTGTATGAATGGTGTTGAGAAGGAACAATTTTGAAACTTTGGTCCACATAATGATTTTGGCTTCTCCCCGGTGGTGTGAAGATGGACACTTAGCAGTAGTAGTGTTGGTTGAGCCAATAGCTTGGTTTCCTTCATATGCAGTGGATACTGATCAGTTGTTTTGGCATTGAAGGATGTGTTGTGATATGTTTTGAGTCCCATTGTGATGTGTGGTGATCCACAACCCATTTTATTTTCATATTGAATATGTTTGATGTAGACTCATGGAGAATTACATGTTTCATCAAAAGGTCTTTTTGGTGCCAACCTAATTGAAGTTTTGAGTGGTTATGGAGGATATATATATAAGAGAAAATTCATTTGTGGGATGCATGTGTGAGTAAATGTGAAAGAGTAGAATGAGACGCATGAAGTGTGTGAAGTCAGTATGATGGAGTAATCATGCATAAAAGAGGACTACAATATCAACATAAGTTAGATGCTTCTTTCATAGCAGTTCATAGTTATGTTCTCATTGTAATTCTTTGTAGTAGCGAGCTTTCTTTAGGGAGTTGTAGCTTCCTTGGGTTGTAGCCCTAAAACGAAGTTTGTAGGGAGGTGTATATTCCTTGGGTTGTAGCCCTAAAACAATGTTGTAAACTTTTATAGTAGTGAGCATTATATTATAAGTTAACATTCACTGTGGTTTTTCCCAATTTTGGGTTTTCCACGTAAAAATCTTGGTTTCATTGTGTTGATGAATGTGTTGCATGTTTTACTTTCTATTCTCTAAGTAAATGAATTTGATCTGCAAATGAAGTAGTTAAGTTTTAGTATATACTAATTCACCCCCCTCTCAGCATCTCTATGTGTTCAACACCTCTCAGCAACTGTCAGATCTTTTAAATAGTCTTTGTATCATCAAGGAAAGTGGTATGATCTATTCAAATTGACTCTGAACATTAGCTAACCATATTTGGTCTATTTTTATAATAATTTCATGAGAAAATAAATATATACTTTTACTCCCCTATCTGGTATGCATTGTTAATTCAGTTCATTATTACAAGTATTCATTTTATCAGATAAGTAAGTAAACATTGGCATTGTTACCTTAAAAGAAATCAAGTTTGATAGAAGAGATTCATTCCCTTAGACCCCAATAAAGGAGGGAAGAGATCATGTGGTCAGGATCAAGAGAATAGATGATCTCTTAGGCTGGTAGAACAAAGAGAATGCAAAAAAAGACTAAGAGAGATTGTTGAAGTTTGAAGCTGAAGTCCATCCCGAAGTAGAAGTAATAGTTGAAATGTGAGTAGGATTCATAATTGGGAGAGGGAACACATTTCCACTATGAATCATAGTTGGGAGAGGGAACATATTTTCTCTACAAATAACCACAGGAGCACAGAGTGGGAGGAAATCGCTAAGCACCTTCCATTGCTAGAAGACGTGTGGATTAATCTTTCTAATGATGTTGAAAAGTCAAGACAACCTTCTCTAGACGAGGGAAGTTGGAAGTCAGAGTCAGATTCCTTCATATCTAAGCATACGAGAGAAACCTTTGAGGCATATAAGGGTTATCAATCAAAGGAAAAGAAGTCAAGACAAGGGTGTATAAAAGAAAATATGAAGGAGAAAGAAGTGTGCAAAATTCTAAAGTTGTGGGAGGAGTAGAGAATTCTCACATGGTTGGGAGTGCTTGAGAAGCATTGAAATGTTTGAATCAAAACTCCTCAGCAAGCAGGTTCTAGGTGCTAGTTTTGCATTAGAAAAAAACTATGGTAAGTCCTAGTGGAGAAAAGCAAATGTTGTCCAAGTTTATAAGCAATAGATCAGAGGATCTTGTCAAGCATTGTAAGACTGATGAGACAATCCGGACAACAAATGGGCAAGATGATAAAGCCTTTTGGTTATAGTCTTTTCTAGCCACCTTGTGAGGTGTAGCAATCAACTGGTATACTGAACTTGACCAAGCCTCCCGAGACACATGCGAGAGTTGAAATAAGGCCTTTGAGAAAGAGTATAAGTTGCTTGAGATGATAATGAAATAGTAGCTGTAACATCGGAAAATGTCCCCTTGGGGGCTTTTCCCTCTTAAGGTTTAGCTCCCAGGTCTTTTGTGTGCATTTAGGACATTTTACATCATATTTCTGTTGACCCTAGTTGGCATTTGTTGATAATGATGTCAAACAATACAGTTGATCTTAGGTGACACATGGTATTGATATGGTAAGTGTCTTATGGTGACATGATGGTTTTCATGACTATGACAGTTGATCTAAATAGTGGGTTTAATATGATAGTGGTTATCTTGATATATCTTCATGTTGGCATATGGTTTATCTCATGTGATTTTGTGGCAGTTTGCTTTTTCATGCATATTGATCTATGAGGTTCATAATGATTACCTTGACATACACAGTGTAGCATTTGACAGTGACATTGGTATATGGCTTCTGTCATTATGACATTATCTTGATTGGCATATATGATGTTGGCATACATGGTTGTGTTATTTGACCTTGGCATAGTATTATATGTTATCTTATTTCATCATGCCTAAGAACAATGCATAAAGTGTCAAGTTATTTGTTCATGTGAAGGTTAACATAAGCCTAGCATTTTTCTCAAAGTGCCACATAATGATATTCCCCTAGAAAATATTTATGAGAACACATTTGATAAAGATGGCAGATAAAATAAATTACTTTGCATCGAGCATATGCTTAAGGTAATCGGACTCTCCAAAGTGTCTAACTTGTTGAAAAGGTTTCGGCAGAGATAAACGGGTTATAATTGTGTTATAATATTAAGCCCTTTTTAGGGCAAACTGAGACAGCTGGTTAAGAGGATCAAAAGGCTTGTAAAGTTTGTTTTTGAGTAGTTTATTTCATCATTTCTTTTCGTGGCAATGCATCTCTGCTAGGGTTTGATTTGCAATCATGAGGAGTTTCAGTTTGATGGCTCGAATGTTGAGAAGTTGTGGACTATGACTATTGGAAACAAACTGCAAAATCATGATTTCTTCAGATGCATTTGTTCCTTCTCATTGTTTTAAACTTGAAGGTCATTTTGTTGTGTTTTTCTTGCTTGGCTTGTATATTTTTCAATACCCACAAAATGCGTTAGGGTCTGTGTTAAAGTCGTCAAGAAAGAAATTTTGTTTATCACAAGAGACTTATGGGGAACTTAGTTTATTGTGATGTCGTAACACCTGTGGTAATACGGATTTGGTTACATCTATTGTAATATGGTTTCAGTTATATTTATGTATGGAGGAACGAATTCTAAATTGTGGTTCAGTTTGATCTCATGCTCTCTTAAACAACCAGTTTATGTTAATTTTGGTTCTATCAGAACAATGATTTGGTGACTCAATGATTTCTTTTATGGATAGTATTAAGGGGTTTTGGTGATCACCTAACTATTGTTAAGTGTTGCAACTTGAGTTGAACACTTAATCATGGTTATGTGGTGCACAAATGATAATATCATTTTGAGGCTGCAGTGACACATTGTTTACTTCTTTTCTTAGTCACATGACAGTTATGGATTACATGTTAGTTATAACTGGAATGGTTAGTTTGACCCTAAACTGTGGTTTAATATTCAGTTATTACTTGAAACAGTTTTATGGAAATGGTTATCTCTTCAAACTATTTAATGAGAAGAGGAAGACATTATGAAATGTATAAAAAGGGGCTTTGAACAGGAATTGTAAAGTGTTGTGTATACACCTATTGTAATGTTGAGGATAGATGACCAAGTGTATTATCATTGATGTTAGATCAGAGTTGTTGTACTGGACAAAGAGAAATAGAGTAACCCTTTGTAATTTGTAATTATCTTTCTGTAGTAGGGGTTGGTGCTCCTTGAAGTTGGTGCTTCTAAACATTGTTGCCAGTGAGGTAGGATAAAAATCCAGTGAGGCAAAATTGTAAAAGGCCAGTGATGCAAGAAAAGAAGTCAGTGAGACTGTCTGATTGGGATTTTGATATTAAGCCAGCAAGGCATCTTTCCCGAGTGGGTTTTAATCCACTCATGCAATTTTCTGTGTTATAGTCTCTTTATGTGTGATCCATTGATGTCTTATGTCTAAACTTTAATTACATTCATTGTTTAGTGTTTCATAATTTAACTGCTCCATATGTGACATGATGTTCATTACGGGTCAGTACAAATGCATAATATATCTAAAACGGTCCTACTGTTTGTCATAGTTTATCAATAGTTGTTTTGTTCATTCATGTTGATCTGTCAATGTACTACAATTCATAAATGAATGTTTTGCTTTCATCATACAAGGGTTAGAGTTTATGATTTGTAAACTTTATTAATTGTTGCCAAAAATAAGTCTGTTTTATGAGACACTGATTCACCCCCCTCTCAGTGTCTCCCATACTCCAACAATTTCAACATCCCGATGAGAAAACCCCTAAGTGTCTTGACAAATAGGACCTAGGGGAACTACTTGAGATAACCCCTGCCCAAAATAGGGTGGAGGACTTGGGCACCCGTGCCCTAGTCCTGCCCTATTTTGGGGCAGTCCCAATTTTTGGGTGTCAGCTTGTGATAGTTTTTTGGGTCCTATGCCGACATAGTAAGTTTGAATTACAAAAATCTTGGCAGGAGTGTTTGTAATTGCATATAAAAGCATGTTTAGGCATTCATTTGTAAACTAGATTTCAACTAGATGATTACTAGCAAGCTATGTTGTTCTAGAAGTGATTCAAGGCTTTCATTGTGTTGCAAGAGCAGAATTGTGTTGTCTATGTGTTTGTGTTTGCAGATTTGAGCATCCATTTCCTCATGGAATGAAGAGCATCTTCCTCCCATGAGATCTTTACTACAAGGTGACATTTTAATGTGTTTGTGATCAATTATTTATTTGGTTTTTGCCTCTACCTCCCTAGGCACGCACTCTCTATCTAACAAAGGTGTTTGGAAGATTTAAGTGTCCTTCCGGGGCTTGATTGAGGCAAGCTCCTAAACACCACAACCCCTCCCAAAGTTTTATGATTACAGGTTATAGGTTGATGATGCAGACAAAGTGAAGTTGTAGGAGGGCATATTGTAGTGTCAGAATTATAGATTAGTGAAAGAAACAACTACCTGGACTTGGGCGCCCGCTCATTAGTCCTCAAAGTTTTATGACAAAAACCTTCAGTACAGCAGGAACAAGTTACAGATCTTGTCCACAGATCCCGACAAAAAGTAGGGCACTGGACTTGGGCGCCCGCTCTTTTGTCCCTGACTTTTCTGCCTCAGAACCCTAAAAACAGGTGCACAGTCATTTGTAATTTTACAACTTTCTGTAGAAGCATTTTCCATTATTCATTTGTTTGTTGCTGTATTTGTATAATTAGGGTTTTGATGGATAATTGAGCATAAGAGAAGGAAATTTGATAATCAAACACCCTATTCCAAGTTTCCCTACAGTTGTAAGTGACCAAGGACCTGATAGTGCTCTACCACTTGATCCGAGGGTCCTTGAATGTAATAGGTGAAAGGAGGATTTAAACACTAAACTAAACAAATCCAATTTTCACCTAAACAATAGCTAAAATTTACAATACTAGGCAAGGTAAATATGAGAATGTACGATCTTATAACTATAGACTTAAAGAACTACTTGTAAATTTAGACAAAGAACCTACTGATGGTCTCAAGAAAAGGTAGTTCATTGAAGGTATAATTATTTCATTAAGAAAAAAAATGAAGGTAGTACCACCCTCTTCATATATAGAAGCCTATAATTGGGCGATGGACATAGAAAGTGAAGACAAAATGTCCTCTTGTAGTAAAATAAAAATAGGAGATGATGGAAGTTCATATGACAATAGTGACACTGAATCATGAACGATACAAGCACTCCAGAGGTACATGCTCTAGATGATGAAAGAATTGAAGGTAGAGAAAGAAACTAGCAAAGAATCCACTAAACTCTGGTGTATGGAGTGAAAAAGTGGTCACACCAAAGGTAATTGTGCCAGAAAATTATTTTGTGAGATTTGCCAAGTTATGGGTCATTCGATAAATGAGTGTCCATATAACTTGAAGACTAGGAGTACACAAGTACTCTTCACACAGGGAGAGTGGTCCACTCCATCAAAGCCACATAACGCATCTCTAGGTGATTATCGAAATCAAAGAGGAGGTCGAAGCCAAATATAGTATGACCCTAAAGTAATTTGATTATATAGTTCCGACAATGTAATGAATGGAGAAACTTTGCGAGAGACTGTCAGAACAAGCAAGACAAAGTGATATTATTGCACAAATGGTGTGGACATGGAGACTATGAAGACACTAGATGTCCGAAGAAAAAGGCCAACATCAACTTGATTGATGTTGAAAGGAAAAATGAAGTATTGGTCGTTACTCGAGCCTAAGCAGAGAAGGTTGTGTACCTAGACCCACATACAGAACAAGCAAGATTTCATGAAGCAAGAGCCGAAGTGGAGCATACCATGGATAACGAAGGACACCACTCACATGTAAGTGCAATTATAGTAACAAATCAATTACACTTTGAGATTTGCAAGGCAAGTACTTCAAAGTACCGTACAAATTAAAGTAGTGTATTTATTATAATGTATTCCAAAACACCAAAATGCTATTGTATCGGGGAAGAATGAGATGGTGCATGCTATGGCCAATTTGGAGTCGGCAAGAATGAAGACCCAATAACTGAACCTTAGTTGTCGGGAGACCAATTGATTGATCCCACGCTATTAACAGTTAGCACGACAAAGAAACCAATGATGGTAAATATGGAGATCCTTGGAAAGAATCTCACCAATACAATTGTGGATGGTAGGTCTAGTGTGAATGTATTTTTGGAAGATACTTGGAGAAGTTTGGGTAGGCTGACTCTTTGGCCCCTAACTTTTCAATTGGTGGGTGCAGATCAACATGGTATTAAGGTACTTGGTGTTTTAATGGGCCAACAAGTAATGATCAGAACCCAAGTATTTCTGTTGAATTTTGTGGTCATTTCATTACGACAAAAAGCATATGATGCATTGTTGGGTCAGGGATGGTTGGTAGCAGCCAAAGCCAACCACAACTAGAAAAATAATACAATCTCTATTGAAAACACGGGTTGGAAGTATATAATCAATTTACAAAACCAAGAAGTCAGCAAAGAAGTAGCTTCCTTTAATTCATCAGATTTAGACTTCGAAAAAGAATGGACGGAGAAGTATGAGCCGAACGACGAAGGGATTTTTGAATTACGGTCATGCTCGAAGATGAAACAAATTCTCTCCATGGTTTGTTTCACTGGAAAATGGAGGACTATGAAGTATTTCTATCGACTTGTAATTTTCTTGAAGCTATGGCAATCAATGAAGAGCAACAAATGAAAAATGATTTTGAAAAGTTGGACAATTTATCTGTGTGGGATGTAATATACGGTTCACAAAAGACGGTAGTTTGGGTTCTAGCAGAGGCACCTGACTTTATGAACGACTACAAAATTAATAAAGGTATGTTTTGGAGGAATAATATTAAAATATTTAATTTGGAGCATATGTCTACTTATCGTCAAGTTAGAACGACTTCATAGGAAAATTATGGAAAAGAAATATCGTACAGGAAAATTATGGAGAAGGGAAAATATCATCGGACAGGAAATTCTTACAGTTGGAATGGCAAATATTAGGTGGACCCCACATGGAAAAAATGAAAAAATCAAGTGGAAAAGCCAAAAATTAAAAAAATTAAATTATAAATATCTTTTTTTAAATGGTATGACATACCATAAAGAAATAAAAAATAAAAATTATTTTTTTTCATACTTTGCTCGTACGGTGTGATATACGATGTTAAGGCATTGTTTAAACTAAAGATTTAAGTGTCATGTGGGATTTGTTGTGTCCCGTCCATAGTCAATTTGAATAATAGAGAGTTCTTCTGGTAATAATTGTGTATGTATTAATATTTAATAAACATATATACATAATATTTAATAAATAATATTATTATATAAATATTTTTAATATAATTAAATTTAATATATAATATATTTATTTAACAAACTAATCATAATTAACAAGATATATTATTATATTATATAAAAATAAATATAAATAACAAATATAAATATTATAATCATAAATATATAAGACAAAAGTGTTATTAAAAGATACATATAAGGCAACGAATGTATTCTATAAAAGAATATAAGGAAGTTTAAATAAATTAATATAAGGTGGCTGATTTCATAAGACAAAGACTTAAAGAATGACTAAAGTCATTGAGGATGCAACTAAGACTAAAGTATCATTTTACCAACGATGACTTGTGAATAAGCCAAGTTCCATGAAGTCCGATTAATAGATGCACTCCATACAATACAAAACAAAAGACAAGTTTGCATTAGTCAAAGGCAAACGATTAATATGAAGGCAACGATTAAATAAGAGAGGCAACACTTAGGAAAAGAGGTATGAATAATAAGAATAATATCTTTTCCAAAGAGACATAATTTTAGAAAGGCATCTCTTTGGAAGATATAAAGAGAGAATAAAACATGTTGTGGAGGTATGCAATTGGAAGGATTTTCTAAGTATAAATGAGATATATTTTGAATCAATAGATATATAGGGCAGAGTTAGTTCTGCAAGGAATATATCAACAATAATATATATATGCAATTATTTATTGCAGCCATTCTATCATGCTATAATTCTATCATCCTCTCATTCTATTAATCTATTATTCCATCATTCTATTACTCGATTATTATATTATTCTTTCACTCAATTCTTCTATAATTACATCATTCTATCCTGTCATTCTATTGTCCTTCTATTACTATATCATTCTTTTATTCTATTCTTCCACTCTTCTATAATTCTATCATTCTATCATTCGATTATAACTATAAATTCTGATTTATAAAATAACTATACCTATATATACATATATAATATATATCCGATATACGAGGGATTAGTATATTCATAACTTGGTCTTTAATCTTTCTCTATTGCCCCTCATGAGGATTGGTTGGGTTGTTAGGGAAATGCGGTATTAAAATGTTACCCCAGGTAGGTGAGAGGTGAGCCCTGAAGTGGTATGGACGGGTGTTCTTGAAGCTATCGGGCCAAGTGGTGGTATTGATGGGTGTTCATGAAACCCTTGGGCCTACTCCCCAATGTGGTATTGATGGGTGTCATGAAGCATTGGGCCAGGTGGTGGTATTGGCGGGTATTCATGAAACCGCTGGGCCTACTTGTAAAGGGAATAGTTTTCTAGCACCCTAACATGATTATCCCCCATCTTGTACGGTTGATGATTAGGTTAGATTAAGGATTGGGCTTAGATATAGTAATCACCGAGTATATTATGAATACTAATCACTCCCTAGTTCTAATGATCTAATTTAGGGTACAATAAGTATGTTGAAGTATGTTATGAACTGATTATTACCTAATTTATTGATCTTTAATATTTCTAATGTCCCTTTCTAGTGATCTAATTGTGTACAAGTAAAGAAAACAAGAATATCCTAAAAGGGGACATTACATACGGAAGATAAAGGCCTTTCTAATTAAAATTTTTAAGTGTTAAACTCAACCATATGACAGATGCCAAAGATAAATAAGGAGCTTCATATTTTGATTGTACACCTATATTATCTCCCACTTGTATGACCAAATGAATTTCAAACTTGTATTTATTTTTCTCCTCTATCTATCGTACGACGGTCATAAGGAAATCATATTGACAAAGAAATTTTCACCATATGACTTCAATTAGTAGTACGATTTCCTCCTAATATTGTTGTACACCCATTCTTTTTTATTGCCATATGATATCTATTTCATTTTTGCAGCATACAATCAAGCCTAAGTCCTTACATACTGTACAAATTTCTAGCATACCAAATCTCATGTGTCATACGTGTAGACACCTAAAATTGAACTGCTCTGCAAACCAATTTTTCGTACCTCGCACTAATCCATTCCCCCAATCTGCATATCCCTGGTGATCATTTAATTCACCTAATAATCCATTTAACCTTACAACCCTATCCTATCAATTAAATGAATATTGCTAATATTTATTTAGATGATTTATCCATTTCCCTAATCCCTGTTAATTAGATAAATCTTGATTATCTAATTAACCTAGACTTAAGTTAATTAAGAAAACACTTAATTAACCTTGTCTCCCACTCATCCACTAAACTAAATTTAAAATTCAGATGTCTCCCACTATCCTCCACTAAACTGAATTTAAAATTCAGTTGTCCCCCACAATCCTCCACTCTTCCCAATCATTGAATTTAAAATTCAGTTGTCTCCCACTCACCTCCACTCACTGAATTTAAAATTTAGTTGTCCCCCATTATCCTCCACTCTTCCCAAAATGGGAATTTTTAATTCATCCCCTAGGAATAAAAGATTCACTTTTATTCCTAGCCCTTGATCTGATCAAATGAATCCTCACCCTCCATCCTCATCTCTAAAATTCTATAAATTGAGCCTCTCCCAAGCCATTTTCATGAGACCACTTCATGCATCAGAACTCTGTCAAAATCACTCCCCACTCTTCTCATCTTATCAAACCTCTACCAAAATCACTCTGATCATCCCCTATCTCCATCCAAATCAGTCATCAAATCAACTTATCTCCCATTTACATTGTGTTGTAGGCATTGAGCAATCCACATTCTCCACATCTAGTCATTCTAATCACGGGAAACATCTGAGGAGCTCTATTGGGTGCATCTCCTTCCCGCATGGATTCATGAGGTCTTCATGAAGGTATAATCATGTTGTTTATATTAGATTAGTTTTAATCTTCATTTTGATTTCACTTATCACATTTGGCACGCCCGGTATCGAATTTACTCATCGTTTTGTGAAGGTTTTGTTGTCAAAATCTTCGTTTTCTAATAGTTTTTGTCAAGTTTTGGTGATAAGATGTTGCAGGTTTCATTTTGAGCAGAAACAGACATCATTTTTGTGCTCCGAACGCTGTTTTTGTGAATTTTGACAGTAAACACGACTAGGTTTTGAGGAAAAATTTAAAAAAATTTTTGAATTTTTTAGGGTACCATCCGTACCATATGGAACTGTACCCTGCCGTACTGGTCTCTGCATTATTTGTATGCTGTGATATTGGGTTTTCCTATGCAGGTTTAACATCGTGTTTGCAGGGGTTAAGATCGTGTTTTGAAGGGTTTCTGCCGCCTGGTCGCTGCTCGCATAACTCCTGTCGCCACCTGCGTAACACCAGGTCGTCGCCTCTGCCAAACCAGTCGACACCCTCTGCTGCCACTTACAACCCCAACGCCACCGCTTCCACCGAACCTTGTCACTGCACCGCTGAAATCCGCCGCCAAAACACCCGGTCGACACCCCTCCACCTCCCGGTTGACGCCTGCACGCCTGTTAAACCCCCGCCTCCCCTTGCCGCTTCCCACCTCCCAGTCGACGCCCACACGCCTGTTAAACCCTCACCTCCCCTTGCTGCTTCCCACCTCCCCTTCTCCTGCGCCTCCTGCTCTCCGCAGCACCCCCCGCCGCCGCCTCCCTCCCTCCCATCTGCTTCACCCCCCGCGGCCACCCTCAGCCCTTCCCCGTCCACACCCCCTCGCTGCTTCCTGCAATATCTCCTGGTCCCGCCACCACTCCCTTAGATCTCCACCCCTGCCGCCACCCTCGGCCAACCCAGCTCTGCCTCCTTGCACACACGCCACCGCCACAGCATGTGTTATGTGGTCGGTCAAAAAACTGTAGGTTTCAAACTTTAAAATTTGAAGTTAGGGCTTCTTCTTTTTGCCTTCGTTGGACCCCTGGTCACATGGATGACCAGGGGGCTTAGAACACTGACTGCCAAACAAACCATTAGAACAAACCACCAGCATGTGAACACAAGAAGAAAACAGTAAACAGCTAACATTTTTTGTAAACTGTCAGAGCTTGATCTTGTGCCTCTACATGCCATAAGTGGGATGTTTTTTTTTCTTTTTCTCATAACTTTTGCATACGATGTCAAAATTGTGCAAATGAGGACTTTCTGGAAAGCTGACAAGACCAACTATGCAGTTGTGAGGTTTTTATCAGGTGACTATACTTTTTCCCCACCTTTTTCATCAGTCAATGTCAAGCATGCTTAAAATCTTCAAATCATCATATCTTTTGCAATTTTGATCAGTTTTCAGCGATTTTTTTTTTCAAATTGCATAGAATCCCCTAAAGAATCTGTTTATGCACTTATTTTCTCTGTATCAGTTCAGGTTTTATCAGGTTTTATCAGATTCTCAATTTTCACATTACAATCTTCTTGGAAGTCTACTTGCTCTGTTGTCGGTTTCGTGACTTGCAGGTGATCATTCGAGACTGGACAAACATCAGGAGAAGCAAACACATCAATTTGGACAACAATTTAATTAGGTGCATTCGTGTCATCCTTTATCTCTCAATCTTTCTTTCATCACACATTTTAATTTTGGGACATAAAACAAATGTTTGTCTTCATCACACATTGAAATTGGGCTTAATACAAATCAGTGTCTTCAATCACACCTTGAAATTGGGCTAAAAAGAATCACTGTTTGACGTGTTTGTCATCATATTTCAATTTTCTAAGGTCAATTAATCAACTGTGAGTGTGAATCAAGTGGGTGTGTGTATGCTCTCTCCTCGCACCACAAGGTGATCTTGGAAATCAAAAACACCTCACTTGATTTACTTTTGTCAATCCCTTTCCTAGGAGGCCTGCTAGGGGATTTCATCACCCCTAGGGATGACCTCATCCGAGGCTGAATCAAAAGACACCCTCTTTGAAATTAGAATCCTGTCACTCTTGGCTAAGCCCCAAAGAACTTTCTACCTTTGGGAAGTGAAGGTGAAGGGTGGGTTACCCCCTTCTCCCGGCTGTGTGACAAGATTTCCCTTTCAAATCATTAGTCAACGTCGTCTAAACATTGACCAAACCTAATTGGCCATACCCTATCAAACTAGGTATTAGGGCATGTTGATTTATCTTACACATGTGCTTGTTAATCATTATCATATTCTTCCAATTCAAAATTCAAAATTGCTTGTGTCTTGTGTGAGTGATTCTTGTTTGTACATGTGATCATTTGCTAAACATTGTCAAATCAAACTAAAACATCAAACACATAAGACAAGTCATTCACCTTCATCCTATTCAACTTCATCCAAACAATCCACATCATCATCAAATCATAACCAAGCACTTGCCAAAAAAAAAAAGGACTTAAGCTTTAACCACATGTGTGACATCATGTCAACCTTAGAGGACTTCCAAAAGCTCCTTCATATGCTTCACCACATGCATGCAAGCCAATCCCCTCTAGAGCATCGAAGCTATCAAAGCATTCAAGAATTGATCCAAATAGGTCGAACAAGCTACTCCTCACACATACAATACCTCTCGAAAGAAATCCAACACATCTTGGCCACTTGCAAAGTCCAACAACCATCCTATCTAGCACCTATCCCATCATATCCACCTACACATCAAACTAATTCTGCATCAACTTATCCCACATCATATCAACCAAATTCATCCACATGTCATATCAACCCGTTATCAACTT
Organism: Cunninghamia lanceolata; assembly: GCA_027924645.1. Lineage (NCBI taxonomy): Eukaryota > Viridiplantae > Streptophyta > Pinopsida > Cupressales > Cupressaceae > Cunninghamia > Cunninghamia lanceolata. The sequence continues at coordinate 3,032,689 of BSBN01000931.1, forward strand.
ATCACAACCCTTATCTATATCAATCCATATCCCAACACTCATTATCCTATGCAACCCCTCCATCATCATCACATCAACACATTTACCAACATCAACAACAAATCATATCACAACAAGAAGTCCAAACACCATCCCAACCTCCACAAATTCCACAACAACCTTACATGTCATCATCTTCAACATCATATCAACCTCCATCATCCTCATATCAACCTTCAACCTCATATCAACTTCCATCATGTCAACCTACATCATCCTCATATCAACCTCCATCATCCTCATATCAACCCTCAACTTCATACCAACCACAAAACCTTTCGTCTACATATCCTACCATTACACTTAGCTACCAAGACTATCAATGGCCTCCCCAACAAGCACTAGTGAGCCCAAATCCACCTTTGCAACAAGAAGCACATGCAAGTCCAAGTGGTCCCTTGAACATAAATCAAATGAGTCCAAGTTATCCTAGGCAAGATCTAATAACCTTTAACAAGGGAGATACCAATCTAGAGTGGCCTCCACCATCTAATCCCACACCTATCCTTGAACCCACCCAAGAACCATCACTACCTAATCATATCACCCACCTATCCAATCCCAATCCTATTTCTACACCAACCACCATCATTATCCATCCATTATATTGTTCTTCCACCCATACACTCATGAAGGATGTCATCCATTGGCTATTAGCAAGGAATCAAACACCCTCATGCAATCCAACATCCACCAAACCTCTTGAACAACCCCCTATCATAAGTCAAGAACCACCATATAGCCATGTTCAAGAACCCATACGTCAAACACCTATCACATCCATCCAAGCACCCACCACATCTATCCAAGTCAATCCCACTTCTACCCAACCACATGAGCTATGCCAAGAATCAAATCCAAAGCATGTTGAAACATCAAGCCCTTCTCCTAATCAAGATCTAACCATCCCATCTAATCCCATCCCCGATCCCCTCCCATCTATGGATCACCTTATTGATCACACACCTTCTTCTACCACCCCTTTACCATCCCCCATGAATCCTTTACCTCCATCTACCAATCCCACCCCAAATCCATCCCCTTATCCACTTGGCACAAGCACTTTCATCCGTGGTGACTCCCTTGTAGGAGGCGAACAACTTCCTTCCACCACCTATCTATCTCCAACAAATAATGGATTCCCGTCTTGTGTCTGAAGCAACAAACATCCCATTGCATGTCGCATGCTCCAACTTATGAACTATCAAGGCAAAGGCTTAGGCCTTCACGAACAAGGCATCTTGGAGCCCATCCACACCACATTCCATCCATCCTCACATGGCCTTGGCTATGCATCCCAAGAACAACAACCTACACATGTCGATACCATCCACCCACCTTCCAAAATCCATTCATCCAATCCCAAACATGGTGCATCTCATTGCACTCCCAAAACATATGTCACCATCCCTCCTCCATCATCCTACCATTTGCAAAAGCATGTGACCATCCATCTCCCTCCATCCAATTTACCTCCACTACTTCCAACTCCAAAGATCCCTATCAAATCCACTCTACCTCCTGTCCTACCAACTCCCAACATCCCTATCCACAAATCCACTTTACCTCCTATCCTACCAACTCCTAATATCCCAATCATCAAATCACTTCATCCATCTATCCAAAAATCCACTTTTTACCCCTCCATCCATAAGTCCACTAAAATCCTGAATCAAGACCAACAAAAGTACACATCTTTCAAATATGAAGCTTCCCCCAAATCCATGGGATTCAAAAATTTGAATGCCTCAACTCATAAAGCACAAAAGCCTAAGGATATTATCCTTTCCAATCAAAATGAAAAATAAAAAAGGCTATCAAATCCCACACCATCACAAGAAAAAGCAAAAACAAAAATGGTGTGGGTCCCTAAACAAAGATCACTCAAATCTAATGAGGCATCCACCTCCCAATCTACCGCAAAATCCCAAACATCCCACTCCCCATCTAAAAATCCCCCAAAGTCTAAGTCTATTTGGGTCCCTAAAACCCCAAATCGACCATCCAAATATCCCCCATCCTGATCCCCATTACCCCCAACTCCACATCCAAAATACAAGATTCCAAATACATCACGATGTGTGCAACCATTGGTCTTGGTTCCCCTCCACCACTTGCAATTCCCACATACCTCCATCTCTCCATCTTTCGTTCACTATCCTACATATCTTCCCTGTCACATTCCTCTAGTCCATGCTTTTGCATAGTCCACATCATAATCCGCATAGTCCACATCATAATCCGCATAGTCCACATCATAATCCGCATAGTCCACATCATATTCCACATAATCCACATAATCCATTATCCACCATCCATTCCATCTTCTCCTATCTACCAACATCCATGCAGTCACCATCCAAAATGCTATCCAATATGGGACCATCTTCTCCTTGCTATGGAAACAGACGCTAGAGTCCCCCTTCCATCAAAAAGTCAAAAAAATCAAAACAAGCAAAAAAAATCAAAAAATCAAGAAAATAGTAAAGAGAAAAAATCCGTCCAATGGTGAAAACCACTCCTTGTGGCGCCTTGGACAAGTACCTTGATGAAAACCCCTTGTGGGCATCATGTGTAATCCCTTCTCCATCCATTTTGTATCCCTACACTTGGGGGCAAAACCGTATCCTTCATCCACATCCATCATATCCTTGCACCTCTTATCCACTGTCTTATCGTTATCCTATCGTATTCCTATCCAACATCCCCTATGTATCCTATCACTTCCCATCCATCACATCCATTATATCTTGTTTCAACCATCTCTCACCCTGATCTTGATGAAGACAAGGGGCAAAATATCAACAACATGCTTTGGAGACCTCTGGGCATACTTCCTTTCCAAGCATATCCTCCATTCATCTATTGCAAAGACCATCCATTCACACATGAGCCCATCATGCAAAATTCTTTAGGCATTGGGGCATATGATTCCTTGCAACCTAGCCCTTGGAGAAAATCCTCATCCCTATCTTCCATCTATCTAACATACATCCATATCACTTGTCCATTCATCTATCATGAATCAGTTATCCAATCCCCCTATCCAATCCCATCACGTTCACCTCTAGACTTGGTGTTCCCTTGTCATTGGTAACTAGCGCAAAGGCTATCCACATGAAATCCAAGGCAACCATCATAATAAATCATGCCCTTTCCATAGAATCACAAAATCCCAAAACATCACAAAATCACAAAATCAAAAAACATCACAAAATCACAAAATCCAAAAACATCACAAAATCACAAAATCCAAAAACATCACAAAATCTAAAAATCCAAAAACATCACAAATATCATCAAAAATACAAAAACAATAGAAAACACACAAACTTCCAAAAATAATCTATCCATCACACAAATAAAACTTGCTCCATCACACTCTCATCATCATCACATCTATCATCATCCCACATTATCATCACATCTATCATCAATAAGCTTACACTAGATCCAAGCATCGCATCACCTATCAAAGCATTGTCCTTAATCAAAATCATCAACTATCAAATCAGCATCAATCACAACTTGTCACCATCACATCTTGAGCCAATCTTACAAACATCAATTTAGCATGATCCCATCATCTATCAATTCCTGCCTTAGGATATATCTTTCCTACAATAGGCAGAATCTATCAAATCATCATCCATTTTGGCAAAAGATACAATGGTTACTTGTTTGGTTCGTTGGTCTTTTGAGTTTGTTGATTTTTATCTTTTGTCCTATTCGACGATCACATCAAAGCTACCTTGATCTCATTATATCATGGTATGTGGCGAAAACATCTAGAATGGGGCATAGTCTTGCTTTTGTATGCTGTGCTTGTGGGTTGGTTTCATTACTCCAAGCTAGTATTCATATCTTGATTGATCATAGGGTCGGTTCTAGCATATTGATCTCCTTATGCATCTAAGGTTCATCATACTTTTTTTGTACTAAGGGCTTATGCTATGAGTCCCCTTCCCTCATCTAGACAAGGTTGTACTATCTTGGGCACGCATGGGATCATCCCTTTGTCTGCGTGTCTAGTCCATGCAAATGTTGGATAAACATCATCACCCTGGTCTTCTATACCTTGGTGAACATATCCACTTTGCTATATCAAACCTAGGATTGCTCAAATTCAGTTTCAACACAATGATCATCCACCAATCATCTCCGAACATCATCAACCATTTCGAGAGCACAATCGTGTTCTCGCAACCTGCCTATCCTCTCGAGGGGGCATCACCCTTACCAATTATCCCCAAACCTTACCCTATTCTTCCAAACCAAAATCTTTTTTCTATCCAATCCATCTCTATGTTTTAACTTCTTTGAAATGATGTTGCTTAGCCGCAACACCATCTCAAAGAGGGGCAAATGTAGACACCTAAAATTGGACTGCTGTGCAAACCAATTTTCTATACCTCGCACTAATCCATTCCCCCAATCTGCATATCCCTGGTGATCATTTAATTCACCTAATAATCCATTTAACCTTACGACCCTATCCTATCAATTAAATGAATATTGCTAATATTTATTTAGATGATTTATCCATTTCCCTAATCCCTGTTAATTAGATAAATCTTGATTATCTAATTAACCTAGACTTAAGTTAATTAAGAAAACACTTAATTAACCTTGTCTCCCACTCATCCACTAAACTGAATTTAAAATTCAGATGTCTCCCACTATCCTCCACTAAACTGAATTTAAAATTCAGTTGTCCCCCACAATCCTCCACTCTTCCCAATCACTGAATTTAAAATTCAGTTGTCTCCCACTCACCTCCACTCACTGAATTTAAAATTTAGTTGTCCCCCATTATCCTCCACTCTTCCCAAAATGGGAATTTTTAATTCATCCCCTAGGAATAAAAGATTCACTTTTATTCCTAGCCCTTGATCTGATCAAATGAATCCTCACCCTCCATTCTCATTTCTAAAATTCTATAAATTGAGCCTCTCCCAAGCCATTTTCATGAGACCACTTCATGCATCAGAACTCTGTCAAAATCACTCCCGACTCTTCTCATCTTATCAAACCTCTGCCAAAATCACTCTGATCATCCCCTATCTCCATCCAAATCAGTCATCAAATCAACTTATCTCCCATTTACATTGTGTTGTAGGCATTGAGCAATCCACATTCTCCACATCTAGTCATTCTAATCACGGGAAACATCTGAGGAGCTCTATTGGGTGCATCTCCTTCCCACATGGATTCATGAGGTCTTCATGAAGGTATAATCATGTTGTTTACATTAGATTAGTTTTAATCTTCATTTTGATTTCACTTATCACAATGTGATCACACATATCTCCGGTCTTTTCTGTCACACTCATCCAACTTTCAATACCGTACAATCATTAATGGCTATCTCTGTTACCATACGAACATTCTATCTTGTCATCAACTTGTTTCCTCACTGTAAGGTCATCATTTGTTTCTATTGTACGACTCCTTTTGATTGCAGTATGACTCCTTTTTTCTTATGTCGTATGATCATTATACTTTTGATTTGCCTATCATATGACTTGGCTTGTTTCCAATTTCTTGTGCTGTACGATTTTATCCTTCCTCCATGCAACTTCCTTGTTGCTATGACCGTACAAATTTGCCCATTCTCTTTTACTATACGTCCAAGTATTCACTTGTTGCATCGTATAGTCATTATCCACCATTGTATGATCTCTTATTCCATTCTATAGCTTATATAGTAGACATATATGGTGATTTTTCGGCTACACTTATACTTTGTAAAAAAATAGGGAATTCTACATTCAGATTAATGAAGTGACTGCATTCAGAAAAATGGTGTGTGCCATGAAGGTCTATGTGGTTTTAAAGGTCTTCATTTGGGCTTGGTGGCACTGCCCCTAGACCCCCACCAAACTCATTGTTGAAGTTTAGGATTCAAATGATTCAGCTCTTCCAGGCAGACACAGATAATCATTTTTGTTGGTTGGTGAATTAAATGAATGTACATTCATGGCATATGGGGACACTAAACAATATTTTCATGATTAGAATGCTTCTAAGATGCTTGCAGTACTATATATGTTCAGTGATCAATGGGGTAAAACATTCTTAGTCAATGTAATATGTCAATTATTATATTTGATAATATGGGTTATCTAACTATTTATTAATTGTTTGTCAGCTCTTGGGTAGTTGTAAGAGTGAGTTAGTTAGAGTCAGCTAGTTGATGATTGTATTCCTCTTGGCAACCATTGAGTCTTTTAAATAGTCTTTGTATCATTAAGGAAAGTGGTATAATCTAGTCAAATTGACTCTAATCCTTGGCTGGCCATCTCTTGTCTACTTTGGTAACAATTTCATGAGAGAATAAAGATATACTTTTACTCCTCTATCTAGTATGCATTATTAATTTTGTTCATTATTACAAGTATTCATTTTATCAGATAGGTGAGTAAACAGTTATGACTTCCTAAATTTATTGAAGTATATTATGTATTTGAGGATTTGGATCTTGAAATTCAAAAGTTCTAAAGAAATTCATCTTGATTATATTCTATAGAAGCAACAATGAAATGAATGCAATAACCAAAACTTCCACAAGATGAATGTGAACATAAAGTAAGAGCTAAAACTATCATAAAAATGTATATGAATATACAATGAACTCCTTGTATATGTAGGACAAGGAGGAAGTGATAATATGAGAGTCAAACACTGACTAACCCTTCATGATGTGTGACACATGTAGAACAGTTGGGACAAGTGTGTGATGCAGGAGCATCTAAGCTCACAAGCAATCTTACATCAACCAAAAAAACATTTTATTTCTTTTACCCTTTTGTTTGTCTTATAGATTTATAATCAACATCATACACAAAATTTGGGGAAATAAAATAAATATTTTAATTCTCCAACACTTCAAGGAAAAGACAAGGCAAGTTGCATATGGACAAAATCCTAGTCACCTACATGCTAGAAGACAAAAATTGGACAATGAAGAGTTTTCAAGCATCCAATTCATGAAGGAAAGAAACAAAGGAATCCCAAAAGTCACATTTTTCCAAGTTGGATGCCACCAAGAAAGAAGAGGAATACCAAGAGTCATTGGAGCCTAAATGAGAAAGATGAAACTTGACAAAGGAGATATTATAAATAGATGGAAGTTTGGCTCCAAAGAGGCATTGAAAAATAAGAGAAGAGCCCAAGTTTATTTCTAATTCTTGCAGGTCATCAAGAGGACATCCATAGGTGATGTTGAAGATAATTCTCCTACTAGGGAAATACATTCATTTTGATGAGGCAAAGAAAGTGAACGTCCATGGTGACTTGTTAGGTGAATTTTTTTTGAATTTGTAAGTTTGTGAAGGTGGATAGTTGGAAATTTTGTAAGAGATATTTCATAGTTGGATTTGTGGAGGTTATGTATGTGTGTTACCAACTTGATTAGCTGCATAAAAACATTTGGGTTTATAAGTATTTGCTGTTATTAATGTTTTATGAAATTTTAAAGATATAATGTTACTTCATAGCTGAAATTGCGGCTACAACATTCACAAACTATAAGGGCTGCAAGTTTAAGAGGTTAATCTACATTTATTTTGCTGCAACTAAAGGAAACAAAGGGACAAATGACAATCCTTAAGGGATGAAATTTATCAAAGTTAATTTGCATCTAAGAGGAATGGATTTTTTTGACAAACAACAATCTTAAGCCTGAAATTTAACAAGGATATGTTGGCACATACAATTTGTTACAATATTTGAAGTTTTGAGCACATGATTATAAGAATTTGAAGCCATGAATATTGTTGTTATCATAATGCATATAAGTGAAGTTGATTGGGATGCATGATGGGACAATCCTTCATTGGATTCTCTTGTCATGCTGCATAAAATGGTATCAGAGCAGGTAATTTTTTTTGGGAGGTGTGTTGAGGTGAGTTGCATGAGATGGTATAGCTCTAATATTTTGTTGCAGGTATAAGGGAAATTCTTGTAACTGCAGAGAGCTAGTATTTGAGATTATGGTTTAATTTGTTATTGTTGTCCTCCAATAGAGATAAAGCTAGGTAGAAGGTGTACAAACGTCCTCCACTATGGGAAAGTGGGTAGAGGGGGTTTTGAGAGGTGCATCTTCTAGAGTCTTTGTTAGGTAGAGGATAGTTGTGGGATTTGGTAAATATGGAAGCGTGTGATTTATTCATATTGTGAGAAAAGATTGTGTGATTTTTGTGGTTATTGTGTATGTGTGTACAGAAAATGTCTTCAAGAAAAAGGAAGAGTATAAGTTTATCCTTAGGCAAGGCTTTAAAAATTTCACTTATTGAAAGAAGAGAAAGAAGGTTAGATGAAGAAACATGGGCTAGGATTCAAGAAAAGTGTGTAGAGATTTCTAGGAGGTTCGATGCCTTGGAGGCAAGTATAATGAAAGGAAAAAGAAAAGGAAAGAAGATGGGAGGTAACAAGTCATAATTTTTTTTTTGATTTGGTTTTATGTGCATGTGAAGAAGAAATCCGTATGCAAGAGGATGCAACAACATGTCTTTTTGAAGGCATAGAAAAAGTTGAGAAAGAAGTTGTAGCTAAGGGTGAAGATGAGAATAAAGTTGCAGCAGTTGTGTGTCCTTTGAAGGACATATTGGTAAATGAAAAATAGTGTGAGGAAGAAGTGAATGAAGAGGTAAAAGAGTTGATTGTGGATTTGTTCCATTTTAATAATATTTTTTGTAATGAGTTGAGTGCAAGAGAGATGGTGACAAGAGAATGAAAATAATTTTGGTAGAGGCGGTCGGATTGTGGTGGGTTGAATCCCATGAGAAAAGAGAAGAGAGGAGAATGGATTTGGTGGAGGAGATCAACTTATGATGGATAAAATTCTACATGTGAAGGAAAGATTGATGAACAAATTTGGCAGAGGAAGATAGGAAGGGTTCCAGGAAGATGTTGGAAAAAGAGAAGAAATAAATTTTCATGGTACCTATGATAGCATTGGAGTATACTCAAATAGTTTACTATTTGGAAGGGTGGTTCAACCACTCAACTCCATTTTGTGAGCCATGCTCACAAACTTCTTACCTAATGTGTCTAATGCAGGAGCATCCAAGCTCACAAGCAATCTTGCATCAACCAAAAAATATTTTATTTCTTTTACCCTTTTGTTTGTCTTGTAGATTTCTAATCAACATCATACACAAACTTTGGGGAAATAAAATAAATATTTTAATTCTCTAACACTCCAAAGAAAAGACAAGGCAAGTTGCATATGGACAAAATCCTAGTCACCTACATGCTAGAAGACAAAAATTAGACAATGAAGAGTTTTCTAACATCCAATTCATGAAGGAAAATGTTATGTCGTAAAATTTCCCCTAGGACTTTTACCTCCTAAGTTTAGCTCCATGATCCCTTGTTTTTCATCATGCATGTTAAAATTGAATCCCGAGACAAAATGCCCTAAAACCCATGTCAAAATGGACTTAAGGGACATTGCAGAGCTTAAACCCTGACCCAAAATAGGTCCTAGGGCTTGGGCACTCATGCCCTTGCCTTGCCCTATTTTGGCGGGGTCCCAAATTTGAATGTCGGTTGGAGACCGTTAAAAGGTGTTCATTGCCGATATCTTAAGTTTGAATTACGAAATTAAAGTGGGAATGAATATATAAGCATGTTTAGGGTTTCATTTGTAAACTAGAAGATGATTATGATATTTTGATGAACTTATGATTTTAGAGTATTTAAGGCATTCATTGTGGTAGAGCAAATTTGTGTTGTTGTGTTTGTTATTACAGATTTGGCTTTATCTTTTCATGTTGTGAAAGATCTTCATCTACATGCGAACTACACCTCCAAGATGATAACTATTTGTGTTTGAATCAATCATTTATCAATTTATTTTTGCCTCTGTCCTACAAGGATATGCACTCTCTATCTAATAACGGTGCTGGAAGGCTTGAATGCCATCTTGGGGCTTGATCAAGGCAAGCTCCTAAACACCACAACCCCCAACCCCTTTTCTTGTGATTATAGGTGACATGTATCAGATTGCGAAGAGTGGAGTTGTAGAGGAGTGTTGTAGAGCATAAGGATCCCAGATCTGATAGAAAGAAGTAGAAAAGAGCACTATCAGGGCTTGGGTGCTAGTCCCTGTGCTCTCTGAGTTTGTAGAGCCTGAAATATCTAGAACAGGGATAATTAGTAGCAGAAAAGGTTTGGAAAGCCCCGATAAAAATCCTACCTTGGGCTTGGGTACGAGTCCCTTTGCCCTTGACTGTTCAAGATTCTGTACTTTGAAATCTGGTATGTATCTGATCTTTATTTAGTATCTCTGTGTGCGAGCATTTGTCAGAATTCGTCTATTTGTTTACGATTTTGCATAATTAGGATTTTGAGCATAATTGGACTTAAATTAACACATTAATCATAAATTTCTAAATTTCCCTATCCTTACAAGTGACAACCAATCTGTAGGTGAATCCTCTTGTAGAAGTTGTGATTCAACTCGGTTAACTATCCTTGAATGTGTGTAGTGAAAGGAGGATCTAACTAATCGACCCTAAATCCCATCTTCTCCCTTTTTCTACAAAACATTTTGGTGAACCCTTGTTTTAATTGAATTTTGCACGTTGTTGAGTGTTGTACTTCAGATTTGCATTCATTCAATTCATCATTTTCATATTGCATTTGAAAATCTACAATTTTTTTTTGAAAAAATGGAAAAAATTGAAAAAATTAGCATCCTAGGCTTGTATTAGGGCATAGTTTGCATCAATTTCATTGCATTTCATCTAATCTCTAATTTTTACATCAAATCTGATATAAATTACATAAATTCATCATCCCATAATCCTTTGCATTGCATTTTCACACTAAAATTGCTAGGGTTTGCTTGAAATTTTGGATTTTTCTCATAACCTAGTGATTTCAAAACCTAGGGTTTGTAGTTAAAATCTTGTTTTAGATTTTACTACTCATTTTTGGCACTCATTCAAATCTGATTTTTGATTGTAGTGTCTCATTATTGTGTGTCTTTGCATTTACATCTCAAATTTTTCACTTACACGGTCAATTTCAACAAAAACTAACATATTCATTCATTTCTCCTTAAAATTGCACTTGCATTGAGCATTGTAGGATTTTGACATCATTTTTGAAATAGCTTATCTCAGATCGAAAACTAACATATTCATTCATTTCTCCTTATTGCACTTGCATTGAGCATTGTAGGATTTTGACATCATTTTTCGATCTGAGATAAGCTATTTCACATCATAAATTTGATTAGATTTCATTAATACATCACTTTGCATAGTTTCATGCCTAAATTTCACAATTAGGGTTTAAAATCCTTGCATTTTCACTAGATTTTGACTTATCTTTCATCTAGATTTGCATGATAGGTGTGTTGTGAAAGATATTGCTGCCTTATTATATGCAGGAGCATCCAAGGTGTATGGGCAATCTTGCATCACCAAAAAAATATTTTAATTTCTATTGTATGTTTTCAATAATGTTTGTGGGCTTTGACAAATTAATATTTTAATTTGCAACAAATGTATTTTCCTAGGGCATATTGGTAAATGTAATTTTTGAAGAATTATGCTCTCATAAATGTTTCAAAGGCATAAATGGTGGAATCTTCCATTTGAACATCCCATTTCTAGGTGGGACCACATGGTATGCATGCTATTGCATGTTCAATTGCATTCTTTGCATGCATTTGCATGTTGGCCTCAAGCTTTGCATGTTGTCGCATGTTTGGGTCGTAATTATGAGACCCAGTCTTGGTAAAATCGGCATAACTTTCTCATTTATGATCAAAATAGAAAAATTCAAAATGTTCTGAAAAGATGGGAAGGAGTCGCACAAAACCATAAATGATTTTAGAAATTTGAAAAAAATGAGGGAGCAGTGATAGGAAGAAAGTGACAGATTTTCTTGGTGGTTTAGTGGAGGTTGTTTTGAGAAACCAGTAGTGGTTTCTTCTCATGCAATTTCTATATATTGATGTTTGCTCATTTGGTGAGGGGAGCTTTGGAGAAGAAGATTTTTACATACCGAAATGCTATCGGAATGAATCCAGAGTTGAAGATATCCATTTTGTTGCAAGTGTGGAATCTATAATTCTTAGAAGCTCATAAGCTTCCTTATTTTGTAATGTAGTTTTAGATTCAATAAAATACAACTTGTAGGTTTCTCTTCATATTTTTGCTGTAATATTTTATTTTAAGCCTTCTTGGATAGACTTGTGCCAGTGTTGTGTTGCAGATTTGTAAGGGAGAGTATCCCTTTTCATCATTATTGGACTGATAATAAGGATTTAATTTGCCACCTCTCTTCAATTTCATCACAACATTACATCTTTTAGGCATTTGCATTGAAAAAAAAGTGAAAAAATCAAGCCTTTTAGGTCATAAACATACATAGTTTTGCATCTACTTCCTTGCATAGGTGTTGAAAATCTTTTAAAACCTGATCTTGCATTCATTTGAAAACATACATACATTGCTCATTTAAAAATTTGACACTATTTTGCACTTTTGCTTCAAAATTTGCATGTTCTTAATTACACATTGTGCATTTCAACACTAAGGGTTGTATACACTTTCTTTAAATAAACTTACAAACCACTCACATTGCCTTGGTGTGATGCATTCTACTCGCTTGATTTGCTGTGGACCCTATGTGTCTTTTAGTACCCATTTCCCTCAAACAAGTGCTTAAAGGTGAAATAGTCTCACATCTAAGGTCTCTCGTCATAAAAAAAACATCATGGATACTTCTTGTTATTCATCTTTGGAAGATTTGTTTGCATACATCATAGACATTGATAATTTTTCCAAATTTACTCATGAGTATCCTCAAGTCTTAAAACAAATTGCATATATCTATGATGTTGATATTTCTATGTGTTCCACATATGAAATCCTTTGTTATATATCTGATTTTGATAGTTTCACAAATCTCATGGGAACATATCCTCCAATATTAGATGATCTCACTAAATTCGTAGATAATAATAAATATGTTGCATCATTTAGTAGTGATGACTTCAATATGTTAGATGAAGCCCTAGATGAATTTATCTCTATTGGACATTCCACTACGCCTCCTATTGCTAATACATGTGATGGTAACTTAGTTTTACCTTATGATCTTTCTCCCAAAGTTGTTCCCACTTATGGAGATTGTGATAAGTGAAATCTGAATGAAGATAAGACTAATCTAATGCATAAACAAAACGATTATACCTTCATTGAGACCTCACGAATCCATACAGGGAAGGAGTGCACCTTCATAGCTCCTCAGATGTTTCCCTTGATCCAAATGACTAATGTGGATTGCTCAATGCCTACAACACACTGTAAATGGGAGACAAGTGGCTTGATGCTTGATTTGGATGGAGGTTGGGAATGATTGGAGTGGTTTTGACAGAGGTTTGATGAGATGAAGAGATTGTGGAGAGATTCGGGTAGAAGTCTGATGCATAGACTTGGCTTCCTAAAATGGCTTGGGAGAGGCTCTATTTATAGAGTTTTGGAGGGATTTTTGATCCAAGGGTGGAGATTGATTGGAAAGATCAATGGTGGAGGATGGAGATGATATGGAGGGCTCAGATTTAATCTAGCAAAATGGATGGCTATGAATAAAAGTGATTCTTTTATTCATTTTGGGGAAGAGGAAATTATTAAATAAGTTATGGAGGGAAATCCAAATGAATTAAAAATTTATTTGGAGGGAAATAGAGGCATAGGTATGGGAAAAATATTTATTTATTACAATGTGGGATTTTAGGTGGATTTATTCCCATTTCTTTATTTGGAGAATGTGGGAAAGTGGGTTAAATTAACTTAAGTCTAGGTTAATTAGATAATCAGGATTTATCTAATTAATCAGGGATTAGGGAAATGGATAAATCATTTAAATGAATATTATGAATATTTATTTAATTGATAGGATAGGGTTGTAAGGTTAAATGGATATTTAGGTGAATTAATTGATCACCAGGGATATGCAGATTGGGGGAATGGATTAGTGCGAGGTACAGAAAATTGGTTTGCAGAGCAGTCCAATTTTAGGTGTCTACAGAGACACTTTGGTGCAAGAGGATGAATTCATTGACACATCCCTTAACATCACACCACCATCTCTTCATTCCAATGCTCTCTCTGGCCAAGACGAAGCATTAGTGAATGGAGAACCACCACCATCTCTTTATTCCAATTCTCTCTCTGGCCAAGATGAAGCATTAGTGAATGAAGAACCCCCTCCAAGAAAGAACATTTCATGGATAGATAATGAGCATTCATCTAACAATATTAAAAATTCTCCCCCTACCATAGTACATGAAGCCTCTATGGATCATCTTATCGATCTTCCTCCTTTCGTTGAATATTCAAGTACTTTGGACATCACTAAGGAAGTGAAGATCCTTGATCTCCCTCCTTTGGTTGAATGTTCAATTCCCTTGGATATCACTAAGGATGCGAAAACCTTAGACACCTTTCCTTTAGTTGCATATTCTTTGAACATCACTAAAGATATAGTCACCAATAATTATCCTCACAATACCTTACCTTCCCTTCATTCCTATGCTCTCTCTTCAAAAGATGTACTAGTGGATGAGGAAAGGTCTCTCACATTAAATCCCTTATGGATGGATGTTGAGATCACTCAAAACAAATCACTTCTTCCACCTCCTAAGAGGGTAGTGAATAAGTGTAGTAATGTTACTACAATATCAACAATTATAGGACTAAATATGATATACGCTTTGATGACAAAAATGGATTGTCCACCTGGACATATCCCACTGAAACAGGTAAGTATTTCTCCCTCATTTAGCCACACTCATTGTAGCATCTGTTTTGTTGCTCTCAAGGATGGCATCCTCCTAGATATATATGTTGTTAGCATTGTGTTGTGTTCCCCCGTGATGTGTTATGTGTTGTTTAGGCTTCCTAGGATGACCCTTGATACTCTTGTAAGGTTAAGGATACTAGGAGACCGCTTCTATTTTGACCATTCTTCTATTTGTTTCATCATTCTTCTATCTTGCTTCTCCTCTATTTTATTGTTGTGTGTTGTGTCTTAGGCACATAGCGTTGCAGTTGATGACGTGAGGGAATCTAAGTGATTGTTCCTAAAACACTTGTTCTCCTCTCTCATTTTATTGTTTACCTTCTTCTAGTGATTCTATCTAGTCAGCAAATGATGAAAAACAGACATATACTAATATAGACCGCATGTCCCTTCAACAAGTAAAGCAAAAATGGACCTATTCCATATATGAAGATGAGGTTGATTTATATATCCAACGCTTGGCTAGTAGAATCACTTCGTGTGATATTTGATGTTGTCTTATCTTTGCTAACAAATCATAACAATATATTTGCTCCATGCACTTTGATTGTTTTGGGTGTCTCGCCTTGTTGTTATACTCAGTTTTGAGAAGCCTGCAGTATAAGCCCAATGGCTATACTCAAACCCGTTTGTGTAGCCTTGGCTTCTTTGTCTTCATGCATAGCTTTCATGTTTTGCTTAGATTAAGATGTGTTTGTGAGAACATTTGGTGATCATGAGCACATGTCACCTTTGGGGGCATGGGCTTTGCAAAAGCTCTTGTTCCCTCGTGTGTTTTCTCTCTACCTTAACGTGCTTGATATCGGTACATGACATCAACCACCTTAAGGTGGGGGCATATAAGGTAAGTTGTTTGATGATTTTGGTACTAATGAAGCATGTTTTTAATCTCTCTGTGGAGGTCAGATGTTGTACCTTCGATGCGAGTGCACATCTTTATTCTATATTGCAATAAAAAAGCCCTCTATGGAGGTGGGATATCGTGCATATCATTTTATTCAAAAGCCCTCTACGGAGGTGGGGATGGTGTATCTCTTGAGCTAGTTCACATCTTTTTATTTCAAAAGTCCTCCGAGTAGGTAGGGTTGGATTTGAGACTATCCTTCCTTAAGCATGTCTTTGGTGATTGTTGTGGAATAAGCCCAACTGTTAGGTGTGCCTGTAGCGTGTTTGAGATGGTGGGAACTTAGCGATAAGCTCCTTCCATTGCCTTGTTTGTCATGTTTAAGACATATAGTATGTCTTTGGCATGATATACGATGCTCATGTTTTCCATGTATTTTCCCCCACGTGTAGTTTCAAGGGTGTGGCGAAATGCCCCTCCTACACTCGAGCTTTGTATGGATGTTTTCTCTATTGAAATGCGCAAGACAACTGAGAGGGGGGGTGAATCAGTTGTAACCAAAACTTTAAAACCATCAACACATCAACCACTTAATTACTTTTATTGTAATTTAACCATGAAAGCATGAAACACATTCACATATTCAACACATGAGACACTAGAATTTTATGTGGAAAACCCAATAAGGGAAAGACCGCGGTGAGTGTTATCTCACAATATAAAAGAGATATCAAAATTTACAATAGGGCTCACTACTAGAGGCTCACTGCCAATGGGGCTCACTGCCTAGAATGCTAAGTGCAAAAGAAGTGGCTCACTACTAATGGGGTGGCTCACTGCCTGTGGGTGGCTCACTGCCAGAGTTGGTGAACTGAGATATAGCATCTACATTATGCCAAGGTTCAATTCCATTGAAGCACAATAATTTTCCTCTGCTTTGCTCTACTTATTCGCTTCGCACTTATCTTCGCACTTTCACATTCTACCTCTTCATTCATGACTTCATTTGATCTATTTATACAATTCATCAACCTTGCAATGAACATCAAGGTTGGCATTACAATCATCAACCTTTGGAACAATCTCCAAGGTTGGCATACATACATATTCAACCAAAATTCAAATTAGGTCTAGATTTAAATGGATTAAGGAAGAAGAGAAATGAATGTGGACCACGCCAAGCCTTAGCTGGGACTCAAATGCAATTTTCCATGCAACAACACACTTTACAAACTTCTAAGCACAATTGCAAGTAGTGAAGACAACCAAGTCGGCTAAAACCGGTGTTAACACTAAGACCTTTAGGAACATGCTTCATGCACGATCCAAATTACACTTTGTGGACCAATAAAAAGGTAGAAACATGATCTAGAGACATCCACAAGTACGTTACAATCACCAAGAACATCTGCACACCTTCTAAACACTTTATCCATAAGATTCTTCAAATTGGAGCACTTGAACATTATTGTTGGCCGCTGTCAAACAAGAAACATTGCTTGCGGAGCACCAAATCACAAACCATTTGAATTGAAGGCACATAACATCATCACAAACTTAGTTCCAGAACCACAGACTGTAAAAATTGAATGTGGAGAAATGAGGAGCAAAATACATTCTCCCTGTCACCATTAAATACATAGAAAAACAATTTTTACTTTGGTGAACAAAACTCGCTCAAATATTCACACTGGAGGCTTAAAATTGAAACATAGCATATATAGACATCCCTTAACATTACATCCAATCCGCAGACAAAGATATTCAATCTACAGGATATGCGAAGCAAAACACTGTACCATTTTGATAGATGAAGCAATTCTGCACTTGTACTAATTCCTCAAATACTTGTTTAGACTTATTCAAATAACTTCCTTAGGTGTTGACATCAATGACAAAACTTACTGCTCATACTTGCAACAATCTTCTCCTTTGTCATTGATGGCAACACATGATGTGAAAAACCATCAAGACATACAATCTTGCTTTGCTTCTTTGCTCCCCCTTACTTGATGCTTTCTCTGTTAGCAACTTTCTTCTTAGGTTTTTCACATGAACTTCTCTCCCCCTTTGACATGAATGGCAAAGGGTGCTAGACCTTTTCTTTCTCTTTACTGCACAACTCCCCTTGTCATCAACATTACAACACTTATTACTCTTTATCAGGAACTCATATCAACAACTTCTACCTGCTCCCCCTGAGAGGTAGCCTTCAAAACATCAATCCAGATCAAAAATAAAACTTTGGACACCACTGGACTAATGCATTTCTTATGCATCTTAGTTTAGAGCAAAAGAGGTAACAACCCCTAACTTCTCCCTAAGATACTCAAAAGTGTCCTTAGGCAAAGGCTTAGTGAAAATATCTGCAATTTGATCCTCTGTAGATACATACTCCATCTTTACTTCATTCTCTATTACCTTTTCTCTCAAAAAGTGATACCTTATTGATATATGCTTTGTCCTTGAGTGCATCACTAGATTCTTTGAAATGTTTATAACACTTGTATTTTCATAAAAGATTGATATTGGTTCTTTATACACAACTCTTATGTCCTTCAATGTTTGCTTCATCCAAAGAACTTGAGTGCAACAACATGATACAACAATATATTCTGCTTCTGCAGTAGATAAAGAAACTGATTCTTGCTTCTTTCTCAACCATGAAACCAATCTGTTACCCAAGAGGAAAGCACCTTCACTTGTACTATTTCTATCATCAGCATCTCCAAGCTAATCTGCATCTATATAAGCACTAGGAGTGAAATCAGTATCTTTGGGATACCACAATCCATAGTCTGAAGTGCCTTTTAAATACCTCATGATCCTCTTGACTACCATCACATGTGACTCTTTGGGATCTTCTTGAAATCTTGCCACAAGATAGACTGCATGCATTATGTCTGGTCTGGTATGGGTTAGATAAAGTAGTTCTCCAATCATAGACCTATACTTTTTCTGATCAGTCTTAGGTGATTCATCATTCTTGATTAGCTTGCAACCAATTACCATAGGAGTACATACTAGCTTAGAATCCTCCATTCCAAACTTCTTCAACAATTCTTTCACATACTCAGACTGAGAGATAAAAATTCCTTTTTCTAATTGAGTAATCTGCAATCCTAAAAATAAATTCATTTCACCAAACATAGACATCTCAAACTCCTTTTGCATTTCCTCTGCAAATTTCTTACACATACCTTCATTGCCTCCAAAGATAAATATCATCAACAAAGACCACAACATTCAGAATTTGATCATCATTAATTTTGAAATAGAGATTATTGTTTGCAGTGCCTTTACTGAACCCTAATTGCATTAAATACTTGTCCAACCTTGCATACCAGGCTCTAGGAGCTTGTTTGAGTCCATATAGGGCTTTCTTCAATCTGCATACCATGTCACCTTGGTCTGATGACTGAAATCCTTCCAATTGTTCAATGTAAACCTCTTCTTCCAGCTCTCCATTCAAGAATGCAGACTTTACATCCATCTGGTATATCTTGAAATCTTTGTGTGCTGTAAATGACAGAAACATTCTTACTGCTTCAATTCTTGCCACAGGAGCATAAGTCTCCTCAAAGTCTATACCTTCAACTTGAGAATATTCTTTGCATACCAGTCTTGCTTTATTTCTTACAACTTCTCCATTTCCATTCATTTTGTTTCTAAAAACCATTTGTTTCCAATCACATTCTTATTAGCAGGTCTAGGGACCAATTCCCAAGTTTGATTCTTCTCTATTTGCATCAACTCTTCTTCCATAGCTTTTACCCAACTTTCATCTTTGCAGGATTCACTTATAGTTTTAGGTTCAATATGTGAAAGCAAACAATAGTTCACCTGTTCATCTGCATCTCTTTTCCTTGTCAATACCCCTTTACTTTTGTCACCAATAATTTGATCTTCCAAATGATTGATCCTTACATACCTGAGAGTATTAACAACACTTTTTGAAGACTTTTCTTCTTCAATTTGACTGTCCTTTTGTTCCACCTTTTCTTTATTGACTGTAACAGCAGGTTCATCTGATTCATAGCCACTCAGATATGAGATTATTTCCTTGTCTTCATCAACCTTCACATTAGCACTCTCAATGACCTTTATCAATCTTTTATTGTAGTACCGGTAGCCCTTACTCTTAGTAGAGTATCCAAGGAAAATTCCTTCATCACACCTAGCATCAAACTTTCCTAACTCTTCATCTCTTCTGATATAACATTTGCTTCCAAAAACTTTGAAATATTTGATTGTAGGAACTCTTCCATGAAAGGAAGCTAGGTGTGCAGAAATCGCTTACTACAGCAACATAGAACATCTAACAGAGATATTTCAACAATACACATGAACCAAAAAGAAGACAGAAGAAGAGAGACAAAGATATAACGTGGGGAAAACCCTTATCGGGTGAAAAACCCCACTCAGAAACCTGCACAATGTATTATCAAAACATAAAGTTGTTTACAATACACTTGTAATTCAAGCTTCAATGGTCTTCAACACTCGTATATGGAGTCAATCCGGCAGAGTAACAATACCTGTAAAACCTGTAATACTTCTCCACCTCCAAGCACCTGTTTATATAGAATATACAAGGCAAAATTGGTCCTATCTTGGAATGGGTGTCCAACTTGGCCTCATGGCCCAAAACCCATGCCTAAGGACACTTGGTCAACATTGTAGAATGTTCTTGACACTTGTCCACAACTCCCATCCCAAAGAGGTCGCCTATTTCCAAAATGTGCTATGACAGATGCTCTTACGACACTTACGACCGTCATAGAATCTGTCATAGCGGTTACAACTTACAGCTATAAGAGAATCTGTCATACATAGGCTATAAATAGCATATTCTCTAACAACATGTCATAGTCCACCTTGGGGCACCCAAATAAGCCTTTTTCAAAGATGCTTCATGACACATGTCTTCACCTATCTTACAAGCTTCTATTTCTGACTCTTACATGTCATAACTTCGTCATAGGAATCTGTCATAACTGTTTCAGTCAAACATTCCCTTACACAACATCCAAGATGCCGACACATGGCAAAATGCTCCTACCACAAAGTGGGACGCCTATCTCCATATGTGAGGACAAAATTACAAGTTGTCGTCTTCCATGTAGGATGACACATCACCGTGCCACATCCCACAATATGACAATATGGAATTTATAATTAATTTACAACATAGGCAATGAATTAATACATACAAACATAAATAATGCAAGGAATTACCAAGGTTGAGACACCTTAATTCCCAACATTCTCCCACTTGTCGAACACCTTGTAAGAGCCAATAGAATAACAAGATTTAACTACTATAGGTCGAGAGGCCCATAGGCTCTGAACACCATCTGAACTTCTCTGTGCCCATTGGTTTTGTCAATGCATCTGCAACATTCTTCAAAGTATCTACCTTCTCCAAATTTACCTTTCCATCCTCAACCATGTTTCACATGAAGTGAAACTAAACATCAATTTGATTTGTTTTAGCATGGAAAGTTGGATTCTTCGCAAGGCAAATTACACTCTGACTGTCACAACTGATCGTGATCTGACCTGCATCAACACCAATATCTGAACACAATCTCTTAAGCCAAATGGATTCCTTACAAGCATGAGTTGCTACCATATACTCAGCTTCTGTCGTGAACAAAGCAATCACAGGTTGTTGCTTACTCATCCAACTAATAGCACCACCAAACAGTGTAAACACATAAGCACTGGTGGATCTCCTGCTGTCAATGTCACCTGCCCAATCAGAATCCACAAATCCAGGAATATCAACAAAATGCAGAGGTCCTGTAACATTACCATGATAGCATATGGAATACTCAGAAGTACCCCTCAAATATATGAACACTCGCTTAACTGCATCCCAATGAACCCGTCCAGGATTAGCCATAAATCGACTAAGGACTCCCACTTCTTGGGCAATGTCTGGTCTTGTGCAGACCATAGCATACATCAAACTGCCAACACTAGCATAAGGTACTCTACTCATGTCCTCCACCTCACTAGGAGATTTTGGAAAATCCTCAATAGACAACTTTGTTCCCAAAGAAACATGAACTCACAATGGTCTACAATCTGCCATGTTGAACCTATACAACACGGTCTTCACATACTTACTCTGGCTTAACCAAAGTTTTCTGTTGGTTCTATCTCTTTTGATTTCTATTCCTAGAATGTACCCGGCTGCCCCTAAATCTTTCATTTCAAACTGTGCTGACAACTAAGATTTGAAATCAGAAATCATATTCTTACCCTTCCCAATGAGCAACATATCATCAACATACAATACAACAATGAGAATACAATCACCATCAAACTTATAATACACACAGTGATCTAGTTTTGATCTCACAAATCCAATAGACAACACAAAGGCATCAAACTTCAATTACCATCTCCTAGGGGACTGTTTCAAACCATACAAAGACTTCTTAAGCTTGCAAACCAAATTTTCTTTACCTTTCACCATGTAGTGCTCTGGCTATGACATGTAGATTTCTTCCTCCAAATCACCATGAAGGAAAGTTGTCTTCACATCCATCTGTTCTACCTAGAAGTCATAAGTTGCTGCAAGAGATAACATGAATCGAATGGATGTCAGCTTTGCAATAGGAGAGAAGATCTCACCATAATCTATACCCTCCACTTGTGAATACCCCTTTGCAACCAATCTAGCCTTATACTTCTCAACATTCCCATCTGCACCAAATTTCTTCTTGAACACTCATTTGCATCCAACAGGTTTCCATCCAGGAGGCAAAGGCACCAAGTCCCAAGTCTGATTCTTTTCCAAAGAAGCCATTTCATCCTCCATGGTCTCCTTCCAGGAACCTGCATCTTTCATGTCCATAGCCTCTGATACAGTTCTAGGTTCATCACTGTTAGTAAGCAAAGAAAAAGCACAACTAGAATCCAGCAATGTAAAACCAAACCTTTCAGGTTGCTTTCTTATCCATGTAGACATCCTCAAGAGCTAAGGTTGAGGTTCAACTTCTTCATCTAAGCTTTCAGAGCTGCAAGAGCTCTCCTCATCATCAGGTCCAACATCATCTTTCTATTTAATCTTCTTAGGGGTGGGAGGAAACTGAACAACATCCTCTTTATTTTCTCTTTCTTCTGGCTGTAAAACAATGGAAGAAGGTGTAAGCTCTCTAAAGATGACACTTCTACTATACAACACTTTTTCAGCCACAAGGTCCCTAAGCTTGTATCCTTTCACACCAACACCATAGCCAATGAAGATACACTTAACAACCTTGTTCTCTAATTTTGACCGCTTCTACCTAGGCACATGCACATATGCCTCACAGCCAAAAACACGAAGATGCCTTATTGAAGGATTTCTACCAGACTACACTTCCATGGGTGTCTTTCCAAAAAGAGCTGATGTAGGAGATCTATTTACAAGATAGCAAGCAGTGGCAACAACTTCAGCCCAAAACTTTTGTTCTAGGCCAGCTCCACTAAGCATACTCCTAGCCTTCTCCATCACTGTCCTGTTCATCCTCTTTGCAACTCTATTTTACTGTGGGGTGTATGGAGTTGTCTTATGTCTTTCAATCCCAAGTTCCTTGCAATATTTATCAAATTCTGTAGAACAAAACTCACCACCGTTGTCAGTTCTCAAACACTTAATCTTTTTACCAGTTTGATTTTCAGCAAAGGCCTTAAACTCCTTAAACTTACTATAGACTTCAGATTTGCTTATGAGAAAATAAATCCATATCCTTCTACTATAGTAATCTATGAAAGATACAAAATATACATATTTTGATAACGAAGGAACATTAACAGGACCAAATACATCAAAATAAACAAGGTCCAACACACCAGAAGACTTATGAGAACTCGAATAAAACTAAACATAGTTTTGTTTTCCATATATGCAATGTTCGTAAATTACAATCATCTAACCCCTCAACAAGGTTTTTATTTTTCAGGGTACGCAGACCCTTCTCACCAATGTGGTCAAATCTCTTATGCCATAACATTGTCTTTTCAGCAGGAAGCTTAACTTCTAAGGTATGATTACAAACATCAGAACTAGAAACAATAGATTTCTTAACTACTCGTTCAGATGATGGGGATGAAGTGACTGCTGCCCTCTTCCTTGAGTTAGAAGAACTATTGCATTGTGAGATGCATGCCTCTAGCTGAAACAGAGTACCTCTCCCAGTACCATAGCAAGCACTATAGCTCCTCTAGTCATCTTGCATCTTTCTTTCAAAAAGACAACTTGCACACCTGTATCATTCAACATACTTACATAAAGTAGGTTCCGTGCTAAGCCTAGGATGTGCATAATCCCAGAGAGCCTCTTCACTCGTCCATTAGGGAATCAGATAGAGACTCTTCCATGACCAACAATCTTCAGATGCGAGTCGTCACCCAAGTACACCTTTCCACCATCGAACTCCTCATACTTAGTGAACTAGTCTTGATGCGAGGTCATGTGGAACGATGTACCAGAGTCAATCAGCCACGCATCATCAAATGCATGGGTTGCCAGGGCTGTGGTGAAAGCATCACCATCATCTTGTGACTTGTCAGAATTTGAATCTGGGTTCTTCTTCTTCTTTTTCTTTTCCTCTTTGCATTCCTTTTGGAAATGCCCAGATTTACCACAGTTCCAATAGATAGCATTGGACTTTCCAGGAGATTTGGATCTCCCACGGGATTTGGATCTACCCTTCTCAGCTTTCTTGTCCTTCTTTTTCCCTTTCTCCTTGGGTCTTCCACGAACTGCAAGAGCCTCTTTGGTTGCCTCAAAATACTTTCTCCACATATCTTTAGACAACAACGAAGAAACCACTTCATCCATTTTAAATGTGGATGTGGTGCTTCCAATAGCCATGACGAGGTGATCCCATGAGTCTAGCAAAGAACAAAGCAAGGTCATACAATGATCCTCCTCCTCCATCTTCACACCAATAGATGTCAATTGTGCAACCAACATGTTAAAAATATTCATATGTTCAGCAACGGATCCTCCATCCTCCATTCAAAGGGAATACAACTTCTTTCTCAGAAAAAGTTTGTTAACCAGGGATTTGGCTTGATACGCATCTCACAACTTCTTCCAAAGCAAGTTTGTAATTTTCTCCTCATGGACATTTAACAGGATAGAATCAACAAGACTAAGTCTTATAAGACCCTTAGCCCTCCGATCCTTGAGATCCCAATCATCTTAAGACATAGTAGCTCATTTAGTTCCATTAACACTTTCCCAAAGGTCTTGGTCAACAAGCATGTCTTCCATCTTGAGCTTCCACAGCTTGAAATTAGTGCCATTAAATTTCTCCACTTCAAACCTTCCAGATGTGCTTGCCATCTCCTTACTACAATAAAATTTAGAATACTCTACACAGACTCCCACTCAACTTAAGATCAGCTCAAAAAACCCCTACCCAACAGCTAAGACCAAAACTAGCCAGGCTCTGATACCAACTGAAAGGAAGCTAGGTGTGCGGAAATTGCTTCTGACACTAATCTAATGAGGAGAGGGCTATGCAAATTCAATTTGATTCTTACAATTACAACAACATAGAACATCTAACAGAGATATTTTAGTAATACACATGAACCAAAAAGAAGACAGAAGAAGAGGGACAAAGATATAATGTGGGGAAAACCCTTATCGAGTGAAAAACCCCACACTCAGAAGCCTACACAATGTATTATCAAAACAGAAAGTTATTTACAATATACTTGCAATGCAAGTTTCAATGGTCTTCAACACTCGTATCTGGAGTCAATCCGACAGAGTAATAGTACCTGTAAAACCTGTTATACTTCTCCACCTCCAAGCACCTGTTTATTTAGAATTTACAAGGCAAAATTGGTCCTATCTTGGAATGGGCGTCCAACTTGGCCTCATGGCCCAAAACCCATGCCTAAGGACACTTGGTCAACATTGTAGAATGTGCCTAACACTTGTCCACAACTCCCATCCCAAAGAGGTCACCTATTTCCAAAATGGGCTATGATAGATGCTCTTACGACACTTACGACCGTCATAGAATTTGTCATAGCGGTTACAACTTACAGCTGTAAGAGAATCTGTTATACACAGGCTATAAATAGCATATTCTCTTACAATATGTCATAGTCCACCTTGGGGCGCCCAAATAAGCCTTTTTCAAAGATGCTTCATGACACATGTCTTCACCTGTCTTACAAGCTTCTATATTTGACTCTTACATGTCATAACTTCGTCATAGGAATCCATCATAACCATTTTAGTCAAACATTCCCTTACACAACATCCAAGATGCTGACACATGGCAAAATGCTCCTACCACAAAGTGGGACGCCTATCTCCTCATGTGAGGACAAAATTACAAGTTGTCATCTTCCATGTAGGATGACACATCACTGTGCCACATCCCACAATATGGAATTTACAATTAATTTACAACATAGGCAATGAATTAATAAATACAAACTTAAATAATGCGAGGAATTACCAAGGTTGAGACACCTTAATTCCCAACATTCCATACCATAATTCATAAGGAGTTTTAGTACCATTACCTTTGATTTGGACTCTATTTTGAATGTAGACAACATTATGTATAACTTCTGTCCAATACACTTCCAGTAGGTTAGCCTCTATCATCATTGACCTAGCAACCTCTTGAACTATCATGTCCTTTCTTTCAACAACTCCATTCTACTTAGGAGTCCTAGGAGCAGACAACTATCTCTTTATCCCATGCTCTTCACATAAAATATTAAATTCATTTGATGTAAACTCACCTCCTCTATCAGACCTTAAGCATTTGATCCTCAATTCTAACTCATTCTCAACCATTGCCTTGAAAGATTTGAACTTGTCTAGGGCTTCTGATTTCTCTTTTAGAAAAGTGACCCATGTCATTCTAGAATAATCATCAATAAGCAACATAAAGTACCTATCTCCTTGCAGACTTCTTGTTCTTGTAGGACCACATAGATTTGTATGCACCAGCTCAAGCAATCTAGCAAAAAAATGTTCTTTGCTCTTGAAACTTGTCCTTGTTTGCTTCCCCAGTTGACATTCCTTGCAAATAGTATTAGCAGGATTTCCAAGCTTAGGCAGATCTCTCACAGCTTGTACTGAGCTTATCTTCATCAAGTTATTAAAATTGATATGACACATCCTTCTATGCCACAACCAACTTTCATCTATCTGGGCCAACAAACAATAATTATCAGTTCCCCTCAAGTGATAAACATTACCTTTGGTCTTCTTACCAGTTGCAATGAGTGTTCCAGAGCTTTCCATGATCTTGCATCAATTATCCTTGAAACTTAGATCATACCCTTTTTCACACATCTGGACAACACTTAAAATATTATACTTTAAACCCTTTACATATAGAACATCATCTATGTTATTCTTGCCATCAAAAGAAATAGATCCTCTTCCACAAATCTTACCAGCTGCATTATCCCCAAACCTAACCAATCCTCCATCATACTTGTCTAGACTTACAAACTTACTTTTATCACCGGTCATGTGATTTGAGCATCCACTGTCAATAATCCATTCTTCCTTATCTTTCTCAACTTGGACAGACAATGCACTTTCTTCCACTGATTTTTCTTCCTTAACACAACTAGGAGGATTAGTAGACACAGGTTCTTCTTTAATAGAAATAAACAAGCATTCATTTGCACTAGTACTATTATCATCAGACTCATCATTTGTTACATCATCATCATCAAGATCTCTAACATAATGACATTTCTTGACAATTCTAGGTCTACTTTCAAATTTCTTCTTACCTCTTTCAATTTTCTCTGGGCATCTAGAGGCATAGTGACCAATCTTACCACAAGAAAAGCATTTGAATGGTAATTTTCCTTTAAACTTATCGGTACCTCTTTGCATTATGTCTACAAAGTTGGCTTCAACCTCATCAAGGTCATCATTAGATTCCACAGCATATTTCTAATCTCTTGAGGTCTTTTCTGAAGTGTTGGCTTTGAAAGCAGTCTCAATCTTTGGCAGAGCATCACCAAACTCTCTCATCTCAAAAGCTGTAAGCTTTTTGAGCAGCTGATCTTTTGTAATCTTTTTCACACTCATAACTTCTTCAATTGCTAACACCTTGTGACTATAGGATTTAGGCAAAGACCTAAGAATCTTCAACACAACCTCATCTTCATCAGCAGTTCCTCCAAGACCTTTGATTCCATTGACAATTTCATCAACCTTTTGCATGTAGATTGTTATGTTCTCATCATCACTCATTTTCAAAGCTTCATACTTTGCCTTTAGATTTTGTAGTTTTGCACCTTTTTATAGAATCATCTCCTTCATACAAAATTTTCAACTTTTCCCAGATATCATGAGCAGTTTCCAAATCCATTACTTTCACTAATTTAGTGTTGGATAAAGCATTTAATAGAGCATCTCTAGCCTTTCCATTCAACTCATACTGTTTGACTTCATCTTCATCTGATGGTCCATTTTGAGGAATAGTATACTTTTTCTCTGTTATCTTCCAAACATTATAACCAAGAGAAATAAGATGACTTTTCATTCATACCTTCCAAAGAGCATAGTTCACTCCATTGAACTGCGATGAATCCTTCCAGTGCACCATCCTGGATCTACCTCGAGTTATTAAACTCTTTACCAAGGAACCCTCGCTCTGATACCAATTGTTGAAATGCGCAAGACAAGTAAGAGGGGGTGAATCAATTGTAACCAAAAATTTAAAACCATCAACACATCAACCACTTAATTACTATTATTATAATTTAACCATGAAAGAATGAAACACATTCACATATTCAACACATGAGACACCAGATTATTATGTGGAAAACCCAATAAGGGAAAGACCACGGTGAGTGTTAGCTTAAAATATAAAAGATATATCAAAATTTACAACAAGGCTCACTGCCAATGGGGTGGCTCACTGCCAAAGTTGGTGAACTGAGATAGTAGCATCTACACTATGCCAAGATTCAGTTCCCTTAAAGTACAATAATTTTCCTATGCTTTGCTCTACTTATTCTATAACAACACTTTCGATAATGCTCAAGATTTAAATTAAACATGTAACTTAATCAAGTCATTAATTAAGAATTGATAGAGATAATAAAAAGTTTGAACCAAAAGAAACATATTCTTTTCCATCAATTAAACATGTTAATCAAATCAAGATATAACAAAACTTACAATCTAGTAAACCATTACAATCTTTAGTGAATAACCATCACTAATCAAATACAATAAATGCTCTAGGCATCTTAATCAAGTTTTTACATCACAATAGACCATCTGGTCATAAAATGCAAACACTGTATCTAGAACCAATGACATCTATCTTCATAAGCCTTGGCTTGTCTCATGCTTGGGAAGGAGAGCATCATCCTGGTGCTTTTCCTCCAACCACAGACCTATGGTCCCCCACTCATCTTCCTAACTGGAAAAGGCCCTACCCTTCATGGAAAGGTTAGACATTAGAACCCAATAGGTTAGCCATCTAAGTATCTAGTGTTGTGTCCTTCCTAATGTCTCACAGTCACACACTATAGATCCACTCTAACTTGTATGACACTACTGGAGACACTAGGCCATCTGGAACACCATGGACCAACAATGCATACAGAGACAGATGCATTAATTTGGCTAAAGTTTTACATACATATACGTTGCACAATGAACGTCGTTGTATGTCCACCACCCTAACTCAACTTATAAGCTTGCATGTCCTACGGTAAGTTCTTAACGACCTTGTTTTTTAGGTCTAGTATGAGTGGGATCAATTTGAATCACTGACCATACTTGGTCATTCGACTCCCATCATAAGTCAGTTACAACTATATAGGTTACTTTTGTAACGCGGAATTAGTGACTCCTCGTCACCTTATTCCATTTTCAATTTATACCAAATTCAACCATTATGACTGCCTTGGTCTCCCATGGTTAACATTGTCGATAGCATATCATCACATGTGATGAAGTCAATTTCATGGTTCTCAAGGCATACCATGCCTTAGTAGAGTACATTAGCTTCTTTAGGTTCAATAGCTCTTAATATCCCAATGAGCTTAAGGTGTTAATCACCAAACCTAATAGTTTACATTTAAGTAAAAGGAATTATATCTCATAACATTAATCAATAAGTCATAATCCAATCACATATAGAACTAGCCTATATTCTTCTATTAACTTAATCTATTGTCTCATGATGAGACCATGATGAAAATAAGATCTCACCACATTCATATTCAAAGGTTCACATATACATTCTTAACAGTTTAAACAACTCTTTATATAAATCAAAGTTGACTTCCCGTACAAGTCTAACTTGGGGTTAGTTTGGTGTTGTAGTCACACTGATATATAATTGCCTTCCCGCCTATCATCTTAGTCTAAGGACCATGTTAATGATATTAAGTGCCTTCTTGGCTGTTATTACAGTCGAACGACTGTATGATAAGTATTAAAGCCTTCTTGGCTATCATTACAATCAAATGACTGTGTTAAGTCATTATCGACTATAATCATCTGGAGTTATTCATTACTCCATTTTGAGGGCTCTTAGGCTCTGCCTTTGTCATCGTATGACGTGAGATTTAATATACATTTTAAATACATGCTTAGCCATAATGGCTTCGAGCTCTAGTCATCATAGAATGTATTATACAATATAATATAGGTCGAAAGACCCTAGGCTCAAACATAGAAAAGAGTCGATCTTTATAGAGCTTAGCCTCAAGGCCTTGAACTAGTACCCAAATAAAACATAGAATAGTGGCTATTTGGTTCTTTAAGCCTCGGGCTTAATCATAAACAAGATTACATAGTATTACAACTCGACTGAGCGTAGTCTCAAGAAGAATTTACAAAGTTTCATTACTCGGCTCAAAAACCTGGAGCATTTTCTTAGAGAAATTTTATTAAGTTCTCTGCTTAGTTCAAATGCCTGGAGCATGGTCTCAAAGCAATTTACTATGTTTAGTAAGCTCGGCCTTCATGGGTTCGAGCATATTCAGAATTCAAAGTTGACTTGTTGGGGTTCAGTCATATGGCTCTGAACCACTGCAAATATAAGTTTTTAAAACAAGAATATCTTGGCCAATTCAACCTTGAGCCACAACACAGAAAGATATAAACAATATCCATGGCACGGACTTACAGGCCTCGTGCCTTAGTTTTTAATAGTAACAAGAAACATCATGTTACACAGACTTAGGAAGAAGTCCTAATGAGATTTAAACTCTTCATATGAAAAGTAATTGGGGTATTTGTTTGGACCATTTTACCTGTACTAGGCAGTAGTCAAGATGTAGTTCCAGACTGCGACTCGTTCAGCTGCTGACAACTCCTTTCCACCACTGTTCTCCCTGAATAGTTTCGCCACCTTTTTCCTCTAAACCCCCAACAACAATGAACTCATTGAAAAGTGACTCCCCAAAATGGAGAACCCAACACATGATAATCAGTCCCATGGCATGCCGATTTTGGTTGATAACTACCTTTCCACTCGTTAGTGTCTCCACAAAAGGTGGCTCGAACCTTGAAAAACATGGGATGGTTGAGCTCAAAGCTCCCATTGATCCTCATGATCGACTATATCAACTTAGTAATATTCCATAGTATACAATTATTGAGATAAGTAAATAATAATAACAATATTATAGGTAACAACCTATTAATAGGTTTCATCCTTGTCTAAGGATTATCACAATGAGATTGTAATCGTAAAAAGATTCACATTAATAACATCGATTATTGGGGTCGAGTGATACTCCCTCGAAATTGACTATTCCTATTAGCCGAATGACTAGGGATGATGTTCCAAGAACATCGACTGGTCATCACAACTTGTCGTGATAACTTCAATGACACCACGATATTACCAAAAACATGGAAACAAAAGAAAAGAGACATGACACATGACAACTTTCAAAAGGATTGAGAAGGACATAGAAGTCGATTACTCAAATGGCTAGTTAACCTTTTGTTTTCACAATGTCCAACCCTTCCTCCAGGATGATACTCTCCTTCCTTCTTCGAAGGACATTCATTTTCCTATCACACTTAGGACCACAAGATTATGATCAGTGCATCATTATAATATCTCATAGGATAAATCATTTAATTTACAAAACTATTTAACATCCGTGTCTACTTCATAATCAGAAGTTAAATCAGATATTTCCACAATATCAAATCAATTAACTATGACTAATCCTCCTGATTATCATGCCAAATTAATGATTAAGTCTAATTGTGAGTTGGGGATGTAACACATCTCCCCCCATAAGAATCATCGTCCCCGATGATTAATTGTCTTTAAAATAAACCAACATAATATGAAAAGGTTTTCAAAAGCATAATATCAAATGTTTTAGAAAAGATGAGGAAATCTAGCATAGAAGTCATCATAATTTTCCTAGGTGGCATTTTCCACTGAATATTGGTCCCATTGGACCTTGCACTACATTATTTCCTTGTTGCGTAAGCGTAGCTTACGTGTTTCGAGCACGTTGATGGGCTCGATCACCACCACTCCTAGGTCTTTCACCTGTAGAAGTTTCCAATCAAGCATAGGAATTTGATTATCAACAGAATTAAACTTTTTCAAATAAGAAACATGAAACACATTATGCATCATGGCAAGTGCTGGTGGTAGAGCAATTTTGTATGCCACTGGGTTGACTTCTTCTAGAACTTCAAATGGGCTCACATATCTTGGTTCCAGTTTGGATATTTTTCCAAATTTGATGGAACTTTTCTGGGGTTTTACCCTTAGGAGAAATTTATCTCCCACAGTTAAATGCCTTTCTACACACTTAGTATCTATGTAACTCTTTTGCCTATCATTGGCTTCCGCTAGCCTCTTTTTAATTAGATGAACTTGTTCTTCGATTTCAAATAGCATATCAGGACCAAGGCTAACCCTATCTTCCAACTTATCCCAGCTTATAGGGGTTCGACACTTCCATCCATATAATGCCCCAAATGGTGCCATCTTAATAGTTTAATGATAAGAGTTATTATAGGCAAATTCCACTAGATGAAGATAATCCTCCCACTTGTATTGTTGATCCATGCAATACATCCTTAATAAATCCTCCAACACTTGGTTCACCCTTTCAGTTTGTCCATCCGTTTTAGGATGATAAGTAGATATTATGTTCAACTGTGTTCCAAGTGAAGAGAACAAGGTTTTCCAAAACCTAGATGTCATTTGTGCATCCCTATCTGAGATAATCTTCTCAGGAATGCTGTGGAGTCTAAAAATCTCTTGAACAAATTTTTGAGCAATGATGGGTGCCCCATCCGTCAAGTTTCCAGGTATAAAATTAGCTTCTTTGGTGAGTCTGTCCACCACAAGCAAGATAGCATTGTGCCTATTCCTTGACATAGGAAGCCCTTGCACAAAGTCCATGCTTATAATCTATCATTTCCACTCAGGAATTTCATGAGGGTATAATAATCCCGTTGGGTGTTAGTGTTTTGCCTTCACCCTTTGGCATTCAATACAAGTAGCTGTTGGCAAGAGACACTGTGTGGCTTCATAAGTGTTGTCATTGATGGCAAAAAAGTCTATCCCACACATCCATAGTACATAGTATGCCTATACCGGAAGTCAGATTGAAGATTGTTTTGGTCTAGTGAACAAGAACAAAGTATGTAACAAGGTCTGACAATCAGGTTTGGATCTCTCATACGGTGTAACTCAGTAAGTTGTGGACTTGGACAAGTCAAGAGGGGTATCATGACTACTGTATTCCAAAGATTTAGCCTTTGGTGATAAAGCAAGAAAAAGATATGAGCATCTGAGTGTTGGGTTCCAGTCAGGTAGAGAAGACAAAGGAAGAACTGGTGGCAGAGTATCAGACTTCAATCCGGATGAGTAAAAGGTGTTGATTAAGAAATTTGTGGGATTATACATTGTTTATACATTGTTGGCCGACATGATTAATGACTTCTATGCCTATGTTTTTGATATGCATCACAAATCAAGCATGGATTCAACCGACAGATTAATAACTTACAGTGTTCTTGTTGCCAACTAGAAAGTTGATAAAAATCCTTGATGCAGATATATATACCAGATAGATTTCAGCATGTAAGTGTGTGTGTGAACAAGTAATGAAATAAAGTGTGAAGAAAAGCAGGGAGAAGTGTGAGAACAACAATTCAAGTCTGGTATGTGACAGAACAACAACATTAAACATAGGAAGAATGAAGTGCATCAGATCAGTATATTGTGCCTAAAACGGAACTAAACTCCTACATTTGTAGATGCCTCTCATCAGTTCAAACACTTGATTATCTTTTGTAAGATTTGTAGGCAGTGTGCCTCTTGTGAGCAGTGTGCTTGGGCAGTCAGCCCTAATTGGCAAGTGCCATTTTTGTACTCCTTATTCTTTTAACAGAGAATACAATCTTTGGTTAGTCACCCCGTGGTTTTTCCCTTAACAAGGTTTCCACATAAAAATCCTTGTGTTATGTGTGTTGATTTTATTTTCATTCTTCTGATTACATATGCTTTCATGTTTTGATACAACACTGAATATTAAGATAACAAAAGAAAAGAAAGTCAAGGAAATTTTGAGATAACTGATTCACCCCCCCTCTTAGTTATCTACCTTGTTTCCAACAATTGGTATCAGAGCAAGGTTCCTCTGAACAAAGCCTAACAGCTTGAGGAAGATCTGGGAATCTCAATGGATGCATATGGTATGAAGGAACAACTTCAGTTTGCCCTGGATGATCTTGAACAATCTCACTTTGAAGTCAATAATTTGAGAGAAAGACTCAAACAAGCTGATGAAATCGTAAATGAGCTAAAAGAAAAACTTAGTATCTCTGTGAAAAAAAGAAAGAAACTAATTCAAAAATTAGCCAATCAGAGTGAAGTCAATGATACTAATGAAGATCTGAATGAGAAAAATAAGCTATGTGAGAAGCTGTCAAAATAAGTCATTATGATAAGGCATGAAATGGAATCAGGGGTTATGAGGTTGACTCAAGAAATTGAAGAAAAAAGAAAGATTGAAGATAATCTAAAATAATCCCTCAAGGAGAAAATAGAGGATTGCCACAAAATGGACAGAATAATCAAGCATCTTGAATCTGATCTTGAAGAAGCTAGAGACAATGAAGAACAACTCGAGAATCAGATAGACACTCTTAAACAAGATCTTCAAACAACAAATAAATACAAAGAGAAATTCAAGGTAAGCTCATCCCAACTTGAAGTTCTTCTTGAAAACCAAAAGAGGGTAGATGATAAGCGTGGTTTGGGATATGAGAAAGGTGAAAGCTCCGGATCCAGTCAAAAGAACTTTGGATCAGGAAATCAAAGAAACAGGCCTAGAAGACCTCCGGTAAGGCAACCAAATGCCCAAAGATATCCATCCTTCAATGGATACTGCTTCAATTGCAACAATTTCGGTCATAGAGCAACTCAGTGCAGGAGAAGAATGAATCAGAATAATCCATCCTTCTCCAGACAATGTTTTAATTGTAAAAGGTATGGTCACAAATCTCATGAATGCAGAAATATGCAAATAAATAATTCATTCAATGGTAGATGCTTTGCATGCAATAGAATGGGACATATGGCTAATCAATGTAGATCAAGAGGATATCAATCAAATAAGCAAAGAGATGTTGTATGTTACAACTGCAATACATCTGGTCATATTGCCAAAGTCTGTAGAAGCAGAAATCATGATAGAAAAAGTCCGGTGGAACATAATCATAAACAAGATAAGGGGAAAGGTAAAGTGAATGCGGATGAAGTTCAAAAGGAGATGAGCAAGATTTTGGTGAAGAAGAGTACAAAAAATATTGGGGATAGATCCGCACCGGAATCCGGTGCTAATATTCCTTCTAGAAACTAAAAAGGTGAGCTCTGGCAAAAGGGGAGTCACAGAAAAAAACAATTTTCCCCTAGCCAGTCAGCTAGTGCCTAAATTTGGCACATTGAGTAAACATCTGATGCTACAGATTAAAGGGTTATCAAAAAAACCTCTAAATAAACATCAGTCAAAATGTGAAAGATTTGCATGGATTTTTGCAAGACTTTTAACTGCTCAAGTTAATCCGGTTCCGACAGCTATCCGGTAAAGCAGAATTTCATAGACAGATCCGGTATGATTCAAAATTGAAATGCTTTGATCTGCAGACCCATGGCATGATTGAAGAAAAGAAGATATGTTGTCAATCCTCACTAATAATGATTCTAAGTTCAGCACAGTGATTCAAGAAGATCCCTCTCAAAACAGGGCAACTGGATAACTTAAGTTGTGTATTTATTACAAAAGGAAATTAGGGTTTGCGCAAGGATAAAAGGGTTCTTTCACTCATTATTTACACACTTGCACTCATGAAGAAGAAAAAAAAAGAGCTCTGCAACAAAGTTTCTACAATTCACTCAAGATCAACTGGAAAAATGAATTCAATCAACGATTTGTTCTAGCTCCTATTTCAAACCCTAAAGTGTGAAAAGGTACTTCCATTCTAAAAATCTCTCTCTGAATATCTTGTAAAATGGCTGCTCCAATGGTTGTCAAGATCTCTGATAGGCCGCGTCCTAAATTCAAGAAACACCCTTATAAATCTCTAGAAGTTGATCCTTTAGGCGCATTTTCTAGCATTCCACACGGGGTATTGCATGTAGAAGATGTTAGGGTCTATATCCATGCCAACATTGAGGAATTTGGAGACTCAATATTGATGGACATTTATCACAAACAACTAATAGATGAGAATTTTGAACTCAAACCTGAACTCAAGGCCCTCCGGGATAAACACTTCAGACATTGCATACATTTTCCATGTTTTACAGAAGATGATTGGGTCCGGTATGTTCTAAGTAGGATGCATGATAATTTCATGTGGCTAATGAGGCCCTTCAAGATAAGTAAAGATGCCATCAGGGCAGTGACTAGACTGCATGCATCCGGTGGGTTACCTGCACTTAAATTTGTGAAGAACCAAACAGTAACTAAAGCCACCAGATCTAAATTTGACAAAAGAGCAATGACCATAGATGACATAATAGATCCAAATGTCAAGTTTGCCTCAGTGATAATCAAGTACAAGATCTATCATTCGAGCAGGGAGAATTATGTGTCTGGCACAACAATCTATGTAGCATATCAAATGTTAAGGGAAGATGCAGACTATGATCTATGTGAGCTTCTTTTAAATCAATTGTTGGAAAACCTGCAGAAGATCAAAAAGGATAAGAAGAATTCCTTTAAATATGGTTGTCTAATATTGTGTCTGTTCTTTTATTATATGAATGAGCTACTTGGATCAAGTGGTTTGGTTTGGCAGAATGATAAACCGGTTGCAATTCAGATCAGAGATTACATGTATGGACTTGGTGATGCTCAAGCCCAAAACACAGCTCTCTGGGGTTACTTCAAGAACTTCCAGAGCATGATGCAAACCAGAGAGAGAATTCCATAGTCCATAGTTGAGAAATACAAGGACACAGTTTGCTTTATGGTTGACACTGATCAATGCCTAATGGAGGCAGTTGAGCCAAGGACTGTGTGGATAATGCCTATCCGATATGAAGTCAAAGAAAAATTCTTGGAGCTTCATAGTCAACATCTACTGGGCTAGCCCAAGGACACTGAAGCAGAAAGGTTTGGAACCTTTCAAGAGCTAAGTGTAAAAATACATGTTGAGTTAAGATAGCTGGAGATAAAGAGGAAAGTAAGAAGGGAAGTTGAATAAATTGCCAAAAGATTTGGCCTATCAAAGGAAGTTGTGGATGCAAATAGAGAGAAAATGGAGAAGGCTGAGAAAGAGAAACAAGAAGCAAAGAAAGGAGACATT
This sequence comes from Cunninghamia lanceolata, assembly GCA_027924645.1. NCBI lineage: Eukaryota > Viridiplantae > Streptophyta > Pinopsida > Cupressales > Cupressaceae > Cunninghamia > Cunninghamia lanceolata. The sequence continues at coordinate 3,070,236 of BSBN01000931.1, forward strand.
CCGGTACAAGCCTCCTCCCAGGCTAGATCTTCCAAGAGCTCTGCACCTACCACTCCTAAAATCTCAAAGGCTACCAAACCAGAAGTCAAGACATCCAGAAAAGGAGAAAAGAGGATGAAGACCAAAGCCACAAGGTCATATACAATCCTTAAAGATGATGAAGAAACATAATCTGATGAGGAAATCAAGAAAATGAAGAAGAAGAAAACATCCAGGAAATTCTCTACTAGTAAAAATGAGGAAGAAAAGGCAGAGGAGTTTGTTGAAAAGCCCACTCTTTCCATTGATGACATCATCAAGGCAGTTACTGTGGATGGGAACCTACAGCCAGTAACAGAGTTCTATGATGAATACAATGATGTTGACAAGAGAATTTTGGAAGAAGCTACTGTCAGGAACTTGAACATTTACAATAAAGCCTTCATTGAAATTATATCATTAATTCCTAGGAGTCTAGAAAAGGTACTTGATCTGAGAAAAGAAAATGCAAAGGCAAAAGACTTAGAGATTAGGGAGCAACTATCAATTCAGCTTTATCCTTCTATTACTTCAAAACAGATGGACATGATTTTCAAGGACTGTAAGGATGAGTTCCAGAGTAAGGCAAGAATGAATAAACTCATGCTTGGAGAAATTGACCAAGTAGCAAATGAAACAAAAGATATCCTCTGGAATGCCTTGAAGAGATTCAATCTTCCTATTGTAGAGGAAACAGATGAAGAACCTTCTACCATGGATGTTGAAGGATTAAATGTAATCAATGAAGAATCTTCTGACAAGGATGTAGAAGGATCAAAGAAAATAGATGAAGAGAAGTTTGAGGACTTAGATTCCTCTGTTCCAGAAGAGGAAGTTCATGAAGTAGTAAACACAGGTGACATCTCTCCTCTGGATCCCACTGCAGACATTCTAGACTCTGAAGCTGAAGGAGAAGGTAGAAGAGAGGAGAAGGTGATTCAAGAAGAAGAGGTTAAGGGAAAAGAAGAAGAACAAGCAAAAAAGACCAGTGATGAATATTTTGATATCCCAAAAGAAAAGAAGACTCAATCACCAACAAGAGACACTGTAGAGATAGTGAAGAACTTTTTAAACAAATAAATGATGGAGATAGATGAACCTGAGCTATTTCAAGGACCACTAAATTTTGACTCTCTCTCCCCAATTCAGACAATGAAAATAGCTTCTTTTGCTCAAGCCAAAGCAAAAGAAAAACTCTTGAAATCTCACATGGAGGAATATGAACTATTGGAGATTGCATCCAGGATGCTGGAGAAGATCATGCCATCCTACCAAAAGGATCCTTTAGCCTCACCATCCGGTAACTTGAAAACTTTGGTAAATTCTGTCAACACTCATTTTGAATCTCTAGAGAAATCAGTAGAAGCAAAGGTCTGGAAGGAGTTTTTGGGAAAAAGATTCACTGAAGTGCAAGGACTTATTGATAATGAGAGGAGGACCCTTGACATTGGAATAAAGAGCCTTAAAAATGCTCTTAAAGATGGTGGAGACATATACAAATTCTATTTATCTTGGCCCAAAGTGACAGAGGACATTGAGAAGAAAGTGAAAGAACAAGAAGGAAAACTGTCAAGTTTATCTCAGAATTTTGATCCCCTTACTACCTCTCTAATGAATCAAGAATGGCAAGCTATTGTTATCATAAATGAAATAAAGAGGCTGGACAGAGAAAAGAAGAACATAATGAACAGAATGAGTGAACTCAGAGGGATAATTATCCCCAAGCTAGAGGCAATGCATGAGGCCTTGACAGATGCTCAGACCATAGCCCGGACCAATGATCCAACAGATTTAAGAAGGGCAGAAGCATATGTATTTTTGTTGAGTGGTCACATCTCCATTTTGGATAGGATGAAGCAAGCTGGGCCACAGAGTTTGTATAGCTGAAGACTACTTTTGCGGATATACTTAAGTATATGTAAGTATAACATATATATATATACTTATACGGCCATGTATAGGACAATTTTTGCAAATTTTGGTATGCAGATTCCGCCCTTTTCCATTGATGTCAAAGGGGGAGTGAGGAGTAGTGAAAAATGTGGAATCCAGCTAAGGGGGAGCTCCGGTAAAATAGTGCAAAAGACAGAGCATCAACTAAGGGGGAGTTACTGCGACACTTAGCCATTTTTCACTAAGTGTTGCCATCAATGCCAAAGGGGGGAGATTGTTGGCAAAAGACACTATGTGGCTTCATAAGTGTTGTCATTGATGGCAACAAAGTCTATATCACACATCCGCAGTACATAGTATGCCTATACCTCAAGTCAAATTAAAGATTGTTTTGGTTCGGTGAACAAGAACAGAGTATGTAAAAAGGTCTGACAATCAGGTTCAGATCTATCAGATGGTGTAACTCAGTAAGTTGCGGACTTGGACAAGTCAAGAGGGGTATCATGACTAATGTATTCCAAAGATTTAGCCTCCGGTGATAAAGCAAGAAAAAGATATGAGCATCTGAGTGTTGGGTTCTAGTCAGGCAGAGAAGACAGAGGAATAACTGACCGACAGAGTATCAGACTTTAATCCGGATGAGTAAAAGGTGTTGATTAAGCAATTTGTGGGATTATACACTGTTAGCCGACACGATTAATGACTTCTATGCCTATGTTTTTGATACACATCACAAATCAAGCATGAATTCAGCTGATAGATTAATAACTTGTAGTGTTCTTGTTGCCGACTAGAAAGTTGATAAAAATCCTTGATGCAGATATATATACCAGATAGATTTCAGCATGTAAGTGTGTGTGTGTGTGAACAAGTAATGAAATAAAGTGCGAAGAAAAGCAGGGAGAAGTGTGAGAACAATTCAAGTCCGGTATGTGACAGAACAACATCATTAAACTGAGGAAGAATGAAGTGCATCAGATCAATATATTGTGCCTAAATTGGAACTGAACTCCTACATTTGTAGATGCCTCTCATCAGTTTAAACACTTGATTATCTTCTGTAAGATTTGTAGGCAGTGTGCCTCTTGTGAGCAGTGTCCTCGGGCAATGAGCCCTAATTGGCAAGTGCCATTTTTGTACTCCTTATTCTTTTAACAGAGAATACAATCTTGGGTTAGTCACCCTGTGGTTTTTCCCTTAACATGGTTTCCACATAAAAATCCTTGTGTTATGTGTGTTGATTTTATTTCTATTCTTCTGATTACATATGCTTTCATGTTTTGATACAACACTGAATATTAAGATAACAAAAGAAAAGAAAGTCAAGGAAATTTTGAGATAATTGATTCACCCCCCTCTCAGTTATCTACCTTGTTTCCAATAGTAGCTACAAAATTTGTAGCATCCCTCTTCATTCCTTTCCAAAAATATAAAGGTTTCACATCAGCGAATAACTTGGTTACTCTAGGATGCCTAGAATATGGTGCAGAATGAACCTCTTTCCAAACCAGATTCCTTAACTCTGCTGAGTTAGGTACATACATCCTTCTTTTGAACCTTAATAACCCATCTAGTTCAAGGTTGAATCCTTCATATTTTAAATTATGTGGATCTTTCTCAAGGGCCTATTTTACCTGCTCATAAAATTCATCTCCCTTAGACTTTTGTAACACTAGATTTCTAAAATTAGAATGTATAGAGACCATGGAGGAGATGTGCCTTCTCCTACTCAAAGCATTTGCCACTCAATTTTCTTTTCCATGAATATATTTAATCTCAAATCATAATCTGAGATAAATTCTAACCATCTTATTTGACGAGCATTAAGATAGGGTTGAGTGAACAGATATTTAAGTCCATGGTGATCCATTTTCAACTCAAAAGGTTTTCCAAGTAGATAATGTCTCCACATTTGGAGTGCGTGAATGACTGCTGTCAGTTCTAAATCATGTGGGGCATAGTTTTGTTCATAGTTTTTCAGTTTGCACGATTTATATGCAATAACATGTCCATCTTGGACTAGTACACCACCTAAGCCTTCCCTAAAGGCATCGATAATGACTTCAAATTGACCTTCCAGGTTAGGCACTTTCAATATTGGGGTTGAAGTCAATTTTTCCTTCAGAAGGTCAAAGGCCTCTTGGCACTTTCCTGACCATTCAAACTTCTTGCCCTTTCTTTGCAAGGAAGTTATAGGATGTGCAATTTTAGAGAAGCTTTTCACAAACTTCCTATAATTGTTGGTGTGAACAGGGTTATTACCTATCTGGTTTAACCTTTGTTGTGTAGATAATTCATATTATTTAACTATTTATTAGTTAAATAATAATCACACACATGTTCACATCTTAAGTTGACTTAGGAAGCATTCTAGTTGTCTTCTAGATGTTTCTAGTTGTTGATAGTTGTAGTAGATAGTTGTCATCTTATCCTATAGTTGTCATATGTCATAGGATTGTGACACTTGTCAGATAACTACAACATCTTGTATCTCACCTTGGTCTTTATAACCAAGGCCTCATTGTACATTATGCAATCCAGTACATTGTTGTATCATGGCAATATAGCATTCTTTTTGCTTGTCTCTCTTGTGTAGAAGGTTATTTGGTTTTGCAGATTTGATCCTGGTGGTTGATTGCTCCAACATGGTATCAGAGCTTTGATCCTGCAAGCCCCTTCTCATTTTTGTTGAGAGATCTTGCCATCAACGTTTTGCTGGTGCATCATGGTTGAAAACGGAGTTCACCGTTGAGTTCAGATCGCCCAAATCAGTAAGGATTGACTCTTCAAAATTTGATTTTGGACATAGTTGAATTTTTGACTTTTCTGGGCTTTGTATACATTTTTACAGAATTTTTTTGTCGAAAAGGCAAAAATTTTTTAGCAGAGGGCCATTTTGCCCCCTGCAGTTTCTATTTCATATCCAGATTCTTAGATCAGATCAATTTGCTTTTTTGTCTGTTTCTGTGAGATCTGGCCTTTGTGGATAATATTTCTGCAGTTGTGGGTCAAAATTTTTGGTCTGTAGGGTATTATTTTGGCCTATTCGGCCTGTTTGAGGACTCTGTTCGACCTATTCTGCAACCAGGCCACATAGGCACCTCAGCTCGTCTATGCTCTTAGTGGCCCTGTTGGCCTCATGAATCCAGTACATTGTTGTATTATGGCAATATAGCATTCTTTTTGCTTGTCTCTCTTGTGTGGAAGGTTATTTGGTTTTGCAGATTTGATCTTGGTGGTTGATTGCTCCAACAAACAAACTTATCTTCCTTTCTTTCCGATCACGTTGACTGGTCACACACTGTGTTGATCCTGTCGCATTCAAGTCAGCATTATTCTCCATTTTTGCAAATTTCGACAAGAGGGGGATTTTTTCTTTTTGTCATATCTTGCAAACCAGGAGGCAGATTTTCACATTCTTATAGTCATTGGAAAGGTGGTTCAGAGAGCTTCGCTATGGTGCAGGTGATTTTTTCAGATTTTGTCATTTTTTGCCAGTTTTTTCCGCTTGAAGGTACAGTTCATGCTTTTCTTGCAACTGGCGTATCTTTTGCATACGACGACGAAATCTAGTGAATTTTTTTTGAAATTGTTCAGAAAATCGCAAGGAATTTGATTGTAACTTTTGTTTTTCCCCTTGACAAGCTATTTTCTCAAAAATTGTAAAAATCACTGTGTGTTATAAATGGTTGATTTAAGCTTGTCAATTGTACAAATTCTTTCATTGTACTTTGTTGGGGGGGTTACAATCACATTGTTAATACATTATGGGGGGGTGAAAGGCACGATTTAAATGCCCTTGTGTCTTTGGTTCTTGGTGTTTTTCTGCTACACATGGCAGAAAGTGTGTCTATAAAACCACTCACTCCACATAATTACCACACATGGAAGTTAAAAATGAAACAACTACTGCAATCTAAAGGACTTTGGCAAATGCTAGAGGATAATCCACCTAGTTTCACTAAGGAGTTTGAAAGATTTGCTTATAAGAACAAATTAGATGAAGCTATGGGAATCATAGGATTGCATGTATCAGACAACTTGTTGTTTCATATTGCGGAGTGTAAAACACCTAAGCAAATTTGGGATAAGCTTGCCGAATTGTATGGTACTGTCAATGAATTCCAAATCTTGCAACTTGAGGCAGAATTGACATCACTCTCTCCAGACAGTTTTCCTACTATCCAAGATTTTCTAGAGAAATTCAAGATGATATTGTCACAATTGAAAGGATGCGGGCATGATAAAACTGAAAAGGAATGCATCTTCTTGATTTTGTCAAAGTTGAAGGGCCCATTTCAGGTGTTTTCATCTACCTTCTATTCTACTATGGATGCCTTTGGGAAAGACTTTAAGATGCCTAGCTTTGAGCTATTCTATGAGCATCTTACTAGGGAGCAAACCAAGTTACTTCAAATGGATGCACTTCCTAGTTCTAAGAGTCAAGCCTTGATGGCCTCATCTTCCAAAGGTAAAGGTAAGAATAAGAAGAAGCCCAAGACAGAATCTCCTTCAGGTAGTGAGTCTCCCTTCAAACCAAAGCCAAAGAATGATCAAAAGCCCACTCCTCCACCTAATCCTTCCAAATCTGGTGAGTCTTCCTCTAAGACAAAGAAGAAGAAAGGTGGCACTTGTTCTTTTTGTGGCATGACAGGTCATGATGAGTCTCATTGTTTCAAGAGGTTAGAGGCTTTGGAGGAAGCTATGAAGAAGCACAAGATTTCTCTTCCCAAGCCCTCCTCTACAGGCAAAGGACATGCTCTTTCTGCACATGGCTTGCTTACATCTTCAGATAGCTGGATACTTGATTCAGGTGCTTCACATCATATGACCAATTCACTTGATCTACTTGAGACTCTTTCTGATACTAGCACTTCTCAGATTGCAGTGGGGAACTCTTCACAGATTTCAGTCATGGGGACAGGCACCGTTCAATTGTAAGATGGTTGCATTGAGGATGTTCTTTTTGTTCCCAAGATTTCTGACAATCTTCTCTCCATATATCAGATTTGTCATTTTGGGGATGGAAAGAAAGTTGAGTTTACTCCTCACAATGTGGTTATTTGACAGCTACAAGATCCTGAGACAGTTGTTGCTACAGGGAAAGTGGATCATGGATCACGACTATATAGATTTGATGGATTTGAGTCTTCATCAGGATCATCTCTTATAGCACATGCCGATGCTTTGAGCAAGCTTTGGCATGAGAGATTTGGACATCTGAATTACAGTTATCTTCAACAGATGAGCACAAAGAAGTTGGTTGTTGGTCTACCTAAGATTTCTTGTAGAGAGGGAGTTTGTCGGGGTTGTGTACTTGGCAAACATCATCAGGATCCCTTTCCTAAGGGTCAGGCCACTCGAGCTTCGGCACCCTTGGAGTTGGTTCATAGTGATCTCATGTCTTTTCCAACTCCTTCATTTTCAGGGGCCAAGTATGTGCTCACTTTCATTGATGATTTCTCACGACGCACATGGGTGTACTTTCTTAAGTACAAAAGTGATGTTTTTGACACATTCAGGACATACAAGGTGTTTGTGGAGAAGCAGTCAGGTCTTTCTCTTCGACGGATATGCACAGATAATGGGGGGAATATGTGAACCAAGCTTTTCAGGATTTTTGCAGTGAGCATGGAATTCAGCATCAGTTTTCAGTTCCTTACACTCCTTAGCAGAATGGTGTGGCCGAGAGAAAGAACAGGACATTACAGGAGATGGCAAATTACATGCTACAATCTAGGTCTATGGATCCCACCTTTTGGGCTGAAGCAGTCAATTGTGCCAACTATATTTAGAATCGTATGCCTCACAAGTTAGTGCAGCATATGACTCTCGAGGAGGCTTGGTCCCATGTCAAGCCTAATGTATCCTTCTTCAGAGTATTTGGTAGTGAGGCTTGGGCATTCATTCCGAATGGTCAGCATAAGGCTATGGAGAAGAAGAGTCAACCTTTGATTTTTGTTGGCTATTGTGAGGATGTGAAGGCTTACAGGTTGTTTGATCCTGTCACTCAGGATGTCTACTTTCGTCGAGATGTCCATTTTGATGAGTCCTTCACACAAGTGGAATCCTCCTCCACTTCTTCTTCCTCACTACATACTCTGCCTACTTCATCATCCCTTGACGATGTTTTGCTTCTTCAAGATGATACTGATGAAGGTCCTGCCCCACCACCTCCTCAAGCACCAATTTTGCCCCGATGGGCCCACACTACTCTTGAGGAGGTTGGTCCTCTTGTTGGTGATCCCACAGATACTCGACGCACTTGTTCACAAACAGCAGGTGTCAATCTTTTGAGTCATGCCATTTCCACGGATCCTCAGAAGTTTTCAGATGCCGCAAGTATTCCAGAGTGGGACAATGCAATGGTTGAGGAGCATTCTTTATTAATGAAGAATCATACTTGGGATCTTGTTCCTCTTCCTAAGGGAAGAAAATTGGTTCGGTGCAAGTGGGTGTACCACACCAAATATGTAGCTGATGGTTCTATAGATAAGTACAAGGCTCGTCTTGTTGCTAAGGGGTTTTCTCAGGTTGAGGGTATTGACTACTCTAAGACCTTTGCTCCTGTCGCCAAGATGGATTCCATTCGACTTGTACTTTCTATTGCTGCATCTCAGGGATGGTCAGTGTATCAGATGGATGTGAAGAGTGCCTTCTTGCATGGTGATCTTCATGAGGAGATCTACATGGAGTAGCCTCCAGGTTTTGTGCAAGACTCTTCACTTGTTTGCAGGCTTCGTCGTTCATTATATGGTCTCAAACAAGCCCCTAGGGCTTGGTATGAGAAGATGGATAGTTTCCTGCTTGCTTCCAGTTTCACACGATGCCATTCTGACCCTACAGTTTACACTCAGAGACATGGAGATGATCTTTTGATCCTTGTGCTTTATGTGGATGATTTGATTTTCACAGGCAGTTCTACCTCCATGATCCAGAGTATTCAGCAAGCATTGATGGAGCGCTTTGATATGTCAGATCTTGGTCTTCTGCACTACTTCCTTGGTCTTCAGGTTCACCAAACTACTAAGGGGATCTTCATTTTTTAGCAGACGTATGCTCTTGATTTGCTTCAGAGATTTGGCATGGCTGATTGCAAGCCTGCCCCTACACCATTTCAGTCTAGTGTTGTACTGTCTACCAGTTGCTCTACTCCCACAGTTGATGCTACATTGTATCGGCAATTGGTTGGTAGTCTTTTGTACTTGACACATAGTCGTCCTGATATTTCCTTTGCGGTTGGACTTGTCTCCTAGTTCTCTCAGGAGCCACATGAGAGTCATTGGAAGGTAGCCAAACGTATCTTGAGGTATATTCAGGGCACATCACACTTTGGCATTCATTACACATCTGGAGCTTCTTCGATTATGGGCTTCACTGACTCAGATTGGGCTGGTGATGTTAATGATTGGAAGTCCACTTCTGGCTTTGTTTTCTGCCTTGGTTCTGGTCTGATTGCATGGTCTTGCAAGAAGCAGACAGCTATTGCATTATCATCTACAGAGGCTGAGTATCGAGGTGCAGTTTTGGCTAGCCAGGAGGTTCTTTGGCTTCGACAGTTGATGACTGAGTTTGGATTTCCTCCAGATCATCCCACTACTCTTTGGTGTGATAATCAGAGTGCCATTCACATTTCTCGCAACCCGATGGAGCATCAGCATACTAAGCACATCGAGATCCACATGCACTTCATCTGGCAGCTCATCCAGGATGGTGTTCTTAGCTTGGAGTACTTGCCTACTGAGGCGCAAGTTGCAGACATCTTCACTAAACCTTTGGCATCGCCTCGTTATCTTCAGTTGCCATCGATGCTTGGGGTGAAGGAAGTTGTCCTTGGGGGATCTTCTTGAGTCCTCCTTCCTTCACTTTTTCATGCTTTTTCTTTGCCTGTTTCTCTCTTTTGGAGATGAGTTTTTTCCCATGAGGTTTTCTCCTTTTCTCCGCTTGTGAGAGATTGTTTGTACATGGGTACCTAACATGGCCTTGTTGCCAGGACCCATCTTTGCATTTGTTTGTTCCTCCCTAAGTTGCACTTAAGGGGGGGTGTTGGTGTGAACAGGGTTATTACCTATTTGGTTTAACCTTTGTTGTGTAGATAATTCATATTATTTAACTATTTATTAGTTAAATAATAATCACACACATGTTCACATCTTAAGTTGACTTAGGAAGCATTCTAGTTGTCTTCTAGATGTTTCTAGTTGTTGATAGTTGTAGTTGATAGTTGTCATCTTATCCTATAGTTGTCATATGTCATAGGATTGTGACACTTGTCAGATAACTACAACATCTTGTATCTCACCTTGGTCTTTATAACCAAGGCCTCATTGTACATTATGTAATCCAGTACATTGTTGTATCATGGCAATATAGCATTCTTTTTGCTTGTCTCTCTTGTGTGGAAGGTTATTTGGTTTTGCAGATTTGATCTTGGTGGTTGATTGCTCCAACAATAATAACCAGCAAGGCCCATAAAACTTCAGACCTCATGAACATTTCTCAGTTTGGGCCATTTAGAAATAACCTTAATCTTAGCTAGGTCCACAACTTTTCCCTTAGCTAAAATTATATGACCCAAATACTGTACTTCTTTCTGAAAGAAGGTACACTTAGAGAGCTTGCCATATAGTTTATGTTCTCTTAATCTTTGAAGAACAATTCTCAAATGCTGCATATGTTCCTCTTCGTTCTTAGAATAGATCAAAATGTCATCAAGGAATACTAAGACAAACTTGTCTAGACAGTCTCTGAACACACTGTTCATAAGATTCATAAATGCTGCTAGCGCATTTGTCAACCCAAAAGGTAGGATAGTGAATTCATAGTGTCCATATCTAGTTCTAAAGGCTGTCTTATAGATGTCTTCATCCTTCAACCTCAATTGGTGATATCCTGATTGAAGATCAATCTTGGAAAATATTGCTGCACCCCTCATCTGATAAAAAAGATCATCACTGTGGGATAGAGGATACTTGTTCTTAATGGTTGCTTTGTTTAACATGTGGTAATCTATGCACAGCCGCAAAGTCCCATCTTTCTTTTTCACAAAAATGACAGGTGCTCCCCATGGCGACACACTGGGTCTAATCAACCCTTTATCCAATAGCTCTTGCAGTTGAGATTTTAACTCCATTAGTTCTATTGTGATCATCCCGTAGGGGGCTTTAGAAATAGGTTTTGACCCAGGTATAATATCAATGGTAAAATCAAAAGCTCTCTTAGGGGGTAACCCTAGTAGTTCATCTGAAAATACATCCTCAAAATCTCTGAGGAGGGGATGCTTGTCCATATTTGATCTTTTCTAACCTATGGACTCCTTCATCCCTACTTCATTAAGTTTTTGGGATTCATAAAACATCAAGTCCTCTTGGAAATAGGTTTCCTTTGTTTCATCTATTTTGTCCATCTTGACAACAAAAAGTTGGCATCCTTTTCTTTGTGCCCTTTTCATTTGTAAGGCAGAAATTTGCCTTAGTTTAATTTCCCTAGGTTTCCCTTGGAGAAGGACTTGGTTTCCTAGATCATCCAAACATTCTATTGTCTTGGCATAACAGTCTACTTTGGCTCGATGTCTCCATAACCAATTTATCCCTAGGATAACATCATACAAGCCAAGTGGGGCTACATATATATTTACTTCTGTGGAAAAGTTTGGAAGTTCAACCTGAGCTTCAAACAAGCATTGCTCTATTTGAGCCTTGGTGTGATTTACATACTCTATAGACCAAGTATTTGCCATGAATCCTACTTTTCTAGGTATCTTATTTACAATTTTGGGAGAAATAAAACATTTCGTGGCACCTGTATCAATTAAAACTAAAATTGGAACTCCAAATAAAATACTTGTTGTCTCTACTGGAGTTATTTTATACTCGGCTTGACGATTGTCCAAGGCCGCATGGATACGTTGCTGGAACACCACTTGCTGAAATGGCATAGGATTCCCTCTTGGTTACACTCCCTGTGATTTGTTGGGACACTGATTGGCGTAGTGATCTCCGTCACAAGTGAAGCATCCTCCTATTGTTCCTCGCCTCTCCTAAGGTTTGCCAGTCTTCTTGGAGTGGTTATTCCACTTTTTCTCTCCCCTGGACTCATTTTGTTTATTTTTGGCCCCTTTTATCACTCTTCTTAGTATAATCCTATTTCTTCCCCTTTTTCTTTGAGGGTTGATAAGATTGAGACCAGTTATATCTCTTTCTGTTTCTTTCCCTATAGGCCGACATAGCCTTTAGGTTCTGTTCTTGCCTAATGACCTTCTCATAGACATGTTCCATGGTAGTAGGACCGTGAACATTAACCTCACTCCCAATCTAGGCATTCAACCCCATGATAAACTTCCAGACACATAATTTCTCATCATGCTGATACTGTGGCACATATTTCAACAGTTGGGTGAATTTTTCCCAATACTTATTTATAGTCATATCAGCCTGTTTCAGGTTTTGAAAGTCTATAAGTTTCTGATCATAGAATAGTTGAGGCAACCATCTTTCCCTAAATAGTTCTACGAACCTGTCCCAAGTAAGGCTTGTAGACCTCAAGCCTAATTCCATCTTTTTGTTCATCCACCATGTGGATGCTACTAGTTGAAATGGTCCCCAGATAGGTTAGGTAACCTCATTATAATTTCTAATTTCAAAATACTTCTCCATCTCTGTAAGCCATGCCTCCGCGACATCTCCGCTTATGGATCCATCAAATTTAGGTGGCATGACCTTTTTCATGTCATGTGATAGTTCCATAGCCATAAGGCTCTTCTTATCCCCATCATGTCTAGCTGCAGAGTTATTTTCTCCATGTTGGCTTTGGGTGGTGTCATTATGGTGTTCCTTGCCATCACCCCCATCATAATCATCTTGCCTATCTTCTGATTGGCCTCCCACTTTGTGTTTAAGAGTTTCCACTCTCGCCCTTGTTTCTTTCAACAAAGTCAAGATTTGGTCTAATTTAGATTCGAATTGCCCTGAAGGTACTCCTTCATCTTGGCTATCCTCCATTCTGGTTCCAACTCAAACCTTTACTGCAATCTACTTCTTCTTGAAGTTTGCAGATTAATCATGGATTAGTCTTCCATGCTATGCAATTTATTCATTTACAAATCTATTCACATTCATGTAATCTTTAACAAGAAAGGAAAGATTGTCAAAATTTGCCATTGCATTACAGTTTTCATTGGATTACATATAATCCACAAAATTACAAAATTGTGTTTACACCTTGCTTTTGCAAGTCATTTATAATTTGGGATAACTTCCCATAATCATGTTTTCTTTTCAATCTTAGGAGGTGAGGATACACACTTGTATTCCATCGCATCCTCCATAAGTACATTACTGTTCTTAGGGATATTTCCCTCAGATGGTGCTTTAGGGGCAGAGGGTGTCACTGATGCTCCAGTAGAGTTAGGGGCAGCCAACTGTTCAACCTTCCTTAACTCTTGCTTGATGTGTTTCACGACATCAACAAAAGTTTCCTCATCAAATAGCCATGCACCTACCAAGCATCCAGTCTGTTCAAGTTTCTCCTTCATGGAGACTCGTGCCTTCAAAATCTTTTGTTGGCATAGGTATGTCCATGTTCTATTACCTTCTTGCGAGGTGTGGTTCTAATTTTTACCATTCTAGCATAGAACATCCAATCATTAGCATACTTAATGTTGGATACATTAATCATCAAATAGTGAGCTCATTAGGTCCATGTGTTGAACCTGGTAGCTTTCATACCATATGTAACAACACTTTCCATAATGCTCAAGATTTAACTTAAACATGTAACTTAATCAAGTCATTAATTAACAATTGATAGAGATAATCGAAAGTTTGAACCAAAAGAAACATATTCTTTTCCATCAATTAAGCATGTTAATCAAATCAAGATATAATAAATCTTACAATCCAGTAAACCATTACAATCTTTAGTGAATAACCATCACTAATCGAATACAATATATGCTCTAGGTATCTTAATCAAGTGTTTACATCACAATAGACCAACTGGTCATAAAATGCAAACACTGTATCTGGAACCAATGACATTTGTCTTCATAAGCCTCGGCTTGTCTCATGCTTGGAAAGTAGAGCATCATCCTGGAACTAGTGACTCCTCGTCACCTTATTCTATTTTCAATTTATACCAAATTCAACCATTATGACTGCCTTGGTCTCCCATGGTTAACATTTTTGATAGCATATCATCACATATGATGAAGTCAATTTCATGGTTCTCAAGGCATACCATGCCTTAGTAGAGTACATTAGCTTATTTAGGTTCAATAGATCTTATTATCCCAATAAGCTTAAGGTGTTAATCACCAAACCTAATAGTTTACATTTAAGTAAGAGGAATTATATCTCATAACATTAATCAATAAGTCATAATCCAATCACATATAGAACTAGTCTATATTCTTCTATAAACTTATTCTATTATCTCATGATGAGACCATGATCAAAAAAAGATCTCACCACCTTCATATTCAAAGGTTCACATATACATTCTTAACAGTTTAAACAACTCCTTATATAAATCAAAGTTGACTTCCCATACAAGTCCAACTTGGGGTTAGTTTGGTGTTATAGTCACACCAATATATAATTTCCTTCTCGGCTATCATCTCAGTCTAAGGACTGTGTTAATGATATTAAATGCCTTCTTGGCTGTTATTACAGTCAAACGACTGTATGATAAGTATTAAAGCCTTCTCGGTTGTCATTACAGTCAAATGATTGTGTTAAATCATTATTGACTATAATCATCCGGAGTTATTCATTACTCCATTTCAAGAGCTCTTAGGCTCTTCCTTTGTCATCGTATGACATGAGCTTTAATATACATTTTGAATACATGCTCAGCCATAATGGCTTCGAGCTCCAGTCATCATAGAATGTAGTATACAATATAATACAACCAGGTTGAAAGACCCTAGGCTCAAACATAGAAAAGAGTCTATCTTTATAGAGCTCGGCCTCAAGGCCTCAAGAGCTAGTACCCAAATAAAACATAGAGCAGTGGCTATTTGGTTCTTTAAGCCTCAGGCTTAATCATAAACAAGATTACACAATATTACAACTCGACTGACCATAGTCTCAAGAAGAGTTTACAAAGTTTCATTGCTCAGCTCAAGGGCCTAGACCATGGTCTCAAAGAAAGTTTATTAAGTTCTCTACTCGGCTCAATGGCCTAGAGCATGGTCTCAAAGCAATTTACTATGTTTAGTAAGCTCAGCCTTCATGGGTTTGAGCATATTCAGAATTCAAAGTTGAATTGTTGGGGTTTGACCATATGGCTCTGAACCACTACAAATATAAGTTTTTAAAACAAGAATAGCTCAGCCAATTCAACCTTGAGCCACAACACAGAAAGATATAAACAATATCCATGGCACAGCCTTACAGGTCTCGTGCCTCAATTTTTAACAATAACAAGAAACATCATGTTACACAGACTCAGGCAGAAGTCCTACTGAGATTTAAACTCTTCATATGAAAAGTAATTGGGGTATTTGTTTCCCATTTTACCTGTACTAGGCAGTAGTCAAGATACAGTTCCAAACTGTGACTCGTCTAGCTGCTCACAGCTCCTTTCCACCACTATTCTCCCCAAACAATTTCGCCACCTTTTTCCTCCAAACCCCCAACAACAACGAACTCACTGAAAAGTGACTCCCAAAATGGAGAAGCCAACACATGATAATAGGTCCCATGGCATGTCAATTTTGGTTTATAACTACCTTTCCACTCGGTAGTGTCTCCACAAAAGGTGGCTCAAACCTTGAAAAACATGGGATGGTTGAGCTCGAAGCTCCCATCGATCCTCGTGATCGACTATATCAACTTAGTAATATTCCATAGTATACAATTATTAAGATAAGTAAATAATAATAACAATATTATAGGTAACAACCTATTAATAGGTTTCATCCTTGTCTAAGGATTATCACAATGAGATTGTAATCGTAAAAAGATTCACATTAATAACGTCGATTATCAAGGTCGAGTGATACTCCCCCGAAATTGACTATTACCATTAGTTGAATAACTAGGGATGATGTTCCAAGAACATTGACTAGTCATCACGACTTGTGATAACTTCAATGACACCACGATATTACCGAAAACATGGAAACAAAAGAAAAGAGACATGACACGTGATAACTTGTAAAAGGATTGAGAAGGACATAGAAGTTGATTACTCAGATGACTAGTTAACCTTTTGTTTTCACGTCTAACCCTTCCTCCAGGATGATACTCTCCTTCCTTCTTCGAAGGATGTTCATTTTCCTATCACAAGCAGGACCACAAGATTATGATCAGTGCATCATTGTCATATCTCGTAGCATAAATCATTTAATTGACAAAACTATTTAACATATGTGTCTACTTCATAATCAGAAGTTAAATCAAATATTTCCACAATATAAAATCAATTAACTATGACTAATCCTCCTGATTATCATGCCAAGTTAATGATTAAGTCTAATTGTGAGTTGGGGATGTAACATGTTCATTTCACACTTATCTTCGCACTTTCACATTCTACCTCTTCATTCATGACTTCATTTCATCTATTTATACAATTCATCAACCTTGGAATGAACATCAAGGTCGGCATTACAATCATCAACCTTTGGAGCAATCTCCAAGGTTGACATACATACATATTCAACCAATCTTCAAATTAGGTCTAGACTTAAACAGATTAAGGGAGAAGAGAAATGAATGCAGACCACACCAAGCCTTAGTTGGGACTCAAATGCAATTTTCCATGCAATAACATGCTTTAGAAACTTCGATGCACAACCGTAAGTAGTGAAGACAACCAAGTTGGCTAAAACCGGTGTTAACACTAAGACCTTTAGGAAAATACTTCATGCACGATCTGAATTACACTTTGTGGACCAATCAAAAAGTAGGAACATGATCTAGAGACATCAACAAGCATGTTACAATCACCAAGAACATCCACACACCTTCTAAACACTTTATCCATAAGATTCTTCAAACTGGAGCACTTAAACATTATTGTCGGCCACTGTCAAATAGGAAAGATTGCTTGCAGAGCACTAAATCATGAACCATTTGAACTAAAGGCACATAACATCATCACAAACTTAGTTCTAGAACTGTAGACTATAAAACTTGAATGTGGAGAAATACGGAGCATAATACATTCTCCCTGTCACCATTAAATACACAGAAAAACAATTTTTACTCTAGTGAATAGAACTCGCTCAAATCTTCACACCGAAGGCTTAAACTTGAAACATAGCATCTACAGACATCCCTTAACATTACTTCCAATCTGCAAACAAAGATATTCAATATACAAGATATGTGGAGCAAAACATTGTATTGTTTTGATAGATGAAACAATTTTGCATTTGTACTAATTCCTCAAATACTTGTTCAGACTTATTCAAATAACTTCCTTAGGTGTTGAAATCAATGAAAACACTTACTACTCATATTTGCAACATTCTCCCAAGCATAGTCTTAAGTGTGTGGCAAAATGCCCCTCCTATGCTTTGGGTTTTGTATGACGTGTTTTTTCTCAAGTGTAGTCTCAAGGGTGTGGCAAAATGCCCCTCCTACACTTTGGGATTTGTTTGGTGTATCTTCTCCCCCATATGTAGTCTCAAGGGTGTGGCAAAATGCCCCTCCTACATTTTGGTGTTGTGTGTTGCATCTTTACTTTCCATGTATCTGCATTTATTTCATCATGTTTTGTGTACCTTTAATACTGTCTTCTCTGTGTCTTGCGTGCTTGTTACTGTCTTCTCCATGTTTTACATGCCTATTATTGTCTTCATTGTGTTTGGCATGTCTGCGACATGTTTTCTCTAATGTCTATCTGAGACTGGGGGCTAGAAATAGTTCCTCAATCTTTGTGTATACATTAACTTCAAGTGCCTAGCATGTTTGCTATGTTTTGACCGTACTTTAATGCATGTATGGGTCATAAGATCATACATACATTAAAGTGAAGGCTAAATGATATGTTGTAAAATGTCCTCCTAGGACTTTACCTCCTAAGTTTAGCTCTCGAGTCCCTTGTTTTTCATCATGCATGTTAGAATTGAATCCCGAGACAAAATGCCCTGAAACCCATGTCAAAATGGACTTAAGGGACATTGTAGATCCTAAACCATGACCCAAAAAAGATCCCATGGCTTGGGAACTCACACCCTTGCCTTGCCCAATTTTGGTGGCGTCTCAAATTTGAATATCGGTTGGAAATCGTTAAAAGGTGTCTTTTGTCGACATCGTAAGTTTGAATTACAAAATTAAAGCGAGAATGCATATATAAGCATGTTTAGGGTTTCATTTGTAAACTAGAAGATGATTATGATATTTTGGCAAACTTATGATTTTAGAGCATTCAAGGCATTCATTGTGGCAGAGCAGATTTGTGTTGTGTTTGTTATTACAAATTTGGCTTCATCTTCTCATGTTGTGAAAGATCTTCATCTACATGTGAGCTACACCTCCGAGGTGATATCTATTTGTGTTTGAATCAATAATTTATCAATTTTTTTTGCCTCTGTCCTGTAAGGATACACACTGTCTATCTAACAATGATGTTGGAAGGAATTAATGCCATTCCAGGGCTTGACCAAGGCAAGCTCCTAAACACCACAACCCCCAACCCCTCTTCTTGTGATTACAGGTGACATGTATCAGATCGTGAAGAGTGGAGTTGCAGAGAGTGTCATAGAGCATAAGGATCCTAGATTTGACAGAAAGAAGCAGAAAAGAGCACTATCAGGGCTTGGGTACTAGTCCCTTTGCCATCCAAGTTTGTAGAGCCTGAAATCTCTAGAACAAGGATAATCAGTAGCATGTGGCGGCAATATCATCAATTTTTGGAGTTAAGAAGGATGAGGAAAGTAAATGAACTGGTGTGGGGGTTAATATCTATGCAATACTCATTTGAAGATTTTATTAATAAAAGTAAAAGGAAGCTTCATTTTAAAGAACCACACTACCACACATGAGTGGAGAAGATGCAAGTAATAAAAGATGAAGGGAGGTGTTCTATTTTGTGTTTATGTTATCTTCCACACAAGTAGCTAGGCACCACATTGGATGAAGGTGTATTTAGTTCATTACAAAGGAAAGATTTTAGGCATGGAAAATTAAATGAACATGCATCAAGAAAATAAGAGATTAAGGGAAAGAATTAGATATAATCTTTTATATATTCTGCAAAAATGTTTACTAAATTTGGGGCCACATTGGATGGGAATTAATTTGATTAAAAATAAAACATTAAACTAGAGTAAGCTACCATTTACAACCATCTTTTGGATTTTGTAATAATAATAGAATAATGAAGTGTAGTTGTAGAGTGAGGTGTGGGAAACCATTTGGATATTATGGATAATGTGTGCAAAAATAAAATGGAGTTAGTATGAGGAGTTGGTGTGGAGCATGAGCAGAGAAATTTGACAATGCTGCGAAGAAATAAAATGGTGAGATGAAGCAGTGGAAATAAATTGCTATGAGAGTAAAATAATGCAACAAATCTTCATCAACATAGTATTTGAAAACCTTACAAGGTAACCATGGTTTGTACAACAATTGATATAAAATGGCCCAATTTATGTAGTATTACACCTAATAGAAGTTTGGCACAAATACATGCAAAATATGGTGTACCTCGATGATGACTCTCACTTGAGCATAGTTAGTTGTGGTAGAGTTCATATTCAATTTCTAGATGGATGAGTGAAGGGGATCAACAGTGTGTTGCACATCTCTAGTTTGGCATAGAACTTGATATCAATGAGAAAACTCAATGATGTGAATGTACATGTTGTTTTCTATAGTGGAGGGTGTACGATGGTGCAAGAAGCTATGTTACTCTCTAGGGGTGTTCGTGTGGGAACTTTGTTTTAGTTGGATGCTTAGTGCAATAGTTCTATTCTTGTGGTGAAGATATCTATAAAATCTATTCTTAGTGCAATAGTTCAATAGTCATGCTTTCTAGGTAACTAAGCAAGCTCTCATTTCAAAGAACAAGCTACTTGTAGAGAAGACAATGTTGTGGCATTAGAGATTGGGCCATATAGGTGAGAAGGGTCTAAGGATGTTGAAAAATAAAATCTTGTTAAGGGGATGAATGATTGTACGTTTGAATTTGATTTCTATGAATATTGTGTATATAGAAAATAGAATTACATTCAGATTTATTCTAGTTCTCATAAATCTTTTGGGGCATTAGACTTGATTCACTCAAATGTATTTGGTCCTATTAACATTCCTTCAATTTCTAAGGCTTTGTACTATGTATCTTTTATAAATGATTTTTCTAGGACATGGGTGTATTTCCTTAGAAGTAAATTTGAAGTCTTTGGTCAATTTAAGGAGTTTATGACTCTTGTGGAAAATTAGACTAGTAGGAAGATTAAGTTTTTGAGGATCAACAATGGAAACAAGTTTTGTTCCACACACTTCAAGATAGATTCTATAAAGAGCACAAGATCGAGAGACATAAGACAACTCCATATACCTCTTAGTAGAATGGAGTTGTAAAGAGAATGCACATGACATTGATGGAGAGGGCTAGGAGTATGCTTAATAAGTCTACTACATATGGTTGCTATGACTTGTTACTTGATTAATAAGTCTACTACATCAAGTCCTGTTGACAAGACCCCTATGGAGGCATGGCTAGGAAAAAAAACCCCCTCATTACAACATCCTTGAGTGTTTGGTTATGAGGCATATGCACACATGCCTAGGGAGAAGCATTCAAAGTTGGTGTAGACACCTAAATTATACTACCTTCTAACATCATACTTAAGCATTACATCTTAGTATTATTCTAATACCATTACTAATTAATTAAATAATTCATATTATTTAGTTAATTAGACTAATATCCACCTATTTATTTCAAAATAAACAAATAAATTCATGTTATCCTATCATATATCTCTCTCATAATCCATTTGTATTGTTAATTAATGTGAAACTAGTTAACTAAAATAAATAAATAAATCTATTAATTAGTCACACTACTATCTTATCATATTTTTTTCATGATTTATCCTCATCCTTATCCTACTTTTTTCTAAAACTCTTATCCTTATCAATCCATTCACAACCAAAAATCTATAAATCAACCCTCAATTAGGCCATTTTCAAGTCTTCTTGGAATGTAACGTCATGTTGCCCAAGTGAGCAACTGATAATCAATTTCAACCATAAATCCATTGGAGCACAACTACCATTCTTGGTGCAACAGGGTTGCATTGGTGAGATCTTTTATATTGTTTTTGTAGACAACCAAAATTGTCCATGTCATAACATTACCTAGTCATACATGACCTTGTAAGACATCTTGTAATATTTTACCCTAGGTAATTACATCATCCCACTTATCCCACTTATAAATCCCACTTAATCACCTTCCCAATTGATTAAATAATCCCCTTTATTTAATTAATTCCCCTTCACATGTCTCAAAATAATTCAAATTAAATATTTGAATTAATCCCTCACTTATTGTCACATTGCAACATGTGTCACATGACTACAACTCTTCACATGCACAAATAATTTAAATAATTTTATTATTTAAATATGAGATTCCCACTCATATCCTATTTTTAGCCCCATTCATTTATGCGTCATAGGCATCTTTTCCTCCAAAATAAATAAATGAATACAACTTATTCCCTCACATCCTAATTTAGCCTCATGTCATAACCCACTTAATTTAGATCGTAGGCACTAAAATCAACTTTTAATCCTATCTATACACATCACATAATTGACTTTTAATCTTGGCCATCAAATCATATCAGCTCTTGCCTATAAATCTAGCCTCACACAAGCCATTTGACATCCATATTCTTCTAGTATCCTCACTCTGCCAAAATTCTTCCAATCTTCTCATCTATCTATTTATCTTCTTCTATCATCTTTCATCTCAATGTTATGCTGTGAAAATGAGCAATCAACATCAACATATCAAATCGTTCAATCAATCAATGATCATGCATGCATCTATCATTTGAGATATCTGAGGTATCAAAAGGTTTGGATTGAGGTAATGCACTTGTTTTGTTTTATCTTTTTCATTTTGTCCAATTTTTTCGTATACATTTTTGGCACGCTCGGTGGGACCCACGTCTCTTGATTTTTACAGGTTTTTGTTGTGAAAATTTGCATCTTTTCTAACCCTTGTTTGTCAAGTTTTGCAAAGGATCTGTTATAGGTGACCTCCTAGGCTAAAATTGACATCACCATCGCGTCCGGGAGGCCATTTCCATGAATTTTGACTATAAACT
This sequence comes from Cunninghamia lanceolata, assembly GCA_027924645.1. Lineage (NCBI taxonomy): Eukaryota > Viridiplantae > Streptophyta > Pinopsida > Cupressales > Cupressaceae > Cunninghamia > Cunninghamia lanceolata. Next base: position 3,092,446 of record BSBN01000931.1, read on the forward strand.
TGCCTAGTTTCGGTGACTGTGAAATTTTTGAAAAAAATGATTTTTTTTAGTTCGCAGATCCGTATAGTATGGATCTGTACGGATCCATATCATACGGAGCCATGACCCCTATTCATATTGCTCCAGGCATATGTTTTATCTTGTAGGCTTAATTTTGGTTGTTGCAGGTAATTTTGGGTTGTGGGTTTGTTTGTATTTGCAGGTCGACCCCCTTTTTTGCCATTCCTCCACTGTTTGAAACTCTAGCTGCCACCGGGAGTAGACTAGTTGCCACCCAAAAATCTTTTGTCGTCACCCTAGAATCACAGCCACCACCCGCCATAGCTACTTGTGCAGACATCTAAAACCCTAACACCAGTCTTTCGCCCGCTTAACTCTTGGTCGACACCACTAGTGGCTCCGTCGCCACCCATATCTATCATTGATGCCATCTAGTCACTCCCTTCTCAACCCTTTGACATTTCAACCAGCTCTAGCTCCACCCGATCTCCTGCCACCTCTTTCTTCCTTTCACGGCCTCACCTCTTCGTCGTCGCAACCTTTAAAACCCAACACTCCCCTCAGAAAACCCTTACTTCCCACTTGAATCCTAAACTTCGATCACCGCTCACTATTTCCCGTTGACCGTGGCATTTTCACTCGACCAACTCCTGGTCACTTCTCCTAAAACCCTTGTCATAGTCTTCACAACCCTAAACTCTGCTGCTTTGTACATCCTTCTGCCGCTCCATACATCTCTGCCTGCTATGAACCTTGGCTCCGCCCGTGGTTTTCCGTTAACACTGTGTATCTTTTAACCCTTGGTCCTCGGTGCTCAACATGATTACTCAGTCCCCTTAAGGAGTGTGGTCATATTCAATCACTATTTTCATCACGCGGTTAACGGTCACAATTGGGGTTTTAAGCCCCTCCGCGAACAGTGAAGGGTTGCTTGAGTATATGACCGAGGGTCGGGGGAGATAAGCCCCTTACTTTCTTTCCATTTTTTTGCAAGCCTTTAGCCCTAGTCACATGAGTGACCGAGGGTTTGCATAACTGCTAAACCTAAATAGTTAACTACCAGGCAACATTCATATGTGACCAAACTTCTTAAACAGCTAGCAGTTAAAACACAAACAGTCAAGTTATCCTTTTGTCTTTCAAACCCTAAAGGAGGCATTTTTTTTCTTTTTCTCATAACTTGGTCATACGGTATCAAAATCATGAAAACAAGGACTCATCAGAAAGATGACAGGATGACCTTCATAATGGTATGAAATTATCAGGTGAATGTGTCATTTTCCAGCCTTTTTTATCAGTCAAAGTCAAACTTGCTTTTAAACTTCAAACGAACATATCTTGAGCAAAATTGATCCAATTTCAATGATTATTTTAAAAAGTGCATAGAATTTCATGTACTTTATGTTTATGCTATCTATTCAGCTGTATCAAATCATTTTAATCAAATTTTATCAGACTTCATCTTTTTCATATCATGCTTTTCTATGCAACTTTACTTGTTTGTTTTTTAATTTTGTGGCTTGTAGGTGAATCAAAGGAGCTGGAGCAGTGTTTGGATCAGTCAAAACAACAACTTGGAAAGTGAAAACAATCAGGTGCACACATTCCATCTTTCATCTCTAATCATTGCTTGTCAAAACACTTCGATTTGGGGCTTAAAACAAATCTTGTCTTCAATCACACATTAAAAATTAGGTCTAAAACGAACAAGTGTCTTCCTACACATTTGACTTGGGGATCTAAAAAGAACAAGTGCTTGTATTGTTTGCTTACACACATCTCATTTTCTAAGGGTCAATTAACAACTATGAGTGTGAATCAAGTGTGTGTGTGTGTATGCTCTCTCCTCGCACCGCAAGGTGATCTTGGAGATCAAAAACACATTACTTGGTTTGCTTTTGTCATACCCTTCTTAGAAGGCCTACTTGGAGACACACCACTCCAAGGGATGACCTCAACCGAGGTGTGAATAGAAAGACACCCTCCTTTGAAAGTTGTAAATCTTGTCACTCTTGGCTAAGCCCCAAAGAACTTTATACCTTTGGGAAGTGAAGGTGAAGGGTGGGTTACCCCTTTCTCCCAGCTGTGTGGCAGGATTTTGCTTTCATTGCATCCTTAGTCAACCTCATGCATCTTAGCTTAAAACCTAATTGGCCAAACCCCACTTGACTAACATTAGGCTTGTTATTGTGTCTTCAAGTGTTTGCTTAATCATAACATTTAATCTTGAAAAACTAATTCATCATTGTGTTTGGTGTGAGTGTTCAGGCATTTACATGTGAGATCTTGTGTTTGATATTGCCTAAGTCAAACTTTCAATAAACACTTGCCACATCATCCTTAACCTACTTGTCATAACACACATCCTAAGCCACATCATCCAAATCATCCAATCTTGTCATTCCACATCATATCCTAATCATCATCATCTTTTTAATCCAATCAACATCATTTTACGCCATGCCAACATTAGAAGACCTAGCACCCCAATTCCAAGACCTCCTCCAATCACTTTATCAAGCACCACAACCCTTAGGCCAACAAACTATACAAAGGCTCCAAGGCATCATCCAACAACTTCAACCTCAAGCAAGTCAATAACCTCAAATGCAACATCTCATAGCCTAAGATGAACACCTCATAGCCACTTGTCAATCACAAACCTAACAAGCACATCATTCTCTATCCATTCACTATCAACAACCAATGCCAACTCAACCTTACATGTCATCACCTCCCACTTCATATCAACCTCATCCATCCACATGTCACATAACTCCTTCACCAACCTATCATACCTCTTCTAATCTCAATCATTATCCATATCAATCACCTCTCAACAACCATTATCCTATGTAAACCCTCCACCACAACAACATAAACCTATTCAACAATGCCAAGAATAGATCATACAACAACCAATCACATCACAACACCATCCCAACTTCCAACACATTCCACATCAATCCCATGTGGTACTCCCCTCAACTTCATACCAATCTAATCCATCCACCTATCAATGTCCACCCCAAGATTATCTAATTCCTCATTCCAACATTCCAACACACCACCAAACCTATCCACAAGGCAACCAAGTGTCCTCACAAGAACCACATGCAAGTTCAAGTCGCCCTTTGTACATAAATCAAGTGAGCCCAAGTCCACTTTTGCAGCAAGACCTAATAGACTTAAGTCCTCCTATGCTACAAGACCTAATAACCTTTGACAAGGGAGATACCAATATAGCCAATACATCTTATGAGTCACCTTCATTATCCAATCACATGCCAACACATGAGCCAACTAGTCTTATCCCAACACCTGCATGTGATCCAAATCATAATCCTTTGATCCATCAAGCCCTCCACTAAAGGATCCCTTAGAGATGACCCTACAACAATTGATCCAATAAAATTTGATTGAGCTACCATCGACAACACCCTTTGAAGAAATCCACTTTAAACCCCATTGGTATAAAGATGATGAATATTGTACATACCATAGGTGTAAGGGCCATCCCATATCCACTTGTACACAATTTAAAAGATTGGTCAAGAACCTAGAAGATTGTGGTAAAATTGTGTTAGATAAAACCAATCCATCCAATCCTCCTATCCCCCTATCCAATCCAAATCCTAATATGCCAAATCCCATTATCCCCCTATCTAATCCAAATCCTAATTCTAAGCCTACAATACCATCTACCCTTATCATCCATCCATTATATTGTCCATCCACCCATACTCTTGCAAAGGATGTGATCCAATGGCTACTAGCAAGGAATAAAACATCTCCATGTCATCAAACACTTATCCTTGAGCCTCTTAAAGAGCCCTCCATTAACATGCCTAACCCTTCAAGCCCATCATGTGACCCACAAGCCATCGAGCCTATTCAATAGCCTCCCATCATGAGCCCAAGTCAAAGTACATCATACTCTCTTATTGATGAATATCAAGAACCTATCAAACTTACCCAAGAGTCTCCCACTTTCACTTCCATGAAACCACAAGAGTTATGTCAAGAGTATGATCCTAAGCATGTTGAAACATCAAGCCCTAGTCCTAATCAAGATCAAATCACTTTCATCCAACCTATCCATAATCAGTATCTTTTCTATGATCAAGATGATATCCATAATGATGAAGAGCCTATCCATGAGCAACTTGATCCTCTACCTATCCATGAGCAAGACACCCCTTCCATCCATCCTCCATCTAGCCCTAATGCACAAGCTTACACTTGTTATGATGAGACACATGCCTCCTGAGAAATCATAGAAGATCAAACAAATACCTTGGATCTTAGTGTGCATAATGAACATAATCAAGATCCTAATGATCCTTCCATATCCATTATCGACCATATTTAAAAGCCATCATATCCACTTGGTCTTACCACTCTCATCCAAGAATGTTCCTCCCTAGGAACAGAACAACCATTGTCTACCACCTCACCCTCTCCATCCAATAAGGAACTCATGTCTAGTGTCCAGCCCACACCTAGTCCCATTGTCTATCGCATACTCCAAAACATGAACTACCAAGGTAAAGGTTTAGGCCTTCATGAACAAGGTATTTTAGAGCTCATCCATGTCAAAGTTCCTCAAATCTCATATGGCCTTGGATATACACCCTAAGGTAAACAATCTAAAGATGTTGGTACTTCCTCCATGCATCCTAAGTCCACTTTCTCTCCCAAATTCTATACATCCTATTATACCCCTAAATCATATGTTGCCATTCCACCTCCATCATCTTACAAATGTCAAAAGCATGTGACTGTACATCTTCCACCATCCACTCTACCACCATTGCTTCCAACTCCTAATTTCCAACCATCAACTCTACCACCATTGCTTCCAACACCTAATATCCCTATTATCCAATCCCCTTATCCATTTATCCATAAATCTTCTAAAAATCCTAATCGTGACCAATCAATGCACACAGTATCTAAACATGAAGCTTGCACTCATTCCACCATGTCCATGGGATTTAAAAGTAAAAATTTGGATGTCTCTACCTATAAAGCAAAAAATCCTAAGGGTCCTCATGCCTTAGGACACAAAATCAAAGAATCAAAGAAAAATCCATCTAAAAAGATATATAAGCCCATACCTCCAAAAGAAAAGGCCAAAAATAAGATGGTTTGGGTCCCTAAGAAAAAGGAAAGCAAGTCAAACGAGGCATCCACATCTCAAAAATCCCAACCATCCACTTCCACCTCACATTCCCACTCCATTCAAGAATCTCATATTCCATCCCACAAGCAAAATAAAAGTCATAAAAATACTAAGTCTATGTGGGTACCTAAAGCACTTCGTCACCCATCTCCTAAGCAAACATTTCCATTGCTTCCTACACCACCTCCTCATCAAAAGCTTCATGTCTATCACGGTGTGTGCAACCATTGGTCATGGTTCCTTTCCATTCTACGTCATTCATCCACTATCCTACATATTTTGCCCATCACCTTCCTATGGTCCATGCTTTTGGCTAAGCCTCACATTCATCTTTTGCATAAGTCCTATACAATCCACATCATAATCCACCATCTTCCCTACATAATCCATCATCTACCTACTCCATCTACCTCTCTCATGCCATCCCTTACCAACATCTATGAGCATAATGACATTTGACATGGTCCATGCGATGACATCCATCTAGTGGGACTATCACCTTTCATGGAACTAGACACTTGAGTCCCTCATATCCACCTATCCCATCCAAAAATAAAAAGAAATTAAAAAAATTAAAATTAATTAATTAATTAATTAATTAAAAAATAAAAAGAGTAAAAAAAAGAGAAATCCTTTCGTCCAATGGTGAAAACCTAGTAAACAGGCGCCCTAGATAAGTACCATGACAAAAACCTGGCAAACAGGCGTCATGTGTAGGTTGATCTTCTATGTCACTTACACTTGGGGGCACCTTGTCTCATCCGCACTATCTATCCTATCATACCACTTCCTACCATTTTCCATCTTATTCTATTCTATCATTATCCATTACTCGCATACTTATCCTATTGAGTCCATTCATCCTCCCTTCCTCTTTTGATCTTGATGAAGATATAGGGGCAAAAACAAAAAAAATGTTGAATCTGGATGTACCTCATCCCTTCCAATCCATCCTATCATCATCATATTGTCCCAAACATTGTCATGAAAAATCCTAAGCATATTATCTAGAACAGGGCATGTTATTTCGATGTTGACATAGCCTTTTGAGATCACATCCTTACTCTTTTATGCATACATCCATCCCATCCACTATAGCCCATCCTTTCATCCATCCATCTATCATGAGTCATGCATCGCACCCGTTATAGCCTATCTTTTTTACCCATCCATTTATGATGAGATTTCTATCCCATTTACTATCGCCCATCCTTTTATCCATTTCATCCATTTATCCAATCCTACATTATCCTTGCACCGAGACTTGGTTCTCCCTTGTCATTGGTATCTAGCACAAAGGCTATCTAAATGATCATCCAATGCCATTCCCAAAACATTTCAAAAAAATGGAAAAAGATCTTGAAAAAATCCAAAAAAATCAAAACATTCCAAAAATCCAAAAAAATCAAAACATTTCCAAAATCCAAAAAAATTAAAATATTCCCAAAAATACAAAAAAATCAAATATCAAACAAAAAATCCAAGAAATAAGATCAATCACATCATCAAACAATCCATTGAACATCAAATCCAATAAAAACAAATCCAATCAAACCTATCAAATCAAAGCAAATCAATCCAATCAATCAATGAAAATCACATCAATCCATCCACCTTCATCATCACCATCAATAACACACAAATCAGAACTACATCTTACTTCTATCGTAAAGTGCCTTGATCCTGTGGATACAGGGTATGTAGGCAATCTGGGATATGAAGGAAATACCCAGATTCAGGCATAGGCGATAGCTCATTTCCATCTTTCATCCTTCTTCTAATCTTCACCAATCATCATCTTTATCCATCTCATTTCTTCTATCATCTATTTCCCACACCTAAAATCCAATCAATCATCACTTCATTCCAATCAAATCACTTCCTCAAATCATCAATCCATCACTTCTTCCAATCAATCTCATCATCAATCATCCATCCAATAAACTCAAATGTAAGTCAATCCTTATAACCATACCAACCAAGTTAACAATCTTGCCAAATTATCCAATTGCATCAATGGTCTTGATCCTAGCCTTGTTGTAAACCCAATCAATTAATCCATCAATCAATTAATCAAACATCCTTGTGTTGATCTAGGGATATATCATTCCCAGCAATGACAACACTATCTCTATCATCAATTAATCAATGGTTTACAGCTTGACAGGGGCAATACCTTGTTTGTTTTTGTATCATTTGTGCATGCTTTCTTGTGAGTGTTATCATTTTTATCTTGCATTTGCATCAAATCTGAATCACTCCCAGCTAATATTCATATCTTGTACCTAGACAAGGTTGTATTATGCTGGGGCACGAGACACATCATCACCTTGGTCCTTATACCTTGGTGCATAACGCCTAGTGCTATATCAAACATCATGGTTGCTCACTTTCATTGTAGCATAACGCATCATTCATTTCTTCTATCCATTCCCTTATCTTTCTTTCTTGACAAATCCATTTCATTTCAAGAGCCTACCCGTGTTTGTCCAACCCGCCTATCCTCTCGAGGGGGCATCATCATCATCATATCTTTTACATCATCATATTCTTCTATCATCCCATTTCTTCATATCTTTTACATCATAATTATCATATCCTATATCATCATCCCATTTCTTCATATCTTTTACATCATCATATTCTTCTATCATCCCATTTCCTCATCCATCTCCCTTGTCACTTTTTTTCAAGTGGTTGGGGCATCATCTTTTTTCCTCCATCCATACCTTAGCTTCTTTGAAATGATATTACTCGACATAAATCTCATCATCTCGAACATCATCTCAAAGAGGGGAAAAATGTAGACACCCAAAATTGTCCATGTCATAGCATTACCTAGTCATACATGACCTTGTAAGACATCTTGTAATATTTTACCCTAGGTCATTACATTATCCTACTTATCCCACTTATAAATCCCACTTAATCACCTTCCCAATTGATTAAATAAACCCCTTTATATAATTAATTCCCCTTCACATGTCTCAAAAGAATTCAAATTAAATATTTGAATTAATCTCTCACTTATTGTCACATTGCAACATGTGTGTCACATGACTGCAACTCTTCACATGCACAAATAATTTAAATAATTTTATTATTTAAATATGAGATTCCCACTCATATCCTATTTTTAGCCCTATTCATTTATGCGTTATAGGCATCTTTTCCTCCAAAATAAATAAATGAATACTACTTATTCCCTCACATCCTAACTTTAGCCTCATGTCATAACCCACTTAATGTGCATCATAGGCACTAAAATCAACTTTTAATCCTAGCCATACACATCACATAATTGACTTTTAATCTTGGCCATCGAATCATATCAGCTCTTGCATATAAATCTAGCCTTACACAAGCCATTTGACATCCATCTTCTTCTAGTATCCTCGCTCTACCAAAATTCTTCCAATCTTCTCATCTATCTATCTATCTTCTTCTATCATCTTTCATCTCAACATTATGCTGCGAAAATGAGCAATCAACATCAACATATCAAATCATTCAATCAATCAACGATCATGCATGCATCTATCATTCGAGATATATGAGGTATCGAAAGGTTTGGATTGAGGTAATGCACTTGTTTTGTTTTATCTTTTTCATTTTGTCCAAAATTTTCGTATACAGTTTTCACTCTTTTTATCCAACTTTAGCTCAATTGGAGGTAGTGTTAGGTATGTAATAGTTTATATTGTTTGCATTACTTTGGTTTCTATTTGTTTCATATTTTAGCATCTACATTTTGGCACGCTCGGTGGGACCCTTCTCTCTTATCTAATCCCTTGTTTGCAAGTTTTGTAGCTTGTTCTTATAGGTTTTAACTCTCTTTTTTGGGGAAGATCTAGAGGTGCACTTTTGTAGGAAGTATCCTGGGACAAAATGAACCTCACAGTTGCATCCAGAAGGCCCGAGAAATGAAGATTCATATAAAATACTCTATATTTAGGTTTTTTAAAATATTTTCTTAGTTCCCTAAGTTTTTCTCCCTGTACGGATCTGTACAAAATTTGTTCCGTGTGGACCGTATTGTATTGATTATACTGTATTGTGCCTACACAACTACTAAGTAAGAAAAAATATTGTTTGTTGGGTAAAACCTCATGTCCCCTGGTCACTGTCTTCTAGTCATTGCATAGGTAAAACTCTTTTTTTACTCCATCATTCCAGCTCTTGGTCACATTCATGACCAAGGATTAAAGCCTAGCCACCCCCTGCTAGTTTGTCAGCACCTTGCGGCCTAGCCTATGGTCACGTTAGTGACCAGGGTCTTCGTAGACCTACTAGCCCTCTCCTCTTTCCCATGCAATCACATGAGTGGTCGGGGGCTGCAGATAAACTTTAACTATCAGATTTTAACCGCCCATGTGACTAGAACTGCTCTAATTGCTAGTAGGTTTTCTTGACTGCTAGGTCTAACCCCTCCCACCTTTGTTTTCAAATAGGTAATTTTTTTAAAACGCTATAACTTTTGCATATCTTATTGTTTTCAAGTTTTTACAGGTGTTGAAAAGTCAACTTAGAACACTATGTTGTGGTTTAGGTAAGAATTTTAGATTTTACACCAGAAATTAGGTATAACAATCTGAAACTTGTCTTTTAGATTCAAATCTCAAACATTCATATTTTTTGCAAACAAAAACTTTTTTCGGTAAAATTTTTTTTGACATTTATTAGAAAATTGTAAGGAATGTCATGGTGACATATATTTTACCATTTGAACACATCATTTCCTAATTTTTTCTTGGGTTTATTATCATTGCTAACACCTTATTTGCAACTATTATCTCATGTAAAAGACAATTTCAACTACTAATGCATTGTGTGCAAATCGTGTCTCAAAGATTACTTTTTTCTATTAATTTAGTTGCACACTTATTTTCTTAAAAAAATTAATTATGTTTGTCATGTTTGGGAGCTTCTAGAGTGTGTATGCTCTCTCCTCACGTCGTAAAACAATCTTGGAGATCAAAAGTACTTAGATTTCTTTCCCTTTAGTGGGCATGCTTAAGGATTTCATTACCTTAGGGGATTACCCGAACCACGTGTTCTAGTGGGGTATATAAAAGGGAGAGAGTGAAAGTTGTACCTCAAAGGAGTCATCATCACGTCTAGTATAGCCTTGGGGCCCCTTTTTGTAAGGATGCAAGGTGAAGTGGAATTTTCTTGTGTTTATTCCACATGCTTGTAGATGGGCTCTAGTTCACGAATTTTGGCCTCACATACCTAACATATAACAGAGACATTCCCTAGTTACTTGTGTAGCCTAGATAAGACCTTTTAACTATCTTTTTTAATGGTGCACTGGTAAGCAGTTAACTTTGAAAAGTTACTCACATTATACTTCTGAGTTTGTAGAGATAGAGCTCTTTATGGGGAGGGTCTTGTCCTTTAGGATAAGGGGTGTATAGGTGGTACATGACATTACATTCCCTATCTATCTGTAATGTGGTAAGTAGTATATTGGTGAGCCCATGGAGATTGGCACTCCCACTTGGATAAATATGGGTTTGTTCATGTGTTTGGTGTGTCTTCTTTGTCAAAACTAGTGAATTTTCCCTTCACTATCCTAAAAACAAACAAAAAAACCTTTGATTGTTTTATTTAAGCTTTTGAAATAAAAAAAATTACTAACTTTGGAAGTGACCTTTAGTACAAAATCCTCTTGCTAAGTTAGAAAAATCAATATCTTCCTCATCCCAACCTTGTGTGGAAACCATCCTTCTTTAATCATCGAAATTAGCCCCTCTAACCAACCTTTCATCCCAACTAATCCTTTCAATCCAATAATATCCTAGTCCATTATCCTAAGTCTTAATCCCATTCCACATATTAAACTATATCTTAATCACTTTCCCACATCCATTACCCTAGACCTAACCCAAATCCAATTTATCCAAACAAATCAAATCCATCGTAATCAATATAAGTACCATGGACCCCTTGTTCAAAACATTCATTGCGTAAACTAAAGCACCTAAAAACCCAAAAATCACAATCAAAGGCAAGGCCATGCATCCATTAGATGAACTCCCCCATCCCAAACCCAAAATCACAATCAAAGGCAAGGCCATGCATCCATTAGATGAGCTTCCCCATCCCATGCCCAAAATCACCATCAAAGCCAAAGTAATGAATCCTTTAAAAAAGATCCCCTATCCAAAACAAGCTATAACCCCATCTACACATCATGATGATGATGATAGTCTTGTAGATCAAGATGAATATCCCCTCAATAACATCATAGCCACCACATTACATCCAATCCATTTTGATGAATCCCCTAGATCAGACCAATCCTACAATCCCTTTGATCATGATCATGATGATGCCACCATTACTTGCTTGGACTATCCATATCCTAGCACAAGCTACCACTCGCATAAAAATCAAATATCTATTGGTCATCTTTATGCTATCTTTGATAAGGGAAACACCATTCTAGCCTCTACATCCTATGTAAATCATGCATCCTCATAGCCTTTGCAATCCAACTACTCCCAAAAATTTGTGAGGATAGCTGAAGGAGTTATTATGACTTTTTAAGTTGTTACATATGATTTTGGCATCATGTCTTTGCTTTAAAATAGGTAGTTGAAGGAATTAATGAGAATCAAGTTGTGCCTATATTGATTACAGAAATCAAGAAGGAAACTAACCTTTTAAAGCATGGGTAACATATCAAACATTAGTTGCCACTAGAAATCAATAAAACTAGGTCTTTGCAGACACCATGCATGTGAACCTAAAAGAGATATCTCCTTTTCTACAAAAAACTGATCCCAAAGAATGCCTTTCCATTCAAGTGGTGTGGGTTTCATTTAATTAAGGCCCGCCAACATTGAAATTCTCATGATAAGATCTAATTGAGTGTGTTTTGTGATTCATGGGAGTAAATACTTCAACAAAGAGGTTGTTACAAGTTCAATGAGAACATGAGACCTAAGTGCAATATATTGGAGCATATGTTAGCTAAGTGAGAGATCTAGGGAAAAATATTGGGTATAGGTATGAATTTTCTCTATGGAGTTAGGGTTGGATTTTTTCCACTAAAAATTGTAATAGGGTGTTTTCTAGCCTTTTATGTTCTCAGGTGTCAAATTCTTAGTTCAAGTCTGAATACTTCAAGTGTTGTTTATTGTTGTAAAATCTCCATGATTTGAATGTCTGCATAGTTGGCTAAAAAATTTAGGAGGTGATACATTCATCTTCGGGGCCACATTTGTTAGTTTGTTACTGATTTTGATTAGTTTTCTATCACAATATATGTAAAAACTTTTCATTACAATAGATAGGGTTTCTCTAATCATCCATGGATTGTTAAAGAAGATTTAGTCATGTGAAATTTTCTTTATTTTATGAAATATATTCAAATGGAATTGTAGATAGGCTGATGGAATTTTAAATGCAATTTTAGTTCTCTCCTTTGAGTTGATTCATATCTAGCTTTTACACTCATATTTACATATATGTGTGCAATTGTCTTCATTTCTTGACTCTGTCATTAATAGATTAAGGCACTAGTCATTTTTAATAGTTGGTCATGCCTTACATTGAATACATCATCTATTCTTTGTAAATTAGTGTAGCTAGTGTCCGACCAATTTGCATAACTCAATAAAACTCTGCCATATATTTATAGGGCCTTAATTTGGTAGTTGTTTTCAGAGGGTTATACATTTTTGGGTTTTCAAGGGATTACATATGAAGTATGATATTGTAAATGATACATTTAGGAATTTAAATTTTATTCATCTTTAGTTGCATGTGTATCCTAATAATAATTTTTTGATAAGAGATCTTCGATCTACAAGACTGGTAAGCTAATATAATGGTTGCTTATTAACAAGATTTGAAATAGCCTTATGCATAGGGTGTGGCTAAGTTGGGTGACCAAGTTGTTTCTCATTTCTCTTAATTGTCTTATCAAGGTCTCTAAGAATGCCCTCATTGCCCTAGCATAGCCAAAAGTGTAGAAGAGTTGCTCACTCTTGTTAGCGACCCAAATCACTTGTAGTTTGATCATCATTCTTGCCTTGTTAATCTAAACGGACCTAAGTTGCCTAGATTTAGACCTAGGAGTGCATTTTTTAAAGCTGCATGGTATAATTTAGAGCACAAAAAAGTCTTAATTGAGTTACAATGAGATTTTGGGAAGTGTAAGTTCATTAAGGTGGGAAAGGGAAAGATAGAGGTGAGCATAATATGTTGTTTTAAATAAAGATTCAAATCAAGAAGATAAAGGTAGACCTCTATTTAATATAACTAGGCATGCAAGATAGTTCTAGCATGGCCAAACACACTATAGAAAATGCTAGATGTAGAATCTACAAGATCTGAAGGCTTTATGACATGTCTCATGGTTCCTTTTCAGTTACAAGAATGTTTGGGCTTCTCTTCAACTCTTCTTGTAAGTCATTTTTTGTTAAAACCTCCAAGGGAAGTCATTATATGTAGACATTCCTTAGTGTTTTCACCCCAAGTTGATTGTAAAGGATTATGTTGCTTCAACCTATGAGTTTAAGTGCAATTGTAGCAAGGTTTTGTGAAGCATAAGCTCTTTGGAGAGCTTATATAGTGTAAGGATTTGTTGTTTTATGAAAGATAAGCCATGAAGGCCTATTCCAAGAAATTGATCAATTGTAATAGCTCCAAATAATAGCTTGAGGATGAGATCCCCTATTTTTTGGAGTTTTTGCCCCTTTTAATTTTTTCCATGTCATATTGTTGTTATCTTTCATGTGTGTTGTTTATTTTATGCTCTTAACTTGTGGATAAATACTTATTTCAATTGTTCATTACTCTTATCCACTCTAGACTACATTTATAGGGACTATTTTTCCATATTTCCACACATGGAACAACTACTTGTGCAACTAATTTACATTAAGGATGAATAAAGATTGTTTTGGTGAATTATGTAGTGGAGTATCCACACTAATTATAGATCATGTTGGAAATTCCAACACTTACTAGTCTTGATCATGGTCAACTTAATTCTAGAAAGTAATTACAGTAGAGATAATACGAAGCTTATAAGCACATATTCTCAAACATACTCATTGTTATAATAATAGAATGTGGAAGTACATGTAGGGGTTTAGGGTTTTAGGTCCATAAAATTGCAATTCTTTACCTTTAAAACCTTTTAATCCTAAGTCCCTAAGCCTTGTGTGCTTCATCTTTTAATTCCCTATTGACCACCTGTAGTAATTCCCCGGTCACTTAAGTTATAACTTAAAGTCTTTATGTTCGTTAGGTGACCGACCCCATGCCCTAGGTTTACCCTTTATAACCCGTGAAATATTAAAATTATGTCTTAAGTCTTCGTAGGGTTATAAAGTGTTATATAAATGTATTTCGCAATGTCGTAACACATCATAGATGATGTCACCATCTTGCTGCATGGTTGTGACAAGGTGACACCTGTAAAGGAATTTGGACTTACAGCCCCTTTATCGAAGATCCCAAATCGATGAACTGTATGCTGCTAGGTGTTAAAGCGAGATATGATCTACGGAAAAGCTTGAATCTAACGGTCGTGCATGCTCGTAAGGGAATCCTGTTAGAAAGGAATATTCACCACGCGGTCATGAGATGGCGATACGTGGCCTCGTCATAATAAACAAATGAAAAAACAAATGAAAGGTGGACACGTGGGGGCTTTATCATGCCTGCACATGGTAGGTAAGTGGTGGGCCATTTCTGGTTGTGATGTCACAAAATGGTGCCACATGTCCAGATCGAACAAAAAGTGATGTGGTCAGAGAAAGAGGTATGTCTGACTTGGCTTGTTTTCATTGGCCAAAGACTTTTCAGTGATGATGACCCAAATTTTTAAATCTGGTGGGTGAATGATGGCCATGGATTTCATAAGGACAAACTCAAATCAATGACACAGATTTAAATTTTTGTGAAGAACGTTGTAGGCACCCTGTGACATGAATGTGAGATTAAGGCCAAGGATACCTCCATTAATGCCTCAGAACCAATGCTACGAAGCTTGAAAAGAAGAAAATTTAGAGATTTTGCCATCATTTCTTCAAGCACGAACAAAGTTTAGATGCGCAGCAAGTCTTTAGGCAAGTAAGAGAAAGAAATTCAAGCTTCTACAGGCGTAAAAAACTAGTATGTCCACTCTGTTTGACTGTGTTCAGTGCATTTTAAGTTGATTGCTTAATTGAAAGAGTAGGAAATTACAGAGGATAAGAAGCCCTAGTTTAATACATAGTCTGAGAAAATGAGTCAAGTCGGTCAAGCCTCCACCTCTAAGCGTAGTTTAGATGAAGATCTTATGGTCCAGCTCCCCATCTCTCCCAGACGAGCTCTGAATCTGCATGGTCTCGGTGGGCCAGATGATAAATTTCTTGACTTCTGCTACAATTGTAGGGATGCCTGATTACCTGTACCGGGTTGGGTTTTATTCAAACATTAGCATCATAGAATGGATTTTAAAGTCCCAGTCTGCAACACTTGGCGTTTGGATTTGGCCAAGCTGATTTGTCCAAATGTATTTCCTAATCCAAACCTAGTGAGGGCAATTGCACAGAGGTATGATCCTCAGACTAGGTCAGTCGTGGCAGAAATGACACAATAATAATCAAGTTTACAAAGGCATGCATCTCCACCGTGTTTAGTTTAAACCTTGCAACCAATAAATTGATCAACCTTGGTGCATTGAAGGAAAATTATAAGACTATTAAATGTGCATATAAAAATTTCAACTTGGCCAAACACAGACCGAGAGGGGTTGATGACCAATTAGTGAAAATATCAGACAGGGAGGAGGAGCCTTTTCAATGCACTGTGTTCACGCATTATTTTATCAGAACCTACCAAAATTTGTGCCAAGTGCTGGGTAGGGATGCCTCATACATGATGCCCGTCTCTCTAATGATGATGGCAGTAAATATTCAAGATCCCGAGACTAGGGAGTTGTATGACTATGCTTCCTACATTGCAAAGAAGATGCACAAACAGATGATGACACTTAAGGGCAAATTATTTATTGTGGATGCCCATGTTGAATTCACATGGTATTCTTTATTGTGGCATATGATTTTGTTTTCTCTATCAAGAATGTGGCATCATAACCTACATGTCAAAATGACAAATGCATAGGGAAATATGTTTCCAGTATATATGTGGACATGCATGGTGGACATGCATTGTGTTGATGCAGATTATATAATCTTTGAGGAATATTTTGTGAGAAGAGTTCTTGGTTTCCTAGAGCTAGAAGGAGAAAGGTTGCATGTGGATGTGTTAATTTTTTGAGGCCTTTGGATAGGACCCCAGATTTGGGGATTGATCATAATTGGGGTGATTGGTTCTACCATGAGCACAACACCTGTATCAAAATCTATGGTGTGAGGCCCCTCCCCACATTTTGCCTAAGTATGTGCCAAAGAGAATTGCAGTTTTAGAAATTATTAGGCAGCTGAATGAGTCGGATAAAGAGCATCTGAGGAAGCATAAGAAAGGCTCATTTTTCCCCACCTCCCTCAGATTCAGTGACTTCTTGACAGCTAACAAAGGTGGGTTGGACCAGATTAATTCAGTGCTGCAATGTTATGGGATGTACTTGGAGCAGCCTAGGATTTTTGACCCTGAGGGCTTCATTGACAGGGTGAGGGTTAATAAATGAAGACCTAGATATATTCATCAGGTCAACTTTGATGAGGATACTGTCAGAAATTGCTTCACAATGAATGATGTCCATACTTTGAGAATCAAGTGGGACACAATTATGACGTGAAAGAATGAGAAAGAACCTGAATGATGTATACCAGGGTGCCTTTGCAAAAGTACAGGACCCAATAAAAATAATTCAATTGATGTTTGATCATGTAGACCAACTAATTGCCAGTGCTCCTACAGGTGAAGAGAGGCCCAGTTATGAGCCTAGAAGCTCAAGGGGGGATATGTTGTAAAGAGGGAGTCAATTGACCCCTCCCCTACTAAAAAGGCAAAAATAATTGATTTGGAGGCTGAGGAAGAAACTAAAACAGTAGACCTACAGGGAGAGGTAGAGGAACAGGTGCAGGAAGTTGCTCATTAGGTGAATTCACCTGATAGAATAAGGCCTTACTCTTCCCCTAAAAATAGTTCAATGAGGACCATGACAAGCCAAACTATGGATACAGAGGATATTAGAGTAATGGCTTGCAATAAATTCATGGAAGATGATAAGTTCATAAATACTCTTGAATTCAGGAGTTATATGCTAAAGGTTAGAAGTGAGGTGTTCCAGAGGAAAATTGAGGAGGCCAAGAGTGGAGCTGACCCCTTAGAATATGAGGCCATCACCCAAAGGGTGTTGACAGAGGTAAATCAGACCATCAACAAAATGACTCTAGATGAGGAGAGGGCATTGGTTTCTAGAAGTAATGTCTTACTCTTCCCTCATTGGACTTTCTCAGATGCAATTGCATTTGACCAGAGAAGATTCAGATGCGATAGATGAGCAAGTTGAGAAGGCTCTCTCTGGTGCAGCCTTCAATCCTAGGCTCAAGACTCTAGCAATATGGGCATTGGCCCTAAATAATAATAAACCTAGGATTGGATTGGGTGAGTTGACAGGAGATGTGATAATCAAGAGGGTATCTAACACCTCTGCTCCCCAAGCTGCAAGTTTGAATGTGCAGACTGCACAGTTTGCTAAGGCAGTGACAAATAAACTGCAGAAAGAACATGATGATCTGCTGCTACAATATGCATGGACAATTGTAGAGCTCAATAAGTGTAAAGAGTAGCTATTTTTAGGGGCTAGTACTTCAAATCCCCACCTATGATACCAACATCAGAATCATTCCCAGTTGACACAGAACCCTTTTTGGCAGAAATTAGAGAATTGAAGGAGGAGGTGAAGAGATTGAAAGAAAAAAAAGAAAAATTCATTCAAGGAGATGGTCACTAACCTGATAAACCATAGAGTGACCAAGGTTTTAGCAAGGGTGGATGAGACATGGAGGTCTTATTCTAATCCAAGGGCAGCCCTTGACAAACATGAGCAGGATAAGGAAATCTTCAAGACAATGAGGGGATGGTGGCTACAGAGGACTGGCGAATTGAGGGACCTGCACAGGTGCTCAAGATTTGATGCACAGGTGCCACCTGAGATGAAGTTGACTCTTGACATGCTGCTCTTTCTTGAGGAAGTTGTGGCTTTCCAATTAAAGTTGGACAAGGTGTTAGGAGAAAAGAAACAATTTCTTGAAAAGATTGATAAGAAAATAATGCCAAGTGTATTGGAGGGAGATGGGCAAGTGAAACGCCTTGACAAGTGGAGAGATGATTTCAATGAAAATGTTGGCCAATTGATTTCTACTTGTTGTACAGATGGGGACCCCAGTTTGAAAATTTTGAGTTCAACTTTGAACAAGTTGCATGTATTAGAAATAAATTTTGAATTGTTCTGTAAAGAAGCAAAGATCTTGATGGATGCACGGTACACAGGACACAATGATAAGATCTCAAATTTGATCTCATTCCAATGGCTGTTAGATAAATCATATGCTGAGTGGGAAAAAAAGTATGGGTGAATGTGCCTAAAATGAACAATCATCTACCTCTCCCTTGCATTTATGTGGCTGGGCTCCTCCAATCAATTGTACTCCTCATGATATATTATTTTTTATCTTTTCTCCATGCTTAATGCAATTAATACTCTAATGCCCCTGAGGTGGTGATTTGATATGTAATCTCACCTAACCAAAAATGTAATGAATGTTGGTGCCAGGTTCTGTGTTTATAAAGAACTGGTTACTCCACTTTGTAATGTTGTTGATGGATTGGCCTTTGAGGAGTAAAAGTAATACAACATTTTCATTGGTTGCTCTCTCCTTGGTGTTATGAGTTTCATTTTAATGTATGTATATGTTTTCCATTAAGGTATCTATTATTTTTAGATTGAATTTCTATGAGTAATGATGTGTGCATGCATTTCTATCAACTGTCTCCAATTGTTATCTGCATCTTTCTTTAGAACAAAGTAACTAAGGGTTTTCTGAGTTTTGGATGCATGTCTGTTGCATTGCATGTTTGATTTATTGCTACTATTTAAGGAATAGATTAAATTTCTTTAAGTCAAATGTGGTTAAATATGTGTGATAACAAGGATATTTGTAAGTAGAGTTAATAGGAATGCTTAATTTTAGGAGTTCTCTACAAGGCAATAACTAAAAAACCCTCTGAAATCTGTATATTTGCTTGGTTTATGGGAAGTCATTTACATGTTTTAGGCTAGACTCCATACCCTTGGATAGGCACCGACCAAAGGCTTGCATTAAGTTTATGAATCAAACCCTAATCTGGCAGCCAAACATAAAAATCAAATCAACTCAAAGTCTTAAATCTTAGGATTGTAGGAGTAGCATTTAGGTTTCAAATCCTCTGGTCCACACCTGAAATAAGGTCCAAAGCTAACCCCTTTGTATTTATTTTATAGTTTTGGTCTGCAATATAGAGGATTTATCTTCTTTGTGTCAATACTAAGTCACAGTCAAGATTCATGACATGGATATTGAGTAAGGAACACCCCCTAGGTCCTGCAGAGGCTAAAAATGTAGAGGAGACATAGAGTCAGCCTCATGTTCATTGGCCACTAACCTGAGGTCCTTGTAGATAAAAGATGGCTACTTTTTAGGGGAACTTAGACAATCAGCTGGAAAAAACCCAATAGATTGGTGACTCCACTAGGGAGTTGAAAAGGAACTTGGAATGTAGATACAAATCCCATTAGTGGGTGGTGACTACAAGCAAAATCTCCCAGCCGGTAAGAATAGAAGTTGTATGCAGGGGAGAAGATCCTTGCGAAACCCTTTGTTCCAAGAATTACCAAAGAAAATGTATAAAAGGAAAGGAACTGCTCAACCCAGTCATGAAGGTTCACCAAGTCCTAGGAATAATGATGATTCTCAGAATAATATTAGGTCCTCTGGACAACAACAACAACAACACTTTTCAGTTGCAGAGGCTAACATTCATGATATTTATAAAAAATAACAAAATGATGGGTTGAGGTTTGGATCTGACATGTTTCAAGAACGTCCTTTTCTAGATCCCCCTGATAGATTTGAAGATACAGAATCTCCAAGAGAAAATGACAACCCTATGAGGCCTTCTTCTTCTATGCCAGGAGAAGAGGAGTTAGCCGAAGAAATTAGGAACCTCGGGGTATAACTTGATTACGTACAAGCCCTGAAAATAAGAGATGATATGAAACAAAAGGTGGAAGCTTTGAGAATTGCCCATCAGAATGTAGTCCCCACTATCAATAATGCAAATGTGTTAGGAAACAGACAGGCAAATGAGATTCATAATCAACAAAATGACCAAAACATACTTGGGAATAATCAAGGGCTTAATCAACATGTGAACCATAATCCTCAAAACAATCAAAGACAAAATGTGAACAATAACAGAGTACCACAAAATAATGTGAGGATTCTAAATGTTAATGCAAACATGAATGCTAATGCCAATCAATTTGGTAGAAGACCTATGCAATTAGATAGATTCAGACAATTGGATTTTACTGGCATTCCTAGATACCCTAGCCCCATTGACAACAATATCAGGGGTGAGTTGCCAAAATTCTTAGGGAATAATGCAATACCAGGAGAAGATCCCTTGAAAGATTTCCTTAATGTTATGGATAATTTTAAAATAGAGCATGAGAATTTTTTCATGAAGTTATTTATGCAGTCTTTGATTGATGAAGCTAGAGAATGGTACAGAGGTTTGCCTAATCAAAGTGTTACATCATGGGATGATTTTAAGAGAATCTTTAGTGAACAATATGGAGATAAAACTTACCCTAGTTTCTTCATCAATGAGTTCACAAGTATTGTTAAAGGGTCAAATGAATCAGTCTCTAATTTCAATGCTAGGTTTACCAGAGTTTTGAACACATTGCCACCTCATATGGGACCAAATGAACCAATGTGTATGGTCTTATAAACAAATGCCTTTGATGCTAAGACAACATATGAACTAAGAGATAAAAGTCCATCAAGCCTCAGAGATGCTTTAAGGATTGCAACTAATATAGAAAATAATAGGAAGGCATCAGGAGAAGGAAATAGAAGGGATGATGTGAGAATCTTGCAAAATCTAAATAATAGGACATAAAATGCGCAGAATAACAGCTCAACATCTGAAGATAAGTTGGATAAATTTACAATTGCTTTCAAGGATTTAAGTTACAAGCTTGCTAAAAATGAAAAGGGGCTTGGTCCTAAGAAACAGATTTATCAGAGGAAAGAAAAGAGAACTCAATTGCATGATATACCATACAACACAAATTGGCACAATAGTAAGCCCATTCCTAATAAAAAAACTGATCAAAGATCTCAGAATGTTAAAGAAACTTCTGACCCCCTAAAGAAGATTGCTAATGTTCTGGAGGATGCTCCATGGTGTATAATATGCCAAATGCCTCACTCACAGTCATAGTGTATGATTGCTCAATCTTTTTATAATGCTAATGCTTGTGATGAGTGTACTGAACCACATTGTATTGAAGAAGAGAATGTTAATATGCTTTCTACAAGTGGAGATTACTCTTCCTCCGATGAGGTAGATATAGAAATAGATGTAAATGAGAGAAGGTGCTACAAGGATGTAATATGTCAACAAGTTTTTTCAGATGAGGAGAATGAGGATGATCAGGTTTATGCCCATGACTCACATGCTCCTTTGGTCAATTTAAAAAGGCCTTTTGGTGAAGAGATTAGAGCTCTTATAGCTGTTGTAGTAGCTCAAGTTAAGAGAAATTATAACCTTAGAAATAAAGCCCAAGCAGGTGACTCAGGTCAGCCAGGAAACATCATTGTGAAGCAACCTCAACATAAATGCAAAGACCCTGAATCATAGAAAAAGCAAAGCAATAACAGTAAGATGGATTCAAAAGAGAAATTGAATCAAAATTCTAAGAATTTAGAGGGTAAGGTTTCTCAGAATGAAGAAAAGATTAAGGGTTCACATGTCATAGATGATAGTCAGAAAACCACAAGAGCAAAGGTTGGACAGACTCATGAGAAGAGAAAGAATGTGGGTCAAGATACAACTATTATACAAAATTATGCCCCATTTGACATAACTCAAGATTTGTCACAGATAAAAGTCTCAGTTCCACTGATGGAAGTGATGAAAATTGAGGAGTATAGAAAGAAGGAATTGGCCTTAATTTCAGGGGCATCAGATAGATCACACTACTAAAGATTAGAACGATATCCAAGAAGTAGGTGTTGAAGAAGAGGAAATTCCTGAAGTCTATTTGGGAACAATAGTGACAAAATGCCCTTCTCAGGTAGAACCATTTTATGTGTCTCTTATTGTTAATGGGAAGGTGATTAGGAACTGCATGCTTGATTCAGGTGCTCCAACTAATATCATGCCTTTGGCTATTATGCAACAAGTTGGATTGAATATAGACAAAGCATGTGGAAAATGTTATGCTATGGATGCTAGGGAAGTGCCAATTATAGGGATTATGAAAAATGTGAACTTCATGCTTGCAACCTATCTAGAAAAAGCCTATACAATGAATGTGATAGTAGTTGACATCAAACCACAATATGGTATGTTATTGTCTAGAAGGTGGGCAACATTGATTGGAGGAAGCATGCAATTAGATTTGTCATATGATATGATTCCCATGAATGGTAAGGATATCAAGTTGATTAGAGAAGAAAGAACACCAGATACAGTTGAAGATCAAGAACCACAAGATCAGATTTGCTTTGTGGACACTGATTGTGAGAATTTCAAGGTTATGTCATGTGATCAAGATGAGAAAAGGAAGGAACCTATTGATGAAGATCTTGAAAAGTGGAAGGATCATAATAGTCTATGGACCATGTACTTTGATGGTGCTTGGTCAAAGGAGGGCTCTGGTGCAGGAGTGGTATTTCTGTCTCCCATTGGTAAGATCCTTAAATTCTCCTTCCTGTTGAAATTTTCTTGCACAAATAATATTGCAGAATATGAAGCCCTATTGTTAGGGTTAAATGTTGCTCTTAGGCATGGCATTAAAATGTTAAGGGTGTTTGGAAATTCAGAGTTAATAGTTTCCCAAGTAAGAGATAAATATGCCTCAAAGAATAAAAGGTTGAAACAATATAAACATGCAGTTTGGGATACTATTGATTTATTTGATGCATTCTCAATAAACTGGGTAGAAAGATCAATGAATGTCATGGCAGATTTTCTAGCTAATGTGGCCATCAATCCAGATGATGTTACAATGTCTGATATTACAAATGTTGAGATTAAAATTAGACCAGCAGTGCCAGACAACATGTGTAGTTGGTAGGTTTTTGAGGATGATAAAGATTTAATAAAATTTCTGCATTGTATTGATGAGTATGAAAATCAAGAAATTGATTTCCAAAACTTTGTAGAAGTTGTAGATGGGAAAGAAACCCTTTTTGGAAAGGAAGTGATACAACTCAAGACCAATAGGATTCCAAGGGGGTTAGTGGCTTTAGAAAGAACATTTGATAACAGAGATCAGTTAGTTACCAAGGCTTCCTCCCCTCACATGGAAGATTTGGAGGAAATAAACCTGGGTAAATAAAATGCTCCAAAGAAAGTCTACATAGGTAAACACTTGAAACCACACATCAGGGCAATGTTAATAGCCTTAATAAGGAAATACAAGCATGTCTTTGCTTGGTCATATGAGGACTTGAAAGCATACAAAGAGGACTTATTTCAGCATGAAATTCCCCTTAAGCCTAGAGCTAAGCCATTTAGACAAAGGCAGAGGCCTATCAACCCCACTTTAGCTCCAAAAATGCAAGAACTTATGAAGCTTAGGGATGTTGGAATCATCAAACCCATAAGGCATTCTAATTGGGTGTCAAATCTTGTCCTAGTTAGAAAGAAAAATGGAGATATAAGACTGTGTGTAGACTTTAGAATTTGAATGTGTCTTCTTTGAAGGATAATTACCAATTGCCCAACATGGAAGCTATGTTACAAAAGGTGACAAGGTGTGAACTCCTATCCATGATGGATGGATTTTTAGGATATAATCAGGTGAAGGTCAGAGAATCAAAACAATATAAGACTGCCTTCACAACTCCATGGGGAACTTACATCTATGTAAGGATGCCATTTGGATTGACAAATGCAAGTGTTGCTTTTGCAGGTTTGATTGATTCCATCTTAGCTGTATATCAAGATGATTTAACTGCTTATTCAAAGAAGGAAGAACAACACTGTATGCATCTATAATAGATTTTTATTAGGGTACTAGAATATGGCATCTCCCTGAACCCTAAGAAGTGTGCATTTGGAGTAACTGAAGGAAAACGCTTGGGGTGCATAGTGTCAAACAATGGAGTTAGGATTGATCTAGAGAGGGTTGCAGCAATTGATAAAATCCAGATGCCCAAGACAATTAAAGGCATCCAATCATTCTTTAGGCAGATTAACTTTGTTAGAAGATTTATTCCTAATTTTGTAGAGATTACCAAGGCTATATGTAAGATGTTAAAGAAGGGTGAGTCTACAACATGGGGAGTGAAGCAATTCAATCAATTCAAAACATCAAGGAAGCTATCAAGACTGCCCCTATTCTAAAGTTTCCTGATTTTTCTAAGCCCTTTCAATTGTTCTCATTTGCTTCATTCCATACAATTGTTGCATGCTTATTACAAAAAAATGATGATGGATTTAAACAACCAATTGCCTTCTTTAGAAAATCTTTGTAGGCAACAAAATTGAAATATGATATTATGGAGAAGCAAGCCTATACTTTGGTCAGGGCTGTCAAGAATTTTAGGCCTTATCTGGTTGGAGCTCAGATTGTAGCATATGTGCTACATGCAACAGTTAAGGACATATTCACTCAGCAGGAGGTGACCAGAAGGCGATGTAGATGGATAAACAAACTCCAAGAGTTTAACATTCAGATTCAGATTACCAAATTGGTAAGGGGACAAGGTTTGGATAAATTAATGACATAATCAAATCTGGAGGCATGTCAAGTCAATGTAGTTCACGACCAAGCTTGTGAAATACATGAATCAGAATTGTACAAAGACATTGTGTATTATTTGCAAAATCTGAATTGTCCTACTCATTTAAGTGACAGCCAAAGAGAACATTAAAACTACATGTTGTCAAATATGTCATTGTCCAAGGTGAGTTATATTGAAAGAACCCTAATGGTGTGTTGCTCAAATGTGTAGATGAAAATCAAGTCATGAATATTTTGACTGATATGCATGAAGGGATGTGTGGTGGACACTATATAGCTAGGACTACTGCCCATAAAATCCTCAGAACAGGATACTAGTGGCCAACACTTTTCTCTGATGCACATACGATGGTGAGGAAATGTGATTCTTGCCAGAGATTCTCTGGAAAACTTAACTATGTATGTGCATTACCTCTTAAGACTATAACAGTGGAGGCTCCATTCCAGCAATGGGGAATAGATTTCATAGGAGAAATAGCTAAAAAGTTAAGTGGAGGACACAGTTGGATATTGGTTGCTATAGATTATTTCACCAAATGGATCGAAGCCATTCCAACTAAGAAAGCAACAAGTAGGGTTGTACTTGACTTTATCCTAGAACACATAATAATCAGATTTGGAGTACCAGTAAAATTGGTTACAAACAATGCAATGTGCTTCAGGTCTAGTGAGTTTGTAGATTTATGTAACAGCTATGGAGTCAATTTATCTCATGCATCACCATACCATCCTTAAGGAAATGGCCAAGCAGAATCTAGTAATAAAAGTCTCATGAAGATAATTAAGAGAATAATTGATAAAAACAAAAGAGCATGGGACTCCAAATTAAAGTTGGCATTATGGGCTGATAGGGTGATAGTAAAAAAGGCAACTGGTAAGTCTCCTTTTGAATTAGTATATGGTGTGGAGGCCAGGCTACCAGTAAATAATCTTCTGCCAGTATACAAGTTTATACAAGAAAACAATGAAAACATAGAAGATCCAATGACTAAGAGAGTGAATCAGTTGATTGCACTGGATGAAGCTAGGAGAGAAGCACAGAAGACCAATATCAAGAAACAACAGAAAGTGAAATATTTATTTGACAAGAGGACTATAGAAAGAAAATTTCAGGTGAATGAATTGGTTCTTGTGTGGAATGTTAGGAATCAAGACAAGGGCAAACATGGAAAATTCAAACCATTATGGGTTGGCCCTTACTTGATAGGTAATACTCATGGAGAGGATTCCTATTTTCTCCAAGGACTAGACAATGAATTTCAAGAGTTGTCGGTGCATGGATAATTCCTGAAACAATACTTTTCATAAGTAAGTTCTTCTCAATGCACACTGTAAAATAGATGTATATAGGTTGTAAGTAGCGTACATTTTTGTATAGCTCACCCCTTTTGGGTTTTGGTCTGGTCTGCTCCCGGAAGTCCAGTGGTTCTCACTGCAACCTGTTGTGCCTTGCACACATGCCCCATTCAAAATGGAGAGCCCCTCTTTTGATTTGGCTTGAGAGTCATTGGATCTTTTCATCTCTTAAGTGATTGAATGGTCAAAATGCATTTTGACCTTGGTTGAAAGATAGTATTGAAAAGACCACTTCAAAATCTGCTAGGTTGAGTCCTTATTCTCCCTTTGAAGGCCTTGAAATGACCTTTTGTGCTAGATTGCCCTTCAACTGACCTTAGCGCTAAATTACTATCTGTCCGACGTTTGCGCTGGATTGTCTCCCAACTGACCTGGCGCTAAAAATTGTTGTTACCGACTTCAGCGCTAATTTTCCTTTTGACGGACTTCTGCGCTAAAATTGATGTCATCCGACTTGCGCTAGATCAAGCGACCATCGACTAAGTCGGATGAACAAGAAAAGCCCGCAAGTCGGATGAACCTGAAACACCCGCAAGACTGTGCAAATTGAACCTTTAAGTTTACCGCTGAAAATGGCCTACTCCGGCCAGGTCTGACACATTTGATTTCCCCGCCAGGTCCAAGCTCGGAGAAAATCGTACAAACCCTAAAACTGGCAGACGTACACCTGCGCATTAATGGTGATTTCGACAGGGGTTAAAATGGGTGAATCATGTGTTTTAAATCATTTAATCGTGTTCAAACGGGATTCTGGAGCTCCGTTCTCATCGTTGCTATTGGTTTGCCCCAAGCTCAAACTCGCGACCTGCCTACAATCCAAACGCGCCTTCGCATTTAACAAGTAGGGTTTTGAACTCAACTCTGTTCTTCAAACTTCACTTTGCAGACAGTTAGGGTTAGTTAAACACTAAGTCTTTTGAGAAAATGAGCAATTAAGCGGTTAAATTTTCCTAAACCTATATTTGTAGGGTTTTGACTAGGGTTTCGGTACAGTGAATTATTGTTTCTTTTTATTCAAACCCCTAGTTATGATTTCTTATGGAGAATGGTTTGCCACAAATTACTAAAAACCACAACTTAGGCAAATTTCCCATGAAACCTTTCATTTTGGCGCTAAAATGAGCTCTGACCGACCTGCAAGCTTGTTGATCATTCAGTTGGTCGGAGACCTTCAAAAACCGTGCCATGCACCTAGACCCATTTGGCGCTAAATTCTCACTTGTCTGACCTACGCGCCCAAAACATGTTTCTCTGACTTGGTTGGAAGGACCAAATTTCCCCACAAGCTATGAAATTGCCTTTGTGCCAAAAATCCCTCACTCTGATTTGTGGTAAAAGACCTCGTCTTCGACTTGGTCAGACGCCCTAAAATTCCTCTGCAAAGTCGGTAGCCTCCTGAAATCTCGCCAGAAACAATACCTCAACTTTGGCCTAAAAATGACCCCTTTCGACCTACGCTGCAATACCCTCCCACCGACTTGGTCGGTAGCAACCAAAACTCGCGCAAATCGGACATTGCCAAATCCCGCGCAAGAGCAATACAGAGCATCAATGGATTTTGCACTAAAATCTCATCCGACTGACTTGATAACCAATAGAGGTCGGTGACCTCTAAATCCTGCGTAGGTCAGTACTCATCAAAACCCGCGCAAAGCACTCATAGGCATAAAAGGAAGCAAACCTTTGGTCGGACCTGCCTGATTTCTCCACCAAGGTCGGATGACCTTGAATTCAACGCTTTTCTGCCTGAAGGTTGGACAACCCTCAAATTAGCGCAAAACCATGCAAATGATTGAATTTTCTGAAATTTTCAAAGGGAAAGTGTTTAAAATGATAAAATTAATGTTGTAATGCATGGTTAGGGATGATTTTCATGAAATTTATTGCAGCATTAGATGTTTGTATGCATTAATGATAGTTGTTGCAATCACAATAAATGTTGGTTTTGAGTTCCCTTCAAAGGGCATGTTAGTAGCAAATAGCAGATTTGCTTTAAGGTTTGTCTTAAGCTTAGGAGTGTGTTATAAGATTCCTCAATGTATCAAACTTGTAAGGTCCGGTCGTGCAGACTAAATGACTGCTCAGGCCCAAGCAATAAAGTACGAGTTCAAAGGAATTCCTCCAGAGACCAAGATTCACTCCGAATGGAGTGATGTAGGAGACACAGACCTAGGTCATATAGACCTAGATGACTTTAGATTGAGAGTCTTTGGTCCAAATCCAACTCCCAGAGCCCGAGTACTCAGAGATAGTGGTATTGCACAAGTTGTTGCCTTCCCTACTTTGGTGCAATGTGCAGAACTAATGGCCACCTGTGCAGATAGATATGACATAATGACAAGAGCAATTCAAACAGCTAGTGGGGATATCATGGCCGATTTAACTCCACCTTCTCTGGCCAAAATCTTTGATATTCCTTGGCACAAGGTTATGACTATGCCAGATAAACAAGGATCACAGGATGCTTATAACAAGGATGTAGAAGGTTACAGAATGCACATGAATGATAATTGGGTTAAAAGCAGAAAGTCTGCTCTCATTAAGCTTCCCAGAATACTATACAGAAGTGACTTCCACGATGAGATAGGAGACTTGGTAACCTTCTTGAGCAGAATATATGGATTGCCAACAGGCTCTACCTTTGAGGACTGGATGTTTGTCATTATCACTGAAATATTGAAGGGAACTAAGCTCCACTGGGCTTAGATCCTCAGTGACAACATCTATGAAGCCTTCAGTAGTTTCAAAGAAAACAGATACTTCAGATGGACATCTTATATTGTCTATGCATTGGCAAGAAGGAATCACTATGATGGATTGTCCAAGGTTGGTGAAGTTGGGAATGATGAACAA
Source organism: Cunninghamia lanceolata (assembly GCA_027924645.1). Lineage (NCBI taxonomy): Eukaryota > Viridiplantae > Streptophyta > Pinopsida > Cupressales > Cupressaceae > Cunninghamia > Cunninghamia lanceolata. The sequence goes on from BSBN01000931.1 coordinate 3,121,839, forward strand.
ACTCAGATAAAAGTATATGAATGCTACCCGTAGCTGACCTCATCTCAATCATTAATACATTTCAAAAGGGTAAACGATGCATTCACGATGTATATAGCCCGAATGCTGCAAGGAAACACAGCCTTGAGGATTTCCACTGAGGCCATGAATGAAATAACCATATATGGCAGATGGTACATCCAGTTTGAGAAATTTACATACATAAAGATACAAGGCTTCATTGGAATGGCCTACAGACTTCCTCGGTATCCTGATGATAAGACAGTGCTTCTAGAGCTGTCTAGACAATTAATACCCTGTGCTGAGAAGCTTAAACACTTGCATAGAACTAATGTCCAATTTCCCATAAAGTTTGGCAAGGGACTTTATTCATGTCCTTCTTTGGCATCTGCAGAACACTCGGACAAAGAAATTTAGCTCCTAAATTTACACTACTACAATGCAAGGGGTCATTTTGATCCAAATAGAGTAATGGAAAGATTCGTAAGTAAGAAGCTCTTCCACAAGGTGCATATTGAAGATTTTTGGGCCAATTGCCCCAATGATTATGAGGTCATGAAGAAAGCACATGCAAGGCTACCTCTGGATTTCATCAAGAGGTTTCACATAATGGCAGTACCAAATCAATTACAGGATGATGAAAACGTTATGGTCAGAGGACCATGGGAGGCTCAGTACCATCAGCCTATCCCATTGCCAAATTGGGCAAATGCAGAAGAGAGCTCCCTTGGTATTGTTATGAGAGAACCAATCAGATTGAGCAAGGCCTAGGTTAGAGATCAAGTGGTTGTTCTGGAAGGACAAGGAGTTCAGCTCACTTACACAGCCATGGAATCAGATAAAGACTCTAGGGGAGAAGAGGATGAACCAATCCATATCATAGATGAGGCAGAGCCAGCTAGGAAATAGAAGTCAGATAGTGAAGAACATACATCTTTGGCAGAAAAGGTAAAGAAGATGAAGAAGCCATCTGTAAGGTCTCCTCAGAAGAATGATTAACCTTCCTCTACCAGGACAAGAGCCTCCAAGAAAAGAGATATGCCAAGTGGATCTGGGGAAAGTTCTAAGGCCAAGAAGGCAAAAGTGAAAGAAGCTAATAAGGAGGATGCTGCAACCAAGAAAGATTCCAATCCTCCAACCGCTCAACCTCCTGTGACCACTGGTGTCTCAACCCCTATTGTTTCTACTGCCACTTCTCCTTCCACTCCTCCTTCCTCTGCTACATCCACCTCACCCATAACCTCAACTTCCATAGCTCAAGAAACATCTCTTGCCACCTCTCTTACCTCTACCATTGCTGCTACTTCTTTCTCACTGGCAATTCCTTCCAGCACCCCTAGCAGCCCTATTTCCTCTACTCTCACCATTTCATACCCTTCCACTACCACTACACATACATCTTCTTCTTCTTTACCATTGCCTCCCATTTCCACTATCCTTTCACCTCCTCTTTCTCTACCTTCACTACCCTTTCCTTCACCTCTTGTCATTTCTTCCTCCTTATCATTAGTCTTGGCCAACCTCACGCAGGCCAGTGCACCTTCCTTAGCCAACTCTTCTATTGTCCCTATTTCACAAATACCTGCGGATTCATTAGCAATACCACTGCTGCCTGGGATTGAGAAAGTGTGTGCAGAATTGGGGTTGCAGGAGCCTGAAACAGCACTTGAGGAGGAAAAAGAGTATTGACTGAAGTAAACAATGAAGATTTCCATGAATCTTCAGCCAATGTGGAAGTTATTGACATATCTGATAGTCCTCTGGACAAAGATCAAACAGAGGAAGATTTCAAGTCTGCACAAGAGAATGTTATGACAAATCTGGCGAACTTGGCCCAAGAGGAAGAAAAGGAAGAAGAGAATAGTCCAGAGAAGAATGAAGAGCCAGAACAAGAATCGCCCAAAGAGCTGGTTGTAATTGATAAAGATGGAGCTTCTGAATTAAACAAATCTTCTACTCCTGAGTGGCTGCAAGGCAGAATGACATATCCTGAGCCATAAGTAGAAGTAATGCAGCTTGACCTGAGCACGATCCTATCACAGGCTCAGAAGCCTAAGAAGTAGAAAAAGGCTAAGATTCAATCAAGAATCTATAAGAATGAATTAGGATCAAGAATAGAAGAAATAGCAGTCCCGCCAGCTGATGTAGCAAGAGAACAAGTCAGGGTGGAAGATTACATCATATCTACAGTTGATCTAGGACTAGCCACTCGTGCTCAAAGAGTGGATGATTTTAAGGGCTCGGTCACATCAATTTTGGAGCAATTGGACAAAGATGAAATGTCCAAGGACTTGAAACAACAAAATGAAGAACTTCACGCATGTCTCCAGTTTTTGGTAAAGCCAGTGGATGCAGGAGGAGATATAAGGACCATACCCACTTCCTGTCTACTGATGAAATGGCCAGATTGGGTGAGGTAAGATCAAAGTCCCAAGGTACAGAAAATTGGTTATTGAAAGTTTTTGAGATGGGATGTGAAGCCATTAGTGCCTCTGCTCAATCACACAAGAAATTAGTAGAATTGCATAACAAATGGAAGGACTTGCATGAGGAATGTGATTCTTTTGATGAGTATTATTCACATATGTATCCCCGGATAAAAGGTATCAGAGAATTGCCTACCCAAACTCTAGTTGTAGAGAATATTTTAACTGGGAATCAGCTATTGAAGGCCATTGAATGGTATCAACAGCTGCTTTTGAGAAAAGAGACCTTTGAACATATAAAGAAAGCATATAAACCAGCTGATGAAGAACTAAGGTCAATCATATATGATATCAATGACTCTTTGAGGGATTGTAGGGAAGCATCCTACAATGATTATACTCCTTTTGATATTGAGAAATGTAAAGATAAGTTGCATAAAGTAATTTTTTAAGATGCCACACTCAGTATGGAGGAGAGGTTGGACAAGGCAAGCGACCTCAGAGCTGAATTCAAGGCATTTCAGAAGGCAGGGGCAGAGATAGAAAGAATACATAGTAAATTCAGTCGGGAACTAGAAGTGTTTGACTATCGGATAAATCATTTGAAGGATCCAGACCCGTTTGACATTAATCTTGCACTTGATACGTGGTTGACTTATCGCAACAAGCTAGCCAGTGAAGACAAAATTGACTTAGAAAAGGAATCTTGACATTATTTTGAATATTCTAAGGATGTAATCCCATCACAATTGTAAATTGTTGTATTCGAGGCAGCATGTGACTCTATTTTGTCTTTTTCTTGCTTCCAAAATGTTCTTTTCTATTAATATATTGAGTTGGCTAGTCAAATTGACTAGATTCAATGTATCTGGGGGTTGTTTTTCATCTTTTTCATAAAGGACAAAATGTAATCCGAGAATTGATGTGAGCTATCATGATTGTATTTATTGATGTAATCTAGACCGTCAGTGTTGAGTTAATCTCCACTGTTCGTTTGAAAACCCGGTATGCTACTTTTCTATATAAAGGGTTGCCATTTCCTTTGATTGTAAGAGAGATTTTGATGCCGAATTGTTGACTCTATGCCATTTGAAGTAATACAAAGCACGTTTCTGCAGTAATTCTGAGAATTTGTATCTTGTGTTGACTCATTGTGGTTTTCATGGTTCGCTTCTTGTTCTCCCGTAGTTAGTTAGTTGTGCTTTTATAATGTTCATGGTTTGTTGTAGTATCTGAGGAATATTCTAAGTCCATACTTTTAGTTATTTGCTGATGGTAAATAGCTGTGTAAAGTTAGTCTGGGCTAATTATTTGTGCTAAAGTTCAATTGCATTTCATAAGTTAAGTTGCACTGTTTATTGGGTATTTAGCAAATGAATGTAATCTAAAAATCTATTGACTTCCATCGAAGATAGCACCGTTTTCTGCAGCACTGTAACACCCATTTCTGTTTGGTCACTCAGGAAGCTGGTTTGAAGTTTTGGAGTATTTGTCTACTAAAGATAACCTATGCATTGTGAATGTCACTTAGGATTCTTCTAAAACCCTAAACCTTTTGCATTTTCTTTAAAAAAACTACTGTTAGTTGTTAGAATACAAATTTCAGCAGCACTTTATCTTGTTTAACAACTGAAAATCATAAAAGGGTTTATGTGTATTTGTTGCCCCAAACCTGAAGATTTGCAGATTGCATGTAAGACCCCTTGTAGGTACAGCTAGAACATACCAATTGAGAGATTCCAAGCAAGATAAAACCTAGCTGTATTATCCTTGGAGTAGTCTTACCTAGGGTAGGATACTTTTCAAGAGAGGTGTGAAACCAGCAATCACACCTGCGTTGCTATGTGCTAAAACCACCATCAACACAACCTAAAAGCTTGCACGTCCCCAGTCGGAGCCAATGGTGGTAACTGTAGGGGTTTAGGGTTTTAGGTCCATAAAATTACAAGTCTTTACCTTTAAAACCTTTTAATCCTAAGTCCCTAAGCCCTGTGTGCTTCATCTTTTAATTCCCTGTTAACCGCCTGTAGTAAGTCCTTGGTCGCTTAAGTTATAACTTAAAGCCTTTATGTTTGTTAGGTGACCGGCCCCATGCCCTAAGTTTACCCTTTATAACCCGTGAAATATTAAAATTATGTCTTAAGACTTCGTAGGGTTATAAAGTGTTATATAAATGTATTTCGCAGCATCGCAACGCATCATAGGTGACGTCATCATCCCACTGCGCAACCGCGACAAGGTGACACCTGCCAAAGAATATGGGCTTGCAGCCCCTTTATTGAAGATCCCAAATCAATGAACTATATGTCACCAGGTGTTAAAGCGAGATATGATCTACAGGAAAGCTTGAATCTAACGGTCGCGCATGCTCGCAAGGGAATCCTATCATAAAGGAATATTCATCATGTGGTCATGAGATGGTGACACGTGGCCTCGTCATAATAAAGAAATGAAAAAAAATGAAAGGTGGACGCGTGGGGGGCTTTATCGCGCCCACGCATGGTAGGTAAGTGGTGGGCCATTTCTGGCTGTGACACCGTGAAATGGTGCCACATGTCCGGATCGGACAAAAAGTGATGTGGTCAGCAAAGGAGATACGTCTGACTTGGGTTGTTTCCATTGGCCGAAGACTTTTCAATGATGATGACCCAAATTTTCAAATCTAGTGGGTGAATGATGGCCGTGGATTTCATAAGGACAAACTCAAATCAACGACGCAGATTTAAATTTTTGTGAAGATAGTTGTAGGTGCCCTGTGACATGAAAGTGAGATTAAGGTTGAGGATACCTCCATTAATGCCTCAAAACCAATGCTATGAAGCTTGAAAAGAAGAAAAGTTAGGGCTTTTTGCATCATTTCTTCAAGCACGAACAAAGTTAAGACCGGCAACAAGTCTTTAGGCAAGTAAGAGAAAGAAATTCAAGCTTCTACAGGCATAAAAAACTAGTAAGTCCACTCTATTTGACTGTGTTCAGTGCATTTTAAGTTGATTGCTTGATTGAAAGAGTAGGAAATTACAGAGGATAAGAAGCCCTAGTTTAATACATAGTCTGAGAAAATGATTCAAGCCAGTCAAGACTCCACCTCTAAGCATAGTTTAGATGAAGACCTTATGGTCCAGTTCCCCAGCTCTGCCAGACGAGCTCTGAATCTGCATGGTCTCGGTGGGCCAGATGATAAATTTCTTGAATTCTGCTACAACTGTAGGGATGCCCGATTACCTGTACTGAGTTGGGTTTTATTCAAACATTGGCATCATAGAATGGACTTTAAAGTCCCGGTCTACAACACTTGGCGCTTGGATTTGGCCAAGCTGATTTGCCCTAATATATTTCCTAATCCAGACCTAGTGAGGGCAATTGTACAGAGCTATGATCCTCAGACCAGGTCAGTCGTGGCAGGAAACGACACAACAATAATAAAGTTTTCAAAGGCATACATCTCCACCATGTTCAATTTAAACCCTGCAACCAGTAAACTAATCAACCTTGGTGCATTGAAGGAAAATTATAAGACTGTTAAACGTGCAAATAGAAATTTCAACTTGGCCAAGCACAGACCAAGAGGGGTTGATGGCCAATTGGTAAAAATATCAAACATAGAGGAGGAGCCTTTTCAATGCACTTTGTTCATGCATTATTTTATCAGAACCTACCACAGTTTGTGCCAAGTGCTGGGTAGGGATGCCTCAGATAGGATGCCCGTCTCTCTGATGATGATGGCACTAAATATTCAAGATCCGGAGACTAGGGAGCTATATGACTATGCTTCCTACATTGCAGAGAAAATGCACAAATAGATGACGACACTTAAGGGCAAATTATTTACTGTGGATGCCCATGTTGAATTCACATGGTATTCTTTATTGTGCCATATGATTTTATTTGCTCTATCAGGAATGTGGCATCAGAACCTACATGTCAGAATGACAGATGCACAGGGACATATGTTGCTAGTATAGATGTGGACATGTATGGTGGACATGCATTGTGTTGATGCAGATTATATAATCTTTGAGGAACATTTTGTGAGAAGAGTTCTTGGTTTCCTAGAGCCAGAAGGAGAAAGGCTGCATGCGGATGTGTTAGATTTTTTTAGGCCTTTGGATAGGACCCCAGATTTAGGGATTGATCATAATTGGGGTGATTGGTTCTACCATGAGCACACCACCTGTATCAGAATCTATGGGTGTGAGGCCCCTCCCCACATTTTGCCTATGTGCCAAAGAGAATTGCATTTTTAGAAATTATTAGGCAGCTAAATGAGTCGGCTAAAGAGCATCTGAGGAAGCATAAGAAAGGCTCATTTTTCCCCACCTCCCTCAGATTTAGTGACTTCTTAACAACTGACAAAGGTGGGTTGGACCAGATTAATTCAGTGCTGCAATGTTATGGGATGTACTTGGAGCAGCCTAGGATTTTTGACCCTAAGGGCTTCATTGACAGGGTGAGGGTTAATAAACAGAGACCTAGATATATTCATCAGGTCAACTTTGATGAGGATATTGTCAGAAATTGCTTCACAATGAATGATGTCCATACTTTGAGAAGCAAGTGGGACACAATTATGACAAGGGAAAGAATGAAAACGAACCTAAATGTTGCATATCAAGGTGCCTTTGTAGAAGTGCAGGACCCAATAAAAAGAATTCAATCGACGTTTGATTATGCAGAGCAACTAATTGCCAGTGCTCCTGCAGGTGAAGAGAGGCCCAGTTACCAACCTAGTAGCTCAAGGGTGGGATATGATGTAAAGAGGGAGTCAATTGACCCCTCCCCTACCAAAAAGGCAAAAATAATTGATTTGGAGGCTGAGGAAGAAACTGAAGTAGTAGACCTAGAGGGAGAGGTAGAGGAACAAGTGCAGGAAGCTGCTCATTAGGTGAATTCACCTGATAGAATAAGGCCTTACTCTTCCCCTGAAAATAGGTCAATGAGGACCATTACAAGACAAACTATGGATTTAGAGGATATCGGAGTAATGGCTTGCAATAAATTCATGGAAGATGATGAGTTCATAAATACTCCTGAATTCAGGAATTATGTGTTAAAGGTTAGAAGTGAGGAGTTCCAAAGGAAAATTGAGGAGGCCAAGAGTGGAGCTGACCCCTCAGAATATGAGGCCATCACCCAAAGGGTGTTGACAGAGGTAAATCAGGCCATCAACAAAATGACTCCAGATCAGGGGAGGGAATTGGTTGCTAGAAGTAATGTCTTACTCCTCCCTCATTGGACTTTGTCAGATGCAATTGCATTTGACACTATCACCAGAGAAGATTCAGATGTGACAGATGAGCAAGTTGAGAAGGCTCTCTTTGGTGCTACCTTCAATCCTAGGTTCGAGACTCTAGCAATATGGGCATTGGCCCCAAATAATAATAAACCTAGGATTGGATTGGATGAGTTGACAGGAGATGTGATAATCAAGAGGGTATCTAACACCCCTGCTCCCCAAGATGCAAGTTTGAATTTGCAGACTGCACAATTTGCTAAGGTAGTGACAAATAAACTGTCGAAAGATCATGATGAGTTGCTACTACAATATGCACAGACAATTGCAGAGCTCAATAAGTGTAAAGAGCAGCTATTATTAGGGGCTGGTACTTCAAATCCTCCACCTGTGATACCAACAACAGAATCATTCCTAGCGACACAAAGCCCCTGTTGGCAGAAATCAGAGAATTGAAGGAGGTGAAGAGATTGAAAGAAGAAAAGAAAAAATCATTCAAGGAGATGGTCACTAACCTGATAAACCATAGGGTGACCAAGGTTTTGGCAAGGGTGGATGAGACATGGAGGTCTTATTCTAATCTAAGGGCAACCCTTTAGAAACATGAGCAGGATAAGGAAAGCCTCAAGACAATGAGGTGAGTGTGGCTGTAGAGGAATGGAGAATTGAGGAACCTGCACAGGTGCTCAAGATTTGATGCACAAGTGCCACCTGAGATGAAGTTGACTCTTGACATGCTGCTCATTCTTGAGGAAGTTGTGGCTTTCCAGTTAAAGTTGGACAAGGTGTTAGGAGAAAAGAAACAATTTCTTGAAAAGATTGATAAGAAAATAATGCCAAGTGTATTGCAGGGAGATGGGCAAGTGAAAAGCCTTGACAAGTGGAGAGATGATTTCAATGAAAATGTTGGCCAACTGATTTCTACCTATTGTACAGATGGGGACCCCAGTTTGAAAATTTTGAGTTCAACTTTGGACAAGCTGCATGTATTAGAAATAAATTTTGAATTATTCTGTAAAGAAGCAAAGTTCTTGATGGATGCACGGTACACAGGACACAATGATAAGATCTCAAAGTTGATCTCATTCCAATGGTTGTTAGAGAAATCATATGCTGAGTGGGCCGAAAAGCATGGGAAATGTGCCTAAAATGAACGAGCATCTACCTCTCCCCTGCGTTTATGTGGCTGAGCTCCTCCAATCAATTGTACTCCTCATGATATATTATTTTCTATCTTTTCTCCATGCTTAATGCAATTAATGCTCCAATGCCCCTAAGGCAGTGCTTTGATATGTAATCTCACCTAACCGAAAATGTAATGAATGTTGGCGCCAGGTTTTGTGTTTATAAAGAATTGGTTGCTCCACTTTGTAATGTTGTTGATGGATTAGCCTTTGAGGAGTAAAAGTAATACAACGTTTTGACTGGTTGCTCTCTCCCTGGTGTTATGAGTTTCATTTTAATGTATGTATGTATTTTCCATTAAGATATCTATCAGTTTCAGATTGAATTTATATGAGTAATGTTATGTGCATGCATTTCTATCAACTCTCTCCAATTGTTACCTGCATCTTTTTTTAGAACAAAGTAACTAAGGGTTTTCTGAGTTTTGGATGCATGTCTGCTGCATTGCATGTTTGATTTCTTGCTACTATTTAAGGAACAGATTAAACTACTTTAAGTCAAATGTGGAGAAATATGTGTGATAACAGGGATATTTGTAATTAGAGTTAATAGGAATGCTTAATTTTGGGAGTTCTCTGCAAGGCAAGTACTAAAAAACCCTCTGAAATCTGTATATTTTCTTGGTTTATGGGAATCCATTTACATGTTTTAGGTTGGACTCCATACCCTTGGATTGGCACCGACCAAAGGCTTTCTTTAAGTTTATGAATCAAACCCTAATTTGGCAGCCAAACATAAAAATCAAATCAACTCAGTCTTAAATCTTAGGATTGTAGGAGTAGGATTTAGGTTTCAAATCCTCTGGTCCACACCTGAAATAAGGTCCAAAGCTAGCCCCTTTGTATTTATTTTACAGTTTTGGTCTGTAATATAGAGGATTTATCTGTTTTGTGTCAATACCAAGTCACAATCAAGATTCAACATATGGGTATTGAGTAAGGGACACCCCCTAGGTCCTGCAGAGCCTAAAAGTGCAGAGGAGACATTGGGTCAGTCTCCTGTTCGTTTGCCACTGACCTGAGGTCCTTGTAGATAAAAGATGGCCACTTTTTAGGGGAACTCCGATAATCAGCTGGAAAAAACCCAACATAATGATCCATAAAAGAGTGGATAGACTTCATGGCAACAAGGTGCAACTCAAGAAAACATTTTCAATCAAGGAAGAAGAGATTTCTGGATAAAGTTGAATACTTGGATGCTAAAGAATGTTTAGAATGGTATAGGACATCTTAGAGTAGGCTTTGATAGATGAGAAAACTAAGGAAAAATGTCATGTCCCCATATTGATGATTCGTAATGGAATCGATTATGTATTATTCATTCAAATTAAGATATGAATGACATTTTAAATATTATAAATCGAGGATAATTACATTGAATAATATAGATTAAATATATTTAAAAATATTATATAAATTCTAAATTAAAATATAATATAATATATTTATGTAAATAATTAAATATATTATTATAAAAGTAATTACAAATAACAAATATAATTATTACTATAAATATATATATTAAATTAGTTATAACTATGATTATTAATATATATTTATTAATAATATAAATATACATATTATCAATTTTAAATATTATTATCTAAACTAAGATAAATAAATTAATAAATAAATAAGAAGTCAAGACCAGCGAATATCACAAGCGCTACCTTAAGACAAATCATAAGTATTAAAGATGCGGTGACTTTGTAAGGAACAACAATTAAGAAAAAGGCATTGGGTAAGTCTTACCACGATTAGTAAGGTTTTTGATTAAGGTAAGCAGCTAACAAGGGGCTGAACCCTTTACAACAATGCCCCAAGGGAAGAAAAACAAAAAGAACCTGATCCCAGAAGGAGCAAATCAGGTATAGCAGAACGACAGCACAAGGACAGCAGCCCAGTTGGAGAACACAACAAGGAGCTAGACAACTCCCGAACCTAACCTAGAACATCTAAATCCCTTGCCACCTGAAAGCAAAGGACCTTCTTCCTATGTTGAACCACTGTCCAGGAGGGCTCTGAACCAGCACCAACAGCGCAAGGAGAGAGGGGAACCTCCCCCGAAGCCAAGAGCAAAGAGGGCTCACGATGAACCCCATGGAGAACCCCAACAGAAGGATCTGCACGCAGGGAAACCGAGCCCAAAGATGGCGGAACCGAAGAAAAAGAAACCGGAACAGGAGAAGTAGCAGGCCTGTCTGAAACTTGAGGAGTCAACAAATGAGCAGAAAGGTGATTGGAAGAGACCAAAGAGTGCGAGGTAATCGCAGTAGCAGTCGTCGCCACCCCCTCAGAAACATCACCAAAAGGGAGCCCAGCATCCTCAGAGGACACATCCCCCAGAGACGAACCTTCCTCTAGGGAAGCACTGACAGTTAGGTGATCCAGGAGAGCATCCTTCCACCAAGTTGTAGCTCCCTGACGACACAAGAGAGGACAACCAAAGGCCAAATGACTAGTAGCAAAACACCTTCTGCACCTAAAAGGGAGACCCTCATAATCAAGAAGTTGTTTCCAAGGCCTATCCCCTACCATCAAGACCACATCCCCATGAAGAGGTGTTGATATGTCAATATCCACAAGGATACGAGCTACCATAGAATGTCCCATGAAAGAGGTTGTAGAATCAACCTTAAGGAAACAGCCAATAGCATTGACGATGCTCTCGCAGCAAGAATCCTCCCAAAACTGGAGAGGGAGATTTGGGAGACGGACCCAAATAGGTCTGACATTGAGCGGCTCAGTTAGGGGATTGAAGAATAGAGTCTAGGGCTTGATGGAAAGGGAGTGCTCCCCCCACAACCAAACCCTGCCATCGAGCACTAAGTCTCACTGCTCTGAAGAAGCAAATGTCACAATAAAGAATCCTCTGGCAGAGGGAAACAACTATATTTTACCTTCAACCAATGGCTTCCAAGACTCCAATACCCAATTGTGGAGATTGGGCAGAGAAGGCCAGAAGCCATTGAACTTACAAATCACTCCTCTACTGCAATAGAAATCCACATTTTCTGAGACCTCTGATCCACACACCACAACTAGAGACTCCCGGGCACAAGGGATAGGCCGAGAACAAGCCAGGGTTAGCGAGTACGAGCGCCAGAACTAGCCACAGCAGCAGAGAAAGACATCTTAGGGCCCCCAGGAAACTGGAGCCCCACAGTAGACCCACCAACAGCAACATCCCTGACCAAAAGGCCAGAGACACCCAAATCAGCGTCGAAACCCGGATCTACGAGAGATTGAACCCCAAGCCCGTCGTTAATAGGAACATGTCCCTGCCCAACCCCAACAGACACTTCATTGCTCGTAGGCACACCTGAGGCAGCCTCACCCAGCACACCTAAGACAGAGTCGACGCCAGTCCGACCCACAACCTGCGTGGGCACTAAGAGCAGCGAAAGCTCTGTCCCTCGTCCAACACAGTTCAAACCTGCCTTTTCCTGCTCAACGTCCATCTTTAAAGATTGTTTGAACTTACTTAATTTGATGATGTTGTTGGTATTGAGTTAAGAGATAAATACGGGCAACGATAAAATAGAAGTCAACGATTAATTAAGACAGTGATAAATACTACATCAACAACGATCAATATAGATAAACCATTCATTAATAAAAGGTGCCATCATATAAAAGGGACGTCACCTTTGAAAGAGATGTATCCCTTCACAAATATGAAGACATAAATAGGCAATACAGATTGGAAATCAAGAATATATCTCATCATACACTCATACATTCCATTCAACGATTCATTCATACACATTTTCTACACTTCCAGCGATCTGTAGGAGAAGATCAGACTAGCGTCAGCATAGATATAAAAAGGAATCATATGTCATTTCCTTGTATCATCAGATCATCAGCATAATTCATACAGAACATGGAATCACTAAAGGACTCAACTTATAGTTACAAAACATCTTCAATTATCAACAATCAACATAAGACATTGAGCCAACATCAAAGCATAAGAAGAAGCATCCCATATATACATTCAATCTTCAACATAAATCGATTATAATTCATATATTTGCCTTGCAATTCAAAACAACAACAACTGAGAAAAATTACTATCTTGCATCAGCAAGTGGTCATCAAACTAACATCAGCATATCAACATGCAACTAGCCAATAAGGTATTCACTCATTGTTGCAAAACATTGTTATTTTTAGCCATCCAATCAAGAGTATTGTGCATAGCCACATAATGATAAATATGATATATAAGAGGCGAACGAATGCCTTATACTCATCCATCCATAAATGATGGTACAATATCTAGTTCCCATAGAGGAACAATATTCATAAAAGGATATTATCTACAAGATCCATGGGATCACTAGACCGAGAGGACAGACTCCTTATTGGTATGAATTCTCTAACCTTGCTCATAATATACTAGGGACAAGCAAGTCATGCCACGTCATTAATCTCATCTAATATCCCTAGGAGGACGGTTAAATAGTTAAGGAAGTGTGGATCATTATGATCATTTTCGCATAGGGTAGGTAACTCTCAAATGGGTGAAGTATTGTCGGGTGTGCAATGAAGCTCTTGGGCCTATACCTATGGAGATGACTTACACGGTAGGTGACTCTCAAGAGGATGAAGTATTGCCAGCTGTGCAATGAAGTCCCTTGAGCCAAGTGGTGAAGTATTGTCGGGTGTGCAATGAAGCCCTTGAGCCTATGACAATGAGGCATGATCCTCAAGTAGTGAAGTATTGCCGGGTGTGCAATGAAACCCTTGGGTATTATTATCCCACACCTTAATAAGCATATACCTATCCTCCACTAGGGCTAGGTTAGATTAGTGACCAGGCATCACCACCCCGAAGTATATCATAAGGTCCTAATATGAATTATATGTAATTGTTCATTATTATCAACTATTGTTCATGTTGTTACTAATCCAAATTAATGTTTTTGATTTTTATTTGATTTATTAATTACTGATGTTCCTTTTAAGAGGTTGCATTTGTGTGCAAGGTGAAAAAACTAGAACTTCCAAAAAGGGGACATTACAAAAAACTATGTTTTTGGCTTTTGTGTGAAACCGTGGGTTTTAGTCAAGTATGTTTTCATAATTGTTAGATGGTTTTGTTTAAAGAAGCAATAGTTTCGTAATTGACAAGGCAAATTCATCCTTAAAAGTGGTGGTTTCATAATCACCTACTAGTGACAAGAGATGGTTTCATTATGCAACACAAAATGGCTTGTAGCATTCCATTTTCCTTAATTGTTCAACTTCCTTCAGCTTTTCAAGTTTCGTTGTTGACTATAAAGCACAAATAAATTGTTGTAAACTAGATAAAGGCAATGGAATGTTAGGAGTGAATCCAAGTGAGTTCATAGTTCCAATAGATTGTGTTTAAGGCAATTTGCAAAATTATGAGGTGTTTAGAGAGTTTTCAAGATATCTTAAGGATCGAATAAGTTAGATTCATGCTAGTTGTGTGCCCAAGAGGCCTACAATTTATATTGTCATTAAAGATAGTGATTATGTGAGTAATTTGGCTCACATTTTGTTCGAGTTTTCTCTTATAATTCAAGTTCATTAGGATAAATCTTTGTTGCCTTCAATTGTGTGATTGCTTACTCTCATTTCCTTGCAATTGTTTAAATTAATATTGCTTGGAAATTTCCAATGTTATGTTCTTCATTAAGATCTATTCTTAATGAATTATTGTATGGAACGTAAATTGTAGTTTATGGATCATAGAATAGATTAAGTTTTATTTATTTACAAGAAAAACAATTTTAATTTTAATGCTATAATTTTTCATGAATCAAAACTTAATACAAATGATAATCAATGTGAAGATATGAATAGAAATGCCCAATAACATTTTTATTGGAATAGGCATTTATATTAAAATATAAAAGTAAAACCGTATATTCAAATAAGGGAAAAATGGAATCAAACACCCATATATCACATCCAAACAAAAGGGCACTTTTATAAGAATTTAAGAGAAGCCAATAACATTCTAACAAAGAAAGCTTTTACACCTAAATCTTGTCTTAATTCTCAAACCATAAAAAAATTTACTTGTTAAATGACATACACTAAGAAGATTGCATTCATCATCCCTCCATATTAACAAAATGCTTAGAGATGATTGTATGCTAAGTGTATTCCCTTCCCTTGCAATTATTACCAACATTTATGAGGCAATTAAATATCATTAGTGTAAATACATATTTCAACATAAAAGAGGATTTAGAGTGAGTATATTAATTTGATGAACATCCCAAATCTACCTCAACAATATATTACTATTATTATTTTTCTGTTGTCAAGGTAGCTTAGCACCTCTCTAAAGGGAAGTGGGAGTGCAGAGGGGGCCACAGGCCTTAAATTTGACTGTTGACCTTGCCTGTCAAGCAATTTTTTTGTGCCGGTCATCTATTTGAAGTTGCCTTTCAAATATTAAAGCTCACCTATTTTAAGAAAAAAAATATATAGACTAAATATATATAAGAATAATTACATAGAAAACTTGACAATTTACCTGAAATCTTGCCTTTCAAGTGATACAGTCTTCCTAAAATTTTAATTGTATTTTACGGCTAAAATGACTAAATACAGCCATACGGCCATCAAATTTAGGCCCTGGGAGTCAAGGGGAAATAGTTCTTAAAATAAATTTTCTAAAACGAGACATTTGAAAAGATCTTCTAATAGGGATTGAATAGCCTTTTGTTTTAGGTATGTTGAGATTTTCAGGTGCCATTTGGGTTTATCTTTTGCTCCTCTTGAGAGGCATAATATGATTTGTCTACATTCTAAGCAAATACCTTTTCAGCAATCATGTCTACCTTTCGTGAAGACAGCTTACAATAGATTTATTCAATTGCTTGAAAGATAATCACTAGGGATTGGTGGAGCTAAGAAGTGCTTCTATAACGTAAGTGGAGTTTGTTGGTCTCTTGAGCACTTCATAGGCTTCGTGTTTATGACATGGAGGAGCTAGGCATTCTATTTCACGTCAAATTGATCATTTAAGCTCTAATGGACATCAAACAACATTCTCATAAAAAGAGGGTGGAAATATTTTCCATCTGAAAACTCAAGTCGATAAAAGGTGATCAAAATATAATTAGTATCAGTTTTAATCATGCAATTTCAAACTCTAGACTATCTTGGAGTGAGATTCAAAAATGAGTATTCCTTGGAACAAGATGAGATTGCAATTGATTATCCTTGATCTTGGGCTACGCATCCAAGCTCCTAAAACTATTGAATGGTTAGAATAGCAATGTAAAGCCTACCAAAACTCTGTACCAAACCGTTCCACATCACTGCAAAAGGTGAAAATAAAGGTATCAATAACAAATCCCTACTATGAGAGAATTTTTTCACAAGAACCTTTTTGTGTGGTCTTTTTTCTATCATTAAAGGACACCTGAAGGAAAGGTTATCAAAACTGTAACTTCCCACTACAAGTTACTCTGTTTATGATTGAATTCAGAGCACCATCCAGAAATTTTGGTAGCATCCTAAGCCTTCCATACGGCTCAATGGAAATGGTTGGTCATATTCCCAACCAGTGGTTACTACTAACCAATTTGGTTGGGCTTCAGCTTTACTAGGGAAACATAGGCCCAAAATCTATTACTTGTTCACCAATCAGATGAAAGGATCTGCTCCTCCCTCTCCGTCTCTCCCTCCTCCCTATCCTCCTCTCTCTGATCATAATTTGATCATTCTTATGCAAAAGTGAGAATGGTATTGGGGTGTAGCTTCATCAACAATGAGCTATTGTCATAGGTACTGGTTGCAGGGTTCCCCATAACATCAGCAAAATTGAAGTAGAACTAGGTGTAGGCAGAGCCAGCCCATGATTGTTAGCAAGAACTATGCAAATCTAAGTTCTCATTCCATGGTAGAATAGGATTCCACTTTAGATTTATTGCTGAAAGGAAAGAGGTAGCTTTTTAGGTAACTGCAATGCAAGGCGCCAATTTGTGTGATACACCCCTTATGCAAGCATTCCAAAGGGGAACATTGTTTTCATTTACCTTGTATTGTTTTCAGTTGAACAACCCTCCATTATGGAGTATACATGCCTTTACCATTGAGCCAACTTAGGCTGTATCCCACATAAAGGAACATTAATCATTGTTATTAGAGGAAGGTGATTGTTGTTTCACACGAATCAATTTTTAAGTCATTTTGTTCATCTGATTCTGTACCCTCTGAGTACTTGCACACTTGATATTAGGGATATACCTTTAGGCTGCCTTAAATTTGTTTTATTCTATACATAATGTTCCCTAT
The DNA here is from genome assembly GCA_027924645.1 of Cunninghamia lanceolata. Classification (NCBI taxonomy): domain Eukaryota; kingdom Viridiplantae; phylum Streptophyta; class Pinopsida; order Cupressales; family Cupressaceae; genus Cunninghamia; species Cunninghamia lanceolata. The sequence goes on from BSBN01000931.1 coordinate 3,138,968, forward strand.
TAAAAATGCTTAATTTACATTACAACTGGTATGCAGCCTTTAAAAGTACATAAGATTGGCAGCAATCTCAAAAAATAAACTCCTCCAGTATCCTGATGATGGACCAAAGACAGTGATCTTAAATATCATGGGTTTTTCCATATGCTTTGATTCGATTTTCACTAACTATGTACACTCTAATACTATAGTACTCACCATTAGTTTTAATCCCACTGCTTCACCACTGTGACCATTTGAGCTTCAAAAGATTGGTTATAGAAAATGGCTACTTGTGAGACACAAGTTGTTGAAAGCGGACTCAACTATTAAACATCATACGCTATTAATCCCAAAAAATGATGTCCAAAAAGTATCATCATTACTTGTGATCACTAAAATATTGAATATTCTCTAATGATACCTCTTTCTGAGTCTTTTCTGATTCATCATTTCATGTCTTCAGGTATGATGCAGGGGCACCCTGATGCACCTTGGGTCATGTTGAAAAACTTTGGTTTTTGTTTTGTTTTGGCTTGATTTATGTAAGTAAAGTCATTTGAGACCATTCTAAGTCAATCTAGGACCATTTTGGGTCATTAGGTGCAATCTAGGCACATGTTGTAAAAGCTGTTCAAATTTTGTCAATGTTGTCAATGTTGTAATGACAACTCTTAAAACTTCGATTAAAAAACAGTTGGGGGGTCGGTTGGAGGTTGGTCCATGATTGTAATAGCATAAATATGCCTTGTAAACACGACCAAAGGGTTGGAGAAGATTTTGAAGAAGTAATACATCCATTTTGATACATTTTCATGCATTTTTCTGTGTGTTCAGACTGAAAATCCCAGGTTTATGGCCATGTACGGTACAGTACGGACCTGCAACCAGTTGGGAAAGATGAAAAATATTTCCTCTTTCATATGCAATTGGTTTCATGAATTTTCATTATGTTTTGAAGAAGTTAGAGCATTTTTAGTGTTAACAATGGCAGATTTTCACTGTTTTACAGCAAGAAAACAAGTTAGTATGGCCTGGTACGGAATGGTACGGGCCTGAAACTCATATGGGTGGAAAGATAAATTGATTTCAGATATTTTTCATTCTTACCAGATTTAAAGAAAAGATTATTTGAGTGGTCTAATAGACCAATCTTTTCAACAGCCCTGTTCAGAAACTAGGGTTTTCCAAGACATTAAAAAATTCATTTATCAAAATCCGTACGGTGGAAAAATCTGATTTTTGGTGTGAACCTCTGTTTTATGTGTCTCTAAATGTCTGCAAGGTTTCAAGTCCAGGGTCAATGGTTGTGTGAGTTATGGAGGACTGTTTGCTGTCCTATCCCTAAAAACAGTCATAAAAACCCTAGTGGCTTAGAGGGTTTGTTGAAAATGACCTTATAGGACTGCTCATGAGAAAGGAATGGTTTGTTGAGACCTTGTTATGTGTATTGAAGGTGTAAGAACCTAAAAAAAAGAACCTTTTGAAGCCCAAGAACTAGATTTTGTCAAGCCTAGGTGACCTATTAGGCTTAATTGGAAAGAGGACAGTCAAAATTTGCCCTAATCTGTACAAAGCAACCACATCCCATTCTTGGATATGTGTTATTGTGGCCAAAAGGGTATTCCAAACAGGTCTTGTATTTTGGGTAGCAGGTCTGTAACGAAAGTTATGGTCAAAAAGGCCTTTTTGAAAGGCTACAAGGCTTAAGGGCAGTTTGTGAAAAAAAACCTAAAAGATTGCAGGTCAAGGGGTTCTTGTGAGTGATTGGAGATTGCATTAGTCATTGTATGATCCTGCTCTGCATCAAGGTAGCTTTCAGCTCTAATTTCTACATCAAGATTTAAAAAAGTAACTCCTTATGTTCTGAAAACTCTCCATTTGTGCAAAATTTTTATTCAACAAATACTTCCAAAATCATTTGTCTTGAATTTCTTAATTTGATTTTCGGTTGGTGGATGCTCAGGGTTCAAACACTAGCCTGCACTTATTAGGATGCCTGAATTCAAAATTCAATGGTGGCAGATCTCTAATGGAGGGATACAAAAGGGTCATCAAAAGCCAGGCTATTCCAATAACACAGGAATTTAATTTAAATGCAGGAGGAACCACAATAGCCATGTGAATGGTGAAAGTCCAATAGTTTGACTCTCATCTTTGTATGCCAGGCAAGAGGGTTTGCCCTTGCCGACTGGGAATTGGGAATCAGCACTTGACATCATTTACTCCCATTCCTAAAATTCCTAAGTTATTACCTGCACCTATAAGCAAAACAGAAAGCCTTTAATATGGCAACCCTCATAATCCTGTCTCACATCTCCCTGCTTCAGTTATTCAGGAATTAAGTTACTAACACATCCTCCCACAATTACGCTGGTGTACTTGTACTGCCTGAGATGCCATGTAATCAAGCAAGCCAAAGTCACTCTATTGAGATTTTAAAATCTTTTGAGTCCAGTGGCAAGACTTGAGTAATATTCTAAAACATCAGAGAAATAATAACTTGCATTCTGTACTCCTTATAACAAGTTTTCCATTTTATTTACCTAGATATCTTTCACTTTTAACCTTTAAATTTCCTATATACTCTTCTCTCTCAAATTTGCATAGATGATTTTGTTTCAGACCCTTGGGTTTCATATCTTACCTTCTTTTCCATGTCCAGTATTTTTTAAATTTCTCCAGCACTTCGTTATATTTCAACTCAAATTTACATCACGAGTGCTTACCGACAGTGCCTAGTCACAGAGGCAGTGTTTTCTACAGTTGTAGGTGCTGATGCAGAGATGCATGGAAGACTGAACATGATCCATTTGTGATTTGACAAAATATCCATCTGTGCACACCCTACTGCATCCCAAGAAAATCTCAAGCTTTTCCTTCCCTTACAGGTTATAAGAAATACATATGTAAGCTATTATAGAGTGTTTTGGTCTCCATCTAAAAATCAGAAACTTTTTAAAACTTGATAAAACTTAAGACACAAAGGCAACACTATAAGTGCACATTCAAAATATATTTTTCTTGCCAGAAAAGAAGTAGATATGCAGCTTCAAGCTTGCTGCATCATCCCTTTCTACAACCGAATAAACATTTCTTCAGATGGAAATTGCATTGTATGTATTCTTCTCTGATATATAAGTTGTAAAAATAACAGTAACAGACTAAACTCAGACACACATACTAGTTAAAAAAAGACAACGTTAAGAATGGAATAACTGTTACAAGCAATTATGGCAAACTGCAGGCATTAAATACACGTGATGCTCCAACATTTTCCTGCTATTGCTTATGGAGTGGACATGGAATCCTTTTATAGTCTACGATGTCGGGCGACCTGATTTTGGGTCTACAGGGGGCTTATAACATATGAGACTATCTCATACTCCCAATATGTAGGAGGCACCTAACTGTGCTTCTAATGTGAGGCATACATACCCTACCCCCCGCAGGATTCGAACTTGTGACCTCTCTTTCAAGAGGGCAAGTTTTTCACCAACAGGCCAACTCAGGTTGTAATTTGATTAAATTCAATGTTTCCAAATATTGCAAATGCTGCAAAACACCAAATGCAAGTCATGTACCATCGCATAATGTGAAATGCAAGATGACAAATTATTGAATCATAACTCTGATTGTTCTGAAGGAATAAACAAGCACGATCGATGTTCAGAATGGAAAATACAGAGTAAACAGATTGTGCATAGGAAATAAATATAACAGCATTATAACAAGTTACTTATTGTTTGCCACAACACAATTGATATGTATTATATGCAATTATGATCTCATACAATGCTCTAGGAAATTCGGCATCAGTGTGGCTGTCCCGATTACAATGACATACCAAGTATATAAAAGTAGTCGGCAGTTGGTCCGCAATGCCAACGGCTCCCAACCGACTACAACTAACCACAACTGCCGGGAGGACAACTACCCTCACCGGCATACCCAACCCAAAAATTAATACAATATAATTATTCAAAATTGCCTATTTACATCACCAGCAATAACTGTAACTTTCAGCCATGTTTTGTTCCATCATCATGAAGCCAATCAGTTGCCTTGTTCTGATCCATCCAAGGCAAGGGCAATTTTGTACTCATTACACTTCAACTGCTGCACATGGAAGTTGTAACAACGGCAAACTTGTGCACCAGTTTTAGAATGTGCTCTTCTAATACTATTATATGAATAGACACAACACCAATTATAGACCAAGTCTCCAAAAACTCCAATAGATTTCTCTAATTCAAGTCAACAGACTCCACAATGAGTATATGTTCAAAGACCACTTAAACATGTCTTTCCTAACACCTTTCACAATACGTTAACCCAGGAAGGATTAAATTAACTACTCAGGATCTGAAACCAGCTAGATAAACCACATCATAAGTGGTTTTCATTATGTAATGTCCGCTTTTTAGCCTGATGTTGTTTGTGGATGGTTTAGCCTATTCCTGACCCTCGTAGGCTAGTGTGCATGATTAGGGGGTCTTCTTGAGGCAGTTACCTGGTCAATGGTTGGTTTCCTGGATTCAGTTGGATTGGAAAATTAAGGGAGATAATAATTAAATTAATTATTTGTAAGGTTTTAAATAAATAAATATTATAAAGTGACCTTATATTTAATTAATTTAATAAAGTGACTTAAATAAAATATTATAACATGAAGTCACTAAAATAAAATAATATTATTATTTTTCTAGAAGCTTCTTGGAGATGGATTGAAAAAAATATAAAAGAAGCTCAAGCCAAGCTTCATATCATCCAGGAATTGATATGTGTTTGGACGAATTTGTTTGGAGAAGGAACCAGCTAGGGTTTCTGCCATTATTGGACCTTTGGGAATGAAACTCTCATTGGTTGTGCAATTTTGAGGCTATGAAACTATCAGCTGCGATTATTGCCAGTTGTGGGCTTCATTTCAGAAGTTCAACTTGTGCTTGCATTGCTACAATTTTGTGGCCAAGGGCCAAATTGTGATAGTTCGATTCTAGGAGATTTGGAGTTTTGGCATCATAAATTGCATTCATTGAAGATCAGATTTTGCATTGTAGAGGATCGATTGGGAGGCATTGCTGATATTACATTTTCAGTCATTTCACTGTAGACCTGTGACCCACAATTTCACCCATAACAAGCCAATAGTGGATCGATTTCATATGGGTATAAGGGCGCTGCCTTTCTAGGAGTATGGCGATGGTATTTGGTATTGAAGAGAGGAGTTTATAGCTGCCATTAATTTATTCTATCACCTTATAGTCCAGAACAGGGGCGGCACCATTAGAGGCATGTTTTGGCATGTTTGAAGGCTCATCCCAGGCTAGCAAGGCTGCCACGATACCTTCTCTCAAGGGCGCTTCATGTGATCAGGTTCTCCTATGTTCTTTGCATCATATATAAGCATATAGAATAGTGTTAGTTGCTGCCATTTGTCTCAGACTGTAGGAATTGCATTAAATTGTAAAGCCAAGAGTCTTGGCTATTCATATCTACATCAGCATTGTAATTGAATTAGACTATCAATAAAGGAAGAATAAGTTGCATACCATATATGTGATGTAATGACCTATCTATACTTTTCATGTTTAGCATAATTAATTTTCATGCCAAGTGCTTGACGAAATGTCAATTGGCTGTAGGTGCACATTTTCCATGTATAGATCATCTATATGCATTTGAAAAGACAAAAAGAATTGCATTTATATCTTAGATCTTTGCTTAGACATCTTAGTGTTCATTTGCAAGCATTTAAATCACATTTGTCATCATTCCAAGCAAGTATAATCAAACTGAAACACAGTACCAGCAAGTATAAACATTGTATGCAAAGTGTTTGACGATATTCTTTGAGCCTCTAATCAGCATTTCGAGGTCAGAACTAGTAAGGAATATTACAGTGGTATCAGAGCGGTTTCCTGCTATCCTTTGGGTTTGAATCTAGCTCCGTTGATGCAACAAAGTGACAGGTACAAAAAGTATATTGCAAGGTTTTTACCGCAATATGGTGTGTTTCACAGAATATGAAATAAACAGAAATAAGTAGTAGTATAGTGCATCATACGAACATAACAAAATTACTCAGAACGGACCATTGTATTCATCATTGATTCACAGGAAACATTACAATGTTCATAACAGCAACATACATATTTCATTATGACTCCAATGTTTGCATATCAACTATTGTCAAATCACCAATGTCTCGACTACGATGTATTGACGCTCTAAATACTCATCGCCAAAGTTGGTTGTGATGCCAACCGTTGGTACCGACTCCAAACTACCCGACCCGTCGGTTGGTACCGACAACTAATTACATCTTATTACGTTATTTATTCACTTAACTAATTTGCTGTCTACATCTATCCCCCCTCAAAATTGGTCGTCTTCCAGACGACATTTACATCAAAACAACAAAATTATGACAGAAACTCAAAACATCCTACTGAGAGTGGGGAGGTTGGAGCGACGTCCCTGGATGTACTAAGGAGGTTGGGGTGGCTGATCGCTGCTGTGCCTATAGCTTCCTTGCTTCCTTGGTCCTTTGCCGCAGCTGGTGTTGGGCCACTAGCTCTTGCTCTCTTGTTGCCTTCACCATTGCTTGCATTCATTTCCCGTCAGACTTTCCCAGGTAATGGCTTCCATTCCTGTATCAGCACTTGGTTTTTTTCTTCTCCTTCGATGCAATCTTCGACCTGTAGGATGCAATCTTCGACCTCTGTCCATGTTTTCCTGATTGGATGCTTACCCTTTGCACTCCAAGAGGAAAAACTAAACAATTTTCTGTCCAACACTTTAACTGAGTGCTCGGGGTCCGGGATGGCCTTTTATGAGGCTGAAGTGGTGGGTATGTACGGCCGTACATCGTACGGATTTTTTTATATATTTTTTTTGCCCAGGTCGTACGTCGTACGACCTACCTTTAATTTTAATTTTAATTTTTATTTTTATTTTTTTTCGAACATTTTTTTTTTTCGTCTTTTCCATGTCAAACTGAATCTGATTTGTCTATTTTTTCCCAACAGGGTCCACATTCATCTGCAACTCTGACTGGAATTGTTGTCTTCGAAAAAAATAAACTATCTGACTTTTGAACATTATTTTTTCTCTGTTGATTGTCACCGATCGCCAAAACATTGCAAGTCGACGGAAATACTTTATAGTCCTTATTCCTTCTGTATGGTCTCTTTCTGGCTGGTGCTTCCAATACTGGGTTCCCGTCGTTAGTTCCATCACTCCGATTCACCTTGCTTGCCAATGGCTCTTCATACCTGATCACCTTGTCTGGTTCAACTTTATGTGCAAGTGCATCATCTATCTTGGCATCATCCTCTGTATATTCTTTCTGTGCCTCTCTTGGTCGACTTGTCTGTTCTTGGTCCACTATTTGCTTTGTTACTTCCATCTGATTATTACCTTCCTCCCCTTTGTCACTCATTACCGGTTCCCTCTTGCCAAGTGGTCGAGTGTTTGTCAATCCATCAAGTGCTTCATTCGTGAACAATGTTTCACTCGTCGGCCTAGAGTTGCCCAGACTTTCATTCGTCGGCCGAGAGTTGCCGAGTGTTTCACTCTTCAACCGAGTTTTGCCAAGAATTGCACTGCCATGACTTGCATTGCCAGGACTTGCACTACGAGGACTTGCATTGTTCATCAGAGAGCTCTTGCCAACTTCTTTTATTGAAATCATATTACATTCCGGTTGATAAAACTCGTAATCTTCCATTTGCCAGTGGAAAAGCCCACTAAAGGAATTAGTTTCATCCTCAGAACATTCTTGCAATTTTAATACTCCTTCCTCATCAGGTTCCATTGGCCCTTTGCCAACTGACTCCCCTCCGTCTGAATCGGAATCCGAAGCTAGTTCCTCACTTATAGCCTGTGTTTTCAGATCTATGACAATCTTCTTACCTTTGTTCTCTATTGACAATGTGTTTCTTTTCCAGTTATGGTTGGCTGGCCGAGTAATGCATCGTACGACACATTTTGTGCTGTTATGACTACAAAGTTTAATTGAAAGAGTTGGGTGCCAATCTTCACTTTTTGAGCCATTAGCACTCCCAGCGCTTTAATTCCGTGCTGGTTTGCTCCCAGTAATTGGAAATTTTGTGGCCATAGTGTAGGTTTCCCCAAGCACTTACACGTATCTTCTGTCAACACATTCACTCCCGATCCACCGTCGATTATTGTGTTCGTTAGGTGACATCCACCGATTTCCATATGTACGACGGCTGGATTCTTGCCATTGTTGATGGCCAACAGTCCCGGGTCATGACTTATTCTCCTTCCAGCGGTGGCTCCACTATGACATCTTCATCTTTTGTTTGCCCGTTTGAGTTCCCTTCCATCACCTTCGAGATTGCCATCCTCAGTTGTGGCATGCTCTGTAGAAGATCCACTATCGTGACCGATACCGTGGTTTGTAACACCTGATTCACGATACTCTTGTCCGACTTTGGTCGTACGGTAGCTGTTCTTCTGTTCTTTCCTTCCGTTTCCATTGTCATCTCTACTTCTTTCCTAGTCTCCCGAAGTCTCTCCTTCTCGGTTCGAGGATCTGGATACGTTGCTTTATTCCATTGTGCTCGAGTGACTGCAAGGATCTCTTCATCATTTTCCTTGAAACTGATGAGGTTCACCCCTTTCTGCTTCGGGCAATCTTTTTCTTCGTGATCCCTAGGCCCACACCACTTGCATAATGCATTTATTTTGTTCTAGTTATTGTTTGGGCATTCCCTTGCAAAGTGTCCCCATTCGTTGCATTGTCAGCACTGTATCATGGGTCGCCCCTTACTGTCGTACTGCAATCTGTTTCTCGGACTTCTATTGCTTTGGTAACCTCCAGGGGATGCATGGCTATTGTACTGGGGCTTTGGTGGTGTGTTCGGCGGTGTTGACGGTTCTCCTTGAGTGAAGAGTACTTGTGTACCCCTTGCTTTCAGATTGTATGGGCATTCCTTGATGGAATGTCCCATCACTTGGCAGATATCACAAAACAATTTTTTCGGACAATTTGCCTTTGTATGGCCTTCCCCCTTGCAATCTGTACACCACCACAGTTCTCTGGCTTCCCTCGTACTCTCCTTGTCGGCCTTCAGTTCTTTCATCATTCTCATCATGTCTTTCCTGAGTGCTTGCACGGTCTTGGACTCACTGTCGCTGTTGTCGTCCGTACTCTCCTCGTTGTCCGTCTTCCTTTTCCCTCGGAAGGATGTTTTATTTTCACTCTCTATATCCATCGCTCGATTGTACGCTTCCTCGTACGATGACGGAGGCACAACTTTCATTTTCTTTCTCAGCAATGGGCGCAACCCTTCGATGAACCATTGCTTCTTCAGCCCATCGGTCGGCTGAGTCTCCAGTTTTCCCAACAATTCTTTTAGTCTCCGGTTGTAGGTTCGCACGTTCTCGTGCTTCCCTTGCTTCGTACTGTAGATCTCCGCTACAATTTCACTGTCATCCCTCAGGAGTTTGAATTCGTCTTGGAATGCCTTCTTAAGTAATCTCCATGATGCCCTGTGTGCTTGGTCCAACTCTGTGTACCAGTCGATGGCACTATCTCTCAGTGTCGCTGGAAATGCTTTTAGCCAGTAGTCCACATCATCTTGCCCATTGGCTATCCAAATCGTCTCGCACGTCTTATAGTGTCATATTGGATCTTCTGACCCATTTCCCGTAAATTTTGGCAGCTTCTACCTCTCGGCTGTGTTGATGATTGTTTTTGAACAAGTCAACAATTAGAGTAAAATACTGAGTATCTGACTCCCTCTTGAGCAAAGCCTCTCGAATGCTGAACTGGGTGATCAAACGAGATGACTCCAAGGTTCCTTCTGAAGATTTTGGTTAGAGACAGCTCAGCGACTAAGTATGATTTTGCTGTTTAACACAAAGGGACTTACACAGATCTTTCTTCTTTCATTCAGCTTATCTCTCCTTCAGTGTGGATGATATGTATACAAGGTCTCAATAACAAAGAAATAGAAAAGGGTGAGGGTTTAGAAAACTAATCTAAGGTCAATGAGGTAATGATGAGGTATTGAATAGACAAACTCCTGATTTAACCTAACTTCACTTTGCCAAGGGTGCCTACAACTACATGAAGTTGGTGCAATCTCCTAAGGGTACGCGAAAGGTTTTCAAATCATGAAGGTTCATATGAGCACCCATTGAACGGCGCAGCTCAAACAAGCATCCACAATCGAACTTAAACAAATAAGGCTCAGACTAGCTTTACACAACAATTCACCAGCGATGAATGTTAAAAGCATGAGCTAGGAGTTGATCAAATATTCAGTACAATATGCATTACAACAATGAGCTTCTAATCTACTTTTAATCTATTCTGAAACATCTCTCCATTTCATTAAGTACAAGAAATCATGTTACTCCACAAGATAATACTTAACACCAAACAAGTAGCTCCAATGTCTTTGCATTAACCTTGAGAAATATTTACAACAATTTCCAGTCCTCTCAGAGAATTTTGAGTCTCTTTTATTCTACTCCTAGGATCTAATCTCTATCTCTAATGAATTACAAATGAGGCAACAAGGCCTTTATATAGTGCCCAGAATACAATGAATGGCTAAGATCAATTTGATAGCCAAGGGCTCAGATCATGCCACCTCAGAGGTAGTTATAACAACTTGCTATTTTTAGCAAAAAAGAGAGGCAATGAAGGCACGTTTTTCAATGTGATAAGGTAAGGCTAAAGTATTTAAAATATTCCTCCACATAGGAATCCCTTTGGCTTCTTTCATTAAATGATACATTTAATGCATTAAAAATGATGTGTTCTCGCCACATAGATGCCAACTCAGCATACTTTGAAAATTGTATCATCTTTATGTGATGTATTCAATGTGATTGTTTGAACTTTTAGGAATACATCTTATAGGTCTTTGCCTTGTACATTCTTCTTGTAGACTGGATGTATGATACTTGTTGCTTCACTTGACTACCTTTGCAATGTTTCTTCTTCTTGTAGGATGTAGATATGAATGATCTTCTTTGGATGCATCCTCTTGAAGAGAGTAGAGTAGAGATATGATGATGATGATGCTTCCTTCATGTAAGAGTAGGAGACTCTCTTGGACTTGAAAATTGTAAAGGCTTGAAGCTTAGATGGATGAATGCCTTGTCTTTGAACATGATGCCACTTGATGAAATGCTTCAGTAGATTGATGAAGAAACCAGCTAATACTTGAAGTGATGTAGATCTCTTGGAAGGATGCTTCCTGGAAGATGATCTTGATGATAACAACTTCCTTATGATAGAGCAGTTAACTTCCCAAGGAGACTTGAAGCTTAATGACATGAGGTTTCCTTGAAGTAAAGTGGATGCCTTTGAAAGTCTTGATTGATGAAGATGAAGTAGTTGATACTTGAAGTGACTTCTTAGAACAGCTACTTGATGTCTTCTCCACACGACAACTGGTTGACTTCACTCCTAGCATGAAGGTGGTTCCAGCCCTTCACGACTCCTTAGCTCCTGCAACACAAAAGAAATAATATTAATCTTCTTGATAAACATGATAATACTTGCTTTATAACATATAAGAATCACTTCATGCATTTTCAAGCCAAGCGCATTAGATGAGGATCTTTGGATCTCCTTGGAAATTAACAATTTTTTTAATGATAAACCCTTCCTTAAGCTCTTAGATCTTGATACTGAATCTTCTTAGAGGTGGTCGCATTGGATGAAGGGTGTGATTTCCTCTGAAATTTTCCTTTCGAAATTCAACTTTTATTCTCCTCTACAAGGTCGCATTGGATGAAGGATTAAAATCCTCTTGCGTTTTAGATTTCACTTTAAGACTTTGATTTTTGATTCTTCACATTAGATCACACCTTCAAAATCCTCATCCTCCAGGCGCTTTGGATCATGTTTTTGACTTCTTCTAGCATTTCGCATTAGATGAGCATGTTGAAGTCTTCTTGAGGTGATTGAAATACCTTGATCTTCCTTCATAACCCTCTAGGCGCGTCGGATGAGGGTTTCGAAATCCTCTTCTTTTGAGAGCATTGGATTGATACATTGAAATCTTCTCAAAATTGCTTTGGTTTGAACTCGTTCTTCATTTACAAGGGAGTGGCGCATCAGTTCAAGGTGACAAGATCCTCTCAAGTTAGTGTTTTTTGAAATATTCTACCTTCTTTCCTCTTTAGCGCATTAGATGGGTAACTTGAGTTCTTCTAAAAACAAACCTCTTTCTCCTTCATGTGTGGCGCATTGGATAGGTAGTTTGAGATCTCCAAAAACAAATCTCATTCTTCCTTATATGTTGCGCATTGGATACCACCTTGAAGTGGCGCATTTGTTGAAGGGTTAGAGATCCTCTGAGATTTCGCTTTGGATGAGGGTTGGAGAATCCTGTTAACATTTCGCTTTGGATGAGGGTTTCAAATTCCTCTAAGTTTCGCATTAGATGCTTGATCCAAGCGCTTATGTTTGCTGTTTGGGAGCCTTCCTTTCCTTAACCATGATGTTTACTAGATAGGCGCATTAGATAAGGGATAAAAATCCTCAAGTTTTTGGCGCATTAGATAATCTTTTGAAATCCTCTCAAACTAGATCCTCCTTAATTCAAAAAACCTTAAGACTTCTCCTTCCTTCTAGGTGGCGCATCAGTTGAGCTTTTCAAATCCTCTAGTCTCTCTTTTCAAAATTTTAGATTTCGGAATCAATCCTTCTGTCCTAGCGCATTGGTTGAGGTTTGGAAATCCTCTGGACACTTAACATTTTAATTTCTTCCAAAATTCGTTCCAAGACTTGTCTTTTCATTTTCGCATTAGTTAAGTGTTTGAGATCCTCATCTTTTCCTTCAAAATGATGCTTTTAGTTTGGGCGCACTAGATGATTGATCGAAATCCTCATGTTGTTTCGCATTAGTTCAAGGCATTGAGATCCTCATGCTCTTGCGCATTAGATAGCATGTATAAATTCCTCTGGATCTTCTAAAATCGCATCACTTCAAGGTTTGAAAATCGCATCACTTCAAGTTTTTAGATGGGCGCATTAGATCATCAAGTGGAAATCCTCATCTTACCTTGCAATTAAGAGTGCTTTTTTCCTCGCGATTTTGCGCCACTTAAGTGCCCCGTCGCACTAGATCAGTTTTTTGAATCCTCTGGAAACTTAGGCGTTTTTCAGGGTCGCGAGGGTAAAGGTATTCTTATACTTTAAATATTTTTCAATATACCTTTCAGGATGTTTGAGATAGGTCCCGAATCCACCGGATTTAAGATGCAAAATATAGAATTTGGAGGATTCACCAGATTTCAGACTTAGCCATTTTTTCAGGATTTTCAGGATTTCAAGCTCCAGACTTAGTCTTTTCAGGGTCTCAAACATACTTCAGGATTGATCTCAACATTCATATCTAGATGGGATTCGATCACAATTCTTCATCACTGCAAGTTTATCTGCCTCTTAATCTTGAACCAAAGGTCATAGAAGAGGAAATCATTACCGAATCGGCAGAGGAAGATGACCCAGGATATCATCGAAATCTCATGCAAAGCATCGGAGCTCAAAAAAAGGGGGGTCCCCATTTGCAATGGGGCGATGTGTGATTTGGTCACAACAGGCTGGCCTAGTCACCATCCTTCCCCGATTCCCTCCTTGTGCATTGGACCTGATTGGACTGGTTCTCTCGCAACGTCCCGGTGCGTCACTTGCACTCTCGGCCACGTTCGAGTCTTCCCCGCGTCCTCTGTCAACGTCCTCTACACCTTGAGTCTCCTTGGGTTCGTTCTGATACTCCCTCTGCCCTGGGGTCTTAAGCTCAGATCTTCCAACTCTCGGCCCTTCGTTGTCCGATATGGATAACTCTTCGATGCGGCGTATGTTGTTTTATATTTCTTCTGTCAATTCATTTTCATTCCCTTTTTCTTTATTTGTCAGCTGTGTCTTGAAAATTCCTTCGTTGGCATGAAGATGTTCATTGACAATTTGTCTCAATGTTTTCCTTCGTTCTTCTTGTTCCTTTAATCTCAATGATCTTCGTGTTCTTTCCTCTGGTGTTTCATGCCCACTTGGTACTCGGTTCTTATCCTTATTGAGTTGTATGGGCATTAATTGCTACTCGGGTGAGGAGGTGGTCGACCTCTTGGTTGATGTGCACTTGATCCCAGATGACCGACTGAGGGATCTCTCGCCTGAGAGCCTCCCTCCATACGTGGTCCTTCAACGAGTTTTCCCACAAACTGCAGAGGTCTTCTGTCAAAGCGTCTTGATCCTCGTTTGCTTGTACTGGCTCTTCGGTCGGCTGCCCCATCACGACGCCATCTTCATTGTGTTTTTCTCGACCCTTACACCCGACGGTTTGCTTGTTTCTGACGATGCCACTTGTCCGATGGTTTCCGACGACTCAACTTGTCATCGACAGCCAACTTGTCATCCAATGGTCTCCGACGACTCAACTTGTCATCCGATGGCCTCGAACGACTCAACTTGTCACCCTCGACCCGTTTTCGAACTGGCAACGGTGCCAAATGTTTACCGCAATATGGTCTGTTTCACAGAATATGAAGTAAACAAAAATAAGTAGTATAGTGCATCATACGAACATAACAGAATTACTCAGAACGGACCATTGTATTCATCATTGATTCACAGGAAACATTACAATGTTCATAACAGCAACATACATATTTCATTATGACTCCAATGTCTGCATATCAACTATTGTCAAATCACCGATGTCTCGACTACAATGTATTGACGCTCTAAATACTCATCGCCAAGGTTGGATGTGATGCCAACCGTTGGTACCGACTCCAAACTACCCGACCCGTCGGTTGGTACCGACAACTAATTACATCTTATTACGTTATTTATTCACTTAACTAATTTGCTGTCTACACAAGGGAAGAAAGAAAGCACAAACAATGGCCACAACCTTACCCTAAACAAGATACCTTATCAGCTGCAATAGCAACAAGACAGCGTGGTACTGTGATTGGTTCAACCAACACCATAGGTGACAATGAACCTAGAAATGAAGGTAGAAATGGGGGAAACAATGAGGAAAGAGAAGCACGAGAGCTTATGAGAAACATGACAGCAAGACAGCAACAAGTTACAGATGCTGTGAGAGCACTCACTACTATGTTACAACACATGAACCCTCAAGGGAGACAAAATCCTGAACTAGATGATAATAGGAGTGTAGTTGGGACTCCAGGGGCACAGAGAGCACCCACCCGTACCTTAGACAGGCCTACACGTCCTACCTTATTGAGAAATGAACCAAAAGAGGGACATGCGGAAGAAGAGGGAGAAGAAATGTTCGCGGATACTCTTATGGCAGCGAACAATGAGTGGGAGTTGTTGACACCACAGGTGAGGGAGCGCATGAGCTTTGACAAATGTGAGTCAGAGGAGAGCGCATTACAAATCCAAGCAGGATAGGAGGCGGAGAAATCAAAACAATGATCTGATGTATGCCACCAGCAAAGTCACATTGCTCATGTTTGATGGCAGTGGGAAGGTTACAGCTCAGTCTTGGATTCACAAGCTAGACACTCTCCTGAATCTTCGACCCATGACAGAGGAGGATGCAATTAAGTATGCCACTTTTCATTTGGAAGGTGCAGCTCATGAATGGTGGTATCATGGGATGGTCACATTGCAGCATAGCCGCATCACTTCTTATCAGAAGTTTGTTGATAGATTGGTGGAACGCTTTGATAAAAAAGAACCAGAGACACATTTCAGAGATCTAGCTCAGCTTAAGCAAATTGGGAGTTTGGAGAGTTACATTAGTGACTTTCAAAAATTATCAGTTATGGTTTCCAATATATCTGAGAGGAGATTAGTTGTGCTATTCATTGAGGGCTTATTGGAACCATTAAGAGGATGGATAAAAGCCTTTGATCCACCTTCACTTCAGGAGGCTATGATGAAGGCTAGGAATATGGAGTTCGCAGCCCCAAAAAGCAAGGGTTCACATAAGGATGTTCCTTCTACCAGCAATGAGAATCCTCAACAATTTGCTGATAAGAAAAAGAAATTAGAAACCATGGTGGATGAGAAGTCACGTGAGGAGTTAAGGAAAAAGAAATTGTGCTATTGGTGTAAGGAACCATATAACAAGGATCATGACTGCCCTTTGAGGCCTAAGGGCAAGGTAAATCGTATTATGTGGGCATATTATGAGGACTCCGATTCTGATAATGCGGATCAGCAAGCTGCTTCAAGGGTTGGTCAGGATGAGAAGGCATCTGTTGATGGGAATTTGGCTCCTTTGGCATTCCTTGCCAATGTATAGGATGAGACTACATTCAGATTTAAAGGAACAGTCAATGAATAGCATTGCATTGCCATGCTTGACACGGGAGCAAAACACAACTTTATTGATGAGGGTTTTGTGGCTAGATGTAGACTTCAGGCCGAGGATTTTGATGGATTCAGAGTCTGAGTTGCTGATGGATATACCCTCACATGCACTAGATGGATTAATAATCTCACTTTGTTGTTGAATGGTTATGAGTTACGAATTGATTTCTATATGGTCAACATGGGTGAGATGGACATAGTGTTGGGCATGAGATGGCTCTAGGACATAGAAGAATTTACCCTCAACGTGCCTAAAATGGAAATGAAATTTGAGGTTGATAACAGGTAATATGTGTTGAGGGGAATTGCAGAGGGGAGCTTGCATTCTATCTCCTTGTGTAGGGGGTTGGACCGAAAGAGAGAGGAGGTGGTTCAGGAGGAGTGTGAGATGGTTCACAATCCCTTGTTCGAAACAAATGCTACATGGTCATATGATAATCCACTCTTCGAGTTAGATGTTGACCACTCTCTTGACTCCAGTTCCGAGATGAGCATTGATGGTAGCGTTTGGGATCCTTCCAGTGCATCGGGATTTCAAACAGGGCTCGCAGAGGAGATTTCAAAGGTGTGCATAGTGAGGAGTGCGTACAGCTTTACATTTGATCCTAATGTACATGATTTATTTCAGATGCACAGTGCAGTGGTGCATGTAATAGACAATTTGTATGATAGCTTACCTTGCATAGAGATTGGAAGCAAATATGGTCAGTCTTTGGGGTTGCTTCCTTTTGAGGCTTATACTCCTGCGACACCTGATAGCGGGATTGAGTTGATTCAGCAGATTCAGTTAGTTGTTCTAGTGCTGGTGTTACAGGAGCTGTTTGGTGATAGCAGGGACATTATACAGATATTCCCTTGGGATCCAAGTGGGGGAGAGCTTTCTTTGCAGCCGAGATTGCTTGGGGACAAGCAATTTCAGGGAGGGCGGACTGTAATGTCCCCTTTTTAGCATGATGTTGTTTGTGGATGGTTTAGCCTATTCCTGACCCTCGTAAGCTAATGTGCATGATTAGGGGGTCTTCTTAAGGCAGTTACCTGGTCAGTGGTTGGTTTCCTGGATTCAGTTGGATTGAAAAATTAAGGGAGATAATAATTAAATTAATTATTTGTAAGGTTATTGAATAAATAAATATTATAAAGTGATCTTATATTTAATTAATTTAATAAAGCGACTTAAATAAAATATTATAACATAAAATCACTAAAATAAAATAATATTATTATTTTTCTAAAAGCTTCTTGGAGATGGATTGCAAAAAGTATAAAAGAAGCTCAAGCCAAGCTTCATATCATCCAAGAATTGATATGTGTTTGGAAGAATTTGTTTGGAGAAGGAACCGGCTAGGGTTTCTGCCATTATTGGACCTTTGGAAACGAAACTCTCATTGGTTGTGCAATTTTGAGGCTGTGAAACTATCAGCTGAGATTATTGCTAGTTGTGGGCTTCATTTCAGAAGTTCAACTTGTGCTTGCATTGCTACAATTTTGTGGCCAAGGGCCAAATTGTGATAGTTCGATTCTAGGAGATTTGGAGTTTTGGAGGGCGAGGGCCCTGGCTCGATTGGCTAAGTATTCCTATTGCAGGTAAGGAGGTCACGAGGTCCAGTCTCCCCCCGTCCACGTGGAGCCAAAGGGCGTGTCGTGCCAGCATCACCGATCACGTTAAAAAGTTTACTAGGTGCATTAAAAAATAATATATTTGTCGTTAAGGGCGTGGTTCGGTGGTTAAGTCACTCGGAAGTGGCGGCCACTAGAGTTAAAACCCCCGTTGGGCCAACGAGCTCGCAGACTTTACGCCTTCGCTGGGCCAACGAGCTCGCAGACTTTACGCCTTCGCTGGGCTAATGAGCTCGCAGGTTTGAAGTGTTCTTGCTAGGGGATGAGGTCCCCCATGTTGTGGCCTCACCGGTTCATAGCTTCGGGCAAAAGTGTTACTGTGGAGCCAGAGGGCGTGTCGCGCCAGCGTCACCGGTCACATTAAAAAGTTTACCAGGCACATTATCTTTAGAAAAAAAAAAAAGATTTGGAGTTTTGGCATCATAAATTGCAGTCATTGAGGATCAGATTTTGCATTGTAGAGGATCGATTGGGAGGCATTGCTGATATTACATTTTCAGTCATTTCACTACAGACCTGTGACCCACGATTTCACCCATAACAAGCCAATAGTGGATCGATTTCATATGGGTATAAGGGCACTGCCTTCCTAGGAGTATGGCAATGGTATTTGGTATTGAAGAGAGGAGCTTATAGCTGTCATTAATTTATTCTATCACCTTACAGTCCAGAACAGGGGCGGCACCATTAGAGGCATGTTTTGGCATGTTTGAAGGCTCATCCCAGGCTAGCAAGGCTGCCACGATACCTTCTCTCAAGGGCGCTTCATGTGATCAGGTTCTCCTATGTTCTTTGCATCATATATAAGCATATAGAATAGTATTAGCTGCTGCCATTTGTCTCAGACTGTAGGAATTGCATTAAATTGTAAAGCCAAGAGTCTTGGCTATTCATATCTACATCAGCACTGTAATTGAATTAGACTATCAATAAAGGAGGAATAAGTTGCATACCATAAATGTGATGTAATGACCTATCTATGCTCTTCATGTTTAGCATAATTAGTTTTCATGCCAAGTGCTTGACAAAATGTCAATTGGCTGTAGGTGCACATTTTTCATGTATAGATCTTATATATGCATTTGAAAAGACAAAAAGAATTGCATTTACATCTTAGATCTTTGCTTCGACATCTTAGTGTTCATTTGCAAGCATTTAAATCACATTTGTCATCATTCCAAGCAAGTATAATCAAACTGAAACACAGTACCAGCAAGTATAGACATTGTATGCAAAGTGTTTGACGATATTCCTTGAGCCTCTAATCAGCATTTCGAGGTCAGAACTAGTAAGGAATATTACACATTATAGCCAACATGATGCAGGGCAAGGTCTAAGAGCCCAATTAAGGACTGTCAAACTAAGCAGCTTGGCTCAAATACACACAGAGAAGACAGAATGGAAACAGAAATAAATCTCAATACTTATACCTTATTCTCATGGGCAGATTCTTTCCTAACACCTTTCACAACACTTTAACCCAGGATGAATTAAATTAACTACTCAGGATTTGAAACCAGCTAGATCAACCACATAATAAGTGGTTTTCGATATAGTCAACATGAGGCAGGGCAAGGTCTGGGAGTCCAATGAAGGATTGTCAAACTAAGCAGCTTGGCTCAAATATACACACAGAGAAGACAAAATGGAAACAGAAATAAATCTCAATAATTATGCCTTATTTTCATGGGCAGATTCATTACAACTTGGTGCACAGGCCTGTTACTTGGCACGCAAGGCTAAATATCAAAAAACCAAGATCTTTATAAATTATGCCAAAAGATAGAACTTTTCTGGAGTGAGCAATGATCCAAACAAGGAGGAAGGCCTGTGTATGAATACACAATCTGAACGCATTACCAAACCCCAAGGATCAGCCCTTATAAGGAGATAATCCATTACTTCATAGATCCCACAAGGAGACGACCCCAATTAGACATTTCAAATATAGGAAGGTGCGATGAACTTGTTGATGTTCAAATCTGCACTTGAATGCTGCACCCGCATGCAAACATACACCAAAATGGGAAACCTCGCAAACGTGGGATGTGGCTTGCGAGATAACCTCCGGGATTTTAAAAGCCGACTCTTCATAGGATGTTCAGTGAATTCTGCTTCCAAATTTATGAGAAAAAAGAAGAAAACTCAAAAGAAATAAATCCTACTAAAATGGCGATACGCCAATTACAGAACTTTCCTACTTGCATATGACTGATTATGCAAGGGATTTAAAATCATGAAACAAAATAAACACGGATGCAACAATGAAAAGTAAAATCCACATAATCATTAAGTTGCGAGAGGTTTGATAGTCTCATATTTACAAACAAAGGGTGCACATACAAGATAAGAAAACATGAATAATTCAATAAAGACCAAATCCAGGGCATAGAATGACCATCTTCCCTTCATTGGTGAACTGAGAACAAAGACATGAGAGGCCAAAAGGCACAGTCATCAATATTCAATCAGTGCTGGAAAAATCCCACAAAAAGGCCTTCACTCTGTTATCAAATTCTTCCTCCTCCTTCCTGCTGTTGAATAATCCTAATAAAATATCTCCCCTAATCCATAAGACTGAGACGAGAAAACAAAAGAATATAGGAAAAATTCCCCCAATCTGCCTCTTCTCTGCATGATGAACACCTCTGCTTGTTTACTACTCTCTTTTTACCTCGATTAAATATTCTTGGCATGCATAGTCTCTGTGCTCTGTTGCATGTTGTCCACCTCTGAGAGTTTGTTGTTTTCTATTCTTTCCATTTCTGTGAGATTTTATTAATCTCTGAAGCTTTAGTTTGTTGTCGCTTGCATTATACGGCTTCATTCACTTTTTGTGAGTTTTTAATAATTAAGCTTTTGCTTTATTATTAGCATGAGCATACAACAGGCATGTAACTTTCAATAAATAAAGATCACCTTAATTTAAGTTCATTGGGCCCACCTTCCTTTTATCACGCCTCCTTACTTTTTCTCCTTTTAATGTTTTTAATAGAAGATTTAAATAAAATCATTTTAAAAACATTTGAATGGAAAGGGAGTTAATAAAAACAAGTGGACCCATATGCCATGTCACCTTGCAATTGGCCAATGGTGCATCATCCAAACAAAGTTCTTTTGACTCCTTCAAGATGGAGCACCGGCCGTTGGATGGAGGAGAAAATCAAAGGGTTCCACAAAGCTTTC
The DNA here is from genome assembly GCA_027924645.1 of Cunninghamia lanceolata. NCBI lineage: Eukaryota > Viridiplantae > Streptophyta > Pinopsida > Cupressales > Cupressaceae > Cunninghamia > Cunninghamia lanceolata. The sequence continues at coordinate 3,160,098 of BSBN01000931.1, forward strand.
ATTCCTGTGGGACATGCTGCCACGTTGGAGAAAAGAAGCAAGGGTGCAATGTTTCGCACTGACACTTCTGGCAACTCTTAAACAGTGCGCCATTGGATGGAAGAAATGTTGAGGTGACAAGGATAGCCAATGGCGTACAAGACCATTTGCAAGTTTAAAACAATGTGCTGGTTGTTGATTCTTCATCTTGATGTATGGTAACTGTGTGTTGCCCTTTCCTCTGTTTCTTTGGAAATGTGGTTAAAGCTTCCCATTAAGGCCACCTCTTACCAAACCTGTGCACCTCTTTCCTTGTGCTTGCATCATGTTTTCCAAAAGGTTTCCATTCCTTATAATGCTATGTGCCGTGTTTTGGTTTCTATATGCCATCTTTGGAGAGTTATGTTTCATTTTAGAAGACCCAAACAGATAATTTAGGTGTTGCGCAATGATTTTTGGAAAGCTGAGTATGAACTCTTTTGAATCTTTCCTCATTTTTTAAAACTTGCGCATTCTTTATATACCATGCACCATTTCTTCCTTGGAGTTGCACTGTATTACCATGGCTGCACATCATTTATGGCATTGCGTTGGACTTCTATAGTTTGGCATTTGGATATTAAACAGCTCACTTTGTGATTTGGAGGTGTTAATCTTTGAATTGATGTGTGTTCGAACCTTGTAATGCTTCACCAACATTATGGTCGTGTAGAGCTTGGAAAGGCTACACAGAGACTTGAAGGAGACTGGCACTGTGCCTGGAGTGAATATTTAATGCTAGCTGCGACCTTACTTGGAAGAGCCGCGCCCTTTATATTCATTGAACATGACTTGTGCATCATGAGTGTGTTTTGTAAAAATTGTGCCTTGATTCTGAGTGATAACTTCTTCATGAAGCTGCATTGGATATCATCTTGGTCACCTACATTGGAGATTTGGAGTTTATAATGGTTTGCACATCTTATGGCTGCCTCCCTTTATTTGGTTCTTGCACAACATATTTTACTGATGGCTGCCTTTAGATAGGCATATTATTATAAGAATGGCGCATATCTTCATAGTTTGTGCCTGAATCTAAATACCCTTGGTGATGTTTGAAGTGGTTGCGCCTATTTCTGTGGCTATGTGCCTCAATCTGGAACTGTGCCCTCTTGTCCCATGGCACTTAGGTAGAATGGACACACAAAATATAATGGCCGCTTTATAATAGCAAGCTGCCTTATCTTGAAGAAGCGCACGCACTTAATAGTGCTTGCACAATGTGATTCCTTAAAGCTACCACTACTTGTATTCCTCTCAATCACAAGTTCTTTGTAAGAAGTTGTCAAATTCCTTTGTCGAGATGAACCTCTAGTGGTTGCGCTTTGTTTAAATGGTGGTTGTGTTGTTTTAAATGTCGGACCAGCACCTTATAGGTCGCCGTAATTACCTATGTTAACCTTTAATGTTGGCACCATGCTTCATTATAGATGCGCTTTAAAGTCTCTTGGAGTTGTTCTCACTCACACGATGCCTACACCATGATTTGGAACTGCACCTTGAGGATTAATTTCAACTCCCATCGCGATGGCAAGAAGTTTAAAAATGGAGTGCAAGGAAAGAGCACTACAAAACCTTCACGCTAACATGTGCAATTCAGGGTCCAATTAGTGGAATTGGATAAAGCACAAGGCTCAAGTATAGATGCCTAGATGGAAATCTGCCAAAACAAACAAAGATAAAGAAAATAACAAATATTTTTTTGGATGATGTAGGATTGCCAGTGAACTAGGGATGCTCCTACATCAGACATATTGGGTAATAAAAGAGCAGACCCCTACTCACAGTGCCTCGGTGAATCCTTCAATCTTATAGCCATAGTGACTCATTTCAGCTGGAATTAGCCATGTTGCCCCTTCGGTGCTTCTGCCTTTCTGTTTTACAAGATACTCCATATATTCCATACCACGAGTTCTCTTGGACACTCTCCTCCATATAATATTTGTTCAATTTGTTCTCCCTGACTAATGGGATTTTTGGTCTTCCAATCTGGAGATTCAGGCCACAAAGGGCTTCATTGGGTTCTTCAATGCCCTCCATTCCGTTATGATACTCATAAAGATCTCCAATGTTGAAAATGAGAGAGATTCCTAAGTCCTGCGATAATTCTAACGCATATGCATTAGGGGAAATCTTCTTCGGTATTTTACAAGGCCCAATCTTCTTCCAACATAGTTTGTTGTAGGTGCCCCTGGGAAATCCTTCTTTCTAAAGGTGAGCTAAAACTAGTTTGCCAACTACAAACTCCTTGTTCCTTTTCTTCTTATTTGCATGCTCTTTGATTTTTGTTTACTTTTAATCAAGAATTCCCTCACTTCTTTGTAGTCATCCTACATATGTGCAACAAACTCTAGTGCCGCCATGCTCTATATTCGGTTCCCACTGTGATCTCTCAATCCACCACCGCTCAAGGATTGCAATCATACACCACCTAGAAGTAAGTTTTTCTGACACTCTGGAGTCTAGTTAACTAAGTAATTATACACAAATTCTACTTACACCAAAACCAAGTCCCACTGCTTAGGCTTGTCTCCAACTAAACATCTCATCAGGTTGCCCAAGTTCCTATTAAACCACTTTTGTCTATCCATCAGTCTAGGGATGATAAGTAGAGTTGAAACCTAGCTTAGTTCCCATTCTCTGAAAGGAAGCAAGGTACGCGGAACACACTTCCTACACCAATCTAATGAGGAGAGTTGTACAATTTTTTATCTTTTAACAGCTACAGTAATGAGATACACAATGTAGGGAAGACATAATAATATCACATGCAAGTACAAGAAACACACAACACAAGATATACATGGGGAAAACCCTTTCAGGTGAAAAACTCCACACTCCAACGCACAACCCAATGTATTAATCTGTAAACAATGTAAACAATGAAGGTTACAATACACTCCAAAGCCAAACTCTTACAAGAGTCCACCAACACACAATTTCTGAAGCAATTCCGACAGCATAACAGTACTTGCAAATGAACCATACAAACTACTCCAACAAGCACCTTATTTATAGAGTTTCAAGGCCAAACTAGGAAGCTTCTAGAGGTGGGTGCCATCTTGGCCACATGGCCCATTTTCCAACGCCCCTGTACCTGTAATGACACTTGTACAATATTCTTTTCACCTCTTACAACCGTCATAACATGCAAGTTTGACTTTACCAATTTTGGGTGATCCATCCAAGAATAGGCTATGACAGATGCTCTTACACATCTTACAGCTTTCATAAAATTTGTCATAACTGACAGCACTTACAGTTGTAAGAGAATCTGTCATAACTGATAGCACTTACAATTGTAAGAGAATCTGTCATAACTGACTAACAATAGCATATTCCTCTTACAACTTGTCATAGTCCAACTTGGGCGCCTAAAGATGCCTTATTCAACGTGCAAAGATGTTTTATAACGCATGTCATTCCTATCATAAGAATCTTTTATTCTTGGCTCTTACATGTTATAGATTATGTCATATGTCATAACCTCTTACACATTGCTCAAGATGCTGACACATGGCAAATTAATGCCACCTCAAATGGGACACCTACATTCTCTCATGATGACATGTCCATCCAAGTAACCTTTCTAATGGGATGACAACTCACCATGCCACCTCACACAAAATAACAAAATAGGATGTGCATAAATAATTACAATATAGGCAAATAATAAATAAATAATTAAATACCAATGCTAGGAATTTGCAAAGGTTGAGACACCTTAATTCCCAACATTCTCCTCCACAAGGTCCTCCAAAAATGATCCACAAATTTGGTGTCCTAGTCCGACACTATACTATGGGGCAATCCATGTAGTCTTACCACTTCAGAGAAGAACATATTTGCCACATGAGATGCATCACTCTTCTTCTAGCATAGGCTGAAATATGCCATTTTGGACAACTGGACCACCACCACAAACACTGAATCATGTTCACGCTGAGTTTGGGGCAATCCAAAAACAAAATCCATGTTGATGTCTTCTCAGGGCTACTGTAGTACCAATAAGGTTTGATATTCTGACTACTTACCTAACATTTATGAACGAATCTATGAACCTCTGTTCCCATCTAAAATCAATAGTAGCTTCCACTAAGTAGTGTTATAGTCTTGTTGAAGCCAAAATGGCCTGCCAACACTTCCCCCAATCAGATTCCCCCACATTGAGCCCTAAGCTATGCACAATTGTTGTTTTCTAAACAACAACCTGTCCTAGATGAAGTAGTACAACCACTATGTCCTATCACCTTATGTAGGATTTTGGCAAGCTCTCCATGCTTCACCAAAATTTCCATCCTCTGGATATAAATCTTTCATAGTATCAATTCCAAATACTTCTAATCTCATCTTACTGAGCAGTGCACTTCGCCTACTTAAAGCATCTGCAACCCAATTGGATCGTCCACTCCTATTTTTAGCACAAAGGGGTAACTCTACAAGAAATCAACAAACTTGTCATGCCTCTAGTTTAATTTACCTTGGTTGTTGATGAGCTGCAAGGCTTGATGATCAGTAAACAATACAAATTCTTTTGGCAATAAATAGTGTTGCCACTTTTTTGATGCATGGATGATGGCATAAAATTCTTGATCATACATTGACTAATTCCATTTTGCATCAATTAGTTTTGAACTAAAATAGGCAATTGGCTTGGCTTCTTGGCTCAAAACACCAATGGTGGTACTGTTGGCATCATAGTCCACTTGAAAGACTCTACTGAAATCTAGTAAAGACAACACTAGTTGTTCTATCACCTTGTGCTTGAGTAGTTTGAAACTTTTTGTGGTGGCAGGCAACCACTTAAACTTCTTATCACTTTGCATTGTCTCAATGATTGCCATACAATGTCACTTTAGTTTCAAATGAATTTCTGGTAGAAGCTTGCCAACACATGGAAGCTTCAAGCCTCAAACAAATTCCACAATGTCGACCAATCTACAATTGCCTTTACCATTTTTGGGTCCATCTTTATCCCATCTTTGGAGATTACAAACCCCAAGTACACCCACTCCTTCATAAAACTACACTTTTCAGGTTTATAAGCATTTTTTCTTCCCCTAGTCTTTGCATCACTTGTGGACATGTTGAATATTTCCATCCTTTTGTTTTGCTAAATATGAGTATATCATTCAAAATTCAAATACACTATCACAAATTTGTCAATAAAGGGATTCAACACTTCATTCATGGGACACGACGTATGAAGGTGCTTGGTGGGCATAACTAATGACTCATACAAGTGTCGAACATGGCCCTATTCTATAGTAGGGTGTGTGTTGGAGAAATTCATTTGTTGATCCAACCTCCTCATGTCCTCCCACCCCCCACTATTCTATATGGGCCCTACCCCATCCCAATCCCATATGGAGTAGAGTATGGATAGGCCCTCGACTAGATGGATAGGGTCATTCAACCCACACCAAATACATAGACCTCCCCAAGAATGACTAGAATTGGGACTAGAACCAAAACCCTACAATGCAGTTTTCCATTCATCTCCTTCCCAGATGTAGATCTGGTGATATCTACTCTTCAAGTCTATATTTGGTGAAATACCAAACCCCACTCAAGAAGTCCATCACATTATCCATTCGTGGTAAAGGAAAAAAGACACTTAATTGTGATCTTATTAATAGTTCTAGAGTTTGTACAAATCCTCCATTCACTATCCTTGGGTATGAACATGGCTAGTATTGCACAAGGACTTACGCTTTCCTTGATTAACCCTCTTTGAAGAAGTTCCTACACTTTCGATTTGTTTCCTCATTCTCCTATGGCCTTTAATTGATATGAAGCTTTATTAGGTAGGCTAGCTCTTGGAATTAGGTCCATATGATGGTTAATGCTACATTGACACAACAAGCCTTCAAGCATATCATTGAACATAGTGTCAATATATTCCTCCAATAAACTCTTGATTTCTCTTCGTAGTTCTTGCACTAGTGCACTTTTGTTAATGTCTTTAGCAATCAGGGGGTAATCCTACCTCTTCATTCTTCATAGTATTTAGGAATTCCTTTCATGAAACAAACATGATTCTATATTCCACCTACAATTCCCTTCGTATTTCTTAGCAAGTTTAGAGTGTACTATAACTTGTCTTTCACAAGCCTATAAGTATTGGCGCAGCCATAATGCACTACTTTTCAATAAATTGCCATGATGTTCCCAATAGAACATGACACACATCCATGGGCATGACATCACATAGCACTTCATCCTTGTACCTACCACTCTAAAAGCTTACCACTACCTAGGGTCCCTTTACCACCATCTAGGATCCCTTCTACAACCAAGACAACTTATATGAGTTAAGATGAGGAATCCTCTTCAACCCAAGCTTCCCTACCATCTCCGCAACTAGGCTATTCGTGCTACCACTTTCAATTATTACCGTACAACATTTTCCTTTAGTTTTACACACTGTCCAAAATAGACTTTTGCACCGAACCAATTCTTTGGTGTCTTCTGGTGGTTTAAGCAAAAGTCTTCTCATCATAAGCGCTTCACTTTTGTCTTGGATTATAGATTCAACCAAGTTCTTTGCGTCTTTTGCATTTATATTAGCCATATGTGCCTTTTCTCCTACCACCACTAGTTTCTAACATAGAACACTTGACAACCTAATGTCTTCTCACACCACACCGAAAAACAAACTCCTTTAAATCCCTTTTCACAACTTTTGTTCGAGCCAGAACTATCGATCTTGCACTCAAGCAAACAAGGAAGCCCAGTTCCATTCTCTCCCTAAATCCACCGAGTTCTTAGCGTGCTAGCCCTATTTAGCTTCTCCTCAACCTTCAACACATACTGGTATGCTTCCTCAATGGTGTGGATTTGCAGCATACTCACTTCCTCTTGAATGCCTAGTTACAAGCCATTGACATACTGTGCCACCTTTTCTTGATCCAAATCATGATGCCCAAATTTGATGGTCAACTTGTAGAACACCTTGGTGTACTCTTTCACACTGCCGCAAGTTCTGCAATTTCTTAAGCAGATCCAATTACTGGTCCCCATGCAACAACTTACCCTTCAATTTGGAGACCATTCAATCCCAACAAGGAATGATCTCCTTATTGCTCTTTAATCTCTAAGACTCCACCACAATGTTGCATGCCCTTTCAACTTGGTCTACACAATTCTAACTCTATGTGGGTAAGAAATATCCTCAAATTCAAAAAACTCCATCTCCATGATCTATTCGATCAATTCTTCTAGTTTCAACACTCCAATAAAACTCAGCAATTCCATCTATGTTTTATGGCCAATCCTCGATAAGGCCTGCAACAATCTTTCTTCTCCAGCATTGGCATTAACCTCCACATGCTCTCGCACTCCTTCCTCCCCGCCTCACTCCTCCAAATCACTAGGGTCATATTGTTGGATGAACCCTCTCATCCAATACACTTCCATTGCAAACATTTTTCGTTGCATCCTCCTTAGTAGTTCAATGACTTCATCTTGCCTCCTCGCCACATTGGCAATCCCCACTTGGTTCACACCAACTACTCTTCCAAGTGGCATTGTCAACTACATGTTAACAATCTTTGTAGGTGTGGCTATAGGCGATACTACAGACTAATCGAGTTCACTTGGATCTTAGGAAATCAATTTCACCACATGGAATGCACCTTGCCCTAATACCACCTAATTAGGGCAAGGTCTAAGAACCCAATGAAAGATTGTTAGCCCAAGCAGCTCGGCTCAAATACATGCGCACAGAAGACAAAATGGAAACAAAAATAGAAGATGATCCATATAGATCCTAGCGTATGAAATTATGATGGAAAAATTGTAATTTAAAAATAAATACTTGACTAGTAAATTGAATCCAAAAGAGTTGAATTCAAAACCTAGACAAAAGACCAAACAGGTTGGTCAAAAGACGGAGTAGAAGGGTGGTACTGCAACCTTAGTAGTTTTCTTTTGACCAAGGTTGCTAGGAGACTGATACTGGTATCAGTGCAGGAGACTGGTACTGGTACCAATACGTCTGTGTTTTGAAAATAGGAGACAGGGGTACTTGGAGACGCCATTTATTTTTTAATATAATTTAATATATAACTTATAAGTATATAAGATATAATTTAATATAATAGTAAAAATCACAGCAACAAAAAAATGCCTTTTGAGGATTAAAATCTGCCATGAAAGCATCTAAAACCCCCAGCTGTACAGCGCTAAAAATTGTGAAAATGGAAAAATCACAGAAAATGAGTCATATCGACCTACCTGATGTCTTCGTTTCTGCACGAAATGAAGGTTCAAAGTCACGAAAAACCCTCTAAGAATCGCATGTGTGAAAATGGCAAATGATTTTAAGGTTTAAAAATAATAATAAAAAAGAGATGCCTTTTATTCATGCGAAGTACTTGGAGACTCGCGGGAGACGCAATTGGACGTCCCCTGCGAAGGGGGGTGTTTCCACCCACGTCTTGGAGACAGAAGACGCGTGCCCATCTCAAATACGCGTCCCAGGGAGGAGGAATGTGTCTCCCGGTAACGCTGCTTTTGACTATTGTAAACCAGAATTTGAAATGATCAGATGTTGTTTCAACTTCCAGCATCCACAGGAATTCTTCTAAGGCTCAGGAGAATGTTTCAGCATCAGCAGCTATAGACACATGTGACAATGAACAAAGTTATATTGAGCAAAGGAAGGAAGCTTCAGTTATTCATAGTGTTTTGGAAGGGCTGAGACAATAGAAATTGCCATTAAAGGAGCATGGGGCAGCTTGCATCCCAAGTAATCTGTTGTACTTGGAAAATACAGTTGTGTTCCTTTGACTACGTAAACCAGAATTTGAAATTAACAGATGTCATTTCAACTTATAGCATCTGCAGAAATTCTTCTAAGTCCCGAGAGAATGTTTCAACATCAGCAGCTATATAAATAGAGGTGTTGTGAGGTGTTTGTGACACATGGGATGATCAAGAAAGTTGTATCAAGCAAAGGAAGAAAGATTCAGCTGTTCATAGTGTTTTGGAAACGCTGAGACAATAGAAATTGCCATTAAAGGAGCAAGGGGCAGCTTGCATCCCAAGTAATCCGTTGTACTTTGTGTTACACGAGGACGCGTCCCCTGCTCCTCCAGCCCCGTCCCCGTCCCCTGTGGCGTTTCCGGGATGGGTGGACGGCAGGGACGTCCCCGACAAACCAGAAAATGACGAAACGTCTCGGGGACGGTTATTTTTTTTAGGGGATGGCAGAATTGAAAAGGGGGACGCCTGGCCGTCCCCGATACAGCAGGGGACGTCCCTCAACCGTACCGGGGATGACCAGGCGTCCCCAATGGACAACAACAAAAAAAATGCCCAGATTTTTAAAAAAATCGCTTCATTGTTAAAAATATGATTGTTTTTTACAGCGTGGGCCCCTTTGAAAACCCTAAAAACTAAAAGCAAAACCTTAAAGTTAAACATAATGTAACATTCATAATTCATAAATTTATTTTTAGTTTCAACTTTCATTGTTTGGCGTTTGCAACTCTCATATTGACGGCGGTTCCTGGGACGAGCTTCTTGAACTTCGACCTACATTTGGTGTTTGCTCTCATATCATTGGCTGCATTCAACAATCATTCTGATTTCCAGGTCTCCTGTGTTCATCATTAGCATTGGCCCTAACCTCATCAGCATTGGCCCTGTGTTGATAGGTTTTTTTTCATTTTTGTGCGTGCATTCAACGGTTCAAACTTCAACCTCATCTTCACAGTGCATACTGAAAGTGTTTTAACATTTAACAAACCTGCCCAGGGGCCTCAAACAAAAATTGTTCAGCTTGCACATAAAGGTATGGTACTGGTTTTTTTTTTTTTTTTTTTTTTGTTTTTAGATTTTTATTATTTTTAGGGGCATTTTTTTGAGTTTCAGACTTATACTTAGTTGTAAATTTTTTTATTTCAGTTCTTAGTTCTCTCATTGTTCAACCTCTCAAGACTCAACTGTGAAACAAAAACAAACAAAAAAATCAAAATGAGCAGCAGTGAGGAAATGAATGAAGTGAGCAGTGAAGAAGTTGAAGTTCAAATGACACGTTCTGAAACCCAAAGCACAACTGCAAGTTCTATGGGAACTAGTGGAACTCCAAAAGACCGTTTTAGATGTCCTTCAGACTTTCTTTAAATACATGCAAAAGGACCCTTCAACCCCAAAAAACCATTGCTTCAATTTGCCACCAATATTACCGGTCCTAAGGCTAAAAATTCAGGGGGCAGCAGGCATTGGATGTGTCATATTTGCAATACTGATTATCATGGGAGCTATAGCAAGGTTGAACATCATTTATTGGGTGAGAGTGGTCATGGGGTTAGAGTTTGTGGAGGGATAAATTTGCAAGAACAGGTTGAAATGCTAAAGTTGGTAGGGGAAGGTGAGGAAAAACATGCAGCTACTTCTACTAAGAGAAAGCGTTCATTACAAATGCAATCTATTGATGAACATTCCAATCTATCAGTTGGATAGGGACTTGGACAGCATTGTGATAGGCATAAAGGCAAGAAGAAGGCCACTTCTACCACAACCACAGGTGAAAAAAATACAGTGATAGGGATGATGAATATGCAAAAGCGTGAGACAGCCGATGATTCAGTGGCCAAGTTTTTTTATGCCCATGCCATCCCTTTTCATTTGGCAAGGTCTCCTTATTTCAAAAACATGTTGAGAGATGCAATAACAGTTGGATCCTCTTATGTTCCTCCTGGAGAACATAGATTGCGTACCTCCCTCCTTGACAAACAATATTCAAAGGTGAACATAGTAATGGAGGAGATGAGACAAACATGGATTAGGACTGGTTGTTCCATTGTGATGGATGGGTGGAATGATATTCGACATCGGCCACTCATTAATATTATTGTTACATGTCCTTCTGGTTCATACTTTCTTAGAGCGATTGATTGCTCTGGGAAACGTAACATGCTAATTTCCAATTTGCCCTTTTGAAGGAGGCCATAGAGGAGGTTGGGTCTTCTAATGTTGTGTAGGTTGTGACAGATTCAGCTCGTGTTTGTAAGTTGGCTGGATTGATGGTTGAGAGTGCTTACAAACACATTTTTTGGACTCCATGTTGTGTACATGCTTTGAATAATGCTTTGAAGGACATTGGCAAAATAGAATGGGTGAAGGTAGCAGTGGCTGAATCTAGATCAATACAAATGTTTATATGCAATCATCAAACTTCACTTGCATTATTCCGATCCTATTCAAAGAAAGAATTCCTCAAACCAGTTGAGACTAGATATGCTAGCTATTTTATTTTACTGGAGAAGATGCTGGAGGTGCAAGATGCTCTACAATCCATGGTGGTTGCTCGAGAGTGGAAAAAGTGGGCTCCATCAAAAACAAAAGAAGGACAGAAGGTGAGAGACATGGTGCTTAATGAGAGTTGGTGGTCCAATATCAGGTAAGAAATATGTACTTGAACTTCGTATTTTTCATTTTTGAGTTTCTAACTTTTTGCTTTGTTTTTTCTTTAAATTATTAGTATTACTATTATTTAGTTACTAATAACTATATTACAAGTGTTAAATTGAAAATTCAAATTGTTAATGTCTTACTTTTTTAAAATTTTGTTTGCAAATATATTTGCTCTATCATATCACCTGTTGTGAGGGTGATCAGGTATGCAAATACAGACTCTCCTAGCCTTGGAGAGATTTATGAGACTTTTGATAGCATGCTTGATCAAATGAGGCAAGCAATTCGTGCCAAGGATCCCGAATTACAATTCTATGAGCAGCATATCAGGCCTATTGTCACAAAGAGGTGGAACACAATGAACACCTCTCTTCATATGGTTGCCTATGCTCTTAATCCGAAGTGGTATGCACTTAGACCTGGCCGAATGCTTCCTTCTAAGGATGATGAGGTAATGGAGGGGCTTATGGCAGCCCTTCGTAAGATGTATGGCACTGAGGAGGCAACTATACTTAGAGAGCAGTGGCTTCAGTTTTCCGAACTTCAGGGTCCTACATTCAGCAAACCAGAGGCTAGGACGGATAGGGCCACTATTGCACAAAAAAACCCCATTGGATGGTGGAAATTTCATGGGAAGGACACACCAGAGTTGAAGCAACTTGCTATTCGTTTACTCTCACAGATTGCTAGTTCCTCTGTTGCAAACAGGAATTGGTCCACCTATGGCTTCATCCATTCAATCAAGAGGAACAGGCTTACCTCGAAACGAGCAGAAAAACTAGTTGCAGTTCATAGTGCCTTGAGACTTCAGGATTGGCAAACTACTGAGTATCGACAGACTCCAGCAGCACGTTGGGATGTTGATCCTGAAGATGTTAAGCAGATTGACGAGGAGGAGGTGCAACCAGGAATGGTTGGAATTCCATTGGATGATCCACTTCAGACGAGGAGGAGGTGCAACCAGGAATGGTTGGAATTCCATTGGATGATCCACTTCAGGCAGAGAGTGGCAGTGACACAGATACTTCTTTTGATATTGATAGCCCGAATGAGGCATAGACATTAGATTGTTGTATTTTGAAGTTTGAAACTTTGGGTTTAACAGTTAACTTTCACTTTAATTTTAGAATTTGAACAACAAAATGCTTTAATATTGCTATTATGAATCTTCAATCTCATGATTATCATTGTTGTTATACTAGTGTTATTGTTTATTGTTTATTAGTTTACTCATTAATGTTCATTGCAATGTTTATGACTATATATTATCTCTATTTCATATTGATATTTTGAAAAATTCATATATATATATATATATTTTGAAAAATTCATATATCGCCGTTCCCCCGCCATCCCCAAAAATTGGCCCTCGGACTGCCATCCCCGAAACGCGTCCCCTGCCGTCCCCGTCCCCGTCCCCGTCCCCGTCCCCGTCCCCGAAACGCCGTAAAACATAGGTTGTACTTGGTAAATTGCTACATTTAATATAGGTAGTATGGTATTGGCCACTACCATAAAGCTGGTTTTTCCTTCTTAGGAGGGTTTCCAAGATTAAATCTTAAGTTCTTATGTGAAATTCTTTTATTGCAGCATGTTTTCTTCTTACTTTGACCAGCAATTCCCTTCTCTAACACTGTCATTTTAATTTACAAGTAGCACAGTATGTTAGCATAAATTTGGATTCTTGAATTTTACTAATTTAGAGAGTTTACAGATCATAAGATCTCAATAATGATGCTTTATTCTTATGGCCAGATTCATCACAACTTGGTGCACAGTCCTGTTACTTGGCACAAAGGCCTACAACTTGGCACAAAACCAAATATTGAAAGTTGAAGAAGATCTTTACAAATTATGCCAAAAGATAGAATTTTTTCAGAGTGAGCAATAATCCAAACAAGGAAGAAGGCCTGTGTATAAATACACAATCTCAACCCGTTACCAACTACAAGGGTCAGCCCTTATCAGAGGATAATTCATTACCACACAGATCCCAAGAGGAGATGGCCCCAGTTAGATATTTTGAACATTGGAAGGTGAGAAGAACCTTCACATTAACGCATGTACAATCCAAGGCCCAATGAGTGAAACTGGAGAAAGCGCAGGACTCAAGCCCAAATGCCCAGACGGAAATCTGCCAAAACAAACAAACATAAGGAAAAAAAAAAATTGGCATGATGTAGGATTGTCAGTGAACTAGGGATGCTCTTGCATCAGAACACTATATAGTATAAATGCTTAAATGGTTTACAATATAATCCATGGTATTAGTAAATGATAATTTATAACAAATGCTCCAGTTACAAATGGTGATTAGCTCTAACTACATCAGACATATCTAATTTATACTCATCAAAAGAGAGCTAGTACCTTTAAATGATTGTATCGTTAGAATTTCACCTGTCATGGACTTCAATTTCCTTTTTATGTCAAACTGAAAATGACCTGAAGGGTAAGAACTGGAAGATAAGTGCATCTCAGTAATTTCCATTTATGTCACTCTAAATAGGAATGTCGATTGCATGCATCCATGATCTTCATGCTAGAGTAGCCTCTGAACAAATGACCAGCATAAATTTATAATCATGAGCAAAATTATAATGAATCTAATTCTTCAAAACTAAAAGGAACAAGAAGTATTCTACAATTGTAACTATCCTGCACATTTAAGAAGAGTGATTGATAGCAATATATATTCTTCCAAACAACAAGAGCAAGAATTGCATCAAATGGGGAGAATGATAAGATACCTGATGCGAAGGTATATTCACTGTACAAGCACTGCTCAGTTATATAATAATGTTTATGTGTGTCATTGTAATTGGATTTCATGTGCCAGAAACATCTATCATAGTCTTCACAAAATTGCATGGATGGTTCATGATCCCAGTTTTCATCTCAAGAACTAAAAATTGAGACACAACTCTGGACTCCAGCCTTGGCATGTCAGATGTGAATACCAGAACATCCATTCTAAAGTAAAATACAGCTCACCCAGCATTTTAAAGCAAAACGTGAGGATGAATTCCACTAACTACTCGGGATCTGAAACCAGCTGGATCAACCACATTGTAAATGGTTATTGATAATAGATATAATCAAACGCCTTTATGGTATAAATGACTAAGTGGTTTGCAATATAATTCATGGAATTGGTAAATGGTAATTTATGACAAATGCACCAGTTACAAAATGGGATTAATTATAACTACAATATCAGGTATATCATTCATCAAGAACACATACTCATCAAAAGAGAGTTAGTACCTTTATATCGTTAGTATTTCACCTTGAAATGGTCTCAAATATCCTTTTATGTCAACCTCAAAATGACCTAAAGAGTAAGAAATGGAAGATAAATGCTTCTCATAAACTTCCACTTATATACTGGAAGATAAATGCTTCTCATAAACTTCCACTTATATCGCCCAAAATAGCAATGTAGATTACAGCATCCATGCTCTTAAGTTTGAACAAGTGACCAGCATAGAAGTTATAATCATGTGTGAAATTTCAATGACTTATTATTCAAAACTAAAAGGAACAAGTATATTCTAGTTTCTACAATGCTACCTATTCTACACCTATAAAAAGAGTATTTGGCAATATCTACTCTCCCAAACAACAAGCGGAAGAATTCCATCAAATGGCAAGACTACCACTTACACCACAAATACAATTGTTCTAAACTTCTATCCATATAAAAATAAGAAGAATGATTTTAGATACCTGATGCAGAGGTAGATATTCACTTTAAACTCGCTGCTTAGTTCTAGAATAATGTTAAGCATGTCATTGTAATTGAATTTCATGTAACAGCAACAGATACATCAATGGTCTTCCCAAGACTATGTGCATGGTCCGTGATCCCATTTTACATCTCAAGAACAAAAAAGAGAGACACAAGTCTGGACTCTGACCTTTGCAGTGTTAGATGTGAATAACAGAACATCCATTCTAATGTGAAACACAGCTCACCCAGCAATTTAAAGTAAAACGTGAGCCTGATATACAATCATTACTTTGCTCAGTCAAAAGAATAATCCATGGAGTAACAATTTTCTACTACCATCAAGTTCCGCCAAAAAGGGTAGTTTTGTAGCTATCTCAATTTATATGTAGAATTTTCATCTTCTATTTCAAGGTGAATGGTGGAAACCAGAATCCTAAGAAAAGTAGTATATTCCTCCATAAATATTGCCAATGTACAAATCCACGTCCAACAAAAAAAAAAGCAAGCGCCATGCAGCAATAAACACAAAAACAAGAACTTCTACAGGAAGCCAAGGTCGATTTACAACTTATTCGTGCATACAGACAAAAAAGTTTCCACTATATTGCAACTTGTAATCAGACCGAAATGGTTCTTGGTATCCCCAGTCCAATAAAGCCATCATGATGCTATGAGTTTAACTCTAACATGTCAGCTCCAAGTAGTGCACCACTTCGTTTGTGAGATCTTGAACGAACCACACCAGTAGCATTGGATTTTGCAGTTGTTGGATGTTGTGGCCGTTCATTCGGGTAAGGAAATACTTGTCGGTCCATTCCCTCCACAGGTGTTGGGCCTATGTTCCCATTCATGCTCAAACCTAAGAAGTTTTGCATTCCAGAAAAACTTTGCACGGGCACTTGGCTTTGCATGCCCATAAACGAAGGCACGCTAGAAGTATTCAGATTGTTGGATACAGTGGTTTGCATACCCATTGGAATTTGCATTCCTGGAGTAGTATTTGCAGCTTGCATTACTGTAGAATTCAGCATTCCTATATTGTTTTCATATGCTGTGCTGGTATGAACCAGACCTCGGTATGCTCCCAAAGATCCATTTCCAAGCTTGGTATGGGTATCATAGTTGAAGCCATGAACTGATGAATCAGAAATATTCTGGTTGAGTCCTCTTGGGGTCTGTGCAACGTTGTTCCACATCATACTCAGGGCAACTGGGTTCTGCAGATTCTGGCTCTGCATCCCAATTAAATCAGGAGTCCTCTCTTCATCTGAAATATGTGCAGAATTAACCTTAAGGTTTCCTGCTGAGTTGGCAGAAGTATTTGACCTCCCCATAACTGTTGAGCTCCCATTTTTTATCATTCCCCCACCTCGTCTCCCATTCTGAATCCCAGTGCCATTCTCAATACTTTGCCCACCAAATACCATTCCAGTTTCTCTAACAGTCTGATTTGCAAAACTCATCCCTCCTGAACCACTTTGCTGTGTTGCCCCAAATGTCATTTCACTTGGTGCTGAATGCTGATTCCTAAAATTCAGAATGCCATCCCCAGCACCATTTGGCCTTTCAAAACCTATTACTTGCACAGACCCATTATGCAAGCTCATAGCAACTCCTCCTCCATGACCCCTACTCTGCATTCCAAAATTCATTCCTCCGTTCCCATTGTTATTGTCCCTCACTCCAAACACCATGTCTGCATGGCTACCATTCTTCTGATTATGACCTCCAAATCTCATACCCGTTCCATCTGAACACTCATTCAACCTTCCCAAGCTGTCTTCCCTTCCACTTACCCCATTTTGAGTACCATAGTTTGAATCTCCACCATTCTGGACATTATAACCAATTCCAGCCCCTCCAACAGCGGGGCTGCTGGTCTGTCCTGCGAAAAACTCTGTCCCACCACTCCCACTTCCTTGAGCTCCAAAATCCATTCCACCGCTTCCATTGCCCAAAGGAGTGGTGCCACTGATAACATTGTGCTCAGAGCCCTGCTGCTCTTCGTATTCCCTTTCACCCCTAACCGCTCCCCCTCCTCCAAGGCTCATCCTCCTGCCACCACTGGATCCTTCGTAGAAAAGATTATGCATTTCCTGCCTCAACCAGAGAAGCATATCCTCTCTGGCTTTTTTCAATTCCAGCATTATGGACTGCATATGAAGCCTAGTACCACTCGTGGTCAGAGGCTCATCCTCTGTTATCTTTTCATCCTCATCCTTCCTTCCGTTTGCCACATCTCCAGCAATTTTTCCATTCATCTTGCTCTCCTTAATTGCTTCATGAGGCGTCTTGGGCTTAGTCTCCTGGATCTCTATGACCCCTTCTTTGTGTCCATCAAGCCCAGCCTGACCCATGATCCCATTGTCTAGGCCAATGCCTGTGGCATCAAAAATCTCCCTTCCCACAAGTTGAAGATCATCGCTATCCCCCACCTCTTCGCTCCCACCAGACCTCCAATCTGATTGGGATTTAGCTCTCTTAACCTTGGGCGCAGTTGTGGAGCTGGATTCCCATTCATCAGTGGGCATATCATTACTATTGTTTGCAATTAGATCATGATTTTTTCTCTTCTTCAATTCCCACTCCTTGTGACCTAATTCCAGGGCTTCAGGCATGGTTTGTCAAGTGGGGGCTATTTGAATTTCACAACCAGATGGGAGTCAAAAATATATCACTATTTGAATCATCCCAACCTGGAATAAACCATCCAGTGAATGCAGAGGTCTAAAATTAGTTGTTGTGCAACAAAAATATGCGTTTCATAATAATAAAGAACAGCTGTTGCACTACACAAATCTGTGTTCTATGCTATTATAAAATGCCGACATGTGATTTATCCATCCGAAAAACAAATAGTGAGAATAGAAAAGTACCTTATCCTTTGCATATCCAAGAGGATTGATCTTCTCTTTTCATCTCAGTTGAGAAATCTCATGCCCTCTGAACACCCTTACGGGTAATCCCAGAATTTTGACAGACTGTTTCTGAATCTCACAAAGGCAACTGCACTGCCTAAAAACTGAGCCTACCGACATCGAGTCTGTCAGGCAGAAGCACAATATACAAAGGGATTATAGTCTCCATAGGGAAACTATAGGTGGGGAGGCAAAAACATGAATTTGTCAGAAAAACTCAATGCCCACAAGAAAAACACACTGCCCAAAACAAAAATGCTTTGTAAAAGCAATACCCCCACCTAGCCCAAAAAAAACGAAATTTGAAGCAAACTCCCTGCCCACTCCATTGCCCATCCCTGCACCACCAAAAAAGGTACTGATGCCTCAGAGGATTTTTAATGCACACCCATCTCCCCAGAAAGAAAAAATCAGAATACAAACACGCCACCCACAACCACCATCAGAAAAAGGAACCAAAAAAATAATGACAGTGATGAAAAAAATGTAAGACAAGGATAAAAGTGGGGGGCAATAAAATTATGAGGTCATCAGAAAGATACTGTATTATTGTCCTCTATTCCTTCCATGGACAACAATACAACGAACTCGATGTTGGGTGTGTTTGTTTTTTCAAATATTTTGTTGTTGCTGTTTACCTGTTTTTGGGCCTGTCTTAAAGGGCCCTTAAAAACAGGGGACCTTAATGCCAAGGTACGTATTGTTTTTAAGACCTTTTAATTTTAGTAGGGCAGTCAGCCAAGTGGTCCATGTTCTTTTCTATCTGCTACTATTGAATTAAAACTTTGAAAGAATATTAAATGAGTTATCACATGAATGTGGTGTAGGATTTTATGGTCAAATTATTGTTGTGCATATGCAGTTTTGTTCACCCAAAGCTTTATTGCAATGGTTGAAGTCTTTTAGGTATGTAACGCTTTGTTCAATAATTCTGATATTGTTTTTTGGTTGCTACTCCACATCAGTTTGTTGGATTTTTAGTTTTTCTATTTTACTTTGTGCTTTGCAAAGAGAGTGCCTCGTGCTTCTTGTCTTGTAATGTATATAATAAATTGATTGGCAGACGATCCAGGCACAAGAATGTGTCTATGTTAAAATATTAAATGAAGTGTTGGAAATGATATGGATGTTCAATATTAAATGAATGTTGGGAACTTGACATTGACTATGCGGCAATATTCATGCCTTGGTGTTTTTTGACTGCATTGTTTTGTTTTTAATTGAGAGTATTTTTCCGAATACAAGCAAAATATTATTGTTGATAATGATAATCCAATCCAAGTATGTGTAGTGCTAACTAAATGAGATGTATGAAATGATATGGATGTCCACTATTAAATGAAGGATGGGAAGTGACATTGACTAGACTAATGCAAGCTTCATACATCGGTGTTTATTAGCCATAACATTTAAGATTGTGTATGATTGGTTTTTTTTGTTGTAGTGATGTGTTTGTTTGTTTGTTTTTTTAATCTTCGACACTTTAGATTCATTTTGATCTTTATTCTTAATACAACGTTGAGTGTTTAAAAATGTATTTTATATAAGAGTTAAGTATTTGTTTCGAACTTGAATTGAATTTAAGTTTCTATTCTCCAATGACATGGACCTGACCTTTAATTTCCTTATTCCCAATCTTGGGCCAAGACTGTTAGGGCAGCCCTAAACCTAGTTTAGGACTACACACGCAACCTTGACCCCTAATTCCCAAACTCATATTTGACTTTGGGTTGAAGCCGATTTGATCCCAACTAGTTGTTACCTACTAACTCACACATGAAATATTCAAATTTGAATGCTAGGTTGTTGTATAAAAGGGCAAAGCCCTAATTTATTTACACAATCTTCATCCATTTATCTGATTACCATTGTATACAAACATACCAAGATCAAGCATTAAACAAGCATCGCATTAGCATCCATATACATAAGGACAAATACATAGGCATTTGTATTATGTTTAGCATGTCTTTGAACTTGTTCAAACATCGTTGAATCAGTACACAAGGCCTAACTATAATCAAGACAAGTCATGGATTCCCCCACTTGATAGTAGGTCCTATCGATGCTTTTAAGCACCACCCAATCTAGAAATTTTACAAGTGAGTAGGTTTCTAAAGAGTAAAAAGACACGGTTAAAGGTCACCATTACATGAGTAGGGTAGTGCAAAGGTCTAGGGCTGCCAAATTTTGGATCAAGGTTGCCTATGCAAGTTTGAACCATAATGAGCACAATTTATTCCCCAGTCTATCGAAGCCTCATTGTTGTAGATTTGGTAGCTATTTTTTTATTTGGAACATTAAGCATGTGTTACAATAGAAACTTTCATTGTTGCACACATAATTAGGCATATTTATCCTTCTTTGTTAATTTAACATTTATTTTAGTGATTGTCTAAACTTAGCTCTTATATCTAGGTTAATTGTGATATCAATTGCCATAGTTAATTGTTTATCCTATGTATTGTAGAGGTTTTATTTTCTCCTCTTCATTTTGGTGAATCCAACATTTTCTACACCTCATAGGGTTTGGCCTTAGGGTATATATTTTCTTTTTTTTTGTTTCAACTCTGATCTCATCTAATTTTCTAATTTCATATTAGATCTAACACTTGTCTCGGTTTGTATTACATTTTCATTGTTTTATCTTTTGTGTGTATGTCAAGGTCTCAACCTAATCCTTATTTCCCACTAAGAAGTCTTAGGTTCAACCCTACTATGGAAATGAATCGAGTTAATGAGACTATTATTAATTATTTGAATAATAGAACTTATATTAATAGGGAAGATGTTTTTGACCATGATGCTCATGTTACACATATGAATAGGCAAGCCATGAATCTTAGTACACACATGCTTACATTGTATCTTTCTAATTTGGGTAATGATTCTAATCCTTTGGATTTGATTATCCTCTTCATGACTTGTTCATAAATAAGCCTTGTGGGATGGAATTATTAAGGGGTATACATCAAAGGATAAGCTCATCAAGTCCTTTAGGTGGTGTGTCTTCTTCCCCTCCTTCATAAGCCTATTCCTCTATTATGCCTCCTTCCAACTCTTCTCCTACATTAGTCATGCCACAGTTTTCTCCATGCTTTATAGCTCCTACCACCAATCTTTACATTGTAGCTACCTCTCATATTCAACCCACTACTCTTGTTCCTACTTACATTCCACTTATTTCCATTGTAACTACTTCCCATGTTGTCATCCCACCTTCATCCTCCATCTCCCAACCTACCTACACTCCACCTATTATCTCTCATGCCACATGTTGGCTCACTCTAAAGGCCTTTTTCAAGGGCCAATACACCACACAAGATCAAGGACATGGAAATCCTTACAAGTAGCAATGTGGGTCAATAAAGAGGGTGGTTCCTACAAGACAATCTTTGAGATTTGAGGGTTGGCTCCTTATATTTCCTAATGTTGATCCTAAAGTTGTTATGTTAAGGGGGTGAAAAGGGATAGAGGTTGCAAAAAGAATTTAAAGTAAAACAAAGGATCATGTTGGATAGATATAGTCTATCTTTACTACCATAGTAGAGCTTAATAGCTCACAATTTAATAATAAAAAAACATGTACTATAATAGCTAAAGGTAAACAAAGACAAGATAGAGAATGGCAATAGCTCGCTTCTCATTAAGTTCATTAATCAATCAACTATTACATAGCTACAAGTCCTCGAGAAACATACATAGAGGCTCCCCTATTTAGTAGCAAAGATATATGAGAATCAACTTAACACATCAAGCTCAATAGCTCAATTGCACAAAGTGTCATCTAGTTTGAATGAGCATGCATGCTAATATTTATAGACTATACTACCCAAGCCACAATGATTTTTCCACCCAAATTGCATTTAAATTTTGAAATTTGCAAAGGAAAATACATCTCTTGTGGATTATGGCACCTTAATTATTCTTATCGATGGTTGGGCACAACTATGTGATCTTTGATATCTAGTTCATGGAGTCTATCCTAGTACTACACTTTCACAATGTTGATAGGTGAGATTTGCATGTTTGGGTATGTACAGTCACTAGCCATGAATGATTGGCCTTACCTTTCTCAAAAATTTGAATTCTAGATGTGACTAAGCCCGCCTCTACTACTCTAGTGTTGTAGAGCTCCTTAGGATGATGCAAGGAAGTTGCAGATGCCAAAATCATATTCTCAAGATGCAAGTGAAGTAATTCTATATTGTAATAGTTGTGTGACTCACAAGTTGTCAGATGAACTTGATGGTCATAAATTAGATAGTGTATGCTATCTTTAGAGAAATTAGCCCCTTGATTTTCTAGGAATCCTTGGAAGCATGCCATGTGGACTTAGTTAAGTTATAACTTAGCTTAAATCAATAAAGGAAGTGGGGCCAAATAATACTTATGTTGAGCACTTTTAACTTTATTAAATGATTGTACCACCACGTGTCACAATGTCAGGGCTTTTAGTTGTCAAATTAGATTTAGCTTAGAGCATCAAATGGTGCACATTCGTTGGGACTTAGAAACTTGCTAGAACTGCATCATTTCATATAAAACTTAAAATGGGATGGAAGAAGGGTGACCCACGGATGTTGCAGACATTGTTATTAATCTAACTACATGGTTGGATGAACCTATTGCCTATAGTGAAGGATTCACTACAATCTTGGTGACTCTTGGGGGTTCTTTTGATTGTGAAAGAAGAGGAACCTAGAAGTGTATCTATTGTAAGAGTCGATGATGACTCAAAGAGACCCGAGATCACTTGCAATCACAACAGCCTTCCACAACAAGAGAGAAAATGATAATGCCAATAAATAATGCAAACCCTGACTTCACACAATTGAGATTACATTGCATACAACATTATTACAATGGCTTGGCTTGCCTTGCCTTAACTTGGATTGAAATATACAATGTGATACCTTCCTTATATAGGCAAGGAAGTGTGATAAGGCACAAGGCCAACATAGTGGAAAAACAAACTAGATGACATAAACAATAAATGTACCTAAACACCACTAATAAATAAAGCATATTAGACAAGCTTGTAAGATGACAAGTGTCTTAATGCTATGACAAGAGACAATAGTGCAAAACTATTAAATTCACATAGTTGTACATTATTAAATGCTCCAAAAGACAACTAAGTAAACTTAAGAAGACTAGTGTTAAGAGGACCTATAGATAACTAACTAGGTAATTTCTCTTTTTACACTAACACCCCTCTTAAGTGCAACTTAGGGAGAAGCAAACTAAGCATGAATGCATGAATGAGTCCTGGCTACTAGGCCATGTTAGGCACTCATGAACAACAAATCTCAATTGGAGAAAAGGAGAAAACCACATGGGAAAAAACTCCTCCCCAAAAGTGAGAATGCATAAACAAACATGTACAAGCACGATGGAAGGAGGACTCAGAACCCCCTTAGAACAACATCCATCACAAATATACAATGAATTATTCCCCCATAAGAGAGAATGAATGAGACAAGATGCCCCCCATAATGAAGCAGCTCTTGTGCTAATTGTGCATGCATGAAGACAAAACACGATCCAATGCCTACAAACAACATTTCTCCCCTTGGGAAGAAACAAATCCACTGGTAGATATAGAAGAAACTCCATCACCAAAACAAGAAGAGAGGGAAGAAGTCTCATGATGTATGGTGTCTCTAAAAACTGCTCAAGTGTCCACATGTCACAATCAAAAGATGTCACACAATCAGGAGCTCCATGCCTAATCAAAGAATGTGACGATCCAAGACAATAGAAAAACTCAAGATCATCAAGCTCCAAAGATAAAGATGGTGTGACAACAACTATGCCAAAACTATCGTCAAAGAGGAGAGAGTACCCCTCAAAGGTGTCCTCAAAATAAAAAAATGTGAGACTCCATAAACAAAAATGATATGTCTGTAAGACAAGATTCCCAATCAGAAAGATCTAAAAAACTGATATGATCCTACTTCAAAGAATCACTAGAAGCTCTCAAAGAAGCATCTCTGAACTCTGATGTAGCAACAAGTAGTAGAGAAACAATGATCTCAACAGGAGAAGAAGAGGGAGCAAGAGAAGTCTTTGAATCCGTAGAATCAAGATATTCCATATATTCAAGCTCCTCTAAAGTATCATCATCATAGGCTATGTTAAATGCATCATCAAGGGGAATGAGACAATCTGCAACAAGTTCAGCTGGAAATGGTGAGACATGAGGGTCTCCATACAACTCCCAAATTTGAATCCAAAGTGTGTGTGGTCCATCATGAATCAAAAGCTTACACTTAGTGTCATAATCAAGAGTAGTGCCAATTATTCCAACAATATGATCCATATTGAGTCTCCAATTAAGTTTCTTCTGAGGTGTTTCTAGTTCAGGTATGAGCCCATAAAACAGAGGCAAAAGACAAATCCACTTGAGATGTGTCAGGATGCCTTTTTGCCAAGACTCATAATTATCCTTTGTTAGATTAACCACATAATGATGAATAGAAAAACCCATGATACCTCCTCAAATTATTAGAGATCAAAACATCAAAATAGATGTATGCTGATAAATGAAGCCAATAGAAGTAAGCAACACTTCTCCATGAGTCAAAACATCCAAGTAATCAATCATAAGCCATAAAATTGAAAAATTGAATAAAAGATACCTGGGGTTGAATCTAAAAAAAGTGCATGGGTGGTTGTGTAGAGCTCCTCAATACCTTTCCAACTCCATAAGAATCGTGAAAATTAGAGATCGTGGATGCAAGAAATGAGCTCGGAAGCCAAAAACAATGCCTCGACTTCAAACGGAAAAAATAGGTGTCAAATAGAAAAATTAGGAAAAAAAACTCTGACATCACTGTAAAGTAGACTGAACTAGCTTTCTGACAATATCTTGTATGCAAAAAACCAAGTCTGTATGACCAAGTTATGCTCCCCAAAAAAAAAAAAAAAAACTCCTTTGCCATGTAGAAGGGTCGGGGGGCTAGGCAGGTGATGTCACTGTTGATGCAGTGCTGATGTTAGTAGTGCAAACAGAATATCCTATCCAATCGTCGGTATATTCTCTGCCTACAAAACACCTTGCCGAAAAGAGAAAATCACCCAAAAATGCCAAAAAACATTTTTTTTATGGTAAAACCGCAAATTGTTGTGCGGGAAATCGCTTCGGGCTGATGGAGGGTGATTCTGGTCACTGTGATGGGGAATATACCATCATATATTCTGTCGTTGGTGGAGGTTTATGTTGTCGAGAAGTTTGTTGTAGGCCGATCGGTGGATTCAAACTACCGTCGGGGATTGGAATGCCCGTCAAGCAGTTTAAGAGCCACCGCTGAGGGTTGGAGAAAAGTTGTCGAGCGGGGAAAAAATTCTTGCCGGTGGGTTTGATGTCCATAAGAAAAGTCTTCTGAAAGCCACACCATGTGAATGGTGCTTCCCGACCATTGGGCCGATAGAACATTGTGGAGGGACTACCCTGCCGACAAGGTATGATTCTGGCGCAGTCTATACAAAGGACGTTAACCAACAAATATTTTAAAAAGAACAAAAAATAGTTATTTTTCCCAATAGAGAAATGAAGCTGATGATGCAAAGGGTACGCATGTGGCGCATGGCCTGGGTACATCATACGAATTTCATACATTCGTACAAAATTTCTTGTGATGAAATCTGAAACCCAAAAACAATCACCTAAAATTTTCTAGTCTCCAAATCTGGCATTTGAACAGGCATTTCTTAGGTTTTGGCACCTTTTGATTGCAACTGTGAGGTCAGATCCACTCCAAGACGTACCAAAAACATAGCTCTTGATAAAATCTCTCGAATCAAGGGAAGGAAATCGCAGATATGAGTTCTGATACCATGTTGTTATGGAGTAAAAAGTGGACACATGCCTTTTTAGCTCCTAGTTTAGCTCCTAGGTCCCCGTGATTACATTATACATGCAAAATATTCATTTCGATGCAAAATCCCCTGAAACCCATGACAATTGGGAACTAGGGGCCCATTCTTAGCCTTACCCTAGACCAAAAAGGTGTTGTCCAAGTCCTCCTTGATTGGTCGGGGCAAATTTCAATACATGTCAGCATAGGACCTTTAAAAGGGTCTCTCCTTGTTGGCTCTTTTAGTTAATTTCATGAATGTTAGCAGGAAAGCATATATAAGTGTGTTTTTGAATTCATTATGAGCCTAGATGGATATTGTGAACTTATGATCTTGGAGAAAAGAGCATTCAAAGTATTCGATGTGTTTTAGAGAAAATTTGTGTTTGTATTGTGTGTTATTGTAGATTTGGAATCATCATCCATCTCCTTATGAGTTGAAGGATCTTCATTCTCCTAAGGGCTTCACCTCAAAGGTGATATCATTTTTATTTGAATCATTCTATCATTGTTGATTTATGTTTAGCCTCTGCCTTGCTAGGGCACACACTCTCTATCTAACAACGGTGTTGGGAAGCTTGAATGCTATCCTGGGATTTGACTGAGGCAAATCCCTAAACACCATAACCCCCAAACCCCTTTTCTTCTTGTGTGCAGGTTACAGGTGCAAGATCCATAAAGGTGAAGGTACAGGAAGGTTGAATAAGGGAAAGGGTTTCAGGATCTGAAAGTAGATTTAGAATATTCCTCTACAAAAGACTTAGGCACCCGCAAAATAGTCTTCCTACCTAAACAGACATCAGGGTCAGCATCAGGACATCCTCTGTGATTGTTCTCCAGTTTTCAATATCTGAAGATTCCATCTTTCTAGACTTGGGCACCCGCGAAATAGTCCTTTGACTTTCTAGCTTCCAGGACATGGGTTTTGATATCTCTCTGATTGTCTTTGTGCATTCAGATTCTGGGTTTCAGTCATCTTCTGTCTGTTACAAGTTGATAATCTTAGAACTAGGGTTTTATGCATACTTGACCTAGGGTTTGATAAAAGGCTTGGTTAAATCTGATCTTTCCATAGCACTCTTGAGCACAAGACCTATAGCTGAGTCTTCCTCCATTTGGTAGTGATTTGGCTCAATCTCATCCTTGAATGTTATTGTGGAAGAGGTTTGATTTAGTGTGCATGTTAGACTTCATCATTCACCTTTTTCATACATAACATTTTGGTGAACCTGTAGCATCAAGAATTTACATCTTGTTGAATGTTGAATTCATATCTGGCTTGTATTGATAGCATACTTATCATTCTTCATTGAAAAATCTTGCACAATCTTGAAAAAAGTAAAAAATAAGTATTCTAGGCTTACATATTTATGCATAGTTTTGCATTATTTTCATTGCATATCATTGAAACATTTGATTTTCTA
This sequence comes from Cunninghamia lanceolata, assembly GCA_027924645.1. NCBI lineage: Eukaryota > Viridiplantae > Streptophyta > Pinopsida > Cupressales > Cupressaceae > Cunninghamia > Cunninghamia lanceolata. The sequence continues at coordinate 3,187,477 of BSBN01000931.1, forward strand.
ATTTCTACATCAGATCTGATACATATTACAACAATTAATCATTTCATGATATCACATCTTGCATTTGAAGATCTCATTTGCTAGGGTTTTGTTGAAAACTTGCATTTTTCCTATAACCTAATCAATTACAAAAGCTAGGGTTTGTAGTCAAAATCTTATTTCAGATTTTGCTGCTATCATAAACATTCATTCAAATCTAATTTTAAATTGTAGTGTTGCATCATTTGACATCCTTGCTTTCAAATTTTCATTTTTTTTTTACAATTACACATTGTGTATTTCAACATTAAGAACTTTAACATCTTTTTCACACTTCTTCGTGCAAAATCTCAAAATCATTCACATTTCCTTTTTGTGCAAAACTCTTCACATTGTACTCACTCTATTTGTAGTGAAATTAGCGTGTTTTTGATCTTCAAAACATGATTTCCTCAAACTAGTGTCTGGGTGTGTAATGAGTTATCACACTTTCATCATGGATGCTTCTTATTATTCATCTTTGGAAGCTTTGTTTGCATACATCATAAATATTGATAATTTCTCTAAATTCACTAATAGGCATCCTCAAGTCTTAAAACAAATAGCATACATATATGATATTTATATTTCTATGTGTTCCACATATGAAATTCTTTGCTATATATCTGACTTTGACTAGTTTCACAACTCTCGTGAGTATATACCCTTCGATATTAGAAAGTCTCACTAATTTCATCTCCATGAACGATCATGAGGAAGGTGATGATGAAGATACTCCTTCTCTTACTACATTTCATGACGACATCTTGGACATCATCTCTAAGACACATGAAGCTGACATAGCCTTGCTTGTCTCAACCAATGATTTGAATTCCTCTCTCAAAAAGATTCCCACTTGTGAGGATATTTTGGCACAAGAAGAAGAAATCATTGGTACATTCCTTGACACCATACTACCATCTCTTCATTCCAATGCTCTCCCCATCCAAGATGAAGCATTAGAGGATGAAGAGTCTCCTCTTGAACAAACTACTCAATCGGTTGATAATGAATGTTCATGTACCACTCTTAAATCTCTTCTCAACAATCTCCTCAATGAGACTCATACTATGGATTGCTTACCGTTGCTTGAACATTTAAGAACCTTGGATATCTCTAAGGATGCAAAGAACATAACTAGTCCTCCTAAACTAAAACCTTTGGGAATGGATGTTGAACTTACTCAAAATGAAAATATTGTTCCTAAGGTTCAATGTGCTTTAACACCACCTCAACCAATAGAAATGGGAATTTTTAAGGTTTCTCCTCCACCATCCTTACATATAGAAAGAGAAAACCCTCATGAGAGAAGCTTTCCATTACCAAATCCTATGGCTTCCTCTTCACAAATACCAGAAAATGCAGACAATATGATTCAAAGGGAAGGAAGAACAAAGGACCAAGCCTTAACAGTAAATATAAAAATCAAGATCAAAGATAGCAGGTAAGCATTCCTCACCCTTCTAGCCACCTTTGATGTAGCTCCTCTTGGAGTTGCTCTCATGGGTGGCCTTCTCTTATGTGTTGTGTTGTGTTCCCCCATGTTGTGTTAAATGTTGTTGAGGTCTCCTTGGGTGACCCTTGATAATCTTGTAAGGTCAAGGATACAAGGAGACCGCCTCTGTTGTGACCCTTCTTCTATTTATCTCTCTATTCTTATACTCTTCTCTATCTTATTGTAATTGTTGTGTGTCGTGCCTTGGGGGCATAACGTTGTGGAGGATGTCTTGGGGGCATCTTCCCACGTTGTAAACCCAAGTCACTTTTATCTCCTCTCTCATTTTTAGTGTTTCCATTCTTCAGTGGCTCTACTAGTCAGCAGATGATGAAAACAAATAAATACTGATAAGGACCGTGCATCCCTACAACAAGAAAGTAAAAATGGACCTAGTCCATATATGAAGATGGGGTTGATATATTACTAATGCTTGACTAGTAGAATCATCTTGTGTTGTGAAATTTCTTATAACAAATCTTCGCAATACTCTAATTTGCTTTTATGCACTTTGGATTGTTTTTTATCTCACCTTGTAGCTACACTCGGTTCTAAGATACCTACTGTGGTAGAAAAATTGGTACAAAGGACAATGGAAGATAATGCAAACAACCCAATACCTTTACCTTTGAACCAAGTCCTCCACACGTGATAGAATGGAGTAGATGCACCCAAATCTACTCGCTTTGTTCTCTTTGATGGATGTATGGTTGGTTGGAATGTTGATTGCTCACTTTTGTAGCATAACAATAGTGTGAAGATGATGAATGAGAAGACGTAGAATGATTTCAACAGCGTAATGATACTTGAAATGTGTATGTCCAAATGGCTTAGGTGAGGCTTCATTTATAGGAGATAGGTGATAGGAATGGATGGCTAGGATTAGATTAGGGATAGATGGCTAGGATTAAATAACATAAGGAGTTGTAGTCATTTGACAGGGGTCTCATAAAGGTTGAATGAGAGGAATTAAAGTCAAATGGTTTCCATCTTACAAGGATTAGAAGCTTCTAGCCATGTGAAGATAGAGACAAATGTGGAATTAAATAATAAAATTATTTAATTTTGGAAAGGAATGATGTGGAATACATTAATTAAATAAATATTTAATTTATTTAATTAATTTGGATGAGGGATGATGTGGAATACATTAATTAAATAAATATTTAATTTATTTAATTAATTTGGATGAGGGAAAGTGGAAATTAATTAAATAAATATAATTTATTTAATTAATTAGCTAGAGGGATTAAAATAGGATTAGTATGGGATTAGTTAAATAAATATCATTTATTTAATTAATTGGGTGATGGAAGGGTTACTAGGGCAAAACCTTTGATCAAGTGTCTCAAATGATGTATCGACAAGCAATGGTCAATTTTAGGTGTCTACATCTTGCCCCTCTTTGAGATGGTGTTGCGACTAAGAGAAGTAGCATCATTTCAAAGAAGATAAGGTATGGATGGAAGAAAAGATACCCTAGCCACTTGAAAGAGTGACAAGGAGGAATGGATGAAGAAATGGGATGATGATGTAAGGATATGATGATGCCCCCTCGAGAGGATAGGCGGGATGGAAGAACACAGGTATGCTCTTGAAATGACATGAAATAATAAAGGATGGATAAGGAGATGGAAGATGAAAGATAAGAGATGGATGAAAGAAATGAATGATATGTTATGTTGCAATGAAGTGAGCAACCATATAGTTTGATATAGCACTAGACATTATGCACCAAGGTATAAGGACCAAGGTGACAATGTGTCTTGTGCACCCAGCGTAATACAACCTTGTCTAGACGTACGAGGAAGAAAACTTAGAGCATTAAAGTCCTAATGCACAAAAGGTATGATATGACCTTAGATGCAAAGGATAATGCAAAAATCTATTCCAACATACATAAGATAAAATGATAACACACACAAGCAAGCAAGCAAACATGCACAAATGATACAAAAACAAACAAGGTATTGCCCCTGTCAAGTTGTAAATTAATGATTAATTGATTGATTGATTAATGATGATGATGTCTAGTTTCAGGAATGAAACACCTCATATAAGACACCTAGTTTGGTTTCAAGAGTGTGACAACCTGTATAAGATAATTGATATGATTGATTGATTGATTAATGATAATGTCTGGTTTTAGGAATGAGACACCTCGTATAAGACACTTGGTCTGGTTTCGAGAGTGCAACAACCTATATAAGATAATTGATATGATTGATGTGTGATTGATGATTGATTTGGTTTACAACAAGATTAGGATCAATACCATTGATGTGATTGGATAATTTGACAAGATTATTTGACTTGATTGGTATGGATTAAGGATGACTTGCAAATGGATCATTGCTTAGAATTTTGGATTGATTGACATTTGAGTTTATTGCTTAGATTTTTTATTGGTATTGATTGAGTTGATTGATTTGATGACTTGACTTGATGATTGGATTGATTTTCTTTGATTTTGATGATGATGGATTGATGTGAATTGATTGATTTGATTGACTTGACAGATTTGATTTGATTTGAATTAATGAATTGAATTGATGATTGGATTGATTTTATTGCTTGGATTTTTGTTGGTTTTTTTTTGAAAGGGTATTTGATTTTTTTTGGAATTTTTTTTTTAGATTTTTGAGATGTTTTGATTTTTTTTTATTTTTGGGAATATTTGATTTTTTTGTTTTTGAAATGTTATGATTTTTTTGGATTTTTGAATGTTTTGGGATGGCATTGGATGATGATTTTGATAGCCTTTATGCTAGACACCAATGACAAGAGAAAACCAAGTCTAGATGCAAGGATGGAGGTAGGATGGATAGATAAAAGGATGGGTGATAGTAAATGGGATAAAAAGCTCATGATAGATGGATGGGTAAAAGGATAGGCAATAATTGTGGGGATGGATAAAAGGAATATGTGATAGTGTATGGAATGGATGTACGCATCATAAGGGAGCTAGGATGTGATCTCCAAAGACTATGTCACATACAAATAACATGCCCCATTCTAGGTATAATACTCAAAATTTTACATGACAAAACTTATGACAATAGGATGATGCTAGGATTGGTTTGGAAAGGATGAGGTATATCAAGAGATATCCAAAGCATTCTTCAACATTTTGCCCCCATATCTTTATCTAGATCAAAAGGAGGAAGGGAGGATGGGTGGACTCAATAGGTATGTGGGTATAATGGGTAAGGATGGTAGGATGGTATGGAAATGGTATGATGGGATAGATAGTTTGGATGGGACAACGTGCCCCCAAGTGTAAGTGACATAGAAGATCAACCTACACATGACGCCTGTTTGCCAGGTTTTCATCATGGTACTTATCCAAGGCACCACCAAAGGTGGTTTTCACCATTAGAGGAAGGGATTTCTCGTTACTATTTTGATTTTTTTTTTCTTGGAATATTTGGGATGGGATAAGAGGATATGGATAGGAGGGACTCAAGCGTCTAGTTCCATGAAAGTTGATAGTCCCATTAGAGATGGATTTCATCACACATGGACCATGACAAGTCTCATTATGCTTGTAGATGTTGGTAGGGAATTGCATGAGATGGAGATGGAGTAGATAGATAGTGGATTATGATGTGGATTATGAAAGGTTTATGCAAGGATGGGGATAGTGGATTATGACGTAGATTATGGATGGAAGGATAGTGAATTATGAATGGAAAGATGATGGATGGAAGAATAATGGATTTTGATGTGGATTAAGGAATTTTATGCAAAAGCATGGACGAAAGACTTATGCAAAAACATGGACCATAGGGAAGTGATGGGAAAGATATGTAGGATAGTGGATGAAGGACGAGGAGATGGAGGTATGTGGAATTGTTGTGGAATGGAAGGGAATCAAGACCAATGGTTGCACACACCATGATAAACATTGAAGCTTTTGATTTGGAGGAGGTGTAGGAAGCAATAGACATGTTTGTTTAATGGATGGTTGATGTAGGAATTTAGGTACCCACATAGACTTAGGATTTTTATGATTTTTGTTTTGCTTGTGGGATGATGGAATTTGAAATTTTTGAATGGAATGGGATTTTTGGGATTTTTGGATGGAAGAGGATTGTTGGGATTTTTGAGATGTGGATGCTTCATTTGACTTGACTTCTTTTTGCTTAGGTACCCAAACCATTTTAGTTTTGGCCTTTTCTTTTGGAGGTATGGGCTTGTATAGCCTTTTAGATGTATTTTGCTTTGACTCTTTCCATTGATGCCCTAAGGTATGAGGATTTTTAGGATTTTTTGCTTTATGAAAGGAGGCATTCCAAATTTTTATGTTTGAATCCCTTGGGATTGGTGGAAGCTTCATTTTTAGACGATGTGTGCATTTATTGGTCATGATTAGGAATTTTAGGGGATTTATGGATGGAGGGATGAGAAGTGGATTTATGGATAAATGGATAAGGGGATTGAATGATAGGGATAATAGGCATTGGGAGAAGTGGTGGTAAAGTGGATGGAGGGATATTAGGATTTGGAAGTAGTGGAGGTAAAGTGGATGGTGGAAGGTGTATGGTCACATGCTTATGAGATTTGTAGGATAGTGGAGGGATGGAAACACATGTTTTGGGAGTATGACAGGATGCATGGGATTTGGGATGGAAGGATGTGGATTTAGGAGGCATGAAGGTAGTACCAACATCTTGAGATTGTTTTCCTTGGGGTAGATATCCAAGTTCATATGAGCGTGGAGGTACTTTGACATGGACAGGCTCCAAAATACCTTGTTCATAAAGGCCTAAGCTTTTACCTTGGTAATTCATTTTTTGGAGTATGTGATGGACAATGGAACTATGTGTGTTTTGGACACTAGACGCAAGCTCCTTATTTGATGGAGAAGGTGAGGTGGTTGATAATGGTTGTTTCTCTCCTAGGGAAGAACATTCATGAATGAAGGTAGTAAGACCAATGGGATATGATGGATTTGCAACATGGTCAATAACGGGTGATGAAGGATCATTAGGATCTTGATTATGATTATGCTTAGTAATATCCAAGCTATTTGTTTGATCATCTATATTTACTTGGGAGCCAAGTGTCTTGTCAAGAGAAGTGGATGTTGTTGTATCATGGATAAGGCTAGATGGGGAATGGATAGGAGTAGTGGATGTTTCTTTGCTTTGAAGGAATGTCATGAAGCAGGGTGAGTGCTCAAGTTGATCAACAAGACTTTCAGAGTCACTCTTATTGCTAAGATAACAATGAGGAGTAGATTGAGTAGGTGATTCTTAGGTAGCTTTCTCATGGATGGTTGTGGGACTATGTATAGGATCAATATGCTCATGGATAGGTTCTTCATCATGGATAATATCTTGATCATAGAAAAGATATAGATTATGGATAGGTTGGATGAAGGTGCTTTGATCTTGATTTAGATGAGGGCTTAATGTTTCCACATGTTTTAGAGTATACTCTTGACATATCTCTTGATTTTGGATAGAAGTGGAAGTGGGAGACTCTTGGATACGCTTGAGAGACTCTACATGCTCAACAACATGAGGGGTCTAATGGATCTTGACTTGGACTCATGGTGGGAGACTCTTCAATAGGATCAATGGGTTGTGGACTACATGATGGATTTGGAAGATTAGGCATGATGTTTGAGGGGTCTTTAATGGGCTCAATGATAGATGTTTGATGACATAGTTGATTCCTTGCTAATAGCCATTGGATCACATCCTTCATGAGTATATGGGTGGATTGACAATATAATGGATGGATAATAATGGTAGATGGTGTAGGCTTAGGATTGGGATTAGGTGGGGGGATAATAGAGGTGGAAAGTGTTGTAGGCTTAGGATTAGGATTAGGATTGCTTGTGCTAGAGGGGGATGAAATTGGATGGGTGGATTTGGATGACTCCATAGGTTTGTTTTTGTAATATAATTCATAGTGTCTATAGAGGTCATTTAAGAGAGGTGATTTGAATTTAGAGCATGGAGTTGATGGAGGATTAGATGGTGGTGAGGGTAATGAAGGGCTTGATGGATTAGAAGTTGGAGGGACCAATGAATTAGGATTGGGAGTACATGGTGGTGTTGGTATAAGACTAGTAGGCTTCAGGATAGGCATTCGATTAGATGGTGATGGAGGATACCCATAGGATGCATAATATAGAGATGTGTTCCCCTTGTCAAAGGTAGCATGAGGGCTTAAAGACACTTGATCTTGGTGCATAGAGTAACTTGGGCTTGTATATTCTTGTTGTGAAGACACTTGACAGTCTTGTGAATGAATTTTGTGGTAAGGTGAAATGGTGGGATATGTAGGTGGAGGATCTTGGGGTATGGATTGATATGGATGTTGGTTGATATTGGAAGAAGTGGGGTAAAGTGATGTAGAATTGACATGATATGTGGATGAATTGGGTTGATATGAAGTTGAGGGGGATGACTCATAGAATTGAGGTAGAAGTTGTTGATGTTGTATGGATGATGGTGGTGACTTGGATGAAGAGGCTAAGGTGGATGGATCAATATATGAGGTAGATGGTTAGGCCATGTCATTAATTGGGCAATAATGAGATTTACAATATGGTCTTTCCAACAAGCGGTAATATTCAAAAGGATTTGGGTCGGCATAAATGGTAACCTCTTGGTCATTAAAGGGAAATTTTATGCATCTGTGATAGGTGGAAGGAACAACTCTCATGACATGAATGCATGGGTGTCCTAGGAGGATATTATATGGGATATCAAGGTCTAGGACTTGACAAAGTGATTTCCACTAGGGCTAGACCTAATTTGACGGGCAATCAAATAGTACCTTCAGATCTCCTTTCAGTTGCATCATAGGTCTTAATAGTGATGGAATGGTATTTTGCAATATCCGCAGTGGAGTATCCCAATTGTTTAACACACCTTAGAGTACACAAGTTTAACCCTAAGCCACAATCTATTAGGACCCTTTTGACTAAACACCTTTTGATTATAACTTCTATGTGAAGGGGTTAATTATGGGATGAATCATTGTTGAGCATGTCCTTTTCAGTGAAGACCAAATGTTTAGTGGATGTAAGATGTCCAACCATGGCTTGAAATTGTTCCAAAATACAAATGAATTAAAGTGGATAATGATTATGATGACGTGGATATAGGATGGATTTGATGACAAGAATGTTTAGGATGATGTGGAATGTGATTAAATTGATGGCTTGACTTAGGCAATTTACAAACAAAATAAGTCATATGTACAAGCATATATCACACACACGACACAATGGCAAGTTCGTCTTTCAAGATTAAATGTTATGATTAGGAAGACAGTTGAAGACACATCAACAAGCCTAATATTAATGAAGTGGGTGTGGCCAATAGGTCTTATGCTAGGATGTCCAAGTTTGACTAAGGATGTCCCCAATATACTCAAGGTACGGGGGGCCCAATTATGTGAAAGGAAAGTGAAATAATGCCAAACAACTGTGAGAAAGGGGTAACCCACCCTTCACCTTCACTTCCCAAAGGTATAAATTTCTTGGGGGCTTAGCTTGAATGACAAGATTTCAACTTCTAAGAGGGATGTCTTTCAATTCACTCGCGCTATTTAGACTCTGTCGGAATGCTAGAGTTGAGGTCATCCCTTGGAGTGGTGTGTCTCCAAGCAGGCCTCCTAGGAAGGGTGACAAAAGCAAATTGAGTGGATGCTTTTGATCTCCAAGGTCACCTTGTGGTACGAGGAGAGATCATATGCACACACTAGATTCACACTCGCAATGTTTATTTCCCCTTAAAAATTAAAATGTGTGTTGTGAAAGTGAATGGATAAAAGGTGTTTTTCATTCTCAAGGTCACACGAAATGCATGAGAAGAGCATGCACACCCTCAATCACACTCAAATCCACCAAAAAATGCAAGCACAAGTTTATTTTAAACCCAAAGCCAAATGTGATGAGGAAGACACGGGTTCCTTTTAAGCCCAACTTTAAAGTGTGATTGCAAACAATTGTTCGTTTTTAAAACCCAAATCGAAGTGTGATGGCAAGCAATTTGTTTGGTGTAATGGTAAAAGTGAAGGTTGTGTTGAGTGCACCTGGAAATTTGTTTTCAAATTTGACGACGAGGCACACGCCATAAGCTACAATCAGGTCCACAAACCAAACACAAGGTTTCAAATGATATGTCTTTGATAGGTGAAATAGTATTTTATGTCAATCTTCGTCTGTGAGCTCTCTCAAACTCGATGGTGAGGTTAGATGTGGCATAGGAGATCACCTGCAAAACTTGACCACCAAAACGTGACAAAAACAATGTTAAAATTGCAAAATCAAGTGCATAAACCTGCAAGGTGAGGGTTAGACCAGTGGGGCGTGCTAGAAAATGTGGTAGAAAAATTGGTACAAAGGACAATGAAAGATAATGCAAACAACCCATTACCTTTACCTTTGAACCAAGTCCCCCACATGTGATAGAACGAAGTAGATGCACCCAAATCTACTAGCTTTGTTCTCTTTGATGGATGTATGGTTGGTTGGAATGTTGATTGCTCACTTCTATAGCATAACAATAGTGTGAAGATGATAAATGAGAAGACCTAGAATGATTTCAACAGCGTAATGATACTTGAATTGTGTATGTCCAAATGGCTTAGGCGAGGCTTCATTTATAGGAGATAGGTGATAGGAATGGATGGCAAGGATTAAATAATATAACAAGTTGTAGTCATTTGACAAGTGTCTCATGAAGGTTGAATGAGAGGAATTAAAGTCAAATGGTTTCCACCTTACAAGGATTAGAAGCTTCTAGCCATGTGAAGATAGAGATAAATGTGGAATTAAATAATAAAATTATTTAATTTTGGAAAGGAATGATGTGGAATACATTAATTAAATAAATCTTTAATTTATTTAATTAATTTGGATGAGGGATGATGTGGAATACATTAATTAAATAAATATTTAATTTATTTAATTAATTTGGATGAGGGATGATGTGGATTATGTTAATTAAATAAATATTTAATTTATTTAATTAATTAGGATGAGGGAAAGTGGAAATTAATTAAATAAATATAATTTATTTAATTAATTGGCTAGAGGGCTTAAATGGGATTAGTGTTGTTATATGGAGCCTAATCAGACTTGTAGGTTAAATTAACCCCACTTTTATCAGCGTGGTTTCCCCCCAAATTCCTATGGGGTCAAGGGGTAGCGCCCCCAAGATGGGGTCAAGGGGCATAAAAAACCCTATTTTGTAACCAACAAAAGTCGTGATAAAAATGGCTAAGGGTTAGGGTTTCTATTGATGTATTGTAGCATTTGCAACGATATTGAGTTGCAAGGATTGTTGGTTGTAATCGGTTTGATTTGTTGGATAATAATATTGGACTCTCTGGTGGATGTAGCCCGAGTTTGGGTGAACCACGTTAAAACTTGTCTCTCGCTGTTATTATTTCTGTGTATTTCCATTCCTCTGTTTAATCTTTATTTGCATTTAATTGATATCTTCTACTGGTTAGCCCTAACAAGTGGTATCAGAGCGGGTTGTGTTCGATTATCGTCTGCAAGAAGGTCTCACGGTTGAGTGGGAGCAATGGCGAATGAGGGTAAATTGAAGGTCGATAAATTTAATGGGCAGAACTATCAGTTATGGAAGATGCAGATGGAAGATTACCTCTATCAGAAGGATTTATGGAGGCCATTGGAAAGAGTATCCAAGAAACCGGCAGGAATGATGGATGAGGATTGGGAACTTCTAGACAAAAAGGCATTGGGAACCATTTGGTTGTGCCTAGCACCATCTGTGGCATTTAATATAACAGACGCGAAGACAACAAGTGAACTGATGAAAGCTTTGGCTAAATTGTATGAAAAACCCTCAGCCTCAAATAAGGTATTTCTCATGAAGTGTTTGTTTAATCTAAAAATGATTGAAGGTGGATCTATGACAGATCATTTAAATGAGTTTAATATGATTGTCAGTCAATTAACTTCTGTGAAAGTAAAATTTGATGAAGAGGTGAGGGCTCTCTTGGTTTTATGTTATTTGCCAGAAAGCTGGAATAGCTTGGTAATGGTTGTAAGTAACTCTGTCTCTAGTTCAAACACTTTAAAATTTGATGATGTTGTTGGTGTTATCCTTAGCGAGGAAATGCGATGGAAAAACTCAGGAGGGTCCACATCAGGTAGTGTTTTGAATGCAGAAAGTAGGGGCAGATCAAAGGAGAGAGGAAAAGGTTCTGGAGGTCATGGGAAGTCACGAGAAAAATCAAAGGACAAGAGATCCTAATCTAGAGGACAAAAAGATTGCTGGTACTGTGGGAAACCAGGTCATCTGAAAAAAGATTGCTAGTCTCAGAAGAATAAAGGAGACAAAGAAGAAGGCAATAAAGAGGCAAATGTGGTAAGTAATAAATCTGAAGATGATGCTTTGATTCTTTCCCTAGATAATGCTGATGATTCATGGGTTTTAAATTTAGGGGCCTCATTTCATGCTACGCCCCATAGAAGTTATTTTCTTGATTATGTCCAAGGGGATTTTAGGTTCATTTATTTGGGAGATAATGAACCTTGTCAGATTGTTGGAAAGGGAAGAATTAAGATTAAGTTGCAGAATGGAAATCATTGGCTACTACAAAAGGTAAGGCACGTTCCAAGGCTCAGTAGGAATTTAATTTCAGTAGGGCAGCTAGCTGAAGAAGGTTGCATTGTTACATTTACTGATAAAAATTGGAAGGTTTCAAAAGGTACCTTAATAGTAGCAAAAGGTGTGAAAGTAGGCACCTTATATCTTTGTACAGGTCATATTGTTCCTTCTACTTTAGCTATGGCAGAGAAAAAATAAACAGGTTTAGGAATAGTTGCTGCAGGTTCGTAGGAAGAGACTAAAATAGTTGCTGCAAGTTCTGAGACAACGATGTGGCATAACAGACTTGGGCATATGAGTGAAAAAGGTATGAAGGTACTTCATTCTAAGAAAGTTTTACCAGGTCTGAAATGTATTAATATGGATTTCTGTGAAAGTTGTGTATAGAAAACAAAAGAGAGTTAGTTTTCTTAAGGATGGGAAGCAAAAGAAAGATGAAAAGTTAGAGCTTGTGCATATAGATGTATGGGGACCAGCTAAGGTATCTTCTCTTGGTGGCTCTCGGTATTATGTTACATTCATAGATGATGCAACTAGGAAGGAATGGATTTATTTCCTTAGGCAGAAATCTGATGTATTTGAAACATTTAAGAAATAGAGAAGCTTGGTTGAGAATGAGATGGGTAAAAGATTAAAATGTCTCAGATCTGATAATGGTGGTGAGTATTGCAGCAAAGAATTTGAGGATTATTGTTCCTTTAATGGAATTTGTAGGCAGAAAATGGTTCAAGGGACTCCACAGGAAAATGGAGTGGCTAAACACATGAACAGGACAATAATGGAGTGTGCAAGGACCATGAGATTGCATGTTGGGCTACCTTTAAACATGTGGGTAGAGGCTGTCAACACTGCTGTATATTTAATTAATAGATGTCCTTCAGTTCCTTTGGGCTGTGGTATTCCAGAGGAAGCATGGACATGTAAGAAGGTGAGTTATTCTTTTCTCAAAACCTTCGGATGTGAAGCATTTGCACACGTAGATTATGAAAATAGAACCAAGCTGGATGCAAAATAAAAAGGTGTACCTTTGTTGGATATGGCATTGATGAATTTAGTTATAGGCTTTGGGATTTTGAAAATCAAAAAATTGTGAGAAGCAGGGATGTTATATTCAATGAGAAGGTGGTGTACAAAGATTAGTTGCAGCAACATGAGAAGAAAGAAAAGGATTATGTGGTGCTGGATGATACTCCAAATAGTGATGTTCCAGTGGTTCATCATGCTCCGCAACAACAACCAGAAATACCACAAACTCTAGTGAATGTTAGATGGTCAACAAGGCTAAGTAGACCTCCTGAAAGGTTCTCTCCCTCTTTGTATTATATTTTGTTAACAGATGCTGGTGAACCAGAAGGGTATGATGAAGCTATGCAAGTGGATACAAAAGTTCAGTGGGAGCTTGCAATGAAAGAAGAGATGGACTCCTTACTGAAAAATGGGTTTATAGGCTAAAAGAGGAAGATGGAGGTAAGAAAAGATTTAAAGCCAGGTTAGTTGTAAAAGGATTTGCACAGAAAAAGGGCATTGATTTTGATAAGATATTTTCTCTAGTTGTCAAGATGACTTCTTTTCGTATTGTTTTGAGTATTGTGGCTGCTGAAGATTTGCATTTGGAACAACTAGATGTGAAAACTATCTTTCTCCATGGTGATTTGGAGGAGGAGATATATATGGAACAACCCCTAGGATTTGAGGTCAAAGGTAAGGAGAAACTGGTGTGCAGATTGAAGAAGAGTTTGTACTACCTGAAACAAGCACCTCGACAATGGTACTTGAAATTTGATAGTTTTATGGCTGAGCAAGGCTATAGTCCAGGTGTAATTCTGACCATTGTGTTTATTTTAAGAGGCTAGATAATGACATCTATATTATTTTATGTTTATATGTTGATGACATGCTTGTAGCGGGGTCGAACATGGATCACATAAGAGAGTTAAAACAATAATTAGCACAGTCATTTGCCATGAAGGATTTGGGGGTAGCAAAATAAATCCTTGGTATGAAAATTTGCTGAGATAGGAAGAACAGAAAACTGACTCTATCTCAGGCTGATTATGTTGAAAAGGTGTTGTAGAGATTCTATATGGAGAATGCAAAAGCTGTCAGCACACCTTTGCCTAGTCATTTAAAATTGACTAAGGAGATGTGTCCTAAGACACCAGAGGAGGATGAAAAATTGTCCAAGGTACCATATGCTTCAGCTGTAGGAAGATTAATGTACACCATGGTATGCATGAGACCAGATATTGCACATGCTGTAAGAGTCGTAAGTAGGTATATGAGTCATCCCGGATTGGAGCATTGGAATGCGGTAAAATGGATTCTTAGATATTTGAGAGGTACATCTAATAAACACTTATGTTTTGGGGACTCTAATATTGATTTAGTAGGTTATGTAGACTTAGATTTGGTAGGGGATATTGATACCAGGCGGAGCACTACAGGTTCTGTCTTTACTATAGGTGGGACAGCGGTGAATTGGATCTCACGGTTGCAAAAGGTGGTTGCTTTATCCACCACAGAGGCAGAATATGTAGCTGCAACAGAGGCAAGCAAGGAGATGATATGGCTGCAATATTTCATGGAAGAATTGGGCAAACAACAGGTTAACAGTTATTTGTTTACAAACAACTAGAGTGCCATACATCTTGCAAAGAATTCTGCCTTGCATTCAAAGACCAAACACATATAGTTGAGGTATCACTTTATTCGGTCAGCGTTGGATGATGGACAGTTAAGGCTGGAAAAGGTAAATACAGATGAAAATCTAGCAGATATGTTTACAAAGGCAGTGACAAGGGAGAAGCTGAGCTCCTCTTCAGCTTCGGTTGGTCTTTAAGACTGAAAACAAAATTAGAACAATAGAGTCCAGGGTGCTTATTTCTAGTGGGAGCTACAGGGTCAGCAGTGTTATGATCAGTCTCCAAGTGGGAGATGATATGGTGTGGAGTCTGATCAGTCTCTAAGTGGGAGATTGTTGTTATATGAAGCCTAATCAGACTTGAAGGTTAAATTAACCCCACTTTTATCAGTGTGGTTTCCCCCCAAATTCCTACGAGGTCAAGGGGCAGTGCCCCTTGTGGGGATTTGGGGGCAGCGCCCCCAAGACGGGGTCAAGGGGCATAAAAACCCTATTTTGTAACTGACAAAAGTCGTGATAAAAATGGCTAAGGGTTAGGGTTTTTGTTGATGTATTGTAGCGTTTGCAGCGGTATTGAGTTGCAGGGATTGTTGGTTGTAATCGGTTTGATTTGTTGGATAATAATATTGGACTCTCTATTTAGTGGATGTAGCTCAAGTTTGGGTGAACTACGTTAAAACTTGTCTATCGCTATTATTATTTCTGTGTATTTCCATTCCTCTGTTTAATCTTTATTTGCATTTAATTGATATCTTCTGTCGGTTTACCCTAACAATTAGGATGGGATTAGTTAAATAAATATGATTTATTTAAATAATTGAGTGATGGAAGGGATACTAGGGCAAAATGTTTGATCAGGTGTCTCAAATGATGTATCAACAAGCAATGGTCAATTTTAGGTGTCTACACCTACAGTATAACCTTATGGCTATACTCAGATCCGAACCCGTAAGTGTAGCCTTGGTTTGTCTATGTGCTATGTTACCTTATTTCTATACATGAATATTGTTGATGATTAGAATTGAATACTAATGTGTTTGTTTGTGGGAACATTCAGCAATCGTTAGCACATGTCACCTTTGAGGCATAGGCTTTGTGAAAGCTTTTGTTCCCTTGCGTGTTTTCACTTTACCTTAAATGTGCTTGATATCAGCAAGTGGGATCAACCACTTTAAGATGGGGGCATATATTGTGGTTGACCATTTTAGATATTGTGATAAAGCGTGTTTGCATATGCTTCCTTTTCACTATAAGGCATCTCTGGCTTTGTAATGTTGATGTTAACGTCATATTCCATGACTTTTGTGATCCACCCAACTCTCTTCTTGCTGACATCTCTGCTCAAAAGAAACTCTTTCATGCTAGGATGGTTCATCATTACTTGTATCTTGCTGTTTGAAAGCATGTGCCTAAATTTTTTGAGTGCTTTTACCACAACAAACACCTATTTGTCAACAAAATTATAATTAATCTCGTATTCTTTGAAGGGCTAGCTGAAGAAAGCAATTGGTTGCTCTAATTTTTCTTCATTTTGTTGTGTCAGAACCACTGATATACCCTCCTTGCCTCCAAAAACATAAAGGATAAAATCCTTTTCATAGTTAGGTTTTACCAGTGTAGGAGCTTGTGCAATGGTCTGTTTGACAACTTCAAAACTGTCTCTGCCTTCCTTTGACCATGTGAAAGCAACATTTTTCTTTAGCATGGAGGCGAGAGGTTTTCTATTGAAGCAAAATTAGGTATGAACCTCCTCACAAAATTGATCTTGCCCAGGAAGCTTTATAGGCCTTTCTTGTGACTGGGAAGGGGAAGGGACAGGATTGCACTTGTTCTTTCTAGATCAATAGCAAGCCCTTCCCTTGAAACTACATGTCCCAACAGTTTGCCTTCTGGACAATGAATACACACTTCTTTGGATTCAATGATATGCCATATTCTCTACATCTTTCAAAGAATTTTCTCAATGACCTAAATGGTCAGAAGCATGCTTAGAGTACACAATCAAATCATCGAGATATACTAAGATAATATCATTGATTAGGCCTTTAATGGCCAAATTCATTGCTCTTTGGAAGGTTGCCCCAATATTAGTCATCCCAAAGGGCATCTTTTGGTAAGCCAAGGTACACTATTTGGTGGTAAAGGTTGTATTATACTGATTTGATTCTTTTACAAGAATTTGGTTAAACCTTAAATAACCATCTAGGAGTGAAAACCTTTTAGCTCCTACCACCATTTGTAAGATCTGCTCCATTGAAGGGAATGTATAGTGATCTTTAAGGGAGGCCTTGTTTAGGTCTCTAAAGTCCACACATAGTCTAATCTCCCCATTCTTTTTCCTAACTAGAACAAGGTTAGCTACCCAAGAGAAATGATTGATTGGATAAACAATTTTGGCCTCTATGAGTTTGGATATCTCTTTTCTCATTAGTGGCTTTTATTTGGGATTGATTGGCCTTTACTTTTGGTAGACATGTTTTTCATTGGGATCTAAATCAATGGTATGCTGAATTAAACTAGGATCAAAACATTTTAGGTCCCTATAATCCCAAGTAATAAGATCATCCAATTCATTACATAGCTCAACAAAACCTTGTCTTTCAGCTTGATCACATACCTTGCCATGCTTTAGAAATCTTCCTTGTGTAATTTCTACCTCGTCATAGTCCTCTTTTTTTACTGTCATGTTCATTTTCTCTTTTTTGGGTTGATCATCAACACCAAATATGTTTTCTAATGAGATCAATCCCTTGGGTAATTTATTTGTATTTAGCTAGATCACTTGATCACCATACTGCTCTTGCAATTTTAACTGATTATTGGTAGCAAAATCTGCCTCTTATTGCAAGAAATTAACAATTTTCTCATCATTTTCAAATACCTGCCATCTTGTAACATTGTTTGGGATGGTTGGCCTCACAATAACCTTCACATGTTGATCTAAGTTCTATTTGACATTCATAGGAATGTCAAATTGGGCACCAATTGTAGTCATCCTATCAACATCTTTGTTTCTTCCTCTAGGCACTACCTGGATATTGAAGGCATCAAAGTCTTCAATCATATCCCAGACTCTATGTTTATATGACTTCAACAAGTCATTCCTTGAAGCACTTTGTGTCCTGATATGGTAGACGACCAACTCACTGTCACCAAACACTTATGAAAATTTTATTCCCCTCTTGTGTGCCAGTTGCATGCCTTGAATTAAGGCCTCATAATCAACCACATTATTGGTACAATTGAACTATAATTTGAAAGTAGAGAAATAACTTTCCTTTTGGGGGGGAAACTAGCACTACACTAGCACCTGCTCCATTTTTACTTTTGGAGCCATCAAAATACATCTTCCATATCCCACTTGAATCTTCTTTTGACTTCTTAAGACTAGGGATGCAGGCATCTTCATCATGGATACAATATGTACCAAACCCTATGTATTATATATGATTAGGAGTATCAAATTGAAAACAAATTACCCATTCATCAAGTAGTATAACTAGGATTTCTTCCACAGGTGTGGCAGCCTCATGCATGTTACTATCATCCTCTTCTAAATCATCGATTCTGCAGTTCATGTTGGTAGGGTTAGGGGAAAAAGGCTCTATGTGATCATTGGAAATAGACTCAGCTTTAATGGTCACCTTAGTGCCATACCTTGTTCTAAACAACATGCGGGACCAATCAGAGGATATGTATCCACCTATTTTAACAGTGAAATCTCTAGACAAACATATGCCAAAGTATGTGTTGATGGGTGTTTTTAACACTCAACAACGCAGGTATGATTGTTGGGATCAAACCTCTCTTAAAAAGTATCTTTCCCTAGGTAAGAGTACTCCAAGGATAATATAGCTAGGGCTTAGCGTGCTTGGAATTTCTCAGTTGGAATGTATTAGTTGTTCCTACAAGGGGTCTTACATGCAGTTTGATAGATTGGATAGATTAGAACAACAATTCATGCAAACCCTTATAATTTCAGATGATATGACAGTGTGAAATGCTGCTGGAAAACCTAAATCTATCAGTTGATTTAAAAGAAAATGTAAAAGGAAGTAGGGTTTAGAAAGCTCCTAAGTGACATCCGCAATGAAGTGATTGCATCTGGTAGACAAACATTCATAAATTTAACTGATTTCCTACTTTACCAAGCTACAGAGATTGCTACATCATTACAAAAAATAGTGCTATCTTCTATGGATTTCTTATGATTTTTAGATTACATTCATTTATCAAATACCCAACTAATGGCGTGATTTAACTCCTGAGATGTAATTAAACTTTGTTCAAACTGAAGCCCAAGCTAACAATGCACAGATACTTACAATCAACAAGTAACTAATAGTATGGACTAGAATGCTCATCGAATACCTTTAACAAATCAACAGCATTGCAAAAGCACAATCTAACTAATGCAGATCGACATGTGAACCATGAAACTAAATCGATAATACAAGAGACAAATTCCCAGAGAACCCACAGTAACTTAATTTGTATAAATCAGAAAATTTGGTAGAGTGTCAACAATTCACCATCAAGAGTCTTACAAATGAGAGAATGATAGCGCTTTACATAAGAGAGGCACCATACTGAGTTTTTAAATGAACGATGGAGATTATCACAACACCGACGACCCATATTTAACAACAATTAGAGCATTTACAACAACACTCCTCATTCATGGATTACAATTTGTCTTGTGGGAAAAGGATGAAAAATGGCCCCCAAATATATTGAATTTGGACAAGTTGGATACCCATTTGACTATACATAATGAAAAGGCAATTTTCAAGACATAATAAAGATGAAATAGTGTCACATGACCTTCTAAATACAACAATATATGTTTGTGACGGGATTACATTCAAAATATTAAAAAATATTCTATTGTTCCTTATCCAAGTCTATTTCGTCTTCTTTTGCTTTTTTGTTGCTGTAGTTGACCCAAGCTGATAATGCTAGATTAATGTCGGTTGGGTCCAGGTCCTTGACGTGATCCACTCTAAATCTAAGGATCTCTAGCTCTTTGCATTACTGAATATACATTTTCTCCACTGCCTTTTTTCTTTTCTGGAATGTGATGAAAGCAGTCTGAAGATCGCTGACTTTATCTAATCTGCCCACAACATTCAATGTAGTTTGCCCAAAGATTATTTGATGCAGCTTATCCTTACAACCTTGCACATCATATGGAGCCAAATCATCAAAGTTGATCACTAGGCAATCCTTCAGAGAGTCATTTATCTCATAAATTAAATATAATATGTGGCTATCAGCTTCCTTGTAGGCCTCTCTGACATTATCAAAGACTTCTTTTATTAACTTCATTTGTTGGTACCACTCTACTATTTTGTATAATTTATCAGCTGTTAAGATAGTTTCTGACAACAATGTTTGAGTGGGTGCATCCCTTATAGCTTGTACCTGTGGAAACATGTGAGAATATCATTCATCATAAGGGTCGCAATCTTCGTGTAATTCCTCCCATTAGTTCTATAACTTACAAAAGTCTTTGTGAAGCATTGTTGCAAAGGTGATTGCATCACATCCTTCTTGATACACCTTGTCAAGCCAATTCTAAGTTCCAGTAGCCATTGTCTTGATGTCATCGAACTTTGTTAATTCATCCTTTGATAGCAAAGGTAGGACTGATCTTGGCTCACCTCAGAATCTAGAGGCCTCATTAGGAATTGCAGACATGCTCTGAGTTCTTCATTCTGTTGTTTCAATTCCTTCTTAGTAATTTCATCTTTATCCAATTGTTCCAAGATAGAAGAAATCAAGCCTTTGAATTCATCAATATTTTAACCTCTTGTAGCAGGTCCCAAATCAACAGTTGTTATGGTATATTCCTCAGCTCTGACTTGTCTCTTGTCCATGTCAGTTGGTGGAACAACTACTTTAGCTATTCTGGATCCTGTAACATCTTTGTAAATTCTAGATTGAACTTTAGCCTTTTTTGTTTCTTTGGCTTCTTTGTCTTGGCTAAAATGGCATCTAGATCCAACTTCATAACTTCAACCCGAGGCTCTTGATAAACAAGTCTGCTGCGCAGCCAATCAGGTATTGTAGAGGAAGAATCTTTAGGAATATCAGTATTTTCATCATCTATGTTTGATGGTCCCTCGAGCAACTTTAGTTCTTGCTCAAATCCCTTATTTACATCTTCTTCTTCATCTCCGATACTCTTCAAATTTTCTAACATTTCTTCTTGAGCAGCCCCCAAGACTGTTTTTGTTGTATTCCCTTCTATGGGACTGTTAGAGACTTCTATTACTTCAACATTTTCTGCCAGTGGAAGAGGTTCTTCAAATGTATCCTTTTCAATTTCTAATTCCTGAGGACCCAACTCTGCACATACTTTCTCTATTCCTAGCAGTAGTGGCATGGCCAAAGGGGTTGAATTTTGTGTTAGTGTGACTTGGGAACTAGGAACTAAAGATAGTGGGATTATGGCAAATGAGGACAGGTTAACCTGTGCCAAGTTAGCAATTGAAGTGAACCCCAAGGAAGGTGGAATGGGAGAGGTTGGCAGGATAGAGGAAATGACAATAGATGTGGTGATGGAGGAAGAAGGCATGGAGAAGGAGGATGAAAGAATAGAGGAAATAGGTGGCAAGGAAAAGGGGGTAGAGAATGAAGCAAAGGATATGGAGGGCATAGTCATGGTGGAAATGGAAGGAAGTGAAGAAACAATAATGGAAGAAGCGAGGCTACTTGGGGTGCCTGAGTCTATCATCAATGGGCATGAGGTAGTAGAGATAGAAACCACTAGTGAAGGGGAGGCAGAGGTATCTTCTTGGATGCTTGCAGCAGTGGCAGTAGGAGCAGCAGTTGAAGCAGTAGGAGAAAGTGTAGCAGTATTCACAATTGGAGCAGTAGGTTGTGAAGAGGTTACTGGAAAGTTTGTACCATCAGGTGTTGCAACAATAGAGGTTTCTATGGTTATGCCAGTGGTTTTTACTTTGGTCTTCTTTGTTTTAGAACCTTCCCCTGGTCCACTAGGCATGTCTCTCTTCTTGGATGCTCTTGTTCTTGCTACATGAGGCATATCTTTCTTTTGCCTTTGGGGCAGCCTTCTTTACTTTCTTTCCTTTACCTTTCTCTGCCAAAGGGATATGTTCTTCACTATCAGATTTCCCGGTAGGCTCTTGAGCTTGTTCTTCTTTATCTGGTATTTCTATTGGTGCATCTTTCTCATTTCCAGATTCCTTTTCAGAATCAAGTGTTGTGTATGTAAGTTGCACTCCTTGTCTCTCCAATATAGCAACTTGACTTCTAACCCATGACTTGCTCAATCTTATTGGTTCTTTCATTACTTCATCTAAGGAGATTTCCTTTGCGTTGGCCCAATTTGGTAGTGGGACTGGTTGGTGATACTGGGCCTCTCAAGATCCTCTTTGCATTACATTATCATCATCATCAAGTTGATCTGGGACTTCTATCATATGGAATTTTCTTATAAACCCTAAGGACAACCTTGAGTGGGCCCTCTTCAATACCTCATAATCATCTACACAGTTGGCCCAAAAATCTTCTAGGTGCATTTTGTAGAATAGCTTCTTGTTCACATATCTCTCCATTACTCTTTGTGGATCAAAATGGTCTCTCTTTGTGTAAAAATGAAGGTTAAGCAACTAAAGCTCTATATCTGAATGTTCTACTGCCCCTAGGGAGACGCATGCATAGTTACCTCTACCTAACATGATGGGGAACTTAACATTTGTTCTATGAAGGTGTTTCAATTTCACTGCACATTTAATCAAATGCCTTGACAACTCCAAGAGAACTACTTTGTCTGTGGGATAACGAGGCAGTCTATATGGTATTCTAGTGAAGCCTTGAATCCTCAAATAGGTGAATTTTTGGAATTGTATGTACCATATCCCATACTTGATAACCTCATTCATAGCCTCAGTGGATATCCTAAGGGCTATAGTTCCTTGCAGCAATTTGGTGATATACATTGTAAAGGCATCATTCACCCTTTTGTAGTGGATGAGAGATTGGGACAACACCAATTGAGTGTAGCATTCATAAACTTTGATTTGTTGTTGTTCATCATTACCAACTTCTACTACTTTTGACAACCCAACATATTCATTCCTTCTTGCTAATGAGTATACCACATAGGAGGTCCACCTGAATACTTGTTTATCTCTGAAATTGCCAAATGCCTCATGCATGTTGTCACTCAATATTTGAGCCCAGTGGAATTTAGTTCCTTTAGTAATTATTTCTTCAATCATCAGGAACATCCATCCTTCAAAAGTGGATGTAGTAGGTAGCTGATATATCCTACTGAGTAGGGTCACCAAGTCTCCTATTTCATCATGGAAGTCACTTTTGTACAAGGTTTGGGGAAGTTTGATGATAGCAGATCTTTTACTCTTCATCCAATGATCATTTATATACTTTTTGCATGTATCCAAATCCTTTTTGAATGTTGCCTCTACACCTATTTTATCTGGCATGGTCAATACTGGATACCATGGAATACCAAAGGTCTCTACTAATGATGGTGGACTTAAGTCTACTAGTACCTCTCCATTAGGAGTTTGTATGGTCCTAGTCAATGGGTCATATCTCTCAGCATAAGCAACTATCAATTCTGCACATTGAGCTGAAGTAGGGAAGGCATCAGCCTCTGCAATCCCACTGTCCTTTACTTTCTTGGCCCTTGGAGTTGCATTGGATCCAAATATCCGGGTTCTGAAGTCATCTAAGTCAATGTGACCTAGATTAGTATCTCCTATGTTTTTCCATCAAAAAGTGATTCTAGTCTCAGGGGGAATGCCTTTAAATTTGTACTTCATGGTTTGATCCCTTTCAGTCATTTAACCTGCATGACCGGAGCTCATAAACCTTGATAGTTTTAATAGTCTTCCTAATTCCTAAGTTTTAAATGCATGACTATCAAGTTGTCTGTCATGTCACTATGTCATGTTATGCTCTATGAGAGTAAAATTTATCCAACTAAGTCATAAATGCTTATCTATGAAATGCACAAGTCTGATAATTCACTAACTACTACATTTATTACATGATGAAATGGTAAAAGCATAACAATTCATATTAAACCATGCAATAAATGCCTAGATGCTCTAAAATTTGAATCAAAATATGCAAAACATCATTATTCTATCAATGCAACATTCATTTTAGTTAGACAAATCTCCTATCTTGGAAATTTTAACAAAAGAACAATCATTTTCATGTTTTGCGCTGATTTGGGGGTCATCTGACCTGTGAGGAGTAAAGTGCTAAATTTGAGGGTAACTGACTTGCGCTAAATCGGAGGTCATCTGACCTTGCGCAGATTTCAGGTGTGACCGACCCACAAGGATCTCAGAAGTTGGTAGAGAGGCATTTTAGTGTAGGTCAGAGAAAGTGAATTCTAGCATGCAATCGTTCAAAGTGTTTTAGCACAGATTCTAGGGTCCATCAACTTGGCGGGGTTTCAGAGGATGTCTGACTAAAGTTGGTTGGAGCAAGATTTGACGCCAAGTCAGACAGTCATGTTTTTAGTGCTAGGTTTGTTTTGGGCCTTAGCGGAGCTTTTCAAGGTGTTTGACTAACTTTATTCCCCTTTTGAGGTCAGTTAAGGGCATTTCCATCGCTAGGTCTATGAGGCGTAAATTCAACGCAAAGGACCTCAGTTTTCAATTGCGGGAATTGACTCATTCACCGACTGGCTTGAACACTGAGCGTTATTTCATGGGGTCATTCAGGTATATTCCTGGTGCAAATAGACACAAGATCTACAAAAAAAGGGGGTTTTGATGAATTTTGGAATGATCTTGTGATGAAGCAATAAAAATAAAAAACGTTCTTCTAAAAGCCGATTCTACCATCTTTCTATTTTAGCCCTAGGGTTTTAATCGAGGGTTTCTTGTTTTATTCATTGGATCACTAATCATTATGCATAGAGCAAAGAGGCCCTTGAATGTATTTAAACAAAAACACATAAATTTTTTTCACATGAAACCCTAGCTAAAAATAACACTGGAGATCACACGAAGCTTTACCCTTAGCAAATTAAATGGACTAGAAAAAATGGGAACCTACCTGGTTTTAGCGCGACTGTGATAACAAGGCCATTAATCATGCCCTAGACACAAATTTTCCTTAGTTTGAATCCACTCTCTGTCGCCCAAAAGTCTTCAGATATCTCAAGAAATTTGATTGCAAGTTGAATGAGCTCAAAAATCTATCATAAAACATCGTATTTCCCTCAATGAATGAGCCATTAATGCCTATGTACGATCTACAGACTCGACATGCTTTTGCAAGGCTTATATTTTTCATCTTGCACTAATTCAGAACACCTCGGACGTTGCGTGATTTTTGGAGTCAACCGACTTAGTCGGTAGTGAAGATTTTAAGCGTACGATCGCGAGTTCAACATCCTTGGATTTTGCGTGACTTCAAATGTCATACAACCTTGCATGGATTTGATCCTTCACAAGTCGGTAAACAAAGATTCCCACACTAATTTTTTGAGCTCCAATTTTAGTGCTTAGTCAGTTGAATAGGCTTTTAGCGTAGATGTTGGATGAATAAGCTTTTAGCGCAAAAGCCAGTTAAGGGGGAATTCAGGGCAAAGGTCGGTTGGCCATGTTTTTAGCACAAAATGACTCTAGACTTGTTTTTTATGAAGACAAACACTTGGACTTAGTGGGTTTTGGAAGACTTAGTGACATCTAATGCACTTTGACCATCTTTTGACACCTTAGGAATCAAATGAGCTGAACTGATACTCTTAGACCAAAATTTTGGAAGAGGGGGTCCCTGTTTCATGAAATTGGGCGTGTGTGCAAGGCACAAGAAATGGTGACTCTGCTGGAAAATGCTCTAGAGCATTTCAAAGATAATCTTTCAGTCTGAACCCAGAACTTTTGCATTTCCCACATGCTAGACAAGAAACCATGATATCCTATCAAAGAAGCAAAGCTCAATAACTGAGTGCAACCATCCATATCTTGAATACCTGAATGTGTGCAATTGCGTTAATTCCCATCCTTTAGCAACTAAGCTCATCTAAGATCCTTTATATTAAGCTACGTGATTAGTACACACCTCATGAACTAGCTGGACATTGCCTCGCTGCCAGCGAGCATCTATAGCCCCGATAGGTTTGTCTCAGAATTTCACTCAAGCAGAGCCCCACTGCTAGTCAGGCATCCATAGCCCCGGTAGAGTTTACTTGATTGTCCATCTAATTGAGTTATGGTGTGTGTAAGTGTGATTTTCTTGCTATTTCTTTTCTTCCATTTGATTGATATTTCATTAAGCTTAGATTTGGTAAAGTACAATGCAATACCGCTGCCCTTACAACACATGCTTTTGACGACATTAGTTACATTGATAACTCAGCTAGGTGGGTGTGGACTCCCGATGGCGGCAAAGGTGGACCTTTAGATTTTTCACTTAATGTAAGATCACCAAGACTCACTTAGGAACTTCAGAATTATTTAAGAGTGTGAGAGATATATGGCTAGAAAATACTTCAGGTGCACCAACTAATGACTCCTTTCCAATGAACAGACATCATACTCCCTAGTGCAATAGTGGAACCCACAGTAAGACCCAAGCGAAAACTTTGGCTTCTCAGAGAAATATTCCAAATTATTTACCCAACACATAAGCACTCGAAGGACAGCACAACTACCTCCACATTCAAGAAACAAAGATCTCAGCAGAGCAAGCGCATCAAGCAAAAGCAAAGCAAAACAAACAACTAAACTAAGCAGAAGAAAACACCTAACAGCTATGGAAAACAAAGAAAGAAACATAATACTAATCTAACAGCAACCTAACCTAACCAAAGCAGACAAGCAACCTAACTATGTACGCTAACAGAAGGCAAACCTACCTCCTAAGCCTGGAAGTAGTGCTTCAGGAACTATCCATTAATGGGAAATGGAAGCTCCTCACCAGTAAGGCTTTTCAATCAATACGCATTATCACCAAGGATCTCATAGATCTGATATGGACCTAACCAAAGCTTATCGAACTTCCTGTGTTCACCTTTCTTCTCATGGGCTTTATCCCAGTATAAGACTAAATCAGAAATGTGAAAGGCTTTGACTTTGGCCCTCTTGTCAAATCATCCTTTCACTACCCCTTGGTGCTTGGCAAAGTTTTCTATGGCAGCATCACATTTTTCTTCTCGGTGCAGCAATTGGGCTAAGTGAGATGACAATTGGTCATCTGGTTCAAAGCAATCTTGCATGAATTGCAACACAAGGATTCTTAGATGGATGGGGAAGATAGGTTCAGTTTAGTAAACTAGATGATAGGGCGATGTTCCCAATGTAGCCTTGTGTCTGATCCTATCGGCCCATAAAGCAAACCTAAGCTGAGTGTGCCAATCTCTGGGATTCTTGTCTAGCAGTTTCTTGATGACCTCAAGCAAGTTTTTGTTCATTGATTTAGCTACCCCGTTCCCTTGAGGATAGTAATTAGATGAAAATTTTAGAATAATCCCATAATCAAATGCCCAATTAGAAAAATGTAATGAAGAAAAGGCGGGGCCATTATCACATACCAAAGAGAAAGGACATCTAAACCTGGTAATAATATACTTTTCAACAAATTCAATAACTACCTATGTGGTACATTGTTTGCATGCTATAGCTTCAGACCATCAGGTATAGTAATCGGTAGCGGTCATAATATACCTATAGCCCACAGAGGAAGGTGGGTTGATCATACCAATAAAGTCGAGCCCCCACTGTGCGAGCGATCGTACCTCTAGGACTGGCTGTAGGGGCATATCAATGTTGCGTTCTCTTGTGGTAGTTGTCTAACATATATGACAGGTCCTTACATGTGAATGTACATCTTTGAACAAAGTGGGCCAGTAATACCTTGCCCAAAGAATTTGATTGGCAGTCGAATGAGCTGATCCGTGACCCGTCCCAAACTTTTCGTGAAAACTCGTCAGAACTTGCTCTACTTCTATTTTATCCAAGCACCTCAGATAGATCTCCTCATGATTTTTCTTGTACAACACTTATCCCTTTATCATGTAGCTATTACTTTTTAATTTGAGCACTCTCCTCTGAACTGAATTCAACTGAGGTGGGCAGTGCTGATTGAGAAGATAAAACACAATGTCTCCATACCATTCATCCTTAGAGATGTATTCTAACATATACTGCTGGGAGACTAAGCCTAGACCGACTTCTGCCATTATTTTCATCAATACCTGCCCTCGTACCAATTTCATGGGTTGTATCTCTATGTTGAATTCTTGCATAATGGTGACCCATTTTCCTCTTCGTTCACCCATTTCACTTTGCATTAACAATGCTTTGACTACTGCTCTAGCACTATGGCAATCACCTGGCTTCTCAAGATGTAATGATGAAACTTCTTCACTGCCCTAACCAAGGCATATGCTTGCTTCTCCACATTTGGATACCTCAGTTCGCGTCTTTTAATGGAGTGCTCATAAAAGTGATGGGTCTTTCATCATCGACAACTCTTTTCTGTGTCAGCATGGCTGCACAAGTATGCTCCAAGGAAAAAGAGTAGATGCAGAAAGGTAACGTGTAATCGGGACTCACCAATACTAGGGCATTAGCTATTGCTTGTTTGATTTCTACGAACATAGCCTTGGTTTCCAGAGTCCACTCTATCTTAGCATCTTGCTTCAACATTACGTTTAGTGGATGAACAATTTCAACAAACCCAGTAATGAATTTGCAGAAAAAATTAATCTTACCAAAGTATGACTTGAGTTCCTTCTTGCTGGCTGGGGGCAGTATCTTGAGGATTGCTTGGACTTGATTAGGATCAATAGATATTCCTTGCTCAGAGATTACATGCCCTAGCAATTTTCCTTTAGTGACTCGAAAAATGCACTTTTTTGGATTGAGCGAGATCCCATAATCTTTACACTGCTGTAAAACTTTCCTTAGGTCTGTCACATGATCTTCTTGTTTCTTTGAAAACATAGTAAGGTCATCCATATAGATGATAATGCATTTCTTGACCAGGCCTTTCAAGGCTATATCCATTGAACGTTGGAACATGGCACCGACGTTAATCAACCTAAATGGCATCCTATGGTATGTGTAGATTCCCTGTTTGCATGTGAAAGATACCTTTAATCTGTCCTCATAGTCGACCATCACTTAGTTGTAACCTGAATAACCATCTAGGAAAGACATCATTTGAAAACCATTGACAATTTGTAGTACTTTGTCTAATGATGGTAGCAGATAGTTATCCTTCTTGGAAGCTCGGTTCAAATTTTGAAAGTCGACACAAAGTCTAATTTCTCCATTTTTCTTTTGGACTGGTACCAAATTTGCTATCCAGGCTGAATGTCTGACAGGGAATATAATTCTGGCAGACAACAATTTCTGCACTTCTTTGAAAATTAATGGTTCCAGTAAAGCATTCACCGGTCATTGCCTCTGCCTAAACGACTTTACTCCTAGTTTGAGCGGTATCATGTGGGTTATGATAGAGGTATCATACGTCTTGAGGTCTTCATAACTCCATGCTATGACTTCATGATAATCTCTTAACACATGAATTATACCTATCCTTTCTTCCTCTATGCTAGCTTTCCCAATGAACACATTCTTGACTTCTTCGGGTGTTCCCAAGTTGAAAGGATCACATTGTGCACCTGGGGATTCTCCTTCTTTCTTCTAGATTCCAAGCCTGTCTGAATCGAACAATCATTCCAATTCTACCATTCCCCGAGGAATAGTATTTATCTTCAAGTTAAGAACTCCTTCCAAGTCTATTTCAGCAGGTTCCATCTCTTCTTCATCTATTATCTATGTAGCAAAAATGACTGACGATGTGAGAAATTCAATTATGTGCTTGTCATCCTCGAAGAATTGAAAATTCGTGATGTTATCAGGCATTGAGGGAGTGGAAACAAACTCCATAGTGAACTTCTTTAAGCCTGACATAGATGTTGGTTCCAGTGAGCTAGCTGTCTGTGCTAAGGCATCGACAATATGGTTCTGTTTCGTGGGATCAAGTGAATATTAAAGCCATCAAAACACTCGATCAAATCCCATATGCGGTTCCAATATTTGTTTAACCTCTTGTCATTGCAAGAGTATTGCTTTCTTACTTGTTTGACAACCAGTTCTGAGTCACCAAACACTTGAATAACTCTAACCTTCTTCTGGAGGGCCATTAATAATCCTTTCACTAAAGCTTCATATTCTGTCACGTTATTTGTGCAAGGGAATTGCAATCTGTGGGATGCCAAATATGAACTCCCGGTGGGGTTGATCAGTTCAAAGCCTACCTTAGATCCTTGTCTGCACTTAGATCCATCAAATCTCAGAGTCCAGAGGTGGAAGTCCTTATTTCTATTATCCCGTTTTGATCGTCTCTTTTCATTTGATGGAGGTTCGAAACCTACTTTCTTTATAACCGTCGGATCTTTCTTTATAACCGTCGGATCTTCCTTTAGAACTATGGGGATATTTAAATGTTTCTGCACTTGCTCTACTGCCTCTTGGCAAAGCAAGCATGTGAATTCTGAATGAGATACATCATGAATACGGCACCAGTTTGGCAGTATCAATTCATCCATTTGTACGTGCTTCCCAACAGCCACTTGATCACTCATTAATTTAGCTACAAAGTCTCAGAATCCTTCAAATATTACTGGCTCATCATCATTAGAGGAGGACTCTGGGACTGATTGCACACACACTTCAATGGTCTCTTGATATTCTATGCATGATTAATCAGAAAATTTGCTGCAATTTAGCATAAGTATCTCTTCTACTTGATTTACTTGGGGAAGGTAGATCCCTAGGTCTACTGAAAATAAAATCTCATTGGTCTGATTATATTATGTGATCATGTGTTTCATTTTTGGCTCCCTTTCAATATAGATCTGATTTGCCAACCCCTTCCAAGGTAGCCACATGTGAGAAAAGTCCGTCGCCATGTACCGTTCAAAGTCCTGGACCAATCTCTGCTTAGCAGCATGCCATACTGATCCAGGATATCAACTACTTGAATGTCTATGTATTGCTTCACCCTAGGATTAGAAGCTAATTGCATATGTATCCTATTCAACTCACCCATCACATTTACCTCAGTCTTGTCTAGCTGCGTGACTTTCCTAGAGGATTTCACAAGAGTAAGACCCAGTGCTTTACATACTAATAAAGGCATCATGTTAGTAGAAGCTCCTGAGTCTACTAAACAGTTGTGAAGGTTCTTCCCAAATATTCTGAGTGTTAAGAGGAAAGGAGGGCTTTCACTTTTAACCTTGTACAATGTAACCTTTTGTTCAGCATCTATCACATGAACTCTCCCTTTTCCTTTATTTGCATTATCCTTTGGTGGGATTTTCTTTTGGGAAGAGTCTATCTTAACACTTGCTCCCATATCTTGAAAGAAAGCTATCCTAATTTTTGGTACCTTTAATAACTCAAAGATAGACAAACTGACTTTCATTTTCTTAAGCTCATCTGCAACATATTGTCCCATTTTCACTATTTCAGACCTTTGGGAACTTTCAACAGTAGCTCCCTGATGCATCAATTGAGGTGTGGCCTTTGGAGGTTTAGGATTGTTGGGAGCCTTTGGGTCAGGAAGGATTTGATAGTTATTCGGAGGGATTGAGGTGGTGAAAGGGCCTTTGGGCTTGCTACTTCTCAAATTGTATGGGGTTTTGTTATATTGCTAATAAGCGTGTACCTCTTCGCACTCCTCTTTCTTGGGTTGATTATCATCTTGAAAAGGAAATGTATAACTATCAAGTATGAGGGTAGTGTCATACCTCTGAGATGGAACTAGTTCATACCCTGTCAGAGGATTTTCGTGTGCTTCTGCATTCTGGATTTCCATCTAAAAGATGTTGGATGCTATCTGGAACTCAGGACAATCCAACTTGGAATGAGCATTTGTATTGTGCAGTCTACACCATGAAGATAGTGTCACTTTAGCCAACATCACTTGACTAGGGTGGCGGTTATCAACATTCTGATTCTCTAGTGGCAATGGTACTCCTCTGTTGTTGGGCCTAGTGTTCTAGGTTCAGTTAGATCGCTGAAAATTTTGATTCTGATACTGATTTTGGCTCTGGTACTGGTTCTGATTATGACTCCTCTATTGCAGATATGCATTTTGATTTCTCAGATGAGTAACTTCTGTAGTGAGCTTTTTCATTTGCTCAGCCAACTCCCTGATGTCATCTTTGTCATCTCTCGTCTTAGCTATTTCAGTGGACTGGAGAAAGGACATTTGAATTGGAGGTAATTTGGCTATAGGATTTCCTGGGTGAGCCACTAAGGCCTATGTTGCAGTAGGAGTTGGAATTGGGTTCATTATAGGGTATGATTAGTTAGAGCTTGGTTGATCATGGGTATTTGATTTGGCATTGCTATGGGACCCATGTGGTTCAGTGGCCTTGTTGCTATTTATCTCACCTGGGTGTTCACTATGACAACCTTTGTGTA
This sequence comes from Cunninghamia lanceolata, assembly GCA_027924645.1. Classification (NCBI taxonomy): domain Eukaryota; kingdom Viridiplantae; phylum Streptophyta; class Pinopsida; order Cupressales; family Cupressaceae; genus Cunninghamia; species Cunninghamia lanceolata. The sequence continues at coordinate 3,219,700 of BSBN01000931.1, forward strand.
TGCCTGGGCTAGGTTGTTAGGAGATGGATGCTCTTCTTACAAACATAGATATAAGTCTATCCAGGGCTACGTAATAGATTGGTAGGGCTGCAACCTGACCTATGGCATAAGGGGCTTGCAAACGACTAAAAGATTTTTGGAACCGATTATTAAAGGAACTTATCAACTCACCTTCACCTCGACAAATTTCTATAAAAGATTTGTAAAGGTCTGTTGGAGTAGTAGGCATCCTGAAATGATCCAAAAACACATTTTTTAATCTTAACCATGAATGTCTAGAGGCTGAGGGGAGATTGGAAAACCAGTAGTAGACCTCATCCTGCAAGGAGTAGGGAAACAATCGACAAACCACATCTTCATGTTGTACTTGAAGCATGAACATGTTACTTTCAAAAATTTTGATATGTTCATCTGCAGTCCTATCTGGATCAGTCACACAAAACTTGGAGCAGAACTTGTCAGGGTTCTTGGGCATGTCATGATAATCGTTGAACTAGAATGGGGACTAGTTATTTCTAGTGAAGAAAGCCATGCCTGGGGAATTGATTGGGGCTGCAGCTGGGTTTCTTGGAGCTGATTGAGCCCTTGGTGCTCTAGGTATTGCCTGATCCCTTCTAGTTCTTCTAAACTCTGTCAAAGACAAAATCTCTTCCCCAGCTGCATTGGACCTGGTATGTCTCTATCTAGTCCCCAGACTTGCTGATTTTATGGAGGGAGTTTTAACTTTGTGGCCCTCTTTCTAGCACCAATTTTATTGATGGGTGTTTTTAACACTCAACAACACAGGTATGATTGCTGGGATCACACCTCTCTTAAAAAGTATCTTACCCTAGGTAAGACTACTCCAAGGATAATACATCTAGGTCTTAGCGTGCTTGTAATTTCTCAAATTGAATGTATTAGTTGTTCCTACAAGGGGTCTTACATGCAGTTTGACAGATTGGACAGATTAGAACAACAATTTATGCAAACCCTTATAATTTCAGTTGATATGACAGTGTGAAATGTTGCTGGAAAACCGAAATCTATCAGTTGATTTAAAAGAAAATGTAAAAGGAAGTAGGGTTTAGAAAGCTCCTAAGTGACATCCGCAATGAAGTGATTGCATCTGGTACACAAACATTCATAAATTTAACCGATTTCCTGCTTTACCAAGCTACATAGATTGCTACAACATTACAGAAAATAGTGTTATCTTCTATGGATTTCTTATGATTTTTAGATTACATTCATTTATCAAATACCCAATTAATGGCATGATTTAACTCCTAAGATGTAATTGAACTTTGTTCAAACTGAAGCCCAGGCTAACTATGCACAGATACTTACAATCAACAAGTAACTAATAGTATGGACTAGAATGCTCATCGAATACATTTAACAAATCAACAGCATTGCAAAAGCACAATCTAACTAATGCAGATTGAGATGTGAACCATGAAACCAAATCGACAATACAAGAGACAAATTCCCAGAGAACTCGCAGTAACTTGCTTTGCATTAATCAGAAAATTTGGTAGAGTGTCAACAATTCAGCATCAAGAGTCTTACAAATGAGAGAATGATGGCCCTTTATATAGGAGAGGCACCATACTGAGTTTTTGAATGAATGGTGGAGACTATCTCAACATCGACGACCCAAATTTAACAAAAAATTAGAGCATTTACAACAGCACTCCTCATTCCTGGATTACAATTTATCTTATGGGAAAAGGAAAAAAAATGTTCCCCAAATACATTGAATTTAGACAAACTGGATACCCATTTGATTATACATAATAAAAAGGCAATTTTCAAGACATAATAAAGACAAAATAGTGTCACATGACCTTCTAAATACAACAATATATATTTGTAATGAGATTCAAAATATTAAAAAATATTCTATTGTTCCTTATCCAAGTCTATTTCGTCTTCTTGTGCTTTTTTGTTGCTGTAGTTGACCCAAGCTGATAATGCTAGATTAATGTTAGAGAGGTCTGGGTCCTTGATGTGATCCACTTTGAATATGAGGATCTAGCTCTTTGCAGTACTGGATATACATTTTCTCCACTGCCTTTTTGCTTTTCTGGAATGTGATGAAAGTAGTTTGAAGATCGCTGACTTTATCTAATTTGCTCACAACATTCAATGTAGTTTGCCCAAAGATTATTTGATGCAGCTTATCCTTACAACCTTACACATCATATGGAGCCATATCATCAAAGTTGATCACTAGGCAATCCTTCAGAGAGTCATTTATCTCATAAATTAAAGATAATATGTGGCTATCAACTTCCTTGTAGGCCTCTCTGACATTATCAAAGACTTCTTTTCTTAACTTCATCTACTGGTACCACTCCACTGTTTTGTATAATTTATCAGCTGTTAGGATATTTTCTGACAACAATGTTTGAGTGGGAAGATCCCTTATAGCTTGTACCCGTGGAAACATGTGAGAATAGTATTCATCATAAGGGTCACATTCTTCATGTAATTCCTCCCATTGGTTCCATGACTTACGAAAGTCTTTGTGAAGCATTTCTGCAAAGGTGATTGCATCACATCCTTCTTGATACACCTTGTCAAACCATTTCTGAGTTCCAGTAGCCATTGTCTTGATGTCATCAAACGTTGTTAATTCATCCTTTGATAGCAAAGTTGGGACTGATCTTGGCTCACCCTAGGAATCTAGAGGCCTCATTAGGAACTGTAGACATGCTCTGAGTTCTTCATTCTGTTGTTTCAATTCCTTCTTAGTAAGTTCATCTTTATCCAATTGTTCCAAGATAGAAGAAACTAAGCCTTTGAATTCATCAATCTTGTGACCTCTTGTAGCAGGTCCCAAATCAAAAGTTGTTATGGTATAGTCCTTGGATCTTTGACTTGTCTCTTGTCCATGTCAACTGGTGGAACAACTACTTCAGCTATTCTGGATCCTGTAACATCTTTGTAAATTCTAGATTGAACTTTAGCATTTTTCTATTTCTTTGGCTTCTCTATCTTGGCTAAAATGGCATCTAGATCCAACTTCATAACTTCAACATGAGGCTCTTGATGAGCAAGTCTGCTACACAACCAATCAGTGTTGTAGAGGAAGAATCTTTAGGAATATCAGTATTTTCATCATTTGCGTGTGATGGTCCCTTGAGCAACTTCAGTTCTTTCTTAGATCCCTTATTTATATCTTCTTCTTCATCTTCGATACTCTTCAAATTTTCTAACATTTCTTCTTGAGCAGTCCCCAAGAATGTTTTTGTTGTATTCCCTTCTATGGGACTGTTAGAGACTTCTATTACTTCAACATTTTCTACCTGTGGAAGAGGTTCTTCAAATATATCCTTTTCAATTTCTGATTCCTGAAGACCCAACTCTGCACATACTTTATCTATTCCTAGCAGCAGTGGTACGACCAAAGGGGTTGAATCCTGTGTTGGTGTGACTTGGGAACTAGGACATGCTAACCTGTGCCAAGTTAGCAAATGAAGTGAACCCCAAGGAAGGTGGAATGGGAGAGGTTGGAAGGATAGAGGAAATGACAATAGGTGTGGTGATGGAAGAAGGCATGGAGAAGGAGGATGAAAGAATAGAGGAAATAGGTGGCAAGGAAAATGAGGTAAAGAATGAAGCAGAGGATATGGAGGGCATAGTCATGGTGGAAATGGAAGGAAGTGAAGAAACAATAATGGAAGAAGTGGGGCTACTTGGGGTGCCTAAGTCTATCATCAATGGGCATGAGGTAGTAGAGATAGAAACCATCGGTGAAGGGGAGGCAGAGGTATCTTCTTGGATGCTTGCAGTAGTGGTAGTAGGAGCAACAGTTGTAGTAGCAAGAGAAAGTGTAGAGGCTTCTATGGTTATGCCAGTGGTTTTTACTTTGGTCTTCTTTGTTTTACAACCTTCCCCTAGTGCACTAGGCATGTCCCTCTTCTAGGATGCTCTTGTTCTTGTTGCAGGAGGCATATCTTTCTTTGGTGCCTTTGGGGTAGCCTTCTTTACTTTCTTTCCTTTACCTTTCTCTGCCAAAGGGATATGTTCTTCACTGTCAGATTTCCTGGCAGGCTCTTGAGCTTGTTCTGCTTCATCTGGTATTTCTATTGGTGCATCTTCCTCATCTCCAGATTCCTTTTCAGATTCAAGTGTTATGTATGTAAGTTGCACTCCTTATCTCTCCAATATAGCAACTTGACTTCTAACCCATGACTTGCTCAATCTTATTGGTTCTTTCATTACTTCATCTAAGGAGCTTTCCTCTGCATTGGCCCAATTTGGCAGTGGGACTGGTTGGTGATACTAGGCCTCCCAAGATCCTCTTTGCATTACATTATCATCATCATCAAGTTGATCCAGGACTTCTATGATATGGAATTTTCTTATAAACCTTAAGGACAACCTTGAGTGGGCCCTCTTCAATACCTCATAATCATCTACACAGTTGGCCCAAAAATCTTCTAGGTGCATTTTGTGGAATAACTTCTTGCTCACATATCTCTCCATTACTCTTTGTGGATCAAAATGGTCTCTCTTTATGTAAAAATGAAGGTTAAGCAACTAAAGCCCTGTATTTGAATGTTCTACTGCCCCTAGGGAAACGCATGCATAGTTACCTCTACCTAACATGATGGGGAACTTGACATTTTTTCTATGAAGGTGTTTCAATTTCTCTGCACAAGTAATCAAATGCCTTGACAGCTCCAAGAGAACTACTTTGTCTGTGGGATAACGAGGCAGTCTTTATGGCATTCCAGTGAAGCCTTGAATCCTCAAATAGGTGAATTTTTGGAACTGTATGTACCATCTCCCATACTTCATAACCTTATTCATAGCCTCAGTGGATATCCTAAGGGCTATAGTTCCTTGCAACAATCTGGTGATATACATTGTAAAGGCATCATTCACCCTTTTGTAGTGGATGAGAGATTGGGACAACACCAATTGAGTGTAGCATTCATAAACTTTGATTTGATTTTGTTCATCATTACCAACTTCTCCTACTTTTGACAACCCAGCATATTCATTCCTTCTTACCAATGAGTATACCACATAGGAGGTCCACCTGAACACTTGTTTATCTCTGAAATTGCCAAATGCCTCATGCATGTTGTCACTCAATATTTGAGCCCAGTGGAATTTAGTTCCTTTAGTAATTATTTCTTCAATCCTCAGGAACACCCATCCTTCAAAAGTGGATGCAATAGGTAGTCCATATATCCTACTGAGTAGGGTCACCAAGTCTCCTATTTCATCATGGAAGTCACTTTTGTACAAGGTTTGGGGAAGTTTGATGATAGCATATCTTTTGCTCTTCATCCAATGATCATTTATATGCTTTTTGCATGTATCCAAATCCTTTTTGAATGTTGCCTCTACATCTGTTTTATCTGGCATGGTCAATACTAGATACCATGGAATACCAAAGGTCTCTACTAATGATGGTGGACTTAAGTCTACTAGTACCTCTCCATTGAGAGTTTGTATGGTCCTAGTCAATCAGTCATATCTCCCAGCACAAGCAACTATCAATTCTGCACACTGAGCTAAAGTAGGGAAGGCAGCAACCTCTACAATCCCACTGTCCTTTACTTTCTTGGCCCTTGGAGTTGCATTGGATCCAAATATCCGAGTTCTGAAGTCATCTAATTCAATGTGACCTAGATCAGTATCTCCTATGTTTTTCCATCCAGAGGTGATTGTAGTCTCGAGGGAATGCCTTTAAATTCATACTGCATGGTTTGAGCCCTTGCAATCATTTAACCTACATGATCGGACCTCATAAGTCTTGATAGTTTTAATAGTCTTCCTAATTCCTAAGTTTTGAATGCATTAGAATCAAGTTGTCTATCATGTCACTATGTCATGTTATGCTCTATGAGATTAAAATTTATCCAACTAAGTCATAAATGCTTATCTATGAAATGCACAAGTCTGATAATTCACTAACTACTGCATTTATTACATGATGAAATGATAAAAGCATAACAATTCATATTAAACCATGCAATAAATGCCTAGATGCTCTAAAATTTGAATCAAAATATGCAAAACATCATTATTCTATCAATGTAGCATTCATTTCAGTTAGACAGATCTCCTATCTTGGAAATTTTCACAAAAGAACAGTCATTTTCATGTTTTGCATTGATTTGGGGATCATCTGACCTGTGAGGAGCAAAGCACTAAATTTGAGGTAACTGACCTGTGCTAAATCAAAGGTCATCTAACCTTGGAGGAAAGACACTTTGTTATTTGGTCATTTATAACATTTGGCGCTAGTTTTGGATGTGTCCAACCTTGCGCGGATTTCAGGTGTGACCGATCCACAAGGATCTCAGAAGTCGGTAGGGAGGCATTTTGGCACAGGTTAGAGAAAGTGAATTCTAGCGTGCGATCGTTCAAAGTGTTTTAGCGTGGATTCCAGGGTCCATCGACTTGGTGGGGTTTTAGAGGATATCCGACTAAAGTTAGTTGGAGCAATATTCGACACCAAGTTGGTCAGTCATGTTTTTAGTGCTAGGTTTGTTTTGGGCCTTAGTGGAGCTTTTCAAAGTGTTTGACTAACTTTATTCCCCTTTTGAGGTCGGTTAAGGGCATTTTCAGCGCTAGGTCTATGAGGGGTAAATTCAGTGCAAAGGATCTCAATTTTCAACTATAGGAATTGACTCATTCATCGACTGGCTCGAACTTGAGCATTATTTCATGGGGTCATTCAGGTATATTCCCTGTGCAAATAGACACAAGATCTACAAAAAAAGGGGGTTTCAATGAATTTTGGAATGATCTTATGATGAAGCAATAAAAATAAAAACATTCTTCTGAAAGCTAATTCTATCATCTTTCTATTTTAGCCCTAGGGTTTTAATCGAGGGTTTCTTGTTTTATTCATTGGATCACTAATCGTTATGCATAGAGCAAAGAGGCCCTAGAATGTATTTAAAAAAAAATGCATAATTTTTTTTCACATGAAACCCTAGCTAAAAATAAAATTGGAGATCACATGAAGCTTTACCCTTAGCAAATTAAATGGACCAGAAAAAATGGGAACCTACTTGGTTTTGGCACGACTGTGATAACAAGGCAATTAATCGTGCCCTAGACACAAATTTTCCTCAGCTCGAATCCGCTCTCCATCGCCCAAAAGTCTTCAGAGCTCTCAAGAAATTTGTTTGCAAGTTGAATGATCTCAAAAATCCATTATAAAACATCTTATTTCCCTCAATGAATGAGCCATTAATGCCTCCGTACGATCTGCAAACTTGGTGCGCTTTCACAGGGCTTATATTTTTCATCTTGCACTAATTCGGAACGCCTCAGACCTTGCGTGATTTTTGGAGTGAACCGACGGTGAGGATTAGCTCACAATATAAAGTAGTAGCAATACCAAATTACAAAAGGCTCACTTCCCATGGCTCATTGCCAAGGATGAACTTATATAATTACGTCTAACATATGCACGGGTTCAGTTCCAATGAAACTCAATATTCACCACAACACAACCATCATCTTTGCAACAACACTGAAAAATAGTAGACACCTTATGCTCACTGCATCCAGTAGCCTAACAAATGAAATCCCTTACTGCGTTGGTCAAATTCACATCACAGATATCATAACACGCACACGCACACATTCACGAATCCTTGACACTTATTTATACCATCACCAACCTTGAAATCATTCTCCAAGGTCGGCAACACATCTTAACCCATAAAATTCAAACTAGGTATGGATTAAAACATTCCTATAGAGGAAAGGAATGAATGCAGACCTCACACACCTTAGCACGGACCTAAATTCATACATACATGCTTCATCATGCTTTCACAATCAACAAAGCACAAACACAATTAGTGTAAACAACCAAGTCAGCCAAACTTGTGTAAACACTGTGAACTTTTAAGTGCACACTTCCTCAACACAAAACAATGACATGTGGACCATACACCAAGCTTGAACATGATCTAGAAACATCCACAAGAACCTAAGAACCAACAAATTCCTTTGCAACATCTTTCACCTAAAGAAAGTTCACACCAGAGTACTTAACCAGCTCTATCATACTCCGTCATCAACTACAAATCAATAAATGAACTTGTGGAGAACCAAACCATGAACCACTTGAACTGAAGAAAGATATAGACCTTATAAGCATAAATCCAAAACCGCAAAGCTAGAAACAAAATTGCAGAGAAATGCAGAGCAAAATAGTTTCTCCCAGACACTTCTGTACCACTCAGAAACACTGTCCGCACACTGGTGAACATAACTTTCTCTACACAATGAACCAGAGCACAAATTCTAGAATATAACATCTCTAAATAGTTCTGAACAACATATCCAAACCACATAATTAGATATTCAATTAGGAAGAAATGCGGAGCAAATTGCGATCACAACTCTGTAAGCTAGAACACATCTTCAATCACATTGTTTCCATTATTAATCAACTTTTCTCAAAAGCACTTGGAAACCAACCATCTGAAACATATTCCTAACATCTTCAGCACCTCTACCAAGTAATCAAATCACCTTTAGCAAGGCAAGCTTAAACAAATAACAATAACCTTATCAGAAGACACAATTGACACCAATGACAACACAAGCTTGTTAACATCAATGACAACACTGATTAGCACATACTTGCAACAGTAGTAGCTTCCTTGGGTTGTAGCCCTAAAACAAAGTTCGTAGGGAGTAGTAACTTTCTTGGGTTGTATCCCTAAAACAAAGTTGTAATTTCAGGCTTCATATAATGTGAGTTAATCCTCACCATGGTTTTTCCCTTCTTGGGTTTTCCACGTATATCTGGTGTTATGTGTCGATGTGCATTGTGTTGATCTTTCATGTTTATGTTAATGTTGTAATGCTTAAGTGTTAATCTGCTTCAGAGGATTTGAAGTTTGTTTAGATACTGATTCACCCCCTCTCTCAATATCCTAGTGTGTTCAACAATTGGTATCAAAGCCAAGTTACTCAAAAGAAGCTTAACTGCTTGAGGAAGGTCCGAGATGACTAATAATGGATCTCTTAAGGTACCTATGTTTGATGGAACAAATGATTCCTTTTGGAAGCTAAGGATAGAAAACTATCTATCTTCTCTAGGGTATGGCATTTGGCAATTAGTCAAGAAGGGCTACACTATTCCTACTAATGATCCTATAGATGCAGATGAGATTAAGTTAAAGATAACAATGCCAAGGCAAAGAATGTTATCATGACTGGTCTAGATAATTCAAAACTTGTGAAGGTAATGGGTTGTACATCTTCTCAGGATGTCTGGAATAAACTTGAAAGCATTTATGAAGGAGATAGTAAAGTGAAGCAAACTAAGATACAAATTTTCAAGAGCAAATTTGAAACCCTAAGGATGACAAAAGATGAAGACATTGTTGGTTACATACTCCAGGTGGATGAAATATTCAATGACATTAGAGGTCTTGGTGGGGAAGTGAAAGAAGATGAAATTGTGAAGAAGGTTTTGAGACCTCTTCCTAAATCTTAGTCATAAGGTGTCTGCCATTGAGGAATCTCAGGACTTGAATAAATACACAATAGATCAATTGTTTGGCTCTCTCATAGCCTTTGAAATGAGAGAATTTGACAAAGGTGCTCCAAAGAAGGAAGCAACATTCAAATCAAGTAAGAAAACAAAAGATGAAGCAACTGATCAAGATGATGACCTGGATGAGGTAGAAGCAAACTTTGTAAGGACATTGAAGAAAGGCATAGGCAAATATAGAGGTAAGTTACCTTTAAAATGTTTCAATTGTGTAAAGATTGGTCATTTTGCTTCTAAATATCCTTTTAAAGAATAAAGGGGTAGTAATAAGAGAGACAAGTTCAAAAGGATCCTGTATTCCATAGAGAGCAATTGTTCTTCAAAAGATGAGGATCATGATGATTCAAATGATGAAACACTTTTCATGGCCTTGAATGTTAGTGACAAAAAGGATGATAATGGAAAATGTGAAAAGACTGATACCTTGCAAGCTGACCAAAATAATGATAGATCAATGGTTTTATGGATTGCCTTTCATGCAAAAGAAGAAGCCAAGGCTTGGGTAATTGACAATGGTTGCTGCAATCACATGACTGATGACAAGGAGAAGTTTATCAGTCTTGAGAAGTGGAATGGTGGAGCTGTGAATTTTGGTGGTGATGAGTCCGCACAAATTTGTGGAAAGGGTGCTATAACTATTGATGGAAAGAATAGGATTGAGGATGTCCTCTATGTCAAAGGGATAAAGCATAATCTTCTTAGTGTTAGTCAGATGTGCAGTAAAGGGTACAATATTACCTTTCGTGCCAAAGGTTGTGAAATCAGGAAGGCAAGGTTCGAAAAACTAGTTGCTGAAGGCATCAAGTCATATTGTGACATCTATCATCTAGAGGAGGTAAATGGAAGAACATGCTTATTGGCTCAATCTAGTGAGTGTTGGTTGTGGCACAAGAGAATGAGACACATCAACTTTGATAATATGGTAAAGATCAACTCTATTCATGTGGTGAGAGATATGCCCAAGATAACTAAGCCTGCAAACACATTGTGCAAGGAATGTCAAATGGGAAAGCAGGCAAATACAAGTTTTGAGAGCAAGGAGTACTCTTATTCAATGCCATTGGAGCTGGTTCACACTGAACTATGTGTCCCTACAAGAGTAAAGAGTCAACAAGGTGAAAGGTATTTTATTTTGCTCATTGATGATTATTCTAGAATGACTTGGGTTACTTTGTTAAGAGAAAAATCAGATGCCCTTGATAAGTTTAAGGTTTTCAAAGCTATGGTTGAGAATGAAATGGATACTAAGATCAAATGCTTAAGGTCTGATAGAGGAGGTGAGTTTACATCAAATGAATTTGATAAGTTTTGTGAAGATCATGGTATTAGGAGACATCTATCAGCTCCTAGGACCCCTTAGCAAAATGAGCTAGTGGAAAGGAAGAATAGGATTGCGTAAGAGATGGTTAGAGCAATTTTGAAATATGCAAACTTGCCTGACATGTACTGGAAGGAAGCAATTCACACTATTGTCTATCTAATTAACAGAGTGCAACTGAGGGTCAACAACACTAAGACCCCTTATGAGCTATGGTATGGAAGACCTCCTACTGTTAGATACTTCAGGATCTTTGGAAGTAAATGTTATATCAGAAGAGATGAAGAAGACCTAGGAAAGTTTGATTCAAGAAGTGATGAAGGGATCTTTCTTGGTTACTCAACCAGAAGCAAGGCTTATAAATGCTACAACAAAAGATTGGGAAAGATGATTGAAAGAACAAATGTCAAAGTAGATGAAGACTTATATCAGATCTCACAAGAATAAGAGGACTTCGGATCTGATATCTTTCCATGAATTGAAGATGAAGAAGAAGCAGAGAAAAAGGAAAAGGAATAAGAACCAGAACAGATACCTAAGACTCCAGCAAATTATGTTCAAAAGAACCATCCAGCAGATTAGATCATTAGAGATAAGAATGAAGGTGTGCAGACCAAGAGAAGATTTTTTAAGGCACACGAGCAAGTAAATTTATGCTTATTATCAAAAGTAGAGCCCAAAACCTTTGCTGATGTTAGCAAAGATGATGGATGGATAGAAATAATGAAAGAAGAATTGGATCAGATAGAGAAGAATAAGACATGGGAATTGGTTCTTAGACCAGCCAACAAGAATGGCATAAGAACAAAGTGGGTGTTCCAGAACAAGTTGAATGAAGAAGGTGAAGTTGTGAGGAACAAAGCAAGATTGGTGTGTAAGGGTTATTCTCAAGTTAAAGGCATTGATTTTGAGGAGACTTTTTCTCTGGTAGCCAAGATTGAGGAAATCATAATATTTCTTGCCCTTGCTTCTCACAAGAACTTCAAGGTTTATCAGATGGATGTCAAGTCAACATTTTTGAATGGTGATCTAGAGGAAGAAGTCTACATTGAGCAACCAGATGGTTTTCAATTATCAGAAGATCCAGACATGGTGTGCAGACTCAAAAAGGCTTTGTATGGTCTCAAGCAAGCACCTAGAGATTGGTATGCTAGGTTGGATAAGTACTTACTTCAGCAAGGCTTCAAGAAAGGTACTACATATAGAATACTTTACATCAAAGAAGAAGGAGATATGATATTGATAGTTGCAGTATATGTTGATGATATCATCTTTGGTGGAAATGATGATGTGTAAAAGGTTTGTAGGGGAGATGCAAAAAGAGTTTGAGATGTCTATGATTGGTGAGATGTCTTTCTTTCTTTGACTTCAAATTGCTCAGTTAGATGATGGTATCTTTATTGATCAGGCTAAGTATGTTAGAGAGATGTTGAAGAAGTTTGGAATGGAGGATTCAAAACTAGTGAGTACTCCCATGGTCACTGGATGTCATTTGAGTAAGGATGATGAGTCTTTGGAGGTTGATTAGACTTTCTATAGATCTATGATTGGAGGATTGTTTACTTGACTGCTTCTAGACCTAATATTATGCATGCAGTATGTGTGGTTTCTAGATATCAAGCCAATCCCAAGAAAACACATGAGAAGGTAGTGAAAAGGATATTCATATATTTGAAGGAAACTTTTGATTAGGGCATATGGTATCCAAGAGGTAATGACTTTGATCTGAATGCCTACATTGATGTTGATTGGGCTAGTTGTGTTGATGATAGAAGTACAAGTGGTGGTGCTTTCTTTTTAGGAAGCAGACTCATTTCATGGCAGATCAAGAAGCAAGATTCAATGTCCTTATCAACTACAAAAGCATAGTATATTGTAGCAGCATCCTGCTGTACACAAGTATTGTGGATGAAGTGAACCCTGAAGGACATTAAGGTATTGTATGATGAGCCTATTCCTATTTTGTGTGATAATACAAGTGCTATCAATATTTCCAAGAATCTAATGATGCATTCTAGAACCAAGCATATAGCAACCAGGTATCACATTTTGAGATAGAAGGTTGATCATAAGGAAGTAAAGTTGGAATATGTTCCAACAAAGGATCAAATTACAGATATTTTCATAAAGGCTCTTGCAAAATACACTTTTGAGAATCTCTGACAGAGGTTAGGGGTAATTGCCCCTCCTTCTTGCTAGATGCATAGTGGTGCATCTGTCTAGGGGTTATATCTTTTTCCTGGACCGATGGTGGCTACCTCTTAGGGGGAGCAACTAGCAGTTACTAATGATAGGGGGACTATGTTTGTTGTAAGGAGTTATTCCCTAAGGGAGAAGAAGTTGTCCTTTGTCCTTGATGTCAAAGGGGGAGAATGAGTAGGTATATGTACCAGGTGTGTTGCCATTAATGCCAAAGGGGGATATTGTTACACATATGGTTTTTAAGGTTGTCATTGATGTCAACACTGTCACAAGGTTGTCATTTATGTCAACACTATCATGGAGGTGTGATGGTGTTCATGGTTGGGTGTCATGTATTATCCACTAACAATAGAGAAGATATATTAAGATGGGAATTAGAAGTTCATGGTTGGATGTCATGTCTTGTTTGGTGACTATAGAGAAGACATATTAAGATGGAATTAAAAGTTCATGGTTGGATGCCATGTTCTTGAAGTTCTTAGTCAACAGAGACTATATTCATTGAGTATGTTTGTTGATAGCAAAGAAGACATTAATATGGGAATTAGAAGGACCTAGATGATCAAATGTGTTTTTGATGTTGGAGAGATGTTACTAATGGTTTGAAGCATATTGTATGCTCTCTCCTGTTGTTCCTAAGAATGTATGTGTTAATACAAAGAAGTTTTGGCCTCCGGATGTTGATGTAAGTTTTTGCTATAGAAAGACTGTTTTGAAGGCTGTCTAAGAGATTGCTCAACATTTTCATGATTTTGATGTTGTATCTCTATGGAGTGGAAGATAGCCTCATATAGTGTCAAAGCATGTATGTTCCAAGTTTCATATTGTTCAGACTACCAGAAGAGTGTTTTGTAGTTGACAGTTTGTGATGAAGGGAGTAAATCACAAAACACACAACAATATAAATTACACACAGAAAATAGAATATTCTTTTATTGATTTGGACAACTCATTACATTATAGAAGCTCAAATACAATCAGAGGAATCAATCCTCCACAAGTTGCAACACATTACAACTATCTATCACCAGGCTCTGGAATCTTCTGCCTTCCATAACCCCAAATCAACTAGGGTTTCTATTTTCCTACCTTTTATTGACTCTACACATTTCCCCTTATCTCTCTATTGGCAAGGGTTCCCAAAAATGGTCATATATATCCCTTTATGGCGGCCAACAACCAAATTTCAAAATTTGCATCTCCCTCCAAAAATAGGTCAAGTTCCGGGAGCCATAACTTTTGATCCGGGTGTTCGATTGATCAACCATTTGAAGAGCCGAAAAAGTCACAGAGTTCTCTACACGCTAAGAGCTAGCTCTGTCGGTTCCGTCCATTTTTGGGCATGTATGGAGCCATTTAGTGCCTCAAACCTAAATTTGAATAATTTTCAGGCATTTTTTGGGAAACAGAAACTTTAATATCTTTTAGCTCACGAATGATCTTTGCGTGATTCCTTTGCCAAAGGTCTTATTTTTCATTTATGAATCTTCCTGTAAAATTTCACTTCAATCCGTGCCCAAATGCAAACTTTCCAAAAATAGCAGTTTGTTATTTTTAACAGTTTGAAAAAACTGAAAGTTCTACATCATTATTCAAGCAATTATGGAACTAGAAATACTAATTTTGAAAAGAAATGAAAACAACATCAATGATTTTGAATCATCATATTTTTTTTGGGTGATGTAAGATTGTCCTTACACCTCTAGATGCTCCTGCATCAGACACCCAGGGTAATTTTGAGAAGTGACCTTGTCACATCTCAGGTGTTTGAGGAAAACCCCAAATGATCAACTTCTGCCTTAGATAACCAGGAATAATCTTCAACAAGACTTCATTTTCACTTCACTAGATATTCTTCATATTTCCTATTCTAAGTACTTCTTCCCACATGGCTATCCAAGATCTCTTCTATCTCCTCCTTTTCTGAAGTAGGTGCCAGGATATTCCACTGTTCTTCTGTTGGTCCATCCTCTATGCCACCTTCATGATATTTTGTTAAATCAGCAATGTTGAATATAGGGGAAATGTTGATTTCATTTGGCATCTCTACCTATCTGCATTTCTCGAATCATGTTTCTTCAGAATCCTGCATGGTCCAAATTTCTTCATTTTTAACTTATTATATGTTCCAATTGGAAACCTCTCTTTTCTCAAGTGAACCATGACTTCATCTCCTACTTGAAATTCCTTATATCTCCTCTTCTAATCTGCCTTAGCCTTGTACTAAATATTCATCTTATTATTGTGCTTTCTCACCTCTTGATGTAAATTCTTCATGTGTTCTGCAAAGTCTTTTGCTTCGACACTTGTCTTTTCTCCCTTGTCCAGATTCCTTAACTCTGAAGCATTTCTTGGACTACTCCCATTTACAATCTGGAATGGTGATTTACCCGTACTCCTATTGACATAATTGTTGTAAGCAAATTCTGCCAGTGGTAAAATCAAATCCCATCCCTTGGGTTTATCTCCTACTAAGCATCATAGCAGGTTACCCAAACTCCTATTCACCATTTCAGTTTGTCCATCAGTCTGTGGATGGTGTATAGAACTGAACTTTAAATCTATCTTGAACTTCTTCCACAATGTCCTCCAGAAATAACCAACAAACTTGGTATCTCAATATAAAAATATGCTCTTAGGTAGACCATGTAGCCTCACCACCTCCTTGAAAAATAACTTTGCAATATGAACAACATCATTAGTATTCTTACAAGGAATGAAATGTGCCATCTTTGAGAATCTGTTCACCACCACAAAAATGGAGTCATGTCCTCTCTGTGTCCTCGATAAACCAAGAACAAAATCCATACTAATATCATCCCATGGCTTCTCTAGTACAAGTAATGGCTGATATAGCCCTGTATTATGACTTGTTCCTTTTGTCATCATACACACTCTACAACTCTGCATAAATTTCCTCACATCCTACTGCAACTGTGGCCAATAATAATTCTCACCAACAATAGCAATGGTCTTATCTCGACCAAAGTATCTAGCTAATCCCCCACTATGCTTCTCCTTAATCAGGTTCTCTCTCACGGAACTCCTCGGAATGCATAACTGGCTTCCTCTAAACAACATGCCATCTTGGATTATAAAATCCAACCATTTTGTCCTGTCCAAAGTAACAAGTTCCAAACAAGCTTTCCAAGTCTATGCAAAATCTGGATCTTCAGGATACAAACTTTTGAGCTCATCGAACCCAACAACCTCTATCTTCATTTCTGTCAACAAATTTTGCCTTCTACTCAAGGCATCTGCAACTCTATTGGACATCCCACTTCTGTGCTTTAAAACAAAAGTATAACTATGCAAAAACAAAACCCATTTTAAGTGCCTCTGGTTCAACTTTCCTTAACTATTAAGATACTGCAAAGCTTAATGATCAATATATAAAGCAAACTCTTTTGGAAACAAATAATGTCTCCATTTCTTTAAAGCTTGAACTATAACATAAAACTCCTGCTCATAAACAAAATACTTTTTCTTGGCATCATTAAGCTTCTCACTAAAATAGGCAATGGGCTTACCTTCTTGACTCAAAATAGCTCCTATAGCATTGCCACTAGCATCACAATCTACCTGAAATACCTTATTGAAATCTGGAAGTGCCAAAATAGGTTGCTCTATGACTTTCTACTTCAATGTATCAAAACTCTTGGCTGCTCCTATATTCCATCTAAACTCTTTTCTATCCCCTCTCATTGTCTCAGTTAGGGCTGTACAAATGCTACTAAAATTCCTGATAGAACTTCTGTAAAAACTTGCCAAACCATGAAAAGATCATACCTCTGTAGCACTCCTTGGTGTAGGCCATTCAATGATATAACTTACTTTTTCTAGGTCCATCTTAAGACCTTCCTCCGAGACAACAAATCCCAGGTATACCAACCCCTTCTTTGCAAAACTACATTTCTTCAAATTAATCAGCAACTTCTCCTCCCTCATCTTCTCTAAAACCCTTCTGATATGCATCAGGTGCTCATCCCAAGTCTTACTAAAAATCAAAATGTCATCTAAATAAATAATAACAAAACTTCCCAAAAACTCTTTCAATACCTCGTTCATGAGCCACATGAATGTGTTCGGTGCATTGGTTAGCCAAATGGCATGACTAACCACTCATACAAACCTTCCTTTGTCTTGAAGGCTATCTTCCATTCATCTCCTTTGATTCAGATTTGGTGATACCCACTCTTCAGGTCAATCTTCATGAAGTACTTGGCTCCACTCAAACAATCCATTATGTCATCCATTCTGGGCAATGGAAATATGTACTTGATCATGATCTTATTGATGACTTAGGAATCTATACACATTCTCCACTCTCCATATTTCTTTGGTGCTAGTACTGCAAGTACCACACATGGACTTAGGCTCTCCCTTATCAGTCTCTTAACAACTCATGAACTTATCTGTTCAACTCTTCATTCTCTACTGGAGTCATTCTGTGGGCTGCTTTATTCATCAAACTGGCTCCTGGTATCAAATCCATTTGATGACTTATCTTCCTCACTGGTGGTAAACCCTTTGGTACATTATTGGAGATAATACCCTAAAATTCTTCCAACAGATCTGAGACTTCTTCTGGTACATCTTCACATTTCTCTTGACTAATCTTAGGAATCAATGCAAAGCAATGATGCTCATGCTTCATACCCTCCAAAAATTTCCTACAATCTACCAAGAAAATTATGGTAGTACTACATACCTTTTCTTCCATCTCCTTCAAGGGCTTTAACTTATGATGAACTCCATGCTTTGTTAGGGAATATGTGTTTGCATGGCCATCATGGACAACACACCTATCATACTGCCACAACCTCCCCAATAGAATATGACATGCATCCATTGGTATGATATCACACAACACCTCTTCATGGTAGTCTCCAATCTTGAACTTGACTAAACACTGTTCATTGACCAAAGCTCTATGGTCCTTCTGCAACCATGCAATCCGATATGGACGTGGATGCTTTCTTCTTGTCAACTTCAACTTGTTAACCATCTCCTCTGAAACAAGATTATCAGTACTTCCACTGTCAATAATAATATCACAACACTTACCTTCACACTTACACCTTGTGTGGAATAAACTCTTCCTCTAATCTGGTTCTTTCTCTTCCTTCAACAAGGTTCTTCTGACAACTAGAGTTTCTCCCCTTTCGGCATATTTAGAATGCTCAGACTGTGTATCTTCATCTACATGTGCGACTCGTGCATTACCTTCAAGTCTTCTATTTGTCCTTCCTTGATGTTGTGGAGACTCGTATGCTCGATGTCCTTCTTCTCCACATTGGAAATAGGTTCCTCTGAAGCCTTCTCTTCTAGATCCTTTCCCAGGTTTGCCTCTTCCTCTTCCTCTTCCTCTTTGCTCACCATTATTCTGGTCACGAGGGCGGTAGATATTTTCTCCTCTCTGATTTCAACTGGTTCCAGCTTCTTCACTTTTCTTTGGATCTTCATTTCGGCCTCCATAGGATATTCCACCAGTCTTTCCGTCTTGACCTCTTCCCCTTTGCTTGCTTTGGAATCTTTTATTCATCTTCTCTTCCACCTTTAGGGAAAACTAGTACGCATCTTCTATGGTGGTCATTCTAACCAGGCTCAACTCCTCTTGAATACTTGGCCTCAACCCATTGATGTAACAGGCTACCTTCTCCTTGTTGGCTTATGCATGGCCTATTCTGATAATAATCTTATAATAATCTTTTGTATACTCCTTAACAAACTTGTTACCTTGCTTCAATCCTTGTAGCTTCTTCAACAACTCCATCTCATAGTCCACATGAATGAACTGCTTCTTTAGTTTTTCCACCATCGGATCCCATCTGGTAATCTTTCCTTTTCCTCTTCTATTCCTATCTAACTGGACCTCCTTCCACCAAATACTGGCATGGCCCTTCAACTTTATTTTTGCAATTTTGACTTGATCTGGGTCCTCCACATCTTCATACTTGAAATATTCCTCCATATCATTGATCCAATCAATAAGTTGTTCTAGATTCAAATCTCCAGAATAGGTAGAAACTTCGATCCTGGATCTCTTTCTGATCTTCGAAATGGCCCTCAACAACTAACTTCTGCAGGATCTCCTGCAACCTCTTGTTCTTCCTTAGATAGATCTTCTTCAATTTCATCTTTGCTTTCTTCTCTCGTTCTCGGCACAAACCCTCTTCGCAACTCCTCTTGCAATGCATCGATTTGCCTTTGCAGGGCCCTAAAACTGCCTTCCGTCAAAGCATTTCTCCCAACATGGTTTCTTCGTGGAGGCATTTTTATCTCTACAACAAACCCACAACCTTAGGTCCTAGTGCAAACTGCCTCACATTCAGCGATCTGTCTACACACTTAGGAACCCTTGCTCTGATACCACTTGATGAAGGGGGTAAATCACAAAACACACAACAACAAAAATTGCACATAGAAAATAGAATATTCTTTTATTGATTTGGAAAACTCATTACATTACAGAAGCTCAAATACAACCAGAGGAATCAATCCTCCATAGGCTGCAACACATTACAACTATCTATCACCAGGCTCTGGAATCTTCCGCCTTCTATAACCCTAAATCAGCTAGGGTTTCTATTTTCCCACCTTTTCTTGACTCTACACTTTCCCCCTTATCTCTCTACTACCAAGGGTTCCCAAGAATGGTGTTATATAGCCCTTTATGGTGCCCAACAACCAAATTTCAAAATTTGCATCTCCCTCCAAAAATAGGTCAACTTCCGAGAGCCATAACTTTTGATCTGGGTATTTGATTGACAAACCGTTTGAAGTGCCAAAAATCTTGTAGAGTGATCTATGCGCTAAGAACCTACTTTTCTAGTTCCACCCATTTTTGGGCCTGTACGAGGCTGTTTAGTTCCTCAAACCTAAATTTGAATAATTTTCAAGCATTTTTCATGAAATAGAAACTTTAATATCTTTCAGCTCACGAATGATCTTTTTTCGTGATTCCTTTGCTAAAGGTCTTATTTTTAATTTATGAAGCTTCATGTAAATTTTTTCTTCAATCCGTGTCCAAATGCAAACTTTCCAAAAATAGCAGTTTGGAAAAACTGAAAGTTCTACATCATTATTCAAGCAATTATGGAACTAGAAATACTAATTTTAAAAATAAATGAAAACAACATCAACAATTTTGAATCATCATATTTTATTTGGGTGATGCAAGATTTCCCATACACCTTTGGATGCTCCTGCATTAGTTTGAAGACAATGTTGTTCCTAAAGAAGGTATCCACAGTACTACAATATTTGGCTCCACATTTCTTTGTGTTTGAAGATAAGGTCTTGTGATTAAGAAGTTAAGTTAAGTGTCTAATGGAGGTGCTATTTCCAAAGGTTCAGGTCTCTACACCCTCAGTAGTGAAAGTTATAAGTGGTGGAATTCTGGTCTATATTTTGTTTGAGAAAAGTAATGTTGAAGGCTTGTTGAAATGCTCCGCATTCCTCTGATAGAGCAGAATTGCCTATGCAGTTTGGTGGACATGTTCAGGGATGTGTATTACATGCATCCTTGCAGTTTCAGGTGTTTTGGTGCTCCGTAATATCAATTTCTCAATAACAGTGTGTTACGGATGGTTGTTTGATCTCAGTGTGCATGTTTTAAGGTATGCGACACAATGTATTTGTTGTGCAGAGTTAGAGGCATATCTAAAGGTGTTGTATGAGTCATGAGGACTCATTTGGAATAATTTCATGAATATATTTTATGTTTCCAGTACCGTACAAGATTTTCAAGTGGTGGTGACCGTTATACTTCTAATTTCATGTCTTCTTGCTTAAGGCCATCCTATTTCAAATGAGCAATGTGTGCGGAGGTGATTCCTTGAAGAACAATGTTGTGAAGAATTCTTAGGATTGGACTAAGCATGTATTGGGATCCGCAAGGCGTGTGTTTCCTTCTGGAGTAGCAGTTTGTTCATGATAGGGCTTGCCCTATGCATGTTTCATGTTGTAACCTCTGGCTGACTTGTAAAATGCAATATTTTTGTTGTATTGGCTGACTTGTAATGAAAATCAATGTAATTTCATGTATATATTGTAAACCTATTTGGTCTATGTGATGGATGATTGCGAAGATGAAAATATGAATGTGTAGAAAACAAAGTATGAATATTACATGCATTATGAGGTACGACTAAAGGAGAAAGAGTAGAAGAGTTAGAGGCTGTCCTAATTCATCTTGAAGATATTTTTGTGACAAGAGGGAAGTGAAGAGTGTGCCTAATTAATCTAATCATCAGAAGAAGAAGAAGAATTGCAATCATCAAAGGTGTGAGCTTCAATGTCAGTTTTCAGGTAGTAGAAGGACTATCATACTGTAATCATCTCTAAGTTTGTTCTTAGATTAGGGATTAGTTTCTTCCTTGGGTTGTATCCCTAAACCAAAGTCTGCAGGGAGTTGTAGCTTGCTTGGGAGTGACCCTAAAGCAATTTTTTTAGGGAGTAGTAGCTTCCTTGGGTTGTAGCCCTAAAACAAAGTTTGCAAGGAGTAGTAGCTTCCTTAGGCTGTATCCCTAAAACAAAGTCTGTAGGGAGTTGTAGCTTCCTTGGGAGTGATCCTAAAGCAAAGTTTTCAGGGAGTAGTAGCTTCCTTGGGTTGTATCCCTAAAACAAAGTTGTAATTTTGAGCTTCATATATTGTGAGTTAATCATCACCGTGGTTTTTCTCTTCTTGGGTTTTCCATGTATATCTGGTGTTATGTCTCGATGTGCATTATGTTGATCTTTCATGTTTATGTTAATGCTATAATGCTTAAGTTTTTAATATGCTATGGAGGATTTGAAGTTTGTTTAGATACTGACTCACCCCCCTCTCGGTATCTTGGTGTGATCAACAAGAAAGCCATTACAAAAGAAGAAGGATTCATTACATAGAGATTAAACACAAAATGAAAGACTCTCCTTCATTAGTGAGCTAATACAGAGACATGAGAGGCTCAAAAGAGAGCATAGTCCATCAGATCTGCCCAGTTCTAGAGAAAATCACAAGGTTTGTTGCTGTAACAAATCCTCTGCCTGTGTAGCGACTCTAGAAAACAACCAACTAAAAATACATCTCAAACATATGTATATATAGCATTTCTGATCATACTGTAGTAGCCATGGATGTGGGGAAGAGTGGTCAACAAGGAAAACTAGTTTCCCATGTTGCAATCACTTCATTTCTGTTTCCTTGGAATACGCCCACATGGATTTGCCCTGGAAATCCACTGAATAAAAGTATCTTCCCATGCCTTGGGTACAAAACATTCAATGCAAAGGAGCTTCAATGGCATAGGGGGTGAGAAATCCATTTTCCACAAGCAATCGGGCTTTGAAGAAGCATTAATGGCAGCCACAAAGGTCACTGAGCAGTCTTGTCATGTCCTAAATAGTAGAAAGAGCTGGGAAGGTGAAACAGGTTGGGCTTCCTCTGATTGGGCCTTTGAAAGTTGAAGAAGAAAACCCCAATCTCCAAAATCTGGAAGGGGCAATAGGGAAACCATTGGGCTTCAGAGATCGGGCCTTCACCGTGCATCATGCTTTTGAAAAGAAGAACCACTCGATCCCCAACTTTGAAATACTTAGAAGAAATTATTAAGCTTGTCAAGGATTAGGCCTCAGACCTTCAACCTTCTGGATTCCAAAAGAAAAGAGGAAAAAGAGAACTCCCACTTGCCAAAGTCTGAAATACTTAGGCAAATTGAGAAACTTGACGAACTCCGGCGATCGGGCCTTCCACCTTCTGACTTCCAAATGGAAAGAAAAGACCACAACCCTGACCTACGAGCTCCACAACACTTAGAAACTTTTAGAAACCTAGGCATAATTCATCTATTGGGCCTTCCATCTTCTACCTTCGAAAAAGAAGGAAGAAAAGAGAACTCCCGCCTGTTGCCACCTGCAACACTTAGAAACATTGGAACTCATCAGGCTATAGCAATTAGACCTTATGCCCTCCACCTTCAAAAAGAAGGAGGAAAAGGAACCTCCCAAGCTCTAGTGCCTGAAACACTTAGGTGATTTTACAAGTAACCAAGGTAGAGTTTGGAGCTGACAAGAATGGCATAGTGAAGAGGAGAACCCCGAACTCCAAAACTCTAAAAGGCAGAAAAATAGAAGGAAAACACTTAGGATTGGACTTAGCCATTTGGGGGGCTTTTCCTTGCACTTAAAAAGGGAAAACACTTGGAAATTCATGGATCCTTGGGCTATTTGGCTAGAAGGCAAAATAGGACAATAGTTACTTTATTTGCCTCCACTTATATAGCCAATTTTAAATATACTTAGGTTTTATTTTTCTTTTATTTTCTTTTATAGAGAAGATTATGATTTTCTTTATATCATAATTTGAAACTCATCATAAAACCACTTGTAAACAATAAAATGATGATGCAGTCCCCTCTATGGGACCATGTCCTAAAAATGTTATAGTAAGACTAAAGAAGAATTTATTAGGTCCTCTCTAGACTAATGTGATCTAAAGTAAGTTAAAAATAATCATTCTATATAATAAACTTAGCTTATTTTAAATTATAATTCAAAAATGGCACGATACCTCAATAAGTGTTATGTCCTTAAAGGTTTTAATTCTTGAATATCACATTGCAACCATTTTTTAAGGCTTTTGAGAAACATTTTCAATCTTTCATGTATAATTATAGTTTTCAACCATTTATGCATAATTATGGCACACATTTATCTATCCTTGAGGGTGTTATTTTCTTGTAAACAACCTTTCCATAAGCATTTTCATTAGTTGATGTGGCATTCAATATTAAAGGAGATAACAATCATGCTACCCAGAAAGTTTGTAAGTCCATCCTAAAAAAATTTCACAAGGTAATGAGTCTCTTCCTCAAAAAATTCCTTGGTGTTAAATCTTTCAAATGCTTATAATTAGCTTAAGAATTTCACTTTAATTAGATATTTTTTGGTAGAATCTCATCTAAAATTATGGTTAAGAATTGAGTCCAAACAATTTATTGACCACATATAATCAAGTTTGAGACCAGTTATAACATGATTAAGGATTTTATCCATTGTAGACTCTCTATCCCAAAATAGTATGTGGTTAATATCAAACACGAAATGTGGTTTGTTAAGACCTCAATGTTTTTTTCTCCCCACAGATCTAAGATTTTATCATTTCAAATAAGATCAAGCTTAAATTCACTTTTTAGGTTGAATTTCCTAGTTTTCCTATTCTCTTAGGGACCTTCATTGACTTTTTCATCAAACCCTTGGTGCATTTTATTTTCCATGAGAAAAAATTCCAGCAAGTTCAAACTAAGAACATGTTTGTGTTAAAATTGTCTTATCACAATTTTTTAAAAAAAATTCACATTTATATTAGGTACAAATTTCATACCTAAAAGGTTTCCCACATCATTTTTCTTGATAATTTTTTAATTGTTAATATTTTGATAATAATATACAATATTTCTTATTAATGGATAATAATAGTGCAACCATTGATGCAAAATCCACAACTAAATTTTGTAAGGTGATGCAAAATCCATAACCAAATTTAATAAGGTGATGAGGATTCTCAAGATGGTAAAGTGTTGGTGATAAAAAAGGCAAACTATAAACCTTATTATAACTAGGATTCATGGTCAAACCCTTGACCTTAGGCTATGGTTGTAGCCTCTACTCCACCTTCCATCCTTGAATTGTGTTACATGTTACCACTAATTACATCTGACATTCCTCAAGATGCTTATGCTAATTTTTTCTATGAGGAGACTTCCAATTCATAATCTCCTTTTTTAATGTGAACACTTCTACTTTACTAATCACCACATGCAATGCCACTCAATTATATTATTTTATTCTTATTTCTTTCATAGTCCCTCATTGAGGTGGAAGGAGACTTTGCAAGAAAAACAAGAGGTATTCTAGATATACAATTTTCTTAACCATAACCATAAGTAATTTGAGGGAAATAATATGGACATTGATTATAATCCACAAATATTTATTCTTTGAATATTCAAGTACTAATTGAATTGGCCATACATACATGGTCAAGGAAGCTTGTTACATGCTTGTAAATATGGCTGCAAAAAGTTTAAATTATCAATTTTCTTATTCACATATAGTTTAACTAATTGGTTAGATGCCTTGAATGAAAATTTGCACCATGAAGTTGGTCATGGTGTTGTTGTTACTTTGCTTTTGCAGTGGTGTTATTTAATTAGGTTATGGTAAAATGGGGCATTGAACCTACCAACTAGGCTATTTGGACAATGTTTAGTTTTGATAAGAATGAACTTGGCCTTGTGAAAATTTATGCCTCTAATGATAGTGGAATTGACAAATCTTTGGATAAATTTGGGGGAAAAATTATAAGTAGTGGATTTTAATTGATGATTATAAAATTGTTGGAAGATAAAGATGCATCCTCCCTATATTTTGGTACATAAGTGATTGCGAGTTCAATTCTCTATGAGAAATAAATTAGGGACCTTTGACCTAGATCATTGTCGTCACTCATCACCTAGTCCATGGTTCACCTAGGCAAACCTATTATAATAGTTAGAGAGAGTTTTGAACCACCTTGAATGGTAGAACATTTTTTGTTTCATCTAGTGAATTGGTTGATTTTTCAATGTCATTTTTGAAAGGAAATACATATAGTTTATTAGACATAAGTTATTCAAAACTGGTTATAGAATCCAAACTATTGTAATGAAATGGATAAAGTAAAGCATACACATGTAGAAATATTAAATTTACCCTACTTGGAAATCCTTTTAGGAAAAAACCAAAAAACAACACAACACCACTCAACTATATTATCAAAATCACATGATTACAATATGGTAATAATTTCACTTGTGCTAAACTTGTATCTAATTTGATAGAATACACCTCCAAATAAATTATTCTCAATGCAATATATGTTTCTCCCCTTCTTGTGATCAATCCAATAATATGTACTTACTCTATAAACCTATCATAACAACATGCAATCATACATCCATTATCATGTTTTCTCTAGAAACCTACCACAATACCATGCAACATATAACAAACATTCTATCACTGTGCACTCCTAAGAACTTGTATTTATAGGAGAACAAGAATCCATTCAAGTAAGTTAGCTGGACCATGGATCTTTCAACCTTGGTCAAATCTCTCAACCAAATCCATGTGCCCCACCTCATGAATGTATCCATGAAGAATAGTAAATAACTCCTCCACATGAGAAACTTGACTCCTAATAATATGAAGTCAACCTAGTCAAACCAAGATCTCTAGTTGGGACATTCAATTCCTCTTACAAAATGCTCTTACATAAAACTATTTTTAGATGGTCAAATATTCCTTTATTTAATGTCTTGTAACCCTCATCATCAATATTCTTATAATGTAACTCCCATATCATAGATGTTCTAGCATACCTCTTTCACATCATAGACACTCTTACACAATATAACTCTAATGTCATAGAATACATTACAAGTGGTGGGATCAACCTTACAAGGGGAATCTCAAAATTCGTGTCCAATGTGGCACCCAAACCCGTGAGAATCGCATTACACTATGTGTGTATTCTTTGTTTTGTCCATTCTATTGTAATAGTTTGGATTCTATAACCAATTTAGTAAAACTTCTATCTATTAGATTATCTATATTTCTTTTCAATTTTTAGAATTGTTTTATTTGACCATCATTTTATTAAATTTTGATTAGAATGGTTGGCCCTCACATTTGGGTTAAAAAATGAATTCTACCTTAACCTGTACATTTGAACTATGGGAATTTGATATATGAGCTTATGAAGCATGATGAGGGATATTGTGTTCCTCTAGTTTTAATTAGATAATTTATCTTTGTCAAGAATAAGGAACTGTCCAAGGTTGTTTGTAATAGAGGATGGGAAGGCCAAACTAATATCTCTCTTAACCTAAGTTGAAATAGTTGAAACTGAGATTGCACACAGAGAAAATAAATTGCACTAAAACAAATCTATCTACATTGTAATTTAAAAGTAAATCTTATTAATTTTCTAATATTAAAGCAAATTTATTAAATTCACACAAATTAAAATTAAAATCAAATCAAACTTAACATAAATAGAACAAAGAGTCTAACTAAACAAACAATAATGATCATACATGTCACATACTAATCTATTTAATAGAATGATAAATTATTCACACATGATTATGATTATATAAAAAATACAATACTAATATAAGAAACACTAGAAATGTACTTGTCCCTTAGGATGAGTTGGCCTTTACTCTCCCCATAGAATAAGGATGCTGTAATCAACACAAGCCATCTACTACTTAAGCTTGAATTCTCATTGACAATAATGCAAAAATATATAAAACTAACTATACATTGTTATTATGTAGAAATTAACTATGCATGTTCAACTTATAAAAATAATTTTCTAACTAACTACCTTTTGAGATTGGTAGGCTTATTTATTTAAGAAAGCTCTGCTAGTCTCCCAATAAAAAACTTCCTAAATTAACTTGATCGTTCCTATAATTTGGCCATCATGTTCATGCCAATTTATTATAGTCTTTCACTCGAACTAGGACTCTTCAACCAAACCATAATATCCATCTAAAGATGGATTTATTACAAATACAACTCTTATTATGACTTAACTAGTTCTCCTAAGAAATATGGGGGAACTCTACTTACACAGTTACATGACTTCTCCTTCAATATAAATACATGTTTTGCACTTAATCCTCTCCTAAATGTTCTTCCAATGTTTCCTTGTTATTGGTTTGAAGATGGACTCCTACTATGCCTTAAATACTTTGGAAAATTGGCCTATGTAGAAGTCTAGTGCTATATGTATAATGACTGGACACTGCTTGAACTGCTCCGAAGTTAGCCCTATGTGTCCTTGTAGTCAAAATACTTTAGAGCCATAAACTCTAGCATTGAATCATCAGAGCTAGAACTCTCGAGCTACCTCAAGGTTGCAACTCCAGATCTATTTTAAGGGTGTAACTTTGGAGCTAGATCCTTGGGATAGACTTCAACACTTCTTCAAAAAGGTGAAATCGTTGGAGCTAAAACTCATGTCATTGTTCATAGACCCAAAAATGCTCCTATTTTTCATAAATTCATATCTTTTGACTATTAGGATTAAGGTGCCATCAACCTTGTAAATTCTATGTAATTTATTCCTATTATTGTTTGTAAATCACCCATAAGGGATGAAAGGTTTCACTAGTAGTGATCTTGTTTCAGTTGTATGTTTATATTTGGTACCTGATGCTAATTTGTCCGCGACGGGGGGTCGTAGGGGGGTTTCCCCCTTGCAAGAGGTTCGAGAGGATCATCCCCCCAACGGGGGGTCCAGGATCCGCGCACCCCAGTGGGGGTTCGGGGCATCACTCCTAAAACCTCATTTTATTTATATTTTATCATTGTAAATCTAGACCATTCCTCACTAGGTCATAGATTTGATGGTAGATATTTTGTCAGTTTTCTTGCCCTAGAAGGCAACCCCCTTTTATAAGGATATTTGTACTACGTTTTTATTAGAGTTGATAGTAACAGGTGTTGATGTATTGAAGACTGAAGAAGAAGAGGAAGTGCATGTATTGTAATCTCATATTTGAAGATAATACAACTTGGAGCCTCTTTTCTTGGTGGAGTTTTTTTACCTGAAAGGGTTTTCTCCATGTTACATACTATATTATGTGTTCAGTTCTTAATGCATGTTATTTATGTGTAGTGGGTTTTATTTCTATTGCAATCTCCATTGATTCTACATTATTTAGAGGACATTAATAAGGTTTGAATTAGATTTCCATTGTGTGGTTTGCACCTTCATTTCTAACATTGACTAGGAAAAGGTTATATATATCAAGATTTCAATCATCAATTACTTTCAAAATTAAAACCACATATACATATCCTTTATTCTATTTTAAGTAAGCTATGAATCCTAAAACTACTCCTAAATCCACCTTAAAGCTCAGAATAGAGAGAGAAAAGGAGTTACTTTTATATCAAAGATGAGACATTTCATAGTCTCATCACTCCCCCCAGGATCAAGGTTTTGCAAGTCCTCTACATGTTTTTGTCCTCTTTGTTTATTTAATGCTTCTTACTCTTTTTGCTTATTAGTCCCTCCTATAATTGGTTGTAGTCATATTCTCTTAAATAAGTGCCCCAATTGTCACAGTTTGGATCTCCATGTCCCCTATCTTCTTCAAATTAGGCTCTTCATGCCTAAAAATAATGAAATATCTATTCTATAATGTTGTTCAATGGGGATACTAGGATGAGGATAAGGGGATGCCTAAACCTCATCCCCATCCATTCATGTTTGTATTTTTCCATTAGATAGACAACTGCTTTAGCTCTTCTTAGGTACCATATTAAATTGACTAGGGAAATAATCTCCTCTTCCTTAATTAATTAGGGAGATAATCTCCCTCTTCCTTAAGTGCATGGAAATGGGGGACAAAAAGGGGGTCAAAAGTGGCCGCTTTTTTTTGAAATCAACTAAACCTGAACTTAAACAAGTAATTCAAGATGCATACACTCAAAATTTGAAGATATGGTAAGAACAAGAATTAGAGTACTCTGAATCTAGTTTCTAAACTACTAAATATTTTTTAAAATGGTTGAGGTTAAGGGGATTAAATGTTGAGTGCACACAAAAGTGTTCATGCTTTATCACTAAAATATAACATAGTGTCTGGTGTGCTCCCCCTATTTTTTTTCTACATTAGGTATTTTTAAAAACCAATTGGTGGAAATATAGTGAAGAGTGAGTACTACAAGTTGTATATTTGTTTATATTTTTTATTGAATAATTTTTTTTGTGATTTTTTGAAGTGGATACATCCTGAAAATTGCATCACTGAGCATGAGTAGCACATAACTTGCACAAAACTAATTGAAAATGTAATTTTTTTCTTGAATGTGCATAGAATAAAGCATAGAAGAATCCTATATATGTTTTTCAAAATTGGATAAGTGGGTCAAAAGTTATTAAAAAAATCAATACATATGTGTTGATGGAATATCAAGACACTTTTCAAAGAAAATAAAAATAAATACCTTAACTTATTCAAAATATTCAAAAAAATATATGGCTTGAAAGGTAAGAAGTAGCTCTTTATTTTGGTGGTATTTTTATAAAATTTTATTGCAAAATGTGTAAACTTAATGAGGTCAAAGTTTGAATTCGAGTTGTTTTCTATTAAAAACACAAATTTAGGATCCATAAGAGATGTCCAACCCTTAGGCTCGGAAATACAAGCCCTAAATGAGAAGGATAATGCAAATTTTGAATTCAAAGCATTAAAAATGCATACATGTTAAACCATGTATGTGCTATGTTTTCATAACATGAATGTGTTTTTCTGAAAATCTCAAGCCTGGCCACTAATTTGTCCCCCATTTCCACGCACTTACCTACCACATTTATGTGAATTCTAAGTAGGTTGGGCCAAATCAGTTTTGAATTACCTTTTGCAAATCATTATAACATTACCTCAAATTTTCAATAAATTTGTCCTTCCTCATGGGGTTGTGAGCAATATTTTTCAAGGATTTCAAAAAGTCATTGGGTATAGGGTGTTCATGCCTCTTAAGGAGACCTATTGTTTTCTCCTGAGTACTATATTCATGTACCCTGTCCCTCCAAGCTACTTGATTCTGCAACAATGAATTGAAGGCTTGCACCTTAACTTCTCTCACAAAGAGATTGATCATAAAACTTATCCAATGACCTAGCATGAATCTATGGGTGAAGAATTTTCAAAGCAAATCCCTCTATTCTCGTGAACTTCCTTTATAATCTTGGAGAAATTATTTTTCATCCATAAATTCATATGGCAAGACACTATAAATTCTTAATAATTTTTAGCATTAAAAATGTTCCCGTAAAAACTAACTGTACAAATTGGAAGGATTCCTACATGCTAATAGAGCATCCCCTATGTTACAAGATTCTAGAAGGTTGGATTCCAATGTGTAGTTTCTCATCTGTAGAAGTGCTAATTGTGCTTTTAGCTACATATTCTCATCCCTACCTACCTTAGAAAATAACACAATGCAATCGATGCCTATAGGATTGGGAGGATATGAATCTAGAAAAACCAAAAGTAAGAGGGGTTGTTTGAATCATTTTGTCCTTCATCATAGGAGGAACCTTCCATTCCTGTAATTCTTCCTCTAGGTTAGATATTTTGTTCCTTGCTTCAATGAGATGGAACTGCATTTCATTACTCTTCTCATGTAAGGTAGTCAAGGGTCTCATCAATTTTATGTTAGTGATTGAATTTTATCATATCTCATTGTGAGAGCCTCTTGAAGAGATTATATTTTATCATTCATCTATTATTCTATATAATCCTTTGAAATTTTTTTTGATTATTTTTCTTCTAGTTTACTTTGTAAAGAAAGAACGGTAGTATGCATGTCTAATAATGCTTGCCTTAAATTTTCAATTTCCTCTTATTTTCATTTGATCACAAATTTAGCTTTGGATAAGGTTAGTACCTAAAGAGTTTGTTTCTCTTCTAATGATGTGGCTGGCTCCTTAGTTTAATTTGGAGATTGAAGAGGTGCTTTTCCTTTATTAGGGCTCTAGTGTATCAAGGAGGTGACCACTAGAGCTAGTGTGACTTCCTCAAAATTAGGAATTTCTTCAAAAAATTCCTTAGAGTGACATGCTTGGGTCATGCTTTGCATAATCTCTATTTCCACCTACTCATCTCCAGATCTGGTGGGAAGTGGTGGTTCTCCTTTATGCCTTTTGCTCCTCTAGAGTGGAGGAGATTTCTTTTCTACTATTATCCTATCCCTTGTTTCCTCTTCATCAAAATCAGAGATAATGATCTTTACACTTGTTGTTCTTTCTTTGAAGGAGGATTATTTTCTTTTCCTTTCAATTTTTTTAAAATTGGCTTCTTCAAAGTTGACCTCTCTAGGGTAGATTCCTATACTTTTCTTCTAGCTAGTTCCTTTGAATTTGGCTGCTCTAGAGTTGGCTTCTTTGATGTCAGTTTCTCTACAATTGGATCCTCTAGAGTTAATTATTTCCCCTTGCTTGCTATTGGTTCCCTTAAAGCTAGGGTTTCTAGGGTTGGCTCCTCTAAAGGTGCATTGGTGGTGGATGTGGATGACCCAAGGATCTATTTTTTCTTTTGCTCACCTTCAAGAAGCCTCTGTCATTTCTTTCCCCCTACCGACTTTTTGAGGAAATGTTATTTGTAAATTAATTAGATGAGGCCATGTTGCTTCAATGGAATTAATCCTTGTTTATATTTGGATACCATTAATTAGAGAGAGGAAAAGAGGTACCTTACAAATTCACTTTCAACTCTTATTTTTCAGCTTCATACCTCAAATGGTTCATAATTCTCATGTTGGGACCAATTATGGTTCCATATTGTCCATCACATGTAAAGAACTTCATAGCCCACATGACCACCATTTTGTAGGTGTTAGGGAGGTTGTCCCGACCAATGCTCTTACAATCTCCTCCTTTATTCCCATGAGTCAATTGCAACATTGGCTCACCTTCTTTGTGGAAACTTTAAATTAATTCATTATATGTAATAGTCCTAGTATGGAAGAAGCCTTCACCTTCTCCAAGCAACCTAGAAATGAAGGTGAGGGTGGCAAGACTTACCTTTATTTTCTTCCCTTAGACTGTGGAATGTGAGCAATTGAAAATTTGAACAAATTTTATGACCATGTCATTATCATAACCCTTAAACATCTTTTAGGAAAGTAGCCACCTTTCCACTCCAAATTGTTTTGCTATTGCTTCATTCTCTAGTAATGGCTCAATGGAGTCTAGCTTTGCTTTTTTTTTCCCAATTTTGTGACCAACCAGTTGGGGAAAAGTTTGAAAGTAATGGAATAGTGGATAACTACTGAACAATGGTTGAGAGTTGGAGTTTGTACAAGAAAGTCAAAGTAATGGTTTAGTTACAAAGAGAAATTATTGCAAGGTAACTCTAGAGCATAAAAATATAGTGGTGATAACTAATGCATCATTATAGTGCAATGCATTTAGTTCTAAGTGTACCTCTTATATGCATGATAATAAATGCGTTCTAATTGAATTTATTACTTTTGTGTGTAATGATTATACCCTTTCATCTAGCACACAAAGTTAATCATTGGCATAAGTATATCAATTATTACCCTAAATGATTTTATAGACACATTGCTATCAATTATTATCCTAAATGATTTTATAGACACATTGCTAGCTTAGAGGTTGGGATATTAAATTAAATTTATTCATAGTTAAAGGAAATTATAACCATACTTAAAAATAAAATAATAGAATACATACCTAGTCATATTTCTAGTCATCCTTGGCTACTATGTTGATACATTGCATTACAAGAAAAGACACGTGACTTTGAAGTTCATGGATTTTGATACAACTTTAGAGTGCTAGAAATGGATGGAAGTGTTGGAGTACACAACAGAGTGTGATTCTAAAGTTCTAAAGTGTTGCCTTGGCTTCTGTAGCATCCTTACTATGTCTAATAAACTTGGTGACAATCGCACAATTCAGAGGAAAAACCTAACTGAACAATCTGCTTGAACCTTTGGAAAGACCTTCATTGAATTATTGACTAGGGCTAGTAAGCTTGTGATGGTACTAGCACTGCACGTGCTTTCAAAGATTTAAGACTACCTAACTCATCCTAGTATAGTGTTAGACTTGCTAGAAAATCTCAAAACTACATCACAGTAAAGGAAGTAATGCTGGCACTATTGCTACGAGTACATACAATATAAGATTGCAACTAATTACTATCAATAAATGAATGCTAAGGTTTAACTTGATATTGATAATCTAAAACTACACTCTGAAATACAACAAGTTTAAGCAAACTAGAATAATTCAAAGAATCTAATTAATCATGTATTTAAAAAATAATTGTTACAACAAAAGTAATCATATAGGAAATGAAGTGAGGGACAATTACCTTGAGTGGCCCTTGCTCAAGTGACTATCTCCACTGATCTAACTCAAATGTAGCTTCTTAGATTGATACAATCATAATAATTCAAAATCATTCATTGCACAATCTCCACAATATCACATAAGATTTTGCTGAAATATCTTATTCATGAATTCATCAATTGAATAATAAATATTGTCTATGTAAAAACAACTAACTGAAAAAGATTCGATAACTATATTTGCTAATTGAACAACTTACCACTAACTCTACCTCAACCACTGAGCCATACATATAGGCATGGGGGGAAGTTTATTAAAACAAGGTCTCTCAACTAAAATCATAAATCACCACTCCCTATATATCAAAGTGTGATAAATACCAAGCAATCAATAACTAAAAAAGAAAGAAGAGTCCAAGTGAAACTGAGACTCTTGCTGTAACAAAATTGAAATGTGGATTGGTTGAATCAGTCACGTTAGATTCTTGATTGCAACAGAGTTCTTCTCCTTTAATCAACATTATTAATTGTCATCATGATGCACAATCATCTTCATTAAGTACCCCTATGTTGTAGTTTCCGCACTCAGTTTATTCTGGAACCTCCCTTGCTCTGCTATCTGGGAACTCTTTTGGCTATGGGTTGCACCTTGTAATTGCTGCAAGCTACAGTCTATTTCCTCCAACTGCAAAGAGTTAGTTCACAAAACATGCACACAATACTAACAACCATATCTAAGCACATATATCCTTTACAATTCATACATACCCACACATAATCATGCAATATCCATCATATCATAACAATATTTCCATATACTTTAAATCAGGTTCAGGGTTGCATAATGAGCATAAAAGATAGCATAGTGTAGGAATATGTATAAGATAAATGTCTAATAATGTCTATGAACTTCCATAAAAACATAAGAAAACTAGCTAATGATTAGACTCATCATTAACCCCAACTACCCATTTGCTTGCCCTCAAGCAAATTAACTAGGGCTAGAGGTTGTAGTGCAAAGTGATTTCCCTGAAGTCTGTGATAGCATCCACTCCTTCAACCTGTTTCAAATAAAAGCCTCTGTGACATGCCAGTCTGTTCATTCTGGTAATCTCTACCCTCTTACATTCCTCATTCTTATTCCCTGTCCAGTGTGGTACCAGGTACAGGAGCATTGGTGACTGGAATGTAAGTGGCACCCATTCAAGTCCCTGACCTCTAGAAATATCTATATATCTTCGTGCTCTTTCAAACATGGCCATAAAATTATAAATAGAGTGGGGTTCATTTCTATGCAATTCAGGGGTTAAGCTATTCCATCTTTCTTGCACAAACTGGTAGGAATGACGGATGAATCCAATAGTCAAATGCTGTATTCTTTCATAATCCTACAATCTCAAGTTCATGATTTTTTTGCCTACACCTTTATGGTCCAAAAATTGTTTTTATTCTTCAGTGATCAATTCAGGGGTTCTTGATTCCTTCCTTATTGGAAGAGTAATTGATTTCTCTCTCTCCATATATTCTTGCATAATTTCACCACTAAACTTCTCATTCATGAAATAAGATGCTAGTGCCCTTAATTGTAAATCTCCCACAAAAATTAATGAGTTCCATTTTGTGTCTTTAGGCACAACATAATTATGCAAATAGTACTCACATAACTGATCATGTTCCTTTGATGTGGCATCAACAAAAACTTTTAGAAAAGTAATTCTTCCACTCATAGCAACTGAATTATTACTGATCAACTTACTGAATTGATGACTTAAAAACTTTTCTTGTAAAAACAAAGCATAAGTTCTAGCTAGAGGTCTGCATTTAACAATCTGGGTGGCTTTATCTGCTACATCTTCTACCTTGACTGCTAACCTTTTCAATTCAATATCTTTTCTCTCCATTGCCTTAGTATGCTCTGAGAGAATTATTTCTTTTTCTTTCTTCCATTCCTCTTGTTTTTCAGAAAAGTCTTGAGTATCTTTCCACAATTGGTAACCTAGGGACATGGTTGTGTGACAGGTTGGAGTTTTTGTGGCAAGGGGTCTTCTTTCCTCAGTTACTAGTTCCTTGATACCTTCTGTAACTATTGCTAGTTGTGCAAGTAAATCTAATTTTGACCCTTGCCTATAAGTATTTATTTTTTCCTCTAATTCCTAAATCTTTGTTTCCCTTTCTTTGTCCCTTTTCTCATATGTTTTTACCAGTTCTTCCAATTGTTTGATCCTTTCAAAAGATTCTTGCAATTTCTTTCTAACATTTCTCTTTTAACAACAATTCCTCATCTCTCAAAAACTATTCAGCACCATCCTCTGTGGATTCATAACCCTTACTGTCAGGGTTAACTGGGGTTCTCTTCCTGGTTTTCTTGGCAACAAAAATATCCCCTGATTCTGATTTAGAGGTGGTGGATATATACCATTTTTTTTCATGGGAACATGCACATTTTTAGTCACATTGGCCCTTAGTTCTGAGTTAGTATCCACTGTCACAACACCTTTTTCTTTTCCTATTTTCTCAACACTACCCCTCATAGCACCCTTCCTTTTTAGGTGGTGTGAATGCCTTAGTCATGTGGGTTTCTTTTTCTGCACCTTTGAAGGTGTAGAAGAAGAACCACCTCTCTTCTTTTTAGTTTTGGCATTTTACTAGAATATGGGGTTTGAAGTACTTCTCTTACTACAGGTTGATCAAATGTTGCATGTGGTGAGTTTTGCACATTTTTCTCCCCTAATTCTCCCTTGCCACGGGTGGGTGAAGCAGCAAGTGAAACAAGAGGAGTTTTCCTTAAAGATGCAGTAGGTGATTCTATGTTTCCTAGTATTGCTAGTTCCTCAAGAATGTCATTAATGTTTCCACAAATTAAAAATCTCTCCCAAGACACTTGTGGGTGCTGAACCCTAAGGCTCCTTTTTACTAGAAAGGTAATCAAACAATCATGTGAGAGAGTTGAATCATTTAACTTTTGTTGGTATTCAAACCCCATTCTTTTTAACAAATTATAAAGAAAATTGGGTACATTGACTAGTCTATTGTGATGGAGGTGACTCAATAGCTTAAAATGCAGAGTATATAGAAGGGATTGTCTACCATCACAAGTATTATACTTATTAATGTAAGCAACACAAGAAACCCATACCCATGGAAGTGATAATCTCTTGGTACCTTGTGATGATGAGTCAAGGTTCTCTCCTAGCTCGCTGAGCTCATCCCTGGCAGCTATTGCATTTTCTTTGATAGGTAATTCATCTCCATTCCTGGGTAGACCAGACACTTCTGCAATTGCAAGATTTGAAGCGTCCACTCTCAAACCCTTGATAGTGGCTTCATCATGTTGTAATGTTGCTACAAATTGCCTTGTCATGTCTTCATTATACTCTGTGAGCTTCAAGAAGAATCTAGCCATCTTGCTCTTATGAAAATTGGCAAGACTAACCCGTCCTCCAATATTGGCTGATGTACTATTGGTTCCCTTCCGATAACATCACCTCCCATGCTACCAATTCAGCTCAATGTTCATATTTAACAACCCTCTACTCAACCCTCTATATCTGTTATACTTGCATGCAATTTGTTCATTTGTAACTTCCACTACTAAGCTTGAACTAGCTTGAATTGACTCTGAATTTAGGAAGTTGACAATAAAAAGGTTACATATTCATGAAGGTAAAAAAAGGGTTTGTACGGTTTGTCTACATTTTGTATTTGGTGGCGAACAATATTTTTTGAACATATACTATCTCCCCACAACTAAAACTTGGAAGCGACCTCACTTCAATGCATTGTACGAGATGAAGGGGATGATTAAAGAATATGGAAATAAGATTAAAATTATAATCATGCTGAATTAAGTGTGAGTACATATTGAATGTATTAGAAAGCTATGTTAATTATGGAAGGTTAGTATGTGTACCTGTGATTTGAAGTGAATGGAACTCTGCGTGTGTGAAGTTGTGTGAAGAGTGTCCGCAACATGAATGTGATTGGATGTTGGATAATTGCTACGAGATATGGAGTGAATGACAGGTTGGCATGTGTGAAGGAGTAAATTTATCAATGGTTTGCAATTTGACTGCTCCATTGGGAAACACATGATGTATTTCATAGGGTCCTAACCATCTAGATTGTAGATTTCCCTTATAATCTTTGTGTTTGGAATCATATAATAAATCCCAGTCGCCCACATTAAATTCTTTAGTCTTTATAAACCGATCATGCCATTTAGTCCTCTATTTTTGAATTATCTCTGTGTGATGCATCCTCCATTCTAATTTCATCTAGCCCATTCAGAATATGTAGCTGCTCTTTCTGTGCTGTTGTCAAGTCCATGTCGAGTTCCACTATTGTTCTAAGTGTCATATTCAAATTCTATTGGCAAAACTATTGTTTTTCCATACACTAGTTCATAAGGTGTGAAACCTATAGTTTTCTTCCATGTTCTATATGCCCACACTGCTTCTGGTAATCTGGCTCCGACTCTTCTCTGTGAATGTACACTATTTTGGTCAGAATATTTTCTTGTTTGTAACCTCCACCTACCCATTGGCTTGGGGGTGATAAGGTGTTGACTTTTTTATGTCTGATTTCATATTCTTTCACCAATTTAGAAAAGAGTTTAGAAGTGAACTGGGGACCTTGATCAGTTACAATTTCTCTAGGGACTCCAAACCTAGTAAAGATGTCTTTATACAAGAAATTAGCTACATTCCCATCTCTTGCGAATTGTAATGCTTTGACTTCAACTCATTTTGTCAGATAATCTGTCACATCTCATTTTTATGGGCTATATTATTATTCTAGACTAGTGAACATTTACCATGATTGTTTTACCTTGAGTAAGTTCCACATGTGTGAAGGTAATTATCACGAAGTTATATTTGTGTAAACTGGAAATATTGATTTAAATATTAAATATTATCAATGTGATTATGATGTTTTGCTTCAGCTATGATTTTAGGAACTAACTTATTGACGTCGAGTTGAGTGCAAATGAATGCAGGTACT
Source organism: Cunninghamia lanceolata (assembly GCA_027924645.1). Taxonomy (NCBI): domain Eukaryota; kingdom Viridiplantae; phylum Streptophyta; class Pinopsida; order Cupressales; family Cupressaceae; genus Cunninghamia; species Cunninghamia lanceolata. The sequence goes on from BSBN01000931.1 coordinate 3,258,690, forward strand.
CGTTGAAGACGAGAGCATGGTTGAGGTAGAGGTGTTCTAGCCACTTGGCAAGAACTAATGGGGTGGATTACCCTGATGCAATCACACACATCATGTAGTTGCATATGCATTATTGAATGGCTTTTATTGCATTAATGCGTGGTTATTAATTGTTTTTGAATGCATGATGTGATTACTTAAATTTAATGTCTTTTCGAAATGTGTTTGAATGGTGTATTATATTTAAATAAGGAAATATATATGATTGTATTTTAAATTAAATAATAAATATTGTCTTTATTTTCAAAATTATAGATGTTTGGAAGATAATATGTTCCTTAAAAATAAATAAATATATTAAATTATATATATATATATATGCAATATTGTATTGTATTTCTCTTCTTGATTATTTAATTGGATTTGTTTAATAACAATAGATAAATTATTCAAAATAGTATTATTATATTGAATAAAAGAATTAAAAAACATATTTCTGTCACTCATGCGACAATGAGCTAACTTAAATAGCTAGTAATTAATTTAAATTAAAAAGATTGTGAGTTTAAATTGCTTTTATTTCATGCAAACTGAAATACAAACTTCAGTTTTAAACCTAAGAAGAGATTGCCAGAATTAGAGGGGAATGATGGAAATAAAAGAAAGAGATCTGGGCAGAAAGAGATACCCACGATTTGCAACAGAGAATAAAAAGTGATAGGAGAGCAGAGAATAAAAAGCGATAGGAGATCAGAGAATAAACGGTGACAGGAGAGCAGAGAATAAATGGCGACAGGAGAGCAGAGTAAAACGACGACAGGAGAGCAGAGAGACCAGTGTTAGGAGACAAGAATAGGCACAACAACAGGAGCAGAAAGTGCCCTTTAATAGTAGAATAATACCGGTATTCCTCTACACCTTCCTTGCATAAGAATTCATTGTAAATCTAATAAAGTTTAAGATGCATCAACCCCCCTTTGGTCGGCCTGTTTTCTTGCTATGTAGATTGCTCAAAAACGGCTTTATTTTTCCATTGATTGGGCCTATGCAAGCCAGTATTCTTTGTTGACTTCGACCTGCATTTTTCTTGACCGCTGTTTTGGTTTTTTTACTTGTTTTTTTTCTTCTGCATCTATATGCCTAGATTGGCTTGAACTATTTACCATCGGTCTGTCAAAACCTAGCCTGCAAAACAAATTTATAAACTTACTATTATCCTTAGCAGCTAATTAAATTAGCTCATGCTTGCATTTACATTGGATTCAACTCTTTTCTACAGTTGTGGAATGGCCTGTCTTCTGGCTTTGAAAACTCTCACTATTTTATCTGCAGGCTTAGATAAAATGTTCAATTTAGAACTTACAAAGGATCTAGTCTTACCTTCTTATCTGGCTTGTATTGCATTATTATCGACCTTCCAATCCTTTTTTTGAAATCAGATTTTCCTACAAAACTTCTATAGCAGCTTGTTATTTATCCTATCGTAGTATATTTTTTCTTTGTTGAATTGGATCTTTTCTTAACCCTTAGCCAGTTTAAAGATCCTGTAGCTTTTAGCAGTCGTTGTATTGTTGTTTCAAGTTCCTATAGCTCATTTTTGGTTCTCTGTAGCTAGAGTTATATGTTTCCTGTAGCTGAATGTTATGCTTTTGTAGTGTAGTTTAAAACTCCTCAAAACAATCTTTTATTTTGGAATCGGCCTTTTTCTAAATGATTAAACAAGGTGCAAAAAAACTTAGATGATGATAAGGGATACCTGTAAACATTTTTCGTTATTGATTTGCTATTCTAAACGTTATTTTAAATGATTTATAAAACTTATTATGGACTAAGTTAGTTCCTGTCACATATATGACAATAGGATTGATTAAGAACTTAGAATGATTTTTATATGGTGAATTATGACTGAAATATCAATTTGATAGAGGCCTTGTATGTGACAAATGATGGATTATTGTTTGGAAAAATGTGTTTTTTGGATAAATTATTGAAAAGGGAATTTATGAATAAATTATAGGAGAACATTGATTATTTTGTTATTCTTTAGGGAAGATAGAAATAATATTTGACATAAGTATGCGTGAAACCTCATTGTATGAGAGTGGAGTAGTCAAACCTCATCATTGATTTCATTGCTTGATTTATGAAATGATATTTGGATATGAAGCAAAATCATTAGTTTCTACAATCTATTTAACCCTGGAAATACGAATTGAGAATATAATCAGATATATTGCTTTATGAAGGGATCCAGGGAAGTGTAATTACTTCATGGTTGGGTGGAAAAGCACCTGGGCCATGTTCCTGTCTCTCGGATCGTAGGTGGTGGACCACTTGGTTCGTGCAACTGATGAGCATATTGATTTATTTATTCTTGTCGTACATGATTATTGTATCTTGAGATTGGATGTATTGTGACATGATGGTCAATGGACTTGTATATGATTTTATAATGCTTTTTACCTGGAATGAGCACGTGATTTGTAAGATTTAATGACTTTATTGACTTATATTGATGAGATTATCTTTTGCAAGATTTATTGAATCTTATGGATTCTTATTTATAGGGATTTCCTTTGTGAAGGTTTATTGGCTATATTGAATCTTATTGATGAAATTATCGTTTATTTTGGTATTGTAATTAAGTGGATTAATTACACCCCTTTTTTAATTTTGGAAGTTGTATCTAAGCGGATTATTTACATCATTTTTACATTTGACAGTGTGATGTTGTATTTAAGTGGATTATTTATTGGATTTTACTTCGTTTTACTTTTGTGATGGTTTGAGGGCTTTTACTTTTGGTATCAGAGTGCGGTTCTAGCATTGGGAGCTCTGGGTGTGTGTGTTGCTCAGTTTGATCGAGCATGTGTGGGTCCTTGTGTGTTGGCCTGCTGTGAATAGCATGTGCCTTCTTTTCTTTTTACGGGTTAGATAGACCCTGATGATTGTTCTTGAGTATGAATGAACTAGGTTCTTTTCTTCTTTTAGGGTTATGCATTAGTATGTGAAAGAGGGTGTTGGATCATATGTTTGACTTATTTTATTTTGCCTTCTAGTGAATGCTTTCTTGAAATGCATATTGCATAGTTTTATTGAGAGCATGATCATGAATATGGATTCATTATGTGATTATAAGAAAGATAGTATTACATTTCCTCATTGAAGTTTAAAGAAACAAATGATAACCATTGCTTGTAGGAAAGAATGGTGTTGTGATATCTTGGTTGTTGAATGTTTTCAAGTATAGGACTGCATGAATGCTTTATTTTGCCACAAATTTGTGTTTGAAAGGAGAATGGCTATTTTTGCTTTCTATGCTTTTGGGAAGTTGCCTTCCAGGATGGGTACCGAATATGGGGAAACAGGGAAGTAGGTTTTATTTTCAAAACCTACACACTGTTAATCAGTTTTATGTATTTAATTCCCTACCATATCCTGTTAATGAGATGCTACATTCAAGTTGGGGATGCATGTAGGTTACTAGGGACGCACTAGGTTTGGTCGGGCATTCTTCAGTTTGATTGTGATTTCCTGGATTGGAATGCAATCTTGGTTGCTAGGTATCTTGAGTGATGTGTGGAAATGATATTATAATTTAGAGGTGGTTGGAATCTTAAAGGACTAGGTTGCTTGTGTAATTGAGTGTGTTCTCTTAACTTGCCCCAATTTGGATCCAGGTGTAGTGTAGCATCGTACTCCCTCTCTAGTGGCTAGAATTAGTCACATAGTTCATGTAATGTGAAAACTTTTGAATTTGATATTTATCTTTAGACTTTGATAATTTCTCTAAATGTTGTAAAGACCAACATTGAAATTTTTTATTCTTATTTATGAAAAAATATAGCCATCAAAATTTGATATTTACTTATCTTGCGACCTTGATGGTCATGTTGGATTTACTGAACTAAAATTGCGCGCATTTTTATACCTTATTGTTGGAAATGAAATTTTCTTTTCTTTGAAATTTATTTATTTATTTATTATTGGTGGCTATGCTTGAATGTTTTTAAACTATTGGTCATGTATCATGTTATGTTTCTATCATGTCCATGATGGGCCTCTGATAGGTTGTGTAAGGGAGTAGGATGCAGAGAATATACTGTCTCGTAGCAAGTGTGTTACTAAGAGCTTTGGTAGATTGAGTTCATTAATTGTTGTTGGATATATTAACATCGTTGAAATGTTGACGAAGTTCTGAAATGGATTTTGGTGTCACTTTGGATCACTTGAAGTAAGTTGAAATTTTGTATGAAGTTAAAAGGTTTATGGGGTGAAATAGAAATTTTGATAAGAAGAATTGGAAAAAGAATTGATGAATGTTAAAAGGAGTAGCATAGAATAAATGGAAGGAATAAAGGAGTTAGGAAAGGAAAAGTATGAAAAGTTTTGTGAAAATGACCTTTTGGAAAAAGAGTTGGTGAAAGAAGAGTTGAAGTTGTTTAAGGAATAAACAGTCACAAAAAAATTGAAAAACCTAGAAGGAGAAAATTCAAATAGAAAGATCAAATTGAGGAGTAAAACAATTGTTTGTAGCATGCCAAAAAGGAAAATGAATGTTGGAAATTAAGCCGTTAAATTGTGAAGTCTCTTGTGACATAGATGATTTGTGTTCTTTTGATCAATCACTTGGTAGTTGCTGAATAATGTAAGGATGAAAATGATGATGAATTTGCTATCATAGCTAGTTGTTTTGACAATAATGTTGGTTTGGAAATTTTAAAGAAAATTGAATATATAAGTGAAGGTTTGGAGTAAGCATGGGCAAGGAATCAAAGAACCCATTGAGTTAATTATGGGGACTAAGTATGAAAGTCTCAGTTATCAAAGTAGAGAAAAGAAAAGACAAATGTTTTTGCAAGTACTAAGAAGTCATTTCAAGAAAAGGAGATTTTACATTGTTCACATTGTGATAGAAAATAACATAGAAGAGAAAATTGTTGGAATTTACATCGTTGTAAAATTGTAGTTTGAAAAATCATAGTAAAAAGACATGTTGGAATAGAGAGTTGAAAAATGAATCTATGACAAGTTGTTTGGAAATGAGTTGTGGTGGATAAATGTATTTAATTGGCAAAAGAAAAAGGAAAATAATTGAACAACAAAAACAAAACAACCAAATATAGTGAATAGCCAAGTGCAGAGAATAGTAAAAGAAATTGAAAAAGTTGAATTATTTTTGTGCAAAAGCACGAGGAAGACAAGGAAGAGTTTTCCAAGAATTTTGAATTGTAGATCATATTGAAGATAAAGTTTGGTTACAAGTAATGAAAGAGGAAATGAATTCCATTGGTAGGAATGATATGAGAGGTATAGTTTCAGAGGAGTTGTTTGCACAATCATTGGATATGACCTAGTTGGTGCACCTTTGGAGTTTTGTCTTGTTGGAAATCTTGACCAATGTTTGTTTGGGAGAATTAATCTTTTGATATTATATTGTTTCACCATGCGATTGCATGTGCATTGTGATGATTGATTCGTGTCTATGATGAATTGATTTATGCCTTCTTGGTGTGCATTAAAGATGTGATTGTTACTCTTATGCTAGAATAAATGTAATTGAGTGGTAGTTGTACCATGTGATGGATTAGACATTGAATTGGCAGTTGTGCCATGTGAATTGATTGATTGATTCTACTTGGATTTATTTGATGGATGCAATGTTAAATGCGAAATTGAGATATTGTTTTGTATAAGGTCAAGTAGGACCAATACTTTTGTGGATGGTGCCACATGGGAGGATGTAAAAGGAAATTAATATGCTTTGTTAGAATTGATGATACCTTAATGATACTTTGAGTTATTGTTTATGTTTTAAGATACTTTGATACATTGTTGGTGGTAGATTAATAAATCATTATTTTGTTTTGTAATAAGACATCGGGACGATGTCTCTTCCAAGTGGGGAAGGATGTCACGTCTTGTTTTTATGGACTATATTATTATTCTAGACTAGTGACCATTTACCATGATTATTTTACTTTGAGTAAGTTCCACATATGTGAAGGTAATTATCACGAAGTTATATTTGTGTAAATTGGAAAGATTGATTTAAATCTTAAATATTATCAATTTGATTATGATGTTTTGCTTCGGCTATGATTTTGGGAACTAACCTATTGATGTCAAGTTGAGTGCAAATGAATGCAGGTACTCATTGAAGACGAGAGCATGGTTGAGGTAGAGGTGTTCTAGGCACTTGGCAAGAACTGATGAGATGGATAACCCTGATGCAATCACACACATCACGTAGTTGCATATGCATTATTGAATGGATTTTATTACATTAATGCGTGGTTATTAATCATTTTTGAATGCATGATGTGATTACTTAAATTTAATGTCTTTTTGAATTGTGTTTGAATGGTGTATTATATTTAAATAAGGAAATATATATGATTATATTTTAAATTAAATAATAAATATTGTCTTTATTTTAAAAATTATAGATGTTTGGAAGACAATATGTTCCTTAAAAATAAATAAATATATTAAGTTATATATAAAAATATGCAATATTGTATTGCATTTCTCTTCTTGATTATTTAATTGGATTTGTTTAATAACAATAGTTAAATTATTCAAAATAGTATTATTATATTGAATAAAAAAATTAAAAAATATATTTCTATCACTCATGCAACAGTGAGCTAACTTAAATAGCTAGTAATTAATTTAAATAAAAAAGATTGTGAGTTTAAATTGCTTTTATTTCATGCAAACTGAAATACAAACTTCAGTTTTAAACCTAAGAAGAGATCGCCAGAATTAGAGGGGAATGATGGAAATAAAAAAAAGAGATCTGGGTAGAAAGAGATACCCACGATTTGCAGCAGAGAATAAAAAGCAAAAGGAGAGCAGAGAATAAAAAGCGACGGGAGAGTAGAGCATAAACGACGACAGGAGAGTAGAGAATAAACAACGACAGGAGAGTAGAGTAAAACAGCGACAAGAGAGCAGAGAGATCAGCGTCAGGAGAGAAGAATAAGCATGACGACATGAACAGAAAGTGCCCTTTAATAGCAGAATAATATGGGTATTCCTCTACAATTTCCTTGCATACGAATTCATTGTAAATCTAATAAAGTTTAAGCTGCATCAACCCCCCTTTGGTCAGCCTATTTTCTTGTTATGTAGACTGCTCAGAAACGGCTTTATTTTTCCATCGATTGGGCCTATGCAAGCCAGTATTCTCTGTTGACTTCGACCTGCATTTTTCTTGACCGCTGTTTTGGTTTTTTTACTTATTTTTTCTGCATCTATATGCCTAGATCGGCCTGAACTATTTACCATCAGCCTGTCAAAACGTAGCCTACAATTTTTTTTATAAACTTACTATTATCCTTAGCCGCTAATTAAATTAGCTCGTGCCTGCATTTACATTAGATTCAGCTCTTTTCTGCAGTTGTGGAATGGCCTGTCTTTTGGCTTTGAAAACTCTCACTATTTTATCTGCAGGCTTAGATAAAACGTTCAATTTAGAACTTACAAAGGATCTAGTCTTACCTTCTTATCTGGCCTATATTGCATTATTATTGACCTTGCAATCCTTTGTTTTGAAATCAGATTTTCCTGCAAAACTTCTATAATAGCTTGTGATTTATCCTATCGTAGTATATTTTTTCTTTGTTGAATTAGATCTTTTCTTAACCTTTATCCAGTTTAAAAATCCTGTAGCTTTTAGCAGTCTTTGTATTGCTGTTTCAAGTTCTTGTAGCTCATTTTTTGGTCTCTGTAGCCAGAGTTATATGTTTCTTGTAGCTGAATGTTATGCTTCTGTAGTGTAGTTTAAAACTCCTCAAAACAGTCTTTTATTTTGGAATCAACCTTTTTCTAAATGATTAAACAAGGTGCAAACAAACTTAGATGATGATAAGGGATACCTGTAAACATTTTCTGTTATTGATTTGCTGCTCTAAATGTTATTTTAAATGATTTATAAAACTTATTATGGATTGCGTTAGTTCCTATCACAAATACGACAATAAGATTGATTAAGAACTTAGAATGACTTTTATATGGTGAATTATGACTGAAATATCAATTTGATAGAGGCCTTGTGTGTGACAAATGATGGATTATTGTTTGGAAAAATGTGTTTTATGGATTGATGATTGAAAAGGGAATTTACGAATAAATTATAGAAGAACATTGATTATTTTATTATTCTTTAGGGAAGATAGAAATAATATTTGACATAAGTATGCGTGAAACCTCATTGTATGAGAGTGGAGTAGTCAAACCTCATCATTGATTTTATTGCTTGATTTATGAAACAATATTTGGATATGAAGCAAAATCATTAGTTTCTACAATCTATTTAACCATGGAAATATGAATTGAGAATATAATCAGATATATTGCTTTATGATGTTCTTCATTACTTCTTGATTGAAAAGTGTGCTTTCTTCATTGATGCATGGGAAAGGGATAAGAGGTGGTCATAGGTGATTTTGGATCTTTATTCATTGAATTATTTATTTACTTGTTTATTTACTTCTTGGGGAAAGAAGGTAGATTTTTATCTAGGTGTAACGTCAGAAAATGTGCCCTTGGGGGCTTTTCCCTCATAAGGTTTAGCTCCCAGGTCTTTTATCTGCATTTAGGACATATTACATCATATTTTGACATCCTGATGAAATGAGCCCTAAGTTTCATGACAAATGGGACCTAGGGGGATCCCTTGAACCTAACCCTGACCAAAATAGGGGGGAGAACTTGGGCACCTGCACCCTAGTCCTACCTTATTTTGGGTCAATCCCAAATTTCAAGTGTCAACTTGTGATTGTTATTTGTGTCCTATGCTGACACAGTAAGTTTGAATTACGAAATTCTTTGCGAGAGTGTTTGAAGTTGCATATAAAAGCATGTTTAGGCATTCATTTGTAAACTAGATGGAAATTTCATGAGCATTGACATTTTGAAAGTGATTCAAGGCATTCATTGTGTAGTAAGAGTAGATTTGTGTTGTCTATGTTGATAACTGAGGGGGGGGGTGAATTAGTTATCTTAATTAATTTAACTTTCTGTTCTTCTTTAACAACTAGTGAAGCATCAAAGCAAATAAGCATCCATAATCATGAAAGCAAAAACAAAGTCAAAACAAATAACACAATGATTTTGACATGGAAAACCCTGTTAAGGGAAAAACCATGGGGTGACTAACCCAAGAATGTATTCTCTATTAGAAGAATAGAAATACAAAATGGCACTTGCTAGTTAGGGCTCACTACTCGAGCACACTGCTCACAAGAGGCTCACTGCCTACAAGAGACTCACTGTCTACAAGTAATAAAGAGTGTAACAAGATACTTGAACTGATGAGAAGCATCCACATATGCTAGAGTTCAGTTCTGATTAGGCTCAGTACACTAATCTACTGCACTTCATTCTTTCTCTTCTTTGGTGCTATTGTCTTGTCACATACCGGACCTGCCTTACTGCTTCCACACTGCACTTCTACTTTTCTTCGCACACCACAACACACTCAACACTCCTTCATACCGAAATCAATCTGGTATATATATCCGCACCAAAAATTTCATCCACTTTCTAGTCAACATCTAGAATACTTACTATTTTCCTAAACTCTTGGTCTGTCAGCTGAATCCTTGCTTATCAAGTGATGCGAATCAAAGAGATGCTCATAGAAGTCATCAATCATGTCGGTCAATCATGAATGATACCTTAGTAATCTTGATCACCATTAATATCTCATCCGGATTAAGGTTTGATGCTCTGCTGGTCAGTTCTTCCTCAGTTTACTCTGCTAAACAGGAACCCAATACTTAGGTGCTCATATCTCTTTACTCTTTCATTATCGGAGGCTCAATCCCTGGAATCTATCAGTCAAGGTACTTCTCTTGACTTCCCCAAGTCCGTATTTTACATAGATACTTCCTCTGAGAGATCCAGACCTGATTGTCGGACCTTGCTACATACTCTATTCTTTATCACCGGACCATAACACTCTTTAATCTGACTTCCGGTATAAGCACACCATGTCCTACGGATGGGTGGGATGAGCTTTGTTGCCATCAATGACAACACTCATGAAGCTATAATGTGTCTCTTGCCAACAATCTCCCCCTTTGGCATTGATGGCAACACTTAGTGAAAAATGACTGTCACACTACACTCCCCCTTAGCTGATGCTCTGTTCTAATGTACACTTTACCGGAGCTCCCCCTTAGCTAGATTCCACATTTTTCACTACTCCTCACTCCCCCTTTGACATCAGTGGCAAAGGGTAGGGTCCGTACACCAAAATTTTCAAGAAAAACAATCTATACATATCCGCATAAGTGTATATACAAGTTGTACTTACATGTACTTAAGTATGTCTGCAAAAGTATTTTTCAATTGTATAACTTCTATAGCTCAACTCTGCTTCATCCTGTCCAAAATTGAGATGTGACCGCTCAACAGGAATGCAAACGCTTCTGCCTTCTTAAGATCTGTCGGATCATTGGTCCAGGCTGTGGCCTGAGCATCAGTTAGGGCCTCATGCATGGCCTCTAACTTAGGGATAATGATCCCTCTAAGTTCACTCAACCTGTTTATTCTATTTTTCTTCTCCTTCTCAAGCTTCTTTATTTCATCTATGACTGTAATAGTCTTACACTCTTGATTTACTATGGAGGAGGAGAGAGGATCAAAACTTTGAGATAAACTTAACAGTTTATCCTCTTGCTCTTTTACTTTCTTCTCAATATCCTTGGTCAATTTAGGCCAGGATAAACAAAATTTATAGATATCTCCACCATCTTTAAGAGCATTTTCCAAGCTCTTTATTCCAATATCCATAACTCTCCTATCATTTGTTATTAGACCCTGCACTTCGGAGAATCTTTTTCCCAAAAACTCCTTCCAGACCTTTTCTTCTGCTGATTTCTCTAAGGAATCAAAATGCGTATGAACAAAATTTACAAGAGACTTTAGATTACCAGATGTGGAGGCCAAAGAATCCTTTTGGAAGGATGGCATGATCTTCTCCAATACACCGGATGCAACTTCTATGAGCTCATAGTCTTCTATGTGAGATTTCAGGAGTTTTTCTTTTGCCTTTGCTTGAGTAAAGGATGCTAGCTTTATGGTTTGAACCGGGGAGAGGGAATCAAAATTGAATGGACCTTGAAGTAGTTCTGGTTCATCAAATTCCATCATCTCTTTGGTCAAGAAATCTTTAACTGCTTCTGCTGTGTCTCTTGCCGGAGACAGAGTTTTCTCCCCTTCTGTAGCCTTAGCACTGTTATCTGTGGTCTTTTCTGTTTGACCTTCTTCACTTCCCTTTACTTGTTCTTCTTGACTGATGCTCTCTTCTTTTCTTTCTTCTCCTTCAATTCTGGAGTATGCAGGAGGATCCGGAAGAGAAGTGTCTTCTTCTTCATGAACTTCCTCTTCCGGAGCAGAGGAATCTAAGTCTTTAGCTTTCTCTTCACTTGTCTCCTTTGCCTCTTCTGCCACTGTCTCAGTAGATTCTTCTTTGTCATCCATGGTCGAGGGATCATCACCTAAGTCCTCTATAATAGGAATATTGAATCTTTTGTATGCATTCCGAAGGATGTCTTCTGTTTCTTTTGCCACCTTGTCAGTTTCTCCAAGCATAAGATGATTCATCCTAGCTTTGCTCCGGAACTCATCCTTGCAATCTTTGAAGATCATATTCTTTTGCTTAGGAGTGATGGAAGGATAGAGCTGAATGGCTATCTATTCCTGGATCTCCATATCCTTTGCTTTAGCATTATTCTTCATGATTTCAAGTTCCTTCTCAAGGCTTTTAGGAATTAGAGATATGATTTTGATGAAGGCTTTGTTGTAGATATTCAGATACCTGACTGTGGCATCTTGCAGGATCTTCTGGTCAGCTTCACTACATTCATCATAGAATTCTATTAATGTTTTCAGGTTTCCATCCACAGTAATTGCCTTGATGATATCATCAAGAGTAGGCTTCTCAACACTTTTATCTATCTTTTCTTCTTCCTTCTCTAGACCGGTAGAGGATTCTCTGGATACTTTCTTCTTCTTCTTCATCTTCTTGATCTCTTCATCATATTCTGTCTCTTTATCATCTTTGAGGCTTGTGTATGATCTTGTAGCCTTTATCTTTGTTCTCTTTTCTCCTTTACCAGATGATTTTGCTTCTGGTTTTGATGCCTTTGAGGTCTTAGCAGTGGTAGGTGCAGAGCTCTTAGAGGATCTGGTTCGGGAGGGGGCTTCTACCGGAGTACCTTCTTTTTCTGTCTCTTGCCTTTTTTTTTCTGCCCTTTCCATCTTCTCTCTGTTGGCATCAAGTGCCTCTTTAGATATTCCATGCTTCTTGGAAAATTCTTCTACTTCCTTCCTCACTTTTCTTTTCATTTCCGGTTGTCTTAGCTCCACATGGATCTTCACACTTAGCTCTTTAAATGTTCCAAACCTTTCTGCCTTAGGATCCTTGGGTTGACTAAGCATGTGTTGAATATGTAGCTCTACAATTTTCTCATCTACTTCATACCCCATTGGCATGATCCAGACTGTCCTTGGCTCTACTGCCTCCATTAGGCATTGATCAATTTCTACCATAAAGCATATTGTATCCTTATACTTTTCAACTAGAGATTGGGGAATTCTCTCTCTTGCTTGCATCATACTCTGAAAGTTCTTGAAATACCCCCAGAGTGCTGTATTTTGTGCCTTGGCATCACCAAGCCCATGTATATAATCTCTGATTTGAATGGCTATAGGTCTATCATTCTACCATACCCAACCACTGGATCCGGGAAGCTCATTCATGAAGTAGAAGAATAAACATAATATCAACCCACCATACTTGAATGAGTTCTTCTTGTCCTTTTTGATCTTTTGTAGGTTCTCCAACAGTTGGCTTAGAAGAAGTTCACAAAGATCATAGTCAACATTTTCTTTTAGCATCTGATAAGCTGTATAAATTGTAGTTCTGGGTACTGAAGTTTCCTTGCTGGAGTGATATATCTTGTAACCAATTATCATGGATGCAAATTTGATATCTGGATCAGTGATATCTTCAATTGTCATTGCTCTCTTGTCAAATTTTGATCCGGTTGCCTCACTCACTATCTGATTCTTGACAGATTTGAGAGCAGGTATCCCACCAGATGAGTGAAATTCGATAACTACCCTAATGGCATCCTTGGTTATCTTGAATGGCCTTGTCAACCATATAAAGTTATCATGCATTCTACTTAGAACATACCAGACCCATTCATCTTCTGTAAAACAGGGGAAATGAATGCATTATGCAAAATGTTTGTTCCAGATAGCCTTATATTGTGGTTTGAGTTCAAATGAGTCATCTATTAACTGATTGTGATAGATATATATCAGCTTGGATTCCCCAAAATCTTCAATGTTCGCATGAATATATGCCCTAACGTCTTCAACATGCAAAACCCCATGCGAAATGCTAGAAAATGCCCCTAAGGGATCCACTTCTAGAGATTTGTAGGGATGTTTCTTAAATTTGGGGCGAGGCCTATCAAAAATATTTACAACATTCAGAGTAGCCATCTTAAGGATTCAGAGAGAGAGTTTGATTAAGAACGAAGAATACCTTTTTACGCTTCTAGGTTTCACGGAATGAGCTGGATCAGATTGTTGGAAGAATTGTCTTTTGTGGTTGATCTTTGAGAGACTTGAGATAATTTGTTTGCGGAGCTCTTTTTCTCTTCTTCTCAATGCAAATGTACAAGTGACGAGCAAATAAACCCTTTTATCTCTGAGCAAACCCTAATTCCATATTGCAATAAATGCACAAATTAAGTTATTCTAGTTGCCTTGTTCTCCTTGTTCTGAGAAGGATCTTTTCCAGATTACTGAGATACATTTAGAGTTGTTCTCGGTGATTGATGACAATCTATCTTCCTTTCTCCCAACATTTGATCTATCTGTAGATCAAGATACCTCAAATTTGAATCATACTGGATCTAACTGTGAAAAACTTGTTCTTATCAGATGACTGTTAAACCAGATTAATCTTAGATGATTAACCTCTTCAAATTCATTATAGATCTTCCATATCTTCCCAAAGGGTTATTTAGATGTTTCTCTAAGAGCCCTTTTAGTCTGCAACCTTTCATGTGCCACTTTCAGGCACCTATTGACTGGCTGGGGGAAAATGTTTTTCTTTTATTACTCCCCCTGAGCCAGAGCTCATCTATTTAGTTTCTGGAAGGTATATCAGCACCAGATTCTAGTGCGGATCCATCCCCATCATTTTCTATACTTCTCTTTACCCATATCTTGTTCATCTCTCTTTGAATTTCATCCGCATTCACTTTTCCTTTTCCTTTGTCTTGGTTTTGATTATGATGCACCGAACCCTTTTTGTCCTGATTCTTACTTCTGCAGAATTTGGCAATATGACCGGATCTATTGCAGTTGTAACAAACAACATTTCTTTGCATATTTGACTGATATCCTCTTGATCTACACTGATTAGCCATATGTCCCATTCTATTGCATGCAAAACATCTACCATTGAATGAATTGTTCATTTGCATATTTATGCATTCATGAGTTTTGTGACCATACCTTTTGCAATTAAAGCACTGTCCAAAGAAGGATGAATTAGTATGATTCATTCTTCTTCTGCACTGATTTGCTTTATGACCAAATTTATTGCAATTGTGGTAGTATCCATTGAAGGAATGATATCTTTGAGCATTTGGTTGCCTTATCGGAGGTCTTCTAGGCCTGTTTCTTGGATTTTCTGATCTAGAGTTCTTCTGACCGGATCCAGAGCTTTCACCTTTTTCATACCCCAAGCCTTGCTTGTCATCTACCCTCTTTTGGCTTTGAAGAAGAACTTCAAGTTGAGTAGAGCTTATCTTGAATTTCTCTTTGTATTCATTTGTTGTTTGAAGATCTCTTTTAAGAGTGTCAATCTAATTCTCAAGTTGTTCTTCATTATCTCTAGCTTCTTCAAGATTAGATTATAGATGCCTGATTATTCTATCCATTTTGTGGCAGTCTTCTAATTTCTCCTTGAGAGATTGTCTTAGATCATCTTCAGTTTTTCTTTTCTCTTCAATTTCTTGGGTGAATTTCATAACTCTTGATTCCATTTCATGTCTTACCATAATGACCTCTTTTGATAACTTTTCACATAACTTGGTTTTCTCCTTCAGATCTTCATTTGTATCATTGGCTTCGCCTTGACTTGCCAATTGCTGAAGTAGATCCTTTCTTTTTTTCATAGAGATACTCAGTTTCCCTTTTAGTTCATTTATGAAGTCATCATCCTGTTTGAGTCTTTCCTTCAATTCATTGACTTCAGAGTTAGATTGCTCAAGATCATCTAGGGCAGACTGAAGTTGTTCCCTCATACCATACACATCCATTTGAATTCCCAAATCTTCCTCAAACTGTTAGGCTTTGTTTGGAGGAACTTGGCTCTGATACCAATTGTTGATAAATGAGAGGGGGGTTGAATCAATTATCTTAATTAATTTAACTTTCTGTTCTTCTTTAACAACTAGTGAAGCATCAAAGCAAATAAGCATCCATAATCATGAAAGTAGAAACAAAGTCAAAACACATAACACAATGATTTTGACGTGGAAAACCCTCTTAAGGGAAAAACCATGGGGTGACTAACCCAAGAATGTATTCTATGTTAGAAGAATAGAAATACAAAATGGCACTTGCTAGTTAGGGCTCACTGCCCGAGCACACTGCTCACAAGAGACTCACTTCCTATAAGAGACTCACTGTCTACAAGTAATAAAGAGTGTAACAAGATACTTGAACTGATGAGAAGCATCCACATATGCTGGAGTTCAGTTCCGGTTAGGCTCAGTACACTAATCTACTACACTTCATTCTTTCTCTTCCTTGGTGCTGTTGTCCTGTCACATACCAGACCTACCTTACTGCTTCCACACTGCACTTCTGCTTTTCTTCACACACCACAACACACTCAACACCCCTTCCCAAAATCAATCTGGTATATATATCCGCACCAAGAATTTCATCCACTTTCTAGTCGGCATCCAGAATACTTACTATTTTCCCAAACTCTTGGTCTGTCAGCTGAATCCTTGCTTATCAAGTGATGCGAATCAAAGAGATGCTCATAGAAGTCATCAATCATGTCGGTCAATCATGAATGATACCTTAGTAATCTTGATCACCATCAATATCTCATCCGGATTAAGGTTTGATGCTCTGCCGGTCAGTTCTTCCTTAGTTTACTCTGCTAAATCGGAACCCAATACTTAGGTGCTCATATCTCTTTACTCTTTCATTACCGGAGGCTCAATCCCTGGAATCTATCAGTCAAGGTACTTCTCTTGAATTCCCCAAGTTCGCACTTTACATAGATACTTCCTCTGAGAGATCCAGACCTGATTGCCTGACCTTGCTGCATACTCTGTTCTTTGTCACCAGACCATAATACTCTTTAATCTGACTTTCGGTATAAGCACACCATGTCCTACGGATAGGTGGGATGAGCTTTGTTGCCATCAATGACAACACTCATGAAGCTACAATGTGTCTCTTGCCAACAGTCTATGTGTTTGTATTTGCAGATTTGAGCATCCACTCCTCATGGCATGAAGAGCTTCTTCCTACCATGAGATCTTCACTACAAGGTGACATCAATTATGTTTTTGAGCATTTATCATTTGGTTTTTGCCTTTGCCTCACAAGGGCATGCATTCTCTATCTGACAACGGTGTTCAGAAGACTTGAATGTCTCTCCGGGGCTTGACTGAGGCAAGCCTTTAAACACCACAACTCCCTCCCAAATTTTTTGTGATTGCAGGTTGCAAGTTGAAGATAAAGGAAAAGTGGAGTTGTAGGAGGGCATTACATAGTGTCAAATTTGCAGATCAAAGTTAAAAATAGTACCATGGACTTGGGCGCCCACTCTTTAGTCCTCCAGATTCTGTGACGAAAAAATCTTTGTGATAGTAGGAACAAGTTGCTGACTGAGCTTCCAGATCCCAAAAAAAACCTAGGCATTGGACTTGGGCACCCGCTCATTAGTCCCCGACTGTTCCACTTCTGAACCCCGAAAATAGGTGCATAGTTATTTGTCATTTTACATCTTTCTGTAGCAGCATTTTTTGATATTCGTCCGTTTGCTTCCGTATTTGCATAATTAGGGTTTTGATGTATAATTGAGCATAATTGAGTATAATTGACAATCAAATTATACAAATCTAAGTTTCCCTACATCTCAAAGTGTCCTAGGGTATTATAGTGCATTGCCACTCGACCCTATGTCCTTGAATGAAAGGGTGAAAGGAGGATACACACACAAAACTACCAAAAACCAACTATCCAAATTTTACCCTTTACATTTTGGTGAACCCGTGTTGTTGGACTTGTTTGCACCTTGGTGATTGTTTTTCTTAATATTTGCATTGGTTTTATTCATTCATATCATCATTCATCTTATTGCATTGGAAAACTTACAAAAATTTGAAAAATTGGAAAAATTTGAAAAAAATTGCATTCTAGGGTTTCTATTTTGCAACAATTAATTTGAATTTTATAAAATTTCTAATTTTTGCATTATATCTAAGATAAATTGAAGAAAATTACAAAAATTTAATAGCTTGCATTACATTTTCATCAATAAAATTGCTAGGGTTTTGTTGGAAAATTTGCATTTTTCATATAACCTAGTAATTTCAAAAACTAGGGTTTGTAGGTAAAATCTTGTTTCAGATTTTTATACTAATCTTAGACACTCACTCAAATTTGCATTTGGTTGTAGTGTTGCATTTTAGTGTAAATTTGCATTTAGATCTCAAAAATTTGTATTTTTACATAGAAAAGTTCAACAAAAACTAGCATTTTCATTGATTTTTCCTTAGATTTGCACTTGCATTTAGCATGGTAGGGTTTGAAAATAATTTTCATATCTGAGGAGAACTAATTTCAATCATAAATCATATTTCAAGACATTCATATAGCATTTTGCAGCAAGACCTCAAACCTAGGGCTTGAAAAACCTTGATTTTCACTAGATTTGGCCTTATCGACTCTCAAAATTTGCACCATAGGCGTGTTGTGAAGAATATGTTTGCACTCATTAGCTTTTATGAGGGTTATTATCTGCTTCCCCTCCTAAAAATCTTCACAACACCTTCTTATTGAGCTCTTGTATTGAAAATTTAGCGAAAAATTGCACAATTTTGTTATATTTGCCCTAGGGTTTGACCTAGATTGCACTCCAAGTGTGTTGTAAAAGATTTTATGATTGTAGGTGACTGATATAATTTTTATTTTTTTGCTTCACCTCCTAAAATTCTTTACAACACCCCTTTTGCTAGGTCTTGGAGTTGAAAAATTGTGAAAAATTGCATATTTTTGCTATATTTTCACTAGGGTTTAATCTTGAGTAGCACTATACTTGCATGTTGTGATGGATTTTTTGGAATTAGGTGGATATTATTACTGATATAATTTTATTTCCATCATCATTTTCCTCACAACACCCTTTCTCATGGTCTTTTGCATGGATATTTGGTGAAAAAATCGCATATTTTCGTGTATTTTCACTAGATTTTGACTTGTCATCATCTTAGATTTGCATCAAGAGTGTCTTGTAACAGATATTACTACTGTATTGTATTGATATCATACATATTATTTGTTTCCCATGATCAAAATCCTTACAACACCTTTTCTTTCATATATTTTCATTAAAAAAGTACAAAAAATAAGCATTTTAGGTCATTTTTGCATATAGTTTTGCACTTGTCTTTTGCATAAATTTGAAAAATCTTTTAAAATCTGATCTTGCATTGATTTGAGCACATATACACATGGCTATTTCATTGGAATCTTTGTTTGCATACATCGTAGACATTGATCATTTCTCTAAATTCACTGATAAACATCCTCAAGTTCTGGAACAAATAGCATACATATATGATGTTGATCTCTCTATGTGCTCCACATATGAAATCCTTTATTATATATCTGATTTTGATAGCTTCACAAATCTCATGGGAATATATCCTTTGATATTAGACGATCTCACTAAATTCATGATCAATAGTATATATACTAGTGATGACCTCAAAATGTTAGATGAAGCCTTAGATGACTTTATGGAAAATTCCACTACAACACCTATTGCTAAAACATGTGATGATAACTTCGGTTTACCTTATGATCCCTCTCCCAAGGTTGTTCCTCCTCATGAGGACACTTTGATGCAAGAGGACGATTTCATTGACACATCTCTTAACATCATACCACCAAATTTTCATTCTAATGCTCACTCTGGCCAAGATGAAGCATTAGAAAATGAAGAGCCATCACCACTTTGCCATTCCAATGCTCTCCCTGGCCAAGAGGAAGCATTAGTGAATGAGGAACTCCCCTCAACAAAGAACATTCCATGGGTAGATGATGAGATTTCATCTAACAACAATAAAAACTCTATCATAATGCATGAAACCTCTATGGATCATCCTACCAACCTTGTTCCTTTAGTTGATTGTTCACACACATTGGATATCACTAAGGGAGAGAAGACCCTTAATCTCCCTCCTTTGATAGAATATTCAAGTCATTTGGACATCACTAAGGATTTAAAAACATTAATTACCTCTTTGCATTACTAAAGATACAAACATTGATAATTATCCTCAGAAACCTTCCCCTCATTCCAATGCTCTTTTCTCAAAAGATGTAGCACTAGTGGATGAGCAAAGGTCTCCTACATTAAAACTCTCTTGGATAGATACTAAAATCACTCAAACCAAATTCCTTCTTCCATCTCTCAAGAGCATAATGCATACAGCTCAACAAGAAAGCATTCAGCCTAACATTGAATCAAACCTAGAAGAGCTTACAACTAAACAACATAAAAACAAGAACAAAAGTTGGGCTATGGTACCTTACATACCTCTCTACTCTAGCATTTGGGATTGGGAGGAGGATAATTTGATTCTTGATAAAACCTAGCACGAGCCTCCCTACAGGTAAGTATCTCTAACCCTTTTATCTCTCTCATGATGTGTTTCCCTCGTGATGTGTTATGTATTGTTTAGGCCTCTTGGGATGATCCCTGATTCTCTTGTAAGGTCTGGGATACCAGGAGACTGCCTCTATCGTGACCTTCTTCTATTTGTATTATCATTCTTCTATATTCCCTCTCTCTCTGATTCATTTTTGTGTGTTGTGTCTTATAGACATAACATCGCAATTGGTGACTTGGGGGCACCCTCCTACGTGACTGTCCCTAAGACACTTGTTTCTCCTCTCTTATTTATTGTTTCCCTTCCTCTAGTGTTTCTATCTAGTGGGTGGATGATGAAAAACATTTATAATGATGCAGACCTAGCATCCCTTTAGCGAGAAATAAAAAATTGGACTTAGTTCCTAATATGACAATGGGGTTGTATATCTTATCCGATGCTTGGCTAGTAGAAGCACTCCATGCTTTCTACGTAGTGATTTTGATGATCTTTTATCTCACTTACAAACTATAACAATACTGCTGCTCCGTGCATTTTGTTTGTCTTTGAATCTTGCCTTGGTGACACTCAGTTCTAAGATTTTTGTGATATAGATCCATGGTTATCCTTAATCTCTGAATTCGTAGTATAGCCTTGGCTCTTTGTGTGACTGATCATATGCATTGATGTTGTTATTTATCATGATTATGGACACTAACATGTTTCTTGTAGGGATGTATTTGTGGAAACATTTGGCGATTGTAAAGTACATGTCACCTCCGGGGGGCATGGGATTTGCGGAAGTCTGTGTTCCCTTGTGTGTTTTCTTCCTACCTTAACGTGCTTGATATCGATGCATGATATCAACAACCTTAAGGTGGGGGCACATATAAGGTAACCTGTCTATTGTAGATGTTAGCAGTGTGCTTGTCCTCAGGTGCAGTTTAAAGACTGGTGGTGATGAGTCCCTCCTACACTTTGAGTTTGTTTGCAATCAATCAATCATCTTAAGCCCTCTGCGGAGGCAGGGATGGTGTATCTCTTGCAGAGAGTGCCCATCTTGTCATTTTCAAAAGTCCTCTGTGGAGGCGGGGAGTGGTTCTGTGACTAACTCAACCCTTAAAAATGTCTTTGGTTATTGTTGTGGCGAAGCCCAATCATTGGTGTGTGCTTGTAATGTGCCTGAGATGGTGATGAGCCTATAAATAGGAACACTCCATCGCTTGCCTGCTGTGTTTTCTCCGTGTCTTCAAAGTGTGTGTGTTTGGTGTGCTTGCTTTGTTTGGCATGTGTGTTGCCCCATATGCAGTCTAAAGACCAGTGCAATGAGTGCTTCCTACATTTTGGGATGTTTGGCATTTCTTGCATGTGTGTTACCCCATTTATGCAGTTTAAAGACCGACACGATGAGTGCTTCCTGCATTATGGGAGGTGTGTTTACTTTCCTTGTACTTGCATCTACATGAGAAAAAGAAAAGAAAAGAAATCATTCCTATCTTCCATGCATTAACTGTCTTCTATGCATCTGTTGTCTTCTCCACATTTTGTGTGACTGTAACTATATTCTCCGTGTTTTGTGTGCCTGTCATTGTCTTCAATGTGTCTAGCGTGTCTTCTCCATGCTTGGTGTGTTTGGTGTGTTTGTTGACCATACTTTAATGCATGTATTGGCCTTGCATTTATATATACATTAAAGTGGAGGCTAAATGTAACGTCAAAAAATGTCCCCTTGGGGGATTTTCCCTCACAAGGTTTAGCTCTTAGGTGTTTTATCTGCATTTAGGACATATTACATCATATTTTGACATTCTAATGAAATGAGCCCTAAGTTTCATGACAAATGGGACCTAGGGGGATCCCTTGAACCTAATCCTGACCAAAATAGGAGGGGAGGACTTGGGCGCCCGTGCCCTAGTCCTGCCCTATTTTGGGTCAGTCCCAAATTTTAAGTGTTGGCTTGTGACAGTTATTTGGTTCCTATGCCGACACAGTAAGTTTGAATTACGAAATTCTTGGCAGGAGTGTTTGTAGTTGCATATAAAAGCATGTTTAGGCATTCATTTGTAAACTAGATGGAAATTTCATGAGCATTAGCATTTTGAAAGTGATTCAAGGCATTCATTGTGTATCAAGAGTAGATTTGTGTTGACTATGTGTTTGTATTTGCAGATTTGAGCATCTATCTCCTCATGGCATGAAGAGCTTCTTCCGCCCATGAGATCTTCACTACAAGGAGACATCATTTGTGTTTTTGAGCATTTATCATTTGGTTTTTGCCTCTGCCTCATAAGGGCATGCACTCTCTATCTGACAATGGTGTTCAGAAGACTTGAATGTCTCTTTGGGGCTTGACTGAGGCAATCCTCTAAACACCACAACCCCCTCCCAAAGTTTCTATGATTGCAGGTTACAGGTTGAAGACACAAGAAAAGTGGAGTTACAGGAGGGCATTACAGAGTGTCAAATTTGCAGATAAGAGTTAAAAATAGTACCCTGGACTTGGGCGCCTGCTCTTTAGTCCTCTTGATTCCATGACGGGAAAATCTTTGTGACATCAGGAATAGGTTGCAGACTGAGCTTCCAGATCCTGACAAAAACCTAGGCATTGGACTTGGGCGCCCGCTCATTAGTCCCTGACTATTCCGCTTCCAAACCCCGAAATGATATTCGTTTGTTTGCTTCCGTATTTGCATAATTAGGGTTTTGATGTATAATTGAGCATAATTGAGTATAATTGATAATCAAATCATACAAATCCAAGTTTCCCTACATCTCACAGTGACCTAGGGTATGATAGTACATTGCCACTCGACCCTAGGTCCTTGAATGAAAGGGTGAAAGGAGGACACATACACAAAACTACCAAAAACTCAACTATCCAAATTCCACCCCTTACACTAGGAATGTTATTGGGTTACTTTCTGGGCTAGGATGCCAAATGTGGATTTTCAGAGATGGCTTTTCTTCTTTTTAGGAATTGAACCAAGTTACCATGTTAAAGGTTTAGATCTAAACAAGATGACATTGGAATAGATGTTTATTTGTCTAGCAAAACTTATTTATATATATCTCTGCCACATCTTGTTGTGAGACAATCTGCTTTTCATTATTTAGAATTGTACATTTAGACATCAAGGTTGCATCAAGTGTTCCCTCCTAGTTGTTTCTAGGTAGCTAGACATTTCATGCAGGGCTGGGTTTCCTTCTTTTCATGAAGGGATCTGGGGAAGTGTAATCACTTCATGGTTGGGTGGAAAAGCACCTGGGCCATGTTCCTGTCTCTCGGCTCACATGTGGTGGACCACTTGGTTCATGCGACTGATGAGTGTATTGATTTATTTATTCTTGTTGTACATGATTATTGTATCTTGAGATTGGATGTATTATGACATGATGGTCAATGGACTTGTATGTGATTTTATAGTGCTTTTTACTTGGAATGAGCACGTGATTTGTAAGATTTAATGACTTTATTGACTTATATTGATGAGATTATCTTTTGTAAGATTTATTGAATCTTATGGATTCTTATTTATGGGGATTTCCTTTGTGAAGGTTTATTGACTCTATTGAATCTTATTGATGAAATTAACATTTATTTTGGTATTGTAATTGAGTGGATTAATTACTTTTTTTTTTTTTTGGAAGTTGTATCTAAGTGGATTATTTACATCATTTTTACTTTTGATAGTGTGATATATTGTATTTAAGTAGATTATTTACTTCATTTTACTTCGTTTTACTTTTGTGATGGTTTGAGGGCTTTTACATAATCTGTGCAAACTAAAATATATTCTTTGTTATTGGATACTAGTGAAATTGGGCCAATTAAGTCTAGCCCCCATTTGTCAAATGGTGCTAGTGCCAGCTGTGCCTACAAAGGTATCTCATCTATCCTTGTTGGTCTGTCCATTCTCTAACATCTATCACAGCTCCTTGTATACTTCATTGAATCCTTATGGAGAGTTGGGCAATAGTAACCTGTTGCTAAGATCTTAAATGTTGTCCTTTTGGATGCAAAGTGACCCCCACATGGCTCATCATGGCAAGATTTTAGGATATCAAAGACCTCATCTTCTCTTATACATCTCCTCATAATATTATCTAGATTGGTGTAGAATAGATAACTAGCAACCCAAGATTATGGAAAGATTTTATGCACCAACTTTCTTTTTTCTCTACGAGAGAAATGTGATCGTATCTATCTTGCCACTAAGTAATTTGCAATATCAACAAACCATGGTGTGTGTACATTGAGAGCGAACAAATGCTCATCTAGAAAAGAGTCATCTATAACACCTTCTTCTAGTTGTGTGGGAAATCTAGACAGAAAATCTGCCACCACATTAGCTTTCCCAGGCTTATCCACTATTGTTATATCAAACTCCTGTAGTAAGAGTAGCCATCTAACTAGTCTCCCTCCAACCATAGGTTTGTTCATTAAGTATCTTATTGCAATATGATCTATGTGGATAAAGACTAGATAACCAGTGATGTAATGCCTAAACTTGTTAATGGCATAGATAACTGCCAACATCTCTTTCTCTGCGATAGTGTAGTTAAGTTCTGCTCCTTGTAAGTTCTTGTTGATGTAGTAGATAACATACTCCTTATTACCTTCCTTTTGTCCCAATACAAATCCTATAGCAAAATTAGAAGCATCAATGTGTATGTGGAAAGTAATGTCCAATTTGGTCCTCTCAAGACAGGTGCTTCTGTCAAAGCTGTCTTAAGTGTCTCAAAAGAGTGCTGACATTTGGTGGTCCAGTCAAACTCTATGTCTTTTGTGAGCAGAGTAAACAAAGGTGCTGCAATTTTACTAAAGTCCTGAATGAATCTCCTATAGTAGCCTGCATGGCCTAGAAAGCTCGTTACATCTTTTTGTTTTTGTTACATAGGAAGTATAGAGATGATCTCAATTTTATGGGGATCCACTTGAATTCCTTCACTTGATATAAAATGTCCTAGAAGAACCCCTTGAGTCATCATCATAAAACATTTCTCATGACTCAATGATAGATTGTGTTCTTGACATCTTTTTAGAACTTTCTCTAGATTGCTGAGTGCCTTTTCATATGTTTCTCCATAGGTGGTGAAGTCATCCATGTAGATTGACAAGGATCGTTGTACCTTATCATTTAATCATATTTCAAGTGTCAAATCTAGGGCTGTGTCCTTAGCTATCTGCAATTAGGAATTCTATAGTTGTCAGTTTTATCTAACTAATTCTAATGATCTTTACTGATTAAAGAAACTTAATATTACCGATCTATCTACTGTGAAAAGAATTCTAAGAATATTGAAAACAAAACTGAACAATGAATTGCTGAAAGTAAATCTATATTATTCCTTCTACTGAAACATGCATTTATCTATGAAAACAACAACTATCTTAAACAAAATCTGAAATAACAAAAACAACAGTAATAGCGTTCTGCCTTGGTGGTGAGAGTGGGCACTTGCTCCACACCCTTAGGGCTGAAGACTAAAGTAAAGAATCAACACAAGAAGATAATATCACAACTCAATTCCAGTCCAATTCCATCATCTTTGTATTCAGAAAATGTTTATATCAAAATAAGATTACAGAAATCAGAATTTAATTGCTGTCTTCTTTTTTCTTTTGCTGCTACTTCTGTAAGTTTATATCTAAATCAATGATGAGATATCACTTACCTTAACTACTAGTTCATCTATGAGATAACATCAATTTCTTTATTCTACTAACTGTCTAACTACAAAATAAATATCCATGCAATTAAAATAGATTGAGTGGAACTGAAGTCCACACTAAATCTAAGTCTTAGTTTTAAATACACTTGGGCAGAGAGACCCTGAAATATAGGTATTTAAATCAATTTATCAATAACTTGTGCAAAATCAAAAAGAGATAAAACTTCCAGTAGTTAACTATGGTCTACCCTCGATTACTCAGGTGATGATTTGAGTAACATCAGGAGCATCCTGATCACTATTGGAATTGTCTGATTGACAACTGTGCTAGAAATCTGCACTATTCTAAAGAGGCACCGGAGATGTATGTTTCTGTCTATAGCTCCAGACATATGATTGTGACCTTCTTGTTCAGCTCCAGAGATGCTCATAACTTTAGTCCAGCTACGGAGATGATTTACCTCCTTATCCCAAAATCTCTCCAATCAATTTGGAAAATATTGGAGACCAGTCGTGGCACTCTGATATCGGCTCTGGAGATCATTAGGACTACCTCTAGAGATGCACAAAATTGTATACCTGAACACCTGCACCTGTTGATTCAAAAAGAGAAAATTTATGCATATTTCCATCAATTCAACGCACATTAGTCCTTCAATCATAAATCATGATTCTAAGTAATTCATCTCTTATTAATCATCATTAGAACAATCTTGTTAGCCTATTTTGGTGTAGTCATCAGGACAATGGGATAATAAGGGAGAAAAGGAGAGGTAAAAAGGTGTATTTCATGGGTGCTACCTGGCACTCATCATCCCCCTGTACTTAAGGATTAGCAGGTCCTCCCGCTTCTCACAATCTGGACTTATTCTGGTGGAATATCTTGTCAGTCAAGCTATAGTCCTGTGCATAAGTTGTCCAAGTGGTGTGGTCTGTATTACCATTTCCCTTGTACTGATCAACCTGCTTCATCCATTCCTGCAATTTATCATCTTCCATTTATTTAGCCCAGACATGAAGTGGCTCAATGATGAGAGGGGATCTAAAACGACCACCTATCCATTCTTGTTGGTATTTATCCATCATTTTAGACACTGCCCTGGCCTTCTTCATAAATAGTCTCAAGTTAGCAGGAGTCACCAATTCTCTCATTTTCTACTCTGAAGTTAAGATATTCCACCTTTTCCTTGCCATTGAAAGTACTTGATTAGCTGAACTGTTCATGAAAAGACCAAAGTCAATGAAACATTCCTGCAGATGTTTCAGATACAATGACAAAATCTTGATCTTACTTTCCAGGTGGTAGACATATGCCCTAAATTGGAACTTAAAAGCATGGGGGTTTGGACATTCTTTTCTAATGAAAAGACTTGTTTTTGTATCTTTCTTTAGATAAGCCTCCATTCTCTCATTCCAAATCTGATGATTCCTCATCAGTGACATAAATGCCTTAAGTTGACATTCCCCTACAAAATAGTTGATGATGAAGGTCATATCATCTACACAGAAAACATGCAAATATAACTCACACAGAAATTTTTTGTCTTCATCAGAACTTCTCATATATGCTTCCATGAACCCCTCCCCTATTTCTATGTTCTCAGTAAGATCCGACAGAACCAAAGACAATTTCCTCTATAGAACTTTCTCTTGTAAGAATAGAGCATAACTTCCACTTGGGGGCCTGCAAGACAGGATTTCAGATAAAATGGAAGCCACCTAAATGACTTTTTCTTCCAAGGTTTCTACTCTTTTTGACATGGTAGTAACTGCCCTATGTAATTGTAGCATGGGATTAGAAGCCTCATATTCTCTACATCTCCTTTCCCAATGGAACAGGGCTTTGGGAATATCTATTGGAATTGGGCCCACATATGGATTTGTTTGCACTCCCTGTTCCATGGTTACCCCTGGGCCACTTAGCTCATGAATATACTCTTCTTGATCATCTATTTTATTGTTGGCCCAGGTTAATTGTTTATCTTGACTCTGTACTTTCTCAACCAGTGATGCAATTATTATGAGACCATTGTCTCTGGCCTTGGTAAGATCAGAATTATCTTGTACTACCTTTGCCTCCTTTTCCTTGATGCTTTGGGCTGCCTTGGTTTCTTGGTCTCTCAATTTTACATCTTTCTCCTGAATTATTTGTCATTTATTTTGGAGCTGTACTTGCAGCCCTTCAATCACCTATGTTTGCTCCATTTCTTTTTCTTTCACGACCTTCTTGAGGTCAATAATAATCTGGTTCTTCCACCATAATAATCTTTTCAGATTATTAATCTCTTCTAGCATCTGCTGTTCTTTTGAAATTTCAATATCCTCTTGATTAGAGGGGTGAGAATAAGTTCTTGTTTCTTCTTCTATTTGCTCTACATCAGGATTTTCCATAGCTATTGGCTCTTCACTGCTAGTTACATGCATTTGCTCTACTTCACCTTCCCCTGCAGTCTCCCTATCTCGAGTTCCTTCTTGAGTCTTCTTTGTAATTGCTGGTACTGATGAAGGCCCAACTTTTTCCTCAGAAGTTCTGAAACCCAAAAGAACTTTAGCTAGGAGAGCAGTATCTTTTTCAGCTTGGGTAAGCTGCCTTTTTCTTTTGCTTCTCCATAGCACAGGTGGAGCAGGCATCTCCGGAGCAGGTATATCATCCTCATAATCAGAGGAAATAGTAAAAGTTTCTTTTTGTTCTATCTCTGGAGTAGGAGAATGTTGTGAAGTTTGACTATGAGAACCTAGATGAACAGATGGTTCAGGGGAAACTTCTCTCTATTTCTTCTTTCTCACTAGAGAGATTTCATCTAAGTCATGAGATGTTTCCTTAGCCCAGTAGTGTATGCTAGAGTCAGTTTTCTTTGGAGTTCTTTTTGTCTTCTGACTTGGCCTTTCCCCTGTTGGTTCTATTGGAATAGACTTCTCAGCCAAAGTCATTTTCCTCCTAGCTGAGCGAGTCATATATGGAGTTTGTTCAAGAGTAGGTTCTCTAACTTCCTTCCCTTTTCTCTTTCTGTCAGAAACAAGGGTAGCATATGAAGTTGCCTCCAGTGAGGACTTTTTACCTTTCTCAATAGCTGGAGAGGAAGTTGAAGGTTCTGCCTCCTCTTCCTGCTGGGTAGAGGAAGCCTCACCCACTTCTTGTGCCCTCTCTAGTTCTCTGTCCTGGGGTTTGTTATCTAAGAATGTCTGCCATAGTGCTTCCCCATCAACTTGGGATAGAAAGTGATGTTTTACTACCAGAAAAATGAGGCCATGGTGTTTCATAGGACCTTTTCCCTGTTGGTACTTTTCTGTAGTTGCTCTAATGGAAGAGTACAAAAAGTTTGGAATGTTTATGCTAAATTCTAGGTGGGCATTTCCATGCCTCAGAAAAATCAACATTTTCATTATTGGTCCTAGAACTAAGGAAAATTGGTCATCACATGTAAAGTACTTCATCAACCATAATGCTACAGATTGCCATGGGTTTGGAAGTGAAGACCTAGTAATTCCCTTAACCTCATTTTTGCTTAAATACAACTGTATTGCAGGTTCACCTTCTATAGAGAAATTTCTAATTAAATCAGCATATAGGGTTTTCAGATGGTAAAACCTCTCACCTTGTTCTGGTAATCCAGAGATATGATTGATGGTGGTAGTAGTGAGATTGAATTGAACCCCTCTGATAGTTGTTTGATTATCTCTCAGGTTTCGTAAGAAGTCATCAACAATATCCTCTTGAAAACCTTCAAATTTCTCCAAGAACTCCAACCACCCTGCATTCCTCAGAATGTTTGCCACATCATTATCTTGCAAAAGACTGTTGTACTTTCTGGCTCTGATTTCTTTTTAATCCCCATTTCACAGTCCTATTCCACCCTCTGTAGCTAGAATTCTGTCTGGTTCTCTCTGTGGTCCGTCTCTTCGCTTTTAACTCCGTAGGCTCCAGAGGACTGTGTTAACAGACTTGAATTTTTAGAGAATTTTGCAATCTTGAGTGAGGATTGTTATGTTGGTTTGTTTCACTGCTTGAGTTATGGGGAAGGAGCTTGAAATTGGTTAGCATGCTTATGCAATCATAATTACTGCAGACTGATGGGACACTCCGTAGACATGGCAATATTGTATGAATTTAGAAGGGAAATAATGGCAGGGGGTCGTGTCATAATAACAACACCCAAAAATACAAATAACAAGACATTTACTAACTAATGCTTAATTAAAGAGAAGTACCTGAACTAATCTTAATGATGATGGCCTGATGTACTTGGCTGCCAGACCGTGGCTGCGATGCGACTTGATGTGACTAGGCACGTGAGCAGCACCTGCACAGGTTTGAAATGGCATCAGCATTCCTGTTGTCACATACATTGCAATCATTCCTACTGAGTGGTTCGAGAATGCCATGTTTTTAGGTGATGTCAATGTAGTTATTTGTGAGGACCTGCGCATGCGAGAGTAATGACTTTTTCTCAATTGCTGATGATATGCATGCTGACATCATGTTTGTCCTTGTCATAAAGTGGAGGATGAGTCATGATGACCTCATCAAATGATAGCTCTACTTTATTTCTTGGAGAGGTGGGTCCCCTCCCAATTTATTATATTCAAGAATGGCTCTTTATTGGGGGAGCACCAGAGGTGCTCCAAGTTCGTGAAGCGCCGGAGGTGTGTTTGAGTAACTTTTGGCACCTGATTACCTCTGTAGCTTGATTATTCTTATCTGGCATGAAGAAGGGAACCACCATTTGCTGGACCCTTGGTTGAGAAAGACATGCATTTACTAGTTTCCCATCCTCTTTTTTTTTTTAAGAAGGCCGCCATTTGCTGGTTTTTAACCTTCTCTTTTTTCCTTTTCTCTTTTTTTAAGAAGGCCGCCATTTACTAGTTTTCAACCTTCTCTCTCTCTATTTTTTTTTCTAGTCCAAATCTGTGACAGAGGATGTGTCCCTTGTAACCAAGCACAAATCTTTGATGAATTCTTCCTTAGTGGATGGCCTTTTATAGAGTCTAATTCTGTGGCCATTCACTAATAATGTGTCTTGGCTTCCATCAATGGGTTTCAACAGCACTGTTCCATTCTCAAAAACTTTCTTTATCTGATAAGGACCCATCCAATGAGTTTGTAGCTTCTCTTTGAACTCCTTAAACTTAGAATCATATAGGAGAACCCAATCACCTTGCTGAAATGTCCTCCTCTTGATGTGCTAGTCATGGTATTGCTTCCTTTGATACTGAACTAGTTCTGTTTGTTGAATGGCTTCTGTCTAGATTTCATCTAACTCATTGAGCTAAAGAATTCTGTTCTGTTGGGCTATAGACAATGGTAGACCAATATCTAATGCAGTTTTAAGTGTTTGGAGCTCAAATTCTATAGACAGAATGGGCTTCTTTCCATAGACTAATTCATATGGTGAGAATTTTGTTGTGGACTTCTAAGTGGTATTGTAAGCCCAAACTGCTTCAGGTAATCTGTTAGCCCAATCTTTTCTATTCATGGCCACTGTCCTTGTCAGTATATTCTCTAGTTCTCTTTTAGTCACCTCTACCTGCCCATTGGCTTGAGGATGGTAAGGTGAAGATTTCCTGTGCTTAACTTGATATAGATTTGTGAATGCTCTGATTACTTGTGAAGTAAACTGAGGTCCTCTGTTTGAAACTATGGATCTTGGGGCTCCAAACCTCAAGAAAATCTTATTATAAAGGAAATCAGCAACTTTCTCTTCTTTTGCAAATTGCAATGCTCGCACTTCAACCCATTTAGTGACATAGTCTGTACATATAAGGATGTACTCTTTGCCTGATGATGGTGGAGAAATTGGTCCCACAAAGTCTAGACCCCACTGTTCAAATGGTTCTATCATTACTGGAGGATGTAGTAACATCTCCTGGGTGAAGGTTGGTTGTCCCATCCTTTAGCATTGGTCACACTGCTGTACATATTTCTTAGTATCCTTATGAATAGAGGACCAGTAGTAACCAGCTCCTAGAATCTTATGGATGGTTTTGTGTGAAGAATAGTACCCACCAAATGGTTCATCATGACATGCCCTTAAGACATCAAAAATTTCATCATCTGTTAAACACCTGCGCAAAATGAAATCAGGACCACATTTAAACAGTAAACCATTTGACCATTTGTAAGATAAGCTTTCCTTAATTAAGC
Organism: Cunninghamia lanceolata; assembly: GCA_027924645.1. Taxonomy (NCBI): domain Eukaryota; kingdom Viridiplantae; phylum Streptophyta; class Pinopsida; order Cupressales; family Cupressaceae; genus Cunninghamia; species Cunninghamia lanceolata. The sequence continues at coordinate 3,290,430 of BSBN01000931.1, forward strand.
GTTTCTTTTGTTTTGAAGTAAAATGGGATGGATACAAGCCTGTAGCTAAGAGATTAGCTATGTCAGCAAACCAAGGTGTAGTAGAGGAGATAGCAAAAAGATGTTCATCTAGAAATCTATCCTCCACTGTCTGGTTCTCTCCACCTGTATGCAATCTTGACAGAAAGTCAACAATCAAATTAAATTTGCTTTGATTATCAACTATGGTAATGACAAATTCTTGCAATAGCAATAACCACCTGATTATCCTTGCACCCACTACTGGCTTATTCATTAAATATTTGATGGCTACATGATTAGTATGTACAAATATTTTGTACCCAATGATATAATGCTTAAATTTGTTTATAGCATAGATGACTACCAAGAATTCTTTTTCAGTTGTGGTATAGTTTCTTTCTGCAGAGGTAAGGTTTTTGCTGATGTAATAGATGGCATGCATACTTTCTCCTTCCTCCTGTCCTAAGACTGCTCCAATGGACTCATTGGAAGCATCAGTTTGTATGTGAAATGGTAGAGTCCAATTGGGTTCTCTTAAAATAGGTGTGACAGCAAGTTTCTCTTTAAGGGTTTCAAATGCTGATTGACAATCCTCTGTCCATAAGAATTATGTGTTTTTGTTAAGCAGGGTAAATAGAGGAGTAGCTATCCTACTAAAATTTTCCATGAATCTTCTATAGTAGCCTGCATGACCCAGAAAACTTCTAACGTTTGTCTGATTTTTAGGTGAAGGCAACTGTTGGATCACTTCTATTTGGTTTTGATCCACTTTGATCCCATTTGCTAAAATGTGGTGTCCCAATACAATTCCTTCCTCTACCATCATGAAGCACTTTTCATGGCTCAGGGATAGTTGATTTTTTTCACAACATTTTAATACCTTTTCCAAGTTTATGAGAGCTTCTTCAAAGTTGTCCCCATACACAGTAAAGTTATCCATATAGACCTCCATACACTCATTGGCTAGTTTAACAAAGATGGCTAAAACAAGCCTCTAAAATGTAACTAGAGCATTACATAGTCCAAATGGAAGAACTTTGTAGGGAAAAGTTCCCCAAGAGCAAGTGAAAGTGGTTTTATCCTGATCTTTAGGTGCTACTTGGATTTGGTTATATCCACTAAACCCATCTAGGAAAGAGAAATACTTCCTCCCTTGGAGGTTGTCCAACACTTGGTCAATAAATGGTAAGGGAAAGTAGTCCTTCTTTGTGGCTTTGTTTTGCTCTCTATAGTCAATACACACTCTCCACTTCCCATTCTTTTTAGGCACTATGACTAAGGGTGAGACCCATTGACTATCTGAGATTGGATATATAAACCCTACTTGCAACAATTCTTCTATTTCAGTCTTAACAATGTCTTTTAAAGCAGGATTAAGTCTTCTCTGGGGTTGTCTGACAAGTTTGACATCTTCAGTGTATATACGATGAGTACAGATCTCAAGAGGGATGCCCTTCATATCTTGGTATTCCCAAGCAAAAGTTGCTGAATGGGAAATTAGGAGTTTGATAAGTTCTTCCTCCTATTTTTCTGCTAACCGGGTGTTGATATTCAATGTTTTCCTAGGTAGAATCATAACCTGTTTTCTAATCTGGGGTCAGTGCAAGAAGTTGGGTCCACTTTTTGGCCAAAAAGTGGAAGTGTTTTCCCTGATTTTCAGAATTTGTCACATTTGACCTTAAAATTTGAAGCACTTAGAGATGGAATCTTTAAAAATGTCACTAAATATAAAATGTAGTACTCGGAGTCTAGTTTCCAAATATGTAATTTTTTTCAATACCCAGATGATACAAATTGATTTTCAATAGGCATTTCTAAAAACCACTATTTAAAAGTCACTTTTTTTAACCATACCATGCACGTATACGACCAACATAATTTGACCTAAATAAAATTATTTTTCAAAATCCTTTTGGGAAAAGATGTGTAGTACAGTGAAGTTTGATGAGGATATTTTTTTATAATTTTTTTCCAAATAATTTTTTTTTTTTAAATTTTTTTATTAGGCCTAATTGCTACTTTTGAAAACCCCTCATGTACGACCAACATAATTTGAGCAAAAAAAATCATAAAATTAATTTTTTTTTTCATTGTGTAAAGAATGATGTGTAGATTGATGACATATTTTTTTTAAAAATTTAAAAATTAAAAGTTATTAAAAAAATACAAACACCTGTCATTTCAAGTTTTTAGACTAGTTTGCTCATAAATTAAATAATAAATAGAAGAACATGTCCAGTAACAAAAAAATTACATATTTGAAAACTAGACAATGTCATATGTAATGGGTTTTCATTTCGTAAAAAAATTCAGAAAAAAGGTCCTCAGCCATATAGGTAAACTCAGTGTTTCTTCTTGTTCTGTACTTAGAAAAAAATTTGTAGGTCCAAGGCTCAAGGTCGGTCAACCATGCCTATCCCGAGCCTAAAACCCAAGCAAAGGGAAGGAAAAAGGCGGGCGGAGATTTCTAATTTCAAATAACGGGTACCCGTTATAAAACGGGTACGCGTTATAAAACGGGTCCTGTTATATAACGGGTACCCGTTATGTTTTTAATAACGGGTACCTGTTTCTATTATACCTGTTATTTCCCATATTAGGGAAAAACATACTATTACTGTATCCTTGCAACTTGCAAGTCTGATCAGTACGGCGCGACAACAACAATTTCTGCATTTTTTTACTTACAAGTGTTTTGTGGAATCTCTTGACAGGTCATATTCTATTCAGATTTTGAAAGGAGTCAATCATATGAACAATTCTGAAGTGAAATCAAGTGCATGACACCTCAAATCAAGAGGGTTTGGTAATCATGGGATCAAATCAACGTCAAAGAAAAAAATAAAGGAGGGTAATGACACCTCAAGAAATTGAAGCAAATAGAGAGAAGGAAGCAAAAAGGCAAAGAGATAGAAGAGCAAGGATTCAAGAGATGAAGAATATTGAAGCATCTAGTTCCATGAGTATTGAATAGAAAGACATTCAAGAGAGTATAAATGATGGGATGAATGTAGATGATGCAAATGTGGAAATGGTGAGTTTGGAAGAAAATGTGTCTATAGAAACAAATGCATGTATGTCTTCAAACCCAACTTTTGAAGATATGGAAAATGTGACTATACAAACAAATCCAGGTATGTCTTCAGAGCCAGCTTTCAATGATATGGAAAACATGACTATAGAAACAAATCTAGGTGTGTCTTTGGAGCCAACTTTCAATGATATAGAAAACACGACTATAGAAACAAATCCAGGTGTGTCTTCAGAGCCAACTTTCAATGATATGGAAAACACGACTATAGAAACAAATTCAGGTATGTCTTCAAACCCACCTATTGATGATATGAATAAGAATGATATCTTATTTAGGAGTGAACATGAAAATGTTTTATTTGAGATTGAAAGAAATGTCTTAGATAATCTTCCTGGTAAGATTTCTTGGAGGCAAATTAGAACTCATGCAAATAGATTATATAAAAAAAATTTTATAGAAAAAGTCTTGGATTTCAATGTCAACTTATGATGCAATTGATGAAGATGTGGAAATTGCGAAAAGTAATGAAAAAGTTAGGCATCTTTGTAAAACCTAAAATAAAAGATGAATCAATGAAACAAGTTTTATCTAGTGTTGCTAATGCTATTGATTCTATTGGTAAAAAAAGTTGATCTAAAGATAGCAATGCAGCACGAAGAGCTATAACAACTGCTTTAGTCAATAAATCATCTTCTAATAAAAGAATGATAAGTAAGACAAGTGAAATTATAAAGATAAATCCTAAAACTTTGAGAAGAGCAGCAAAGAGAAGATAATCTATTGAAAAAGATCCAATTAACCAATGTTGGAGTTTTAATGGTAGACTCCCAAGGTATGACATGAAATTAAATAGTGAAATCAAATCTTTAATTGAAAAATATTGGCATGATAATACAAGGGTATCATCTAATGTTAGAGATGTTTTAAAATTACGAGTGGGGTCTAAAATTCATGATCCTCATCCAAAACATCTATTAGACATGACTCAAACTAAATTATATAAAAAATTCTTAGATGATTTAGTGTTAAAACCATTTAATATTACCATAAGCCAAAGATCTTTTGAGAAATGTAAACCTTGGTATGTGAAAATTAATAAACAACGAATCTCTTGTTGTAAAGCTCATGTGCAATTTCGTTATTATTATGATGTTTTTCGATATATACGTTCTACCTTGCATACTGATGAAATTATGCAGGAATGTGGTATTAATATGCCACCTCAAACAATTAAGGAGTTTGTAGCAGGTTTGTTCTATGAAACATCTATTGGATACTTATTTTATTCAAAAGCATGTATTTCTGGACAATGCAATAGATGTGGCAACTTTTCATTGTTAGGAGAATGTATGCATGAAAATATTTCACATGAATTTGGACAACAATTAGTGGATGTGAAAAGATTCAAGAATGTTGAATATTCTTTAAAGGATGGAAAAATTGGAAAGCCTTGTGAGTTAGTCACGGAAAAAATTTGTGTGCATGCATTCATCAAAGATTTTAAGGATAATATTGTATCCAAATATGTCAAACACTCCCAATATGCTCGGTGGCTTGATGGACAATTCCGTTCATGTAAAAACACCTTTCCAATTGGAACTATCCTATCAGTGGTTGACTTTGCAGAAAACTATACTCTTGCTCCACAAGAGGAAATTCAATCTCAGTATTATAATTTAGTGCAAGTGGCCATATTTGTTCATATTGTATACAGACATGCAGATGATAGTACAGAAGATAATAGAATTTTTTTGAGGGAGTATCATTTCTATTTGAGTGATAACCGGTTACACTCTTCAGAGTTTGTACAATATTGTTTCACAAAATTTTATGAAAGTTTAAAAGAAAGATGAATCTAGATGGCACAACATTTCATATGGTCAGATAATTGTACAAGGTAATTAAAAAATGCAAGAATGTTTTATTGGCTATGTAGGGCTCATAAATAAATCAATATCCAACATATGTGGAGTTTTTCTGAAGCTGGACATGGTAAAGGAGAACATGATGGAGCTGGAGCATGTGTGAAAAGAGCTCTTGCTAGAGAGCAACTAAAATTTGAGGATACAACCAAATTTAGAGATGCACGTGCAATTGTGGATTGGTGTAATGAAAAATTATCTACGGGATCAAGTCAGAACTCTACAATTCGACGATTCTTTTGGTTAGTTGAAGAAGAGAAAATTCCTACTTGACTTGATTATGAGACAATAACTGGATCAACAAAATGGCATTCATTTAAGAGTTCAAATGCAAGCACATGGACTATATGGACTAGGGAGCTTGCATGTTTTTGTCAATTTTGTATTACAGGTGATTGGGGAGCATGTGAAAATACAGAATGGGTTGAAGAATGGAAACAAAGATCCTTGACACCTACATAAACACAAGATCAACTTGAAACAACAATTGAAGATGATAATCAAATGTTTGCATCAGATGACTATGATCGTGTTTCAGACCTTGTATAAGAAGGTACTTTTGTTTTCAATTTTTTTTATTGTCATTTTTTTGTACATCTATATATAATTAATTATATATGTATGCATGCACAAATTTATGTGATTTAGATACATGTCACACTTTATTGAATTACATAATTTTTTTGTAGGACATGTGTATGCTGTTGTTGCACCTGAGGGCAATGAAGAGGAAACCGAGTATTGGTTGGCTCGATGTGTTGAGACAAAACAAAAGTTGTTACATCCTAGAGTAGAAGATGATGACATGGAGTATCCAATCGGTTCTGTGGTTGTTGTTGGCACTTGGCTATGAAAATATCTAATAAGAAGGAATGGTTTGCCTGCATTTGAAGATTATGAAACACATAAGAAGATCATACACTACTCACATTTGGTTGTGGTAACAAATATAAAACTAGTCAGATATCAAGGCAAACCTTCTAATAAACAGTTATGGACACTTTCGATGGAAGAACATGAGTCAATTATAGATGCATTACAAAAAAATGAGGATGCAGATGGTACAATGGAATAAATTCCAGGTATGTAAACCATACTCTTACATCCCCTAAATTCTTTCATTCTCATTTCGGCTTCTATATTATTCCCCTTGTCTTAATTTTTGTATCGACTCATGTAAATATATAGTTATTTTACTTGTACATTTGAACATTACTTTTTGCAGGTGTACCCTAGACAAGTAGTCAAATTTGCATAATTGTCAATAGAAGTTTTCACCATACAAGTATGTGAGGTCATTTTTGTAGTCTTCAACTAAAAGTGAACGCAAATTAGGTAATTGTATATACTTACATTATGGCTTTCACATTCAACATGTTATCTAGAACTACATAATGCATCAATGTTTTGTCTTTTTGGTATATAAATTCTTTCATTCTCATTTCAGCTTCTATATTATTCCCCTTGTCTTAAATTTTGTATCGACTCATGTAAATATCTAGTTAATTTACTTGTACATTTGAACATTACTTTTTGCAGGTGTACCCTAGACAAGTAGTCAAATTTGCATGATTGTCAATAGAAGTTTTCACCATAGAAGTTTTCACCATACAAGTAGGTGAGGTCAATTTTGTAGTCTTCAACTAAAAGTGAACGCAAATTAGGTAATTACATATATATATATATATATATATATATATATATATATATATATATACTCATATATTTCTCATCCATCCTCTAAAGACACCCGCTTGTACATCCCCTTAATTCATCCTCTTAGCTCCCCTTAAGCCATCCTATTACATCCCCTTAAGCCATCAAGTTTTATCTTAAATACTTTGTAAATTGACTCGTGTACATCTCTCCAAGTAAGCTATCCTCTTTTGTATCCCCTTAAGACATCCTCTTCTAGCTCCCCTTTTAATTAATCCTCTTATACATCCCCTAAAGCCATCCTCTTATGTATCCCCTTAAGACATCCTCTTAGCTCCCCTTAAGCCATCGTCTTACATCCTCTTTTGTGTTATTTAGTTACATATTGCATTAATATTTTGTGTTTTTGGTACATATTCTTTCATTCTCATTTACATTCATTATTTCTTGCAGGTGTATCCTACAAGTAGATTTTTCCATGATTGCCACTACAAGATTTCATTATAATGTAAATGGTAGATCAATTTTGTAGTCATGTCAAACTAATAACATGGACCTATAAGCTAATTGTATAGATATACTCGTATGTTTAATTATGGACCTATTTTTTATTTTGAGACTCTTTTTATGGTCTATGCATTTAATTTTCACGGATTGAATATTATTTTATGATTGCCACAAATGATATTAGTGTAGAGGTTCAATAAGTATATAGTTTGTATTTTTCCTATCATTTTTGTACCCACTTTAGCTATGTTTTGAGATGTGCTGATTTAGCATTTATTTTATATTATTTAAATGCACAAAAGTTGAAAAGTAGTGTCATGACAGTTAAAGGGAAATAGTCCTAGGATAGTTTGCATATTTGAAACATGGTTTAATATCATCTCTATGAATGCCATGGTCCTCCTCTATATCCTTCAATCATTGTCTTGAATAGTCTAATGCTATCACTAATAAATATGGGACTATGCTATCATATTACCTAGATGTAGTCATTGGTGTTGTAGAGTTATTTATGACTGCTAAGGTAATAATGAGGGTTATCATGCATAGGTAAGGTATTAAATAGTCATTATTTCAAACTAAATGACTACCATAAAGGTTACTCATTGTCATAGCAAATAGAAGATTATTGTCATGCATGAAGATTATTGCCATGTATCCAATCTAGATTGTCATAAATCATTGGGATGTTCTCATAAGAGCAATTCAAATCTAAAAATCAGTCATAATGAGGTTATATCATCTAAAGTCCATTGCAAAAATCCATATGAATATAATAAAACAAATTTAGGATAGTCATGAAACAAATAGGACACTCATGAAACAATAAAGTAATCATGTTAGTCAAGACGTTTTCACAGTGATTGATGATCTTATATCATTCTAAATGGTCATTTGCTAGAGCTAGATAGACATGTATTTATGGCAACAAGTGGCCTTCATGAAATTCATAAGAGGCTACCAAACCAATTATAGGATTGTCCTAATGAAACAAGAGAGGATTGTAAAATGCATAAGTGGTCATCCAAACACCTATATGATTGTCATAACAATCCCTTTAATAGCCACTTGCCTTCATGACCAATCAAAGATGTTATTAAGAACTTGAAGATAATCCCTAATACCCACTCAATAGAACTACTAAGAGAATGGCCAATCAAACCAAGACAAGAATCTACATAGCAAAAGGAATCTCAAAAATCTAATAATTCCCTAGCACTAGAAACATTCTGAGTAATCATTATAAGCACGATTAATGCACCAACAATGTCAACCAATAAGGTATAAAAGAGAAGATCTCAAGAGGATGTATAAATACAAGAGGAGATCACTTGGAGAAGGCTACTAAAGCTAAACACATGAAATTGGAAGTTCTGGAAAGAGTGGAAAATGGATTGTCAAAAATAGGAAAAATGAAGGGGGCTTATATTGTGTGGATAAGATTTGAATTTCCTTCTAGTTTCTTCTTTAAAAGAGTTAGTTTCTCTACAAGAATTGAATACTTCTTGAATAATTTCAAATTGTGATAATTTTTTTTGTAGCTTATATTGTGTGGATAAGATTCAAATGAATTTCCTTCTAGTTTCTTCTTTAAAAGAGTTAGTTTCTCTACAAGAATTGAATGCTACTTCTTGAATAATTTCAAATTGTGATAAATTTTTTTGTAGCTTACATTGTGTGGATAAGATTTGAATTTCCTTCTAGTTTCTTCTTTAAAAGAGTTAGTTTCTCTACAAGAATTGAATACTACTTCTTGAATAATTTCAAATTGTGATAAAATTTTTTGGAGCTTATATTGTGTGGATAAGATTCAAATGAATTTCCTTCTAGTTTCTTCTTTAAAAGAGTTAGTTTCTCTACAAGAATTGAATGCTACTTCTTGAATAATTTCAAATTGTGATAAATTTTTTTGTAGCTTATATTGTGTGGATAAGATTTGAATTTCCTTCTAGTTTCTTCTAAAGAGTTAGTTTCTCTACAAGAATTGAATGCTTCATTTGAATCATGTTTTGAATATTTTTTTAATGAAGATTTTGTTCAAGGACACTATCAAAGTGAGTCTAACAGATCCTTATCATTTTATCATGATTTTGTAGGTTTATCCTAGGTAAATTACCTTGTTATAAAGTGCCCCTAAATTTATCTATTAGATAATTGTAACACCAAACTTATCTATTAGATAATTGTAACACCTTTTACCTATCTATTCCACTATGTAAATTAACTTAATTTAGGTTTGTGAGGCAGTTAATAGATTGTTCACTATTTCAAGAAGAACTATTGAACCATAACATGCATAATCACTTCTTAAAAATTAAAAAAATGTAGTAGAGAGAAATCTTCTAACATGTCTCAATTAAATAATTTATAATCGAGAAGTGAACAATGAAGCATATTTAACATATTATCTTTAACATATTATCTAGCATACTAAAATACATTCAAGCATATATACTCAATAATATATACATGTAGATCTATCTAGATAAGTCCATGAAATACTATAAAATATAGGTAGGACCCATGAAATGTGTACTTTAAAACATCTACTCATCATTAACATATAAATAAATACAAATCACAGTTCATGAAATACTGAAATATATCTAGAAGTACATGTAATAGCAAGTTCGACATATATAGTCAAAGTCCTAGCACAACATATATAAAAAATAATGTGCACATCATACAATTCAGTCTATGAAATAAAACTCTATGTCAGGGATGATCATCACTCAAGTTCAAATCTGAAAGAGGCCTCTTTCTTCCTCGTGAAATCGATGGATCTACCTCATGCTGTACACAAGAGAAAGAAACTTGCAATCAGATTTAAAATTTTTAAAAATGACATGAAATTAAATATTTAAATGTAGGCTTTAAAGCGTGCATTTAAATTACCGTGCAATCATGCTCATGTACTCCCACATTTTGTTGTGCAAGTGGTATAATTGTTTCATCTTCTTGACCAAAAGTTTGACCTGCTAATTGCTAGAATTTCAAATAAAGCAAGTTTGAAATAAGTTAGAATTTATTTAGCATATTTAAAGACCTAGAAATTGCACATAGAAAATTTAGTAAAGTTTAGGACCTCAAAATGTGTAGATGGCTTATGAATTTGTCCCTGACTAGCAACCTGACCAATAGTCTCACTCCTATCATCCTGCACTTACATATATATGGGTGCATATATAAATTTATATAAACTCAAAAAAGAAACTTAGTACAAATTTAGTACAATTTTTTAAAACACACACCAGGGAATACTCAGGCATAACAACTGACGATGGAGGATCAGTGGAAGAAACACCTGAGCCATGTGGTCGGTCAGACATGGGAACTGCCACATGACCTGAGCCTCACTGCACTAGTAGTGTTTCACATACATGTACATATAGTTATTTATTTATTTATACACTTGTTAATTTAAAATATAATATTGATAAGTTTCAAGAAGAAAATTTAAACTAGAATTAGATACACATGGTTTTAGGGTTAAGATATATTGGTTTACCCCGTAAGGTGTGCCAATCTCTACAGCTGTCGATGCAAAACTCAATGTATCAAATCATGATGTGGCCCTAGAGCGACTTGAGATCTGTACAACAAATAGTTCACAATTATATATTAATTCATTAAATTATTTATATTTAAATTTTGATCTACGTTCAAATTATGCACTTGAAATATTTAATAAAATGTGGTTAATGTACCTATGTAGGATTATCATCCGAATATAGTAGATCCAAGTATGACTCCACTTCTACTGTAGCTGCATCTGATGTGGATGTAGGAGCAAGACCATAACACGGTTGATTGCAATTTGTACACAAATGTGCCCCTGACATGCCTGAGGCTCTATGATGAGATGCATCGACTCCTCCATGATGCTCTCCACCACTGAATTCAGCTGCCATGTGGGCATCTTGTTCAGTGAGATTATCCGAGAGTCTACTCAATGCTCCTAATGTCGACAAAACTGCCTGCTGCTGAATAGGTACAGGAATCATGGGCAAAACAGGAGCAACCATAGGAGCAGGAGGAACAGGTTGATTGGGGTCAACTCGTGCCCCTGGTTTGTGTTGTGGCATGCCACGACCAACACCCTGAAATTCTCTCATATCAAAATAATTGGGTTTTTGACCCAATTGAAACTCCACCCATAATTTTCTCAAAAAATATAGCGGTACCTCACAATTAGCATGTGGTGGGTGATCAAATACCATCCACCACCGATCCCAAAAATGTCTTAAAATCCCCTCATGCATACACCACTTAATTGATATTCTTTTTTTTGTTGCAGCTATAGGTTGATTAGTTTTTAGGTGACAAAAAAATGGGGCTAATGTTTGTTTTGTTATGTGGAGGTCATGGATGTCTTTATATGAAAGACCATCTGCATAGAATTGCCTCCTCTCCTCCTGCCAAAGCTGAAATCTATTTAGGTCTGCATCGATAGACCTAACAAAATCAATAATGGTTTGCATCGAAGATGCAAACCGAACCACATGAGGAGGCATCAAGTGAGGTTGATTATTAATCAAATTAATGTTCTCCTCAATTGCATTAATATTTTCATTAATGTTTTGCCGCAATTGGGCCTCATCAAATGGAGGGGGTGGGGGGTTTTGAGGTGGATCATGGGGTGGGGGGTTTTCATAAAGAATGTCATCTATTAAAAATTCATCTAGACTCTGGTCATCCATTAGATGTCTCCTGCAAATTTCCAAATATGTATTCATATAAAAAACTTACAAATGTATAATTTCACAAATATATACATATTGAAAACTTACAAACAAATATCTATAAATTTAAACTTAATCTAATAGATCTATAAATGATTTAGTTTAAAATATCCATGAACTTAGAGAGCAAGTAATACTTGAAAATTAAACATGCACAAGTTTATATAATATGATCAAATGATGATGCCTCATACCAATGTCTCCTTAAATTAATCCAACATTTCCCTAAAATATTATATTCTCCTTCCTACTTCAAATGTCCTCTTTAACCATTTTTTAGAGGGTTTCTGAACTATAGAATTGGTATTTATAGATAAAATATGGAATAATTAGAAAAAATCTCACAAATTACCAAGAGAAAGTTATGCAAAAAATCACAAGATGAAGCTATGTCTAAATTTTTAGATCATTTTCACATAGTGGACAAGGTTGCCTTCTAGGTCCTAGTCATACACCAAGGTACTAGGAGAGGGCCATGTGACACCCAAGGTGTCACTCTACCTAACAACCTTGTCCTATCATCATTTTTCTCAAAATTATAATGGAAACATTTTGACACCTTATATAGTCCAAATTTAAAAGTGCATGATAGCCCATGCCAAGTGAATTCTTCCCATTTCTCTATTATCCTACTTCTAGCTTCTAAGTTAAGCTCAATTGTGACATATTTTACTATTTTGCACCATCTTCTACTTTTTGTCTTGATTGGTTTCTAGATAGAGAAGTTATTAGTAAACTATTCTAAACACACCCAAAAATTTATTAGTTAATGTTTATTTTGAGTCCATTTGTAGTGGTAACCATCTCCTACAAGTGCATGTAAACCCTTGTATTTATAGTTTACTTTTTCCTAATCCGGTGTCAATTTCTATTTCCATTGTCTTGTTTGTTTAACTATCATTGATTATTTCCTCTAATCATTTATCACATTAAATCTAACCCTTTGATCATTTATCACATTATTTGGACTTCTATTTTTGTATGAAAATATATAAAATAGGCTTCCCTCTCCCCATTTGAACATAGAAAAATTGTGAAGTTTCCACTTGATTGCTATTTTGGAGCCATCTTTCTTGAATAAGTGTAGGAATGTTAGTGTTTACTATATTTGTTGGTTTTAGCTCCATTCTTTCTCTATTATACATTTTATCTTCCCTTTTCAAACCCACATTCCTTCTGGACTTACCTCTTTCTAAACCATTTTCTTTCCTCAATTTTTCATTTTAGATTCTCATTTCTACTTTATTTTTCATCAAGTATCTTTCATATTATTTCTTTTCTTCTCCCATATTAGTCCTCTCTATATGCATATTATTCCCCTTTACTTTTTTTCATTGAGTCTTATTTTTCCTTCTCCTAAATTCCCTCTTTCTCCTTCATACCTTGGTTTAAACCTAGCTTTAGTTTTTCATACCAATGTCTCCTTAAATGAATCCAACATTTCCCTAAAATATTATATTCTCCTTCCTACTTCAAATGTCCTCTTTAACCATTTTTTAGATGGTTTCTGAACTATAGAATTGGTATTTATAGATAAAATATGGAATAATTAGAAAAAAGATGTCACAAATTACCAAGAGCAAGTTATGCAAAAAATCACAAGATGAAGCTATGTCTAAATTTTTAGATCATTTTCACATAGTGGACAAGGTTGCCTTCTAGGTCCTAGTCATACACCAAGGTACTAGGAGAGGGCCATGTGACACCCAAGGTGTCACTCTACCTAACAACCTTGTCCTATCATCATTTTTCTCAAAAATATGATGGAAACATTTTGACACCTTATATACTCCAAATTTAAAAGTGCATGATAGCCCATGCCAAGTGTATTCTTCCCATTTCTCTATTAATCCTACTTCTAGCTTCTAAGTTAAGCTCAATTGTGACATATTTTACTATTTTGCACCATCTTCTACTTTTTGTCTTGATTGGTTTCTAGATAGAGAAGTTATTAGTAAACTATTCTAAACACGCCCAAAAATTTATTAGTTAATGTTTATTTTGAGTCTATTTGTAGTGGTAACCATCTCCTACAAGTGCATCTAAACCCTTGTATTTATAGTTTACTTTTTCCTAATCCGGTGTCAATTTCTATTTCCATTGTCTTGTTTGTTTAACTATCATTGATTATTTCCTTTGATCATTTATCACATTATTTATCACAATTTAAAAGTGCATGATAGCCCATGCCAAGTGTATTCTTCCCATTTCTCTATTATAATATTTCCAATCACTTGTCAATGTAGGGTTTACCAAAGCAATAAGGCACATAAGAAACATAAAAATTTGCACTTTGGGGCATGGGCCAACAACCTCCTAGGTCTAACCCCATGCAACTAGAGTAATTTGCAAGGGCTCATCACTAAAGATTAGACTAGGCTAGTAATGACATGATAGATGGGTATGCATGCAGATGAGTTAATAACTTTTGAAGAATGTATTTCTTTTCAATGTGGCTCATGGTAAGCTAACTCTTTGGAACTCAACACTTGATGAATGAAAACATGAAAGATCCACCTACAAGCCTATAGGAATCAAAAGTGGGATTTGATATTAGGAAAGTGAGATGAGAAATACAAGCATGGACAAATCATGGAATTCTACATAGCATAAGGTAATAAATACAACTAATGCCAGTAAGAATAATGATAATAGAAATGTGGATAATGAAAGTGGTTGCAATGGAATTAATAGGAGGAAAAGAATGCTTAAAGCGGAGAGAATCTAAGAGATGGAGAACTGTGTAGTCAATGGGAATGGCATGGGATTCAAATGAAACTATGGGATCCTCAAAAGTAATAACAGTTACATAGAGGTCATAAATGGAATACTAGTAAATGATGATGAAGATATATATAGTAAAGTAATTATAAGATATTTTTATTAGTAGTTTGCATTTTTAGGAGGATGGAACAGTGGCTTGTTTGGAATTTCAAGTCAATTCAATATAAAATTTTGTTTGACCACAACAATTCAATTCATAAAGCTTCTTTTGAATGCTATTACGTTCCCGTTAGAAGTCATTGAAAAGTCAAATGCATTCAAATCATACTCACACAAAATTAAATCTTTATAATTTGGTTTTTTAGGGTTTATAGTTTAGGTTTTTAGGGTTTGCAGTACAACATGGTTTTAGGGTTTATAATTTGGTTTTTTAGGGTTTATAGTTTAGGTTTTTAGAGTTTGCAGTACAACATGGTTTCAGGGTTTATAATTTGGTTTTTTAGGGTTTATAGTTTAGGTTTTTAGGGATTGCAGTACAACATGGTTTTAGGGTTTATAATTTGGTTTTTAGGGTTTATAGTTTAGGTTTTTAAGGGTTTGCAGTAACATGGTTTTAGGGTTTGTAGTAACATAGTTTTAGGGTTTGCAGTAACACACAATCACAAAAAAATCATAAAACTCTAATAACAAGTAAAACCCTAATAACATTTAAAACCCTAATTTTCATTTTAATCCTACAATCAGAAAAAAACATCTAAAACAAGCTAAAAATTAGCAGAGAACCAACCTGGAGGAGCTCAATAGTGATAAGGTGGTGGGAAAAGGTGAGAGGGCAAAAAAATCTCTGGTGTTGTGCTCGTTTAGCCTTCAGCAACGCGTACCTGTTCCAAAGCTTCCGCTGTCATTGTCGCTGTCGGCTGGGAAGAAAATGAGCTCGCAGGGCTCTTTTTTAAAAATATATAATTTTTTGAAAACGGGTACCCATTTAGTAATGGGCACCCGTTTAGGCTCGGGTGCACGTTCCTAAACAGGTACCCGTTTAGTAATGGGCACCCATTTAGGCTCGGGTGCACGTTCCTAAACGGGTACCCGTTTAGGTTCGGGTGCCCATTCCTAAACGGGTACCCGTTTAGGTTCGGGTGCCTGTTCCTAAACGGGTACCCGTTTCTTTGAAAATGGGTACCCATTCCTGGCAGCATTTTTTTTACCCACGTGACTTCCCCTACATGTGGACCAAGTTTCTCGCTTTAGCCCTCTAATCCATAGATGTAGTCAATCCATATACTGGAGTCATGGTATTGAGGGGGCAAGAATGTGGAAGCAACATGTGGAATGTGGCTAAGTCTTTGTAAAAGGTTTCTCCACAAGGAATGATATTTACTAAGTACAATGAGCAGAAGTGAGAAGTTCTCTCCTTGAATCTTGGGCTAGCTCCATTATATCCTCATTAATAAGAATGTGGGTGATATCTTCAATTGTATCATAGTGGATTTCTTCTTCTAGCTCACCCAAATGTTCTTTGATGGTAACCATAGCTACTGAGGCACTGTTTTCCATGTTATCCGGTTCATCTACCCATACTCTTCCTGTATAATGTATTGATGGTTTAGTTGGAGGATACAAAGATATTTTCTTCAAGTCTATCCCATTAGAAATGACCATATCCCCAGTTCGACAATCAATAGATGCTGTTGCTATAGCCAACCATGGTCTTCCTAATATTAATGGATAAGCATTTCTCTGGTTTCTTGGCTCTAATATCAGGAAGTCTACTGGGAATTCCCATGATTCTATCACAACTGAAACATCAGTAATCACCCCTTTTGGAATATCTATTGACTGGTCAACAAGTTAAAGGATTGTAGATGTGGATTAGATACCTATTAAGGCTAATTTGTCCATTGTATGAACTGTCATTATATTTATTACTGCTCCCAAATCAACCAAAACATTTGAAATTTCTACTCCTCAGATGTAAACAGTCATGACAGGGTTTCCAGGGTCTCCATATTTTGGAAGGAGCATTTCTCCCGTTAGGAGGTCTAATACCTTTCCTTCCACCTGGATGGTTAAGGGAAAGTTTTTCTTTCTTCCCTGGGTCTTAACACAATGTTGTTTGATGAATTGGTTAAGTTTAGGTACATCTCTGATTGCTTGTAAGAGCGGAATTTCAATGTTTAGTTGCCTAATTTCTTGTAAAAGTTCTGATTCCAGGATAGATTGGACTTATTTTTGTAAGAGCTTTTTCTGGAGAACATGCTATTTGAGCCATTCTGGGTATGGTGCTAGTTTTTCCATCTCTGGAGGATCTCCAGAGCTCTTATAAGAAATGTTTCCAGGGATGTTCTTCGGAGTCATTCTTTTAGGAGGAACTCTGGAGTTATCCAAAGATGATTCTTTTAGCACTATTTCGGTAGTAATCTCCTTTGTAAGCTGAGTGGATGGATTTTCAGGTTCCTCATCATTGGTTACTTCAACTATAGTTGGAGGAGATGGTCTTGGAAGTGCTTTCCCAGAACACAGCTGGAGATTATTGGAATATATAGCATTAATACCAACCATGTTTTCTTGTTCTGTCATGTAAATAGGTGCTCCTTATTTATTCTGTGGGTTTGGTATAGGTTGAGCCAGTAAGGGTGGTTGGCTAATTGGTTCATTTTGTGACTGACCTTGTGTGTTGGAGGGTCCAGTTAGAAATGCTTTTTGTTGAGGTTGAAATAATCTAGGTTGTCCTTGGTATTGTTGATTATATCCCTGTCGAGGACCCCAATGAGGCTGCATGTTTTGTGATCCAAACTGTGGCGGCCATTGTTGATTCCCTCAGGGCTAATTTTGCCAATGTTGGTTCGACCATTGTTGGTTCAGCCAATCTTGTGGCCCCCAAGGAGGATTATTCTGAGGCCCATGTCTAGTTGGATTCCATTGATTATTTCCCCAATTAGAAGGACCCCCTGTAAGAAGTCTGGTTTAGATACTGATTATAAGGGAAATTTCTAGCTTGTTTTTGTCCTACATAGTTCAACTCCTCCTCTATAATGGCATTATTTTTACTTAGCCTTTTTAAGGTTGGAAGTTAACTGCATTGACTAGTAGGATGTTCCCTGTCATAGATCTAATAGATTTTTTCTTTATCTAAAGGGCATTCTCTCAACAGATGTTTGTTCCTACACCTAGGATAATAGATGGAGAGTGGTTCAGTTGTTCTATCCTGATCATTTGTTCTAGTTTTTGCTTGAATCCCATCTAATGTGGTATTCAGTTGGACTAGAATATCTATTTTAAAATTTGCAATTTCCTCCATTAACTGTCCTATTTCATTCTTCCCTTTGAAAGATTTAGGCATTCTTACTCCATCTTGGGTTTTGGAATAGTTCCTGCAGAGTTCTTCTATAGTAGGCATATCCATTTTGTTGATAGTCCCTTTTCCCATAAGATCTAGTGCCTATTTTGATTCTTTGTCTAATCCTTTTACAAACAGGGTTCTGGCCAAAGAATGATTTACAGGGTTGCCATATCTTCTCAAAGAAAAGTTGAACCTATCCACATAATCCTCTAAGGTCTCTTCCTCCCTTTGTTTAATTTTGAATAATTCCTCATTCTTATCACTGACTCTACAGTAGTCCTGGTATTTTCCCAAGAATTCTGTCTCCATCTGATCCTAGGAATGAATGGAGTTTTGGGGCAAACCCATAAACTACCTCATTGTAGAATCCTTCAGGGTTGAGGGAAATAGTTTGAGTTTTTGATTATCTAATCCATAATCATAAGTCTGGCATACCACTTTGAACTCAAACAAAAACTAATCTAGATCCTCAGAAGTAAGATCCCTAAAATTTGGCAAGTGTGCAGGTGAAATATTTTTCATAGGGGCATTATCTCCAACAGCCAAGACAATGGGATATGAGAAGGTTCTTGGAGCATGATTTTCCTCCTATTCATGATTATCATCCATGTCTAATACTGGTTCTTCTCCTGGAGGTTCTAGGGAATTAGTTTCTGGCAAAGGGTCTACCTGGAATTTTTGTTGTAATTCTTGGATATAGTCAGCGAGTGAAAGATTTGGAGGATTTAAGGGATTATTGAATTGAGGTGTAGCTTCCAAGGTAGGTTCTAGATGTCTCTCTTCAACAAGATCTTGTGCCACCCCACTTCTTTCTCCTATAGTTTGTTGAGGGGTGTCTGTTTTATATATCTTTCTTTTGAATCTCTAGCTCTAACCATATAGATCTATCCTAAAACTCTTTAGCTAAGTTTTCCTAATTAACACAGTAATCCCCAATAACAGCGCCAAAAATGACAAGGGTCATTGTACCTTATCATTTAATCATATTTCAAGTGTCAAATCCAGGGTTGTGTCCTTGGCTATCTGCAATTAGGAATCCTATAGTTACCAGTTTTATCTAACTAATTCTAATGATCTTTACTGATTAAAGAAACTTAATATTACTAATCTATCTGCTGTGAAAATAATTCTAAGAATATTGAAAACAAAATTGAACAATGAATTGCTGAAAGTAAATCTATATTATTCCTTCAACTGAAACATGCATTTATCTATGAAAACAACAACTATCTTAAACATAATCTGAAATAACAAAAACAACAGTACTAGCCTTCTATCTTGGTGGTGAGAGTGGGCCCTTGCTCCACACCCTTAGGGATGAAGACTAAAGTAAAGAATCAGCACAAGAAGATAATATCACAACTCAATTCCAGTCCAATTCCATCAGCTTTGTATTCAAAAAATGTTTATATCAAAATAAGATTATAGAAATCAAAATTTAATTGCTGTCTTTTTTTTCTTCTACTGCTACTTCTGTAAGTTTATACTAACTATCTAACTACAGAATAAATATCCATGCAATTAAAATAGATTGAGTGGAACTGAAGTTCACACTAAATATGAGTCTTAGTTTTAAATACACTTGGGCAGTGAGGCCCTGAAATATAGGTATTTAAATCAATTTATCAATAACTCGTGCAAAATCAAAAAGAGATAAAACTTCCATTAGTTAACTATGGTATGCCCTCGATTACTCAGGTGATGATTTGAGTAACATCAGGAGCATCCCGATCACTACTAGAAGTGTCTGACCGACAACTGTGCTGGAAATCTACACTGTTCTAAAGAGGTGCCAAAGATGTATGTTTTTGTCTGTAGCTCTAGAGATATGATTGTAACCTTCTTGTTTAGCTCCTAAGATGCTCATGACTTCAGTCCAGCTCTAGAGATGATTCATATCCTTATCCCAAAATCTCTCCAATCAATTTGGAAAACATTGGAGACCAGACGTGGCGTTCTAATGTCAACTTCAGAGATCATTAGGACTACCTCCAGAGATGCACAAAATTGTATACCTGAACACCTGCACCTGTTGATTCAAAAAGAGAAGATTTCTGCATATTTCCATTAATTCAACGCACATTAGTCCTTCAATCAGAAATCATGATTCTAAGTAATTCATCTCTTATTAATCATCATTAGAACAATCTTGTTAGCCTATTTTGGTGTAGTCATCAGGACAATGGGATAATAAGGGAGAAAAAGAGAGGTAAAAAGGTGTATTTCATGGGTGCTACCTGGCACTCATCATAGATCTCTATGGAATCATGAGCATAATCTGAGAAGATACTTAGCACTGCCCTCTAGAAAGTGGCTGGAGTGTTACATAATCCAAATGGAAGAGAAAAATAGGCATATGTACCCCAAGGGCATGTAAATTTGGTTTATCCTGGTCCTCTAGAGCTATCTTTATCTGGTTATAGCCACTAAATCCATCTAAGAAGGAGAAGTACTTTTTACCTGCTAGGGAATCAAGTACTTGGTCAATGAAAGGTAGTGGAAAGTGATCCTTTCTAGTGGCTATGTTTAGCTTTCTATAGTCCACACATACCCTCCATTTGCCTCCTTTCTTAGGGATAATAACTAAAGGTGACACCCATTAACTGTCAAAAATAGGGTAAATGAAGCCTGCATCAAGTAATTTTTGTAGCTCAGTTTTAATTATTTCTCGTAAGGTAGGGTTCATTCTCCTTTGAGGCTGTCTAATTGGCTTGAAACCATCATTTATGTAGATCCTATGCATGCACATGTCTGGATCAATTCCCTTCATGTCATGGTAGTCCCATTCAAAGGCCGATGCGTGTGCCTGCAACACAGTGTTCAAGGAATTCTGTTGTTCTTTAGTTAGGGAATTGTTAACATTTGACATTTTACCTGGCATGATTTCCAATGTTTTGGAAGCTGATTGCATAGATGAAAGGTCACATCTACTAATGTTGGGTACACATTCCTGTGGCAGTAAAGAGTGGAAAAGCTGGGACATTTCTTCTGAGGAATTTGTAGGTATAATGTTCTGTAGTGGATCTTGCAGACATGACAGACAGTCTTGTTGTTGTGGGTCCCTACCATAGTTATTATGTATGATGTGGTCAATTAAGTCATCCTCCTCTTGGTTTGCCAACAGGGGGCTGCATTCAATGGTCATGAGAGTTTGTAGGGAATAGTGGTCTTCTTCATCTAAGGTAGGCCATATAATTTGCTCTAGATTTTCATGAGGTTGGGCTGGTGGATAGAGGACCAAATTCTTGGTTATAGTTCCATTTGATATTGTCATGTTCCCATACCTACAACCTATGAATGCATCAGTTGTTGCTAAGCATGGTCTACCTAAGATAAGTGGATATCCTACAAGGTTGACCTTTGGCTGCAAGACTATGAAATCTGCAGGATACTCCCAAGAATCTAATGCTATGACTATGTCCTCAATGATCCCTTCAGGTTTTACTATTGACCTATCTGCCAACTATAAAATAGTTGGTGTAGGCCTGAGGTTAGCTAGCTGAAGTAGTTGCATTGTTTCCTTAGTCATGGAACTAATGGTTGTCCCTAAGTTAATCAAGGTGTTTTTGATAAGGGTCCCATTTATCTTAACATCCACTACTAGACTGCCAGGGTCTGTATATTTAGGGATAGTTATATTCCCTAGCATAATGTCAGTAAGGTTCCCTAGGACATGTACTGTCTGAGGGTCCTTCCTCTTTCTCCCTGGATTTTTAAGACAAAGGTCTCTTACTGTCTTGGTATAGATTGGGATATCCTTGATAGCTTGAATGAGGGGGATTTTGATACTGACATTCTTAAGTTGACCCAATAGGTTTGTCTCATCTTGGGTATGATGTCTTGGAATGGCTAAACACTCAGGGAAAGGAGGATTTGGACTTGAGATAGTCTGATTTACCTTATTTGACCCAGGCTCCAGAGGTGAATTGTCTAAAGCTTCACTTGTGGGTTCCTCATGTAACATCTCAATGATTTGAGGGGATGAAGGCCCAACTAGTGTTTTCCCTGACCTAAGGTGGACATAACTCACCTCTACACCATAATTGGGGTATTGAATAGCCTCATTAGTGTATGTCTGCTGGACAAGTATGTTATTGGAGTTAGGTGTAGGTTGGGCAGGTAATTGTAGTGCTCTTGGTGACTGAGATGTTGGGCTTGATGTATTGGGCATAATAGCATGCTATTGTGGCTAAGAAGGTAGTAAAGGTTGTGGGTAATTCATATTTTGGTGTTGCCACTGTTGTCCCTTTTGCCACTATGGATGC
The DNA here is from genome assembly GCA_027924645.1 of Cunninghamia lanceolata. Lineage (NCBI taxonomy): Eukaryota > Viridiplantae > Streptophyta > Pinopsida > Cupressales > Cupressaceae > Cunninghamia > Cunninghamia lanceolata. The sequence continues at coordinate 3,312,626 of BSBN01000931.1, forward strand.
CATTAATTTTGCTATAGTGGCCATTGAGGATTGTAATTGGAACCTTAGAAATTTTTCTTTGGCCATACATTTGGTTGCTGCTGGTTCTAGTTTTGCTGAGGTTTTTGCCATTATTGAGGGATTTGCCATTGGTTTTTGGGTATTTGGCCAAGGCTGGGGGTTCTAACTAGAGAAATTATGATTACCAACTGGAAATGATGCATTGAAATTTAGAGGGTCTTGTGGCATACCTTGTCTTGGTTACCATGGCTTTCTTTGTGCCACATAGAACAACTGCCCATCTTCACCTTAAAATGGTTGAAAATACAGTTTCTCTGATTTATCTTTTGTAATACTAGCCACCCTTTTTGTAAAGAAGAGTAAAGGATCAATAATCTACTAATCAAACATGCAAAGTAAATAAATCAATGATAAGAGAAAGATACCACAATGCACCAATGGAGATCAAGATTGTAAAGGGGGAAAAACAAAGAAAAACCCCCTACATTATGTAAATGGCATGAAGCCTGAAAAATATTACAGAGCGAGTGAGAAGCTTCTCAATGAGTGAAATGAGAAGAAAAGAAGAGTGAGGAAGAATATATCTATGATGAGGAATGCGTCAAAGAGAGGAGGAGACACCTCTTAAACAAAGGTGAGGTGTGTGCCACATGTTTCCTCTTAAGGAGGAATCTACAGAAATAGATTATTCCTGTAGGAGGAATAAAAGAGGTGAATTATTTGACATGTATGGGGATAATACACCAAATAATAAATTACAAATAAAATATAATCTTCACTAAGTAAAAATTAATTTCTAACACCCCCCTTAAGCTTTACTTGGGGAGATTTACAATAAATCCATCAAAGGATGATTACAACATGTTACATGAATGGCATAAAAGCCTTTACAATGAATAAGAATATAGAATTTGAGAAAGAAACTTGAAGAAGAGTGAAGAATCTATTTTGAGATAGAGGTAAGTCTTCAAGTAGTCTTGAGAATAATTGTATAGATGCCTTTGTGAACCAAAGTGCTTGTATAGATGCCTTTGAACAATCTGAATAGTAAGCTCCTTTAGAGCCAAGAGAAGTGGATTGATAGTTCTGGTGCTGCCAAGGTAGATATTGAACCTGTTTAATCAAAGAAACCATAACTACAAATGGATTTCCCATCATTGGGATCATCTCCTCAATTTGAATTAGTATATTCATAGAAAGAGATAGAAATTGCATATTGCATAATAAAATTGTGGATCAAATGAATCCAAATTTAAGTCATAAAGCCAATAAGGCAAAGTTAGCATAGCTAATTCAAAGTAGATAACATAATCTTAAGTCTTGAGTAAGAGTGCTAGGAAAAGTAGTAGGACAAATTATGGCTTATAGCCCAAATTATAAAATGTCAATATATAGACATAACAATAATAGTTCTAGGTTTCTTCTCACTACATCATTTGTTGAATTGTAAAGGGAACTTATATCAAGTTGAGTATTAATGGACTTTGAAAATTAGTCCTAAAGATCATAGTGCCATCATTTTAAGTTTCAATAGCAAGGACTTTGAAAAACAATCCTATAGATGGTTTTAAAAAACCATAGTGCCTTCATAAAAATTTTTAAGAACTTGATCCCCAACGATCAGTTCATCATAAAAATGTAAGTGCATACCATCAAAGTGGATGGAAATATTTTCCATTGGGCCCAAAAAAAATCCAATGAGACTTGTAAAAATAGCTAATTCATTATAGATAGGGCTCCCTATGCAACATTACTGCAAATGCGTCTTGCACATAAAATATTTAAAGGCTCCATTGAGACTAGATGACTCGTTTACTTTCCAAAATATATATAGATGGAATAAATCCATCAAGAAGGCATATGCTCTAATGAGCTTTTAATTTTTCAAAAATATAAATGGATTAAATCTATAATAAGGCAATTTTACCAATATGGCACAATATCAGATGAATGAGGCACAATAAAACATCAGATTCCCTTTATCAAAACAACATAATTATAGTGGAGAAGAAAACTCTAGAGTTGTTTTAAATATTGTGATAAATCAAGACTTAAGTAGAGAGAATGATAATTGACACAAATTGTGTGGAATGTGAAGGGGCACAATTGAAATGTAAAAAAAAATTAATTGAAAAAAATGTGATTATAATGTCACAAGGATTGTCAAGTAAATAGGATTTGGTCATAAATAATAAGTATAATATACTCAAAATAAGACAATATTCATGCATTCATGACTACATGAATATCCCTTTTTAAATATAATATATATATAGAAGACATGTACAAGGTTATTGGGTTGATCAAGTCCAATAACAAAGTACATGTATAAAAAAATACAGAGGAAAATTTTAAAAATTGCCTAACAAAAGGCAAATTTTGATACCTAAAAAACTAACTAAAAAAACTAATAGGATAAAAGGCAATTTAAAAAAAAAAAACTTTGTTGATAATTTTGCTTCATATTAGCATTTGGCTTTTGGAAACAATCACTAGTCTAATGACCATCTTTGTTACAATAATTACAATGTGACTTCTTAGGAGTATTATTTTGTCGATTATTAGAAGGATTATTCTTTCGACTATCATAAGTATTATTATTGTGATTTCTATAACTATTGTTATTGTTATGAAATTTTGGATTGTAATTTTGATTTTTATTAGGTGTAGAGTGAGATTTATTATTATGTTTAGACATAAAAGCATGCTCATTAGTTTTAAGAGTACCAAATTGAATCAACTTAGCTTCTTCTTGTCTTAACAAGTTTTGAAATATATCAAAAGATAATTGAGTAGCTAAAGTAGGAATAGCTAATTGAGAATGAATATTTGTAATAAATTGTTGAAAAGGTTTAGGTAGACATTTTTTAAGAATGATATGAATCAATCTAAGATGTTCAAGCTTAACTCCTAAATCAGTCAATTGAGCATTAATATCATTAAATTTAAGAAGAAATTCATCAATGGTTTTGAAATCTGTATACCTAAGATCTTCAAGTTGATCTTGAAGTTGAATCTTTCTAGATTCATTTGCACTATCATAAATATTTTTAAGAATCTCCCATGCAGAATGGGCTTTTGTGCATGCCCCTATGTGAACATATAGTTTAGGTGACATTGAAATACCTATCAGACCGAGAGCTTCGTCGTTCTTTGCCATCCATTTGTCGATTTCATCCTGGGTTGTTGTAGCACTAAGTTCTGACTTTGGATTTGTAGCTACATCCAAAAGATGCTTAAATTGAAAAATAAAACTAAGGAATGATAATTAGTCGAAGTTAGTTTGATCTCAGGAATTAAGGTAGACATTTTGCAAAAAAAAAAAACCTTTTTATGAATTTTTTTTTTTGCCTAATTACTTAAACAAAAGACAATTTTTTTTTTTGAAAAAATCACCTTATTAGATGAAGATTTTTTTTTTTAAATGCCCTAATTAGATGAATAAAAGACATTTTTTTTTGAAAGATGATTAGATTTTTTTTTAAATTGCCAAAAAAAAAAAAAAATTATATTTAAAAAGGCTTTAATAATCTAAGTTTAAATTTATATTTAATAAAAAGCTTATATATATATATTTAAAAATCCTTAAAAAAATCCTAAAATCCCCTTTTTAAAAAAATAATAAATAAAACTTATTTAAAAACATAAAAAGTATAATTAAAAGATGTATAAAGTAGACTATACTAAAACATAAAAAGAAACCTCTTTTTAAAAAAAGAAAGCTCCTCGTATTATAAAGAAGAGCACAAATGAATACTTATGTTTTTTTTAATGTGTAGGGTGCGGCGGCGTGAGAGAGGGCAGAGGAGTGTGGCCGTGGGAGAGGCAAATATGCAGTGAGGGGTTATTTCCCCTCGCAGGCCCAATTTTTTTAAAAAACTAGTATGAATCCTCTATAGGCCCTAAGAGAATGGGCCGAGGCTGGATTTAGAAAGCCCTAAAAAAATATTTAAAATATTTTAATTTTTTAATATTTATTTGTAATTAAAAGCTTTTAATCTTTTTTTTAGTTTTTCTTTGCAAATGGTTGAAGGGAAATTAGGGCCGAAGCCCCTAAAAAAATTTAGATTATAATTTTTTTAAAAAAAATTTATTTGTAAAGAACTTTTGTTAAATTTTTTAAACTTGTAAGTATTTTTTATTTAGATTTTTAAATATAGTTTTTAAATGCTTAAAAAATTGAAGCATGCAGGAGGGCAAATGTTTTTTTAAAACTTAGATTTTGATTAAAACAAATATTAGTTGCATGTAAAAAAAACTTAAAATTTTGTTTTTTAAGAGATCTTATAATTTTTACAAACTATATCAATTTTTGTAAAAAAATATAGAAATGCTACAGATAAGAATTGTAAAATTTTTTGAACATAGATTTTTTTATAAACCCTAGATTAGGAAAAATATAACAAATGTAAATATCTTTTTTTTAAAGGAGAGATTCTTCTCTTCTCTCTGTTTTCTGCAACAGGTCTGCAAGGTGTATGCTGCTCACACAGAATAGTTGAACCTTCAACAATATTCACTCACACAAAAAGATTAGTAGGTAAGCTCTGATACCATGTAAAGAAGAGTAAAGGATCAACAATCTACTAATCAAACATGCAAAGTAAACAAATCAATGATAAGAGAAAGATACCACAATGCACCAATGGAGACCAAGATTGTAAAGGGGGAAAAACAAAGAAAAAACCCCTGTGTTATGCAAATGGCATGAAGCCTAAAAAAGATTACAAAGAGAGTGAGAAGCTTCTCAATGAGTGAAATGAGAAGAAAATAAGAGTGAGGAAGAAGATATCTGTGATGAGGAATGCATCAAAGAGAGGAGGAGACACTATTTGCAAGAGACACTGTTAGGTATGTCAAGTATTGTCATTGATGGAAACTAAATCTATCTTACACATATGTATTGTATCATTTGATCATACCGAAAGTCAGATTGCAGATTTGTCTAAGTTTGGATAGACAGGAACAAAGCATATGACAGGGTTCAACATTTTGGTCTACATTTCTCCACATGTAATCATATCATGCTGCAGATCTGAGGGACTATTAAGGGATGTCAGGGCTACCTAAATCCAAAGTTTTAGCCTCTGGTGATAAAGGGATTGAAAGTTACAAGCATCTGAGTATCAGGTTTTGGTTAGACAGTTTAGTCCGATGAAGAACAAGCAGACTTGGTGTTTGATCCTTGTGCGGATTAAGAGAAGTGGTTGGTTGAGTAATTTATGAGATCCAGAGGTATTGGCCGACATGTGTGGTGACTTGAATACATAGGTTTTGGTCTGCATTTATATTTGTGCATGGATTCAGCCGATAGAATAGAAATCTTGAAAAGTTTCTAAGTTTTCTTGAGGCCGACTGCAGTTGATGTAATTTCATGTTGCGGATATAAATGATCGATGGGTGTGAGCATTTTGATATATGGATGTGTAAATATGGTGTGATAGGTGTGAAGTGTGGTAGTATCAAGTGTGAAGCAAGAGATCTAATCTCTGGATCATGGTAGAATAGTGAAACAGGGAAGTGAGAGATGAAGTGTGTGAAGTCAGTATATTGAGCCTAACTGAAATTGTAATCTTGCGTTGTTAGATGCTATTCTTCAGTTCAAGTATTTCAGTGAACTCTTTGTAATTAATCTTGTAGGCAGTGAGCTTCCTTTGAGCAGTGAGCTCTAGGCAGTGTGCCCGAAGGCATGTGCCTTCCCATTTGTAATACTTTTAATAGAGTATAAAATTTTGTGGGTTAACCCCCACCATGGTTTTTCCCTTAATCAAGTTTCCATGTAAAAATCTTGGTGTTCATGTGTGATGATCTTGTTGTTGCTTTTTTTAAGTTCATGCTTCTTTCTTTTGAATGTATGTGGTAAATTAATAAATGAACATAATAATAAGTTTTGCAGAACACTGATTCACCCCCCTCTCAGTGTTCCTTAATTTCAACAATTGGTATTAGAGCAAGGTTCCTTGGAAGAAGTTTGACAACTTGAGGAAGATATGGGAACGTGTTTCACTGGGTTCATTCATGTATTGTAATGGTATCAATGAACAACTTCAAGTTGCTTTAGAAGATCTTGATCAGTCCAAAGCAAAAGTCAAAGAACTGCAAGAGAACCTTAAAGATGTTGAGGATTTCATTCAAACTTTAAAAGGGCAACTGAGCAAATCCATGGAAAAGAGGAAGGAGCTACTTCAGAAGTTAGTATATTAGAAGGAAGACATTGGCATGGATGAGGCTCTGAAGGAGAAGACAAATGAATGTGAGAAGCTGGCAAAAGAAGTTGTTGTCCTAAAACATGAAATGGAATCCGGGGTGATGAGGCTAACCAAGGAAATCGAGGATAGGAAGAAGATTGAAGAAAACCTGAATCAGTCTCTAAAAGAAAGAATAGAAGAGTGTTGTAGATTGGACAAAATAATTGGCCATCTAGAGTTTGATCTATAAGAAACTAGGTATAATGAGGAACAACTTGAAAGGCAAATTATCATTCTCAAACATGACCTAGAAGCTGCAAATGAATAAAAAAAGAAGTTCAAGATAAGCTCAGCTAAACTTGAGGTGCTGCTTGATAGTCAGAAGAAGGCAGATGATAAGCATGGTCAGGGATATGAGAAAGGTGAAAGCTCTGGATCCAGTCAAAGAAATCTTGAATCAAGGAATCAGAGAAACATACCTAGAAGACCTCCTGTTAAATAGCCTAATGCTCAAAGGTATCCATCCTTCAATGGAAATTGTTTCAGTTGCAATAAATTTGGTCATAGAACTACTTAGTGTAGAAGCAGAGTGAATCAAAGTGGTCCATCCTTCTCCAGTCAATGCTTCAATTGTAGAAGGTATGGTCATAGATCTAATGAATGTAGAAGTATGATGATGAATAACTCTAACAACAGAGGAAATATCAATTCTTTCAATGGAAAATGTTTTGCATGCAATAGATTTGGACACATGGTTAATCAGTGTAGATCAAGAGGAAATCAAGTAAATGAGCAAAGAAATGTTGCGTGCTTTAATTGCAATAGATCTAGTCATATTGCAAGATTCTGTAGAAGCGGGAATGATGATAGAAGAGGTCCAGTAAAGAGAAACCAAAATATGCAGAGACAAGATAAAAGCAAGGGCAAAGTAGATGTGAATGAGATCCAGAATGAAATGAACAAAACATGGGTAAGAAAGGTGAAATGAATGATGGTGATGGGTCCACATTGGAATCTAGTGCTGATAATTCCTCTGAGAATTGGAATAGGAGCTTTGGCTCAGGGGGAGTTGCATTGAATATCTAATTCCCCCTTCTAGTAAGTGGGTGCTTGAATCTGGCATGATGAATGAAGATAAAGAAGCCTATTTCAGATCTATTGAAGCAAATTCCAGAAGAAAAGAAGCTAATGTGATTGATTGCAGAGTAATTGAAGATTGACTGTATTAAAAAATAATGTAATCGAATGAATTAGGGCAAAGCATTTATACAATGGTGAATTAGGTTTTGTGGAGCATAAAAGGTCATCCACTCAACATTTGAATCACTTTGCATTCAAAGAGAACAAGGAAAAGAGTGCCTAAGCTGAGGTCTCAAAGATTTGGAGTGCAAAAAGTGAATTCGACAGCTAACCCTAATCCCGTGGAGAAAAAGATATTTTTTGCGATGCTTTAAACTTGTGATTTTTGGTATGGCTACTCCATTGGTTGTTGACATCACTGAAAGGCCCTGACCTAAATTCAAAAAGCATCCACACAAATCTGTAGAGGTCGATCTGTTAGGTGCCCTATCTAATGTTCTGCATGGTGTGTTGGATGTAGAAGATATTAGGGCTTACATTCATGCTAGCATAAATGAGTTTGGGGATTCAAAGTTATTGGATTTAGTTAAGAATCACCTAAGGAATGAGACTTATGGTCTTAAACCTGAGTATACGGTGATGCAAGACAAACATTTCATTCAAGTTATTGGGTTCCCGTCCTTCGATAAGGAGGAGTGGGTTAGGTATGTGCTGAGTCGGATGCATGCTGAATTTATGTGGTTGATGATACCCTTTAAGATCACTAAGGATGCCATCAAGGCCGTGACAGGATTGAACTCATTTGGTGGACTGCCGATGTTAAAGTCAGTGAAGAATCAAACTGTAACTGATGCTATAGGCTCAAAGTTTGATAAGAGGGCAATGACAATAAATGATATAATTGATATGAATGTCAAATTTGCATCTATGGTGATTGGGTATAAGATATACCACTCCAGTAGGGAAAATTTAGTGTCTGGTACAACCATTTATGCTGCTTATCAGATGTTAAGAGAAAATGCTGACTATGACTTGTGTGAGCTGCTGCAAAACTAGCTAATGGAGAATCTGAACAAGATCAAGAAGGATAAGAAGAATACATTTAAGTATGGTACATTGGTCTTGTGCTTGTTCTTTTATTTCATGAATGAGTTACTTGGGATGAAAAGCCTATATTAGACCAGTGACAAGCCTGTTGCCATATAAATAAGAGAGCACTTGCACAATATTGGTGACTCCAATGCCCAAAGGACTGCTCTTTGGGGATATTTCAAGAATTTTTAGAATATGATGCATGATGAGTATAGTTTATGACTCATATTTTGTTAAACTTTATTGTCTATTTGCTTTAACTATCTTAGATTTTGATGCTTTACTCTTGGTTTTTCTATGTCATTACCCCCAAAACTATAACTTGTTGAGTATAGGTCATTTCTTATATCCTTCTATGGCAAAGACATGTTATTTGAACTATCTATGTTAATGTTGCATATGGTTAATGAATATTACTCCAAGGTGGTTTCGAATAAGCAATTATTTGTGTGTACTAACATTATTTTGCAGATATAATTGGCATCCATAAAGTTTGGAAGATTTTGCTAGATGGTCGTTTACCATAAAAGTCAAAGGTGGTGGTCATTCAAATATCAAATGGAGGGAAAGCAACCGTTTTGTAATTGATCTTAAATATCTGTTGAGCGAATTTAGGAGTTATAGTTATGCTAAATTTGCATTGAAACAGCTCGCTTGACCAGATTTCCTCGCATGCGTAACTTCTTTCCACTTTCTATGTCTTCCATAATGTGGCATCCTCCTATTCTATTGGAGTTGACCGCCCTGCTAGTTAGTAGTCTTTCTTCTATAAATAAGACTCGAATACTCCTTTTGAAAGGTTGTTGATTATTCGAAGATTGTACTTGCACTATCCAATTTTCATTAATACAGTTATCATGTTCAGTTGTACTCATCCTTTTGAATGAATAAAATAAAGTTGTGAGTTTGCATTTCTGAGTTTACATTTGTTTTAGGGAATACTCATACAAGGGGGTCCACTTGGTGAGAATTCCACCTTTTAGTTCAGTTGCATTTTCTATTACGTGTTTAGTAAATCTGGCATTGAATGTTCCTGCAGCCACTAGAATTCTATTCTGTGTCTGTTCCTGCAGCCAAAGAAGACAGAGTAGTTTCCTGTCTGTTTGCCCAGATTGTTACTTTGTGTTATGTATTTGATTCCAGAATAGCTATTGGTTAATATTCAATATTCCTGTTATTTCCTTTTTAGCAGTCTTTCTTCAGCATTATGTTTCTCATAGCTATAGAATGAGCATGGCTACTTTGAACTTCATAGTACACATACTGTGCTGACCGATTTCAAGTTCACGTCCCTGGGTTGACAAGTGAAATGCATCTCCATATTGATTAAGACAACTACCCAGATCAGATGTCCAATCTTTGAGTTACAGTTTTAAGAGCTTAGTTGTTAAGTCATTGTAAGAGACCAACATTTTTGGTGCCACTGTCGGGGATGGTGTCAAACTAAGAAATTTTTGGAGTCATCTTTTAGTATTGTTCCTTGCAATTTTTTTTCCTGAAAAAGTGTGTTAGTTCGAAAGGAACCATTCACAACCCATCAATATTTTTTTTTGAGAAGTGACTGGTACTGACTATATTGCATGCATAGAGGTAGGAGAAGAGATGCTTTAGGGAGATTCCTTCCTAATGATCTAACTCACCTAGCAGAAGCAACAGAAGTGAATCCTTTCCTTGATGCATTCCTTGATTTGAATAGCTCTGAAATCTCCTCTGAAGAACAAGACACCCCAAATCTAGTTGAAAATCCATTTGCCTTGATAATAGGTCAAGCAGTCATGGCTGCCCAAAATGTGCCTAATCAACCCCCATTTCCATTCCTGATTGCTTTACAAAATGAAGTGGATAATCTCAAGAACATACTTGCTTCAGCTCTCCCCAAGTTTTATGGACTTCCAACAGAGGACCCAGACACCTTCTTGTTTAAATTTGATATCCTTTGCAGAAGCTATGATTACATTACTGATGCTCATAGACTTAAATTGTTTCCTACTACCATGAAGGAGGCTACATTAAGGTGGTTTATGAGCCTAGGTAGTCATGTTGTAAATACCTCAGAAGAAATGAAAGATAAATTTCTTGAGAAATATAAAGACTACGGTAGGAGTGGGGATATGAGAGGTGATGATGTTTTCAGAATGTAATAGAAAGAAGATGAGAGTTTGGAGGATTACATCTCAAGGTTCTTGTTTTGTCTACAAAAGTCTCCTCATCATGCACTCACTGAGGACTCTCAGAAATTGCTTTTCCTCAAGGGAATAAGTGAGCATTGCACTAATGCTTTTGATTTAATGGGAGGAAGAGATATTACCCAGGTGTCTTGGGATGATATTAAGAAGTTGTGCCAGAATTATTCCAAAGCTGCCATGAAGAAAGGAAGAGGTTACCATTCCCTTGCAGGAAAAACTTCTACCAATGGAATCTCAAGGATGGAGATAAGCCACTTGCTATCTGATTTTAAGCAAGATATATAAACAATATGGCCACCTAGTTGGATACACTCCAAGCAAAAAAGAAGCATGAAGAGGCTGAGGCAATGTTGGCAGAATATTGTCCTCATTGTAGACAAAAGAAGAGGGATTGTAGATGCAAGTTGGTAGCTAACATTGATAGCAAGCAGATTCCACCTGAGTTCAAGCCAATACAAGTTGAAGAGGATCAAGTCTTCTATGTTGCACAAAGAAGGCCATGGGCTCCAAGACAAGGTATGTCACCAGATCCATTATCATATGCTGGTCCACATTTTAATACTTATGCATCTGGTAATCAATGGCAACAACCATTTCCATCTAGTTATGAAGGATATCCACCTCATCCCTAGAACAACCCTCAAAATGCATGGCTAAGTTACCAAAACCCTGTACCCCAGTGGCAGTAGCCCCCAGGGAATTGGCAGTCACCTCCAGGGAATTGGCAGCAAACATCTCAATGGAGAGGAGGGAAGCAATGGCCAAATCAGACCACTAATTACATGCAGACACCTCCTCAGCCCCAACAGCATGCCATAATGCCTCCACCTACTAATTCCAATTCAAATGCACCTAAACCTATTCAAATACCAGCTCAACACTCACCTAACCCAAATAATGGACCACAGCAACAACCGGTATATTCTGCTGATCCAAATCAATACCCTACATATGCTGTGAATGTCAGTGATATACATCTGCATTCAGGAACTACCTTGGTAGCTCCTTCAAGACCTGTCATTACTGAGCTTTCTGAGGAAGAAGTGGTACCTAACAAAACCCCCATTCAATCTGATGTCCTTGAAAATCCTGAACCAATGACAGTCAAACAGACTCCCCAAGAACCACCATTTCCTCAAATGTTAGAAATTGTGAAACATAAGGTAGTAGAAGAAGAACCCACCTTTGATATTCTGGACCAGTTGAAACATATATGTGTCAAGATACCTCTATTTCAAGCCACAAAGGATGTTCCTATATATGGCAAAGCAATCAAAGAAGCATGCCTTAAAAATTCAGGTAGGAAAAGGAAAGACCCCACTATGGTCCATGTGGTGGGATAGCTAGCTAACATCATGCTTGGGAAAGTGATTGTTCCTAAATATAATGATCCAGGAAGTCCTGTAGTAGGAGTTGTCATAAATGGAATCCAAATAAGGAATGCTCTGATCGATCTTGGAGCAGCCATAAATGTAATGACAAAGGATATCCTGCAACAGCTGAATGTTGCTACTATGCGACTAACCCCTACTGTCCTGCAGCTTGCTGATAGCTCTACCGTTAAACCTGATGGGATAGTTGAAGATCTTGTAGTATCCTTGGACTCATGGGAATATCCAACTAATTTCATGATACTTTCCCCTAAAGCTACATTGGGGGGATACCCCATGATTTTGGCAAGGCCATGGTTAGCCACAACAGATGCTTATATTGGGTGTCGATCAGGAGATATGACTATCTCTGATGGAAGAAGCACTAAAACACTTGTTCTTTACCCACCTGCACAGCCATCTCATGATATGGAGAATCCTGTTTGGTCTCATGTTGGTGAAGAGGCAGAGGAAGTTAATTCTGTGGAGCAGCTTATGATGATTGGCAAAACTTCTTTCCTGTAGCTACAAGGAGAGGAAGAGGTGTTGTCAAATATAATTCAAAATCTCTATGAAGTTGAGGAGGCATCATCCTCTCATTCTGCTGGTTCAGAAAGGATGCTTGTTCCAATTTTTCCTGTAGCATCAGGTATGTTACATACATTGCTTCCACATGAAGTTAAGTTACCTAACATTAATGAAGTAACTATGGTTGATTTCACAACTCAAGTGGAAATTTTAGAGGACTGATATCTCAATATTAATAACAACTTGACTCAAGCACAACAACTGTCCTTGGCAAATCTGTTAAAGAAACATAAGAATGCTTTTGCATGGGATTATCATGACATGAAGGGATTGGATCCTACATTATGCACTCATAGGATCTACATAAAGGAGGATTGTACACCAGTCAGACTACCACAAAGGAGAATCAACCTGGCACTAAGAGAAATTGTCAAAGAAGAATTACAGAAGCTATTAGATGTAGGATTTATTTACCCAATCTCAGATAGCCAATGGGTGTCCCCTCTGGTTCTTGTGCCTAAGAAGGGAGGAAAATGGAGAGTATGTATTGATTATAGAGAATTAAATTCTGCTACCAAAAAGGATCATTTTCTCCTTCCTTTCATAGATTAGGTTTTGGACTCACTTGCAGGAAAGCAATACTTTTCCTTTTTGGATGAATTCAATGGTTATAATCAGATTCAGATTGCACCTGAAGATCAAGAGAAGACAACATTTACCTATCCTTGGGGAACATATGCCAACTTAGTGCTTCCATTTGGCTTATGCAATGCACCTGCAACTTTCCAAAGGGCAGTCATTAGCATATTTTTTGATATCTCACATGATTGTATGGAAATCTATATGGATGATTTCACTACTTATGTTGCTACTTTTGAAGAGGCATTAGCAAACCTGGGCAAAGTTTTGGAAAGATGTAAAGACTACAACCTATCATTAAACAGTGCAAAGTGCTTCATGATGATGCAGGAAGGTGTAGTACTTGGTCACTATATTTATCAAAAAGGAATATAGGTAGACCTAGCTAAGATTGAAGTTATCATTAATCTGCCCATTCCTACAAAGCAAAAGGATGTCAGAAGTTTCTTGGGTCATGTAGGGTATTACAGGCACTTCATCAAAGATTTCAGCAAAATAACATCCCCATTATATACCCTTCTGACAAAGGATATGAATTTCAGTGGAATGAAGACTATGACAAAGCATTTTCTGACCTAAAGGTAGCCTTAACCCATGCTCCTATACTTAAAGGTCCCAATTGGGAACTTCCTTTTCACATTCATACAGATGCATCAGATTATGCCATAGGAGCAGTCCTAGGCCAGAAAGAAGGAGTCATTGAGCATGCTATTTGCATTTGTAAGCAAAAACTTACAGGGTGCTGAATTCAACTATACAGTCACAGAGAAGGAAATGTTAGTAGACATCTATGCACTTAATAAGTTTAGGCACTACATAACTGGTTATCAAATCTTTGTACACACAGATCATGCAGCCATTAGATATCTCATTAACAAACCTCTCATCTCAGACCAATTAGCAAGATGGGTGCTGTTAATGCAGGAGTTTGACATCACTATTGTAGATAAACCAGGAAAAGCCAGTGTGGTTGCAGATTTTCTTTCAAGAATGACTACATCAGAGGATAACTAGGTCATTGATGACTCTTTTCCTGATGAACATTTGTTTTCACTCTTTGTGTAGACACCTTGGTATGCTGACACAGCCAATTACCTAGTCACAGGAAGAGTCCCTCCTCATTTCTCTCCTAAGGAAAGAAGGGTACTTATGGAAAAATCATTCCCTTTTTATGGATTGTTGGATGTTTGGAAAAATCATTCCCTTTTTCGTGAATTGTTGGATGTTTGTGCTACACTGGACCAGACAATGTCATGAGGAGATGTATGAGAGAAGATGAAACATATGACATTTTGCATTCCTGTCACAATGAACCTTGTGGAGGACATTTTGCAGCAAAATGAACTACAATGAAAATCTTGAATGTAGGTTATTATTGGCCTACACTATACAAGGATGCAGCAAGGTATACCAAGAAATGTGATAGTTGTCAAAGGATGGGACAGCCAACAAATTCTAATGAGATGTCCCTTTATCCTCAGCTTGTGATTACTCCATTTGATAAATGGGAGATAGATTTTGTAGGACCTATTGATCCTCCATCTAATGGTAAATCTTATATCTTAGTATGCATTGATTATGTAACTAAGTGGGTAGAAGTTAAAGCCATGAAACATGCAAGAGATAGCAAAGTTGCAGAATTTCTTTATGAAGAAATCTTTACAAGGTGTGGAGTCCCCAGAGAATTGGTAACTGATCAAGAGCTCAGTTTACCTCAACTCTAATTGCAGCATTAGTACAAGAATACAACATAAGGCACAAGAAGTCTACTCCTTATCACCCCCAGGCTAATGGCCAAGTTGAGGTAACTAATAGAGAACTAGAAGCTATTCTGACCAAAACTATGGCAGTTCATAGGAAGGATTGGGCAAGTAGGTTGCCAGAAGTTGTTTGGGCCTATAGAACAACCTGGAAAATAACTACTGGTTTTACTCCTTTTGAGTTGTATGGCAAAACAACCATGATGCCTATTGAATTTGAACATAGAACTCTTAGAACTGCACTTTGACTTGGGGATGGATTTATCTCAAGCACAAAAAGAAAGAATCATGCAGCTTAATGCTTTGGATGAGATGAGAAAAGTAGCTTTACAACATATAGAAGTGGTGTAGAACCAATGAATCAGGTGGCATGACAAATACATCAAAGATAAGAAGTTCCAGCCTGGTGATTGGGCTTTGCTTTATGACTCAAGGTATTAGGAGAATGCATGAAAATTACAGACATGATGGCTAGGCCCATATGAAGTTCCTGAAGTGTTTTCCAATGGTGTTGTTCATCTTACTACTATTGACCCTGTCAAATTCAAACTATTAGTCAATGGTCATAGGCTCAGGTTATATCATAAGCTAGCCTCAAAAGAAGATTTCCTGCAGCAGTTCAATCAACATGCAACTCTAGAACTTCTTGCAGCCAAAGTTAGCAGACCTAGTGTCCCTCCTTTTGGCTAACCAAGGTACAACAATAATCATAATAAAGATTTCCACATTTGTGGGAGTCCATTCTTTCACTTCTTTGCCCATCCACCCACCCGTATCCATTCTTCTCTTCCATAACATGTAATGATTACACTTCATTCTATCTCGCTTCAATCCACTTCACTTCCATTCATTGTTCAATAAATTCTTATGCATTACCTGTTACTTTCTCTGTGATTCTTGCAACAGATTTTCCACAAATGAAGGTACGCACACTTCCATAATTCTCTCTTAATCGCCTTGTGGTTTGTTTATTTAATTACTGCACCTTAATATGGATATTTCTTGTAACATGTCATTATTCCTTCCTTGTTCTGTCATACCTCAAATCTGCATGTGTGGACACATGCCTACAAATAGGTTGGGGAGGGAGTGTAAATATAATGACCACGTGTCTGTCCGTCCATATGTTTTATGCCTGAATGTCAGTAAAGTTTTGAGATTGAATAATTTGAATCCTAAGTGAGGTGATGGCTCGCAAGTTTGAGATGACAACCTTCATTGATCATTCATTTACGCCTATACCACCCTTGTCTTGCATTCCCAAGAAAAGAAGCCATAAAATAAAATGCAGATAGCATGAGTTCTTAATAACTTACAGGGTTGTAGGAAGGTGAAGCTTGTTTTCAAATTTTGCTCAGAAAAAGAAAACTTTGCAGAGTGTTTGATTACAGATAGCTAAGTCATGGGAGGAGGATTAATCTGGAATGAGCCTATAGTTCATGATGAATTATTGTAGGATGCACTTTGCCAGGCTGAATTCATAAATTGTGGTTGGATGGACTATTTCTTGAAATTAAATGGTTTTGATGAAAATATTGCATTGGAATTTGCTCAGACGCTGTCTAAAGGTAAAGCAGTGGTAAGAGGTTTAGAGGTGATGGCCACAGAAGAAAGAATCATAGAGGTTACAGGTCTGCCTGTTGATGGCAAAAAATACCCTATTGCCAGAGATGCCAGGACAGCTAGGGCTGAGTTTACTGAACTTGGGGATCCACCATTGGTCATAGACAAATAGGGAGCCAAAAGAACCTCTCTACCAGAGTCGTGGAAGCAGGTAGCTATCTATGTGGTGAAATACATCACTTGCTGAGGTCGACAATCGAACCTTCACTCTGTGCATTTCAAATTGCTAAATCATATGAGACATGGAAGAAGAATGAATGTGCCAAATGTGCTTCATCACCTTCTCTCAATTATTGCTGCTGAGACTCAAAAAGGTAGGCCTAATTCTGTCTCTCACCACTATTTAATCAAATTGCTTGTTGAGAAGTCTCTGCATGATGTATCCGATATGACTTGGGAGGAATTTCTAGAAATTGATCAAAAAAGACCTAGTCATTTGCGACCTATGGTTGTGCCACAACATCATAGAACTAGGAGAATGACATGGGAAGTTGAAACTACCCTAGGAACTTCAACTTCCAGTGCAAACCCTCCTCTAGCCAAACCAGCCATTAAAATTAGCTCCTCTGAAGCAGAGCATGCAGATAAAGAAAATTCTATAGATTCTGACAATGATGATATTCCTCTTGGTAATTTAATTCGAACTAGGGCACAGAGGAGAAGGGAAGAAATAAAGAAAGGCAAAACCAAAAAGAAAACCGCAGAAAGGAAGGTGCTGCATTCTAGGAAATGAAACGCTGACATTGTTCTTCCTGCAAGTGAAGAACAACATGAAAGCCCTTCTAGTAAATCAAGACCTGTTGAGCCTGCCTTTGGTGCATCTACACAGACAAGCCCTAGGATTGATGAAATGGTAGTAGAGGAAACAGAGGCCCCAGTAGGACATGATAGTGATGTAGAAAAAGAAGACATAATTAAGGAAACATCAGATGTAACTCTGGCAGACCTTGCCGCCACTGCTGAGCATATGGAGAGACAGGAACATGACAGTAAACATGAGTTCTTGCAGCAAGACATCCTGCAACCTATGTTACAGGAAGAACTGCCATTTGTGCCAAGAAAACCTTTGGTAGGCATTCACAGACCTCCTAATTTTTCAATGCAAATGGTTGCCATGAATTTGTGGAATGAAATGCAGAGGAGAGAGGAGGAATGGAAGAGGGAGAAACATAGGTTGGAAGTTGAAATTCAAAAGAAGGATGAAGAGATTAAAGAAAAGGATGTAGAAATTGTAGTTTTAAAAGAGAGAGTAGATGGTATAGCAGCTTTGGTGCCTAAGGTATTAGAATGCAGGACTCCTCTAAGAGTCTATGCTCTGTATTTAAAGGAAATGTATCTCTCTTTTAAGCTGGCAAGAATTATTTCTGGTTTGAATCCTTCTATTGAAACTCCTCTTGAATTTTTCAATGCTTATAGGATTGCTCCTCCAGAAATGAAGAATTTGTTGTGTGAGTTTTATTTGCATAATTTTTCTGTATCCCAAGACCATGAGTGGAACCCCTTGTTGTATGTTGGGGATGTTTAGTTGAGGGCATTTATGTCCTGGATGCAAAATGAGGTTAGTTGGGGACAACAATACAGGGATTACAAGCAATTATAATTCAACACACCATTGCTTGTTAGAGCAGAATCTAGAAATCCAGGAAGCATTTTTAATGTTTGGCATGGGATGCTTTATAGGCCAAGTTATGGTAACATAATCCTACCTGAAAGCGAAGTAGCATACAAAGAATATGAAAAGATGGCACACACTACTGGAGAAGCTATGAAAGGTCAGCTGACACAAAGGTGGACTAGTCTATCTGATGAGCTAAAATAGGCAGAGCCTCACTCTCTGTAGAATTATGCTACAACATGTAGAAGAGCAGAAGATATATTCAGCTTGGAAGGACAAAGGGGCAGTTCTGACTTCCCTTAATCTTTCAACCACCCCTCCTATTGTGGCCAGTGCCAAAGTACAGATTTTACCAGTATGATATTGCAGAAGAAAAATAGAGATGGAACAAGTTGGACAGACAGCAAGGATTTTATTGGGAGCCTACTTCACGCACCAGAGAAACTGATATTGGACAGTTGGTAGTTTCTAACTTCAGAGCATTGACCAAGCAAAAGAACAACCCTTCCTCTGCTGGAGGACTAGCAAAGTCTTAGGTTGGGGAGAGTGATGAGTCTAGTTTATGACTCATATTTTGTTAAACTTTATTGTCTATTTGCTGTAACTATCTTGGACTTTGATGCTTTACTCTTGGTTTTTCTATGTCATTACCCCCAAAACTATAACTTGTTGAGTATAGGTCATTTCTTATATCCTTCTATGGCAAAGACATGTTATTTGAACTATCTATGTTAATGTTGCATATGGTTAATGAATTTTAATCCAAGGTGGTTTCGAATGAGCAATTATTTGTGTGTACTAACATTATTTTGCAAATATAATTGGCATCCATAAAGTATGGAAGATTTTGTTGGATGGTCGTTTACCACAAAATTCAAAGGTGGTGGCTGTTCAAATATCAAATGGAGGGAAAGCAACTGTTTTGTAACTGATCTTAAATATCTGTTGAGCAAATTTAGGAGTTATAGTTATGCTAAATTTGCGTTGAAACAGCTCGCTTGACTAGATTTCCTCGCATGCATAACTTCTTTCCACTTTTTATGTCTTCCATAATGTGGCATCCTCCTATTCTGTTGGAGTTGACCGCCCTACTAGTTAGTAGTCTTTCTTCTATAAATAAGACTCGAATACTCCTTTTGAGGGGTTGTTGATTATTTGATGATTGTACTTGCACTATCCAGTTTTCAGTAATACAGTTATCATGTTCAATTGTACTCATCCTTTTGAATGAATAAAATAAAGTTGTGAGTTCGCATTTCTGAGTTTACATTTGTTTTAGGGAATACTCATCCAAGGGGGCCCACTTGGTGAGAATTCCACCTTTTAGTTTAGTTGCATTTTCTATTACGTGTTTAGTAAATCTGGCATTGAATGTTCCTGTAGCCACTAGAATTCTATTCTGTGTCTGTTCTTGCAGCCAAAGCAGACAAAGTATTTCCTGTCTGTTTGCCTAGATTTTTACTTTGTGTTATGTATTTGATTCCAGAATAGCTGTTGGTTAATATTCAATATTCCTGTTATTTCCTTTTTAGCAGTCTTTCTTCAACATTATGTTTCTCATAGCTATAGAATGAACATGGCTACTTTGAACTTCTTAGAGCACATACTGTGCTGACCCATTTCAAGTTCACGTCCCTGGGTTGACAAGTGAAATGCATCTCCATATTGATTAAGACATCTACTTAGATCAGATGTCCAATCTTTGAGTTACAATTTTAAGAGCTTAGTTGTTAAGTCATTGTAAGAGACCAACAATGCGATCAAGGGAAAGAATCCCTAAGTCTGTGGTGGAAAAGTACAAGGATACAATTTGTTTCATGGTGGAAACAAATCAATGCTTGATGGAAGCAGTTGAACCAAGGACTGCATGGATCATGCCCATGGGGTATGAAGTTGATGAACAAATACTAGAAATGTATGCTCAACACCTTCTGAGCAAACCAAAAGATACCTCAGTTGAGAGATTCGATACATATGGTGAACTTAATTTGAAATTGCATGTTGAGCTCTAGAAACCTAAAATTAAGAGAAAGGTCCAAAGGCAAGTTGAAATGTATGTAGAAAGTATTGGAATAACCAAAGAAGCTATGAAAGAAGTCAGGAAGAGAGTCGAGCAAGTTCAAGAAGAAAACCCAAACAATGAACAACCCTGTGCTCTGGAAGCCTCCCCTAGCCAACAAAGAAGAACAAAAAGTTCTGCTACTCCCTTTGGTCGCTCAAAGTCTGCTAGTATAGAGAAACTAGAAGATAAACCATCTGGTAAAGAAGGAAAGAGAAAGAAGACAAAAGCCTCTAGAATGTATGTGAGCCTAAAAGATGATGATGAGATAGAATCAGATGAAGCAATGAAAGAAATAAAGTCAAAGAAAGCTAAAGCATCAAGGCTTGCCAAAGACAAGCCCTCTGGAAGTGTAAAGGTGAGCAAAAGACAAAAGACTGAGACTCATGTTGAAAAATCCACCTTGTCAGTTGAAGATATTGTGAATGCAGTAATTGTTCATGGGAATTTGAAGCCCATAACAAAATATTATGACAACTTTGATGATGACAACAAGAAAATTTTGGAGGATGCTACTATTAAGTACTTGAATACATTCAATAGAGCACTTGCAGAAATTTTGTCAGAGATCCCTAAGATTCTAAGTGACATTTTGGAGTTGAGAAAAGAAGCTGCTAAAGCAAAGGATTTGGAGCTAAGAGAACATGTGTTGTCCAGTCTGTGTCCGATAATCTCTAGGGAGGAAGCAAGTAAAATTTTCAAAGAAGTTAAAGATGAATCCAGGAGCAAAATTAGGATGAATAAGCTAATGCTTGGAGACATTGATGAAGTGGTCAAAGAAACAAAACAAATTCTGAAGAAAGCCCTGGACAAGAATAAGTTTTATGTGGTCACTGAAGAACCTGTTGATGCTGATGATACATCCATTCCGAATGATGAAGAGTTGAAGAAAAATGAGCAACAAGCTAAGGTAGATGATTTCTCTATTTTGGAAAAGCAAATATTAAATAAAGGAGATGAATAGATGGTGAAGGAAGATAATGTTGTTGGTACAGAGGATACTCAAATTCCTCTGGACCAATCTGATAAAGAAAATGTAGAGATGAATATGGAAATAAATGCTCCTACGGAAAGTGATTCTGAGAAGAATAAAGAGCAGAAAGCAGAAGAAGTTAAGGACAAGGAAGATCAAAGAGAAGAAACAACTAAGAGTGTTGAAGAACAAAAGCAAGATAATCTTGATGATGATACCAGCAAGGATTTGAATTGTGAATCTCAGGAGAAAAAAGATGGAACTGCATGCACAACAAGAGACACTATAGACGCAATGAAGAAATTTTTTGAGAAAGATAAGCTTGAATTTGATGAACTGGATCTAATTCAAGGGCCTATTAGTTTGGATACTCTTTCCCCTATTCCAATGATGAAGTTAGCACCATTTGGACAAGCAAAGACAAGAAAGGAGATCCTAAAATCTCACATTGAGGATAGTGAGTTGCTTGGTCTTGCTTCTGGCATTTTTGAAAAGATTATGCCAACATTTTTAGAAGGATTCATCTTATTCTCCTTCCGGTCAGCTGAAGAGCTTAATAAATTCTGTAAGTACTCACTTTGAGTCTTTTGAAAAGTCAGCAGAAGTCAAAGTCCGAAATGAATTTAATGATAAAAGATTTAGTGAACTAAAAGGAATAATTGGTTATGATAGAATTGTGCTAGATACTAGTGTAAAGAGTATTCAAAATTCCCTCACTGAAGGAGGAGATGTGTACAAATTGTTTATCTTGGCCAAAAGTTGTAGAGGATATTGAGAAGAAAATAAAGGAGTCCAAGCAAAAATTGTTAAATGTATCTCAATCCTTTGATCCTTTGACAATATCTTTGGCGAGTCAAGAATGTCAAGTAATTAGCTTGATTGATGAAAGAAAAAGAAAACATTGTGGCAAGGATGTGTGAGCTTCGGGGACTGATTTCCCCTAAGTTAGAAACAATGTTCAAAGCATTGACAAAAGCTCAAGCCGCTGCTCTAACAAGTGATCCCACCGATCTACAGAAGGCAGAGTCACATACATTTTTATTTAGTGGTCATATTTCAGTTTTGGATAGCATGAAGAAAAGATGGGACAATGAATTGGCACGGTTGAAAAACATTTTTGGTGATGTGTTTAAATTCATGTAGACAAGACATAGGGATTGTTTGTATATATGTGCCCATGTACATAGAGTTTTTGCGTGAATTTTGGTATGCAGATCTTAGCCTTTACCATTGATGTCAAAGGGGGAGTGGAAACTAGTGAAAAATGAGGAATTCATCTAAGGGGGGGCATTGGAAATCACAAGTGTACATAGTAAGGGGGAGCTAGTCTAACACTTAGTCATTTTTCACTAAGTGTTGCCATCAATGCCAAAGGGGGAGATTGTTGGTAAGAGACACTACTAGGCATGTTAGGTGTTGTCATTGATGGCATTTGAATCTATCTTACACATCCACATTATATCATTTGATCATACCGAAAGTCAGATTGCAGATTTGTCTAAGTTTGGATAGACATGAACATAGCATATGACAGGGTTCAACATTTTGGTAGGTATTTCTCCACATATAATCATATCATGCTATAGATCTAAGGGAATGTTAATGGATGTCAGGGCTACCTAAATCCAAAGTTTTAGCCTCCGAAGATGAAGGGATTGAAAGTTACAAGCATATGAGTATCGGGTTTTGGTTAGACAATTCAGTCCAGTGAAGAATAGGCCAACTTGGTGTTTGATCCTTGTGCAAATTAAGAGAAGTGGTTGGTTGAGTAATTTATGAGATCTAGAGGTATTGGACAACATGTGGTGACTTGAACACATAGGTTTTGGTCTACATTGATATTTGTGCATGGATTCAGCTGACAGAATAGTAATCTTGAAAAGTTTCTAAGTTTTATTGAGGCTGACTGCAGTTGATTTAATTTCATGTTGCAGATATAAATGATCGATGGGTGTGAGTATTTTGATATATGGATGTGTGAATATGATGTGATAGGTGTGAAGTGTGGTAGTATCAAGTGCAAAGCAAGAGATCTAAGCTCCGAATCATGGTAGAACAGTGAAACAGGGCAGTGAGAGATGAAGTGTGTGAAGTCTGTATATTGAGCCTAACTGGAACAGTAATCTTGCATTGTTAGATGCTATTCTTCAGTTGAAGTATTTCAGTGAACTCTTTGTAGTTAATCTTGTAGGCAGTGAGACTCCTTTGAGCATTGAGCTCTGGGTAGTGTGCCTTCCCATTTGTAATACTTTTAATAGAGTATAAAATCTTGTGGGTTAACCCCCACCATGGTTTTTCCCTTAACCGAGTTTCCACGTAAAAATCCTGGTGTTCATGTGTGATGATCTTGTTGTTGTTGTTTTTAAGTTCATGCTTCTTTCTTTTGAATGTATGTGGTAAATTAATAAAGGAACATAATAATAAGTTTTGCAGAACACTGATTCACCCCCCCTTTCAGTGTTCCTTAATTTCAACAGACACCTCTTAAATAGAGGTGAGTAATGGAGTTATCCATAACTCCCATATACCATCTTGCATAAGGTGTGTGCCACATGTTTCTTCTTAAGGAGGAATCTACATAAATAAATTGTTCCTGCAAGAGGAACAAAAGAGTGAATTATCTGACATCTGTGGGGATAATACATCAAATAATAAATTACAAATATAATATAATCTTCACTAAGTAAAGATTAATTTCTAACACTTTTACACTTGCAGTTGGCTTTCCTTTGTCTGCAATTGGGGTAGTATTCAATAAGTATTTCTTGAGCCTCATCCTGCTTCTTCTTCAAATGTAGAGTGTCCAACTGAGTAGCTAGGTGACTTATAATATATTCTTTGATATTGGTCAGTAGGTTACTTAACTCCACCCTTGAAACCGCATTAGATGTCTTGCCAATGGTAGATGTTCTTTCCCCCCTTATCTTTTTGGTAAAGGACCTTAAGTATTTCCTACAAACTTTGTAGATATCATCAAAGGTTAATTGAGACACATCCCCTACCCCAATAAGATTAAGGGCATCCATGCAATCATTATTGACTTCTCTAAAAAATACAAGCTTTAGGGATTCTTCTGAGAGTCAATTCTATGGGTTTTTCTTCAAGTAGAATTGGAACCTTTCTACATAATCTTCCAATGGTTCATCGTCTTTTTGATTCATTATGAAAATGTCATCTCTTCTCCTATCAACTCCTCTGCAATAATCTTGGTATTTTTCCAAGAATTTTGTTTTCATTGTGTTCCAATCTGGTACATCTTTGCCTAGTGACCATCTCATAGCAACATTCTTCAAAGTTGCAGGAAATAGGTTGAGCCTATGAGCATCAGTTGTGTAGTCATAGCTTCTACATAGGACATCAAACTCAAACAAGAATGTATTTGGATCCTCAGTCACCAAACCGTAGAAGACTAGCAATGTTGAAGGAGGTATATTCTTCAGGGTAGCATCCCTCTCTTGGTTGGTAATTGGAAATTCGAAAGTCACATGTTCGAGTGGATCATCCACAACTACATCGACCATTGTTTGGAAGGTCCCCTCTATGTTTTTAGTAGATGTTGGTGAAAGGGAAAGGTCTTCAATAATACCCTCGCTCTAATCATTGTGGTCACTAATATCTGCTCTAGCTTGTTGGTTTGAAGGGAGAAACCTTCCCAAAGTGTCTCTCGGCCTCTACATACAATAGGTATGACTTTGTATAGCAATGACTCTTGCACAATGTTAGTAAAATGTTCTAGTATTTGAAGGGATGAAACCTAAGTATCCTAATACTAAAAGGAAAATTTTAAACTAGGAAATCTTGGGAACAACATATAGTGATCTTTGAAAGTAGTACCATCCCCGACAACGACGCCAAAAATGTAGCGTCCTTACCATGTCTAGTAAACTTTGTGACAATCACATAATTTAGAGGAAAAACCTAACTGAACAGTCCACTTGAACC
Source organism: Cunninghamia lanceolata (assembly GCA_027924645.1). NCBI lineage: Eukaryota > Viridiplantae > Streptophyta > Pinopsida > Cupressales > Cupressaceae > Cunninghamia > Cunninghamia lanceolata. The sequence continues at coordinate 3,337,681 of BSBN01000931.1, forward strand.
TTTGGAAATACCTTCATTGAATTATCGACTAGGGCTAGTAAGCTTGTGATGGTACTGGCACTGTATGTGCTTTCAAAGATTAAAGACTACCTAACTCATCCTAGTATAGTGTTAGACTTGCTAGAAAATAGCAAAACTACATAACGGTTAAGGAAGTAATGCTGGCACTATTGCTACGGGTACATACAATATAAGACTGCAACTAATTACTGTCAAGAAATGAATGCTAAGGTTTAACTTGATATTGATAATCCAAACCTACACTCTGGAGTACAAGTTTAAGCAAACTAGAATAACTCAAAGAATCTAATTAATCATGCATTTATAAAATAACTGTTACAACAAAAGTAATCATACAGGAAATGAAGTGAGGGATAGTTACCTTGAGTGGCCCTTGTTCAAGTGACTATCTCCACTGATCTAACTCAAATCTAGCTTCTTAGATTGACACACTCATAATAATTCAAGATCATTCATTTTACAATCTCCACAATATCACATAAGATTCTTCTGAAATATCTTATTCATGAATCCAACAATTGAACAATAAACATTGTCTATTTAAAAACAACTAACTGAAAAAGATCTGATAACTATATCTGCTAATTGAACAACTTACCACTAACTCTACCTCAACCACTGAGCCATACATATAGGCATGAGGGAAGTTTATTAAAACAAGGATCTCAACTAAAATCATAAATCACCACTCCCTATATATCAAAGTGTGATAAATACTAAGCAATCAATAACTGAAAAAGAAAGAAGAGTCCAAGTGAAACTGAGACTCTTGTTGTAACATAATTGAAATGTGGACTAGTTGAATCAGTCACATTAGATTCCTAACTGCAATAGAGTTTTTCTCCTTCAATCACCGTTATTAATTGTCATCATGATGCACAATCATCTTCATTAAGTGCCTCTATGCTATAGTTGCTACACTCAGTTTATTCTGGAACCTCCCCTGTTCTATTGTCTAGGAACTATTTTGGCTGCGGGATACACCTTGCAGTTGTTGTGGGCTACTGTCTATCTCCTCCAGCTACAAAGAGTTAGCTCACAAAACATGCACACAATACTAACAACCATATCTAAGAATAGATATCCTTTACAATTCATACATACCCACACATAATCATGCAATATCCATCATATCATAACCATATTTCCATATACTTTAAATCTGGTTCAGGGTTGCATAATGAGCATAAAAGATAGCATAGTGTAGGAATATGTATAAGATAAATATTTGAGAATGTCTATGAACTTGCATAAAAACATAAGAAAACTAGTTAATGATTAGACTCATCAGCTTCGAAGAGCTAACGTGAGCATGCACTCTAGACTATGAGCACATGAATGATCTCTAGAGTGCTGAAATTGAAAGCAAACTCCGTAGTGAATAATGTGACTATAGGCTCCAAAGTAGTGAAATTAAATGGACTCTAGAGTGATGGAAGTGAATGTAGGCTTTAGATTATCTAAATAGGGTGAACACTCTAGAGTTTTTACTGGAAGGACTTTGGAGTTTCTATTGAAAGGGATTCTCCAAAGTTTTTACTAAGGTGAAGGCTCCATAGTTATTTTTGAAAGGTGGACTCCAGAGTTTTTGTTGAAAGGAAGGCTCTAGAGTTTTTGTTAAAAAGAAGGCTCTAGAGTTTTCACTGAAATGAAGGATCTAGAATTTCCACTAAGAAGAAGGATCTAGAGTTTCTATTGAAAAGAAGGCTCTAGAGTTTTTGTTGAAATTAAAGAACCCAGACTTAAGGAAGAGTTTGTTAATTTTGTATTTATTCATAGGGATGAAGGTTTCACCATCATTGGTAAATTATTTTTACTGGTATGGTAAACAATTATTTATTGGCCTCGGTAATTAATTAGTTACCGGTAGGTTGTTACGGAGTTACTTTTACTTCTCAAGGAATCTCGGTAAATAGTAAATGAGGTGAGGTGGAGAATGTTGGCGCCCATCTTTGGGATGTGTATATTTGGACTATTATGATGCATGTCATAACTTTGTAAGAGCATCTATGACAACTTACAACTGTCATAAGGTGTAAGAGATTCTGTGACATCAATTATTGTCCTGTAATTGCCTATTCTTGGTTCTAGGCATCCATATGAGGAAGACGCCTATGAAAGGTGTAAGGAAATATGTAAGAAGATGATTTTGGTGTTTCCCCAGATAGGAATGTTGGATTTTGTCCATCTCCCATGAATGTTTTGTTGGGTACTCATTTTGTATAAATATGAAACTTGAGAGTGAAGGTTGTGAGTAACAGTCAGAGTTGTTTTGTACACATGTATTATTGGATTGAAGACTGAAGAGGAGACTGTAAGGATTGTATTGTAGTCTCTATTTTGAATAATAATACAACTTGGGCTTCTCTTTTTGGTGGAGTTTTTTCTGACGAGGGTTTCTCCACGTAAACATCGTGTTATGTGTTTAATCTTTTGTTCCATTATTACCTTGTGTTGTGAGATCTTGCATTCTTATGTTGTTGATTTATGTCTCTTTGTTATTGTTATTTTATGGTGATGTTATTGTTAATTTAGGTTCATCTAAGGTGGTTATACCAATCATGCTAAAGTGACTAATTTTAACATCATAAGGAAGTTGAATCTCTTCATGGTATTTCAAGGATTAAGCAAACTTAAATTTTAGATTTCTATTTTGTTGTATTCAAAGCCTTGTATCTCACCAATTGGTATCATATCTTGGTGATTTGATGATTAACAATTGGATTAGAGATTGTTCAGTTATTCCAAAAAATTGGTATCAAAGCATAAGGTTGTTCCATGGCTTGCATGTGTTTGTATGTTCTTACATGTGAGTTGTATGCACTTGCATGTGAGTTGCATGTAATTTCATGTACTTGCATGTGCTTGCATGTGATGGAATCATGGTAATTTAGTTCTAGGCATTCCTCCATTTTTTAATTTATCTTGTAAAGCTTGTGGGAATCTATTGGAAGGAATTGTAGAATGTTGGAGGTTTTTAGGCTATAGTAGATGTTCTATATGTTAACATTGTTTTGTAGATCTATGAGATTGGAAGCCATGGTATCTAAATCTCAAATGGATATTGTTAATGGGATCTATGGTGGGCATTGGAAGCTCACAGTTGAGGATCTTATTTGTCATGGAGTTGGTAATGTGTTTGTTCCCTACAAGGTGGTGACCTGGAGCTCATGTTTGGTAATATGTGACTATCCTCTTGCATGGCGGTTATGTTCCTCCACCTTGTGGTCATGTGTAGTGAAAGGGTGTTCATGTTTGGAGGGTGTTTTTTGCCCTCTAGTCACATGGGAAAACATCTACTATTTGGACTATTGTATGGAGTGCTTATGTTGGGTTCACGGTTTCAATCCCTAGTTACATGAAAGCACTGAATGATTTTCCATCGATTGCATGTGGGTTGTGGAGTTGGTATTTCTATGATATGGACACTCTTGAACAACCTGGTTTCACCTTTTCTCATATTCATGTTATATGTAGGTTTTATAGTCTTCTTATTTTAATAAGTTGTGGATTCGTAGATCTATGATATTTCATTATTTTAGATGACATATTTGATGTTGTTGATTGGTGTGAATGTCTAGATGTTAAAGTGGTTTCAGATTTGTAGAGAGATGGTTTTGTAGGATTTACATGTTAACTAAAATCTATCGTATGTAGATATATGGAAAGATTGTATTCAAACTCTTAGAGTATTTTGGATGGAGACAATTACAAATTTGCAGGGCTGCTTGTTGGGTTCTTATGATCTATGATTACTCTTATATAGATTTTTTTGGCAAATTAGGTCTAACGTTAATCTTGTTGTTTGATTCTTGGAAATCTACATGTTATACCTAGCTATCTTTGTGAACATGTTTTTTCTCCTTAGAGATGTTGCATGAGTGCAGATCTTGTAAATTTGTCAGTGAGGATTCTATTTGGTTGGCCTCTTCTTGGTCACCTTGATTACCTTGGTATGCTTATTGCAGTGAGATAAAAGGATGGTTTGGAGTACCTGAATAGTTGTTCATTAGAAGCTATAGCAGTAAGTTATGGTGCATGATAAGGTCTGTTCATTTTCAATGGAGTTTTGGTAATGATGTTGGTCATGATACCATGCATAGCTTAGTATCACTTTTAATGGGAGTTTTGTGTAGTTACATAGTGTGTTCTATCTTCTTTGTTTTTAGGATTTTGGTTCTAAGTTGTTGTTGTAGTGTGTAGTGAGCCATGAATAATCTTTGGTTAGAAGATGGATGATCTTTTACAATGGTTGTTGGTGTCATAAGTGTTGGAATACTAAGGATCACTGAGAAGGGGGGGAGGGTTGAATCAGTGATCTAATAAAACTAATTTATTCATCATCCCAATATGAATGCAATTAACATCAACATATCAAAAACATAGAGAGCAACATAATCCTGTAACCATAACACAAATATTTAAAGTGGAAAACCCTATCTAGGGAAAAACCACTGTCCAATCTCACCAAAACTTTATTAGGTCTCACTGACCAAAATCTCATTGATTACATACCAGCCTCACTGGCTAGGATCTCATTGATCACATACATACCTCACTGGAAAGGATCTCATTGATCTCATCAACTTCAAACTCAAGACAAGAAGATAGAACACATAGTACTACTCTATTTACATTGATATCAATGGTTATAGATGATTTCTATAACTCACTTGTTCAACCACCTTATCTCTCCTAGACCAATATCTCAATGGAATCTTTCTATTACATAGTAATGAAACAATAGATTAACATGATTACTATGACACCATGAATGACAACATCTTTCTTTTACATGTTATTCAAAAAATAACTAATCCAATAGAAATTCATTTCAGATGTGCCATTTGGTTTACAAAAGGAATCATTTGATCAAAGATCATAATATATACTCCTGTAATAATCAAATTCTACTTCACACCTCATTCACTAAACTTTACAAAAACTTATCATACTCTACCATTGTATTATATCAAATCATCATAAAAGGACATCTTATTCAAAATGGTACTTTTCAAATACATAAACCATATGCATACCTCTACAAGTAATATTTGTAATCTTCCTTATACTTCTGCAATCATTAAACACTTCTGCCACTATTTGTCATTGCACTCTATTAAACCTATTATGATTCTCTACACCTTTTGTCCTTGTCATTTGGTTGTTTCACACAAGTAGATTCATTTCATTTTTCTCTTTGTATAATGTTTATATCTCTGCATTATCAATACTATACAAATAGTCCTGTCATTCACAACATAAAGACAACTTTCACTCTCAAACTCTTGAACATACAAAATCATATTCTATCTATCTCTTGTCTCTGCAAAAACAATCATCTCTCTATTAAAATCATGTCTTCAAGAGACTCACATTCTGCAATCAAAAACTCTGGTTATACCAATAGAACTCTGCCTTCATTTTGCATATCTACTATGACAAACTCATTCTCAATATGGTTATCACAGTAATAAACCTCACCAAAAGCTATACCCACACACAAAAATTCCTGCACACTAAACTCTGCATCATGACATCAAAAAAGGCTTGAGCACAAGCCATTTTAGGGTTTTTTATCCCTCACTACATTGGGAGAAAGAAGGCAATTATAAAAACCACCTCAGAACTACTCATACATGCAAAACCCTTCTAGATGCCCATCAAATTAAACATAAGCAATGGGTCATTGGTTTTTGAATCAAGTTTGAATTAGAGCCCTTGATCTGTCATTTCACGCCCTTGAAAGTTTTGAGAGACACTGTGGATTGAAAGTTGGTGCTCACATAAGAAGGCTTGACCTGTAATGACCTGTCTCCCTAGACAAAGGGATTGGTCATACAATGACTTAGGAACCCTTAACCTTTTATATCAAGTCAATGATGTTTTATAATGAAAATGGTAATTTAGCATGACGTCTTTCATAGGATATAAACCCTAGGTTATTAAGTCTAAACCCTAGGTCTTTAGAATTCTTCCTTAGGGTTTTAGGGCAATTTCCATAATTCAAAAAAGGCTTTCACAGAGAACTAAATGTATGAAGAACACCATGAATAAATCAGAAACCTATTTAATGAGCTCACCATATGTCATGAAATCTATCAACTCCATTTTCACTTTGCAACTCCACCCTTGATATGTTTGCACCACTATGAATGATGCATTACCCATAACACTTGAAGATTATTAACAAGTCACCTGCAACTCCACTTCTTATCATGGAACAACTCTATCTTTGTCTTTTATCAAGTACCTTTAACAATGGGTAATAGCCATCAATACCAATGTGACAATCCTCCATACCAATGATAAACTACAAGTATCATGAGATCAACATCATCAAGGATGAACTCCATAACAAATATCATGTAGACATGAGGCATGAACACAAATCATTAAAGCAGGAACACTATATGAACTCTTGAAGTATCATCATTAATTCATGAACACTATATCACCATATACTCCTAAACATGAGCACCGTACCACAAATATATACCATACAATGAAGCAACAAGCAACTCCCAATGCCTGAAGCATGAAGCATGACATGAACATTAACAAGGTGCCTTGAAGGAATGATCACATCTATTATTATGATAAGCATTCAACCTAGCATAAACATTGTATCATTGCATCAAACAATTACTTATGCATCAATGACAAACTGCATAATGAACACCATATGAATCAAACTTTACCATATGAACTCCTTAAGCAGGATCAAGACATGAACATCATATACAGTCATAACAAATACTAAAGCATGAACATGAAGCATCCTGAAACCTTTTGATATCAATGACAAACCTCATTCCTCATTCAATCTTGAAACCTTTTGACATCAATGACAAACCTCATTCCTCATTTCATCCTTAAACCTTTGACTTCAATGACAAACACATCAACAACCACCACAGAGACATACATATAGGCATGGGGGAGTTTATTAAAATAAGGTCTCTTAACTGAAATCATAAATGATGTAGGAACATCCAGTGGTGTAAGGGCAATCTTGCATCACTCAAAAAAAGATGTGTTTCAAAATTGTTGATGTTCTTTCCATTTCATTTCAAAATTTGTGGTTTTGGTTCCATAATTGCTTGAATAATGATGTAGAACTTTCAGTTTTTCCAAACTGCTAAAAATAGCAACTTGCTATTTTTAGAAAGTTTGCATTTGGGCACGGAATGAAGTGAAATTTTACAAGAAGTTTCATAACTAAAAAATAAGACCTTTTGCGAAGGAATCACACAAAGATCATTTGTGAGCTGAAAGATATTAAAGTTTTTGTTTCTTGAAAAATGCCTGAAAATCATTCAAACTCAGGTTTGAGGCACTGAACGGCCCCGTATGGGCCTAAAAATGGCCGGAATAGGAAAAGCAAGTTCTTAGCATGTAGAGCACTCCACGAGATTTTTGATGCATAAAACCGATCATCAATCGGACACCCGGATCAAAAGTTATGGCTCCCAGAAGTTGACCTATTTTTGGAGGGAGAAGCAAATTTTGAAATTAGGTTGTTGGCCACCAAAAAGGCTATTAATAACCATTTTTGGGAACCCTAGGCAGTAGTAGAGTTAAGGGGGGAAGTGTAGAGTCAAGAATAGGCAAGAAAATAGAAACCCTAGCTGATTTGGGGTTATAGAAGGCAGATGATTCTAGAGTCTAGGAATAGGAAGCTATAATGTGTTGCAACCTGTGGAGGGTTGATTCCTATGGTTGTATTTGAGCTTCTGTAATGTAATAAGTTGTCCAAATCAATAAAGAAAGTTCTATTTTCTGTGTGCAATTTCTATTGTTGTGTGTTTGATGATTTACCCCCTTCATCAAGTGGTATCAGAGCAAGGGTTCCTGAGTGTGTAGACAGATTGCCGACCATCAGGACTTGAGGTTGTGGGTTTGCTGCGGAGATCAAGATGCCCCCATGAAGAAATCATATTGGGAGGAATGCTTTGATGGAAGAGGGTTTTAGAGCCCTACAAAGGCAAATTGATGCATTGCAAGAGGAGCTATGAAGAGGGTTTGAGCCGAGAACAAGAGAAGAAAGCAAAGATGAAGCTGAAGAAGAGCTATCTTAAGAAGAACAAGAAGCTGCAAGAGATCCTGTAGAAGTTAGGTTGTTGAGGGCCATTTCTAAGATTGGAAAGAGGCTCAGGATCGAAGTTTCTACATATTCTTGAGATTTGAATCCAGAGCAGCTCATTGATTGGATCAATGACATGGAGGAGTATTTCGAGTATGATGTGGAGGACCCAGATTAGTTCAAGTTTACAAAAATAAAGTTGAAGGGCCATGCAAATATTTGGTGGAAGGAGGTCTAGTTAGAGGGGAACAAAAGAGGAAAATGAAAGATCACCAGATGGGATTGGATGGTGGAGAAACTGAAGAAGCAGTTCATTCCTGTGGACTATGAGATGCAGCTATTGAAGAAGCTACAAGGATTGAAGCAAGGTAACAAGTCTATCAATGAGTATACAAAAGATTTTTATAAGATTACTATTAGAACAGGCCATGCAGAGCCAAATAAGGAGAAGGTAGCCCATTACATTAATGGGTTTAGGCCAAGTATTCAAGAGGAGTTGAGCCTGGTCAGAATGACCACCATAGAAGATGCATACCAGTTTTCCTTGAAGGTGGAAGAGAAGCTAAATAAAAGATTTGACAGCAAGCAAAGGGGAAGAGGTCAAGGTGGAAGGATTGGTGGAAGAACCTATGGAGGCTGTAATGAAGATAAAAAAAAAAGTGAAGAAGTTGGCACCATTTGAAATTAGAGATGGGATAATGCCTATCACCCTCATGACCAGAACAATGGTGAGCAAAGAGGAAGAGGAAGAGACCGACCTGGGCAACGACCTGGAAGAGGAAGTTTTAGAGGAACATGTTTCCAATGGGGAGAAGAAGGGCATCAAGCATACGAGTGTCCACAACATCAAGAAAGGATCAATAGAAGACCTGAAGGTAATGCACGAGTTACACATGTAGATGAAGATGCATAGTCTGAGCATTCTGAAGATGCTGAAAGGGGAGAAACCCTAGTGGTCAGAAGAACCTTGTTGAATGAGGAGAAAGAACCAAATCAAAGGAAGAGTTTATTCTGCACAAGGTACAAATGTGAAGGTAAGTGTTGTGATATTATTATTGACAGTGGAAGCAGTAATAATCTTGTTTCAGAGGAGATGGTTGACAAGTTAAAGTTGACAAGAAGAAAACATCCACATCCATATCAGATTGTATGGTTGTAGAAGGACCACAAAGCTTTGGTCAATGAGCAGTGTTTAGTGAAGTTCAAGATTGGGGACTAACATGATGAGGTGTTATGTGATATCATACCGATGGATGCATGTCATATGTTATTGGGGAGGCCGTGGTAGTATGATAGGAGCGCTGTCCATGATGGTCGTGAAAACACATATTCCCTAACAAAGGATGGAGTTCATCATAAGTTGAAGCCCTTAAAGGAGGTAGAAGAAAAGGTATGTAGTACTGCCAAAATTTCCTTGGTAGATGGTAGGAAATTTTTGGAGGGTATGAAGCATGAGCGTCATTTCTTTGCATTGATTCCTAAGATTAGTCAAGAGAAATGTGAAGATGTACCAGCAGAAGTTTCAGATATGTTGGAAGAATTTCAAGACATTATCTCTAATAATGTACCAAAAGGTTTACCACTAGTGAGAAAGATAAGTCACCAAATCGATTTGATACCAGGAGCTAGTTTTCCAAATAAGGTAGCCCACATAATGACTCCTATTGAGAGTGAAGAGATGAACAGACAAGTTCAAGAGCTGTTAAGGAAGGGATTGATAAGGGAGAGCCTAAGTCCATGTGTGGTACTTGCAGTACTAGCACCAAAGAAAGATGGAGAATGGAGAATGTGTATAGATTCTCAGGCCATCCATAAGATCACGATCAAGTACAGGTTTCCATTGCCAAAAATGGATGACATAATGGACTGTTTGAGTGAAGCCAAGTACTTCACGAAAATTGACTTGAAGAGTGGGTATCACTAGATCTGTATCAAGGAAGGAGATGAATGGAAGACAACCTTCAAGACAAAGGAAGGTTTGTATGGGTGGTTAGTCATGCCATTTGGGCAACCCATTGCACTGAGCACATTCATGCGGCTCATGAACGAAGTACTGAAAGAATTTTTGGGAAGTTTTGTTATTGTTTATTTAGATGATATTTTGATTTTCAATAAGACTTGGGATGAGCATCTGATACATATTATAAGAGTTTTAGAGAAGCTAAGAGAGGAGAAGTTATTGATTAATCTGAAGAAATGTAGTTTTGCAAAGGAGTTGGTATACTTGGGATTTGTTTTCTTAGAGGAAGGTCTTAAGATGGACCTAGAGAAGGTGAGGGCTATCATTGAATGGCCTACGCTGAGGAGTGCTTCTGAGGTAAGATCTTTTCATGGTTTGGCAAGTTTTTACAAAAAGTTTATTAGGAATTTTAGTAGCATTTTTGCACCCCTAACTGAGATAATGAGAGGGGATAGAAAAGAGTTTAAATGGACTAAAGGAGTAGACAAGATCTTTGATACATTAAAGTAGAAAGTCGTAGAACAACCTATTTTGGTACTTCCAAATTTCAATCAGGTATTTCAGGTAGATTGTGATGCTAGTGCTAGTGGTATAGGAGCTATTTTGAGCCAAGAAGGTAAGCCCATTGCCTATTTTAGTGAGAAGCTTAATGATGCCAAGAAAAAGTATTCTGTTTATGATCAAGAGTTTTATGCAATAGTTTAGGCTTTGAAGAAATGGAGACATTATTTGTTGCCAAAAGAGTTTGTTTTATATACTGATCATCAGGCTTTGCAACAGCTTAATAGTCAAGGAAAGTTAAATCAAGGGCACTTAAAATGGGTTGAGTTTTTGCAGAGCTATACTTTTGTTTTGAAGCATAGGAGTGGGAAGTCCAATAGAGTTGCAGATGTTTTGAGTAGAAGGCAAAACTTGTTGACAGAAATGAAGATAGAGGTTTTTGGGTTCGATGAGCTCAAAAGTTTGTATCTTGAAGATCCAAATTTTGTAGAGGCTTGGAAAGCTTGTCTAGAACCTGTTACTTTGGATAGGACAAAATGGTTGGATTTCATAATCTAAGATGGCATGTTGTTTAAAGGATGCCGGTTGTGCATTCCAAGGAGTTCCATGAGAGAGAACTTGATTAAGAAGTATAGTGGAGGATTGGCTGGACACTTTGGTCGAGATAAGACCATTGCTATTGTTGGTGAGAATTATTATTGGCCACAGTTGTAGCAGGATGTGAGGAAATTTGTGCAGAGTTGTAGAGTGTGTCATATGGCAAAAGGAACAAGTCAGAATACAGGGCTATATCAGCCATTACCTGTATCGGAGAAGCCATGGGATGATATTAGTATGGATTTTGTTCTTGGTTTACCAAGGACGCAGAGAGGACACGATTCCATTTTTGTGGTGGTGGACAAATTCTTGAAGATGGCACATTTTATTCCTTGCAAGAAGACTAATGATGCTATTCATATTGTAGAGTTATTTTTCAGGGAGGTGGTGAGACTACATGGTCTACCTAAGAGCATAGTTTAAGATTGAGATACCAAGTTTATTGGTTATTTCTAGAGGACATTGTGGAAGAAGTTGAAGATAGATTTGAAGTTTAGTTCTGCACACCATCCACAGACTGATGGACAGACGGAAGTGGTGAATTGGAGTTTGGGTAACCTGCTATGATGTTTAGTAGGAGATAAGCCCAAGGGATGGGATTTGATTTTACCAAATGAAGAATTTGCTTACAACCATTCTGTTAATAGGAGTACTGGTAAATCACCTTTCTAGATTGTATATGGCAATAGTCCAAGAAATGCTTCAGAGTTAAGGAATCTAGACAAAGGAGAAAAGACAAGTGTCGAGGCTGAAGACTTTGCAGAACACATGAAGAATTTGCATGAAGAGGTGAAAAAGCACATTAATAAGATGAATATTTAGTATAAGGCTAAGGCAAATCAGAAGAGGAGATATAAGGAATTCCAGGTAGGAGATGAAGTCATGGTTCACTTGAGAAAAGAAAGGTTCCCGATTGGAACATACAATAAGCTGAAAATGAAAAAAATTGGACCATGCACAATTTTGAAGAAATATGATTTAGGAAATGCATATGAGTTGGAGCTACCAAGTGAGATCAACATTTCCCCTATTTTCAACATTGCCAATTTATCAAAATATCATGAAGGTGGAACAAAGGATGGACCAACAGAAGAACAGTGGAGTATTCTGGCATCTACTTCAATAGAGGAGATAGAAGAGATCTTAGATAACCGTGTGGGAAGAAGTACTTGGAATACGCAATATGAAGAATATCTAGTGAAATGGAAAGGAAGGCCTATTGAAGATTCTTCTTGGTTATCTAAGGCAGAGGTTGACCATTTAGGTTTTCCTCACACAAACACCTGAGACGTGACAGGGTCACTTCTAAAATTACCCAGGGTGTTTGATGCAAGAGCATCTAGTGGTGTAAGGGCAATCTTGCATCACCCAAAAAAAGATGTGTTTCAAAATTGTTAATGTTCTTTCCATTTATTTTCAAAATTTGTGGTTTTGGTTCCATAATCGCTTGAAAAATGATGTTGAACTTTCAATTATTCCAAACTGCTAAAAATAGCAACCTACTATTTTTAGAAAGTTTGCATTTGGGCACGGAATGAAGTGAAATTTTATAGGAAGTTTTATAACTAAAAAATAAGACCTTTGGTGAAGGAATCATGCAAAGATCATTTGCGAGTTCAAAGATATTAAAGTTTTTGTTTCTCAAAAATATCTGAAAATTATTCAAACTTAGGTTTGAGGCACTAAACGGCCCCGTACATGCCCGAAAATGGTCAAAACTAGCAAAGCGGGTTCGTACACGTAGAGCACTCTGTGAGCTTTTCGACGCATAAAATGGTTCGTCAATTAGACACCCAGATCAAAAGTTATGGCTCCCGGAAGTTGACCTATTTTTGTAGGGAGAAGCAAATTTTGAAATTAGGTTGTTGGCCGCCAAAAAGGCTATTAATAACCATTTTTGGGAACCCTAGGTAGTAGCAAAGTTAAGGGGGGAAGTATAGAGTAAAGAATAGTCAGGAAAATAGAAACCCTAGCTGATTTGGGGTTACAGAAGGCAGATGATTCTAGAGTCTGGGAATAGGAAGCTGTAATGTGTTGTAGCCTATGGAGGGTTGATTCGTTTGATTGTATTTGAGCTTCTGTAATGTAATAAGTTGTACAAATCAATAAAAAAAGTTCTATTTTCTGTGTACAATTTCTGTTGTTGTGTGTTTTATGATTTACCCCCTTTATTAATAAATCATCACTCCCTACATACTAGAATGTGATAAATGCCAAGTAACTAATGATTGAAAAAGAAAGAAGAGTCCAAATGAAATTAAGACTCATGTTGTAACAAAACTAGAATGTAGACTAGTTGAATCAGTCACATTAGACTTCTGACTGCAAAAAAATTCTTCCTCTTCAATCATCTTTTTTAATTATCATCACGATGTGTAATCATCTTCATCAAGTGCCTCCATGCTATAGTTGTTGTGCTTAGTTTATTTTGGAACCTCCCTTGCTCTATTGTCTAGAAACTCTTTTTGGCTGCAGGCTACAGTCCATCTCCTCTAGCTACAAGAGTTAGTTCACAAAACATGCACATAATACTAACAACCATAGTCAAGCACAAATATTACAATCCATACATTCCCACACACAATCATGCAATATTCATCATATTATAACCATATTTCCATATACTTAATAATCAGGTTTAGGTTTGCATAATGAACATAAGTGAGAACATAATGTAGAAATATGTGTAAGATAATGTCTGAGAATGTCTATGAATTTGCATAAAACCATAAGAAAACTAGCTAATAACTAGACTCATCATTTCCCCCAACTACCCATTTTCTTGTCCTCAAGCAAATTAACTAGGGCTAGAGGTTGTAGTGCAAAGTAATTTCCCTAAAGTCTATAACAACATCCACTCCTTCAACCTATTCCACATAAAAGCCATTATGATATGCTAGTTTGTTCATTCTGGTAACCTCTGCCTTCTCACACTCCACATTCTTCTTCCCTGTCTAATGTGGTACCAGGTATGGAAGCATTGGCAGATGGAAGGTAAGTGGTACCCATTCAAGTCCTTGTCCTTTGGCAATATCCATACTCTTTCAAACATGGCCATAAAATTATGAATAGAGTGGGGTTCTTTTCTTTGCAACTTAGAGGTTAAACTATTCCATCTTTCTTGCACAAATTGATAAGAATGGTGGATGAGTCCAATAGTTAAATGCTGCATTCTTTCATAATCTTGCAGTCTCAAGCTCATGATTTTTCTGCCTACACCTTTATGATCCAAAAGTTATTTCCATTCTTCAATGGTTAAGTCAGGGATTTTAGATTCTCTCCTTATTGGAAGAGCAATTGATTTCTCTCTCCATATATGCTTGCAGAATTTCACCCCTCAACTTCTCATTTCTAAAATAGGATGCAAGTGCCCTCAATTGTAAATCCCCCACAAAACATAATGGGTTCCATTTCGCATCTTCAGGCACGACATAGCTATGCAAGTAGTACTCACATAACTGATCATGTTCTTCTGGTGTGGCATCAACAAAAACTTTTAGAAAAGTCATTTTTCCACTCATAGCAACTGGCTTGTTACTAATCAACTTACTGAATTAAAAACTTAAAAACTTTTCCTATAAAAACAAAGCATATGTTCTAGCTAGAGGTCTACATTTAACAATTTGGGTAGCTTTATCTGCTACCTCTTCCATCCTGATTGCTAATCTTCTCAATTCAATATCTTTCCTCTCCAATGCCTAAGTATGCTCTGCAATCATTACTTCTTTTTCTTTCTACCACTCCTCTTCTCATTTAGAAAAGTCTTTAGTGACTTTCCACAGTTGGTAACCTAGGGACATTATTGTATGACAGGTTGGGGTTTTTGTGATAGGGGGTCTCTTTTCCTTAGCTACCAGTTCCTTATTTCCTGCTACAACTATTGCTAGTTCTGCAAGTATATCTAATTTTGACCCCTGTCCATAAGTATTGAATTTTTCCTCCAATTCCTGAATCTTTTCTTTTCTTTCCTTGTCCCTTTTCTCATATGTTTTGACCAGTTCCTCCAATTTCTTGATCCTTTCAAAAGCTTCCTGTAATTCTTTTCTGACATTTCTTTCTTCTAACAATAATTCTTCATCTCTTAAATACTATTCAACACCACCCTTGTGGATTCATAACCCTCACTGTCAGGGTTATCTGGGGTTTTCTTTCTATTTTTCTTGGAAACAAAAATACCCTCTGATTCTGATTCAGAGGTGGTGGATATATACCATTTCCTTTTTATGGGAACTTGCACATTTTTAGTCACATTGGCCTCTTGTTTAGGGTCAGCTTGCACTATCACATCATCTTCTTTTTCTTCTCCTTATTTCTCAATACCACCCCTTATAACACCTTTCCTTTTTAGGCAGTGTGAACACCTTAGTTGTGTGGGTTTCTTCTTCGGCATTTTTGAAGGTTCAGAAGAAGAACCACCTTTCTTCTTTTTGGTTTTTGGTGTTGGCTGTTTTACTAGAAGATGGGGTTTGATATAACTCTTTTGCTACAGGTTGATCAAATGCTGCATGTGGTGAATTTTGCACATCTTTCTCCCTTGTTTCTCCCTTGCTATAGGTGGGTGAAGCAACAGATGGAATAGGAGGAGTTTCCCTTAAAGATGCAACATGTGATTCTATATTCCCTAGTACTGTCGGCTCCTCAAGAATATCATTAATGTTTCTACAATTCAAAAATCTTTCCTAGGGCACCTATGGGTACTGAACCCTAAGGCTCCTTTTCACTATCAAGGTAATTAAACAATCATGTGACAAAGCTGAAATATTTAACTTCAGTTGATATTCATACCCCATTCTTTTTAACAAATTATATAGAAAATTGGGTACATTGACTACTCTATTATGGTGAAGATGACACAATAGCTTAAGATGCATAGTATATAGAAGGGACTATCTACCGTCACATGTAATGTACTTAATAATATGAATAGCACAAGAATCCCATACCCATGGCAGTGATAATCTCTTAGTACCTTGTGAAGTTGACTCAAGGTGTTCCCTTGCCTCGGTAAACTCATACCTGACAACTATTGCATTTGCCTTGATAGGGAATTATTCTCCATTCCTGGGTAGACTAGACACTTCTGCAATTTCAACCTCTGAAGCATCCACTTTCAAACCCTTGATAGTTGCTTCATCATGGTATAGTTGTTGAAAACTATTTATCATTGATGTCAAAAGTTGTAAGTTGTCCTATTGGTCTTCACCATCAGGAGGAAAGGTTTGGCATGCAATATCTTCAGATGGATTCTAAGTTCATGTTTCATGCTCTTGGACTAATAAGTTTCATGATGTTGTACTTCATAGGTTCATGCAAAGTGATGCTCTTGGGGAGTTCATACTTGATAATAGACAGGTTCATGCAAAGTGATGCTCTTGGAGTTCATACTTGATAATAGAAGTTTGATAGTGACATACTCTCTCTATTATTTGATGTTGTTGGATTGTTTCATGTCAAAGACATTTTCTTCATGGAGATCATGTCTAGATCATGCTCAAAAAGTTCATATTGTACTGAATGTTGATAGCTTGCTACCTCTAAACCTCTAAGGGTCCTTGTTCATTTCAGGTGTGTTATTGATACATATACCTAGACATTTTCATCAAGATTGATTTGTGATACAATGATTTTAGTTGTGTTATTGATACATATACCTAGACATTTCCATCAAAATTGATTTGTGATACAGTGAAAAGCAAGTGCAGAGATCACAGTGTCAAAAGTTGAAGATTACAGAGATCACAGTGGTGTTGATGCTCATGATACTTGGTTGATATA
This sequence comes from Cunninghamia lanceolata, assembly GCA_027924645.1. Lineage (NCBI taxonomy): Eukaryota > Viridiplantae > Streptophyta > Pinopsida > Cupressales > Cupressaceae > Cunninghamia > Cunninghamia lanceolata. The sequence continues at coordinate 3,354,621 of BSBN01000931.1, forward strand.
GTGATTTCAGTTGTGTTATTGATACATATACCTAGACATTTCAATCAAGATTGATTTGTGATACAGTGAAAAGCAAGTGCAGAGATCATAGTGTCAAAAGTTGGATATTACAGAGATCACAGTGGTGTTGATGCTCATGATTTTGGTTGATCACTCAGTTGTATGTTGACAATATCATTGTGAACTGATAGTGTTATTGTGATTTGATGGTGTCTTAGTTCATTCATGAAGGCTTCTTACATAGGCATCCTTCATTGTCTTTCATCTCAAGAGTTTAGGGTATACAAGTTCATAAACCTCTATCATTAGGGTTTGTCATATGTTTGTCATCCATGATCTTCAAGTGTTTTAGTCCTTTTCTTCAAGATTTTACATGTTTTTTTGTCTCTTATCAAAGTATATAGTGTTTTAGAGATAGTGTTGTTTGATTGAAGTCTTTAGGGATTTATCTCTAATACAAGCCTAGTTCCTAGGAGTGTAAAATGTCTACAAACCCTAAGTTGTAATTTCTTTCAAGTCCTAGATGTTCATATCTCCCTGAGTTATACATTTATTTATATCACTATTTTAGAAAGTTTATCATTCATTCTCTGATCATAAGAATTCAGAATGCTTATACCTAGGGTTGTGTGTTTGGTTTTCCTAAGCCCTATGTCCTAAAAAACCCCTAATTGTTGTCTCTATTTTAAGGCCTAAAAGCCTAATTCAAAACCTTTTTACCCGTCGCAACACTTAGTCACTTTATGTTATATTTCTTCAATGACCATCTATCGAGAGTCACCATCACTTAATTTGTAAAGTGAAGGGGGTCACTTACATGGAGTGACCGGACCCCTCTCCTTGGGTGACCAGCCCTCACGGGTATGTTACTTTTTGGTGGGCACCAAACATGAATCAACGGATATCTTTTAATCTTCAGAGCCTGCGAAAGAGTGTATCAATGAACCATGTTTAAACTTGTTTTAAAACCTAATGTCTATCTTGACGATATGAAATTTGACGGGCAAGCAGTTTGAAAGTGTCTGAGACAGTTTTGTAACTGTTTTTGATATCGATGATCTTAGGACTTTAAGAAGTTCTCTTCACGAGTTTTAGTTTTTTTTGGTGATGTGAAATAGTTAGTGAGGAAAAAAAACATACACTATTTTTATTTATAGTCTGATCATGCAGAGTTATACACTGTGAATACAGAGAAAAACTAAGTTTTTTAATATGCAAATGAAATGATTAAAGATAAAATGTAGGGCTCTGTCAGGGATATTATTTGTTGTTTAGAAGGGAGTATGAGGTTGTTATATTAAATATTATCTTTTTGCAGAGAGGGTTTTATGTTTTTATTGGTGCAAACTAGATTTCTTAAGAATCATAACTTGCACACTTATTTGTTTCTTTCAAGGGTTTTGTGGTGTATGGGTTTTTGATGATTGAGGTAGGTGCCTCATTGAAGTGGGTGCTTCAGAAGGTATTTGATGTAACCAGGTGTGCATTGTACCTATGAAATTAGAGTTTTAAAAATAGCGCTTTCAGTGTCTTTTGTACCTTGGAGTTGGAGCTTCAAAAACAATTGTACCTTTCTTTCTTTTGAGGTTGGATTTGAGCAGTAGACTCAAGCAACTCTCAGTGGTTTTTTCCCTCATAGGGCTTCCATGTAAATCTGGTGTCATGTGTGCTTATTTGACTTGATGTTTTCATATTCTTCATTTGATTTGATGTGTTTAAAGTTATTGAACAAAGCATTCAATTGAACTAAACTGATTCACCCCTTCTCTCAGTGTAACTATGTTCTTTTCAGTAGTGTGGCTACAAATTACCTTGTCATGCCTTCATTGTATTATGTGAGCTTCAAAAACTAATCAAGCCATCCTGCTCTTGTGAAAATTTGCAAGACTAACTCGTCCTCCATTAGTGGCTGATGTACTGTTGGTTCCCTTCTAATAAGATCACCCCCCATGATGCCAATTTAACTCAAGGTTCAAATTTCTAACAACCAACTCAGCCCCTTGTTATACTTGCATGCACTTCAAATTCAACAACCCTCTACTCAACCCCTTGTTATACTTGCATGCACACTAAGCTTGAACTAGCCTAAATTGACTCAGGATTTAGGAAGTTGATAAGACAAAAGGTTATAGATGCAAGAAGACCAAAGGAAAAAGGTTGTATCTATCTGCGTTTTGGTGGCTTTTGGTGGCAAACAATATTTTTGTTTTTATATACACTATCTTCCCCCCAACTAAAATATGGAATTCAAGGCATTGTGCAAGATGAAGGGTATAATTACATAATATGGAAATAAGATTAATAATAAGAATTATGCTGAATTAAATGCGAGCACATATAGAATGTATTGGAAATCTGTGTTAATTATGGAAGGTTAGTATTGTTTGTGTGTGACTAACATCACCATCAACACTTTTACACAACAAACCTTGTTTATCTTGGAAGATACAATGAATTCATAGAATTCATGATCCCAAGTCTCCGATGATTAGTTCATAATCCACTGATGTTACTCAGTGATTGATGTGTATTGCTGTTTCCCATTTTGGGGTCTTACGTAGATCAATAGATTCCACTTCTGCAACAATGCTTTCATACAAAGGGGGTTACTCCACACAAAATATTCATTTAAAGGTTGTGTCTAAGTGGATATCTGCATGAGTGCTACCCTTATCCATGATTTTCTGCATGATATTTTCAACAGTACATGCATCTAGCTCAACAAATATGCTACTAATATTCAGTTGTCTACGGGATGTCAACATATTCTTCTGTTCTGCTTAATATTTATCATGATATGCAGTTATGAAAGTGATTTCTATGAAATTAAAATGAGAAAAAAAGGGTTAGATAGAGAGATTCCTAAAATTACTTGACTGGGATCACCGATCCACATACATGTTCCCATACAACAATGAAGAGAAGAAAACTAGAATCATACTTCACTAGGACATTCCACAAATCAACATGATCCAATGCAAATCTTCAGAGGTAGAGTTGACAACAACATGCAATGAAATGAAAGCACTTCTATAGAACACAACATTCACCACTACATATCTAGAAGTCAACTTGAAGATTACTTAAGGTTTACAATCAGGATGTAATCTGAAGCTTCATCTCCATACAGTATGTTCATAAAACAAGTACATTTACAGTGATCTAAGGAGAGAGCCTTGAATGTTTCAACAATTCAGTCCTCAGTAGTCTCAGTAATCCAATCTCCTACATGAAATTCCTACAGGTCTGATATTGTATGATTGACCTCTCCCCTCTACAGAGTGCAGGGGCTGAATATACATTTCTTGCTTTTCCCCTCCAGTACAGTGCCTAGGAAAACCCTAGCAAATCAACGGTCTGCATCCTGAAATGCAGCATCAGACGGTGGAGAACGGATCCCGCCAAGAATTCGAATGGCCCCCAGACAAGGCGCCACTCCCTCAATAAAGTCTCCACCAACAAACCTCCACATTGAAAGCATTGTCCCTTCTTGGTGCATTTTTAACCTCTCGGGATCCAGTCCACTGCCTGGGATGTCCCTCGCCATTAAAGCTCCTTCGTGTCTCCACCTGCATGCCATCGGGTTCTGGAATGGGTTCGAAATCCACCTACCCTGCATTTCTCGCCTTGTATTGTGACTGCACATCATGTTGGTCATCAGCATGACCACCCTCGATTGGAGCGAGCCAACAATCTCATCGACCCCATCTTTCTGGCTGATGCACCTCCTTTTCTAACCTGCGCACCTACGGTCATCATTTAGAAGTTAGGCACCATCATTTACATAATCAGCAAGAGGAGAAACACTTATATTAAATCATGCTTTGAAAGTGCAAACGTATATATCGGGTCATGATTCCGTGAAAATCTGCATGCATACGAGTATTTAATTCCTTTTGATAACCTTTCGGTTCTACCACCTGCATGTAGATTTCTGGGCACTTTCATATTAAGTCAGGATATGATGATGACATCATCATCATGGGTGAGCTTCATTAAAGTGTGGAAGGATGACGCCATGGTCATATTGAAGAAAATTAGGGTCCAAGAAATATGACCCCAAGGAAGGAACCCTGAAGAATATCACCCTCCGAAAGGATGACGTCATCGTCATGTCGGGCTTTGTATATCGGGTCACTATTTAAGATCGGGTGATATTCAGAAGATGACCCCCCTCAAGTAAAATGACCCCCTCCCAAAATAGATCGGGGTGACGTCAGCATGTTGATGTCTTTGTTTTATCACTGTAGTTACCATGATGTCATCGTCATGTTATAGGATAGGGTGATATTGGAAACATACCTCCATGAGGTGAAAGGGTGATGACATCATCAAGATATTGGTATAGGGGGGTGATATTTTGTGAGAGGGTGATATTCAAAATATGATCCTCGCAAAATATATAAGGCTGTTTGACTGGCAGATGTAGTTATCATATAAATTTGACGTCTGGAGCTTGCGGACCAAGTGAACATCAGGTGATATTCTAACATTGGGGTGATCTTTCACAAGGTGACTGATGTTCGGAATATGACCCCCCCAGAATATCAGGTTTGACCAGAACTTTGACCTGTCAAAACTTTCTTACTTGGTTGAATTTCAGGGTGATGTAAAAGGCAAACCTACTTAGAATTTCACTCTCTTTCACATGGCAGGCTTCTTGAGGCAAGATTCAGACTTTGAAATTGGGTTCATACATGAAGATTACAAATGCACCTGACATGATGCACATACATACTGACTGAAACTACTTTTTACCATTACCGTCCAGAGCATAAAAACAAGGGAGCAAACCACAATAGGGGTCCTCATTTTGCTAAGGAGTAAAATGGGGCATGTTGTGAACATCACAACAACTACCAACCAAAAAAACACCCAAAAGTTGAAACCATTTAAGGAAAATTGAAAGAAATAGATGCATAACTTCCAACTATCTCTCCTGCAAATCATCATTTAACCTGAGACTCAATGTATTAAATAAGGTGTATGAATTTTCCTTTCAGTTTAAGTGGGTGCATGTGATTAATTATCCTCATCTTGAAGATTAGTTGAATAGATCAGTGACTAATACTAGTCTACATAGGTGAGGATGTTCCCTCATAGCCAACCAAATAGAGCCTTGCTGCTAGTAGGCATCCATAGCCCCAACAAGGTTATCGTTACAATTCTCCTAAGTAGAGCCCCATTGCCAACGAGTGTCTATAGCCCCGATAGAGTTACTTAGATGGCTTAACCTAGATTTTTAGTAAAATCCATTTTATTACTTTATATTTTTTGTATTTGATAGAACTTCATAAGATATTGCATTTGTAACTTCATGATGCAAGGAGTGGTCACTTGCTGAAATTAAGCTGAGAATTGTAATGGTAGCAAGGGTGACCTTTGATTTTTCACCTAATATCTACATTGGTAAGTTCAACAAACCTAAGGATTTTAGGTGTGCCATTGTGAGAAACATTCCTTGATTACTCAACCCATTCTTATTGAATACAAAATTTCACAAGTCAACTCTCTTCATTCATGATAGTCACAAGAAGTTATGCATGAATTTCAAATAATTAACCTGAATGATTTGAATTTTCCATTGTTTTCAATGGTTGTTAGTCTGTTCCTTCATACTCTAAATCAAAATAAAGATCCCTACTGAGGAAACAAAGCAACCAAACAAAACAAACAAAACAAAGCCACTGTACAAACAACTTTACAACAAATGTACACTATGATATACATGACTGTCATGGTGCAGCTTCAGGTCTGAAAATAGTGTTTGAGGAACTGTCCATTAACCGGTAATGGAACACCCTCACCTGTTAAGGTCTTAAGCCTGAAGGTGCTATCTCCTAAAATTTTAGAAATTTGAAAGGGGCCTATCTAGAGTTTATCAAACTTACCATGATCACTCTTTCTTTCATGTGCTTTGTCCCACATCAGGACTAGGTTTGAAATCTTGAAAGCCTTAATTCTGGCTCTTTTGTCAAACTAGTGCTTGACAATAGCCTGATGTTTGGAAAATTGATTAATTGCTACACTTCTTTTTTCCTCTAGGTGCATCAGTTGTAGCAACCTAACTTCTTTCTTATTATCTATGCCTAGGTATTCTTGTGCAAACTGCAGTGTAGGAATCTTTAAGTTGACTGGGAGGATGGGATCCACCCCATTTACTAGATGGAAAGGAGAATTTCCTAATGCAGCCTTATTCCTGGTTCTATCTACCCACAAGGCATATTTCAACAAAGTGTCCCATTCCCTTGGGTTCTTCTCTATTAATTTCTTTATGGTGTTCAATAGGTTCTTGTTTGTGGATTTTGCTAATCCATTCCCTTGGGGATAGGAATTGGAGGAGAATTTTAAGATGACCCCATAATCAAAAGCCCAACTTGATAGTTTCATTGAAGCAAAAGTAGACCCATTATCACATACTAAAGAATATGGAACTCCATACCTGGTCACTATATTTCTTTCCAAAAACTTAATGACATTCTCAGCATTACATGTCTTACTGCTGACAACTTCAGTCCACCTGGTACAGTAATCAGTGATAGTTAAAACATACCTGTGGCCTGAGGATGATGGAGGATTGATAGGTCCTATGAAGTCCATTCCCCATTCAGAAAACAGGCGCATCTCCATCACTGGCTGCAAAGGTTGAGCAGCATATTTTTCTCTGTTTGCTGCAACCTAACACATATGATAGCTTTGGTGTGTTCAACAGTGTCTTTAAAAATTGTGGGCCAATAATACCCTACCCTGAGGATAGCATGAGTGGTGGCTAAGAATGATTCATGTGCAGTCCCAAACTTATCATGCAATTTTGCTAGCACCTTATCTGCTTCTGATCTTTCTAGGCACCTTAGGTATATCCCCTCATAATTTTTTTTTGAAAAAAACTCCTTTCATCATATATTTTTGTGACCTTATCTTCAGGGCTTTCCTCTATGAGGCTTGCAATCTTGAGGGGCATCTTCTAGTGATTAGGATGTCTGATGTCTGAGTACCATTCTCCATCTTCCTTTGTATTCATAACATACTGCTGGCTCAGGATATTAGGATCAATCTCTAATATCATCTGGCTTAATGTCTGTCCTCTTACTAACTTCATGGGGGTAATGTCCATATCATACTCCAAGAGGACAATGATCCATTTAGCCCTTTTCTCACCTGGTTCACTTTGCATTAACAACATTTTCACTGCTGCATCAGGTACTACAACAATCACCTTACTTCTCAGGATGTAGTGCCTGAATTTCTTGACTGCTCAAACCAAAGCCAGTGCCTGTCTTTCAACTTCCATGTACTTGAGCTTTTCATCTCTGAAAGGGCAGCTCATGAAGGCTATAGGCTTCTCCTCCCTTTCTTCATTTCTCTGTTTCAACACTGCTGCAGAGGTATGCTCTGAAGCAAATGAGTAGATGTAGAAGTCCTTGGTATAATTTGGACTGATCAGAATTGGAGCATTTGATATAGCTTTCTTAATGTCTTCAAAAGCTACTCTAGCCTCTGGTGTCCATTCAATTTTGGCATCCTTCTTGAGCATGACGTTCAAGGGCCTTGTTGGTTTTTCTTCTGAATCAGCATTAGGGTTTGCCACTTCTAATGCACAGGTAGATTTAGCCAACTAAATACAGGAGGTTGCGTGAGCTCCTCCCCTTCACTTCTAGTTCTGCCGCACCAAGGGGGGTGTCCCTATTTGATAAAAGTATAACCTTGACTAGCTCAATGACAGAAGGATTTAACTTGACAGCAACATGCAGAATACTCTCATGTATGGACCAAGATTTGTGTAACAAATCACAAGGTTGGCAACATTCTTGGACATGATGTTTGGTTGGGTATGAGAGCATGCAGGGATCCTAACCCTACTCCTACAACTAACAGGTGGAAGGATGAAATGGTTTGATTTGATTTTTGGATGCAAAGCTGGACATGGTATATAACCTCAACACAGAGCTAGATTGGTGCCTATCCAGGGCTTGGAGTCGGTAGACATACACCTGTGAATGATCAGCATGAACAACCAAAACTAGATTTCAGGGGGATATACATGATATCTGCCTTACAGATATCTCCCAATACAGAGTGTTAAGCTATCTATACTTATGGCATCCCTATTGCAGTATACCCTTCCCAATATTCAATCTGAAAATAGTTTAATCTACCCCTTAAGCAAAAGTTAAAAGATTAAACATTCAACACAGGAATTCTATGTTCTAGAATCTCAGACATTCCTTGAATGCCTGGACTCAGAAGAAAGATACATGCAAAACTGGAGATAGAATCAGCATAACACATGCAAACATAGCATTATTCATATAAAATTGACCATGAAATCAGTGGATTCATGAACAAACATACAACAGGAGATACATAAACTTGCAAGTTTTGCTGCACAGAGCAACCAAAACCAGTTGTATCTTATTACAGAGCCAAAATGTCCAGTTTTCAACAACGTCAAAAATGGTAACACAGTCTACCTATATTGGCCAGAAAGTGTACCCGCAGCAATTAATTACATGGTCAAAAATAAAAAATCTGCCAGATACAGACTCCACAAAGGAATGGCACTCAGAAGTTATTGCAGCAACAGACAAGAGAAGCCTCGAGCCCTGCGCCGCCATCTGGGAGTCTTCACTCAAAAATTGGGCGACATGATCATGTGTACCATTGCCCATACCTCTGCACCATCGCCATTAAAGGCCTCAACCACCCGCGGCCTACCTGGAAACCGTCGCTACGTCAAACAGAAGTTCCTGCCAAAATGCACTTTACTGAAGTTTCAAATGTGCAGGAAGAATAGTCCCACATTGGTGCCGCGGAGACTCCTTCAATACCTTAAAAACATGGTCGCGAGCATAATAGGTGTCGAGCGCCTTTTGCCGCACTCGACGCATAAGCCTTCTCCAAAAGCCCATTGCCAAAACCCAAGCCATCGGCACACCCCAGAATTCTCCTTCCAATCTCAACACGGTCTCGCCGACCGCTACCTTCGCTTCCCCATCGGCCAGAGATGCATCATCGGGCCAACCATCCAAACCTTCGCCGATCTCATTAGTTACACCAATGAAGCCACTGCAATCCCCTGTCGGCCAGACCAATACCGTCAGCCGAGCAAAAGATCCCTCTTCCGATAGACCACACTCTCAACGATGCACCAATGAATTATACTCTGCTCCTTCATCGGCGAGACCTCCCACTGTCGGCCCACCACAATCCATCCTCACTGACAACACAAGTCACGCCAAAGACCATATACAACACTTCCCTTCATCGGCCAGAGATTAGTCTATCGGCCAACCATTTCACCGTTCACCCGACAATACAACCCATGCCGATAGATCCTGGCTCTTCCCTTCCGTCGGTGTAACACACACCATCGGAGCATCCAAAAAGCTTCTTGCCGATCTCAAAGGTCACGCCGACAACATCTTCGCCAGCCACACACTGCTCCTCCATCGGCCAAACTCCTTACATTGGCGGGCCACAAATTTGCTTCACCGACAGCCAAACACACGCTGATGGACATCCATCGGCCAGACCAAAACAATCGGAGCACTCAAGAAATCTTTCGCCGATGAGGCCGATCACTCTGATAAGACTAAAAACATAAAGTGCTGAACTGTTGAACCGTTGAACCACGAACTGGTTCAACTCGATGGTTCAACCGAGAAGTTCAATGCCGAACGGAGCACTTCAAAAAGAACATTCGCCAAACACAAACACAAAGCCTCGAACCGTTGAACCCTGAACCAAAAGGATTCAACACTAGGGTTCAACGCGATGGTTCAAACATCAAAAATAATACTCCATAGGCAAAAAAGCTTCGAACCATTGAACCTTGAACCAAAACAAAAAGGTTCAAGTGGGAGGTTCAACGATGCAATATTTGCGCAAGGCAATTGCATAATGCGACCCGTTAGAAGAAAAATGAACCTCGAACCATTGAACCATTGAACTTAGAGAAAAAGGGTTCAAGTTCAAACCAAAATGTCAAAGACACAAAAACGAATGCATGCCGATGGAGAAAAGACGAAGACCCCTCCTCAAGAAATGAGATGTAGATGCTGAAAAACACTGAAGGGGTGCCAAAACTTAGAACCTTTTGAATATTTCGGGATGGTGCCTGCATGAAAATTGCTAAATTAACTGACAGTGAATTCAGGCACCAACAGTGGCTCTGATTGGGGATGTGCAGGTGCAAGACTGCAGCGAGAACCCCAGATCTCTGGGATGCAGACTAGTGCCTTATCCATTGGGCATAGAGTCATGAAGTTACCATGATCTGCATCACCAATCAAACTTGATGGCCTAAGGCCACCAAGAAAAGGAAAACCAATATTTCCCCTTGTCAAACACCTTGTTCTCATCTGCATACACTGGGTCAAGCCTGAGAGTGCTACCATGATCTGACCATAAGCTACCTTGGTCATTTGCATATTCAACCTTTTGATTCAGTTTGTCACTGTCACCCTTATGCAAACAACCCTCAGCATCAGGCAACAAATGGATGTAGAATGTATCAAGCAATGCATACTCAAATGGCATAGAACACAGGTTATCATCACTATGCATTGCAAAATGATCTCCTAGCTGGACTGAAAATTGAAAGCACTTGAAGTCCACCACACAACTAGGAAAAATAGGGCTCTCTTTATATGCTGGCCTCTCAAAAGAAAAGCTTTCAAATTCACAATTGTGCACATCATGCACACAACCAATAGCAGCACCAAACTGGAAAAGATCAGGCTCTGGCATCTTTTTACAATCTGGCACATCTTTACAATCACTTACCTGATGTATGTTGTTTCCTCTTTCATCAGGATGAGAAATAGAATCCAAGTCAAAAATAATGTCTAGATCCTCACCATACTCAGACAGATCCTCATCATCACATGTGTCATAAATGGGTGACCCAGGTGCATCAGTTTCATCGTAGTATGCCATTGGTTCATGGGCAGCAGAGCACGCATTTTCATCACCAATGGATTCACTCTGTGGAGGAGTATCAGCCTGTGTGTCATAAGCAAAACAGCCATCGAATGAAAAACAATCATGCTCTGCACTAGCACTTATTTCAATTTCTGACTGCTCTTCATGATCTCCATGTGTTTGAAAGGTAGGCAATGGGTCACACATGGGACTATTTTTCTGTTTGCTTATACCTTCTCTGTCTTGAGTACAATACTCACAATTGTCTCCACAGGTCCATTCCAAAAGTTGCTCATTACTGTCCACAACCTCGTTGTGGTTTTCATGGCCAGCTGCCTCATCATTACAATGGGAGTCTTCATTAGTTCCTTCATTGGCATCCTCAACTGGTGAACAATCCAGTTGAGCTGTATTGTTAGCATTATGTTTAGATACAACAGTCTCAACCTCTATGCTTTCATTTTCATTTTTATCTATACATGATGCTTTAATTATTTGGTCATTTGCAGCTTCACAACTATTTTTCACACCAAAGCCTGTGGACAGGGGTTTCAACAAGTGCTCATTTCTAATTTTTTCTATATTTTCTACGAACTTGTATGCCATCTGCATACTTGTCACCTTGAAATCCCTCAGTAATGCACTAGAGCCCTCCTCAAAAGCCTCAAAGAATATGCCTACACAGGCTGAAATATCAGGTCTGAAGACTTCTGGGATCTGTGAAAAGGCTACTGCAAACCTATGATTGAAAACAACACATGGCTCTTCATCTTGTTTTCTGATTCTCATCAATTCTACAACAAGATCAGCCGGTTCTTTTGCAAATTCTTCCTTGAAACAGTCAGCAAGCTCATCCCAACAGGCAAAGGATCCTTTTGAAAAGCTCAAATACCAGTCTTTTGCTTTTGCATCAAAGGACCTAACAAAAAACCTCATCCACATATCCTCATCTCTGAATGAATGCTTTCCCATGAACTCATGAAAATTTTGGATATGTGCATTCCCATCACATACACTGTGACCACTAAATCTAGGCATCTGACAGTATATCCTAGCAGGCATAGTTTCTACTTTATAGTCAACCCATGACAAATCTAATTAGTCATACAAAGGATCAAAAGGGGTGGCAGGAGGTTTAGCTTTCTGACTGGCAGACACAACAGGGTTATTATTTTTTAACTGGGCCTGCTCAGCCTCTAAGAATATCAACCTATTTCTTATCTCTTCTATTCTTTTATCCAACATTTCACCGCTGAGTATGGGATAATTCATACTTGGATTCATAAAAATCTTACTCATAGACATCCTTTGTCTACCTAAGACCTAAGGTTTCCCCTAGCATCTAACTTATGCAGTAAAACAACAAATATAAAGGGGAAGGAACAAGGTACCTTTTCTCATACAGATGCTGAAGTCTGAACAGCACATTTTTGTCACAACACACATCAACTTTTCATGTGCATTTAGATCTTTTGCAGAGTCGCCACCTCTCTAGAGAGGACAAAATTTACAGCAGCTGAAAGCTCAACACATATTTTTCTGAGTTCATACCACCAGCAGAGCATCATCATTCACATGAAAGACTCCCCAGTAGAGTCGCCATTTTTGTTGCTGACTCGGATGGGCACACAGATATTTCACTAGGGAGGATAAAAATAACAATTTTTAAATCACCATCCCCAGCAGAGTCGCCATTTTTGTTGGTTTTTCTTCTGAATCAGCATTAGGGTTTGCCATTTCTAATGCACAAGCAGATTCAGCCAACTAAATACAGGAGGTTGCATGAGCTCCTCCCCTTCACTTCTGGTTCTGCCGCACCAAGGGGGGTGTCCCTATTTGATAAAAGTATAACCTTGACTAGCTCAATGACAGAAGGATTTAACTTGACAGCAACAGGCAGAATACTCTCATGTATGGACCAAGATTTGTGTAACAAATCACAAGGTTGGCAACATTCTTGGACATGATGTCTGGTTGGGTATGAGAGCATGCAGGGATCCTAATCCTACTCCTACAACTAACAGGTGGAAGGATGAAATGGTTTGATTTGATTTTTGGATGCAAAGCTGGACATGGTATATAACCTCAACACAGAGCTAGATTGGTGCCTATCCAGGGCTTGGAGTCGGTAGACATACACCTGTGAATGATCAGCATGAACAACTAAAACTGGATTTCAGGGGGATATACATGATATCTGCCTTACAGATATCTCCCAATACAGAGTGTTAAGCTATCTATACTTATGGCATCCCTATTGCAGTATACCCTTCCCAATATTCAATCTGAAAACAGTTTAATCTACCCCTTGAGCAAAAGTTAAAAGATTAAACATTCAACACAAGAATTCTATGTTCTAGAATCTCAGACATTCCTTGAATGCCTGGACTCAGAAGAACGATACATGCAAAACTGGAGACAGAATCAGCATAACACATGCAAACATAGCATTATTCATATAAAATTGACCATGAAATCAGGGGATTCATGCACAAACATACAACAGGAGATACATAAACTTGCAAGTTTTGCTGCACAGAGCAACCAAACTAGTTGTATCTTATTACAGAGCCAAAATGTCCAGTTTTCAACAACGTCAAAAATGGTAACACAGTCTGCCTATATTGGCCAGAAAGTGTACCCGCAGCAATTAATTACATGGTCAAAAATCAAAAATCCGCCAAATACAGACTCCACAAAGGAATGGCGCTCAGAAGTTATTGCAGCAACAGACAAGAGAAGCCTCGAGCCCTGCGCCGCCATCTAGGAGTCTTCACTCAAAAATTGAGCGACATGATCATGTGTACCATTTCCCATACCTCTGCACCATCGCCATTAAAGGCCTCAACCACCCGCGGCCTACCTGGAAACCGTCGCTACATTCAAATAGAAGTTCCCGCCAAAATGCACTTTACTGAAGTTTCAAATGTGCAGGAAGAATAGTCCCACATTGGTGCCGCGGAGACTCCTTCAATACCTTAAAAACATGGCCACGAGCATAATAGGTGTCGAGTGCCTTTTGCCGCGCTCGATGCATAAGCCTTCTCCAAAAGCCCATCGCCAAAACCCAAGCCATCGGCACACCCCAGAATTCTCCTTCCGATCTCAACACGGTCTCACCGACCGCTACCTTCGCTTCCCCATCGGCCAGAGATGCATCATCGGGCCAACCATCCAAACCTTCGCCGATCTCATCAGTTACATCGATGAAGCCACTGTAATCCCCTGTCGGCCAGACCAATACCATCGGCCAAGCAAAAGATCCCTCTGCCGATAGACCACACTCTCAACGATGCACCAACGAATTATACTCTGCTCCTTCATCGGTGAGACCTCCCACTGTCGGCCCACCACAATCCATCCTCACCGACAACACAAGTCATGCTGAAGACCATACACAACACTTCCCTTCATCGGCCAGAGATTAGTCTATCGGCCAACCATTTCACCGTTCACCCGATAATACAACCCATGCCGATAGACCCTGGCTCTTCCCCTTCCGTCGATGTAACACACACCATCGGAGCATCCAAAAAGCTTCCTGCCGATCTCAAAGGTCACGCTGACGACATCTTTGCTAGCCACACACTGCTCCTCCATCAGCCAAACTCCTTACATCGGCGGGCCACAAATTTGCTTCGCCGACAGCCAAACACAAGCTGATGGACATCCATCGGCCAGACCAAAACAATCAAAGCACTCAAGAAATCTTTCACCGATGAGGCCGATCACTCCGATAAGACCAAAAACGTAAAGCGCTGAACTGTTGAACCGTTGAACCATGAACTGGTTCAACCCGATGGTTCAACTGAGAAGTTCAATGCCGAACGGAGCACTTCAAAAAGAACATTCGCCGAACACAAACACAAAGCCTCGAACCGTTGAACCCTGAACTAAAAGGGTTCAACACTAGGGTTCAACGCGATGGTTCAAACATCAAAAATAATACTCCACAGGCAAAAAAGCTTCGAACCATTGAACCTTGAACCAAAACAAAAAGGTTCAAGCGGGAGGTTCAACGATGCAATATTTGCGCAAGGCAAATGCATAATGCGACCCGTTAGAAGAAAAAAGAACCTCGAACCATTGAACCATTGAACTTAGAGAAAAAGGGTTCAAGTTCAAACCAAAATGTCAAAGACACAAAAACAAACGCATGCTGATGGAGAAAAGACGAAGACCCCTCCTCAAGAAATGAGATGCAGATGCTGAAAAACACTGAAGGGGTGCCAAAACTTAGAACCTTTTGGATATTTCAAGATGGTGCCTGCATGAAAATTGCTAAATTAACTAATAGTGAATTCAGGCACCAACATGCCTAATAATCTCTACAAAGCCAGTGATAAACTTCCTAACAAAATTAATCTTACCAAAGTAAGACTTGAGCTCTGTCTTGCTTCCAGGCAGTTGTATCTTCATAATGGATTCCACTCTGTCAGGGTCAATTGTTGATAACTGAGAGGGGGGGGGTGAATCAGTTATCCTAATTATTTCCCTTTTTGAACTTTCTTATTAATTAATGCAGCATTGAATCAAACAAAGAAAACATTATCATGAAATAAGAAACACATGACACAGTATTTTTGACGTGGAAACCCTGTTAAGGGAGAAAACCACGGGGTGATTAACCCAAAAGTTATTCTCTGTTAGAAGAATAGAAAATTACAAAATGGCACTTGCCAATTAGGGCTCACTGCCCGAGCACACTGCTCACAAGAGGCCCACTACCTACAAGAAGACACACTGTCTACAAAGTGATAAGAATCACAGTCTTGAACTGATTGGAAGCATCTGCATATGCTGGAGTTCAGTTCCGGTTAGGCTCAGTACACTGATCTGCTGCACTTCATCTTTCCTCTATTCTTTATTCTGCTATCCTTTCACATACTGGATCTTTCTTGCTACTTCTGCTCTGTTCTTGACTTATTCGCATATATATATTTTATACTTACCGTTCACAACTAAATCCATCCTCTATATATATCCGCACAAGTAATTTCGTCATCTTTCTAGTCGGCATCCGGAACAGTCTAGTTTCTTACAAACTTTGTTCTGTCGGCTGAATCCTTGCTCACCAAGCAATGCGGATCAAGCATATACCTGTAGATATCATTAATCATGTCGGCCAAACATGATTCATGCCTTCACAACCTTTATCATCATCAGTAACACATCCGGAAAGTAGTCTGATACTCTTTCAGTCAGTTCTTCCTCTGTTTTCACTGTCTCTCACGAATCCGGTACTCAACTATTCATATCTTTTTCTTTGTCCATCACCGGAGGCTAAATCCTTGGAATATACCACTCAAGGTAGTCCTCTTGACTTCCCCAAATCCGCACTGCACCAAGACACTTCCTCTGAGAGATCCGGATCAATCTGTCGGACCTTGCCACATGCTCTGTTCTTGTTCACCGGACCACAACAATCTTTATTCTGACTTCCGGTAGAGACACATCATGACTTGCGGATATGTGGGATGACCTTTGTTGCCATCAATGACAACAACCATGAATCCATATAGTGTCTCTTGCCAACAATCTCCCCCTTTGGCATTGATGGCAACACTTAGTGAAAAATGACTAAGTGTTTACACTATGCTCCCCCTTTGCTGATGCTCTGTCTTTATATACAATTTCTGGAACTCCCCCTTTGTTGGATTCCTCATTTTTCACTGCTCCTTACTCCCCCTTTGACATCAATGGCAAAGGGTAGGGTCCGCACACCAAAATTTTCAAAAATTTCTATACATAGCCGCATATTTACATACTCACATATACTGAAGAATGTCTGCAAAGGATGTCTGCAATTGGATCATTCCAGTAGCCCAACTTTGCTTCATTCTATCCAAAATTGAAATGTGACCACTCAACAAAAATACAAAAGCTTCTGCCCGCTTGAGATCTGTCGGATCTTTTGTTTGGGCGGTGGCCTGAGCATCACTGATGGCCTCATGCATAGTTTCCAACTTAGGGATTATAATCCTTCTAAGTTCTCCCATCCGGTTGGTGATATTCTTCCTTTCCTTCTCAAGATTCTTTATTTCATTCAAGACTGCAATAGTCTGACATTCTTGATTTATTATGGAGGAAGAGAGAGGATCAAAATTTTGAGATAAGCTTTGTAGCTTGTCCTGTTCTTTTATTTTCTTATCAATTGCTGCTGTTGCCTTTGGCCAGGATATACAAAATTTGTAAATGTCACCGCCATCCTTAAGAGCATTCTCTAAGCTCTTTATTCCAATACTCACAATCTTTATATCTTTAGAGATTAATTCTAATACTTCTGAAAATCTCTTATCCAAAAATTCCTTCCGGACCTTTTCTTCAGCAGATTTTTCTAGAGATTCAAAATAAGTACTAACGCTGCTGACTAAGGTTTTGAGATTACCGGAAGAGGAGGCTGTGGGATCCTTTTGAAAGGATGGCATGATCTTTTCTAGCACTCCAGATGCTTCCTCCATAAGCTCACAATCTTCCATGTGAGATTTCAGCAGCTTCTCTTTGACTTTCTCATTCGCAAATGAGGCTATTTTCATTGTTTGCACCGGTGACAAAGAGTCAAAATCTAATGGTCCTTTGAGTAGGTCCGGTTCATCAATTTCTACAGTGGCTTTGCTCAAAAATTGTTGAACAGTTTGTGCAGTGTCTCTTGCCAGAGACAGATGTTTCTTTTCTTCTGCAGTCTTGGAACTGTCAACCTCTTTATCTTTTACCCCTACTTCCTTCTCCTGTAATTCCTCTTCTTCTTTGGATCCGGAGACTGTAGGGGAAACCGGAGGAGAGATGTTTGTCTGTTCAGGGCCCACTTCTTCCGGAACAGATGATTCCAAATCAGCAGCTGTTTCTGCACCTAAGTCCTCTACAACAGGAAGATTGAACCTTTTGAAGGCCTTCCGGAGGATCTCTTCTGTCTCTTGGGCCACTCTGTCAGTCTCACCAAGCATGAGTTGATTCATCCTGGCTTTACTTCTGAACTCATCTTTGCAGTCCTTGAAGATAATGTTCATTGTCTTGGGATCAATTTGAGGATATAGCTGAATAGCTATCTGCTCCCGGATCTCAAGATCTTTGGCATGAGCATTATTCTTTCTTATTTCTAATTCCTTTTCTAGGCTTTTAGGAATAAGAGATATGATCTCAATGAAAGCCTTATTGTATATGTTCAGGTATTTGACTGTGGCTTCCTGCAGAATCTTTTGGTCAGCCTCATTGTAGTCATCATAAAATTCAGTCAAAGGTTGAAGGTTTCCATCTACCGTGACTGACTTGATTACACTCTCTAGAGACAGAGTGGGCTTTTCAATAGATACCTCTGCCATTTCATCTTTGTCTTGGCCTGTGGAGGGTTTACCGGATCCTTTCTTCTTCTGCTTCTTTATTTCTTTTACTCCCTCATCTGACTCTGTTTCCTCTTCATCCTGTTGGCTTTCATAAGCCCTTGTGGCTTTTGTCTTGGATCTCTTACCGGATGCCTGGACTTCCGGTTTTGAACTTTTGGTTGTGGGAGGTGCAGATCTCTTTGATGATCTGGTCCGGGTGGGAGTTTCAACCGGAGCACTTTCTTTACTTTTCTCTTCTTCCTCAGCCTTCCTCCTCTTTTTCCGGCTGGCATCAAGTGCCTCTTTTGAGATGCCTAGGCCTTGAGCAATGTGCTCTACTTCTTTTCTCACCTTTCTCTTAATCTCAGGTTCCCTAAGTTCTACATGTATTTTTACACTCAGCTCCTCAAAGGTTCCAAACCTTTCTGCCTTAGGATCTTTGGGCTGACTTAGCATGTGTTGAACATGCAGCTCCACTATCTGTTCATCCACTTCATACCCCATGGGCATGATCCAGACAGTCCTTGGCTCCACTGCCTCCATTAGGCACTGATCAGTGTCAACCATAAAGCACACTGAGTCTTTGTATTTTTCAACAAGAGACTGGGGAATTCTCTCTCTTGCTTGCATCATGCTCTGAAAGTTTTTGAAGTATCCCCATAGAGCTGTATTTCTTGCTTTTGCATCCCCAAGTCCATGCAAATAGTCTCTTATCTGAACTGCAACAGGTTTGTCATTCTGCCATACCCATCCACTTGATCTGGGTAGCTCATTCATGAAGTAGAAGAATAGACATACAATAAGAGTACCATACTTGAAGGAATTCTTCTTGTCCTTCTTGATTTTCTATATATTTTCCATTAATTGGCTTAGCAGTAGTTCGCAGAGATCATATTCTGCATTCTTTCTTAGCGTTTCATAGGCAGTGTATACTGCAGTTCCGGATACAGAATTCTCCCTGCTGGAGTGATAGATCTTGTATCCTATTATCATGGATGCATACTTGATATCCGGATCCGAAATATCTTCAATGGTCATTGCCCTCTTATCAAATTTTGATCCGGTGGCCTCAGTTACAATGTTGTTCTTGACAGATTTGAGGATAGGTATCCCTCCGGAAGACTATAGACCAGTTACTGCTCTAATTGCCTCTTTTGTGATCTTGCAGGGTCTATCCAACCATAGAAAGTTGTCATGTATCCTGCTCAGTACATACCGGACCCATTCATCTTCTTCAAAGCAGGGGAAATGAATAAATTGCTCAAATTGTTTCTTCTGGATACCCTTATACTCTGGTTTAAGCTCAAAAGCATTGTCTATCAGTTGCTTGTGATAGAGGTCTCTTAATTTGAATTCCCCAAATTCCTCAATGCTTGCATGTATGTAAACCCTAATGTCTTCAGTATGTAAAACTCCGTGAGGAACACTAGAGAAGGCTCCTAGTGGATCTACCTCCAATGATTTGTAAGGATGTTTCTTGAATGTGGGGCGAGGTCTATCAGAGATCTTAACTATATTTGGAGTAGCCATTCTTCAAAGATTTGCAGTGAGATAATGAAAAACGGAGAATACCTTATGCGCCTTCGGTTTGCACGGAGTGGTTGGATTGATTTCTTTATGCAATGACTTCGGCAGGAGATCCTTGGTGTGCTTGATGAACTTTGTTGCAGAGCTCCACTTTTCACTTCTTCTTGAGTGCAGAATGAGCAAATGACTTTTGAGAAATCCCTTAAATTGCTCTGCGAACCCTAATATCTGTCTGCAATAAATGCTTCACCTACATCATTCCGGTTTGCCTTGTCTGGATAGCTTGGAGTATCCCGGATTAGTCCTGATTTGTGGATATCATCCGGATCTTTCAATCATGAATAAATCGAGGTAACATATTACAAGAACATCCCAAACACTCTGTCCAATCCGCAGATCAAGATAGTGCACTTCCGGATCTCTCCGGACCTTTTTGTAATCCTTTATCATACCGGAGCATCTCCCTGAACAGGTCTTACTTGATCGATCACAGCTTCTTCATAACTCCATGCGGACCTCTGAAAACTTGACTGAAGCATCTCAAGACTCATATCTGCAAACCCTTTAATCCGCATCTTGTGCCACATCCGGCACCACTTGTTTGGCTGGGGGAAGAAAATTTTCTTTGAGTCTCCCCCTGAGCCTGAGCTCACTTTTTAATTTCCGGAAGAAATATCAGCACCAGAGTCTGGTGCGGATCCAACCTCTACATTCTCTGAACTTTTCTTCACCCAAATCTTGCTCATCTGATTCCTAACTTCATCCGCATTCATCTTTTGTTTACCCTTGTCTTGATTCTGATTATACACCGGACCTCTTTTGTCCTGATTCTTGTTTCTGCAGACTTTAGCATTATGACCGGACCTATTGCAGATTTGGCAAATAACATTTCTTTGCATATTTGACTGATATCCTCTTGATCTGCATTGATTAGCCATATGACCTACTCTATTGCATGTAAAGCATCTACCTTTGAATGATTTGTTTTCTTGCATAATTCTGCATTCATGGGATTTGTGTCCATACCTTTTGCAGTTGAAGCACTGTCCGGAGAAGGATGAATTAATCTGATTCATTCTCATTCTGCACTGATTAGCTTTGTGACCAAAGTGGTTGCAGCTGTGGCAGTATCCATTGAAAGATGGATATCTTTGAGCATTTGGCTGTCTTACCGGAGGTCTTCTAGGCCTGCTCCTTGGATTTTCTGATCCAAGATTCTTCTGACCGGATCCGGAGCTTTCTCCTTTCTCATATCCCAAACCATACTTGTCATCTGTCCTCTTTTGACTTCCAAGAAGAACTTCAAGTTGAGCAGAACTTATCTTGAATTTCTCTTTATATTCATTTGCTGTTTGAAGGTCTCTTTTGAGAGAGGCAATTTGATCCTCAAGTTTTTCTTCATTATCTTTGGCATCTTCAAGATCAGATTCAAGATGTCTGATAATCCTGTCCATCTGGTGGCATTCTTCTAATTTTTCTTTAAGAGATTGTCTTAGATTGTCTTCAGCCTTTCTTTTTTCTTCAATCTCTTGAGTAAACTTTATAGTTCCTGATTCCATTTCATGTCTTAACATAATGACTTCTTTTGATAACTTTTCACATAACTTGGTTTGCTCAGTCAATTCTTCATTTGTATTGCTTTCTTCACTTTGTCTTGCCAACTGTTGGAGCAGCTCCTTTCTCTTTTTCATAGAGAGACTTAATTTGTCTTTTAATTCTCTCATGAATTCATCAGCCTGTTTGAGTCTTTCTTTTAATTCATTGACTTCAGAATTTGACTGTTCAAGATCCTCAAGGGCAGTCTTGAGTTGCTCCCTTAAACCATATGCATCCATTTGAATTCCCAGATCTTCCTCAAGCTGTTAGGCTCTATTAGGAGGAACTTGGCTCTGATACCAATTGTTGATAACTGAGAGGGGGGGGTGAATCAGTTATCCTAATTATTTCCCTTTTTGAACTTTCTTATTAATTAATGCAGCATTGAATCAAACAAAGAAAACATTATCATGAAATAAGAAACACATGACACAGTATTTTTGACGTGGAAACCCTGTTAAGGGAGAAAACCATGGGGTGATTAACCCAAAAGTTATTCTCTGTTAGAAGAATAGAAAATTACAAAATGGCACTTGCCAATTAGGGCTCACTGCCCGAGCACACTGCTCACAAGAGGCCCACTGCCTACAAGAAGACACACTGTCTACAAAGTGATAAGAATCACAGTCTTGAACTGATTGGAAGCATCTGCATATGCTGGAGTTCAGTTCCGGTTAGGCTCAGTACACTAATCTGCTGCACTTCATCTTTCCTCTGTTCTTTATTCTGCTATCCTTTCACATACCGGATCTTTCTTGCTACTTCTGCTCTGTTCTTGACTTATTCGCATATATATATTTTATACTTACTGTTCACAACTAAATCCATCCTCTATATATATCCGCACAAGTAATTTCATCATCTTTCTAGTCGGCATCCGGAACAGTCTAGTTTCTTACAAACTTTGTTCTGTCGGCTGAATCCTTGCTCACCAAGCAATGCGGATCAAGCATATACCTGTAGATATCATTAATCATGTCGGCCAAACATGATTCATGCCTTCACAACCTTTATCATCATCAGTAACACATCCGGAAAGTAGTCTGATACTCTTTCAGTCAGTTCTTCCTCTGTTTTCACTGTCTCTCACGAATCCGGTACTCAACTATTCATATCTTTTTCTTTGTCCATCACCGGAGGCTAAATCCTTGGAATATACCACTCAAGGTAGTCCTCTTGACTTCCCCAAATCCGCACTGCACCAAGACACTTCCTCTGAGAGATCCGGATCAATCTGTCGGACCTTGCCACATGCTCTGTTCTTGTTCACCGGACCACAACAATCTTTATTCTGACTTCCGGTAGAGACACATCATGACTTGCGGATATGTGGGATGACCTTTGTTGCCATCAATGACAACAACCATGAATCCATATAGTGTCTCTTGCCAACATCAATCATGATCCCATTTTCAATTATCACTTGGCCTAGCAATTTCCCTGTGGTCATCCCAAATATGCACTTCTTGGGATTCAAGGATATCCCGTATTGCTCGCACTTCTTTAGCACCTTTCTTAGGTCCTCTACATGGTTTCCTCTATCTTTGGAGAACACCGTTAAGTCATCCATGTATATTACTATGCGTTACCAATCAAGCCTCTGAAGGCTATGTCCATTGCTCACTAAAATGTAGCTCCAACGTTTATCAACCCAAACGACATACATCTGTAGGCGAAGATCCCCCACTTCATGGTGAATGCGAATTTCAATCTATCAATTCTGTCCACCATCACCTGGTTGTAACCAGAGAAACCATCCAAGAAGGACATCATCTTGGCACCGTTCACAATCTGCAAGACTTCATCCAGGGAAGGCAAAGGGCAGTTATCCTTTTCAGAAGCTCTGTTTAAGTTTCTAAAGTCCACGCACAGTCTGATGTCACTATTTTTCTTCCTCACTAGGACTAGGTTCGCCACCCAAGTGGAGTGTCTCACAGGAAATATGATCCTGGCATCAAGCAACCTTTTAACTTCTTCAAAGATGATGGGCTCCAGGAAGGCATTGACATGTCTTTGCTTTTGTTGAAAGGGCTTGGCATCTAGCTTCAAAGGGATTGTGTGAGTGATGACTGATGTGTCATAAGTTTTCAGCTCATCATATGCCTAGGCAATGACATGGATATAGTCTTTGAGGGCCTGGGTTATTCCTTTCAATTCCTCCTCTGTACAGACCTTCCCAATCAGAATGTTTCTTCTTTTATCACCCTAGCCAATGTCCACCTGTGAGTACTGTCCTTCATTAGCTTTTGGAAGATCCCTCTGTTTCAGTATGCTATCCAGATCAAATACTCTTTCTAGCTCTATGATTCCCTTAGGAATCCTATTACTAGGTAGCTCTAGGGTTTCTTCTTCTTCCCAGACATGATCTATATTTATTTCATCTATGATCTGTGCTTCAAAAACATCTCTGTTGGAAATAAAATCCAATATATGTTGATCATCATCAAATACTTGAAGATTAGTTACATTGTCAGGCACATAAGACACTGATACTATTTCAACTAAGAATCCTTTTAGACCTGATATGGATAGAGATTCTAAAGTACTAGCAGACTGGGCCAAAGCATCTGCTCTGTGGTTTTGTTCTTTGGGGACATGGGTGATATTGAATGCATCAAAATCTTCTATTAAGTCCCACACCCTGTGTCTGTAATTGGACAACCTTTTGTATTTGCAAGAGTATATACCCCTTACCTGTCTGACAACTAATTCTGAGTCTCCGTAGACATGAAAAATTCTCACCCTCTTTCTAAGTACAAACAATATTCTGTGAATTAGAGCTTCATACTCTGTCACATTGTTTGTACATGGGAACTGCAATCTGTACGTTGCCAAGTAGGATTTTCCAGATGGATCAATGAGGTCTATTCCTACTCCAGCTCCTTGTTTTGACTTGGATCCATCAAACCTAAGGATCCATGGCTTATCTTCATCTAAAAGCTTGTCTGGGGATTCCTTTTTTCCTTTTGGCTCTGGCAACAGCACCACTGGATATCCACTTTAACTTCGGTATCTCAACCTTCTCAGGCCTCTCCTTATCTGCCTCATGGGAAGCTGATATTTCTTCTTTTCCTTTATCATCAGGAGGAACATCCTCTAGACTAGGTAGCGTCTTTCTTCCCAAAATATGCAGGCACAATGAACAGGTAGTTTCTGAATGAGGTGCTTCATGTAACCTGCACCAGTTTTCAATCAAGACGTCCTGAGGAGGCCTCTGCTGTTGTGTCATTTTTTGGATCTCTTTTGACAGAAACTCTTCAAATTTGGACAGATTGCTGCCCCTATCCTCATCAGATAACCCATAGTCTGACTCCACTAAACAATCACTCCTTGGGGTGATCTTCTTCTTGTTTTTAGCATTACTCCTATTGCACACCAGTATCTCTTCTGGTATCTGAATAGGACCTTCATCCTGTTGTGCGCACCTCCTATTCTTGCAGGAAACAAATAGAAATTAGTATCATAATCATTGTCTGCAGAACTCACTGCGGGTGATGATGATACTGATGATGATGATGAAGATGCCTCATTGTATGCTCGTTCCAGTGCCAACATGTCTAAACATGTGCCACAAGTTTTCTCAGAATTTGCCTCATTATGCAACCTGCACCAGTCGTCAATTAGGATATCATGAACAGGTACATTTAACATTTGACACCTTCGCACCTCTTTAGACAAATGCATCTCAAAACTTTTGAAATGATCCACACCTACTTCACTCTCAAGATCACAATCAAACCCCAAATTTACTTCATCACCCTGAGGACCATCATCATGATCATGCACGTCAAACATTAGGATCTCCCCTATGTTGGAAGTTTTGGGTTTGATGAAGTAAACTCTAGGTTCCACATCCACATACATGATCTCATTGGTTCTGTTATATTCGGTGATCATGTGCTTCATGTAGGGTTCAACATCTACCCTTATTTGATTTGGTATCCCCCTCTAGGGTAACCACATGTGACTGAAATCAGTCGACATGTATCCATTAAGAGTCTTTAACTAGTCTCTGTTGAGCAACATCCCATATGTATTAGGTATATCATCTACCTGAATATCGATGTAGTGTTAGATTCTGGGATCCGATGCTAGCTGCATGTGAATGTGAATCAGTTCTCCTACCACACTTACCTTTGTTTTATCCAATTGTGTCACTTTCTTTAAGGATTTAGCAGGATGTAATCCTAAAGCATTGCATATGGATAAGGGCATCACATTGGTGGATGCTCCTAAGTCTACTAAACAATTGTGCAAATTTTTACCTAACATCCTTATGGTTAGGAGGAAAGGAGGTGACTCACTTTTATCTTTGTATAGGGCCATGTAGGAGGTCTCTGTAGCTTGAACAGTAGCTGAGGTTTTAGGTTTGACATTAACATCCCTGGCAACATGATCCTTACTACTAGACTAACCTGAGGTATGGCTATCTTCCTTTTGAGCAGGATCATTCAATGATCTCATGAAGGCTTTCTTGATTGTGGGGGTTCTAAGCAATTCTGACAATGGTAGGTTGATTTTGATCTTTTTCATTTCATCAGTCAGATATGAAACCAACTTGTCAAATTCAGGAGGCAGATTTGTGGCTTTTGGTGCTGTGGCCTTTGGTGTCAAATACTGAGTGTTTACCTTAGGGAATATAGGGTTATTACTTGCCTTGGGATCATGAGGTGTATTGAAATTGTTTGGAGGCAAGGAAGTGGTCAAAGGGCTAGTAGGCCTGCTTGAGTTATTCCTCAAGTTGTAGTTGTGTCTACCCTGAGGTTGCTGTTGATAAGCATTGACTTCTTCATGCTCAGCTGATGGCTCATTCTCATCCTCAAAGGGAAAAACATAGTTAGACTCAAAAGCCATGGCTGATTCCTCAAATGCTAAGGTGTAATCCTGATGTGATGATATTGTTTGCTGATAAGGGCAATGCACGAAGCTTTCCAGCACTAAGGTAAAATCATACTCACAGGGGACAATTTCATTTCCCTCTACATAAAGTGGATTTCCTGAGGTACTGGACACTTCAACTTGGAAAATACTGGCAACAATCCTAAATTGAGGACAGTCTAGCTCTGCATGAGCGTTGGTGTTATGTATCTTGCACCAGTTTGTGAGTCCTATCTCTGTAAGGTTTACTCTTGTGGTCTGCCTAGGTTCACTAAGAGGCTGATTGTCTAGGGGTGATGGCAAGGAACCATTGTTTGGCCTAGTGTTCCACACTCTAGGCTGTCTTGCAAGATTATTGTTGCCATTATTATTATTGTAATTGTTATACCCCTTATCAAGATAATTGGGTCTGTCATTGGCATAGCCTCTATTTCGATTAGTCTGAGAATAGAAGTTCTGACTTCTCAAATGGGTGACCTCAGTGGTAAGTTTCCTTAACTGGGCTGATATTTCCTTGATTTCTTCCTTTTCTTCCTGAACCTTGGCCACTACATTTTCTGTCTGAGGCTTGAAAAAAGAAGATCCATTGTTATTGTTGGGTTGTTCCACAGACTGGGGCACTTGTGTTTGTCCTGGATATTGTGACATCTAGCCATTCCCATTTGGTGGAGGCATGATACTAAGTGGGGGTATCTGCAAAGGGGTCGGCATCACTACTAAAGGTATCATGACCCTACTAGTCTGTTGGGGGACAGGGTATGTTAGATAGCCGGGAAGTGTAGGGAAGGCAACATTTGGTGTGGGAGCAGGAGCTAATTGCTGGTTGACTTTGATGGCTTCTTCAAAAGCCTGTGCTAAAGTTGTTACACCAGGATGTGTTCTTCTGATAAACATGGAAGTCAAAGGGTCCAAAGCTAAATAATAAATGCTCCTAGTAGCTTCATTTGTTATAACATAGGGAGCAACTATCTTAGATAGCATCCTCTGGAATCTAGCGTTGAAGTTTGCAATAGGTTCTCCTTCGGATCTCTTGATGGTGGAAAATAGATGATAGTTCATTGAAGGATCTATAGGCACCTTGAAGTTATCCTTGAAAGCTTTCTCCAAGGCATCCCATGAATTGACTGAACCCTGACCTAGACTGATATACCAGTTATAGGCCTCTTCCCCTAAGGAGAATGGAAAAAACCTACATACCACATCTTCATACTCAATCATAGCCCTACAACAAGATTCCTTGAAGGTTCTGACATTATCATCAGCATCTTGATATGGATGGTACATAGGACAGATTTTATCAGGATTCTTAGGCAAAGCATGATATGCATTGAAGGTCAACGGTGACTCTGTAGCAAATAATGATATTAGAACTGGTGGAGGGTGGACCTGAGGTATGACAAGTGGTCTTGTAGGTATTTGTAAGCCAATAGGAGTGACAGGAGCATGCTCTAGTGAAACCCCAGATGCACTAGGATCAGGGGGTGATGGATGTCCATAGTTCTGGTCTAAATCCCTTGATAGGTAGTTCTTCATAAAGTCCACTAGATCTGGACCTGGTATTTGGCCTAAAAGCCAGGATTTCTAAATTTTTTTAAGGGAACTTGGCTGGTTTACTAGTCAGAATTTAAACAAAATAGATGTTTAAGCAATGTTGCAATAATCTACAGTTTCCTTGTTCATTCCCTCCTTCTAGCGCCAGTTTAAGTGTTGATGGTGATGTTAGTCACATACAAACACACAAAACAAAAGTTACACAACAACCTTTGTTTATCTTGGAAGATAAAATGAATTTAAAGAATTCATGATCCCAACTCTCTGATGATTAGTTCATAATCTGCTGATGTTACTTAGTGATTGATGTGTATTGTTGTTTCCCATTTTGGGGTCTTACATAGATCAGTAGATTCTGCTTCTGCAACAATGCTTTCATACAAAGGGGGTTACTCCACACAAAATATTCATTCAAAGGCTGTGTCTAAGTGGATATCTGCATGAATTCTACCCTTATCCATGATTTTCTACATGATATTTTCAACAGTACATGCATCTAACTCAACAAATATGCTAATGATATTCAGTTGTCTATGGGATGTCAACATATTCCCTTGTTTTGCTTAATATTTATCATGATATACAGTTATGGAAGTGATTTCTATTGAATTAAAATGAGAAAAAAAGGGTTAGAGAGAGAGATTCCTAAAATTACTTGAGTGGGATCACTAATCCACATACATGTTCCCATGCAACAATGAAGAGAAGAAAACTAGAATCATCAATCAACATGATTCAGTGCAAATCTTCAGAGGTAGAGTTGACAACAACATGCAATGAAATGAAAGTGCTTCTATAGAACACATCATTCACCAGCACATATCCAGAAGTCAACTTGAAGATTACTTAAGGTTTACAATCAGGATGTAATTTGAAGCTTCATCTCCATATAGTATGTTCATAAAACAAGTACATTTACAGTGATTTGAGGAGAGAACCTTAAATGTTTCAACAATTCAGTCCTCAGTAGTCTCAGTAATCTGATCTCCTACATGAAATTCCTATAGGTCTGATATTGTATGATTGACCTCTCCCCTCTACAGAGTGCAGGGGCTGAATATACGTTTCTTGCTTTTCCCCTCCAATACAGTGCCTAGGAAAGCCCTAGCAAATCAATGGTCCGCATCCTGAAATGCAGCATCAGACGGTGGAGAACAGATCCCGCCAAGAATTCGAATGGCCCCCAGACAAGGCACCACTCCCTCAATAAAGTCTCCACTAGCAAACCTCCACATTGAAAGCATTGTCCCTTCCTGGTGCATTTTCAACCTCTTGGGATCCGGTCTGCCGCCTGGGATGTCCCATGCCATTAAAGCTCCGTCATGTCTCCACCTGCATGCCATCGGGTTCTGAAATAGGTTCAAAATCCACCTACCTTATATTTCTCGCCTTGTATCATGACTATACATCATGCTGGTCATTGGCATGACCACCCTCGATCAGAGCGAGCCAACAATGTCTCATCGACCCCATCTTTTTGGCCGATGCACCTCCTTTTCTAACCTGTGCACCTGCGGTCATCATTTAGAAGTTAGGCACCATCATTTACATAATCAGTAGGAGGAGAAACACTTATATTAAATCATGCTTTGAAAGTGCAAATGTATATATCAGGTCATGATTATGTGAAAATCCGCATGCATGAGTATATAATTCCTTTTGATAACCTTTTGGTTCTGCCACCTGCATGTAGATTTCTGGGCACTTTCATATTAATTCAGAATATGATGATGACATCATCATCATGGGTGAGCTTCATTAAAGTGTGGAAGTATGATGCCATGGTCATATTGACAAAAATCAGGGTCCAAGAAATATGACCCCGGGTAAGGAACCCTGAAGAATATCACCCTCCGAAAGGATGACGTCATCGTCATGTCAGGCTTTGTATATCGGGTCATGATTTAAGATCTGGTGATATTCGGAAGATGACCCCCCGCAAGTAAAATGACCCCCCCTCCTAGAATAGATCAGGGTGACATCAGCATGTTGATGTCTTTGTTTTATCGCTGCAGGTACCATGACGTCATCGTCATGTTATAGGATGGGGTGATATTGGAAACATACCTCTGCGAGGTGAAAGGATGATGATGTCATCAGGATATTGGTATAGGGGGGTGATATTTTGTGAGAGGGTGATATTTGAAATATGATCCCCGTAAAATATATAAGGTTGTTTGACTGGCAGATGTAGTTATCATATAAATTTGACATCCAGAGCTTGCGGACCAAGTGAACATCAGGTGATATTCTAACATCGGGGTGATCTTTC
Source organism: Cunninghamia lanceolata (assembly GCA_027924645.1). NCBI lineage: Eukaryota > Viridiplantae > Streptophyta > Pinopsida > Cupressales > Cupressaceae > Cunninghamia > Cunninghamia lanceolata. The sequence continues at coordinate 3,384,687 of BSBN01000931.1, forward strand.
ACAAGGTGACTGATGTTCATAATATGACCCCCCCAGACTATCAGGTTTGACCAAAACTTTTACCTGCCAAAACTTTCTTACTTGGTCAAATTTTAGGGTGATGTAAAAGGCAAACCTACTTAGAATTTCACAATCTTTCACATGGCAGGCTTCCTAAGGCAAGATTCAGACTTTGAAATTAGGTTCATACATGAAGATCACAAATGCACCTGACATGATGCACATACATACTGATTGAAACTACTTTTTACCATTATCGCCTAGAGCACGAAAACAAGGGATCAAGCCACAGCAGGGGTCCTCATTTTGCTAAGGAGTAAAATGGGGCGTGTTGTGAACATCACAACAAGTAGGTGTACCTATTGAGGTGAAGTGAATAGAACTTCGCATGAGTGTAGCTTTGTGAAATGTGTCTGCAACATGAATGTGATTGGACGTGGAATCATTATTATGGGAGACAGAGCGAATGAAATGTTGGGGCATGTTAATAAATTGAGGAAGCTCACATGCAGTGATAGGAAAGATACCGGCTACATGCGCTAGAAAAGTGGAGTAAATTCTGAGGGAGTGCAATTAACTCGGTGTGAAATTTGAATGTTTTCACAGATAGCTGCTACATGTACCTTCATCAATAGGTCTTGAAGTGAACTACGGTAGCTTTTATTTTGCTTGCTATAGGTCCCTATGGCATAATGAAGCAATCTCCATGAGAATTGTGGCACTAGTGTTGTGTGTGCATGTGAAGAAGGTTAAGAAATTATACCTGAGTGACCTCAGGAAGTGAGCCATGTACCTCATCTACTGAGTCACTGTGAGAACTGATAGTGTGTACTGCTAAGTTTATGTTAGTATCAGAATTAGGGCTTGGACCATAGCAATACATTAGAGAGAGAATAAAATCATCTCATTTTGTTGGCTTTGTGTATAACTTCAATCCGTGACCATTAACTAGCAATAAGAATTTAACTGCTCCATTGGAGAAAATCTGTTGTATTTCATAGGGGCCTAACCATCTAGACTATAGATTGCCCTAATAATCTTTGTATTTGGAATCATACAATAAAGCCCAATCACCCACATGGAATTCCTTAGTCTTGATAAACTGATCATGCCATTTAGTTCTCTATTTTTGAACTATCTCCATATGATGGATAGCCTCCATTCTAATTTCATCTAGCCCATTCAGAATATGTAGCCTCTCTTTTTGTGCTATTGTCAAGTTCTACTATTGTCTGAAGGGAAATTAGTTCATCTCAAAATGAACATCTGAGAATAGTAGTGTCTTTGGTAGCTTTAAATTTCTTTAGATTGCCTCAAAAACATGTACAACTATGCCACAAAGCAGAATCAGATAGTTCATTTCCAACCATTAATCCTACTGAGAAAAGTTCATGCAAGTTCAACCAATTTTGACAACGTGCAGAAAATAGACTCAACAACATAATCATAAAGAATGAAAGGATAGAAGATACAAACACACAGATTTACATGGGGAAAACCCTTATGGGTAAAAAAACCCCACACTCCAAAAGCTAGAGACCCATTGTATTATTTAGTAACCAAGTATACACAGGTACAATACAATTGCAGACTCTAAGCCTTTTCACAGAGATTAACATCCTATTCCATCTAGAGAAACTACGATAGCATAATCCCCCCTGTATTCAATCTCTCCGATCAATTGGACAAATCAATGATCACATAGTTACAATGTAGGTTGTTATCATCTGGTTACAAACTAACAGTTCTACATTCCATGCTATACCAGAAACTAGTTGATTCAGTTCCTATAAGCAAAAATGGTCACAATTCAGGTTAACTGTCAAAGACATGTCAAATTGTCAATGGGACTTCGTTCAAGCTCTCCTTGAATTCTCAAAGTCACATCGATATCCACATTGTTTGCCAAATCACCTAGTCAAACATCCTCTGTCGACATCATCCAATCCCCACTCTCCCGCTTAGCACTAGTCGAGTCCCACCAAGGCACCCGTGGGTTGGCGGGTTACACAGTTCAATACATCACCATATCGATGGGACAATATATCGTTTGCCACCAATATAAAGATGTCACTTTGATGAAGATCATAATGCTCCATGTGGTCCCCACTACCATGTCATAGCCAACTCCCAACACTCCCCTTGTCAAAACTTCAAAGAGACTCTAGACAGTCTCTCTTCGAAGTCCTTGTGTCACCTCGATAAGAGCCTTGTTACTCCAAGCTTTGCCAACACTTTGCATCAGATTATTGAAGAGACTCAAGACAGAGTCCCACCGAAAATAATAGGTCACACCGATGGAGATCCAATTCTTTGTATTGGGCTATCGAGGGGACAACTTAGAGACTTTCGCTGAAGTGATCAACTCCCGCCGAAAATTCTCTGTCAGCCCAACAAGCCAAAACCTGTAGCCTTTTTGCCAGTAAGTTTGAGGCACTATTTCTCAACATTATCCCACTTGATGAAGAACTTACAGGCTCCCAAACAATGCTTGAAGTCATTGTATCAACCAAGACACCTGTAGTAACATCCAAGATATCCACCATCTCAGGCAACAGTTCCAGCCATCCTCCAAAGGAAAGAAATGAGCCATGGTGAATATGCACCAGTCTAATCCAAGACATCTGCAACCGATCCAACTGATAGAAAAGAATATAGAATACTGCCACCACTCCATTGTGCTCACAATCTATATAGAAGCATCAACAACATCAACTTCAAAGCTTCAACCTAAACACAACCATGAAGTCATCCTCCAGAAACAAGATAGAACATCAAATAGAACAACAATTAGAAAATTGACTTCTCCCATCCAACTGAACAAGACCCATGTGACTGAAAATAGCACACACAACAAGTACTAATCCATCCAATCACCCATACCTCAAAGGTATCCTAAGAACATAGTAAACTCATGCCATAAACATATACACCCATAAACTGCAGCCATAAACTCCATGTGCAATCCTACCAAAGAAGACATACACATCCAAGAGCTCCCACTACATGGGTAATGCAAATCTGAAAAGAGATTAAGGCATACCAAGTCCACCAATAACATCATATAAAAAGTGTAAACAACATCATGTAGCACCAAGGAACCATCCACAATGATATGTAAAACTTGTAAAAAAATAACCTTTAAGAACAATTCTCACCACCAATCCAGAACTCTCCCAAGTTCTCCACACCCAACAAAGGAAAGAGATAACAGAACCTCCATTTCATCACCCAATAACATAAGTGAAAACACATGACCACAAGATAGTGATCACAATAGCTCCAATCAAACCTCAAACCAATGTAATGTGAAACAAACCATCCAGGAAGACAACCAAGACAAAAAGGGAGAATCACTGCACATCATATACCTATAGAAAATCCTTCTACATACACCTCTAAATGACAACTATGTCAAGTAAGATCTCCTCCAAAAAATCCTAAAGAGAACAACATAAAAACACCCAAAATCATTCAATCTCAAGAGATCAAACACAACATATGTAAACTACATGGATGTAAGCTTCTCAAAGAAGATCAAACTACTCCATTTTCTGTCTCAGGAAATCAGCCCATAAGCCATCTCCTAACAGTCCTCATTAATGAATGATATACTAAACTCAAATGCACAAGGAGATAACTAATCTAAACATCCCTCAAATGAATCCTCCAGAACTAACTACATAGCTCAAGATCCATAACTATGAAATATAAAGCATATAGACTCATGCTAAACCATCCTCAAATAAGTCTCCATAATCAATCACCATGAATCAACTCAATCCCATGAGAACCAAAACACAAAACATAACACATCTGAAATATATAATGGGCAAATACCTTTCAAATAATTAAACTACCGAGCAGACCAAGAGTGGGGAATGAGAATGCTCCTCCAAGATATGCAAGCCATCATGACTCCTCCAAAAGCAATATCCTCATAGGTCTCTGTTGAACTCACATCCAACCAAGGTGTAGGCTTCTTGGACTTTATGTTGAAAATTACAAGTGACCATGTTAACAACATTTCAGTCATCTTAAGAGAAATACAACCTCACCCCATTCTCCATGTATCCATGAGCACCTAAAAATAATCATCTCATGCTAAACTTCGAATGCATGACTGCACCATCATGAAGTTTTCAAGCACATGACCTATGCACCCAAAACACAGAGAATCACTAGACTACTGTCAAAGCTCCAATCATCTGAATTAGGAACTTTTCATCTCATCATGATCTTACCATCCCCCTTAGGAGATTCCATGCTCCAAGTGAACATAACATGGTTTCAAGGGCAATGTATCATGCCAAAACTCTAATGCATAAACAAGAGTATACCATGACATAAAACAAACAAACTCTAAACCAACATCAAACTATCAAGCACCACTAACATCCCAACTAAAGAGTCCATGAGTCCTCAATGGCTCCAAGATGTTACACATCTTCAATATCATGTAGATGACCCATCTCCAATTAGTATCCATGCAAATGTGAAAGAACCCTTCTGCAGCAACATGATCTAAGAGCTCCTCCTAGTAACATTTGAAACACTAAAGAAGATCATCCATCACCAAGTGATGAATTCACAATCATTGCTAAAGCTATACACCATCCATTCTCTTGTCCCAAAGAAACCACACCAATGCACAAGTGACCACAGTCAAGGCCAACTTACAAGTTTGAATCAACACTGAATCAACCTCGTAGATATAGACAATCCACTTCCGAGTCATCCCACTGCAACCAATGGGTAGCTAATCCACAAACTACATAACTCATAGATCCAATTACACTGACACATGCAAACCCATTATCGCACTAGAAACTGTAAAACTAATATTTCTAAGTGAATAGCATCTTGTAGACAATCATGACTCAAACACCAGATCATACACAAATCTGATTTGCCAAATATGTCCACAACTTGAGCACCATAGTCTAGGAATCCACCAAGCATCACCACAAAAATGTTGAGTGACAGATCATGTACCAACACTCCCATGTAGAGGAGAATCTCACCTCCTCACACCATGCATAGAGCATGCATGCAAAACTGCAACTATCTTGTTGGAGTTCTTCCAAATCAGTAGTGGGTTTGCCAGTTCCAATGCATAGGTAGATTCGGCCAACTAATACATGAGGTTGTGTGAGCTTCCTCCCCTTCACTTCTGGTTCTGCCGCACCAAGGGGGGTATCCCTATAGCTAAAGATTCAACCTTGACTCACCCAATGATAAAAAGATTTAGCTTTACAATAACAGGCATAATACTCTCATGTTTGGACCAAGATTTGCATGATAGATCACAAGGCTGGCAATGTTCTTGGACATATCTAATTGGTTGAGGTATGAGAGTATGCAGGGGTCCTATTTCTACTTCCTACAAACTAACAGGGTGGAAATTTGAAAGGATTTGTATTAATGTTTTGGATGCAAGACAGGGGGTTTTGGATCATAACTACTAATCCAGAAGCAAACCGGTGCCTATCTCAGGGCAAGGAGTCAACTAGACGTATATAAGAGAGTGGCTTGCAACTGGCATTCAAGTTTCAAGGGGTTAGGACTGTTATTTGCCTTACAAACATGACCCAAGGATAAGTATTTAATTGTCTCTACTTACATACATCCCAGCTAACATAGAATCTTCTCCATACTCAACCTAAAACAATTTAATCCACTCCTTGAATGGAAGTTAAAGATTAAGCATGTGATATAGAAATCCATACCCTAGAATCTGAGAAACCCTTAGCAACCAGATTCAAGAGAAGAGAATGCATACAACACATGGAGACAGACAGATAAACACATGCAATAATGCATTTTTCATATAAAATGACAAGAAACTAAACATATGTGCAAGGTGCACTCAGATGCAACTCATAAACTCCAACAGAGATAAAACAACCAAGAAGATGCTCTGTCTTTCATTATTTTTCCCCCAAAAATGCCCAAGTCTTCAACAACAACCAATGAGTAACACAGTTTGCATTTTATAACAAGACTGTGTACTCAGCAATAATGACATGGCAATTCAAAAATTCTGCCAGATACAGCGCACCCAAAAATGGCGCCCAAAACATTAAAGGCACAGGCAGAATAGGAGGGAGAAACAGGTGATCTTGGGAGATGTGCCACCACTCACAAATTTTCCTCATAAATCTGGTAGGTTGTTGTCAACAATCGATCCATACCACTATGATTTCACCATTAATGGCCAAACCTACTGCGACCTCTGGAAACACATCTAACTGCGTACTTCTAAAGTTTTCCCACCTGAAAATGGTCGTAGATACAAAGAAAACCTTTGTTGCTGAGAGTTTAAGAGATGGCCATCGATTTTCCCTCCTTCCGCTGAGATCTGCGGCTCAAAATAATGTTGACTAGTCATCAACCAATGGAAATATGCCACGCAAATGCCCTTTGCTTCACTGACTTTTCCCATCATTGACCCTCATTTTGCCTTGTCCACCACTTTTGCTCCTTTTTGCCTTGTATATGCATATTCAAATGCATATACAACTGCTCGCTTTCCTGCCTTTCAAATCCTTTGTATATGCCAATGCATATACATACAACTGTTTAATATACAAGGCGGACCCCAAATCTGTATAGAACAAATAAAAATTCTACTCAGGTCTGGCTTGTATCACCTTTTGCATCTTTCCATTTTGTATATTGCATACATAGAACGCAATATACATGCTGTGGATTTCAAATTTTATGAAACAGATTGGGACAGTTTTCAAATCCGGGCCTTGTATCTCAATCTTTTGTATATTGGCATATACAATGCCATATACATGCAAGCCGTGGATGTCAGGGCTGAATTTGCCAAATTTGACTATTAAATAAGGTCCGGCTTGTATATATTCCTTTGTATGTTTGCCTTGTATATCGCATATGCAATGCAAACATACAAGAAAAAACATGCATTCATCCGGACTCCAACCTTTATCAACTACATTGCATACCTTTTCGGGTCTGGCCAATGCATCTCGGGAATGTATATCACACTTGCACATTTCGATATACATTCTTCTTTGAACACTGAACACATAAAAGCTTCTTTGTATGCTAGCGGGCCCCACCAAATGTATATTGGCCTTGTATGTGCATCGGCCAAGGGGAGACTTCAATTTGAACTACCGATGGGTATTGTCATGCCAATGACCCTCTATCACTGTAGCGAATGTATGTTGGCCTCCTTTGTATGTTGACTTTGTATGTGCATATACATTTACCTTTGTATCTTTGCGATGTACATTGTCCCTTGCATATTTCGCTTGTATGCCACCAATGCATCTTTTCATTTGCATGTTTCCATTGTATCTAACCATTGTATATCTAAACATACAACACAAATATACATGCAAACCCTCACATACAAGCAGGGAATATTCCTAGAATCTGCAACATACAAGCAACCATTTTTGCACCTTTTGAAGCCGATTGAACATACAAACCACCTTGTATGCCTAAATGTACATTCGAACCTGCATGTACATACAAGTGGCCTTGTATATACAAAGGCGCATGCAAAAAACTATTTCTGCACATTTCAACTGCAAAGGCCAAAAGACTTAGAATTTTTTGATTTTGTGGGAAGGGGAATGTAGATTTAAATGCCTGAAACCTGAATGTTCATGCAGGCACCAATGTATCTCATCCAGAAACACCCCAAAAGCTAGGGTCTAGAAAATAGCTTAACTGCAGCTCCACAAAACCACAAGTTTTTCTTGACCATGTAAAACCTGCAAAACCACTGTGTCTAAAAAACACCCATGCACACCCATATCCACTTCACATCTAGACAACTCAAAAGTCTGCATACAACTGTAATAGTTAAACTGGAACAATGGAATATCATGAATATGCATAACCATAGATTAAATTTTTGGAAAAGCTATAAATCCCTCGTATCCAAAAAACATGAATATGATCCATACAAGTACAAAACATCCTTAAAAGGAAATAATAGTTCAAGAACTCGAGGCCCATATCAAGCCAACTCCAAAACCACCTACATGTACATGCATCTGAAGGAGACTGGCTATTACAAAAGCTTCTAGATCATCCAATGATCAACTCCATAGCCTATATGCAATCGGGGTAACAAAAAACAATGCCTTCCAATACCAAGAATAAACACCCAGCATAAGCACATTAGTCCATGGCTAAACTGTTGGCAAGAGACACTATATGGATTCATGATTGTTGTCATTGATGGCAACAAAGTTCATCCCACACATCCACAGGACATGGTGTGTCTCTACCGGAAGTCAGAGTGAAGAATGTTGTGGTCCGGTAAACAAGAACAGAGCATGTGGCAAGGTCTGACAGACAGGTCCGGATCTCTCAAAGGAAGTATCTTGGTGCAGTGCAGATTTGGGAAAGTCAAGAGGACTACCTTGAGTGGTATATTCCAAGGATTTAGCCTCCGATGATAGATGAGGTAAAAGATATGAATACTTGAGTACTGGGTTCCTGAGAAACAATGTGAACAGAGGAAGAACTAACTGATAGAACATCAGACTACTTTCTGGATGTGTTACTAATGGTGGTAAAGGTTATGAAGGCATGAATCATGTTTGGCCGACATGATTAATGATTTCTACAAGTATATACTTGATCCGCATTACTTGATGTGCAAGGATTCAGCTGATAGATTAGAATTAGTGAAAAGATTGACTATTCTGGGTGCCGCCTAGAAAGGTGATGAAATCACTTGTGTGGATATATATACAAGATGGATTTAGTTGTGAGAAGTGTAGTGGTGATATGTGGTATGTGAAGAAAAGCAGAGCAGAGCAAAAATAGTAAGAAAGGTCCGGTATGTAAAAGGAAAGCAGCATATGAGAAGAGGAAAGATGAAGTGCAGTAGATCAGTGTATTGAGCCTAACCGGAATTGAACTCCGGCATATGTGGATGCTTCCAATCAGTTCAAGTAATGTATAACATTCTTTTGTAGACAGTGTGTCTCCTTGTAGGTAGTGTGCCTCCTTTGTGAGCAGTGTGCTCAGGTAGTGAGCCCTAATTGGCAAGTGCCATTTTGTATTTCCTTATTCTTCTAATAGAGAATAATCTTTGGGTTAATCACCCCGTGGTTTTCTCCCTTAACAGGGTTTCCACGTCAAAAATACTGTGTCATGTGTTTTTCCATTTCATGGTAATGTTTGCTTATTTGAATTAATGTTGCATTAATTAATAAGAAAGTTCAGAAAGAAGAAATAATTAGGATAACCGATTCACCCCCCCCCCTCTCAGTTATCAACAATTGGTATCAAAGCTAAATTCCTCCTAACAGAGTCTAACAGCTCGAGGAAGATCTGGGAGTTCAAATGGATGCATATGGTTTAAGAGAGCAACTCAAGACTACCCTTGATGATCTTGAACAGTCAAACTCTGAAGTCAATGAATTGAAGGAAAGACTCAAGCAGGCTGATGAATTCATGAGAGAACTAAAAGACAAATTAAGTCTCTCTATGAAAAAGAGAAAGGAGCTACTTCAGCAATTGGCAAGACAAGGTGAAGCAAATGATGCAAATGAAGAGCTGAATGAGAAAACCAAGTTATGTGAAAAGTTATCAAAAGAAATCATTATGGTAAGACATGAAATGGAATCAAGAGTTATGAAGTTTACCCAAGAAATTGAAGAGAAAAGAAAAACTGAAGATAATCTAAGACAATCTCTCAAGGAGAAATCAGAAGATTGCCACCAGATGGACAGAATTATCAGACATCTTGAATCTGATCTTGAAGATGCTAAAAATAATGAAGAAAAACTTGAGGATCAAATTGTCTCTCTCAAAAGGGATCTTCAAACAACAAATGAATATAAAGAGAAATTCAAGATAAGTTTTGCTCAACTTGAAATTCTTCTTGACAGTCAAAAGAAGGCAGATGACAGGTGTGGTCTGGGATATGAGAAAGGAGAAAGCTCCGGATCCGGTCTGAGGAATTTTGGATCAGAAAATCCAAGGGACAGGCCTAGAAGACCTCTAGTAAGACAGCCTAATGCTCAAAGATATCCATCCTTTAATGGATACTACCACAACTACAATAACTTTGGTCACAAAGCTAATCAGTGCAGAAAGAGAATGAGTCAGACTAACTCATCCTTCTCCGGACAGTGCTTTAACTGCAAAAGGTATGGTCACAAATCTCATGAATGCAAAAATATGCAAATGAACAAATCATTCAATGGTAGATGCTTTGCATGCAATAGAATAGGTCATATGGCTAATCAATGCAGATCAAGAGGATATCAGTCAAATATGCAAAGAAATGTTGTTTGCCAAATCTGTAATAGATTCAGTCATAGTGCAAAATTCTGTAAAAACAAGAATCAAGACAAAAGAGGTCCGGTATATCATAATCAGAATCAAGATAAGGGCAAACAAAAAGTGAGTGCAGATGAAGTTAAAAGAGAGATGAACAAGATTTGGGTGAAGAAGAGTATAGAGAATGTAGAGGATGGATCCACACCAGACTCTAGTGCTGATATTCCTTCTAGAAATTAAGAAATGAGCTCTTGCTTAGGGGGAGACATAAAGAAAACCTTGTTCCCCCAGCCAGTCAAGTGGTGCCGGAATTGGCATAAGAAGAGGATGCGGATTAAAGGGTTTGTAGATATGAGTCTTGAAATGATCCAGTTAAGATTTCAGAGGTCCGCATGAAGATATGAAGAAGTTGTGATCGATCAAGTAGAATTGGTTCTAGGAGATGCTCTAGAGTGACAGAGTGCCACAAAAAGGTCCGGTGAGATCCGGAAGTGCATTGTCCTATTCTGCGGACTGGTCAGAGTTTTTGGGATGTCCTTGTGATGTGTCATCTCGATTTGTTCATGGTTTGGAAGATCCGCATGATGTTCATAGATCAGGACAGATCTGGTTCTTCAAGTCATCCGAATAAGGCAAACTAAAATAATGTAGGTCAAGCATTTATTGCAATATGATATTAGGGTTTGCGGAGCAATATAAGGGTCTTCTCATTAATCACTTGTTCATTCTACACTCAAGAAGAAATGAAAAGTGGAGCCCTGCAACGAAATTCCTCAAGTTCATCGAAGATCACTTGCAGGAGTTATTACTTCCAGAGATCAATCCAACCAACTCCATGAAACTGAAAGGAACAAAAGTTATTTTTTGTTTTCAAATATCTCATTGCAAATCTCTTGATAATGGGTACTCCAAATTTTGTAAAGATTTCTGATAGACCTCACCCTACATTTAAGAAACATCCATACAAATCCTTGGAGGTAGACCCCCTAGGTGCATTTTTCCAGTGTTTCGCATGGCGTTTTGCACACTGAAGATATTAGGGTTTATATACATGCAAACATTGAAGAGTTTGGGAAATTCAAACTAAGAGACTTATACCACAAGCAATTAATAGATGATTCTTTTGAGATCAAACCTCAGTATAAGAGCATCTGGGAAAAACACTTTGATCAGTTCATTCATTTCCCCTGCTTTGAAGAAGATGAATGGGTCCAGTATGTATTGAGTAGGGTACATGACAACTTTCTGTGGCTGAACAGACCTTGCAAAATCACCAAGGAAGCAATTAGGGCAGTAACTGGTTTACACTCCTCCAGAGGAATTCCTGTCCTCAAATCTGTCAAAAACAACATTGTCACAGAGGCCACTGGATCAAAATTTGATAAGAGGGCAATGACCATTGAAGATATTACTGACCCGGATATCAAGTATGCATCTATGATAATAGGATACAAGATATATCATTCCAGTAGGGAGAATTTAGTATCTGGAACTGTATTATACACGGCCTATGAGATGCTGAGAAAGAATGCAGATTATGATCACTGTGAACTCCTCTTGAGCCAATTAATGGAAAACATACAAAAGATCAAGAAGGACAAAAAGAACTCCTTTAAATATGGAGGACTGATACTATGTTTGTTCTTCTACTTCATGAATGAGCTTCCTGGATCAAATGGATGGGTATGGGAAAATGACAAACCGGTAGCTATCCAGATCAGAGATTACTTGCATGAACTTAGAGATGCTAAGGCTAGAAATACAGCTCTGTGGGGTTACTTCAAGCAATTCCAAAATACAATGCAAATCAAAGAAAGAATCCCCAAATCAATAGTTGAAAAATACAAGGATACAGTGTGCTTCATGGTAGACACTGATCAATGTCTTATGGAGGCAATAGAGCCAAAGATAGTCTGGATCATGCCCATGGGGTATGAAGTGGATGAACATATTGTGGAGCTGCATGTTCAACACATGCTAAGTCAGCCTAAAGATCCAAAGGTAGAAAAGTTTGGAACCTTTGAGGAGCTGAGTGTAAAGATCCATGTGGAACTCAGAGAACCAGAGATGAAAAGAAAAGTGAGAAAAGAAGTAGAACATATTGCCCAAGGCCTTGGCATCTCAAAGGAGGCACTTGATACCAACTGGGAAAAGAGACAAAAAGATGAGGAAGAGAAGAAAGAGGCAGAAAAGGGAAGCAAGAAAAGTGCTCCGATAGAAACTTCCACCCAGACCAGATCATCAAAGAGACCAGCACCTGTCCCTGCTAAAAGCTCAAAACTAGAAGTCCAAGCATCCGGCAAAGGAGAGAAAAGGTCAAAGACAAAAGCCACAAGGGTTTATACAAGTCAAAGAGATGAAGAGGAAATTGAATCTGATGAAGAAGTCAAGAAAATGAAGAAAAAGAAGAAAACATCCAGTCAACCCTCTACCAGACAGAAGGATGAAGAAAAGGCAGAGGAATATGTTGAAAAACCCACTCTTCACATTGACGACATAATCAAATCAGTCACAGTGGACAGAAATCTTCAGCCAATGGTTGAGTTTTATGATGATTATGGTGAAGCAGATTAGAAGATATTGCAAGATGCCACAGTCAGGTATCTAAATATTTACAACAAAGCATTTATTGAAATTATATCTCTAATCCCTAAAAGATTGGAAAAGGAAATAGAATCAAGAAAGAACACTGCCCAAGCTAAAGACCTAGAAATCTGGGAACAAATAGCAATCCAGCTATATCCTTCAATCGACCCCAAGATAATGAATATGATATTCAAAGATTGTAAGGATGAGTTGAGAAGCAAAGCAAGGATGAATCAACTTATGCTTGGTGAAACTGACAAGGTAGCCAAGGACACAGAAGAGATCCTCCGGAAGGCCTTCAAAAGATTTAATCTTCCTATTATAGAGGACCTGGGTATTGATCCCTCAACCACAAATGTTGCAGAAGAAACTCCCAAGAAAATGACAGAAGAGGTGATCCCTGAATAGACTAACATTTCTCCTCTTGTTTCCCCTACAATCTCCAGATCTAAAGGAGAAGAAAAATTACAGGAGAAAGAAGCAGAGGTGAAGGAAAAAGTAGATGACAGTGCTAAGGTTGTAGAAGGAGAGAAAACTCCTAAGGATAGCTCCAAGACTGCAGAACAGAAGAAACATTTGTCTCCGGCAAGAGACACCGCACAAACTATCCAAGAATTCCTAAACAAAGAAACAATGGAGATTGATGAACCAGAGCTTCTACAAGGTCCATTCAATTTTGATTCTCTTTCTCTGGTACAAACAATGAAGATAGCTTCATTTACAAATGCTAAGGCTAATGAATAACTCCTAAAGTCTCATATGGAAGACTGTGAGTTGATAGAAGCTGCTTCCGGAGTGCTTGAAAAGATTATGCCATCAGTTCAAATAGATCCCACAGCCTCCACTTCTGGTAATCTCAAAACTCTAGTCAGCAGTGTCAATACACATTTTGATTCACTAGAGAAGTCAGCAAAAGATAAGGTCCGGAAGGAATTTCTTACAAAAAGACTATCAGAGGTACAAGGTTTGATAAGCAATGATAGGAGAAATATGAGTATAAGGATAAAGAGCTTAGAAAATGCTCTTATAGATGGCAGAAAAATATACAAATTTTGTATTGCATGGTCCAAAGTAACAGTAGAGATTGAGAAGAAAATAAAAGAGCAAGAGGATAAACTACTAAGTTTGTCTCAAAGTTTTGATCCTCTCTCTTCCTCCATAGTCAATCAAGAGTGTCAGACTATTGCAATCACAACTGCAATAAAGAATTTTGAGAAGGAAAGGAAGAACATGATCAGCCGGATGGATGAACTTAGGAGGATCATTGTCCCTAAGTTAGAGGCCATGCATGAGGCCATAAGTGAAGCTCAAATCACAGCCCAGACAAATGATCCAACAGATCTATAAAGGGCTGATGCGTTTTCATTCCTGTTGAGCGGTCATATCTCAATTTTGGACAGAATGAAGCAAAGTTGGGCTACAGAATTTATTCAATTAAAGACAACTTTTGCAGACATACTTAAGTATATGTAAGTATGCCATATGTATATACTTATGCGGCTAAGTATAGTAAAATTTTTGAAAATTTTGGTGTGCGGACCCTACCCTTTTCCATTGATGTCAAAGGGGGAGTGAGGAGCAGTGAAAAATGAGGAATCCAACTAAGGGGGAGCTCCGAAAAATGTATATAAAGACAGAGCATCAGCCAAGGGGGAGCATAGTGTAAACACTTAGTCATTTTTCACTAAGTGTTGCCATCAATGCCAAAGGGGGAGATTGTTGGCAAGAGACACTATATGGATTCATGATTGTTGTCATTGATGGCAACAAAGTTCATCCCACACATCCACAGGACATGGTGTGTCTCTACCGGAAGTCAGAGTGAAGAATGTTGTGGTCCGGTAAACAAGAATAGAGCATGTGGCAAGGTTTGGCAGACAGGTCCGGATCTCTCAGAGGAAGTATCTTGGTGTAGTGCAGATTTGGGGAAGTCAAGAAGACTACCTTGAGTGGTATATTCCAAGGATTTAGCCTCTGATGATAGATGAGGTAAAAGATATGAATACTTGAGTACCAGGTTCCTAAGAAACAGTGTGAACAGAGGAAGAACTAACTGACAGAACATCAGACTACTTTCCAGATGTGTTACTGATGGTGGTAAAGGTTAGGAAGGCATGAATCATGTTTGGCTAACATGATTAATGATTTCTACAAGTATATACTTGATCTGCATTACTTGATGTGCAAGGATTCAGCCGACCGATCAGAATTAGTGAAAAGATTGACTAATTCCGGGTGCCGACTAGAAAGGTGATGAAATCACTTGTGCGGATATATATACAAGATGGATTTAGTTGTGAGAAGTGTAGTGGTGATATGTGGTATGCGAAGAAAAGAAGAGCAGAGCAGAAATAGTAAGAAAGGTCTGGTATGTAAAAGGAAAGTAGCATATGAGAAGGGGAAAGATGAAGTGCCGCAGATCAGTGTACTGAGCCTAACCGGAACTAAACTCCGGCATATGTGGATGCTTCCAATCAGTTCAAGTAATGTATAACATTCTTTTGTAGACAGCGTGTCTCCTTGTAGGCAGTGTGCCTCCTTTGTGAGCAGTGTGCTCGAGCAGTGAGCCCTAATTGGCAAGTGCCATTTTGTATTTCCTTATTCTTCTAACATAGAATAATCTTTGGGTTAATCACCATGTGGTTTTCTCCCTTAACAGGGTTTCCACGTCAAAAATACTGTGTCATGTGTTTTTCCATTTCATGGTAATGTTTGCTTATTTGAATTAATGTTGCATTGATTAATAAGAAAGTTCAGAAAGAAGAAACAATTAGGATAATTGATTCACCCCCCCTCTCAGTTATCAACATAAACAACACAAACTTCTCCATATCAATAGGGAGCCTCTCACATAGACACCCAATATGAATTAAAACAAAAAATCCCACCCCATGCATTAGGATTATTCCATTGTCAACTAGGAGCCTCAAGCCACATCATTCCAATATGACCAGCTCCAGTTTCTCCATCTTCCCCATCCTTTAAGCTGCGTGTTATCTCATGAAACTGAAACCAATGAGAATCACCTTCCACTCACCATAGGATCAATGATCAGCTGATTCCTTCTAATTTCCTCAATCTTTCCAAACTAAGAAATCTTCACTAAAGGAATACTCAGAACCAGACACACTAGGAAGAATCAAATCCCAGAAGAAGGCTCTGATACCATTTGAAGGGAAATTAGTTCATCTCAGAATGAACATCTAAGAATAGTAGTGCCTTCAGTAGCTTTATATTTCTTTATATTGCCTCAAAAACATGTACAACTATGCCACAAAGTGGAATCAGACATACTTCATTTCCCACCATTAATCCTACTGAGAAAAGTTCATGCAAGTTCAACCAGTTTTGACAACATGCAGAAAACAAAATCAACAACATAATCATAAAGCATGAAAGGATAGAAGATATGAACACATAGATTTATGTGGGGAAATCTCTTATGGGTATAAAACCCCACACTCCAAAAGCTAGAGACCCACTGTATTATTCGGTAACGAAGTATACACAAGTACAATACAATTGCAGGCTCTAAGCCTTTTCATAGAGATTAACATCCTGTTCCATCTAGAGAAACTGTGACAACATAATCCCCCTGTATTCAATCTCTCTGATCAATTGAACAAATCAATGATCACACAGTTACAATTTAGTTTGTTATCATCTGGTACAAACTGACCAATTGTTCTACATTCCATGCTATACTAGAAACTAGTCGATTCAGTTCTTGTAGGCAAACGGTCACAATTCGGTTTAACTATCAAAGACATGTTGAACTGTCGATGGGACTTCGTTCAAGCTCTCCTCAAATTCTTAAAGTCACATCGATATCCACATTTTTTTCCAAATCACCCAGTCAAACATCCTTCGTCAACATCATCCAATCCCCACTCTCCCACTTAGCACCGGTTGGGTCTCACCAAGGCACCCGCGGGCTGGCAGGTTACATAGTTCAATATATCACCATATTGATGGGACAATTTATCATCTCCCACCGATATAAGGATGTCTCTTTGATGAAGATCATAACACTCCATGTGGTCCCCACTGCCATGTCATAGCCAACTCCCAACACTCCCCTTGTTAGAACTTCGAAGAGACTCTAGACAATCTCTCTTCAAAGTCCTTGTGTCACCTCGACAAGAGCCTTGTTACTCCAAGTTTTGCCAACACTTCATATTAGATTATCAAGGAGACTCAAAACAAAGTCTCACTGAAGACACTAGGTCACACCGATGGAGAGCCAATGCTTTGTATCGGACTATCGAGGGGACAACTTAGAGACTTCTGCCAAAGTGATCAACTCCTGCCAAAAATTCTCTGTCAGCCTGACAAGCCGAAACTTGTAGCCTTTTTGCCAGTAAGTTTGAGGCACCATTTCTCAACACTGTCCTCAGTGTCTTATATTCAAATCCAATTGACAGAACTGTTGTTTTTCCATACACTAATTCATATGGTGTAAAGCCTGTAGTTGTTTTCCATGTTGTCATGTATGCCCACACTGCTTTTGGTAATCTAGCTGCCTAGTATTTTCTGTGAATTTGCACTGTTTTGGTCAAAATGTTTTCAATTTCTCTGTTTGTAACCTCCACCTACCCATTGGCTTAGGGTGATAAGATGTTGACTTTTTATGCCCAATTTCATACTCTTTAACCAATGCAAAAATGAGTTCAGAAGTGAATTGGGGACCTTGATAAGTTACAATTTCTTTATGTACTCCATATCTCGTAAAGATGTCTTCATACAAGAACTTGGCTACATTTCCATCTCTTGCAAATTGTAATGCTTTAACTTCAACCCACTTTGTTAGATAATATGTGTAAACCAAAATATATTCCTTGTTATTAGATGTTGGTGAAATTGGGCCAATGAAGTCTAGCCCCCATTTGTCAAATGGTGCTAGTGCCATTTGTGGCTGCAAAGGCATCTCATCTGTCCTTGTTGGCCTGCCCATTCTCTAACATATGTCACAACTCCTTGTATACTTTATTGAATCCTTATGGAGAGTTGGCCAATAGTAGCCTGTTGTTAAGACTTTAAATGTTGTCCTTTTGGTTGCAAAGTGACCCCCACAGGGCTTATCATGGCAAGCTTTTAAGATGTCAAAGACCTCATCTTCTCTTATAAATATACTCATAATATGATATAGACCGGTGTAGAATAGATAACCAGTAACCCAAGAGTATGGAAAGCTTTTATGCACTAGCTATCTCTTTTCTCTAGGAGAGAAATGTGATGGTATATGCCCTGCCACTAAGTAATTTGCAATATCAACAAACCATGGTGTGTACACATTGAGAGCAAACAAATGCTTATTTGGAAAAGAGTCATCTACAACACCTTCTTCTAATTGTGTAGGCAATCTAGATAGAAAATTTTCCACCACATTAGCTTTCCCAGGCTTATTCACTATTGTTATATCAAACTCATGTAGTAAGAGTAACCATCTGACTAGTCTACCTCCAACCATAGGTTTGTTCATTAAGTACCTGATTACAGTATGATCTGTGTGGATAAATATTGGATGACCAGTGATGTAATGCCTAAACTTGTTAATGGCATAGACAACTGCTAACATCTCTTTCTCTGTGACAGTGTAGTTAAGTTATGCTCCTTGTAAGTTCTAACTAATATAATAGATAACATACTCCTTATTACCTTCCTTTTGTCCCAATACAGATCCTATAGAAAAATCAGAAGCATCAATGTGTATATGAAAAGGTAATGTCCAGTTTGGTCCTCTCAAGACAGGTGCTTGAGTCAAAGCTGTCTTAAGTGTCTCAAAAGAGTGCTGACATTCTGTGGTCCAGTCAAATTCTATGTCTTTTGTGAGCAAAGTAAACAAAGGTGTTGCAATTTAACTGAAGTCCTGAATGAATCTCCTATAATAGCCTGCATGGCCCAAAAATCTCCTGACATCTTTTTTGTTTCTGTGGCATAGGAAGTGTAGAAATGATCTCAATTTTATGAGGATCCACTTGAATTCCTTCACTTGATATAAAATGTCCTAGAACAACCCCTTGAGTCACCATCATAAAACATTTCTCATGACTCAATGATAGATTGTGTTCTTGACATCTTTTTAGAAATTTCTCTAGATTGTTGAGTGTTGTTTCATATGTTTCTCCATAGGTGGTGAAGTCATCCATATAGATCTCCATGGAATCATGAGCAGAATCTGAGAAAATACTTAACACTGCCCTATGGAAAGTGGCTGGGGTATTACATAATCCAAAGGGAAAAATAAAACAAGAATAAGTACCCCAAGGGCATGTAAATGTAGTCTTATCCTAGTCCTCTGGAGCTATCTTTATCTGGTTATAGCCACTAAATCCATCTAAAAAGGAGAAGTACATTTTACCTACAAGGGAATCAAGTACTTGGTCAATGAAAGTCAGTGGAAAATGTTCCTTTCTAGTGGTTGTGTTTAGCTCCCTATAGTCCACACATACCCTCCATTTGCCTCCCTTCTTAGGAACAATGACTAAAGGTGATAGCCATTGACTATCAGAAATAGGGTAAATGAAGCCTGCATTGAGTAATTTTTGTAGCTCAGTTTTAACTATTTCTCGTAAGGCAGGGTTCATTCCCATTTAAGGCTATCTAATTGGCTTGAAACCATCATTTATGTAGATCGTATGCATGCACAGGTCTAGATCAATTTCCTTCATGTCATTATAGTCCCATGCAAAGGCTAATGCGTGTGCCTGCAACACAATGTTCAGGGAATTCTGTTGTTCTTCAGTTAGGGCATTGTTAACATTCAACATTTTACCTCGCATGATTTCCAATGTTTTGGAAGCTGATTGCACAGATGAAAGGTCATATCCACTAATGTTGGGGACACATTCTTGTGGCAGTAAAGAGTGGAAAAGTTGGGATATTTCTTCTGAGGAATTTACAGGTATGATGTTATGCAGTGGGTCTTGTAGACATGACAGACAATCTTGTTGCTACGGGTCCCTACCATAGTTATTCTGTATGATGTGGTCAATTAAATCATCCTCATCTTGGTTTTCCAATAGGGGACTGCGTTTAATGGTCATGAGGGTTTGCATGGAATAGTGGTCTTCTTCTTCCAAGGTAGGCCATATAACTTGTTCTAGATTTTCATGAGGTTGGGCTAGAGGATAGAGGACCAATTTCTTGGTTATAGTTCCATTTGAGATTATCATGTTCCCAGACCTACAACCTATGAATGCATCAGCTGTTACTAACCATGGTTTGCCTAGGATAAGTGGATATCCTGCAAGGTTGACCTTTGGCTGTAAGACTGTGAAATCTGTAGGATACTCCCAGGAATCTAATGCTATGACTATGTCCTTAATGATCCCTTTAGGTTTTACTATTGACCTATTTGCCAACTATAAAATAGTTGTAGGCCTGAGGTTATGTAGCTGAGGTAACTGCATTGTTTCCTTGGTCATGATATTAATGGTTGCTTCTAATCCAATCAAGGTATTTTTGATAAGGGTCCCATTTATCTTAACATCCACCATTGGACTGCTAGGGTTTGTGTATTTAGGGACAATTATATTCCCTAGCATAATATCAACAAGGTTCCCTAAGACATGTACTATTTGAGGATCCTTCATTTTTCTCCCAAGCTTTTTAAGACAAAGGTCTCTTACTATCTTGGTATAATTGGGATATCCTTGATAGCTTGAATGAGGGGGATTTCGATATTGACATTCTTGAGTTGTCCCAATAGATCTGTCATAGCTTGGGTATGATGTTTTGTGTAATGGCTAAATGCTCAAGGAAATGAGGCTCTAGACTTGAGATAGTCTGATTTACCTGATTTGACTCAAGTTCCAGAGGTGAATTGTCTAAAGCTTCACCTATGGGTTCCTCATCCACCATTTCAGTGATTTGAGGGGATGAAGGCCCAGCTAGTATTTTCCCTGACCTGAGGTGGACATCACTCACCTCTACCCCGTAAGTGGGGTATTGAATAGCTTCATTAGTGTATGTCTATTGCACAAACTTGTTATTGGGGTTAGGTGTAGGTTGGGCAAGTAGTTGTGGTGCTCTTGGTGGATGAGATGTTGGGTTTGATGGATTGGGCATAATAGCCTGCTATTTGGCTGAGAAGGCAACAAAGGTTGTGGGTAATTCATATTTTGGTTCTACCACTGCTGTCCCTTTTGCCATTGTGGCTGCCACTAAATTTATTGTACTAGCCATTGAGGATTGTATTTGGGACCTTGGAAATTTTACTATGGCCATACATTTGGTTGTTGCTGGTTCCAGTTCTGTTGAGGGTTTTTCCATTATTAAGGGTTTTGCCATTATTGAGGGTTTTACTATCAGTTTTGGGTATTTGGCCAAGGCTGGGGGTTCCAACCAAAGAAACTATGATTACCAACTGGAAATGATGCATTGAAACTTGGAGGGTCTTGTGACATACCTTGTCTTGGTTGCCAGGGATTTCTTTGTGAAACATAGAATAGCTGCCCATCCTCACTTTCAAATGGTTGAAAATGTGGTTTCTCTGACTTGTCTTCTATAATACTAGCCACCCTTTTACACTTGCAATTAGCTTTCCTTTGTTTGCAATTGGGGTAGTATTAGTAAGTATTGCTTTAGCCTCCTCCTACTTCTTCTTCAAATGTAGATTGTCCAACTGAGTAGCTAAGTGACTTATAATATCTTCTTTCATGTTGGTCAGCACGTTGCTCAACTCCACCCTTGAAACCAAATTAGATGTCATGTCAATGGCAGATGTTCTTTCCCCCTTTATCTTCTTTGTAAAGGACCTTGAGTAGTTCCTGCAAACTTTGCATATATCATCAAAGGGTAATTGAGACACATCTTCTGCCCCAATAATACTAAGGGCATCCATACAGTCATCATTGACTCCTCTCAAAAATACAAGCTTTAGGGATTCATCTCAGAGTCGATTATGTGTGTTTTTATTTAGGCAGAATTGGAACCTTTCTACATAATCTTCCAATGGTTCATCCTCTTTATGAGTCATCCTGAAAATGTCATCTCTTCTCCTATCAATTCCTCTGCAATAATCTTGGTACTTCTCTAAGAATTTTGTTTTCATTGTGTCCCAATCTGGAATAGCATCTTTGCCAAGTCCCATAAACCATCTTAGAGCAGCATCCTTCAAAGTAGCAGGAAATAGCTTGAGCCTTTGAGCATCAGTTGTATAGTCATAGCTTCTACATAGGACATCAAACTCAAACAAGAATGTATCTGGATCCTCAGTCGCCAAACCATAGAAGACTGGCAATGCCGAAGGAGATATATTCTTCAGAGAAACAACCCTCTCTTGGTTGGTAATTGGAAATTCAAAAGTCACATGTTCTAGTGGATCATCCACTGCATCAACCATTGTTTGGAAGGTCCTTTCTGTATTATCAGTAGATGTTGATGAGAGGGAAAATTCTTCTTCAGTAATACCCTCGCTCTGATCATTATAGTCACCAATATCTACTCTAGCTTGTTGGGTTGATGGGAGAAACCTTCCCAAAGCGTCTCTCTACCTCCGCATACAATAGGTATGACTTTGTATAGCAACGACTCCTACACAATGTTAGTAAAATGTTCTGGTGTTGGTGGGATGAAACCTAAGTATCCTATTTTCTAAAAGCAGAATGTTTAAACTAGGAAAGCTTGGAAATAACAAGAACTAATATCTGAAAGTAGCACCATCCCCGACGACGGTGCCAAAAATGTAGGATCCTTACTATGTCTAGTAAACTTGGTGGCAATCACACAATTTAGAGGAAAAACCTAACTGAACAGTCCACTTGGACCTTTGGAAAGACCTTCATTGAATTATCGACTAGGGCTAGTAAGCTTGTGATGGCACTGTCACTATATGCACTTTCAGAGATTTAAGACTACCTAACTCGTCCTAATACAGTGTTACACTTACTGGGAAATATCATAATTGTATAACAGTAAGGAAAGTAATGCTGGTACTATTGCTATAGGTACATATAATAAAAGACTGTAACTAATTTCTGTCAAGGAATGAATGCTTAAAGGTTAACTTAATAATGATAATCTGAACATACACCCTACACTCCGGAGTACAACAAGTTGAAGCAAACTAGAATAAATCAAGAATCTAATTGATTATGCATTTATGAAATAATTGTTACAATAATGATAACATGCATGAGATGAAGTGAAGGATAGTTACCTTGAGTGGCCCTTGCTCAAGTGATTGTCTCCAATAATCTAACTCAAATCTAGTTTCTTAGATTGACACAATCATACTAATTCCAAATCATTCATTGCACAATCTTTACATTATCACAAGAGATTCTATTGGAAGATTCATAATCAAATAAACATTGTCTATATAATTAATTGAAAAAAGGTTTGGTAACTATATTTGCAAATTGAATAGAAACTAACTTCAAAAGTTAACTACCTCAACCACCGAGCCATACATATAGGCATGAGGGAGTTTATTAAAACAAGGTCTCTTAATTAAAATCATAAATCACCACTCCCTACATACTAGAGTATGATAAATTCCAAGTAACTAATAACTGAAAAAGAAAGAAGTAAGAGTCCAAATGAAATTGAGACTCTTCTTGTAATAGAACTAGAATGTGGACTAGTTGAATAAGTCACGTTAGACTCCTGACTGCAACATAATTCTTTCCCTTTAATCATCTTTATTAATTGTCATCACGATGCATAATCATCTTCATCAAGTGGCTCCATGCTGTAGTTGTTACACTCAGTTTATTTTGGAACCTCCCATGCTCTGTTGTCTGGAAACTCTTTTGCCTGTGGGCTATTGTCCATCTCCTCCAGCTGCAAGAGTTAGTTCACAAAACATGCACACAATACTAACAACCATAGTCAAGCACATAAATCCTTTACAATCCATACATTCCCACACATAATCATGATAATAATCATATTATAACCATATTTCCATATACTTAATAATCAGGTTTAGGTTTGCATAATAAACATAAGAGATAGCATAATGTAGAAATATGTGTATGATAATATCTGAGAATGTCTATGAATTTTCATAAAACCATAAAAAAACTAGCTAATAACTAGACTCATCAATAGGTGGGCTCTCTCCAATAGGGAGAAGTCCTAGTTTACAATCATTTTCGCTAGCTAGAATTGATGACTAGCTTGAAGAGCTACTGTGTTGTTAATGATGCCTTTGTTTATGTTGTGATTAGAGAATTAGAAAATGACTATGTGCAAAGGTTGTCTATTGAGGCAATAAGAGAGTTGGTGAATTGGGGAAACTAGTATATCCAGTTCCAAACCTTCACTTATATTAGGGTCATGGGGTTTGATAGGGCCGCCTATCCAAGGTACCCCAGTGACAAGATCATCTTATTGGAGATGTACAGGTAGGTCTCTGAAGTGTACAAGTTGGTTACTGGTAAACAAAAGTCCAGCTTCAAGTTCCCAATCAAGGTGGGAGAGTACAATTGCCAAAACATCATAAATACAAAACATGTAGAGATAGAATTGGCCTTCTTATCATTGGGTTCATTTGACAACATAAGGAGTAGATTTGATCCCATTGGATGGGTCAATCCCTTGATAAGAAGCTGATATGTGCATGAATATGCCATAGAGGACCACTAGGAGAATTGTGTTGATGACCATGAGGTCAGAAAAAGAGATTATTATAGGCTTAGCCTTCATCTGTTGAAGAGGCTAGATTGCCCAAGGTTGCCCAAGGTTCCAAAGGGCATGAAAGATGATGGTGCAGTATTGGACCCCTCTTATGAAAATTAGAGGATTTATAATTCCCCCTCAGCCTTGATTAGATGGGATCAAACTGAAGATATGTTAATAGAAAACAGGGCTAAGGAGGTGTTGAAGAGGATAAAGGATTGGATAAGGAAACCTTATCCCATGATCAACCCCAAGCCTTCAAGAGGAGCAAAAATCTATAGAGGAGCCAAGCAAAAAGGTAAAAGAGCATAAAAGCAAACACCTGCTACCCCAATTGCTAAAGAAACTGAACCTGTTGTGGTCAAAGAAAAACAAAAGAGGACAATGGTCAATATGGATTAAGAAGAAGAAGAAGAAGAAGAAGAAGAAGAAGGAGACATAGCGCCCTTGACCAAAAGGACCTCTGCCAGAACCACAAGACTTGCCACTAGGGGTGTCACTGTGGCATCAACTCCTACTCCCACCAATACAACAACCTCTCCTCATGTCCTCATCTCTACTACAGCTACAACTAAGGTTAAGATTGAGCCATCCTCCACTTCACCTCCCTCATCTCCCATTCAAAAAACCTCATTACCATCACCTGCACCACCTTCTTCTTCCATTCCATCTCATCCTTCCATCTCCCATCCTTCAATCCCCTCTCAATCTCCACCTTCTACATCACTCCCTCCTATTCCTCCTAGCATCCAAATTCTAATGGCTCTTGACCCATCAGCTGAAGGGCAGTTGGAAAGTGAAGACCTCATTATTGAGGACCAAGAGAAAGAATTTACCCCTCTAGTTGCAGAACAAAGTGAGGTAGACATCCTAGAGGGAGTAATAGATAAATGGGACGAAGTGCCAGGTGATGAGATAGAACAACCAATAGAGGCACCCCCAGGAGAGACTGAATATAAAACATAAGACATATTTGAGGAGATTCTGGGTAGCCAAGGGCCCACTCTGGAGGAGTTGGTTGGAAAAATTCCCTTTGAACATCAAGAGGAAGATGATGGGTGATGGCACCCTCAAATTTTGAAAATTTGAAGTGCCTATCTCATTTCAATATGTCGACAAAGGCTAGGTCGACATACTGCTCAATCTACCTCGGAGCCCATCTTCACTAATTAAAATTTTGCAACTCAGAGGTAATCATGTAAATTCATATGGTACAATATTTTTTGGTACATATGGTAGTGCGCCTATTTAGTTTCATGCTTCTAGGATGAGTTTTGATGGGCTATTTAATTCTTTTCTCACTGCTACTAGGCTAAAATTGGTGTTCTAGAAAGTTGTAAATTTCACAATTCTGAAGACAACCCATTTCTTGTTTTGGTCTAAAACATCTCCAGTTCCATTTTCATCAAAAGCGAAGTCCATATGATGCATTATATTTTAAAACATTTTATTATGTTTTAAATGTTTGATGGGGTAAAAAGTATGAGGAAGAAAACATTTTAAATGTTCTAATGTTTTTATTTAGTTTTCTATTTTCCGCCATTCTGCGGAGGTGAAAAAGAAAGCACACATAAGATGTGCGGAACAATGGAGAGATTAAAATAAACATTTAAATGTTTTTTTAACATTTTCCAGAGGTTAAAACAAGAGGGAAAAAGCTTTTTTAACCTTTAATATGCCTTTTTATTTCATTCCACCATTTCGCGAATGGAATAAAATAATCATATAACGAAAGTGCGGAATGGTGGAATACTGCCAAGTGGAAACATTTGAATATTTTAAAATCATTTTCCAATGGTCAAAACCCAAGGGAAAAATTAAAATGCAAGCTTTAATGTGCATTTTTAATTATTTTCTGCCATTTCACGGATCCAGAAAAAGGAGAGCTCATTTGTGAGCGCGGAAGCACGAAAAGTTTTTTAAAACATTTTATAATCTTTGCAAATGGTAAAAATATGAAGGAAAAGATTTATTAAAATTTTTATTACCTGCTAAAGTCTACATTCCACCATTCCGTGGGCAACAGGGGTAAATGTATAAATTCATGTGCGGAAATGTGGAAAGTTTGCAGAACAATGGGGGTGTTTTGTTGTCACGTTTTTTGCATTTGGGGCAAAGTTTTAGGTGTTTGCTAGTTCAATACAAATGTTTCTTCATCCAGAAAGATTTCCCAATGTATTCCTTATGCCTTGGGAGCTTTTTTGCAACATTTTAAGCTTTTGTAGAGTGCCAGTAAGCAAAGAAATGGCCCAAATAAAATACTTATGGACTACATTTATTTCTTCTTCTATTGCAATGGTCATACATTGTGTGGAGGTTTCAAATGGTTTGTAGGGAATTTGTTATGCCAGAGGATTGAAGAAGACAAACATACATCCAGGAAATGGTGGGAAGTATTCAACTTGTGATAAAAATGAGCAGAGATGGTGGCTACAAGACAAATATTTGACAAAATGTCAAATTAAAAATTAGAAGAAATTGTGACTTTCTGAGAAGTCTGTTGAGTCAAAATGTAAGTTAAATGAATGTTTTAACTGCTAGTAAGTGGGTTTTTACCCAAGGGTGATGTTTTTCACTTGCAAAGTGAAAATAGAACTGGTAAACATGTTTTTACAAGTAGGTAAAAGGTTTTCAAGGGAATGCAAAATAGATTTGAGCCAAATCAACTTTAGTGGGCAGATTGAAGAGGGAAAATGAAAAATGAGGAGTATCTTCTAAAAGCAAACCAGTTATAGAATTGGTGCAGGAGCTTCAAGTTTTAGTCATTTTTTACTATGTAATGCTTTGTGGTCTTGTTATTTTTGATTTCCTCTAAGGCTTAGAAAGCCATTCTCATGCTATGTAATAAGGACTTAGTTCATTTTAATTGACTAGTCCATTTTAGAGTTAGTTTAGGCCTATTTTCTAGGTATTCTCTTTTGAAACTTAGTATTTTTGAAGAAAAAACATTTTCCAACGTTTCACTGCCTTTCATGGGCAGTTGTACAAGTAGAAGGGAAGTGGAAAGGTTAACAAAACTTTCTATAAACAATATATTGTATCAACATGCCGATATGAATAGAGGAGAGGAGTTTTAGAAGGTAAAAACTGTGTTTTTCTACTTTTTTTTGGAAACAATCATACTGTACGGCTAGGTACAGACAGTTCAGGAGTTGAGTTTTGAGAAATATGTTAGGTCTTTGAAATACCTTCCATTTGCATCTATTTAGAGTCTTTGAAACATTTTTGTTGCTTTGTTTGAGTCCATTTTGTGTGAACTGGTTTTTAACCCTCCATAGCTAGGGTTTTGGACAAAATGAATCATTCTTCCTCTATTCTCTGAATGTGATCATCCATTTTTAGGTGGGATGGAGGAAGGCAGGCTAAGTTCTATATTTTTTATTGTCTTGCAGGTTGAATGTGTTGCAAGTATGAGGTGAACCAGTGTTGTCATTGATGTCAACATACTCATATTACATTGACAAGAAGGATTAGATGAGTTGTGTGCTGAGGATATTGAGAAAATTAGCCTCAGTCAGGAACAATGAAGAACAATGATGAGAAGAAGGCAAATGTATTGTATAAGTTGAGAACCGGAGGATGCGGATTAAAGGGTTTGTAGATATGAGTCTTGAGATGCTTCAATTAAGATTTCAGAGGTCCGCATGAAGATCTGAAGAAGTTGTGGCTGTCTGTGTGGAACCAGTTCGGGCAAGTGTTCAGAGGTGACAGAGGATCACAGAAAGATCTGATGAGGTCCGGAATTGTATAATCCTAATATGCGGATTGGAAGGAGTGTTTGGGATGTCCTTGTGATGTGTCATCTTGAGTTGTGTATGATTTTGAGGTCTGGAAGTACCTTTTGCATTGTGACAGTGGTGACAGACTGTGTTTCTAAAGTTTCAGATGAGGAAGAGAAGAGATTCTAGTAAGTAGAGGAAATGCGGATGTACCTGGTCATTCAGGTAGGCTTGTGAAGGTTCTTGGATTGTGTTGAGGTTGTGTTGTTGATCCGCATTGGTGGTAGAGCCCAGAATTGAAGATATTCTTCCGGATGAAGTTCTTGTTCAGACTAGCTGATCAGATGTATTAATCATCTTGTGAATGTCCCTATGGTTGATTGCCGACTTAGATAATTGTTCCTAAGTCGATGTCTTGTATAAATAAGTGTTTGAGAATTCATTTTGGATACAAGAGAGTGTGGAAGAGTGTGGCATAGCGAAGAGAAGTGTGAAAGGCAGAGCAGGGGTTTTTGGGCTTAAATGGAACTGATCCGGACATGGTAAAGATGTCATTCTCTAGTTCAAGATTGTGATTCTTATCACTTTGTAGACAGTGTGTCTCCTTGTAGGCAGTGGGCCTCTTTGTGAGTAGTGTGCTTGGGCAGTGAGCCCTAATTGGCAAGTGCCATTCCTTTTTTTATTATTCTTCTAACAGAGAATAATCCTTGGGTTAATCACCCCGTGGTTTTTCCCTTAACTGGGTTTTCCACGTCAAAATCTTGGTGTTCAATGTGTTGATGTTTATCTGCTCTTGTGTTTATGCATTATGCTTTCATTGATGATTAATTGATATGCTGTTAACTAACTAAGAAGAATCAAGTGTTTGAAATTAAGAAGCAAGTTTTATACAACTGATTCACCCCCCCCTCTCAGTTGTATGCCCTAAATCCAACAATTGGTATCAGAGCCAAGTTCCTCTGAAAGGAGGTTAACCGCTTGAGGAGATCCAGGATGTCATCATACAAGAAGGATAGTCCGAAGTTCGATGGAACCAACTTCACTCTATGGAAAGGTTGCATGAAATGTCACTTGGAGTGTATGGGAAAAGCATACTTGGCCATGGTCTCAAAACCATATGTACCTCCACAGGGTGGTCCGACAACTCTGAATGAAATCACAGATGCTGAAAACAATCTGCAGACCAAGGAAGCTCTTCTAAGCGCATTGAATGACTCAGATCTCTCAAATGTTATCGACCTACCAACTGTATATGAGATCTTGACTAAATTGGAACTTTTGTATGAAGGAGATGAATTTGTCAAAAGTGTAAGGTTGCAAAGTCTGAAAGGGAAATTTGAAAGATTAAAGATGAGAGAAGATGAAAACATCACTACCTTTATGCCAAGAGTGAATGAGCTGGTATGTGGAATTAGAAATGCTGGTGGAACTCTGGATGAAAATGAGATTGTTTGCAAAATACTCAGATCTCTTCCTGCTGCCTACAAAATCAAGGTTGCTGCCATTGATGAATTCAGAGCCCACACAACTGTCACAAGAGAACAATTGGCTGGAAAACTTGCTGCATTTGAAATGACCGAGTTTGGAGATGATCCACCCAAGACTGAATCTGCCTTCAAAGCCAGTGCCTATGTGAAAGGTAAACAAAGATTTGATCCGGGAGAAAACTCTTCAAGGAAGATGTCATGGTATGATCAAGCAAGAAGAGACATGGAAGAAGAGGAAGCAGAAACAACTCAACTTGAAGCCCTCATTGCAAAAAGACTGCCAAGAGGATCCGGTAAGTATGAAGGAAAACTACCCTTTAAGCGTTTCAACTGCAATAAGATTGGTCATTTTGCTTCAAGATGTCCTGAAAGATCTGCAAGGTCTAATACTAACAGACAAAGATTTCAAAAGAACTCCTATTATGTTCATAAAGAAGATGACAATGAAGGAGTAACAGATGATGAATCAAAACTAGGAAGCAAATCTGGAAATGAATGGGTGTTTATTGCCATAAAGGAAGAAGGTTCAATATCCTCTGAATCTGTCAATCACAAGGTTGTGGAAAAAGCTTTGGATGCTCAAGTAGAACAAAAGGATGATTGGGTTATTGATAGTGGATGCTCTCACCATATGACTGGAGACAAGAATAAGTTTTTAGATTTGGAAAGGTATGAAGGAGGAATGGTGAAGTTTGGTGACAATTCTGCTGGCAGAATCAGAGGTAGGGGAACTATTTCCTTTGATGGAAGGAGCAAAATAGGTAATGTACTATATGTTGAAGGATTGAAGCACAATCTTCTCAGTGTTGGTCAGTTAGTGGACAAAGGGTATGATCTCCAGTTCAAGAATGGAAAATGCAGAATCTTTACAAACTCCAGAACTGAAATTGCATCTGGTGCTCAAACAAAAGGTAATATCTTTCATCTGGTTGGCTCAAATAAAAGTTGTCTATTTGTTCAAGTTGATCAGAGTTGGCTATGGCATAGAAGAATGTGTCATGTAAATTTTGATAACATCATCAAGATAAGCAATATTCAGGCTGTAAGAGATCTTCCAAAATTGATGAAACCTACAAATAGTTTGTGCAAAGAATGTCAGCTAGGTAAACAGAGCAGAGCCTCCTTCAAAAGCAAAGATTAGTCCTCTACTGGATTGTTGGAATTAGTACATACTGATCTCTGTGGTCTGACAAGAATCAAGAGTTTGCAAGGTGATAGATATTTCATGTTGCTAATTGATGACCATTCCTGGATGATGTGGGTTACCTTCCTAAAAGAGAAATCAGAAGCCCTTGAGAAGTTTAAAATCTTCAAAGCTATGGTAGAGAATCAAACTAGATTGAAACTGAAGTGTCTAAGGTCTGATAGAGGTGGTGAATTTACATCTGGTGAGTTCATTGACTTTTGTGAGAAGCAGGATATAAGGAGACAGTTGTCTGCTCCTAGGACTCCACAGCAGAATGGAGTA
The DNA here is from genome assembly GCA_027924645.1 of Cunninghamia lanceolata. NCBI lineage: Eukaryota > Viridiplantae > Streptophyta > Pinopsida > Cupressales > Cupressaceae > Cunninghamia > Cunninghamia lanceolata. The sequence continues at coordinate 3,415,859 of BSBN01000931.1, forward strand.
GTTGAGAGAAAGAACCGGACCATCCAGGAAGCTGCCAGGACAATGATGTTGGAAGCAAATGTTCCTCAGATGTTTTGGAAAGAAGCTATCAACACTGTAGTCTACACTCTCAATTGAGTTTAAATCAGAAACAATACCGGTAAGACCCCCTATGAACTCTGGTTTGGAATCACTTCTACTATGAAATATTTCAGAGTATTTGGTAGCAAGTGTTATATTAAAAGAGATGAAGATCTAGGAAAGTTTGATGCTAGAAGTGATGAAGGAATTTTCTTGGGTTACTCCACTCAAAGCAAAGCATACATGTGTTACAATAAGAGACTGAGGAAGATGATAGAAAGTACTAATGTGAAAGTTGATGAAGGAATTGAGAAGCCCTCAAGATTTTACAAGTTTGATGAAGATGACCAAGATGGTGTTTAGGTTCAAGGAACTCAATCCTCTCCAGTAAGTCAGAGTCAGCCTGATCTGGTAAATCAGGAAGAAGAGATAGGTCTGAATGAGCCTGATCAAGAAGCAGCAATGTAGGATACTCCCAAAATTCCAAGGTATGTAAGACTGAACCACTCTGAAGATCAGATCATAGGTGATAGAAGCAAAGGTGTGCAAACTAGAAGGAATGTTGCTCAAAATCAGGATGAATGTTGTCTGATTTCAAAGATTGAACCTAAAACAATAAATGAAGCCTGCAATGATGAAAACTGGACCAAAGCAATGGAAGATGAATTGATGCAAATTGAGAAAAATCATACTTGGGATCTTGTTCCCAGACCTAGAGACAGGAATGTGATTGGAACCAAATGGATCTTCAGGAACAAACTAAATGAAGCTGGTGAAGTAATCAGAAACAAAGCTAGATTGGTCTGCAAAGGCTACTCTCAAATAGAAGGAATTGATTTTGAAGAGACCTTTGCTCCGGTGGCAAGAATTGAAGCAGTCAGATTATTTCTTGCATTTGCTACCTTCAAAGACTTCAAGGTATATCAGATGGATGTCAAGTCTGCCTTCCTAAATGGTGATCTGGAAGAAGAAGTTTACATTGAACAACCGGATGGATTTCAATTGTCTAATAATGATGATATGGTTTGCAAGTTAAAGAAAGCATTGTATGGATTAAAGCAAGCCCCAAGAGCATGGTATGAAAGGTTGGATAAGCATCTTGTGCAGATTGGATTCAACAAAGGTACTGCTAACAATAACTTATATTTCAAAATTGATCATGAAAACATTTTGATTGTTGAAGTGTTTGTGGATGATATCATTTTTGGAGGAAGAGATAGTATGTGCAAAACTTTTGCAAATCAGATGAAAAGTGAGTTTGAAATGTCTATGCTTGGTGAAATGAATTTCTTCTTGGGTCTGCAAATTACTCAAACAAAGAAAGGGATCTTCATTTCTCAGACCAAATATGTGAAAGAATTGTTGAGGAAATTTGGTATGGAAGACTCAAAGCCAATGAACACTCCTATGGCAACCGGATGTAAGTTGAGCAAAGATGATGACTCTCCAAAGGCAGATTAGACAAAGTATAGATCAATGATTGGTGGATTGTTGTATCTCACTCAGACTAGACCAGACATAATGCAAGCTGTTGGTCTTGTGGCAAGATTCCAGGCTGATCCTAGAGAATCTCATGTTATGGAAATCAAAAGAATTTTTAGGTACTTGAAAGGAACAGTTGAGTATGGTCTATGGTACCCTAGAGATCCAGATTTCTCTCTTCATGCTTACACAAATGCAGATTGGGCAGGAGATGTGGATGACCGGAAGAGCACCAGTGGTGGAGCATTCTTTTTGGGGAAGAGATTGGTTTCCTGGCTAAGCAAGAAACAAGATGTAATATCTCTATCTACAACTGAAGCAGAATACATTGCAGCAGTAGGCAGTTGCACTCAAATCTTATGGATGAAGCAGATGCTAAGAGACATTAAAGTTGAATATGAGGAGCCTATCACAATTTTCTGTGATAATTCAAGTGCAATTAATATTTCTAAGAATCCGGTATTGCATTCTAAGACTAAGCACATAACTATCAAGTTTCACTTTTTGAGAGAACAAGTGAACAAGGAAGAAATCAGATTGGAATATGTTCCCTCCAAGGATTAGATTGTAGATATCTTTACTAAACCTCTTCCCAAGGACTCTTTTGAATATCTCCGGGAGAAGTTAGGGGTCATGGCCCCTCTGGTGATGAACTAGGATGCACTGATGTGCATCAGTCCGGTGGATATCACAGTCATATCTTGTGATCCGGATTGATGATGGGGAGCTGCTACTTAGGGGGAGCAGTTGGTATGATTCTGATGTGTTAGAATTGCAAGTATGAGCCCTTTGCCATTGATGTCAAAGGGGGAGAGAAGACATGTGAAAAACAAGTGGCTGATGATCAAAGGGGGAGCAGTAAATGAGGAGAAGACATGTTGCTGATAGGGGAAGCTGTGACAGAAAGGAGAAGTTCTTGTCTTGATGGTTTTTCACATCATATGTTGCCATCAATGACAAAGGGGGAGATTGTTGCAAGTATGAGGTGAACCAGTGTTGTCATTGATGTCAACATACTCATATTACATTGACAAGAAGGATTGGATGAGCTGTGTGCTGAGGATATTGAGAAAATTAGCCTCAGTCAAGAACAGTGAAGAACAGTGATGAGAAGAAGGCAAATGTATTGTATAAGTTGAGAATCGGAGGATGCAGATTAAAGGGTTTGTAGATATGAGTCTTGATATGCTTCAATTAAGATTTCAGAGCTCTGCATGAAGATCTAAAGAAGTTGTGGTTGTCTGTGTGGAACCGGTTCCGGCAAGTGTTCAGAGGTGACAGAGGATCACAGAAAGATCTGGTGAGGTCCGGAATTGTATAATCCTAATCTACAGATTGGAAGGAGTGTTTGGGATGTCCTTGTGATGTGTCATCTCAAGTTGTGTATGATTTTGAGGTCCGGAAGTACCTTTTGCATTGTGACAGTGGCGACAGAGTGTGTTTCTAAAGTTTCGGATGAGGAAGAGAAGAGATTCCAGTAAGTAGAGGAAATGCGGATGTACCTGGTCATTCAGGCAGGCCTGTGAAGGTTCTTGGATCATGTTGAGGTTGTGTTGTTGATCCACATTGGTGGTAGAGCCCATAATTGAAGATATTCTTCCAGATGAAATTCTTGTTCAGACTAGCCGACCGAATGTATTAATCATCTTGCGAATGTCCCTATGGTTGATTGCCGACTTAGATAATTGTTCCTAAGTTGATGTCTTGTATAAATAAGTGTTTGAGAATTCATTTTGGATACAAGAGAGTGTGGAAGAGTGTGGCATAGCGAAGAGAAGTGCGAAAGATAGAGCAGGGGTTTTTGGGCTTAAATGGAACTGATCCGGACATGGTAAAGATGATATTCTCCAGTTCAAGATTGTGATTCTTATCACTTTGTAGATAGTGTGTCTCCTTGTAGGTAGTGGGCCTCTTTGTGGGCAGTGTGCTTGGGCAGTGAGCCCTAATTGGCAAGTGCCATTCCTTTTTTTATTATTCTTCTAACAGAGAATAATCCTTGGGTTAATCACCCCGTGGTTTTTCCCTTAACCGGGTTTTCCACATCAAAATCTTGGTGTTCAATGTGTTGATGTTTATGTGCTCTTGTGTTTATGCATTATGCTTTCATTGATGATTAATTGATATGCTGTTAACTAACTAAGAAGAATCAAGTGTTTGAAATTAAGAAGCAAGTTTTATACAACTGATTCACCCCCCTCTCAGTTGTATGCCCTAGATCCAACAGAATGCTCCTCTCCAAAGCATTTGGCATGTATCTAGCTAGTCTTCACAGTGACTAGTTGAGAAATCAATGGTGGACAGCAGCATGAAGGTAAAAATAGTCAATTTTTTTGACAAATACATGGTGGAGTTTATGTTGGAAGGTGGAAAATGACTAGTGCAGGAGCTTGGTGGATCATGTGCATGCAGAGTTGATGCACTTTCCCTCACATTGCCTTCAAATTAGGCCTCTGTCAAGAAAAAAAGACAGTCTGCTGTCTTTGTACGCCCCTGGAACAGTACGGACCTGCATGTGGATGTAAGATCACATGATCATATTGGGTCTTTGGATATGAAATGAGTTTAGTTAGTCTTTAGTGGATTTCAATAGTTATCCTTGTGTTAGTCACTCTCTAGGACTACAAGGAATGATCCATCTTTAAACACTATTTTTTTAGGACAGTCAAGAGACAGTTTGCTGTTCACTGTTCTCCTTGATATAAGATTTAGATTTTGGGTCAGAGACCTTGTCTCATTCATGTCCTAGACCAGTATATGTTAATTGATGTTTGAAGTCCCTGTTGGTGGAGCATTTGGTAGTAGGTTGTAAGCCCTTGAAGGTCTATTGTGCCTATGAGTTGGGTAGAGTAGTGACTCCCCAAAAGAAGATTGAATAGCCTGTGTGATTGGACCTAGGGTGTGGTCTTAGGCTAGGTCAGTTCCTTCAACAGCCTTGTGTAGGCTTGTAAACACATCACCTTTTAAACCTCTAGAAGGAAGCATTGAGGTCTAGGTTCATTGATTGAACTTCATCAACTATTACCTATATGCTCTGCATCAATAATCAAGGGGCTCAAATGTACTAGGTGTCATGCCTCAGTTGATTTTAGGGTTTTCATCTTCTTCTCTCTTTCTTACTTAAATTGTAAACTTTGTATCATTTTGAGAGTTGGTTCCAGGTTGTCTTCTCAGACTAGGTCTGGAAGATAAAGATCAATCCAGGGGTTCTATTTTATTGCAATAGTTAGGTATCTATTTTATGATGTAATAGGTCTACTTGTATATGAATTTCTATACTGGATTTGGAAATCTTTTCAACCAATCAATATAAGCCCATGCTTTTTCTGTCAATACTATTCTCTATCTCCATCAATGTTTGAATATTTCAGGGGATCTAAGGGGTTTCTGGGTGTACATTTACTACACTCTCCATTTGATCTATGTTAGCCTATATTTCAAGGAGATACAATAGTAATGTTTTTCTTAAATATTTACTTAAATATCTAAGTGAGCATGCTTTCATTGACAAATATTTGGGATATTTCATTGCATTGTGGATAGCTAAGAATGGATGTAGTGTTGCATGTAGAAGTGCAATTGAGGGTTCAATGTTTTTGTAAGGTAGAAACCTAGCTAATTAAATTTAGTTGAATGTATGCTTTCCTTTTCATTATGGATTTTGATCCAAGTGTGATTCTATTGCCATGGAATTAGGTACCAGTCTAGGGTGGTCAAGTATAACCCTACGCCAGGGGAGACCCTATGGTGAAATGGTGGGGCTTCTTGTTTGTAGTGCCAACAACCCAGGTTCAAACCTCACAGGGTCAACCTTTACTGCATCAATAATTGAGGGACCTTACCTAGGGGAGATCCTGTGGTGAAATAGTGGAGCTTCTTACCTGTAGTGCTAACAACCTAGGTTCAAACCTCACGAGGTTGCCATCTACTATGTCAATAATTGAGGGACATTACCCCCAATTTTAATGCCTAAAAAAAAAGTATAACCCTACCCCATTATAAATTTGAAAATCATTTGTCTTTTCCATAATTTATTTATAAGTTAAGATCTATCCTACCCTTATGCATGAAGTCTAGTATTTTGAACCTTGTTAAATCTTATGAGAAAATTATAGCTGATGCAAATCATCAGAAGACTTATGTATATTGTATCTCCTAGGTCAATGGTGTTGTAAGAAGCTGTCAATGAGTACATTCACAAGGATTATAACTAAGCTTATCATATGTTAACACCATTTAAACCTAATTGCCTAAATTTAGAGATCTCCCTTGCTATGTATTTGTTTCCTAAATTGTTTTGAGGGCTTTGGGAACACCCTCCTGAGCTTGGCAATGCTCAAATAGTAGAAGGCTATGTTTAGCCTTGTTCATTGACCTTTCTTGTCCTCAACTTGATGTTAGTTTTCCTTAGGATTGAGGGTTGCAAGAAAAAATGCCAACAGATTGATGACTCTACTGGAGAACTTTTAGTTATAAATGTCAAGATCAGTCTAGTGGTTTGTCATAGGTTGATCAAAGGGGAAAACCAGTTGTGTATGTGGGGAAGATTGTATGTGGCTCTGCTATTGGAGAAGACCCAGAATGAAAGAAAGCTTTTAAGGAGCTTCTTGCTTCTTAAAATTCAGTCCTCTATTGAGAGAGGTGGTGAATCTATTTCAAGAACTTGATAAAGGATACAAAGAAGTTCCAGATCTGCATAACTTTCTGTCAGGAAGAAGGGTTAGCAGTTGCTGCACTTGTTCTAGGTATATCTATTCTGGTTTTCAAAAAGAAGCTTATGTGAAAACCACAGTGTATGAGTTTTCATGAAGCCCTTTATCAAGTGTTGAAGCACTAGTAAAGAGGGGAATATTAGTATTGATTTTACATACTTCTATGTTGCAATTTTTAGTTATGATATTCTGTGAGAAATATGTAGTATTGTAATAAGCTCATTTGAAAAGATCTTAAGCCTGGCATTGAGTTGTTTTATGTATTATTCTTTCTTAAGAGCTTATTGGAAGAGAAAAGAGCTAGAAGATGTGTAACTGTTGTGTTTGTATGTAAGATTTATAAAGTGTTAAACAAGATGTATCATCCGTATGATTGTCCTTGTTTGGTTCCAAACACAATGAATGGTCAACAATTTCAACCGTGTCCACAGAGAGAAATGTTTGTCCCAGACAGATATAAACCATTGAACTTGAGTAATATCCAAAGTTACCCAAATCCTTTTCCCCTTGAGTTTAGAGATCATGTGCCTATGTTTCATGGAGAGGAGTACGAATCAGCTTGTAGGCATGTACAACTATTTTGTGAGCTTATTGAAGATTTTCAGATTTGTGTAGAAGATATCATTATGAAATCCTTTGTAATGTCTTTGAAAGATAATGCAAAACAATGGTATAGTGACTTACCTATTGTAATGTCTCAGACCTTTTTGAGATTGATTTTATTTTGTTATATGCATTGAGAACAATTGGACACTAGTTGATCATATTTGATTTTAATTAGTAGGATGATGATCATCAATTCTTTATGTCGCTTCGGCTATGATTTCTCAGAACTAAGATCTATTGACTATGAGAAATGAGTGGATTGATTGCAGATTTGTTGAAGGCAAGAACATGTGTCAGGTAGAGGGGACCTAGCTGCATGGCAATAATCGGATGGGTTTTATTTGGTGCCCTATCACACACACTCACGTAGAATCATAATTCTTGTTTTGATGAATGTTGTTTAACATTTTTAATTGATTATGTTGTTCTCATGAGAATGTTTCTATGCTTATTTGGATTTCGTTTCGTCAAAATTAAATAAGTTAGTTTGTCATATGAATCTATATAAATGATTGGTGTCATTTATTATTTCTACAAAAAATATAAAATACCTATATGGAGAAAAATATATTAAAGGCTAATTGATGTTGTGTCTATCCTTGTAATTTTTTTAAAAATTATTGAGTATTAAATTTAAATGAAATCTTACAATGCTTATTTTTACATAAATATAATAATTGATAAATTATTCAAAATAAATAAATCTTAATTTGTCTTTTTATAAAAATAAAATACTTGTATAAAAAGAAATCTCTAATTAAATATATGTATTCATAATTGCAATAGGGGATTTTTTTTAGCTATGATAAAATAAAAACAAAAACAAGAAAAGATAGTTGAAGCAAAGAGCATGCACAACATGCAAAAAGGAAAGATTTTATTTTTAAGAAAAAAGGAGAATTTTGCATGAACTCCGGGGATGCTTTGTGGAAGATTAGGGTATTTGTGAATACTAAAATTAAAGAAAAGAAAAAGAAATCATACGGCAAGAGACAACAAAAAGAAAAGAGAAAAGAAGGAGAACAGAGAAGGCAATTAAGGAATTAAGTACATGAGCTCGAAGAAAGATCCACATTCTTAACTTCTGACAAGTGCCCAATCTAGGTAATTTCCCTCGGTTGTTCTTTCAACCCTTAAAACATCTAAATCTCCTTAAATCAAATATCTTTTCCGTTATTTGATCTACTTTTCTCTGAATGTACTCAGAAATTTTAATTGATCTGTAAGTTTTCTTTCGATCTGATTTGATTAGAACCCCTAGTGAATAGATAATAAAATCTATTTCTCTTCTTCCATTATCATCCTTAGTCCTTCCTTTGTTTTGAATCAGCTAGTTAAAACTTTTGAAGGCATTCCCTCAAGATTTAACAGCTCTTCACGTCATGGTAATTGCCTTTATGTGCAATGATCCAGGACAACATGTAGTTAAGATTGTTTTGTCATTTTTTTTAGAATGAGATTCGGCCTATCTTTCTATTAAATTGCCCCTTTTCTGTGATCACCAACCTTTGTCATTATTTCCAGTGGCTGTGCCTATTGTTTTAAATATGAATTCAGCCTGATTTCTTTCCTTTTCGGCCTGTTAAAAAAAATAAAAAACTTAAAAACTCCTACGATTGTTCTTGACCTTTGAGTTCTTTGACAACAATCTCTTCTTTTCCTTCATGGCTGGAAAAACCTTGTTTAAAACAACCTCTTTCATTGGGAAATCAACCCTCTTTTGAATGTCATTTTTGCTGATGAAAAACCTTTCATTTATTTGAAACACCTTCCTTTCTATTGGAATGACTACTTGTTGGATCTGCTCTTTTTTTTCTCTTAATCACCTTGCATTGCCCTCACTTGTTTTAGCGGCTTCCTTTCTCTTTAAAAAAAAAACTACCTACTTAGCTACTTTAAAAGCGACCTGCTGTGCCTTTTGAACCATTTTAACCTAAGCAGCCTCTTTGACTTTGTCGGCCCCCTGCAATATAAACTCGATCTACAGTGCTTTAGGATCAACTCTTTTTACCTTGTTTCAATCTGCATCCTTACTAATCTATAATTCCTTAAAGATGCACATCACACTCCATATGGAACTAGTTAAACTTCAAGTGATGTGTCATAAGCTATTATTGAGGATCTAAAGAAACTAGATCTGAAATCAGATATGTATCGATCACCTAGAATACATAAATGACCTCTTGGCATGTCTTAACGCACTCAACATCTCTCTCTCATACCTCCATAATAGACTTTTCTGAAAGTTTCATCAGCCTCCATGTAACTGTTACAACAGTTAGCTCTTTTCCTAATTATCTTCTCCAAGATATTGGATCGGTCTCTATGTTTTGTTTGGTCTGCCTCCTCCACCTATACGGCCCCTGTATTATTGTTTGATCTGAATGTTCTTTAAACTAACATATGAATATATATATATATATTTTACCGTATACCATTTTGGTTAGTATTGGTCCCTCCTGTCAACTAATAATTAGATTTGATATTCACAACTTAGAGGATTTATCTATTCATACATAGTCAAAAATCTCATTAATATCATCTTACTTAGAAATACACATGCTTAGTATAGGATAGCATACAAATAAAAGAAAAAACTTTATTAATTTATTTATTTAATTATGGCCATTAAACATTGTAATTATCCTACAAACATGAAGAAACAAATCCATTACTGAATCAATTAAATTAGATTAAAACAACTATCTCACGTGAAACAAGTAGCTCCTAACTATATTCGAAAACATAGTATTTAACCTTTTAACATAAATGGCACAAGTTTTATCCTCTTTTATTTCGTAAAATTATGCTTGATTACAAATGGTTATTTGTACTTTCTGTGTTTTTATGCATTTGAGAAAGTCGCCTTCTGGGACGGGTGTCGAATATGGGGAAACAGGGAAGCATGTTTTCTTTTCAAAACTTACACACTGTTAATCGGTTAATACTTTGACCAAAGTAATTTTGACATTGAAATAGACGTATGTACCATTAAAACAGATGGTTTGATTGCCTAGTTATGCATTTATTTTCCCTGCCATATCCTATTAATGAGATCCTGCATTCTAGTTAGGATGCATGTAGGTTAATAGACACACACCAGATTCCACCCTGTCGCTTGTTTACAGGTTGCTAGCCCTTCGAGAAGGGTTGGGCATTCCTTAGTTTGAGGAATATTGGGGAAACACAAGCTTCGTGGTTGGGTAGAAAAGCACCCGAATCATGTTCTTGTCCTTCGACGCAACAGATGACCAGATGGTCGATGGCGGTCGAGGACTGATTGTTTTGGATTTACTAGATATTATTGATAGTTTTGATTCTTCATTGGACTCAAAAGTTTATGTAAGGTGTAAGGCCATATTTGAAAATTGTGTATATTTTTGTAGAAAGCTCTGTAATTGAACTTTAGAAAGATGTAATGAAATATGAACACATATCAAATTATGAATGGAATCTTGCAATGACAAATGATGTTAACTCTATCTCTTTTTACTTGATGAAGTAGTTACAACTACTTTACTCACTATTACTTTAGCTTTTCTTCAGTTATGTATGCTTGTTGATTTTAGTACTTTACACCCATGCAAAGTGTATCTTCATAGGAAGATTTCAAAAGGTTGTTCCTGAGTCAGTTTGATGACAATAATGAAATTTATACACAAAATTTTAGGCCTCAGTCTATTCCAACAAGCAATGAAATGGCATATGCAAATGTTTAGTGTACATCAGAGGTTGAGAGCAGTCTTCAAGGTGCAAATAACCCTATTGTCTCAGCTTACCCACCTCAATACCTTGCACACCATAGTAAGCCCCAAATTCATTTCCAACAAATTGCACACGTTATTGACCTTGTTGTCCATATTCAAGAAATGTTTACCATAAGGAAAGTACAAGGTGAAACAGGTTATTCCTTGTTGACAAGGATTTTGGATGCTTATACAAACATTCCTGATAGCTTCAAACCTCATAAGTCTATTTTGATTGACTTGTTTTTGAATGCATATGAATTGGGTTCAAATTTTTGGTCTGAAAATTTGAGGCCCATTTGCCTAAGTCAAGTAGTTGAGTTGATTGATTTTGTTGAAGAGACTAGGTATGAACATACATTCAAGGTGAGATCTCATGATATGGATATCAATGGTACTATTGATGAATATAGGTCAAATGATGGCAACACTATATCAACAAATAAAATGTATAAGAATGAGAAGCATGTTATAGATGAGGTAGTGTCTCATACACAAGTGGATAATGCTTGTGGTCAGTCAAATGATATGGTAGGTGTACCTGAAAATGATATACATAATAATCTGAGTGCATTTCATGATCAAACAATGGAGGTGCAACCATTTATGCATTGTCATAGCATTGATAATAAGGAATTAGAAGTTGAAACAAAAAGAGATAGTGTGCCCTGAAACAATGAAGAGGGTAATGATTGTAATCAGTCCATAGAGGATGGGTATGCAAATCAAAATAGTTGTTATGACAGTCTGAATGTTAATAAGGATGAAAATATAGAAGGCCTCCCTTCCATATCAGATCATGACTGTGTTTTTGGCTAGGTTGTTGGAGTTTCAATCCCATGTGATATGAGTAGTGCATGTTATGATGAATCCATTGAAAATCCAAATTTTAATGATAAAAATGACAAGCCTATGGATTTTGATTTGCAACTAAGTGATGCTTGCAGCTCTTGTGGAGATCAAGAGGAAGAAACATTGGAAGATGTGAAAGAAGAAGCATGTTCACTCAGTAGTGAGCAAATTTCAGATTTGTTGACCATGGAATATCAGAGGTATGTGTTGGAGTACTTGACAACGTTGAGAGGGGGGGTGAGTCAGTGTTGTAGACAAAAACACGTTTACTTTTATCACAGACTTCAAAACAGAAAAAAGTTACTGATTAAAGCTTTATTAACACAAGAGACTGTGAATCAAGGAACTCAACATACAAGAATTATGAACAAGTAAATCATGCAACCATAAGACAATGAATTTAGGAGTGGAAAATCCTCATGGGGTAGGAAAGCCACTCATTAAATGCCTCACTGGCTGAATGTGCCTCATTGGCTATTTGGATGCCTCATTGGCTAATACAAGTGCCTCATTGGTAGATATAAATAGAAACAACCAAATCAGGGGGTTACCCTGTTACTATGTTCATCAACAACATACAACTCCAATGCTTTGTCTACAAGTATTCCTTCTGAAACAAGATTCCTATCATAAAGAAAGATTCTCTTCACAAGATTCCCCTTAGACAAACTTAGTGAGCTTCAACAAACTCAGTGATCATATTGTTATGAACAATAATCTTTTCTTAAAATCATATCATTACACTACAAACACATCAAGCTCCTTTGCAAGTCATTTCATCACTTCACACTTCTTAATGTCTTCAATCAACATGATCTTTTCAAACAAATCAAGACCTCACAAATAACATACAGTGACAATATAACGTGAGTCTGAAATTTTTGAAACCATATACACAAGGATCATAATCACACTCTCATGAGACTTCTTCATGCATATAAACTAAAACCCTAATATAGATCCATATCTTCAAGGTTTATCAAAATATACATGCTTGTCTTTATCATACCTTATGGAAGTCACATCAGCAAATCCATCTTCCTCTGCTATAGTCATGAGAACATTCTACTGCATATAGATTTTCCTTTGATAAAAAAAGAAACCGTCAATCATATTGCAACTCCAAACCTTTAAAATCCAGTCTTATAAGCTCTATAATTATAAATCTCACATGATCTGAAAGAGATTTTCCTTTAGAGTCCAATATATTCATTCAATCACTCACAAACAACTCAGACACCATTATATCAAATTTCCTGGTCATATTAGTTTAGAAAGACAACTATTTAAGCAATTAGAGAGCTTCATTTGTAACCACTCGTCAAATTTTAAACAAGGAAGATAGTCGTTACAATTCAGACTTTCTTTAAATTCTGACCTTCGATCTTAGTAAGGTGCCTTTACAACTTTGAAACCCTGCCGTTGATCCTTTTGAGCGGGCTCAATCCAAAGAAGACAACCGAAGTAACCGGTCTTATATGAAGGGGCCCAATTAAAAACATGTTATGACAACCCTTCAACGGGTAACCTTTAAGTAGGGTAACCTATGATAAGGGGTCAACTTAAAAATAGAACAAAAGAACTTATAAAGGATGACGAGCTTAGAGAGGATTTAAAAGCTTAGTGTCTATTAGGAACATGTTAGGGTTTCACCATAGTTTTCTAGGGTTTAAAGGCTTTATACAAGTGACAAGAAGAAACCCTAGTAGAATCAGAGGAAATTTACATCAACAAGATATGAAGGCTTATAATAGTTTGAGGCTTTGGAGTCTTAGGCCAAGATTTAGGGTTTAGAAGCTAGGGGAAGCATTTGTAGAAAACCCTTAACAACATAAAATTACCCAAGCCCTAGTTCCAAGACTGTGGAAAGGTAAAGTTCTGAACAAAGAGCTAGGACTCTCAAAATGTCTCAAAGATTTTGAACATAACACAAACTTAAAGAACAAACCTTAGAACTTAGAAAACTTCTGTAGGACTATAGATTAACCTGTATCAATTGTTCCAAAGAAGATATATGAAGGCAAGCATCAAAGATAAAAAAAAACAAACAACATGATGAGCCTCATCACAGGTTTAATGTCCCTGTCACATGTTACTCTGCAAAGACCAAATCAAAGCACATGCCTTTGTCATCAATGGACCATCTAAAGATTCTTTTGCATTGTCTCATGAGATCCTTCAGCTCTTGTCAGACATCACTATTACTGAGATTGAAACTTCTTGAACTTGAGCATGAGTCACTTTGATTTACAACAACACATTGTCAAATCCATCAAAGACATCAAGGTGAGCCCATGAGCAATTCCAAGCATGAACTTACTCCAAGCATGAAGTCTTGAATTATCAATTAGTTAGAAGTCTTGATATCAACCATGATATCCTGATGTCTTGATACAAATCATGATGAACACATGAACCTCTTCCTTGGCATTCCATAACATCCTGAAATATGATGACAAGAATATCCTGCATAAAGCACATTGCAACATTTTCATATAAAGAAGTTTGATATTTCTCCTCTTCTCCTGATCTCAACTCAATCCTTTCTTAACTCATCAAATACAACAAGTATGAATCCAATGGAGTGTATACAATCTTCACAATCTCCAATCACTGACAGCAAGCAACATGATGGACATCAAACAATCTATGGAACATGATAAAGGCACACCCTTGACATCAAAGCATATGATGAATATGAACACATGAACATGAAGAACATCCATACATATCGATGCAAACTCACCAAACACACCATAATCTTGACATTAATGACAATCTTCTTCCACAATATGTACAAAAAAAAGGTCATGAGCCTTTGTGCCCTACTCACACAAACTTTGACAATGATGATATTCCTTTGGGCATTAAGTATGACACATGTCCATTTGTTTTCCCGTCCACAAATGAACAATATAATTTGCAGGATAACAATGCTTATGCAGGTAAGAAAGCATTTGACTTTAACAATGATGGATATGTTGAAAGTGTAAATGCTAATGCAAACTCATAAATTCATTTTAGTGACACAGGGATAGCTAATGATTGTGAAATTCATTGTAGTAGTGGTCAAAGTTGGGATGTTCTAAATGCAGATTCTTATGAGTGTCTATTTTCTGATCTAGTTGAGCCTAATCATGAGTTTCCTCATATGGACATGGATGTTAGTTTTAAGGTTGATTCTGATTATATTTTTGAAACATAATTGCTTACTTTTGAGCATACATGGGGTGTTGAAGGTACTGATATATTTTGCTTAGATGATAATGAAGCAAGCAAACATGACAATGAGCTGGATAAGGCAAAATGTCACAATGCTTATGGATTTCAATTGGTCTCCGAATGCAATTTTTAGATTGATAGAGTTAATGTTGATAGTGGCAGGCTCAGTGATATGGTTAAGCATGTCACTGACAGGATTAGTTTGTGGGCAGTTTATGGCAGTGTTTTCAGACTTGGCCTAGTGCAGATAGTGGAGAACAGAGTATTTGATAGAGGTAAATATTGGTTCTACTTTTTTCGTGGCCTAGGGCCATCAAATGAGGTTTAAAAATTTGAATAAAGGAGTGGTTACAGAACCACCCAATGGAGTAGGCACCTGGTCTGCTTCTCTAGAGTTTTCTATGATCTCGCTCTATTCCGGTTGAACCGACGTCCCCAACTAGAGCCACTGATGGAACCCTCAAATTTTGCAAATTTGAAGTGCCTATCTCCTTTCAATGTGTCGACAAAGGCTAGGTCGACATACTGCTCAATCTACCTCGGAGCCCATCTTCATTGATTAAAATTTTGCAACTCAGAGGTCATCATGCAAATCCGTATGGTACAACATTTCTTGGTACATATGGTAGTGTGTCTGTTCAGTTTCGCGCTTCCAAGATGAGTTTTGATGGGCTATTTAATTCTTCCCACTGCTACTAGGCTAAAATTGGTGTTCTGGAAAGTTGTAAATTTCATAATTCTGAAGGCAACCCATTTCTTGTTTTGGTCTAAAACATCTCCAATTCCATTTTCATCAAAAGAGGAGTCCATATGATGCATTATTTTAATGTGCTTTGGTTGCGACAAACACGTCCGACAGACCAATTTACAAAGGAGGTACCTAAATTCTAGTTGCTGGGCGAAATCTGATTTAAAACCCATGTTTTAAATAATTGATTATGGTCGCTCACAAAAAATCTTGGCTCCAGGGGTTACGGTTTGCACACAATAAATTTCCACCGCTTGGCCAGTAGGGGAAATTAAAATTTCCCCTATCTTCTAATGTTTTGATATACAATATCTTTTAAAACATTTTATTATGTTTTAAATGTTTGAGAGGGTAAAAAGTATGAGGAGAAAAATATTTTAAATGTTTTAATGTTTTTATTTAGTTTTCTATTTTCTGCCATTCCACAGAGGTGAAAAAGCAAGCGCACATAAGATGTGCCGAACAACGGAAAGATTAAAATAAAAATTTAAATGTTTTTTTAACATTTTCCAGAGGTTAAAACAAGAGGGAAAAATCTTTTTAAGCTTTAATATGCCTTTTTATTTCATTCCGCCATTCTGCGAGATGGAATAAAATAATCATATAATGAAAGTGCGGAATGGCGGAATACTGCCAAGTGGAAACATTTAAATATTTTAAAATCATTTGCCAATGGTCAAAACCCAAGGGAAAAATTAAAATGCAAGCTTTAATGTGCATTTATAATTATTTTCCGCCATTCCGCGTATGCAGAAAAAGGAGAGCTTGTTTGTGAGGACGGAAGCGCGGAAAGTTTTTTAAAACATTTTATAATCTTTGTAAATGGTAAAAATATGAAGGAAAAGATTTATTAAAATTTTTATTACCTGCTAAAGTGTGCATTCAGCCATTTCACGTGCAGCAGGAGTAAATGCACAAATTCATGTGCGGTATTGCAGAAAGTTTGCAGAACAATGGGGGTGTTTTGCTATCACGTTTTTTACATTTGGGACAAAGTTTTAGGGTGTTTTCTAGTTCAATACAATTGTTTCTTCATCCAGAAAGCTTTCCCAATGTATTCCTTATGCCTTGGGAGCTTTTTTGCAACATTTTAAGCTTCTGTAGAGTGTTAGTAAGCAAAGAAATGACCCAAATAAAATACTCACGGCTTGCATTTCTTTCTTCTTCTATGGCAATGGTCATACATTATGTGGAGGTTTCAAATGGTTTGTAGGGAGTTTGTTATACCTGAGGATTAAAGAAGACAAACATACACCCATGAAATGGTGGGAAGTATTTAGCTTGTGATAAAAAATGAGTAGAGATGGTGGCTACAAGACAAATATTTGACAAAATGTCAAATTAAAAATTAGAAGAAATTGTGATTTTCTGAGAAGTCTGCTGAGCAAAATGCAAGTTAAATGAAAGTTTTAACTACTAGTAAGTGGTTTTTTACCCAGGGGTGATATTTTTCACTTTCAAAGTGAAAATAGAACTGGTAAACATGTTTTTACAAGTAGGTAAAAGGTTTTCATGGGAATGCAAAATAGGTTTGGGCCAAATCAACTTCAATGGGCATATTGAAGAGGGAAAATGAGGAGTGAGGAGCATCTTCTAAAAGGAAATCAGTTACAGAATCAAGGGGCTCAAATGTACTAGGTGTCATGCCTCAGTTGATTTTAGGGTTTTCATCTTCTTCTCTCTTTCTTACTTAAATTGTAAACTCCGTATCATTTTGAGAGTTGGTTCCAGGTTGTCTTCTCAGACTAGGTCTAGAAGATAAAGATCAATCTAGGGGATCTATTTTGCTGCAATAGTTAGGTATCTGTTTTATGATGTAATGGGCTACTTGTTTATGAATTTCTGTATTGGATTTGGAAATCCTTTCAACAAATCAATATAAGTCCATGCTTTTGCTGTCAATACCATTCTCTGTCTCCATCAATGTTTGAGTATTTTAGGGGATCTAAGGGGTTATTGGGTGTACATTTGTTATACTCTCCATTTGATCTATGTTAGTTTCTATTTCAAGGAGATACAGTAGTAATGTTTTACTTAAATATTTACTTAAATATCTAAGTGAACATGCTTTCATGGACAAATATTTGGGATATTTCAGTGCATTGTGGATAGCGAAGAATGGATGTAGTGTTGAGTGTAGAAGGGTAATTGAGGGTTCAATGTTTCTGTAAGGTAGAAACCTAGCTAATTGAATTCATTTGAATTCATGCTTTCCTTTTCATTATGGATTTTGATGCAAGTGTGACTCTATTGCCATGGGATTAGGCACCGGTCTAGGGCAGTCAAGTATAACCCTACCCCATTATAAATTTGAAAATCATTTTAATCTTTTCCATAATTTATTTATAAGTTAAGATCTATCCTACCCTTATGCATGAAGTCTAGTATTTTGAACCTTGTTAAACCTCATGAGAAACTTATAGCTAATATAAATCATCAGAGGACTTATGTATATTGTATCTCCTAGGTCAATGGTGTTGTAAGAAGCTGTCAATGAGTACATTCACAAGGATTATAACCAAGCTTATCATATGTTAACACCATTTGAACCTAATTGACTAAATTTAGAGATTCCCTTGCTATGTATCTGTTTCCTAAATTATTTTGAGGTCTTTGGGAACACCCTCCCGAGCTTGGCAATGCTCAAAGAGTAGAAGGCTATGTTTAGCCTTGTTCGTTGGCCTTTCTTGTCCTCAGCTTGATGTTAGTTTTCCTTAGGATTGAGGGTTGCAAGAAAAAACACCAACAATGGGGAGTCCAATGAATCAAAGAAGACATAGATCTTGACCTCCTCACCAAAAAGATCTCCATCTCCACCTCTAACTCCTTCTCCACCACAAGATGCTATAATTGAGTTAGGCCTCCCTTTCTGGCTAAACAAGAAGTGGAGAAAAGGATGAGAACATATATTGAGGAGGAATATTTGACCACTGTAGCCTAAGTATTAGGGGCATCTCCTAAGAACAAGAGGGCCAAGACCCTCTCACACATAGAAACCAGTGAGCAAGGAATCAAGATTGCCCACATAGCAACTCCATTGGTTGACAAAGAAGTGGCTGCAATGACCTTTGAAGATTATAGCATATAGAAAGTCATATTGGGTTCAAGAACCCAAGAGGGAGATAAGAACACCCTAACTGATGTTGTACAAGCAATTTTGCATAGAATGCGAAAGGATGAGGTGACTAAGGAAGAACTGAAGAAGCAAGTTGCACAACTATCAGCATATGTCACTCATTTAGTAGGGCCAATTGATTCCTCAGCTCCTACTCTTGCCCTAATGGAAGTAATGAAAAATAAAGTACAACCCTTGATCTCTTGGATTATCTTACCTGCAGCCATTGCATGGAAAGACTCACTAGAGACCCTTGCAAAGACAACCATTAGGGAGGCTTTGAAAATGTATCATAGTATAGAGCATGAACTAGAGCCTGCTGATGAGCTAATGAATGGCATTGATGATGAGGTCTTGGTTTGGGAAGAATATATTCCAATTTTGGAAAAGATGGAAGCTACACCTCTAAATACAATTTTTCCATTAGGAATTTTGGACATGGGAGATTCAAGAGTAATACTGGAGTGGATCCAAGCTAGGAAGCTTCGAGTCAAATTATTGTAGAAATGCAAAGGTAAGATGCAAAAGAGGATTGATGCAACTAAGCAAGGCACCAACATGGTAGAGGCCGTAATAAATTCCATTCCTTATCAACTCAAAGATGATTCTCTAGTGATTCTACCCGCAACAAGGATAATAAAGGAGTTCTCAAGGATCTTTCAGTAGCAGCTCACAGAACAAGGTATTGACAACTTGATGAGGTTGAAGACTCTCTTCACTAAGTTTTAAGAGCAGTTGGTTGGATTGGCAAGAATTTAGGACAAGCTCAAAAGGTCATCATACTCCCAACAAATCAAGATCAAGTATCACAATGGACCCAGTATGAACGACATCCAAGAGGCCAACACCAAATTCAAAGGTCATTTTCGAGAAGGGGCATAAGTCCTTGTTCTTCATTCTCATCTATTCTTGGATTATTCCTTTCTTTCATTCTTTGATGAGGCCGACTTCATTTGTGCTTCGTAGCATTACTCTGGCTGACAAGGGCTAAATTGTGCATTGTAACTTGTGTTTAAGGGCACTTTAAGGCTGACTAGGGCCAAAACTTGCAAATGTAAACAAGGGAACCCTCATATATAAAGGGGAATTTTGAACATTTGTAAAGGGGGAAACATAGAGAACTTGTGCGAGAGCAAGTTATGCTTGTATTTTGGCATGTAAGTGGCATACTTTATATGCATACATGGTGTGTGAATATTGCTCTTTTGTAATCAGCCAACATTTTGCCAGTTAATGAGAAGACAAATTTTTGGGACCTATTCCTGTGTTTCTACCCTATGGTGGTAATGTACTTGCATTTTGTTTCCTTGCATATGACTTTGCATTAGTGGATCTTGAGTTGCATTGATAAATCATAAGTCTGGTGGATAAATAAGGGTTTGAATTCTACGCATATAATATGGTGTTTTCAATTTCTTGTTCTTCTACTCATTTCCTTAGAATCTTGCACTTGCAATGGTAATGATTGTGTGGAATATTGGTCACCCATTGCTTGTTAATTTGATCTCGCTAATGTTTGTTATATGAAGTGAAAAGCCAGGTGTAGAGGCTATCCAGACTATTTTACATTTTCCTTCTAAACCCTAAACCTCTTTTTCCTTTTTTTTTACAACTTAGAAGTAGGTTAGCATTTGCACTTAATTGAATAGCTACCTATCACAGGATTACTTGGCATTCTATATTGATATTACCAGCACAAGCCCCTTGAACAAACATTCACATTGTCCACTCTGGTATTCTAACACTATTGTGACCTAGGGAAACATGGACCTTGGGGTAAACCTTGACTGTTTGTTTACCTTTCAAGAGAAGTAGAGTGATCATTCATTCTACTTGAGTTGATGTGCCAAAACAACCATCAACATTAACATCTTGTTTCATGGAGGACTCTTAGATTCTTTGGTAAAGGTGTTATTGTTCTTACTTTGGAGAGGATTTAGTACTCTTTGGTTTTGAGTATTAATCATTTGCTTGGAGCTTTGAATGACTTTGAAAGTTGAATTTGAAGTTGGCATGGATTGATTAGTGGATGCTAATGGATACTAGAGAGACTTGGGTTAGGCTAGATATTTCTTATGTTTAGAGATATGTGTTGGAATGGTTACTTGTTATGAAAGTTTTTCAAGAGTAAAGACTGAGGAGCCTACACCTAGAAACGGATGTGAGTCCATCATAGATATGATGAGAAGGTTGTCTTTATTGAAATTTTATATTGCTTGGTGTTGTATGCATAGGACAATCTTGTATCCCACTCTTGGTCTACTCAGGAGGTGAATAATCTAAGAGGTGTTGCTTGTCTGATTATTAGATGCATTCTTTATATGTATCTTGTCTTCTCTTGTGCATTAGTCTTGAATGTTGAGTCCTGAGGGCTTGTTGAGAAGTCCATGCATGATTTATGTATTTTTGTTGTTCTCCTTGTAATCTTGAACTTGAGTTAGTTCTGAGGATTTGTTAGGAGAGGTATAGGAGATGGTTAGTGGATTTTGGCATATTCCCTTATGTTGTGGGAATGTTTGGCTATTTTTTTCTACTTTTTGTGAGAAGTTTACATCTATTGCTGCCATGTTTTATCATAAGTTGAATGGTTATATGTTGATATCCTTTCAATTTGGGAGTGTTGAAGGAGATCTTACTTTACACAATTTGTTACAAGTTAGTGTGGTATAAAGACATGGTTTGATTTGTAAGTTCTCTCTTTATTGGTATATTGTCTTCTTCCTAAAGGTCTTATGTTTATGGAGTTGAGGTTTTGAATGGATTCATGTGTTGTTATTTGTACTTCATTATTTTTTGGCAAAAAAATGGTAGGTCCTTGATCTCTTTCTTCATTGGTTTGAGGACTTGGGAGAGTTATTTGGATTGGTAATGAGAGATGTATTTTTCATATCATTGTATTCTTCTTTGACACTATGATAGAGGAGTTAGCTACATCCTCTACTTGAAATGCTATAGGAGGAATTGTTAATGTTGTGATCTTGTTTTCATATTTGACATTACCTATGCAGTGGGAGCTCTAAAAGGTATGTGTTATGTATGAGAGGGGCACCTCTCTTGGACTAGTTACACTTTATTGTAGTGAGTTACTTTAGAGGTTTTTTATAGCATGTCTATGTGTGTTATTACCTTGGAGTCTTCTTTTGCAGGATGGTGGGTATACATGGACTTATTTGCAAATTTGGGTTGTTATATTTTTTTTTAACCTAGAGGTATCCCCCACCCCGCACTATGAGGTGTTGTGACTCTGCCCAGCGACACTTTTGTAAGGAAATGAGGGCATCTCAGAATGTATTTCTAAGAATAGTGGTGTCTTCGACAGATTTAAATTCTTTTCAATTTCTTCAAAAAACACGCACAACTATGCCTTTAAAGCGGAAACAGACATAGAACATTTCCTACATTGACCCTTAGAGGAAAGCACAAGTGAACATTAACTAGTTTCAACAGCAGAAATATTAAACATGAAAGATAGAACAAGAACATAGATTTACGTGGGGAAAACCCTTACGGGTAAAAAACCTCACACTCCAAAAGCCCAGATCACCATTGTATTATTCAGCAATAGAAAGATAGTTACAATACAAAACTGGCAATAAGCCTTTCATGAAGATTTACATCTTGTTCCTTCAGAAGAATAACTGACAGTATAACCTTGCTCAGTTTTCTTCTACACTTAGACCAGTCCTTCATATTGTTATCATGCCTCAAAGCACATACAATATAGAACTTCAGTCTCTTGACTCTGATTGTTTCATCTCTCCTTAGTCCTTTTACATACAGTTAACATGTTGTGTGCAGCAACTGTATAAGACTTCACAGAAGAAGAAAACAATAGAGCTCACCAGATTAATTACACCGTCCAACTCTCTCTTTTTTTTTTCTATCGATTCCCCTATTGCTTTTAGCAATCCAATCGACACCTCATGTAACTGACATTTCGTTCCAACTTCCCAGCACGCTATCATCCAACTGTCCAAACAGTCACTTCTAACCATTCGCATAACTATCAAACCGTTCACTTTCTCATAGGGAACTTTAGTCCCACATGCACAAGTTTTAGTTGGACATCCGGGTTTAAATGCCCGAACACATGTAAGATAACTATCGGCACTTTTGCCGCCGATGCCTCCAGTCTATCCCCATCGGCACAACCCAAACCATCGGCCAACATTCAACCATGAACTTTGACAGTTCCTTGTCTCAGCGATACTAAGCCTTTACCCTTCGTCGGCGTGACCACTGTGCATCGGCATGCAACCTGTAAGCTACGCCGATAGAAGTCCTCTCACCGACGCCTGATTCCATCGGAGTAACACATAGCTCAGAGTGAGATTCATAGCCTTCGCCAACAGTGATAGTTACGCCGATCGGCAGGACAAAGTAAACATCATACCGATGACTAGGTCTCCATCGAAGTAACACAGCATATCGGATACAGCATTCCAATTCACGCCGATGTCACACGTCTTACCGATGCCTAAGCTCCATCGGAGTAACGCATAGCTATCGGAATGACATCCACATCCTTCGCCGAAGGCCTCCGTTTTGCTGATAGCACATCGTCGGCCCAAACCACCATCAGGGAGACACAAGTATTGGAGTGAGATCTTCAGCTAAGCCCGATAGAGCAGGTCAACCTGACAACTTGCCCTTCATCGGTGTAACAATGCATATCGCCCAAAGCATCCTCACTCCTACCGATACAAGAGGTCTGCTCGATGGCCACTACCATCGGTGAAACACCTGTTATCGATAAAGCCCAACAAAGATATACCGATAGTATTCTGTCAGGCCGATGAACCACCGAACCAAGGGACCAATGAACCATTGAACCGATAAACAGTTCAACGAAGCACAGTTCAATGAAACTGTGAACCCAATGAGTCAATTCAAAACCCAATGAACATGCCGTTGAACCCAAGGAACCTTGAGCTATTGAACCTGTAATTTGAGTCACTAGTACTCAACATTCTCCCACTTGATGAAGGAATTACAGGAAACCATCAATGCTCCAAGTCACAGAACCAAGCTGATACTGCCACCACTCCACTATGCTCACAACCTTTTTACAGAAGCTCCATAACACCAACTTCAAAGCTGTCAGAACACAGCCAGAAACATTCTCCAGAAACAAGATAAACCATCAGCTAGAACAACAATCAGAAAGCTGACTGTACCCATCCAACTGAACATAAAACCCACATGACTGAAAATAGCACACATAGCCAGTGCTAAAACATCCAATCACTCATACCTTAAAGGTATGAACATCAGTAGACTCGTGCCACCTACATATACACCCATCAACTGCAAATACAAGCTCCATATGTCAACTAGTCAACGAAGACCAGACACATCAAGAACTCCCACTGCATGGATAATGCAGATCTGAAAAAGATCATGGCATACAAAATCCACCAATAGCATTACATAGAAAGTGTAAATATCATGTAGTACCAAGGAAACATCCACCATGATATGCAAATCAGTAACCTGCAAGAACAACACCTCACAACCAGTCCAAAGTTCTCCAATTTCTCCACATCCAACAAAAGAAAGAGATAACAGAACAGAACCTTCATGCTGTCACCCAACAACATCAGTGAAAGCACATGACCACAAACTAGTGATCATCAGCTCCAACCAAATCTCAAAACAATGTAGTGTGAAACACACCATCAGAGAAACTAACTGAGACCAAGAGGAACACTGCACATCATATACTTGTAGACAATCCTTTTACATACACCTCTGAATGCCAACTGTGTCAAGTATGATCTCCTTCAAAACACCCCAAAGAAGAACAGCATAACAACATCCAAACAAACATTCAATCTCCAAGATCAACTAACATGGATGTAAGCTTCACAAACCAAAGAAGATCAAACTAATTCATTTCCCATTTCAGGAAATCAGCCCATTAACCATCTCCTAACAGTCCTCATCAATGAATGATATCTCTAAACTCAAATGCAAAAGGAGATAAACATACTATCCATCTCTCACAATGAATCCTCCAGAACCATATCTATGAAAGAAAGCATAAAACACCTGAGAGAAACAATGGGCTATACCTCTCAAGTGAAACTTGTCAAGTAGACCAAGAGTGGGGAAAGAGAATGTTCTTCCAAGATACCCAAGTCCCAATGACTTTCTCCAAGAACAATCTCCTCTAGATCTTTTGTTGAATTCACATTCAACCAAGGTAAAGACTCCTCGAACTTCTAGCTGTAAACTCTGATTTAGCACAACATATACAGTCTCACCTTATTCTCCATGTATCCATGAGTACCTTTGAACAATCACCTCATGCTGAACTCCAACTGCATCACTACAACACTATGAAGTAATCAAGCAAAAGATAAATGAACCCAAACATAAAGAAGTAACCAGACCACTGTCAAAACTCCAATCATCTGAATCAGGAACTTATCATGACATCATGATCTTACCATCTCCATTAGGAGATTCCATGCTCTAGGTGAACATAACCATGGTCTCTAGATCAATGTATCATACCAAAATTCAAAAGCAAAAATCATGATATGAAACAAACCAAAATTCTAAACCAACATCACCTGTCAAGCACCACCAACACCTCAACCAAGAATTTCATGAAACCTCCATGACTCCAAGATGTTACTCATCCTCAAATAGTGCCCCTGCAAATGCGAAAGAACCCTTCTGTAGCAACAGGATCAAAGAGCTCCTCCTAGTAACATCTGCAACACTAAAGAAGATCATTCACCACTAAGTGATGAAACACACAGTCAATGCTAAAGCCCCCACTGAACTGTAACAATAGAGCTTTCCAAGCATCCTGACCAAACATCTCCTAATCTGAAAATCTTCTAGGTCCACACATTAACATGTCCATGTGACTATAAAACCAAGTGATACCAAGATCTCCAAAACAAGGAATTAAACTATCACTGTCAATAGCTTACACAAACCTGTGTATTCAAGTTGTACATGACACCATGATATACATACTACAAGTCTCCATAACCAACTATTCGGATACTCAACAACATCCATCCTCTCATCCTAAAACAATCACACCAATGCACAAGTGACCAAAGACAAGGCCAGCTAATAAATCTGCATAAACACTGAAACAATCTTGTGGATAAAGACAGTCCACATCCGAGTCATCTCACTGTAGCTTAATAGGTGATCAGCCCAAAAAACTACATAACTCATAGATCCAACCAATGTACCATGCAAACTCACTATCACACTGGAAACTGCAAAACTTAGATCTCAAGGAATAGATAACAATGTAGACAACATGACTCAAACATCAGAAAACTTACTTTTCACTGATTCGCCCAACATGTCCACAACCTGAGCACCATTGTCAAGAAACTAGAAGCATTACCATAGAAATGCTGAGTGACAAATCACATACCAACACTCCCATGCAGAGCAAGCATTTCACCTCCTCACACCATGCACAGAGCATGCATCCGAGAGAATCAGGCTATTACAAAAGCTCTCAGACCATCCAATGATCAACTCCATAGCCTACATGCAGTTGGGGTAACAGAAAAATTATGCCTTCCAATACTAGGAACAAAACACCCAGCATAAGCACAATACTCCATGGCTGAGCAGTAACACAAACTTCTCCATATCATCAGAGAGCCTCTCACATAGACACCCAATATGAAAGTTACTGTAGCAACATAACCACAAAACAAACCCCATGCAACAAGATTAAATACTATCAATTAAGAGCCTCAGGCCACATCAAGACCAGCTCCAGTCTCTTCACCATCCTTCAAGCACTGCTGAAACAGAAACACAAGATCAACTGCCAGACTTCCACTCAAACAAGGATCAAACAAACAGACATTTCCTTCAGATTTCTTCAAGCCTGCCACACTAAGAAATCATCACAGAAGGAAAACCCAGACCTTATACACCAGGAACTCTTACATGCAAACACATGCAGCACACAAATGTACATATGTGAGCAACAAAGCAGATCCTAGAAGAATGCTCTGATACCACTTGTAAGGAAATGAGGGCATCCCAGAACGTATTTCTAAAAACAGTGGTGTCTTCGACAGATTTAAATTCTTTTCAATTTCTTCAAAAAACACGCACAACTATGCCTTTAAAGCGGAAACAAACATAGAACATTTCCTACATTGACCCTTAGAGGAAAGCACAAGTGAACATTAACTAGTTTCAACAGCAAAAATATTAAACATGAAAGATAGAACAAGAACACAGATTTACGTGGGGAAAACCCTTACAGGTAAAAAACCTCACACTCCAAAAGCCCAGATCACCATTGTATTATTCAGCAACAGAAAGACAGTTACAATACAAAACTGGCAATAAGCCTTTCATGAAGATTTACATCTTGTTCCTTCAGAAGAATAACTGACAGTATAACCTTGCTCAGTTTTCTTCTACACTTAGACCAGTCCTTCATATTGTTATCATGCCTCAAAGCACATACAATATAGAACTTCAGTCTCTTGACTCTGATTGTTTCATCTCTCCTCAGTCCTTTTACATATAGTTAACATGTGTGTAGCAACTGTATAAGACTTCACAGAAGAAGAAAACAACAGAGCTCACCAGATTAATTGCACCGTCCAACTCTCTCTCTTTCTTTTTCTATCGATTCCCCTATTGCTTTTAGCAATCCAATCGACACCTCATGTAACTGACATTTCATTCCAACTGCCCAGCATGCTATCATCCAACTGTCCAAACAGTCACTTCTAACCATTCACATAACTGTCAAACCGTTCACTTTCTCATAGGGAACTTTAGTCCCACATGCACAAGTTCCAATTGGACATCCGGGTTTAAATGCCCGAACACATGTAAGATAACTATCGGCACTTTTGCCGCCGACGCCTCCAGTCTATCCCCATCGGCACAACCCAAACCATCGGCCAACATTCAACCATGAACTCTGATAGTTCCTTGTCTTAGCGATACTAAGCCTTTACCCTTCGTTGGCGTGACCACTGTGCATCGGCATGCAACCTGTAAGCTATGCCGATAGAAGTCCTCTCACCGACGCCTGATTCCATTGGAGTAACACATAGCTCAGAGTGAGATTCACAGCCTTCGCCGACAGTGATAGTTACGCCGATCATCAGGACAAAGTAAACATCATACCGATGACTAGGTCTCCATCAAAGTAACACAGCATATCAGATACAGCATTCCAATTCACACCAATGTCACACGTCTTACCGATGCCTAAGCTCCATCGGAGTAACACATAGCTATCGGAATGACATCCACATCCTTCGCCGAAGGCCTCCATTTCGCTGATAGCACATCGTCAGCCCAAACCACCATCGGGGAGACACAAGTATCGGAGTGAGATCTTTAGCTAAGCCCAATAGAGTAGGTCAACCCGACAACTTGCCCTTCATCGGTGTAACAATGCATATCGCCCAAAGCATCCTCACTCCTGCCGATACAAGAGGTCTGCCTGATGGCCACTACCATCAGTGAAACACCTGTTATCGGTAAAGCCCAACAGAGATATACCGATAGTATTTTGTCAGGCCGATGAACCACCGAACCAAGGGACCAATGAACCATTGAACCGATAAACAGTTCAACGAAGCACAGTTCAACGAAACAGTGAACCCAATGAGTCAATTTAAAACCCAATGAACATGTCGTTGAACCCAAGGAACCTTGAGCTATTGAACCTGTAATCTGAGTCACTAGTACTCAACAACTTTGAGGTGAGTGGAGGTGAGACTAATCCTCTGGAGGCTGCCGAGATGGCCCACACACCCCGAACAACCTTGCTATTATGAGCGGTGAGTTGTTATGTTGATAGCATGAAGTTTTACCTATGATAGTTTTTAACCCTAGTTTGAGGTATGGATAGTTTGGATGCGCTAGAAACTTGTTATGGTTGCTAGTCCAATTTGGTATGAGTGTGGCAGCCACTCAAAGTTATTTTCTATCATTTGAGCTTGATGCTTGTGTTCATGTATAGATTGTTACAAGTTTTAGTGACAGTTAATATGTTTCACCTTGGCATGTTTCTTGTCCTATCATGGGTGACATGATGTGATGAGTTCTTTCTTGGGATGGTGGTTATCATGGTTGTTTTTTGCAAGTATCTCGTTGGAGCACAAAATCATGTTAAAGAATCAATGGTACATAGTTGGCTAAGGGATGTTTTTCCCTTGTTGATTTTCCTATGGATTTGTATTTACAATGTATGATGTCAAGTGGGAGAATGTCAGGATTAAGGTGCCATCAACCTTGTAAATCCTATTGCATGGTTTCCATTGTTCTTAGAAAGTTCCAAGGTTCTTGGAGAGTTCCAACATCCTTGGAGATATGGTGTTAATTTTATAAATTTATTCATAAGGGATGAATGTTTCACCATTAGCAGTAAATTATTTTTATTGGTATGACAAATAATTATTTACTAGCCTCAGTAATTAATTAGTTATTAGCAAGTTGCTACAAAGTTACGTTTATTGCTCAAGGAATCTCGATAAATAGTAAATGAGGTGAGGTGGAGAATCTTGGCGCCCATCTTTGGAGATGTATATTTAGACTGTTATGATGTGTGTCATAAGTTTTTAAGAGAATCTATGACAAATTACAACTTTCATAAGGTGTAAGAGATTCTATGACAACATATGATAGTAATTATTGTCTTGTAACTGCCTATTCTTGGTTCTAGGCATCCTTATTAGGAAGATGCCTATGGCAAGTGTAAGGGAATCTGCAAGAAGCTGATTTTGGTGTTTCCCCAGATAGGAACATTGGATTTTGTCCATCTCCCATGAATTTTTTTTTTGGGTACTCATTTTGTATAAATATGAGACTTGAGAGTGAAGGTTGTGAGTAATAGTAAGAGTTGTTTTGTACACAAGTGATGTTGGTTTGAAGACTGAAGAGGAGATTGGAAGGACTATATGGTAGTCTATATTTTGAAGAATAATACAACTTGGGCCTCTCCTCTTGGTGGATTTTTTTCCCGCAAGGGTTTCTCCACGTAAATACTATGTTATGCGTTTAATCTTCTATTTAATTGTTACCTTGTGTTGTGAGATCTTACATTCTTATGTTCTTAATTTATGTCTCTTTGTTGTTGTTATCTTATGGTGATGTTATTGTTGTTTTAATTTCATCTAATGTGGTTATATAAAGCATGTTAAAGTGGTTGATTTTAGCATCATAAGGAAGTTGAATCTCTTCATGGTATTTCAAGGATTAAGAAAAATTAATTTTTAGATTTACATACAATTTTCAAATTTCTATTTTGTAGTAGTCAAAGCCTTGTATCTCACCAATTGGTATCATATCTTGGTGATTTGATGATTACCAATTGGATTAGAGATTGTTCATTTATTCCAATAGAATTAATGAACTCTAGAGTGATGAAGAAGCAAAGATTTAGAATGATGAAACAAAATGTGAACTCTAGAGTGATGAAGCAAAATACAAACTCTAGAGTGATGAAGAAAAATGTGAACTCTAGAGGGATGAAACTAAATGAAAATTTTAGAGTGATGAAGTAAAATGTGAAGTCTAGAGTGATGAAGTAAAATGCAAACTCTAGAGTGATGAAGTTGAATGTCAACTCTAGAGTGATAAAGAAAAATGTAAAATCCAAAGCAACAAAGAAAAATGGGAACTCCAAAGTGATGAAGCTAAAAAACCTCTAGAGTGATGAAGTAGAAATGAGCTCTAGAGTGTTGAAATAGAATAGAATTTGGAGTGATGAAGAAGCAACGAGCTCTGAAGTGTTGAAAAGAACAAACTCTAGATTGATAAAGTAGCAATGAGCTCTAGAGTGTTGAAATAGAATAGAGTCTAGAATGATGAAGCAATGATGAGCTCTAGAGTGTTTGGAATTTTAGAAAAGAGCAACCATTTACTGGTTTTTAGCTCTTTTCATTTCTTTGAAAGAAGAGAAACCTTTTTTTAGTTTTCAACTCTTCTTCTTTATTATAGACATTCAATTAGTAATCAAGAGTTCATTGAAGTAGGAAGGGGAATCCCTCTCACACAACAATTTTTGTGATGAAATTTGATTTGTAAACTCTTCCTTGGTGGTTGGTTATTAGTATACACACAATCTATGTGCATTCACCAATAGTGTTCTATCTTCCCCATCAATAGCTATTAGTTGGATAGTTATATTGTCAAAGATTTCTTTTATCTAATAGGGCCCTAACCAATCAGTACATAGCTTACCCTAGAAATCCTTATACTTGGAGTCAAACAATAGATCTCAATATCCTACCTTGAATTTCCTTTCCTAAATGTGACAATCATGCCACATATTCCACTACTATTGGATGAGATCCATTTGATGGAGTGCCTCTATTCTCATTTCACCTAATTCATTTATCTATAAGACCCTTTATTGGTATGCATGCTATAGATCAAGCCCTACCTTAGATGTTCTCAAAGCACTAGTAGAATTTGGCAAATAAATGACTACATGACTAAAACTTTTAGTCACGACAACTACAAATGACTACATTCTACTAATTTTTTGCAACACCTATATAAATGAATAAATAAATGACTAATTTGATCATCGGGTAAATAATTAGTCATCTATTTAGTCACACAAATAAAAATGACTAAATAATTAGTCACACAAATAATTCAGTCCTTCAATCATGTCAGATAACATATAATTCTACCAATGATTCAATAAGAGTTATGGTACATATAATACATATATATTATCAATTATTTCAATCCATTTGAATAGATCATTTAAGGAATCAAGAATCAATAGTGCTATTCCCATAGTCCACCATGATGGGATTAGAGAGGAAGCATGTTAGGGAGCCATAACTTCACCACATCTAAGCCCAAGAGCGTGAAGTAACCATACTCGACCCCTTGGCCCCAAGGGGAAGAAACTCTTGTCCATCCTACATGAGGTGATCTACTTAGAAGGGGAAGACACACCTGCTGACCTTACTGAGGTTCCTCCCTAACCACATACTCTCTAACATATTAACATACATATATTTTTCTATTGGAACCTCCTTTAGGTGCAAGTGTTAGTATATATTCCTCTCTCTCTATATAGAATTTTCTCCCCCTCTATCTCTCTTTCTTTTTCCTAATCTCTCCAAAGATTAATTAAACTATCAGATTTTTTACATATTAATTTAATTTGTTCCATATAAGAATATATTAATTATTAATTATAATAATTTTATATTTATATTTAATAATTTTATTATAGAATACAATATATAATAATATAACCTATATATACTATTAAATATAATAATAAAAATAATTATATTATATTATATATATTTTGTATTATATTTATATATTAATTTTTTGTATTATATAAAAAAATTATTATTATTAATTATTAGTTATAATAATTTTATATATGTATTTAACATGCCGTAATGTTAAAAACTAAATGTGCTCATTATTAAGATCTTGGCCATAATTTTCATTTTAATAAACATACTCTAAAACCTTTGTTGAAACCTTATTTTCAGGTGTAGCCTGCCCAAATGGAGAAGTGAAAGCGGCGGCGCCTGATTTAGGGTTGCAAGCTCTGCCCATTTTTCCACATCGACAATGTTGATAGTAGGACATGATTTGTGCAGAATCTTGTGGTAAGTCACTTTCCATGGTTTCAGTTAATTTTATTTTTCAAATCTGTACACAGTTGGGCCATTTTTTTTTGTGTTTGATTACATTCTAAAACAATTATGTTGTTATCTGTTAAATGAAGGCATTCATTCTGTGGTTTTATTTCAATTCAAGTTTTCTTTGATATATCATTCGCCATTGCTGTGAGCAATGAATTTTGTGGAGTCATTGAGTCAATGATTCTGGAGCAATGTATAGTTTCCCATTAGTTCAATTCTAGATTGCCTTTTCGTCACTCTTATGTGAAATTTCATACTCGATCAGACTGAAACAAGACATCTCTTCTTCTTTTACCCCTTCCATCTAGGTAATGATAAATTTATTTTGAAATGTGCAAGAAGGAGGTATTTCTGAAGTGAGTACATGGTTTGATAAAGTGGGTATTGGAGTGGAGAGCTCGGTAGATACTCCGATGTGAAAATGTGGGATTGTTTGTCATTTTGTTGGACAATTTTTCTACCAAGATTGGTTTAGAAACACGGATTTGTATTTGAGCCCTTTCATTTGGATGTCCAATTTCTCATTGAAATGCGAGAGCAGGAGGTAATTTTGAAGTGGGGATAGAGTTTTATAAAATGGTTGCTAAATTTGAGGGCTTGATAGATACCTTGATGTTCATAAATAAGTTTTTTAATATCTGGGTTTTAGTTTTGTGATCTAAATTGGTATTGGTACTAAATACCCAGTTAATAGTTAAGAAAAAAATGAGCATGCTAAACCCCATAAGGGTGAAGACTGAGATGCAGAGCTATCGAAACCCTTTATTATTTGTATGGATCTAGGGGTGTGTTGGTTTCTAATAGGGAAGCTCCAATTTGAAGTAATTTTAGGCTAGATATGCTTGTCCTTGACCTCCTCCTTCCTTTATGTGGTGATCAACATGTTGGTTGGCACAAACAAAAATGTGGACCTCTACAAATGCCTCAGTTTGATGGGCTACTACTTGTTGTTGCTACTCATATTTTATGCTCTTCTCTTGATAATCCCTTACACTAAGGAACTACTACACTGATCATGGCAGGAGTAACAGTCATTTGGTGCATAAGGACATGCACAACTCTATTGCAATTAGACCCTATGTCAACCAAAAATAAATATTCGTAGCATATACCTGTTGCTCGATATACATCCTCTTTTCTCTCCTTGTTTTTTGACTGGTTAGTTCTGATTGCATACACCTACATACATGTAAATATTTGAGAGTTGCTTGGTGGTGATTTAAATGGTATTGGATGCTTTCAGATTCAATTATTAAAGATGTATCAGATGTCTTGGTAATGTTGACTATAGAACCTACATACGATACTTGCACAATATGCCTGCTGCTTTTATTATGTTTGCACATCTTTGATTGCTCTGCTCAATTGATCTGAAAAGAGGGACCACTGATCTGTTCATTAAATATTATTATTAAACTCAAGTTTGGACTTGGGAAATATTTTTTGAATATGGTATATGCACAAGATCTAAACCAAGATTAATGATTCTACAAATTTTTCTTGTAATGTTTCCATTTTAGAAGTCTCCTAAATTTTTCCCAGCAGAGGACATACCCAAGCCTCTAATAAAAAAGAGGAAGCACAAGCCCACCAAGTTTAGGTAATAGTTATAGCAGTAGTGTTTTAGTTTTTTTCATTTTTATGTTTTATTCTTAAATTACAAATTTTAGGCTAGAGGGTTTGGGGTTCCCAGGGATTATTTTTATGCTTTGATTTGCAATATAACATGTTTTGCAGGGCTAGCATCACCCCTGGGACCATTCTGATCATTTTGACTGTACATTGGAAGGGAAAGCGGGTTGTTTTCCTCAAATAGCTTGAATCAGGGCTTCTTCTCGTTATAGGTAACACAAAACCTCCACCATTTTAAAGGTTTTTGTGTTTCAGAAACAATTTTCGTGGGAGTTTTGTACATTTAGTACTGTTGGGATCAAATTAGTTCTAAATCACTCTGGCAAAATGGCATATATTTCTGGCAAATATACATACTTGCTAGCTAGTTGCCCATGAAAATTAGGACATTATCACTTTGGTTGTTGATTTGTTCTCACTTTTAAGTGCAGATTTGTTTATAGTTATAAATTATCATTGCAATCAATTTGAGGATTGTTATTTTTCCTCTTGTGAGATTCTAGTGCAATGCTATTATTCTCTGGATGTATGTTTGGGAAGGGTGTTGATGAGTAGGGAATTGAAACACAATAGGGAAGAAGATGGGTCCCGGCAACAAAGTCATGTTAGGTACCCATTTACAAACAAGGACTCTCTCATAAAGTGGAGAGAAGGAGAAAAACCCAGTGGGAGAAAACTCCTCTCCAAAAGAGAGAAAAAACAAATAGGAAAGTACAAGAACATGTGATGGAAGGACACTAAGACCCCCCATAGAATGAATCCATCACAAGCGTACAATCATGAGTGGCCCCATAAGAGAGAGCGAATAGAGAATATGAATCCCCTCTAAGAATAAGCTATTGAACCAATGAAGAGATGTTGAAGATAGAATCCAATCCACTGCCTGCAAACAACATTTCACCCTTTCAAAAGAAACATATCCACTGGTGAATGTAGAAGCCATTCCCACATCTTGGATGAATAGGGAATCCATATCAAAATGTGTGCCTCCAAATGCAACTCAAGTGACTTCATACTGGGAAAATATGTCTTCTCCAAAATAGAAATCGGTTGCCCAATCAGAGAAGAAGAACCAAAAGAGGATATGATCTGAACTGCATCTAGAAACATAGAAGATAAAGGTGGTGATGCAAAGCCACTTTAGATAGTATCAAACAAGAGAGATAAACCCTCAAATGTGTCCTCCAAATCAATAATGTGAGAATCCACAAACAGAGATGATATGTCTACAAGATAGCAATCCCAATGAGGTGGATCTGAAAGACTAATATTGACCTATTGCAGAGAATCATTGGAATCCATGAAAGAAACAATAGTGGACTTTGAAGAAACAACATGTGAAGAAGATGTGATCTCAATAGGAGGAGAAGAGGGAGCAAGAGAGGTCTCTGTCTCTGAACATTCAAGACATGCATTATACTCAAGCTCCTCTAAAGTATCATCATCATAAGGTATATTATCTGCATCATCAAGTGGAATGATGCAATCTGCTACAGGATCATTTGGAAATGGTGAGACATGAGGGTCTCCATACAGCTCCCAAATTTTTTTCCAAAGTGTGTGTGGGTTCTCATAGATGGGAAGATCACACGCAATGTTATAATCAACAGTGGTACAAATTAAACCTACAACATGATCTCAATTATTGCCCCAAACATATTTCTTCATAGGTGTCTCTGGTTCAGGGATGAGCCCATAAAGATGAGGCAAAAGATGTAGCCACCTGAGATGTGTCAGGATGCCTCTTTGTCAAGACTCATAATTATCTTTAGTCAGATTGACCACAAAAGGATGAGTGAAAAAATCCATGATCCCTCCTTAAAATGATAGAGATCAAAACATGCAAATAGATTTATGTTGATAACAGGAGACCTTAGAAGCAAACATAACTTCCCCAGAAGCCAACATGTCTAGGATATGACACATAATGTATGAAATTGAAAAATTAAATAAAAGATACCTAGGACTGAATCTGGAAAAAATATATAGATGGTTGTGTAGAGCTCGCTGATACCTTTCCAACACCTTTTCGTTTGCCAATTTTCGAGTTCGTATGCTCAAGTTATGGCCTCTGGAAGAAGACTGCCTTATTAGGCTTGCACATGAACGCAACATGGAAATCGAGGCAGATTCAAAGATTGAGGTGGCATGGAAATTGAGGAAAACACAAAAATTAAGAGGAACAGAAATTGAGGTAGATTCAAAAAAGTTTGGCATTCAAATCGAGGCAGCTTGAAAATCAAAATATGCTCAGAAAAATTTTGGTATGAAAATCAAGGCGACTATACAAAAATTTGAGCATGAAAATTAGGACAGTTGTACATAAAATATAGCATAGAAATTGAGGTGGCTGTACAGATTTTTCTGCACACAAAACATCAAACCCCAAAAAATGTCCAAAAAATTTTTGTCACCAAAATATACAGTGCCTTATATGAAAATAGGGGTTTTTGGGTCTTCTAAGCACAATCGTGTAGTCAAGTTTTCTCTAAGATGCATAGATTATCTGCTCATGGCTAAAACCCTCTATGATTTGAGAAGAAATTGACAGATCTGGAGCTCTGATACCATGTTAGAGTCACACAAGGACTCACAAGAGCCATGATCATCTACATGAAAACTTCTACAAGAGAGAGCTGCAAGAGGCTAATGCACAAGTGAAATGCATTCAAATATGTGCTACACATTCACAATACTGGAGTTACATAAATAAGCAACCACTTTCTAAAGTGGGAGAGAGACAAAAATGGCAGATGATGATACATGCCATAAATGTCTCAAGCACTAAAAAGAAATACAACTAGCCTTCCTAAAAGATAACCACTTGCCAAATAGGGACAAAGTGGGAAAGGAAAGTTTAGGTCACTCACCATAAATCTCTCCAGTATGAGAAAAGAAACATTATCCTAAAAAGATTCTCCCTAATAAACTTATGATAAGTGTAAATATGATTTTACACCAACAATGGAAGCATGCAATAGTAAACTAATTCTAGAGAAGGTAGAATGCAACCTTAAGAGAAAGGCAATCCCCTCATAATAGACAGATTTCCTTGTAAGGTTAGAAGGGAAGAAAATCTGGCTTTGAAGGATCCCTCATTTTACTAAAGATCATTGGAAAGCTATAAGAGACATCAAATTTGCATAGTCCATAATAGTTATATCTATCTCTTGAAATATATGGGAAGAAAAGCAGCTATAAGCTATATATTAATTATGACAACTAATACTTCTAACATTATTTTTACTATACATTATGTGTCAGGTTACAAAACACACATCATGTAATCCCTTTGGCACTGAACTTCACAAAGATTTGTAGAACTCTTTTTAGTTGATATCTCTACAACTGGAAAAATCAAATCCAGAGTATTTTCCAATGACACTTGTTCCTGTTCTAACATGTTTCTAGATTGTCTCTATATAAGTACTCGACATTAATCTTCCTCCCTACTAACCCTTACAAACAACCAATTTTCCTAGAGTAAATTGATATTGGAAGATGATTCCCACATAACATTTTGACATTGACTGAGTCTTCTAGACCTAAATAACATCCCAATAAAAAGTTACCTATAAACTAAGGACTTAATTACCAATTAATATGATATGCCCCATATTACGATGAAAATTTGCATCTTAGAGTGAAAAAAGAAACTTAAAATTATTTGTAAAGCAACAGAATAAATTTCAAACATCTCTACTTCATCTTGTCTTGTAATGATTGAAATAAAACAAACCCTATAAATCTCCACTAAAAGGATTTTCTGTAGTACATAACAAACTCCACAATTGGCATAATAGATAGAACGAATCTCGTTTGCCATGGGATGATCTGGAGTGATTTCCAATGCATTTGCATATTGCGTCAATGTTGCTTCATATTCTCCTGCTCTGAACAATCGATTGCCTTCAGCTTTAGCATCATTCGCTTGTGCTAATAATCTTTGTTCCATAAAGTTGGAGTTAGTTGGAAACAACAAAAAACAATTTTAATATTTCTAATTTTAATTTAGAAAATATGCAGTGGTTTGTTGGGTGATTGTTGTGGCTAAAGTCATTGCAAGTGAAGTTGACTATTGGCTATTAAGTGCTCCCAAATTAGGTCTAAGAGTTAATTTCTAAGTTATTATGAAGTTGGTTAATGATTGTAATTTTCTATTATTACTTCTGTGCAAATAAGACCTGAAAGTGTTCTTTTTCTATCTTTTGGTATGTTAAAATGGCACATAAGATATCAAGCAAAACATTCTCAAAAAACCTTCAAACAACAAACAAAAACTCAAAAAAATTAGGGGTAGTCATTACAATCTTATAGAATTATTTAATGCCAAAGTCCACCAAATTCCACAGTTCCTACAATAACATGATGTTCATCTTTAAATTATGTAAATTATGTTCTTTTATTGATGAAGCCTTTGTTTTTGCAATCAATTTTAACAAACTCTACAAATTGTATACTACAGTAAACAACTCTTTGAGACTACTTTCCACTGATAAGATCACTTTCCTAGGCACCTCAATGGTTCCCTTCTGGGTCAAGAGACCATTCTCCTCTTACAGGGTGTTGATTGTGTGCACGACAATGCCTTGAAGGGTGTCAAGGACTTAAGTGTTGCTTTCAAAAGCCTTCCTCTAATTCAATAATTTGAATAATTCTTCCTTGCAGTTCACCACTACAGTTTGATTACTTTTCTTCAATTTCTAAGTATATAGTCATATAACTCTACCCATTTTCTTATCACTCCATTTGTACATCATACTCAAATTTTCAATTGTGTTTTCCTTCTCTTGCTTATGGTCTTCTAGTTTACTGTCGGAGTCCTTCAAGTCATTACTTACCTAATTGGATTGACATTCTAGTAGCCCTCATTGGCTCGAAAGATGTCGCAACAGTGGCCTAAGGCTGAACAACTTTTCTCATTTTCAACATATCATGCTTAGGTGAGCAAGGTAGCAACACAATTGAGGTCAAATGAGGAACTTGTATTTGTAAAATCACATCAAGGGCAAACGTTGCAACTGTAACAAAGAGAAATTAGTTGTGCACTTGGCCCAGTAGCATCATCAACAACATAAATTTTTGTTCTGATTCCAAAGCACATTCAACCATTTGAATTAAACATGAATTATTTTAAAGTTTATTAGATGAAAATGGTTGTGTTAGTGATGCAGCTAAAAAGAAAGATATCACACTGGGCACAACTCTGCGGAAGGCAATTGGAATGCATTGAGCTTTATTTGTTGGGATTCTTTTTCTGGCTTTGTCATTGCTTTTAATTTTGCAAATGAATCTCATAGCTTGAGTTGGCTATTTCATATGTCAACTTTTGGTTGGAGCTTGAAACAACCTATTAGATTGTCTTGCTGTTTAAATTAGATTCTTAAAGTTATTTTCCTGCATTTTCCTTTTTCTTTGGTAATCTAGTGAACTATCTTATCTAGAAGCCAACTTATTTGAGAATATGATCTATGTATAGATAGACTTTAACTGTTATTTCTACAGAAACATTGTTTATGTCTTCTTTAGAGTAGCTATCTTTTGAAATTTGCTTTTGCATAATTGATGAAGTAGATTCCTTTTAGCTGAATATTTTGTATTCATCTATGATCAGAATTTTAAGACTCAAACTGGCTCTCAAATAATGCATATATTAACTTGCATTCTGGTCTATTTTTTACCTTGGTGAATTCCCCAAATGTTCTGCAGAAATAGCAATTATATACAGAAAATGAATGAATGTGTTTGTGAACTTTTTTTTCATGAAAAAGAATGTATTTTATAGGGAAAATGTTTTAACACCCATTCCAAGAGAAATACGGGTGGACTTCTAAAGTGTTCGCTTGTCCTAGCTTGCGATTAGAACGATACTAAAAATGAAAGAGTGGTCTCCATTTTATAATTCTCATGTAGGATAAACTAAGATGTTCAAACAAAACTTGAATCAAAATCATTTTTAAAGAATTGAAGCATAGAAATATTTTTCTTGACATATCCAATTTGTTATTTCAATTGTGAGTACTTTTATTTTGTTGCCTCCCATAGAAGTGTTTTATTTTATAGCTTGATGGTTGCTATGTTGGATGAATCCTGTAGAATGGGCTTGCTACTAAGGTGGAGAAGTGTAGGAAGCAATTGAAAGAGAGGAAGAACAGATCTAAGAAGATCCATGGAGTCAAGAAGGTAAATATTCTTTCAAAGAACATGTTAAAGTAAATTACTTATTTGCTTTCTGTTACAAAGGGGCAATTTGCTTATTGCATTGTTGGTTCTGTTTGTGCAGACCAAGGTAGGAGATGCAACAAAGAAGAAGAAGTAATGCATTAATTAGCAATATTAAGTGAGTTTTGATATATTTATTTAGATTTTGAGATGTAAAAGCCCATGATGAAATATTAAGGTTGAGCATATTAATTGTGATAGTATTGCAATTCAGGAGTGATTCTTAATGTGAACTAAATTTTCTTCAAGTTGCATTTCATGTTTTGTTAGTTAGCTGTTAAATTTTTGAACGAATATTGGGGCAAATTGGTATGCAATCTAAACTTGTTTCTCAACTTTATTTCTGGCATTTTTTGTTTCTATGCCTCTAAAAGATATGCATGTTATGATGATTTCGAAAAGACTGTTGTGTGGATGGATGTTAATTTTAGTTGTTAAATTGACTTTCAAAGTGCCTATCATGTGAAATTGTTTTAACTACATTATAGCAGGGAGATGCATCTCCCACCCTCTGGGTGTGCCTCCCGTATTGGAGACTGGTATGGCGACATCTCTCATAAACTACCAAATGATATAAATTAGTGAATAAATATGACTAAATATATGACCAGTTGATGGCAAAATAATGATTAAAATGACTAAATATACTACCAATGGATGGAAATCAACGAATAAAAATGACTAAATATACTACCAATTGACGACAATCAATGACTAAATTAATGACTAAATATACGACTAAATTAACGACTAAATATACTACCAAATTAATCAATCAAAACAACCAATAAAAGACTAAAAATGGTTTAGTCATAAATTTGGTCGCATTGTAAATGACCGAAAATAAACTACTAATGGTCATGTGACCAAGCTTAGTCATTTATATGCAATTTTTAGTAGTTCTTTTACTCATTTATTGTTGTTTTTCTACTAGTGAAGTTTGGAGTTCAAATTCAATAGGAAGAATTAGCCTCTTCTCATAGACAAACTCATAGGGGGAGAACCCTAGAGTTGATTTCCAAGTAGTATTTAGGACCACTATATTTGTTAAGGTGCTTTCTGGTTCCATATTCATGACTTCCACTTGATTATTTTCTTAAGGATGGTAGGGAGAGGAGTTTTGATGCCTAATTTGGTACTACTCAATAAATCATAGGATCACATTTTACACAAACTATGGTTTGTAATTTGAAATGATACACTTGTGTGCTCCAAATTGTAGAAAGATCTTGTCATTTATGAAGTCAACAACATTATCCTCCTAAGAAACTTGCAATTCTTGTGCTTCTACCCACATAGTAACATAATTGCTACACACCAAGATGTATTTCCCTTATTATTTTAGATTAATGGGCCCAATAAAATCGAATCCCCATTTCTCAAAGGGTTCTAGAACCACTTGAAGATGGAGAGGCATTTATTTGGAGAGAGTGAGCTTACCTTTTCTCTAGCACTAGTCACACTATTTTACATATCATTTGACATATTTATGCATTGCAAGTCAATAAGACCCAACTCTTAGAACTTTATGAACAATCCTTTGAGATGAGTAGTGTCCTCCTGATGGTTCATCATGGCAAGGTCTTAGGATATCATAGACTTCATTAGCCCGTACACATATATGTAAAATAAAATTAGCTCTGCATTTAAACAAAATTCTATTTACCCATTTAAATGTAGAACTATCCTTAACAAGGAGTTTCATTTTGTTTAACTATAAAATCACATGGAAACTTCCCTATGGCAAGGTAATTGGCCATCCTTCACAACTTAGGTGGGTGAAAAGATGGGTCCCAAGGAATTAAGTTTGATGAGGTTCCCATGTACATAAAAATCACCTCTCTAAAGAGAAGTACCACTAAAGAAGAGAGAATAGCCCATAATATAGAGAGAGAAAAGAGAGGGATGACTAGAACCACAATATGTACAACCTCTTTGACCCTAGCAAAGCTCATAAATGAAGAAACTTTCTTTCTGTAAAGGGTTGGTAAATATGTTAGTCCTTCTTAGTAGTTGAGAAATAGAAAAGATTGATGACCTATCCATGAATGACCTCCAAATGAAGTGCATGTGGAACTCAATGTGTTTGGTTTATTGATAATGGATTGGGTTATAAGAGATTAAGATAGTACTTTGATTGTCACAAAATATAATAGATGGCCTGTGAAATTGGATACCAAACTTGGTGAGAATATGCTAAAGCTAAAGGGCCTTAATTACAACATTCA
Source organism: Cunninghamia lanceolata (assembly GCA_027924645.1). Classification (NCBI taxonomy): domain Eukaryota; kingdom Viridiplantae; phylum Streptophyta; class Pinopsida; order Cupressales; family Cupressaceae; genus Cunninghamia; species Cunninghamia lanceolata. Next base: position 3,458,139 of record BSBN01000931.1, read on the forward strand.
CAACACCTCAATACTTAGATTTTGTCGAAGAAGAGCAATATCATTTTGCTTCTTTCTTGACCAACATATAGGACCAAACCCAAGTGAAAATATGTAACTAGAAGTGGACTTGAAATCCTAAGAATTACATGCCCAATCAAAATTAATGTACCTAACCAAGTCAATGTCAATGTCTACTACACAGTGAATCCCATAATTATACTTCTCTTGTAAATTCTTACCAAGAGCACATCCCTAGCAAACCCCATCAGACTAGTCAATAGAAGGAAACCTTGTAACCATGCCCTAATTGCTGAGCCATTGTAAATAGTGGTAGTTCAAATTACCAAACAACTCATGTCACAACCTACTAACTTTATTGAAATAAGTAAGTAGTGTGGTGGAAGGAGAATCGACAACAAAATGTGAAAAGGCTTGTAGCCAAGATTGATGATCTTCCCTATCAATTTCTACTATGCAACTCCCTAATAAACACAAAAAATGAATGTAAACTCAACACATTTGCCTAAACCTATGTGCATGATCTGGTAGACTAACAAGAGATTATGATGCAGGAGCATCCCAGGTTGAAAGACAATCTTGCATCAACCAAAAATATTTTGTTTCTTTTCTTTATTGCATTTTAATCAGTTCAATCTTAGTAGATTGCACTGCATTCTACTGAATGATCATTTCACAATTAGTGGCATACGATGAAGACTCAACACTATGCCATCTACATAATATCCATATTTCAAGAGGTTTGCAATTGTTTGCAGAGAGTTATCACCATCAGAAGTATCATCAAGAGTATTTGTTTAGAGCATCCGACATTCATCTTGGTGCACGAGGTTTACAACACCTTTGCATGACGTGTGACATCAAATGAAACATCTCACAAGGTAGTATGAGACCAAAGGCACCTACATTCCAAATCGCAACATATTTCCTTAACACGCAGAGCATCACCATATGATTTTCGGCCGACCTACACGTTTCAACAAGCATCAGGTTTTGGATCCTCTTAAGGCCAACACGCATCATTCCTTGAGTTGAGAATTGATATATAAGCAGTCGTTAGATGCATTAGGAGAGTAGTAAAGATGATAGATGAATTTTAGTCTTTAATAGTTGATTTATGGAAGTCACTTCAAAGCTATACCTTTTATGTAATGTGTAGTAAGTCAGAGGACAGGCTTGTGAGCCCATAGTAGTCCGCATATTGCCAACATGCGAAGATTGTAATTGTTCATAATATTGAGTCAATATTTATTCATTTGTTGCTCCATTCTTTGTGTTTTCCATTGTGTTTACTCTAAGGCTGCATAGTAGGACAATCCTAATTCATGGAACCTCCATCTGTGACTACACCAAGTGGTATCAGAGTGAAGTTTTTGAATCCTTAGGAGAGAAGGCATTTTGACAGATCTTGAAGTGAACAAATAGCCGACCTGAGGTAGTCTGCAAGTGTTTATCAATTGAGTGTCGATTGTGAGGCAGTTGCAACCTTATAGTCAGATCATCAATTAAGGTAGTTGCATTGGATCCAAGGAAGAGATGCCACCAAGGAGGATGCCTGCTATGGCTAATGTTGCTAGAAGAATGGAAGAAATGCTAGAGATGATGAGAATAATGAAAGTTAGATTGGATGTTGTAGAAGAGGATAGAAAGAGAGGTCTAACTAGACATGAGGATGAGAGTGATGATGATGAATTAAGAGTTCAAGATGCCAACCAAAATGAGGAAACCCTAGAAGAAGAAGCATCAGACCAGGTAAAGATGTTGAAAGCGATTTTTAAGATTGGTAAGAGACATAGAATGGAAATTTCAAACTATGTGGGAAATTTAAACCCTCAGGAGTTGATTGACTAGATAAATGACATAGAGGAATAATTTGAGTATGAAGAAATTGAAGATCTAGAAAGTGTGAGATTTGTGAAAACCAAGTTGAAAGGACACACTGCTATTTGGTGGAAAGAAGTTCAGTTGGATAGAAATATGAGAGGAAAATATAAAATCATAAAATGGGATAGGATGGTGACAAAATTGAAGAATTAGTTCATACCTGACGACTATGAGTTAGAATTGTTGAAGAGATTACAAAACCTAAGGCAAAAGGAGAAGACAGTGAAAAAGTACATTGAAGAGTTCCACAAGATGAATGTTAGGACTGGACATAGTGAAGCAAGAAAGGAGAAAGTGGCATGGTACATAAATGGATTGAGAATAAAAATTCAAGAAGAACTAAATTTGGTAAGGATGATGACAGTGGAAGAGGCGTATCAATTTGTGCTGAAAGTAGAAGAAAAGTTGAACAAGAGACATGAGAAAAGATAGAGAAGTAGAGGAGGAAAATTCCAAAGAGGTAGAACACAATACAGACAAGGAAGATCATAGGCAAAGAAAAACAAGGAGAGTAGCCTATACCACAAATAGGAAAGAGACAAAAATTCATACCATCGAGGGAGAGATGACAAAAGTTTCTACCACAACAATAGAGGAAGTCATAATTCTTACCGTAATGAAGGATACCAAAGAGATGAAAGAGGGTTTGATAAGAGATCATTCAAAGGAACCTATTTCAAGTGTGGAGGTGAAGGACACCAAGCATTTGAATGTCATCAAGGGAATACTAACAAAAGGACAAAGAATAGTGCAAGAGTAGCATATGTAGAGGAAGAACCAGTTGGATCACCTAGTTCAGTAGGGAAGCCAAAGAAGGGTGAATCATTAGTCATGAGGAGAGCTTTGTTCCAAGAAGAAATGACTGAGGAGCCACCACAAAGGAAAGGTTTGTTCCGTACAAGATGCAAATCAAGAGGCAAATGATGTAAAGTTATCATTGATAGTGGCAGTACAAACAACTTGGTTTTAGAAGAAATGGTGAGGAAGATGAATCTAGAGAGGTCGAAAGATCCAAATCCCTACAAGATAGCATGGATTCAAGATGGACACAAGATACTGGTGAGTGAACAATGTTTGGTGAAATTTCATATAGGATCTTATAATGATGAGGTATTATGTGATATTATGCTGATGGATGTATGTCATATATTGTTAGGTAGACCATGACAGTATGATAGGAAAGCAATACACGATGGGAGGAAGAATACCTATACTATAACATCAAATGGGAAAAAACATATCTTGATACCTTTGGAAGAAGTGAGCAAAAGTGAAGTATGCAACAATGCTAGGATCTATTTAGTGGATGGAAGGAAATTTTTGGATGGATTGAGACATGAGAACATGTGTTTTGCATTGATTCCAAAGAAGTACGGTACCCAAAATGCAGAAAACACTACCACAAAAGGAGAAGAACCATCGCAGAAGGAAATACCAGAATTATTGACAGAATACCAAGATATTATATCAAAGAACATGCCAGAAGGATTGCCACCAATCTAGAGCATCAATCATCATATGGATCTCATACTTGGATCTAGTTTTCCATATAAAGCGGCACATAGGATGACAATAGCAGAAAATGCAGAGCTAAACAAACAAATATAGGAGATGCTGAGGAAAGGATTGATTAGAGAAAGTTTAAGACCATATGCGATACCAGAAATACTTGCACTAAAGAAGGATGGAGAATGGAGGATGTGTATAGACTTAAGAGTAATCAATAAGATCACAGTCAAGTATAGATTTTCATTTCCAAGGATGGATGACATCATGGATTGTTTGAGCGGAGTAAAATATTTCACAAATATTGACCTAAAGAGTGGATACTGATGAGGTAAAGATAACCTCATTTTTATTAATAACCATATGACCCTTTATGTGCCACTAAACTACCTTGACCCATGCCAGTTTATTAGTCTTATATGTAATAATTGTTTATTTTTGAAAGAATGTACAAATCTTTGTTCTTGAATTGACTAGATTTTGTCATTAATGTTGACATGATTTTGTGAAAAGATTTGTGTGTTGATACAGGTTTTTGAGTATGGCTTAGTGGGAGGAATAGACATGGATGCCAACTGGAGTCAGCAGCACCAGAATAATAGGGTACTAGAATTTTAGGAGATACATGATCAAGGACTTTAGTCTTTTTTTCCATCTGACCGCTTAGCAGTTATCCATCTTTTCTATTATTTTAGAAAGCACTCAAGACATTTAATAGCTCCACTCGAAGCCCTTGTTATACTATATTTAAAAGATAACTAGTTCAGTTAAATTTTGTTTTTATCTTGTTGAAGACATTTTTAGTGGCATTGATGAGCTGCCCTAGTATCTAGGATTTTGGTAGTGATATATATTATCTTGTTACTTTTAAAACAATCATGCTATGAATGAATAGAATCAAATTTTTCTCTGCAAAAGATAGTATTATTGAGTAATGTGTATGTGAACTGGATTTTGAGTTGTTAACAATGAATGTGATTTGAATCAATAAGAGGTCTCCAGAGAGATGGCCACTCAAAAGAACTAGGGATAGATAAGTATTTTGATGTTTTGTGAATGTGTTGTTTTTGGTCTATTTTGTGATTGTTCAGAACTATATAACTTTCTGTTTCGTAGTGATATGGTAGAATGATGTTAATGTTAACTTGTAGGGTATTGTGTTTAGTTGTTTCCAACATAGTGAAATCTTCAGTTGTAATTTTTGAAGTTTTGTGTTTTGTCTTGTAATTTCCAGAATTCTGGAGCTGCTTTTTATGAAGAGGAATTCTAGAGCTCCTGCTTAATTTAGAAGTTTAATATTAATTGATAATGCAGATTTGGATTTAAAGAATTTCCTTCTTAGTTAGATTAGATTGTTTCTTTTAAATTCATAGTTAAAAGTTTGTGTGCTTTGTAGATTAAGTTCATATGATTTATAGGTTAAGTTCAAATGCTTTGTAGACTAAGTTTGTATGCTTTCTAGTTTAAGTTTATCATTGCTAATTTGAGATGTCCAAACTGATCCCCTATTGCATACAACCTTGAACACTACCCAGTTGACAAAACTAATACATTTTCAACAAAAGTGTTAGGTCTCAATGGCAACCTGTCATGTTTTGTCACCATTGCTAGGGATTTTCCTTTCTAGTGTTATTAGGAGAACATTTGGATACCTTTGGTTAGTAAAAACAAAAATAGTCGTCAAACTTCTTTTTTTGCATGGTCAGAAAATGAGCCCCAAACAAAAGATTCGTAGCAAAAAACCCCCCCAAATAGTAGTCAACTGAGTCTAGAGAGGTAGAAGTCTTAGCCGAAGAATGTTTTCACTATGAATTGATCGATAAGGATCAACTTGAGACTTCCCACCTTACCTCAGATACACAACCACAACAATAAACATTTAGGGAGGAGAACATTCCTTCTGATATAATAGTTTATAACAATAATGATCCTTTCAATCACCAAAATGGAAGGACAAGAAACAATCAAAATGATGATAACCCAAATCCTCAAAGAGCAACCCAAACATTTACTTATCCTTTTGCTCTTAACCTGGAGGAAGACTCACCAATGAAAAACATTTCACCTTCTATCCTACCAACCTTTAGAGGTTTGTCCTCTGAGGACCTAGACTAGTTCCTTTTCAAATTTAAAGTTCTGTGTTAGACATATGACTACAAATAGATAATTAGAAACTGAAACTTTTTCCCTCTACCTTGAGAGACTCTAAAATGTGATGGTTCATGGGGTTGGTTTCAGGATCAATAACCACTTGGGATGAGATGGAAACCAACTTTTTAGACAAATATCAGAGTTATTGTAGGGTCAATGATGGGAAGGAAAAACTATTCAAATTGAGGCAAAAAGAGAATGAAAGCTTAGAAGACTTCCTAGATAGGTTCATCTTTCTAAAAAAATGGTGCAGAGAAGAAACAATGAGCTTAGAAATCCTGAAGACCATATTCCTCAAGGGGCTTGATGAGGACGCTAGGAGAAGCTTAGACTTGATGGGAAAAGGAGACGTGTCCCAACTTGACCTTGGAGACATTGTTGAGTTGTGTCAAAATTTCTCTCAGACTCGTAGAGGAATCCGTAAGTCTAGCTTATTGAGAGGATCAAATGAAATTGGCAAATTGTGAGAGGAAATAGAAAATATAAAAACTGATATCCTTGTTTAGTTGAACACCACCATAGATGGAATATAGACCAAGACACACAATCCCAAAACCTTATCCATCTACTATCCCAGATGTCAAAATAAACCTCTGCTAAGAGAGTGTCCTCTAGATAAAGATGACAGTTGTCAAATTTGCAAGAAAAATCAAGCTACTGATCAATGTGAGATACTCAATATAATTAAAAACTCAAAAAAGTCATCTCACACAAAGGAAGAGGTTAATTATGTGGGCCAAAGACCAGGAGAGAATTTCTCCTATGGTCAAAACTCAAACTCATCTTGGTGCCCTCCAAATAATTGGAATAACAATTAGTGGGCGACACCTTGGCCTCCAACACCACCTAATTGGGGACCTTATCCTTAGGGACCACCCAAATGGGAAAACCAGTCTTGGGAAAATCCTCAATGGGCAAATCAAACTCAACACTAGTGGTACCCTCAAAATCTTGCACCACAATGGAATCAACCTTCAAACCAATTCTATCATGGTTTGCGATGGATACCAAACCCACGACAGAATCTCTTACTAGCTCCTCAAAATACTCAACAAAATGAGTAGGTCAATCAACACCAATTACCAGCGCAACCTATTGCTAATCTAAAGAATAAATATCAAACTACACCAGTGTATTCCACTTAACAGAAAAACATGGCTAGGGTTAACACTATCTATTGTGGGAACTTATAGTTAAGGTCAGGAAAAATGCTCCAGCAACCTACCATTGTTGAGATCCTAGAAAACCAAAATGAGAAGCCCACTAAAGGAAAAAATATGAATCCCATACCTTCAGAGAAAACCATAGGAAGTAACCAAGATAAGCCTACTAAAATTTAGGAATATTCCTCTAAAGCACCCTTGTCATCTCCTCAACAACCTCTACATAAAACTTCAGATTTACTACTAGAGGAGACTATTAATAAACATTCACCAAGAAATCTAGAGAGTGACCCCAACTCAAAGAAGAGAACTCAAGTACCTTTTTCAGAGTGCCTTAAGGAGACCTTCCTAAAAAACCCTCTAGAAATAACCTTGCCAATTGAAACTGCTTTAATACATGAAATTAAATGGTTCCACATTAAGATTCCATTATTACAAGCAATCAAAGAGATTCCCAAACTCAACTAGTTAGTTAAGTAGTTGTGCATAAAAACATCAGGGAGGAAGAAGAAACAAATTAACATAGTGCAAATTAATGGATATTTGGCTAACCTTCTGACTGGAGAAACCTCTGCTTCAAATTATGGTGACCTAGGTAGACCACTCATAACGGTGACAATCAATGAGGTAGAAATACCCAATGCACTCGTGGACTTAGGGGTAGTGATTAATGTCATAACTATGGACATCATGAAAAAATTGGGGCTCACATATTTGCGCCCCACAACAACCATATTGTAAATGGCAAACCAGTCTATAGCTATTCCCAAAGGCATCTTGGAAAATGTCCCTGTCAAAGTTGACAATTGGGAATATCTAGTGGATTTCTAGGTGATTTAGTCCCACACTCCTAAGGACAACTATCCATAGATATTAGGAAGACCTTGGTTGGCAACTGTTACAACCAAAATTGACTGTAGAGCAGGAGGAATGACAATTTTAAATGGCCTTAATAGAAAACACTTGTCCCTATATCCTCCTGCTCAACCTACTGTGAACAAGCAAGTTTGGGTTGATGAATCAAATTGCTCTGACATGCAAGAAAATCTAGCCTCACTCGCAATGGTAGTCATTAAACAACACGTTGAAGAACTAGAAAATGACATACAAGGTATCACTTTAGATTAGAGCAATGAAGACCTCTTGGAAGTTGAGGAAATTCTAGGACATATGACCCAATGTAACACAATGCTTCTGGATTAAACTATGTGCTAATATTTTTCCCTCAACGTTTTGGATCACACCACATGATCCATCATCAGAAGAAAGAAAGAAAGAAAGAAAGAGAGGAGAATAGAATAGATACAATTTGTAAACCTCATAGGTTAAATAGAAAGGGGAAGGGGAATGGCGTGGTAACTCATAGATTACACGAAAAACAATGTCAAAAGAAGCTAAACATATACAAAAGTAGCCAACCAAAACATAAAAATAACAAAGAAAACCTAAAATTACAACAAATATAACTACATATATATATATAAATGAATATATTTATATATATAAGTAAGTAAAAAAATATATATATATGTGTATATATATATATGTGTATGTGTGTGTGTATAAATGTATATATAAATGTTTGTGTATATATACACACATACACACACATATATACACACATATAGATATAATATATACATATATATATGTCTATATATGTGTATATGTATGTATATGTAGATGTATATGTATATGTGTGTGTATATATATATATTTGATTGGGAGTACTTAGGTTTTTTAGCCTGGTCTGAGCCCAGAGAGACCCTTACAGGGGATCTCTTCCCATGGCTTTATCGCCTGAGACCACTACTGGGGGGTCTCTGTCCCCAATGGGCATTATCACCCTTTAGTTCAAATCCATGAGCTCGTTGGCCCGACGAAGGTCCACAGCCTGTGAGCACACCAGCCCAGTGGAGGACCTGAGAAGGGTCTTGTGAGCACGGCAGCTCAGTGAAGGCACAAGGCCTGTGAGCTCGTTGGCCTAGCGGGGATTTGAAACTAGGTGGTGATCACTGCAACCAAGTGAACTCACCACCACGCTGTGCCCTGAAGGGCTATATATATAACAACAAGCACAAAAATAATAAGATAATAGAAAACCAAATAAAAGGAAGAATGAGAAGGGCCAATGACTAATAAAAAAGTTAAAACAAATAAAAAAGACAAAACCAAGATCCTAGAGAAAGAAGAGAAAAGAGACCAAAAACAAGAGGAAAGAAAAAGAGACTAAACATAGAGAACAGTCAAAAGCAATGAAACCTAAAAAATAATTATGGACAAAAACAAAAAACCGAAAGTGATAAGAAGAAAATGAACTTAAAAAACAACTACCCCACCTAGGACACAACCATAAGAAAATGGGAGATGAAAAAATAAATAACAAAATATATAAAACACGATCTCAAAAAAAAAAGGCATTATAATAGAGAACAATCACCCTAAAAATGAGAATGTATGACAATCTATAAAAATAGAGAGAGAGAGAGGACCGGTTCCCCTTCCCACTCCTTTCCTCTTCCCTTCTCTTCTTTAGTCTTGATCTCTCGTTCTTCTTTTTCCTCCATGTCTTTTCCCTCCTCTTTCTCCCTTCCTAGCTTAGGTTTCTCGCCCACCAACTTCAACCCCTTGGTTTTAAAGTCAACCCTTTTTTCCTCCTTCTCTTTCCATAAGTTCTCTTTCCCAATCTCTCTTCTATTTTCTCTTTAGTTTCGTAGGTAGCTTTCCTTGGAGTTTTCTTTTAGTTTCATTTCTTGGTCTTGTTTAGCTCTCCCCTGTATGTCTTTTTCTTTTTCATCTAGTCTTCATTGCATTGTTTGGTTTCTCTTGTATCTTCTCTTTTTACCCTACAGTGTCTCTTCTCTTCTCTTTTGTAGATCTTTTGGCTCTTTCTCGTGCTTTCTCTTCCCTTTTATTTAGGGTTGGTTTTTTCCTCTTTTACTCTTTCCATTTATTTGCCCTTGTTTTTTTTCTCTCATGGCTTCCTTCTTGATTATGCTCATAGGTAGATACTATTTAGCTCAACTCTTTTTGTGTTCTCCTTATCTTTGTTTCTTTCTCTCTCTTGTTTTTCTTTTCTTTGTGTGTTCCCTTGTGCTTTTCTTTCTCGTGGGTCTTGCTAGTAGGTTTATTTTTACTCTTTGTTTTTATTGTTGTTCTCTCTCTTCCTTTGTTTCTTGTTCTTTCTCGTATTTTGGTTATGTGAATAGGTCTTTTCATCTTTGTTCTTGTTTGCTTTCTTTTTCTTTCCCTTTTTCTTTTTGTTATGCACTTCATTATTTCCTTATTTATTTTCTTTTTTGTGGGTCTCTTTCTCATACCTTGTATTCTCTTTCTTTTGCATTTTATCTTGTCACCCCTTCCTTTTGGCACTCTTGGTCCTTTTCTATCCTTTTTTGCCTTCGTTTCCTTCATTCTTTGGCCCTTTTTTGTCTTTCAATTTGGTCTCCTTTTACTCCTTTCCTCTTTTTTGTTAGGCCTCCTCACTTCCTGCATTGGGTGTTTTTTTCCCTCTCTCCTCCTCGTTTCAAATGTTGTGTTGTTTACTTGGTCCCACTTTTGTGATAGGTTCCCCCCCTCTCATTTTCTTATTTATTATTTTCTTTTTTATCTTATCTAATTCCTTTGTTATTTATTTTGTTCTTCATCTTCGTTCTTTTTGGTCTCTCTCTCTCTCTCTAGATCTATTTTCATAGATTGTCATACATTCTCATTTTTTAGGGTGATTGTTTGTTGGCAAGAGACACTGCTAGGCATGTTAGATGTTGTCATTGATGGCAACTAAATCCATATTACACATCCGCATTGTATCATCTTTTCATACCGGAAGTCAGATTGCAGATCCGGATAGACAGGAACAGGGCATATGACAGGGTTCAGCATTTTGGTCCACATTTCTCCACAGGAAATCATATTATGTTGTGGATTTGAGGGAATATTAAGGGATGTTAGGGCTACATAAATCCAAGATTTTAGCCTCTAGTGATGAAGGGATTGTAAGTTACAAGCATCTGAGTATCAGGTTTTGGTTAGACAATTCAGTCCGGTGAAGAACAGGTCGACTAGGTGTTTGATCCTTGTGCAGATGAAGAGAAGTGATTGGTTGAGTAATTTATGAGGTCCAGTGGTATTGGATGACATGTGAGGTGACCTAGATACATAATTTATGGTTCGCATTGATGTTTGTGCATGGATTCAGTTGACAGAACAATGTTCTTGAAATAGTTTCCAAGTTTTCTTAAGGCCAACTGCAATTGGGGTAATTTCATGTTGCAGATATATATGATCGATGGGTATGAGCATTTTGTTGTATGGATGTGTGAATATGAGGTGAGAGGTGTGAAGTGTGGGAATATCAAGTGCAAAGCAGAGATCTGAGCCTCGGATCATGGCAGAACAGTAAAACGGGGCAGTGAGAGATGAAGTGTGCAAAGTCAGTGTACTGAGCTTAACCAGAACTATTATTTAATTAGATGCTATTCTTCAATTCAAACATTTCAGTGAACTCTTGTAATCAATTTTGTAGGCAGTGAGTCTCCTTTGAGCAGTGAGCTCTAGGCAGTGTGTCCGAAGGCATGTGCCTTCCCAATTTGTAATACTTTTAACAGAGGATAAATCTTGTGGGTTAACCCCCACCATGGTTTTTCCCTTAACCGGGTTTCCACGTAAAAATCCTAGTGTTATGTGTGTTGATTATGTTTTGCTCATGTGTTGTTGATTCATGCTTTCATGGTTATATCATTAATCTGCTAACAAGTTATAAAGAAGATGAAATACAGAAAAAGATAAAGTTTTGAGACAACTGATTCACCCCCCCTCTCAGTTGTCTGCCCTAATTCCAACATTGTTCTCTCTTATGGTGCCTTTTGTTTTGAGACCGTGTTTTATATATTTTGTTATTTATTTTTTCATCTCCCATTTTCTTATGGTTGTGTCCTAGGTGGGTGTAGTTATTTTTTAAGTTCATTTTCTTTATCGATTTCATTTTTTTGTTTTTGTTCATAATTTTTTTAGGTTTCATTGCTTTTGACTGTTCTCCATGTTTAGTCTCTTTTTCTTTCCTCTTGTTTTTGTTCTCTTTTCTCAGGCTCTTGGTTTTGTCTTTTTTATCTATTTTAACTTTTTTATTAGTCATTGGCCCTTCTCATTCCTCCTTTTATTTGGTTTTCTATTAGCTTATTATTTTTGTGCTTGTTGTTATATATATATATATATATATATATTTGTTGTAATTTTAGGTTTTCTTTATTATTGTTATGTTTTGGTTGGCTGCTTTTGTATATGTTTAGCTTCTTTTGACATTGTTTTTCATGTAATCTATGGGTTCCAGCGCCATTCCCCTTCCCCTTTCTATTTAACCTATGAGGTCTGCAAATTGTATCTATTCTATTCTCCTCTCTTGCTTTCTTTCTCCTAATGATGGATCATGTAGTGTGATCCGAAACGTTGAGGGAAAAATATTAGAACACAGTTTAATCCAAAGGCATTGTGTTACATTATGATGGACTGTGGAAATTTGATGTTGATCATATGACCAAAACTAATAATATCGAGCATGCACACGGTAGCAGCCAGACATCCTTCACAATGCTTCCTTTCCCTTTGGCTAATATCATTCCAAAGACTGATCACTTCTTTGATGATATTGCTAGATTCCATAAAATCATATTGCATAGCTATCCGCTCAACACATTAATGAGAGAAGTTCACACTATCACCTTCAACTACCCAGGAACCAAAACTATTATGTTATTACCTGGAAAAACTTTAAATATCAATATCTTGTTAATAGAAGCAGACGAGCTCAAGCTATTTGATGTATTGGTGAATAGATCAAAAGCTTTTGCTTGGGGCTACACAGATATGAGGGGTATACATCCTAGTGTTTGTACTCACCACATCTATACTGAAGATGTTAGACTAGTTTGACAAGCATAACATAGACTTATCCCTTCTCTCAAAGATATTGTCAAAATAAAAATTGAAAAACTCCTACAAGTGGGATTCATCTATCCTATCTTTGACAGCAAGTGGGTCTCACCTTTAGTGGTTGTTCCAAAAAAAAATGGGAATTGGAGAGTGTGCATAGTTTATAGAGAGCTCAATAAAGCAACCTATAGAGACTACTTTCCACTGCCCTTCATAGACCAAGTCTTGGATAAATTAGCAGGGAGAAAGTATTTCTGATTTCTAGATAGATTCAATGGATATAATCAGATACAAGTAGCAGTGGAGGACCAGGACAAAACAAATTTTACCTATCCTTGGGGAATGTTCACATATCGAATCCTTCCCTTCAGATTATGTAATGCCCCTACAACATTTCAGAGGGCTGATATGGAAATCTTTGTTGAACATGTAAATGATTGTGTGGAAGTCTATATGGATGACTTCACTATATATGGCTCCATTTTTTATGAAGCACTTAAAAACTTATACAGAGTATTGCAGTGATGTGAAGACCATCAATTATCCCTAAGTCATGAGAAGTGTCTAATAATGGTAGAACAAGGGATAGTGTTGGGACACCATATCTCAGTTGAGGGGATAAAGGTAGATCCTTAGAAAATTGAAGTGATACAATAGCTAGAGACCTCAAAAAACCAAACTGATGTCAGAAACTTCTTGGACCATACTGGATACTACCAAAGGTTCATAGAAAACTTTAGTAAAATCGCAGCACCTATGTTCACCCTTATATTCAGAAGGATGTGGAATTTTCCTGTACAACAGAATGTCAAACATCGTTTGACATCATTAAAGAAAAACTCATTTCCGTCCCAGTTTTACGAGGACCTAACTGGAACCTTCCCTTCCATATTTACGCAAATGCTTCCAATGATGCAATTGGGGTAGTTTTAGGCCAAGAAGATGAGAATGAAGGGAAATATGCTACATATTTCATAAGTAAGAATCTGACTCCCACTGAAAGGAACTACACACTATGGAGAAAGAATTCTTATCTATGGTTCATGAAATCAATAAATTTTGACATTACATTACAGGGTACAAGGTAACTATTTTTACAGACCATTCAGCCATTAAGTACCTAATAAACAAACCTGTAGTAAATGTAAGGATAATTAGATGGTTATTACTTCAAGAATTCAATGTAACCATCATTGATAATCCTTAGAAGTTTAACATAGTCACGGACTTCTTATCCTAAATCAAACAAGACAATGGAGACTGTGCTCATGTTCAAGATGAATTTCTAGATGAAAACTTATTTGCCATCTCCATTAAAACACCCTGGTTTGCAGATATAGCCAACTATTTATCCACCTCTGAGTTTCCACCAAATTTTACATTGAAACAGAAGAAATGCCTCATCAGAGAAAGTGCCATTTCAAATGGATCAATCGTATGCTATTCAAGAGTGGGTCTGATCTGGTTTTACACTGTTGCGTCAAATCAGACGAAACATATAGTATACTAAGAGCATGCCGTGATGATCCTTCTGGAGGTCATTATTCAGCAAAAAGAACCTCCCACAAAATCTTAGGCATAGGATACTATTGACCCTCCATGCACAAAGATGTAAAAAAGATGTCCACCATTGTGATGAATGTCAACAAGTAGGGAGACCTATTGCATCCAGCGAGATCCCTCTTCAACCATAGATAGTTTTTGAAACTTTTGAAAAATGGGGACTAGATTTCATAGGACCCATAGATCCTCCTTCATAGGATAAAGAATGCATCCTGGTCTATATTGACTACCTAACCAAATGGGAAAAAGTTCATGCACTGAAAGTTGCTAGAGAAGAATAAGTAGCAGATTTCCTTTATAACAAAATCTTCCCTCAAATTTGGAGCTCTTAGATCCATTGTCACAAATTAGGGACCAAAATTTATGTCTAAAGTTATGTTGGCATTCACTGACCATTTCCAAGTAAGTCATAAGAAATCATCCCCTTACCACCCACAAGCAAATGGTCAGGTGGAAGTAACTAATGGAGAACTTGAAAACATCATGACAAAAATAGTTTCATCAGGAAGGAAATATTGGGCTAGAAAATTGCACAAGGCAGTCTGAGCTTATAACACTACTTGGAAATCAACCATCATTCTTACTCCCTATGAATTGGTTTTTGGAAAGAAACCTCTTCTACCCATTGAATTCGAACTACAAATGCTAAGAACAATACTGGAAGTAGGTTTGGACCTTGATCGAGCCCAAGTTGAATGAGTCCTACAACTTAGTGAACTGGATGAACTCTGCCTAGAAGTCATTCATTAGAGCAAGTTGGTTTAATAATAGTGAAAGACTTGGCATGACAAGCATATAAAAGAAAGGGAATTCCACAGCGGTGATTGGGAATTGTTGTTTGACTCTAGATATAAATATCAAAAAGGTAAACTTCAGACTCATTAGTTGGGACCATATGAAATTTCTAAAATATTTCCAAATGGAGTAGTGTAACTTAAACCCATAGATGGTGGCACTCGAACACTTCTAGTCAATGATCATAGATTGCAGATTTACCACAAACCTATAAACAAAGAGGAATTTACAAAGATGGTAGAGATGCAAGGAGAGAACTAATGTATCAACTCTGCCTTGGTAGAGGATGCATAAAAAATAAAAATAAATAAAATATTTGTGTGTGTTAATTTTTGAGTATTTGTCTAAAATTGTTGTGTATTTATCTAAGTTAATTATCTAAATTTTAGTATTGTTTTGTAGGAATTTTACCTCAAGATAGTGCTAAGTTTTGGTAGCATTTTCACTAATGCTCTGAAACTTTGTTCCTGTTTGTGCTAAGTTTTGGTAGCATTTTCACCGATGCTCTGGAACATCATTCATGTTCATGCTATGTTTTGGTAGTATTTTTCACCAATGCTCTGGAACTTCGTTCCTATTCATGCATTCCAGCAGCATCTTTTAGCGATGCTCTGGAACTTTGTTTCTGCGTTTCGGCGGCATTTTTCAGCGATGCTCTGGAACTTTGATCCTACTTTTTGGCAACACCTTTTAGCGATGCTCCAGAACTTTATTCCTGCATTTTGGCAGCATATTTCAGCAATGCTGTGGAACTTTGTTCTTGCTTTTTGGCAGCATCTTTCAATGATGCTCTGGAACTTTGTTCCTACATTTTGGTGACATTTTTCAGTGATGATCTAGAACTTTGTTCTTGCTTTCTAACATTGTTTTTAAGTGATGCTTCGAAATTTTGTTCCTACGTTTCAGTGGCATCTTTCAGTGATGCTCTAGAAATTTGTTCCCTCGTTCCAGTGGCATCTTTCAACAATGCTCTGAAACTTTGTTCTTACATTCCAATGACATCTTTTAGCG
The DNA here is from genome assembly GCA_027924645.1 of Cunninghamia lanceolata. Taxonomy (NCBI): domain Eukaryota; kingdom Viridiplantae; phylum Streptophyta; class Pinopsida; order Cupressales; family Cupressaceae; genus Cunninghamia; species Cunninghamia lanceolata. The sequence goes on from BSBN01000931.1 coordinate 3,474,140, forward strand.
ATGCTATGAAACTTTGTTCCTGCTTTCTGACAGCATCTTTTAGCAATGCTCTAGAACCTTGTTCCTACATTCTGACGGCATCTTTTAGTGATGCTTCAGAACTTTGTACCTTCATTTCGGTAGTATCTCTCTCCAGTACTCTAGAACTTCTTCTCCTTGTTTCTGTTATGTTTGTTTTAACAGCATTCCATTTTGATGCTCCGGAACTCATGGTCCCTTGCAAATACTCTAAAATTTTCAAAACATACCCATTCATATCATTTCTGCCATCCAACTCTTATGTACCAAAGCATTCATTAAAATGAATTCCCTATATTACCACCTTCTATCATAATAAAGAATAATTATGACCACTTAAAGTCATAATAATTAAACACCCCAACCACGTCATCAACATCATTAATAAATTTGCTAAAAAAATTTTTGCCATCCCATCATAAACTTCACATTAATGATTTGAAAGATCATAAATGTGACCATTACGTCAGCAAAGGTGAAGTGAATTCAAATCAATTTAGGAATGTAAGGTACGTACAAGTTCTTTCTAATTAAGCAATAGATTGTAAATAGGATTTAATAAATTGGAACACTTTTACTCTTTTTCCCAAAATTATAAATCTGTAGGAACTGTACTTAGACTAGAGGAAGTGACGGCACACTAAATCCACATCATGCAAGGGAATAATGAATAAAAGGTCTAGGTTGGCATACTAATTTGAAAGATGTCATATCACCTCTATCCCACTCTATATTATTTATAACACAATTGCAATTAGCTATGAATTTGGTTTTTATTACACTTGGACATCTAGTTCAGTAAGCTTAACAGTTGGTCACCCTGGTAGTCATAACAGTTAGTGATAAAATCAATAAGAATTATCAGAGGAATTAACATGGGTGCAAAGTGGAAATCAGAACCTAATTCTTTGGAGAAGCTTTTGGCCTTACAGAACATTTCAAAACTATTTCAAAAGGCAGGATGGCTCGAGTTTGTTAAGAAATTTGATGGGTACAATTTGGAGTTGGTCAAGGAATTTGTCAAGAATTTTTCATACGGGCATTCCATAGTGCGAGGAAGGAAATTCAAGGTGAGTGCCCAAATCATTTCTAATCTTTCTGGTATTAAAAATGAAGGGGTAAACTTAGCAGAATCAACAAATATTTCTTATCAGAAAATGCTAGAACTCTTTTTAAGGGAAGGGGAACCTCAGCCCCAGCTAGTCATAGGTCCTTGTTGTAAATATGTGCCTATGATTTGTTGTCATTGATATCAACATATCTCTTTGTCAGAGACAATGAAACCAGTGCAGTTCAACAAAGTAGATTGATCTGCATTCCCAGTGAGATGAAGATCAGAGTCTACGGACTAAAGGGTTTTTTAGAGGATTGTTTGAAGTTGCTCCAGTTAAGATTTGAGAGGTCCGCATGGAGGATTGGTGAAGTTATGGCCATCTGAGTAGAACTAGGTTTTGTAGTTGTTCAGAGGTAATAGAGTGACAAGAATTTGGTCTGGATTGCTCTGCATTAAAATACTATGGTCTACGGTTCTAGAGGTATGTTTTGGATGTTGATGTGTATCTTTAACTCAAGTGGTTTGTGGTTTGGAGATCCGCAAGCAATCTTTCTAGTGTGACAGTCATGACAGTTAGTGTTCTTAAGTTCCTGTATGAAGGTGAAAGTGATTCTAGTTATTTGAGGTGGTGCAGTTGTTCTTGTTGATTTCATTGTGCTTGTGGTGGTTTATGGATCGTGTGCGTATTGTGTTGGTGGTCCGCATTGAGGATTAAGCTTGTAGTTGAAGATTTCTCCTTGGGTGTTGTTGTTCTTTCCAGTCTTGGCTGACTGGATGCTTGGTGCATGTTGCGTATGATCTAAGAAGAGTTATATGGAGCGTGGCATGTTGTTCAAGAAATATTTGAGTCCCAGCTATGTTTGGCCAACAATATGATAGTTTGCATGAAGCATTTTTAGTCTTGTGATTGTAATTGCTTGCAATGCTTATCTTGGAGAACGTTCCAGATAGATGATTGTAAGGCTGACTTTGATGTTCATTCCAAAGTCGATGTCATGTATAAATAAGAGTTGTGAAGTCATGGAAAGGTGTGGATGTGAGCGAAGATGTGGATGTAGTGAGGAAGTGAGTGGGGACAGAGCAGTGATGTTGTACGCTTCAATGGAAATGAACCTTGGCATGGAGAAGATGTTGTTTCTCAGTTCAACCTTAATCATGTGATTGTTTCTATAGGTAGTGAGCCTCCTTTGAGCAATGAGCTTTGGGCAATGTGTCTGAAGGCAAGTGCCTTCCCATTTTTCTATTCTTTTAACAGAGAATAAATCTTGTGGGTTAACCCCCACCGTGGTTTTTCCCTTAACCGGGTTTCCATGTAAAAATTTTGGTGTTATGTGTGTTGACTATGTTTCTGCTCGTGTTGTTGATTCGTGCTTTCATGGTTATATCATTAATCTGTTAATAAGTGGTAAAGAAGATTAAATGTAGTAAAATATAAAAGTTTTGTGACAACTAATTCACCCCCCTCCCTCTCAATTGTTTGCCCTAATTTCAACAGTCCTAGGGATCAAAACAAGGGTATTCAAAGGATGTTGATTGCAAAGCCCTAGAAAATTGTGGTCACATGGATTATCAAATATTTTACCTGTGACAACCAATGTACCACCATAGAAGTGTTGGAATTAGGCTAGACAACTGAGAGGGGGGGTGAATCAGTTGTCCCAAAAATTTAACCTTTTCTGATTTTAATCTTCTTTCACAATTTACAAACAGATTAATGATGTAAACATTAAAGTATGAATCAACAACACATGAGCAGAAACAAAATGAACACACTTGACACCAAGATTTTTAATGTGGAAACCTGGTTAAGGGAAAACCATGGTGGGGGTTAACCCACAAGATTCGTACCCTGTTAAAAGTACTTGAAATAAATGGGAAGGCACTTGCCTTCGGGCGCACTACCCAGAGCTCACTACTCAAAGAGGATCACTACCTACAGGAGGCTCACTACCTACAAGATTTTATTTTTAATACATAAAGAATGAATTGAGAAATAGCATCTTCTTTATGCCTAGTTCAGTCCCATTGAAAGCTCACAAAAACTTCTACTCTGCCCCAAACACTTCTTCGCTAACTCTTCATCCTCTACTCCTTTTGTTCTTCTGCTTCTCCTCTCTTCTACTCTGCCTCTATACCTTTCTTATGATTTTATCATTTTTGCACAAGGACTCATTTCCACAACTCATCAACAAGTATTTATACGCTTTATCAACCTTGGAATGAACATCAAGGTCGGCTTGACTTAAAGCGGATTACTATACCATCGACCAAACATAGCTAGGACTTGAATCTTCCTTGAACAACACGCCACACTCTAGAGAATTGCTCTAAGACCATTTGCAACACGCTTGAATCATTCCGTCAGCCAAGACTAGGAAAAATAACAACACCAAGGAAGAAATCTTCAACAACGAGCCCAATCTTCATTGCGAACCTCCAACATAGTAGGCGCACGATCCAGAGACCCCCACAAGCACATTGAATTCAACAATAACATCCACACTACTCCAAATCAACAGAATCAATTGCATCTTCATTTGGTACCTTAAGAACATTGTCTTCCATGACTGTCACACTAGAAAGATTGTTTACGGACCTCCAAACCATGAACCACTTGAGTTGATGACACACACTGACTTCCCAAACATGTCTCTAGATCCGCAGATCATAGTGTTGTTGGCAAGAGACACTGTGTGGCTTCATAAGTGTTGTCATTGATGGTAACAAAGTCTATCCCATACATCCATAGTACATAATATGCCTTCACCGGAAGTCAGATTGAAGATTGTTTTAGTCTAGTGAACAAGAACAAAGTATGTAACAAGGTCTGACAATCAGGTCTGGATCTCTTAGATGGTTTAACTCAGTAAGTTGCAGTCTTGGACAAGTCAAGAGGGGTATCATGACTATTGTATTCTAGAGATTTAGCCTCCAGTGATAAAGTATGGAAAAGATATGAGCATCTGAGTGTTGGGTTCCAATAAGGCAGAGCAGACAGAGGAAGAACTGACTGGCAGAGTATCAAACTTCAATCCGGAGGAGTAAAAGGTCTTGATCAAGAAATTTGTGGGATTATACATTGTTGGCCGACATGATTAATGACTTCTCTGCCTATGTTTTGATACGCCTTACAAATCAAGCATGGATTCAACTGACAGATTAATAACTTGCAGTGTTTTTGTTGCTGACTAGAAAGTTGATAAAAATCCTTGATGCGGATATATATACCAGGTAGATTTTAGCATGTAAAAGTGTGTGGTGTACAAATGATGAAATAAAGTGTGAAGAAAAGTAGGGATAAGTGTGAGAGCAACAATTCAAGTCCGGTATGTGACAGAGCAACAACATTAAACAAAGGAAGAATGAAGTGCATCAGATTAGTGTATTGTGCCTAATTGGAACTGAACTCTTGCATTTGTAGATGCTTTTCATTAGTTCAAACACTTGATTATCTTCTATAAGTTCTATAGACAGTGAGTCTCTTGTAGGCAGTGTGCTTCTTGTGAGCAGTGTGCTCAGGCAGTGAGCCCTAATTGGCAAGTGCCATTTTGTACTCCTTTATTCTTTTAACAAAGAATACAATCTTGGGTTAGTCACCCTGTGGTTTTTCCCTTAATAGGGTTTCCACGTAAAAATCCTTGTGTTATGTGTGTTGATTTTATTTTTGTTCTTATGATTACATATGCTTTCATGTTTTGATGCAACACTGATTATTAAGATAACAAAAGGAAAAGAAAGTTAAGGAAATTTTGAGATAACTGATTCACCCCCCTCTCAGTTATCTGCCTTGTTTCCAACAATTGGTATCAGAGCAAGGTTCCTCTAAACAAAGCCTAACAGCTTGAGGAAGATCTGGGATTCTCAATGGATGCATATGGTATGAAGGAACAACTTTAGTATGCCCTAGATGATCTTGAACAATCCCACTTTGAAGTCAATAATTTGAGAGAAAGACTCAAACAAGTTGATGACTTTATAAATGAGCTAAAGGAAAAACTTAGTATTTCTGTGAAAAAGAGAAAGGAACTACTTCAAAAATTAGTCAATCAAAGTGAAGTCAATGATACTAATGAAGATCTGAATGAGAAAAATAAGCTATGTAAGAAGTTGTCAAAAGAAGTCATTATGGTAAGGCATGAAATAGAATCGGGGGTTATGAGATTCACCCAAGAAATTGAAGAAAAAAGAAAGATTAAAGATAATCTAAAATAATCCCTCAAGGAGAAAATAGAGGACTGCCACAAAATGGAAAGAATAATCGTGCATCTTGAATCTAATCTTGAAGAAGCTAGAGACAATGAAGAACAACTTGAGAATTAGATAGACACTCTTAAACAAGATCTTCAAACAGCAAATGAATACAAAGAGAAATTCAAGATAAGCTCAGCCCAACTTGAAGCTCTTCTTGAAAGCCAAAAGAGGGTAGATGATAAGCGTGGTTTGGGATATGAGAAAGGTGAAAGCTTTGGATCCGATCAGAAGAACTTTGGATCAGGAAATCAAAGAAATAGGCCTAGAAGGCCTCCGGTAAGGCAACCAAATGTTCAAAGATATCCATCCTTCAATATATAATGCTTCAATTGCAACAATTTCGGTCATAAAGCAACTCAGTGCAGGAGGAGAATGAATCAGAATAATCCATCCTTCTCTAGACAATGTTTTAATTGCAAAAGGTATGGTCACAAATCTCATGAATGCAGAAATATGCAAATAAACAATTCATTCAATGGTAGATGCTTTGCATGCAATAGAATGGGACATATGGCTAAACAATGCAGATCAAGATGATATCAATCAAATAAGCAAAGAAATGTTACATGTTACAATTGCAATAGATCTGGTCATATTGCTAAATTCTGCAGAAGTAGAAATTAGGATAGAAAAGGTCTGGTGGAACATGATCAAAAACAAGATAAGGGCAAAGGTAAAGTGAACGCGGATGAAGTTCAAAAGGAGATGAGCAAGATTTGGGTAAAGAAGAGTACAGAAAGTATTGGGGATGGATCCACACTGGAATCCGGTGCTGATATTCCTTCCAAAAACTAAAAAGGTGAGCTCTGGCTTAGGGGGAGTCACAGAGAAAAATAAATTCCCCCAACCAGTCAACTAGTGCCTAAATTCAGCACATGAAGTAAACATTTGATGCTACAGATTAAATGGTTTTTAGAAAAACATCTAAATAACCTTCAGTCAAAATATGAAAGATCCTCATGGAGTTTTGTAAGATTTTAACTGCTCAAGTTAATCTGGCTCTGACAGCTATTTGGTAAAGTAGAATTTCACAAACAGATCCAGTATGACTCAAAATTGAAATGCTTTGATCTGCAGACCCATGGCATGATTGAAGAAAAGAAGATACATTGTCAATCATCACTAAAAATGATTCTAAGTTTGGTGCAATGATTCAAGAGGATCTCTCTCAAAACAAGGCAACCAAATAACTTAAGTTGTGCATTTATTACAAAAGGAAATTAGGGTTTGCACAAGGATAAAAGGATTCTTTCACTCATTATTTTCACACTTGCACTCACGAAGAAGAATAGAAGAGCTCTGCAAAGAAAATTCTACAATTCACTCAAGATCAATAGAAAAATGAGTTCAACCAGCGATTTGTTCTAGCTCCTGCTTCAAACCCTAAGGCGTGAAAAGGTACTTCATTCTAAAAATCTCTCTCTGAATCTCTTGCAAAATGGCTACTCCAATGGTTGTCAAGATCTCTGATAGGCCGCAACCTAAATTTAAGAAACACCCTTATAGATCTCTAGAAGTTGATCCTTTGGGCGCATTTTCTAGCATTCTGCACAGAGTATTGCATGTAGAAGATGTTAGGGTTTATATCCATGCCAACATTGAAGAATTTGGAGACTCAAAATTGATGGATATTTATCACAAACAGCTAATAGATGAAAATTTTGAACTCAAACTTGATTTCAAGGCCCTCCGGGATAAACACTTCGGGCATTGCATACATTTTCCATGTTTTGTAGAAGATGATTGGGTCTGGTATGTTCTAAGCAGGATGCACGATAATTTCATGTGGCTAATGAGGCCCTTCAAAATAACTAAAGATGCCATCAGGGCAGTGACCGGACTGCATTCATTCAGTGGGTTACCTACACTTAAATCTGTGAAGAACCAAACAGTAACTGAAGCCACCGAATCTAAATTTGACAAAAGAGAAATGACCATAGATGGCATCATAGATCCAGATGTCAAGTTTGCCTCAATGATAATTGGCTACAAAATCTATCATTCAAGCAGGGAGAATTCTGTGTCTAGCACAACAATCTATGCAGCATATCAGATGTTGAGGGAAGATGCAGATTATGACCTATGTGAACTTCTTCTAAATCAACTGTTGGAAAACCTGCAGAAGATCAAAAAGGATAAGAAGAATTCCTTTAAATATGGTAGCCTAATACTATGTTTGTTCTTCTATTATATGAATGAGCTTCCTGGATCACATGGTTGGGTCTGGCAAAATGACAAACCGGTTGCAATTCAGATTAGAGATTATATGTATGGACTTGGTGATGCTCAAGCCCAAAACACAACTCTCTGGGGTCACTTCAAGAACTTCCAGAGCATGATGCAAGCCAGAGAGAGAATTCCATAGTCCATAGTTGAGAAATACAAGGACATAGTTTGCTTTATAATTGATATTGATCAATGCCTAATGGAGGCAATTGAGCCAAGGACTGTGTGGATAATGCCTATGGGATATGAAGTTGATGAAAAAATATTGGAGATACATATTCAACATCTGCTGAACTAGTCCAAGGACATTGAAGCAGAAAGGTTTGGGACCTTTCGAGAGCTAAGTGTAAAAATACATGTTGAGTTAAGACAGCCAGAGATAAAGAGGAAAGTAAGAAGGGAATTTGAAGAAATTGCCAAAAGATTTGGCCTATCAAAGGAGGTTGTGGATGCAAATAGAGAGAAAATGGAGAAGGCTGAGAAAGAGAAACAAGAAGCAAAGAAAGGAGACATTCTGGTACAGGCCTCCTCCCGGACTAGATCTTCCAAGAGCTCTGCATCTGCCCCTCCTAAAAGCTCAAGGGATACCAAACCGGAAGTCAAGACATCTAGAAAAGGAGAAAAGAGGATGAAGACCAAATCCACAAGGTCATATACAAGCCTTAAAGATGATGAAGAAACATAATCCAATGAGGAAATCAAGAAAATGAAGAAGAAGAAAACATCCAGGAAATTCTCTGCTAGTAAAAATGAGGAAGAAAAGGCAGAGGAATTTGTTGAAAAGCCCACTCTTTCCATTGATAACATCATCAAGGCAATAACTGTGGATGGAAACATGCAGCCGGTGACTAAGTTCTATGATGCATATAGTGATGTTGGCAAGAGAATTCTGGAAGAGGCCACTGTCAGGTACTTGAATATTTACAATAAAGCCTTCATTGAAATTATATCATTAATTCCTAAGAGCTTAGAAAAGGTACTTGAGGTGAGAAAAGAGAATGCAATGGCAAAAGACCTAGAGATCCGGGAGCAAATAATGATTCAACTTTTCCCTTCTATCACTCCAAAACAAATGGACATGATTTTCAAGGATTGTAAGGATGAATTCCGGAGTAAGGTGAGAATGAATAAACTTATGTTGGAGAAACTGACCAAGTAGCAAATGAAACAAAAGATATCATCTTGAATGCATTAAAGAGATTCAATCTTCCTATTGTAGAAGAAACGGTTGAAGAACCTTCTACCATGGATGTTGAAGAATTAAATGTAATCAATGAAGAATCTTCTGACAAGGATATAGAAGGATCAAAGAAAATAGATGAAGAGAAGTCTGAGGACTTAGATTCCTCTGTTCCAGAAGAGGAAGTTCATAAAGTAGTGAACACAGGTGACATCTCTCCTCTAGATCCCACTGCAAACATTCCAGACTCTAAAGCTGAAGGAGAAGATAGAAGAAAAGAGAAGGTGATTCAAGAAGAAGAGGTTAAGGAAAAAGAAGAAGAACAAGTAGAAAAGACTAATGATGACTGTTCTAATATCCCAAAAGAAAAGAAGACTCAATCACTAGCAAGAGACATTGCAGAGACAGTGAAGAACTTCTTAAACAAAGAAATGATGGAGATAGATGAACCTGATCTATTTCAAGGACCACTGAATTTTGACTCTCTCTCCTCAGTTCAGACAATGAAAATAGTTTCTTTTGCTCAAGCCAAAGCAAAAGAAAAACTCTTGAAATCTCACATGGAGGACTGTGAACTATTGGAGATTACATCCAAGATGCTAGAGAAGATCATGCCATCCTTCCAAAAGGATCCTTCGGCCTTACCATCTGATAACTTGAAAACTTTGGTAAATTTTGTTAACACTCATTTCGAATCTCTAGAGAAATCAGTAAAAGCAAAAGTCCAGAAGGAGTTTCTAGGAAAAAGATTCACTGAAGTGCAAGGATTTATTGCTAATGATAGGAGGACCCTAGACATTGGAATAAAGAGCCTTGAAAATTCTCTTAAAGATGGTGGGGACATATACAAATTCTATTTATCTTGGCCCAAAGTGACAAAGGACATTGAGAAGAAAGTGAAAGAACAAGAAGGAAAATTGTCAAGTTTATCTCAGAATTTTGATCCCCTTACTACCTCTCTAATGAATCAAGAATGCCAGGCTATTGTTATCATAAATGAAATAAAGAGGCTGGACAAAGAAAAGAAGAACATAATGAACAGAATGGGTGAAATCAAAGGGATAATTATCCCTAAGCTAGAGGCAATGCATGAGGCCTTGACAGATGCTCAGACCACAACCCGGACCAGTGATCCAATAGATTTAAGAAGGGCAGAAGCATATACATTTTTGTTGAGTGGTCACATCTCCATTTTGGATAGGATGAAGCAGAGCTGGGTCACAGAGTTTGTACAGATGAAGACTACTTTTGTGGATATACTTAAGTATATGTAAGTATAGCATATATATATATATACTTATGCGGCTATATATAGGACATTTTTTGCAAATTTTGGTATGCAGATTCTGCCTTTTGCCATTGATGTCAAAGGAGGAGTGAGGAGTAGTGAAAAATGTGGAATCCATCTAAGGGGGAGCTCCAGTAAAACAGTGCAAAAGACAGAGCATCAGCCAAGGGGGAGTTACTGCGACACTTAGCCATTTTTCACTAAGTGTTGCCATCAATGCCAAAGGGGGAGATTGTTGGCAAGAGACACTATGTGGCTTCATAAGTGTTGTCATTGATGGCAACAAAGTCTATCCCATACATCCGCAGTACATAATATGCCTTCACCGGAAGTCAGATTGAAGATTGTTTTGGTCTGGTGAACAAGAATAGAGTATGTAATAAGGTCTGACAATCAGGTCTGGATCTCTCAGATGGTGTAACTCAGTAATTTGTGGTCTTGGACAAGTCAAGAGGGGTATCATGACTACTGTATTCCAGAGATTTAGCCTCCGGTGATAAAGTATGGAAAAGATATGAGCATCTGAGTGTTGGGTTCTAATCAGGCAGAGCAGACAGAGGAAGAACTGACTGACAGAGTATCAAACTTCAATCTGGAGGAGTAAAAGGTATTAATCAAGCAATTTGTGGGATTATACATTGTTGGCTAACATGATTAATGACTTCTATGCCTATGTTTTGATATGCATTACAAATCGAGCATGGATTTAACCAACAGATTAATAACTTGCAGTGTTTTTGTTGCCAACTAGAAAGTTGATAAAAATCCTTGATGTAGATATATATACTAGGTAGATTTTAGCATGTAAAAGTGTGTGGTGTACAAATGATGAAATAAAGTGCAAAGAAAAGTAGGGATAAGTGTGAGAGCAGCAATTCAAATCCGGTATGTGACAGAGCAACATCATTAAACAAAAGAAGAATGAAGTGCATCAAATCAGTGAATTGTGCCTAACCTAAACTGAACTCTTGCATTTGTAGATGCTTCTCATTAGTTCAAACACTTGATTATCTTCTGTAAGTTCTGTAGACAGTGAGTCTCTTGTAGGCAGTGTGCCTCTTGTGAGCAGTGTGGTCAGGCAATGAGCCCTAATTGGCAAGTGCCATTTTGTACTCCTTTATTCTTTTAATAGAGAATACAATCTTGGGTTAGTCACCCCATGGTTTTTCCCTTAATAGGGTTTCCATGTAAAAATCATTGTTAATTTTATTTTTGTTCTTATGATTACATATGCTTTCATGTTTTGATGCAACACTAATTATTAAGATAACAAAAGGAAAACAAAGTTAAGGAAATTTTGAGATAACTAATTCACCCCCCCTCTCAGTTATTTGCCTTGTTTCCAACAAGTGTTTCATTTGTGGAGCAATCCAGACCAATTTCCTATCACTCTATCTCTTTTGAACACTGCAAAACCCATTTCTACTCAGATGGCCATAACTTCTTCGAATCTTTATGTGGACCTCTCAAATCTTAACTGGAGCTACTTCAGACAATCCTCTACACAACCATATGGTCCACGTACTTAGATCTTCATTAATTTTCTCAATATCCTCAACATTTTAGTCTTCTAACCGTGCAATAAAATAAGATACAGTTGACATCAATGGAAACAAGGATATGTTGACATAAATGACAACACCACTTAGGCACCTATTTGCAAGAATCTCCCCCTTTGTCATTAATGGCAACATATGATGTGAAAAACTAATTTAACCATTAAGACAAGAACTTCTCCTCCTTTCTCTTATCACACCTACAACCATTTTTCTTTACAGCCCCCTTTTACCAGCAACTATTTTTTCACATTACTTCTCCCCCCCTTTGACATCAATGGCAAAGGGCACATATTTACAATCTTTTCTCCTCCTTTTTGTTTCAAACTAATCTACAAAATTTGCATACTGACTACTCCCCCTGAGTAGTATCTCCTTAACATCAATCCAGACACAAGATATGACTATGAATTCCACCGGACTGATGCACCCTAGTGCATCTTAGTTTGGATCAAGAGGGGTAACAACCCCTAACTTCTAAAAGTATCCTTGGGTAGAGGCTTAGTGAAAATATCCACAATCTGATCCTTTGAAGAAACAAACTCCAATCTGACTTCATTCTCATTAACCTTCTCTCTCAAGAAGTGAAATTTGGTTGATATATACTTTGTCTTTGAATGCAACACTAGATTCTTTGAGATGCTTATTGCACTTGAGTTATCACAGAAGATTGTAATAGGCTCCTCAAACACAATTATGATGTCTTTCAATATTTTCTTCATCCATAGAACTTGAGTACAATTGTTTGTTGCTGCTATATACTTTGCCTTTGCAGTAGATAGAGATATTGCCTCTTTCTTTTTGCTCATCCAAGAAACCAATCTCCTTCCCAAGAAGAATGCACCACCACTAGTACTTTTCATGTCATCCACATCTCCTGCTCAATTAGCATCTGCGTATGCATGAAGAGTGAAGTTATTATCCTTTGGATACCAAAAGCCATAATCAAGTGTCCCTTTGAGATATCTAAAAATTATTTTGACTTCTATAACATAGGATTCTCTAGGATCAATTTGAAATCTAGCAATAAGTCCAACTGCATTCATGATATCAGGTCTAGTCTGAGTCAGATAGAGCAGTCCTCCAATCATTGATCTATACCTTTTCTAATTTGCCTTAGGGGAGTCATCATCTTTACTCAACTTGCATCCGGTTACCATAGGTGTACTCACTGGTTTTGAATCTTCCATTCCAAACTTTTTCAACAATTCTCTCACATACTTAGACTGAGATATGAAGATACCTTTATCTGACTAAATGATTTGCAGACCTAAGAAGAAATTCATTTCTCTAAACATTGACATCTCAAATTCACTTTGCATCTGATTAGAAAATGTTTTGCACATACTCTCATTTCAACCAAAAATGATATCATCAACAAATACTTCAACAATCAAGATGTGTTCATGATTAAATTTGATATAAAGAATAATATCTGTTGTACCTTTGCTAAAACCTAATTTTAGCAGATACTTATCTAGTCTTACATACTAGGCTCTTAGGGCTTGTTTGAGTCCATACAATGCTTTTCTCAATCTGCAAGCCATATCTCCTTGATCAGACAACTAAAATCCTTTCGGTTGCTCAATATAGACTTCTTCATCCAATTCTCCATTCAGGAATGTTGACTTGACATCCATCTGATAAACCTTAAAATCTTTATAAGCAACAAATGCAAGAAATAATCTAACTGCTTCTATTCTTGCCACCGGAGCAAAAGTTTCTTCAAAATCAATTCCTTCCACTTGAGAGTATCCTTTACACACCAACCTTGCTTTGTTTCTCACAACTTCACCATCCTCATTTAGTTTATTCTGGAAGACCCATTTAGTTCCAATCACATTCTTTTCTTCAGGTCTAGGAACAAGATCCCAAGTGTGATTCTTTTTAATTTGCATTAATTCTTCTTTCATTGTTTTTACCCAATTTTCATCATCGCAAGCTTCACTTACTAATTTTGTTTCAATCTTTGAAATCAAACAAATCTCCTCTTGATGTTCAGCAATTCTTCTTCTAGTTTGAACATCTTTATTTCTATCTCCTATGATCTGATCTTTTGAATGATTCAACCTTACATACCTAGGTGTTTTGGGATTTGCTTGAACTTTTGATTCTTGAGCTTGTTCCTCAACATCTGCACTAACTTCTTGAGTTACTAGATATTCTAGATCAATCTGGATCTGAGTCTGAGGTTGAACTTGCTTTCCTTGATTTTGACTTTCATCTTGATCATCTGAATCATATCCACAAGACTTGAAAGATCTTTATTTGCTCTCATGAACTCTGACATTAGCACTTTCAACAATCCTTTTCAATCTCTTGTTAAAGCACTGGTATGCCTTGCTTTGAGTAGAGAAACCCATAAATATTCCTTCATCATTTCTTGCATCAAACTTGCCTAGATCCTCATCTCTTTTGATATAGCATTTACTACCAAAAACTCTGAAATATTTTACAATAGGAGGATGACCAAACCATAGTTCATAAGGTGTCTTACCAGAATTGCCTTTGATCTACACCCAGTTAAGAGTGTAGACAAAAATACTCATAGCTTCTCTCCAATAGACTTGTGGAACATTTGCTTCCATCATCATTGTCCTAGAAGCTTCTTGAATGGTCTGGTTCTTCCTTTCCACAACTCCATTCTGCTGAGGAGTCCTAGGAGTAGATAATTGTCTTTTTATTCCATACTTTTCACAGAATGTATCAAACTCACTGGAGGTAAACTCTCCACCTCTATCGGATCTCAAACACTTTATCTTCTCACCAATCTCATTCTCAACCATAACCTTGAACACCTTGAATTTGTCAAGAGCTTCTGATTTCTCTTTCAAGAAAGTTACCCACATCATCCAGGAGTAATAATCAATCAACAACATAAAATTTCTGTCTCCTTGCACACTTCTAATTCTAGCAGGACCACATAGATTAGTATGTACAAGTTCCAACCATCCACTTGAAAATTGTTCTTTACTCTTGAATGAAGTTCTATTTTGTTTACCCAATTTACATTCTCTACATATGCTATCAATAGGTTTCACAAGTTTTGGAAGATCTCTCACAGCCTGAGTAGAACTTATCTTGACAATGTTATCAAAATTCACATGACACATTCGCCTATGCCATAACCAACTCTGATCAATCTGAGCAATCAAGCAACTCTTACCAAAACTACTTAAATAAAATATGTTACCTCTAGTCTGAGTACTAGATGCAATTTCAGATCCGGAGCTTTCCAAGATTCTGTATTTTCCATCCTTGAATCAGAGATCATAACCCTTGTCAACCAACTGTCCAACACTGAGAAAATTATGCTTCAATCATTCCACATACAAAACATCATTAGTGTTATTCTTACCATCAAAAGAGATGGATCCTCTACCACGGATTCTACCAATTTAGTTGTCTTCAAATTTCGCAATTCCACCTTCATATTTTTCAAAGCTTACAAACTTACTTTTATCACCAGTCATATGATGAGAACATCCACTGTCAATTACCCATTCATGTTTTTCTACAACCTGAGTAGCCAAGGCACTTTCCACATTTGCATAGCTAGCAGAGTCAGTAGGCATCGAACCATCTTCTTTGATAGCAATGAACACCCAATCACTTTTAGTGGAACCTCCATGATCAGATTCATCGTCTGTGACTCCTTCTCTAGCTTCTTGGACATAGTAGCATTTCTTCTAAACCCTAGATCTGTTAGGGTTTTTCTTTGAAACCTTCTCCAAACACCTTGAGGCAAAATGATCAATCTTATTACAAGAAAAACATTTGAATGGCAACTTTCCTTCATACTTACCAGATCCTCTTGGCAATCTTTTGGCAATAAGGGCTTCAAGTTCATCATACTCAGTTTCATCATCTTCAAGATCCTTCCTTGCCTCCTCAAATCTATTTGATCCTCTTGAAGAGCTTTCACTCAGATCATATCTTTGCTTTCCATGAACACTGGCTTTGAATGCAAATTCAGGCTTAGGAAGAGAATCACCAAACTCACTCATTTCAAATGTTGAAAGCTTACCAACCAACTGATCCCTTGTAATAGTTGTCACAGTCTTGATCTCTTCAATGGCAGCAACTTTATGCTTGTATCCTGGAGGTAAGGATCTGAGCACTTTGGAAACAATCTCTGATTCTTCCAATACTCCACCAACACTCCTAACATGTAGGAAGTAATGTTTTCATCTTCACTCATCATCAACCTTTCATATTTGCCTTTCATGCTCTATAGCTTGGCACATTTGACATATTTATCACCTTCATACAGAGTTTCCAAAGTTTTCTAGATTTCATGAGCAGTTTTCAATTCTAGGACATTTGTCATCTCTGTATCAGTTATGGCACTCAAAAATGCTTCTTTGGCTCGAATGTTGTGTTCAGCATCCTTGAGTTTGTCTAGAGTTGAAGGGCCTTTCTCCGGAATCTTATACTCATCCTTAATTATGAGCCAAAAGACATCACCCATACATTGCAAATGACATTGCATGCGCACCTTCCAAAGGGAGTAATTTGTTCCATCAAATCTCAAACTTTCCTTTTTGTAAGTCGACATCTTGGATCTCCTCAAGCGGTCAAGCTTCTTTTAGAGGAATCGGCTCTGATACCAATTGTTGGAATTAGGATGGACAATTGAGAGGGGGGTGAACCAGTTGTCCCACAAATTTAACCTTTTCTGATTTTAATCTTCTTTCACAATTTACAAACAGATTAATGATGTAAACATTAAAGCATGAATCAACAACACATGAACATAAACAAAATGAACACACTTGACACCAAGATTTTTAACGTGGAAACCCGGTTAAGGGAAAACCATAGTGGGGGTTAACCTAGAAGATTTGTACCATGTTAAAAGTACTTGAAAAAAATGGGAAGGCACTTGCCTTCGGGCACACTGCCCAGAGCTCACTACTCAAAGAGGATCACTGCCTACAGGAGGCTCACTGCCTACAAGATTTTATTTTTAATACAGAAAGAATGAACTGAGAAATAGCATCTTCTTTATGCCTAGTTCAGTCCCATTGAAAGCTCACAAAAACTTCTGCTCTACCCCAAACACTTCTTCGCTAACTCCTCATCCTCTACCACTCTTGTTCTTTTGCTTCTCCTCTCTTCTGCTCTGCCTCTATACCTTTCTTATGATTTTATCATTTTTACACAAGGACTCATTTTCACAACTCATCAACAAGTATTTATACACTTCATCAACCTTGGAATGAACATCAAGGTCGGCTTGAATTAAAGAGGATCACTATACTGTTAGCCAAACATATCTAGGGCTTGAATCTTCCTCGAACAACAAGCCACGCTCCAGAGAATTGCTCTAAGATCATCTGTAACACGCTTGAATCATCCGGTCGGCCAAGACTGGGAAAAACAACACCAAGGAAGAAATCTTCAACAATGAGCTCAATCTTCAATGCGAACCTCCAACACAGTAGGAACACGATCCAGAGACCTCCACAAGCACATTGAATTCAGAAATAACATCTGCACTACTCCAAATCAACAGAATCACTTGCATCTTCATTTGGTACCTTAAGAACACTGTTTGCCATGACTGTCACACTAGAAAGATTGCTTGTAGACCTCCAAAACATGAACCACTTGAGTTGATGGCACACACTGACTTCCCAAACATGTCTCTAGATCTGTAGATCATAGTGTTTCATTTGCGGAGCAATCTGGACCAATTTCCTGTCACTCTGTCTCTTCTGAACACTACAAAACCCAGTTCTACTCAGATGGCCATAACTTCTTCAAATCTTTATGCGGACCTCTCAAATCTTAACTGGAGCTACTTCAGATAATCCTCTACATAGCCATATGGTCCGCGTACTTAGATCTTCATTAATTTTCTCAATATCCTCAACATTTCAGTCTTCTAACCTGGCAATAAAATAGGATACAACTGACATCAATGGAAATAAGGGGATATGTTGACGTCAATGAGAACACAACTTAGGCACCTATTTACAACAAGTAGGGCCCCCCTCTCACCTAGTTATTCATTTATGTTGCAGCGCTAAGAAATCTGAACTCAGAATCAACCTCCCTACTTTCTTGTATAATTACATATGATTCATATGATAGAGAGGTATAAGGTTGGGTTAGGACCTTTGAAACACCATGGCGTAATCACATTAAGTTACAAACATCAACTGCTAAAGAAAAGGAAAACAAATAAGAGATGGCAAAAATTCCTTGGCAAATTTGAAACACCAACATCTACAAAACACTTTGAGAGAGGATAATCTTCCAGTATGGCCACATAAAACCATAGGGAGTCTTCTCCTAAACCCCTGCAAAACAAAGAGACTCCTGAGGGTGAGGCACCAAAATATGCACCAAATCCTTCAAAACTAATGAGCCTCCTAGGACATACAATATTCCAGTGACTTTGAAAAAATGAGAAGATGTGGAATTTATTGATTCCAGAGATGAACTAAAAAGCCTACCTAGGGAAAGGAAATCGAGGCCTAAAGAAAAATTACAAAGACCCCCTTCTCCAAGAAGAAGCAAAAGGATAGCTATGGACATAAGTTGTTTTGTTGCATGTGAGTAACAGCCTATTCTAAAAAGAAAAAGGTAGGATAGACAACCAAATATAAATGAAACCATGAGGAAAAATGACACTCAAGAGTTTGAAAAAGAAACTAACCCACCTAAGAAAGAACAAGAGAAGGTAGATAAACAAAACTTGGCTCATACAAATATAGAAGGAGTTGAAGAACGAGAACAAGATCTTGTAGAGACGGTCTAAATGGCTAAACAACCACTAGATAAAAATGAGCCTGAAACAATCCTACCAAATGAACAACCACCTCCATCAGATGATATAGATGAAATAGAGAAAGGCCTTGTAGGGGAAGATAATGAAGGAAATATATTTGACTAGAATATAGAGATTCTTGAGCCACCTCTTTCAATAGATGTAGAAAATGAAAAGCACAATAAAATGGAAACTGAGTTGAATAGATTGAGAAAGAAGTTGTATAGTTAAGAGATAAGTTGCAGCATAGTGATGAGAAAATTTGTGTACAAAAGCAGAACATTGATAAAAAGGAAGAACTAATACAACAAAGGGATCATGAGGTAAGAGATTGGGAAGCTAAATTAAAATAGAAAGATGAACTCATTGAAAACTTGCAATCCCATTTAAAACAGTCTGGGGAGAAAAACCAGGAACATTCAGCAAACCTTAAGAAGGATGAATAGATAAAGAAATTGATTGATATTTTTGTAGTGTTTCTTCAGGATTTTGTGGAAAGACAAGAAAAACATAAACAAGAGCTTAATGTAGCCCTTAGCCAAATAGTGGAACTAGAGAAAGAATTGCAAGAAGTAAATACCAAACCAATCATGGAATCTAAGGAAGTAAAAACTGAACCGACAAAAATGGAATGGGTCTAGGTGCACATTCCACCTTTTCTAAGGAAGTGGATAGAAAGATGTTACTTTTTGAGACAAGATGGAATCGAGAATGCTTAGCTTAAGAAAGAATTGGTACTATTAAAAGAATCATATGATAGATTGTACCAAGAAAAAATAGAAGCATGCAAAATAGGAGAGTTATTATTGGCTTGTAGAAAACTATCCAGGTTGTATTCAATGTTCCTCAATGAGTAGGTGTCAAGATGGAAGCTCCTTAGAATCTCTTGTAATCTACCTCATGACCCAGATGATAAGAAATTCTTGGATACATTTAAAATGTCACCCCTTGCTCAACAAAATCTGCTGTGTGAATTCTTTGTGCATAATATTTTGTTGGAAAAATATAATGATTTATTTATCAACCTCTTTGTAGGAGAGGTACAACTCAAAGCCTTTTTGTCTAACTTGCAGAATCAACTTAATTAGCAGGATAGAACTAGTGAGTATCTACAAGCAGAGAGGATAGTAGGACTCCTCATGAGGCACCCATATCACAAACCCTTTGCTTTCAAGACCCATTTCAGAATAATTAAGAATTATGAGGCCATGTAATGAAAAATATAATGACAATATAAGAATCTGTTTTGAAGATTTCAAAATTAATGGTCCAAACCTAATAGACAAGGCATGAAGTGCATCTAAGGAATGGTATACCTCTCTACCAATGTACCTAAAAAGAAGAGAGATGATCTCTCCAACTAACTAAGCAAGTGGTCATATAGGAGGGTAGAATCCTTGACAACAATTTTACAGTAGATTAAGACTAAGTGAATAGGCATGAGGTACAAGCCTCCTTTGATTATTCAACCCCCACTTGCAGTCTTGGTTACTGCAAAGAAAGACCCCAAAGATCTTTAAGCATGGAAAATGAGAGTGAAATTGCATAATGGTTTTCTTAAATAGCCTGATCATCAAGATCCTTAAGCAGGGGACATGTATGACCTCAGTGCACTGTTTGATGAACTCAACAGGAAGAAAGAAGTGGAGAGACAGAGGATCCACTCATAGCAAAGAGTAGGAAGACCTACTAAACATTAGAGAGGGGAGGGTGATGAGGTAAAAACAACCTCATTTTCATCAATAACCATATGACCCTTTCTATGCCACTAAACTACCTTGAGCCATGCCAATTTATTAGTCTTATATGCAATAATTATATATTTTTGAAAGAATGTTGTACAAATCTTTGTTCTTGAATTGACTAGATTTCGTCACTAATGTTGACATGATTTTGTGAAAAGATCTATGTGTTGATACAAGTTTTTGAGTATGGCTTAGTGGGAGGAATAGACATGAATGCCAACTAGAGTCAGCAACACTAGAATAATAGGGTGCTAGAATTTTAGGAGATACATGATCAAGGACTTTAGTCTTTTATTACCATCCAACCACTTAGAAGTTATTCATCTTTTCTGTTATTTTAGAAAGCACTAAAGACATTTAATAGCTCCACTCGGAGCCCTTGTTATAATGTATTTAAAAGACAGCTAGTTCATGTAAATTCTATTTTTATCTTGTTGAATACTTTTTCAATGGCATTGATGAGCCACCCTAGTATCTAGGATTTTTGTAGTGATATAGATTATCTTGTTACTTTTAAAACAATCATGCTATGAATGAATAGAATCAGATTTTTCTCTGTGAAAGATAGTATCATTGAGTAATGTGTATGTGAACTGGATTTTGAGTTGTTAATGGTGAATGTGATTTGAATCAATACGAGATCTCCGGAGAGATAGCCATTTGAAGGAACTAGGGATAGATAAGTATTTTGATGTTTTGTGAATGTGTTCTTTTTGCTTTGCTTTGTGATTGTTTGGTTAGAACTATATAACTTTCTATTTCATGGTGATATGGTAGAATGATGTTAATGTTAACCTACAGGGTATTGTGTTCAGTTGTTTCCAGCATAGTGAAATCTTTAGTTGTAATTTCTAAAGTTCTGTGTGTTGTCTTGTAATTTCCAAATTTTTGGAGCCACTTTCTATAAAGAGGAATTCTGAAGCTCCTTCTTAGTTCACAATTTTAATATTAATTGATAATACATATTTGGGTTTAAAGAATTTCTTATTTTCTTAGATTAGAATGTTTCTTTTAAATTCATAGTTAAAAGTTTGTGTGCTTTCTAGATTAAGTTCATATGCTTTATAGGTTAAGTTCAAATGCTTTTTAGACTAAGTTTGTATGCTTTCTAGTTTAAGTTTATCATTGCTAAGTTGAGATGTCCAAACTGATCCCCTATTGCATACAACATTGAACATTACCCAATTGACAAAAATGATACATTTTCAACTAAAGTGTTAGGTCTCAACGACAACCTATCAGATACCATCAGATTAGAATTATGGAAGGAGATGAGTGGAAGACCACATTCAAGACAAATGAAGGATTGTATGAGTGGTTAGTCATGCATTTTGGGTTAACTAATGCACCAAGTACTTTCATGAGGTTGATGAATGAGATTTTCAAGAAATTTTTGGGTAAGTTTGTTATTGTGTACTTGGATGATATTCTAATTTTTAGTAGAACCAAGGAAGAACATTTGTGGCATATTAGACAAGTATTTTAGACGCTGAGAGAAGAGAAATTATTGATTAATATCAAGAAATGTAGTTTCATGAAGACAAAAAGTGTATATTTGGGATTTGTGATTTTTGTGGAAGGATTGAAGATGGACCCAAAGAAAGTTAGAGCAATTGTTGAATGGCCAACACCTGTGAATCTTGGAGAGGTAAGATCTTTTCATGAAATGACAAGTTTCTACCATAAGACGTTCATCATAAATTTTAGTACTGTATGCACACCAATGATAGAGACAATGAGAGGAGACCAGGGGGATTTTAAGTGGACATCAAAAGCACATAAGAGTTTTGAATTGTTGAAGAAAAAGGTTAAAAAACAACCGGTGTTAGCATTACTAGATTTTGATAAAGTATTTCAAGTTGATTGTGATGCCAGCGGAAATGCAATAGGAGCAGTGTTAAGTCAAGAAGGGAGACCAGTAGCATATTTTAGTGAGAAGTTGAATGATGCAAGGAGAATATATTCAGTATATGATCAAGAGTTCTATGTCATAATTCAAGCCTTGAAGAAGTGGAGAAATTACTTGTTCCCAAAAGAATTTGTGTTGTACACTGACCATCAAGCTTTGTAGTAGTTGAACAGTTAGGGTAAGTTGAATCAGAGACACATGAGATGGGTAGAGTTAATGTAGAGTTATACATTTGTATTGAAGTACCAGAGTGGAAAGTTAAACAAAGTTGCAGATGCATTGAGCAGAAGAAGGAACTTGTTGATAGAAATGAGGGTAGAAGTAATAGGTTTTGAAGAACTCAAGCATAGGTATGAGGAGGATCCTAATTTTGCAGAAGCATGGAAATCATGTAGAGAACTTGTTGTGATAGATAGAAGCAAGTGGTTGGATTATTTCATTCAGGAGGATATGTTGTTCAAAGGGAATTAGTTGTGTAATCCTAGGAACTCAATGAGAGAGAATTTAATTAAGGAGAAGCATATTGGTGGATTAGCAGGACATTTTGGTATTGATAAGATAGTAGCTTTGGTCAATGAACATTATTTTTGGCCTTAGATATATAAGGATGTAAGGAAATTTGTTCAAAGTTGCAAAATTTATCAAGTTGCAAAAGGAAGGAGTCGGAATACTAGATTGTATAAACCTTTGACAATACCAGAGAGACTTTGGGAATATATAAGCATGGATTTCATATTAGGACTACCAAGAACACAGAGGGGACATGATTCCATATTTGTAGTAGTAGACATATTTTCAAAGATGGCGTATTTCATTCCTTGTAAGAAGACAAATGATGTTGTACATGTTGCTGACCTATTCTTGAAGGAGATTGTGAGATTGCATGGATTACCAAAGAGTCTAGTTTTAGATAGAGATACAAGGTTCATAGGATATTTCTGGAGGACATTGTGGAAGAAGATGAAGACAGACCTAAAGTTTAATTCAACATTTCAGCCATAGACAGATGGACAAATAGGAGTTTGGGTAACTTGTTGAGATATTTGATAGGAGATAAGGCAGTAAATTAGGATATAACTCTACCACAAGCAGAGTTTACATACAATAATTTAGTGAGCAAAAGTATAAGGAAGACACCATTTGAAGTTGTGACTGGAGTACAACCTAGAGGAGTTGCAAAGATGTGAGACATCAGTATGGATAACAAAAGAAGTGCAAAGGCAGAAGAATTTGTAGGACACACAGAGATAGTACACACTCAGGTCCAAAAGCATTTGCAAGAGATGAAAATCAAGTATAAGGGACAAGCAGATGAGAAGAGGAGACATAAATAATTATTTGTTGGAGATGAAGTTATTGTATATCTCAGAAAGGAAAGATTTCTAGTAGGGACATACAACAAGCTAAAGCTAAGAAAGTTTGGACCGTGTAGGATTCTTAGGACGTTTGATTTAAGAAATGCATATAAAGTGGAATCACCAGAAGCATTTGGCATATCACTCATATTCAATATTGCAAATCTATATCAGTATCATGAGGGAGATTCAAGTGATAGCACTAAAGTTGGCATGAAGGATTAGATACTACATCAACAATAGGAGCATATAGAGCATATTTAAGATAATAGAATTGGATGTAGCACCAAAGACAAGCAATATAAAGATTACCTGGTTAAGTGGAAAGCAAGACCAGAGGAAGATTCATCATGGATTTCTCAGTCTAAGGTAGACCACATTGGTTTTCCTCTAGCCCCAAGAAAGTGGGGCTCACTTTTCAAACAACCCCAAGTGTCTGATGCAGGAGCATCCTAGGTTGAAAGGCAATCTTGCATCAACAAAAAAAAAATGTTTCTTTTCTTTCTTGCATTTTAGTCAGTTCAATCTCAATAGATTGCACCATATTCTACCACAAGATCATTTCATAGTTAGCAACATAGGACGAAGACTCGACACTATGCCATCTACATCATATCTAGATTTTAGGAGGTTTGCAATTGTTTGCAGATAGTTATCACCATCAAAAGCATCATCAGGAGTCTCTGTTTAGAGCATCCAACATTTAGCTTGGCGCATGAGTTTTGCGGCACCTTCCTGTGACATGCAGCATCAAATGAAACATCTCACAAGGTAGTATGGGACTAGAGGCACCTACATTCTAAACCACAAAATATTTTCTTATGATTTTTGGCTGACCTACATGTTTCAACAAGCATCGGGTTTTGGAACCTCTTAAGGATGATGTAGATCATTCCTTGAGATGGGAATTGATATATAAGTAGTCATTAGATGCATTAGGACAGTAGTGAAGATGATAGATGGTTTTAGTCTTTAGTAGTTGATTTTTAGAAGGCACTTCAAAGCTATATCTTTTTATGTAATTTGTAGCAAGTCAGAGGATAGGCCTGTGAACCCATAGTAGTCCGTATATTTCCGGCATGCGAAGATTGTAATTGTTCATAATACTAAATCAATATTTATTCATTTTTTACTCTATTCTTCATGTTTTGCATTGTGTTTACTCTAAGGCTGCATGGTAGGACAGTCCTAATTCATGGACCCTTTATCCATGATTGCACCAGATTAGTTGACAATGAAGGCATGTAGAGAACATCTTGGAATGTTTCATCACTAATGTCAACAAACCCTCTCTAGTGAACCTCAACTAGAGTATCATCACCTATTAGATTATGTCGCATGAGACTTGGATCCAAGGATGTGAATTCATCCTTATTTGAATGCATACATTTTAAATCACCTACGTGAATAATACATGTGGATGGTGGAGATATGATTCCAATAAGGGCCTTGCCCTTTCCTTTCCCCTTACTATAATTCTTCTAGAGGATTTCTCTTGTGATGAACTCTATTAGACTGAATTAGGTACCCTAATATTATTTTTGTTGTTAGTGTGAACGAGGTACTTTATCTAACTAGTTCATTTCCTAGCTATTTCTCTCACTTGGGTCCTTTTCACACTAGGTTATTACTTAGGGACTTTTTCACTTTATCCCATATTGGTTGTGTTTTTAGTCTATTGGGTGGTAAATCCTATATATACCCACCCATTGCTCTCATATGAGTATCTCATCTCATCTCATTATATGCTTTGCATTTCCTATTGAATAGAATACATTTTATTCTATCATTCTAGTTTTCTATTTTCTCTTTCCTTTCACTCATTTGCACTCTTGGGTAGCTTTACAACCAAATCTTGTATGGTATCAAAGCAGTTGTGAGTTGTGGGTTAGAATTTTAGAAATATGGGACTGTAGAGCTATTATTTTCTAAAGCATGTGAGTATTCTCTTCTCTTGCATCCTCAAATTATCTGGAGAAGCAAAAAGTGTGGAAGAAATAATAGTTTCTAGAGGGTTCTTAGTTTGACTTGGCAATTATAGTTTTATTTGGAACTTCGCGAAGACATTTTGAGCTCACCATTGAGTTCAAAGTAGCTGAGATAGTCAAATTTACCTTTTGTTTCATCCCAAATGAACACTAGAGGCCAGATCTGCAAGGTTTTGAAGTAGGAGGTTCATTGTCGATCCAGCAAGGAGCTATCATTTTGGGAGATTTTGGGTCAAATTTGACCTTGCCATCACGCTTAGAAGGCCTAAGAACCCTAAGATTTATTGTCAAATCATTGATTCTAGACAAATTTACCAAGAAAGGAATTTTGTTGGTCCAGGGAATCTCTCTCTCTCTCTATTTCTCTATCCTCCATCTCTCTTTATCTCTCTAACTCTCTATCTCTATATCTCTCACCCTTTCTCTATCTTGCTCTCTCTATCTCTATCTATCCCTCTAACTCTATCTTTCTATCTCTCCCTCCCTCTCTATCTCTCTCCCTCTTTATCTCTCTCTCGTCTATCTCTCCCTCACTCTAACTCTATATCCTCATCTAACAAGGTGCATATGATGCTACTTGTTCCAACACTGCCTCTTCTATTTGAAAGTATGGAGGCCTTGAATCTTCCTCCTCATCATCACCCAATGATATAATGGTTGTCTCTTCCTAGACATGAGGCTACTTTAGAGTAAAAGAAGATGGAGGGGTGATATGAGTCTTCTCATACAATTTGTCCCACTTATCATCCAAGTCATTTTAATTGATATGAAATGCGAGCACATTATAGCGCACCATGTTATAATGTGCTTAGATTATAATGCATACGTGTTTTTTATTGCTTTGAAAAATTCTAACCCTAAGGGTTGGATTTGCTTTGGGTATCCAACCCAAAGGGTTGGACCTACCTTTTGGATGCAAAAGACATGTTTTCGACAAAACATAGAAAATCAACTAAATCCTGAGCATGCTCTCCATCAGGTTTACAAAATTTTCAATGTTAATACAAAAAAATACCAGGATGACTTCAATTTTTTTCTTAGCTTTCTAACCATGTATTTTTTCTAAAATTTGATAACATTAAGGTTTCCATCTTCAATTTCATTTTCTAATGTGTTCTTTTTTGCAGAAAACTTGTGTACTATTTTTGGTGTCATTTTTTATGTGTTTGTATCTAAAAAAAAAATACATTTTTAGATTCTAGACTCCATTCTATTGTTGAAATGAACCAAACAACTGAGAGGGGGGGTGAATCAGTTGTCTCAAATCTTTAACTAATTCTGCACCTTAAAATATTAAACACTTGTCCACTGATTGTTATGATTAAATCATGAAAGCATGAACTCAGAAACATAAACACAATTGCAAGATCATACACAAGTGACACTAAATTTTTATGTGGAAAAACCTGTTAAGGGAAAAACCACGGTGGATGTTAGTCCACAAGATATACAAGTTATAACAATACCAAAAATCAGAGGCTCACTGCTAATAGGGCTCACTGCCCAGAAAAAGGCTCATTGCCAAGGGGTGGGTCACTGCCAAGGGTTTTGAACTAAGATGTTAGCATCTACTCCATGCTTGAATTGAGATCCATTGAAGTGCAATATTCTTCCTCTGTTCTGCTCTGCCTTCTACACTTCTTCACTTAACTTCACATTTTCACACAAGGACATCTTTTCCACGACCAAATTACAAGTATATATATCATTCATCAACCTTGGAATTTACATCAAGGTTGGCATTACATTCATCAACCATTAAAACAATTTCCAAGGTCGGCATTACAAACATTTACAAAATAGGTCTTGACCTAATACAAAATTATGCTAAGGAAATATAGTAAAGATATATGCAGATCACTTCATGCATTAGCTGGGACTCAAACATGATCTTCCATGCCACAACATGCTTCTACAATCTTCAAGAGATCTCCACAATCACTGGAATTAACCAAGTCGGTTAAGATTGGTTACACGCTATGTTATCTAGGAACAATCTTCAAACACGATCTCAATCCCTTAATGCGGACCAATGTAAATGTAGGAACACGATTAGAGGCATCCACAAGCATGTTATAATCACTAGGACCAACTACACAAAATCTAACCACTTTATTCATGAGATTCTTCACACTGGAGCACATGAACTTCATTGTCTTCAACTGTCATAAAAGAAAGATAGCTTGTGGACCACCAAATCATGAACCATTATCGTTGTAAGCACTTATCATCATCCCAAACTTCCCTCTAGAACCGCAGAGAAAAATACTTCAATGTGGAGGAATGCAGAGAAAAATACTTTCTCCCTGTCACCAGTGAATAATTAGAAAAAGTAGGTTTTACTCTTGTGAATGTAACTCACTCAATTCTTCATACCGGAGGCTAAAATTTAGGATTTAGCATCTTTAGACATGCCTCTAAATAATTTCCAATCCACGGACCAAGATCTTCAATCTACAAGAAATGCGGAGCAATCTTCTGGACTGTTCTTCATTATGCAACTCACTGTCTTCACTGTGATTCACTATTTACTTTCTGATTCTTCTCCAGAGGGGCTAACTTTCTTAATGTCCTCAACATATAAGGCTTCTAATCAATCAAAAGATAAGGATACGGTTGACACCAATGACAACAAAGATATGTTGACATCAATGACAACACCGATTAGGCACATACTTGCAACATCTATACATATTGAAAAAAAATGATTTTTGAATAATTTTCAAAAAATTTAGGGGGAAGCACGCTCAAATTTTTATTTTTCAGGATGTGTCCACTTTGAAAATTCATAAAAAATCATATATTCATTAAAAAAATAATAGAAAAATTAGGCATAAATTACATGATGTTAGTTAATTTTCCATCTAAGTGATTTGTGAAATACTTTTAAAAAGTCAACATTTTAAGGGGAGCACACCAGACGTTATGTTATATTTTTTGACAAAAATAGGAGCACTTTGTGTGCTCCCCCTATTTGAACCTCTTAATCTCCACAATTTTTAGAAAATATTAGTAGTTTAGAAACTAGATTTCAAGTACTACAAATCTTATTCTTATCACATCTTTTAATTTTGAGTGTGGCTATCTTCAAATTTTCATCCAAGATCAATTTTTACTGATTTAAAAAAAAAAGTGGCCACTTTTGATGCCCTTTTAGTCCCCCATTTCCATGCACATACCCTATGGATACTATGATAATGCATGATGAAATTCTTTGGGTAAGCCTCTTTAAATAGACTTTCCCATGGGAGATTGGATGGTTATGATTGAAACATGAAGTCAATGGTTAGGATTGATTCCATGATGATATTCATTAGTCTTGTGACAAGTGGCATGATGAGATGCTCCATACAAGATGGAGGGTTAGGATTACCTTAATTTTTAGGATGGAATGAGATGAAAACATGTGGAAAAGGAAGAACAATGCAAGTAGATGGTGGAGATGGAAGGGTGATATCAAAGGTCAAGATTGACCCATGTAATATGCTCACACATGTGTGAGCAAAGAGTGGGGGACGAGTCGAGGTTGAGGGATGACGTGGAAGTCAAATATACTTCCAAGTTGGCAAGCTCACACATGTGTGAGAAAGGAGTGGGATGGACTAGTATGCTCACACATGTGTGAGCATTAAGGGGGGTTTGGACACATGTTCAATGATGGACGGTTTAGATCTTGATCCATGTAGATGTGTTAGATGGTTAGGATTAAAAGGACAATGATTGAGGGTGATGTGGATTATTAAATTAGAAGACATGTTAAGGGGGATTAATTAGTCTTAATTAATTAACTAAACATGGATTAATTAATTAATTAAGTTGGAGGAATTGGGAACTAAGGTTATTTAATTAAGTTGGTCTAATTAATTAACCTTAGGGAGGAATGGGAATGATTAATTAGTAATTGGTGATTAATTAATCATTAATTAATAATTAGTGATTAATTAATAATTACTTAATTAATTAACTAATAATTAATTAATTAATTATTAAATAACTAATCATTAATTAATTAATTAAGTAATTATTAATTATTTAATTAGAGGGAGGCAGATTAAATGCAAGGATAATCAATTAAATAATTGCTTATTTAATTAATTTGTGTGAAATTAGTAAGATAAAAATTAGTGGTGAATTTGGTGAAAGGGGTTGTGCTTGAATGGCAAAGGCCTTACAGTTCTCATGATGGAGATCCAAGTTTGAATCCCCCAAGTAACATGTGGTTTCTATGTGGCTTCTAAGTGGTCTATGTTGACTATGTTTGACTAAGTGGATATGTTGATGGGGAGGAGGTCCCCCTTGTGACCTCCATCTTATGGACCAAAAACAAAAAAAATTAGTGGTGAATTTGGGGTGTCTACAATGTCAAACAAACAATTACACCTACTTGCTAAAGATAAATAAATGGTTAAGAGAGGTGGCATATACATCCAAGAGAACAAGTAATTCCAGCTACTAAGAATAGGTGGGAGTTATACATGTCTCTTATAGAATATTCCATTACCATCATAATACCATTTATAATAACCTAAAAAAACTTAAATATATGTGTAGAAAAATAAATAACCTTGAATATAAAGGAAAATAAAAACCTACACTAACAATCCTATCTTGTCCCCATTATCACTTATCCCCTAATTTGGTCTTGATCCCTAGATCTATCATTCACTACACTAGATCAAATTTGTGGGCACAAAATTGACCTAGTTCATTTCCGCAATCATAGATCTTAACCTTGAACTTATAAATTCAAAATTTAAATATAAACCTTTGTTGACCTTTTCACTAGTCATTATGGATTGACCTAGCACACATGTGGGTTGATTTTTGTGCTATGTTAGTGTATTTAAGGGCATTTATTATTCATTTTAAATCATGTTGCATGCCCTATTTCATTTACATGTCATTATAACATTATCAAGGATTACTAATAACATTATCAAAGCATACATCAACATTCATCATTAAAGGCATTCACTCATGCTTTCCTACTATGTCTGAACTTTAATCTATAGCTATTGAATGGTCCACCTAGGGATTCACTAAAGAATAAATCCTTTCCTAGCAAGTTCCAAATGGCGTCTATCGACACCACCCCACTTCAAACATAAGTATGACATGTTGAGGCACATTAGTTATAGTCATTAATTCTTTACTAATTCACTTACACATGCCCAGGTTAAATTTTGCACACTAGATCAGTTTCACGGATGTAAATCTAAACCAAAGTGAAGCACAGTCATTTTATATATTTTGAGTTGTTTGTCTAGATGAGAACCTAATTATTAACATATTGTCAATCCCTAGCATCTTTAACAATATATTCCATCATAAAGACTCATGCTAAATAACAAGTAGAAGGTATTTTCATAGTGTATCAAGTTATGTTGTTATATCATGACTCAACTGTATAGTTACTGAGTTGAACTCGTTGACCCATAGTTCATGAGTAGTGTTTTACATGAACCCATCTCTCATGAGCATGAATGGTCCACCTAGCACTCATTTCATCTAGGTAACTCTCACAAGGGCAAAGCATTAGAACGTCTTAGCAGGTCATCCATCCTAGTACTATTCTGACTCCAACATGCTTGACTATGGAGTTTCCCCCAAAATCAATCTCACTTAGCTGCTACCCTATTTTCAAAACCTTCAAAAAGTGTTGTACCTCATGAAACATTCATTATAAAGCCCTTTTATCTCATACAATAATAAGTAGGAGGTATTTTTAGCTCATTCTAGAGCCCCTTTAGTTCATTCGTCAAACTAGTACTAGGATGGGTGACCTATGAGAAAGTTTGAATTCTTAACCCGTATGAGCATCACCTAGATACAATGAGTGCTAAATAGACCATTCATACTAATAGGATATGGGGTTGTGTGAACCACTACTAATGAAATATGAATCAATAAATTTAACTCAAAAACTACACAATTGAATCTTGATAAAACAAGATAATCAAACTAAATACTTTATTATGTTGATAAGTGTTCCCTTAGTGAGGAGCACTAGATGAAATGCATACATCGATGGTAGAGATCAAAAGGACTACCAACAAACAAATCTTGACTATACAATTTGCAATAAATACATGATTGTGACATGGAACCTTGTCAAATTGCAACAACTCCATATTTGTGATATATGGAAAAGATCTCGACCTTAGATTTGTCACATTTTATAAAATAATCTCATTTAAATAGTCATGAATGATGGATAACCAATAAGATCTTGAGCTTACATTTATTTCTCTATTCAATTTAAATTTCTTTACATGTAGACACAAATTCTCATAATGACACTGACCTTCCTCGTGTGAGAGGATCACATAAAGGATGAGATAATTGCATTGCACTCCTCTGTTGCCCAAAGCCAAAAGAGCGAGACACTTTTCTCTAAATTTTATGTGTTTGTGCCCAACCTAACAATTGCTTGGTTGTGGAAATATTTGCCAATAATTTGACTGATGTTATATTACTTTGATTCTCAACTTTAATATTTTTTAAAAATATTGAATGAGATTATTTTAATTTCTGTCATCAATTTAGGACCTTAGGATAAACATACTATTTTTTGGGATATTTCTTTTATTTAGCTGTTTCATGTTACTATGTCAATCACGATACATAGTAGACTATGTAGAGAGGTTTTGTGGACCAGGTGTTCCATCTCTCTACACTCTACTTAAACATCACACTCTTCAACAATCAAATAGTCAATAGCAATTTTACACTTCATCCCTACCAAAAAGTGGTAATTAACGAAGTCTATTTATTTTCTAAACATTGAATGAACTGACATTCACTAAAGGAGCTCAGATCACTTCACAATGTAAAGGTGTAGATTCATTCCCAAGAGCTTGGAGTGTATGTTCACCATCATGTACAAGAGTTATTCGAACCATTTTTACATAGACTTTAATTTTAATTATTTTTTTGCTACATTGCAATAAGGATTGTATTTGTTTCTATAAGGAATTATAGGTACATTAATGAGAATATTGAAAACGCTGGCATTCAAACTTAGAACCTACTTGTGGCTAGTGAGATTTACACCACCAAGCCACTTGCCTTTTTATGATGGAAACTTTCAAATTCTATCAAGAAGTGTATTTCAATTGCAACAGACCCTCTAAAGTACATTCATGTTGAGATCATACCAAATTCAAAATTCTAGACATGATATCATTTAGTTGTAATGAATTTTTTTATGGGATAGAATTTCAACTATAATACATGGTTTTTAGTTCTAATTGTTTTTCTACTACTTTGCAATAAAAGTTATTTCACTAATTTCTATCCTATAAATAATACATTTAATAAACTGCATACACTTTCTATCATTGTCCATATAATTAAAGATTTGACTATGAAAAAACTATCTACTTATAAGAATTGCTAGTTCTATTTATTCTAATTATACATTAATTATAAGATATATTACTATATCAATTACAACATATTGAACTTTCACACTACCTAGGTAGTGGGTTTCACACTACAAGAGTCCTAGAAAGTTTAAATTCATGTCACATGCATGGTCTCATTGGGAAAACAGGCAAGTAAACTACCCCTTTTGTACGAGCATAGACCTTGTCATAATCATGTACATAGCATAAAAGTACATTAGTAAAGCGAGGGTGAAGGGATATTCTCCGTACATGACAATAGATTGAAATCAGCATTTACGATGCGATGCTATCGACAACTACACAAATCACCAAAACGAGAAAGCTGAGGGCACATGTATTTTGTATGAGCGACAAGATTTATCTCAAAGCCTGTGTATGAGCGACATCAAGACAACCAAAGAAACTTGAACATGACATGTAATACGATAAAACACTAACAAAATTGTTTTATACTATTATACACAAGAATTACCATATTCAATCACTCTTTCAAACATTTTTGAATCACCATTAATACTACCAATATATCATTCGCTATTATGGTCTCACTCATTTTTATGAATTTACATGGAGATTGATATTGAAGTAAAAAAAAGCACTACATGTCATTGAAGTGTAGCTTAAGTAATTTTTTTATCAATAATGTTGATTATTTTATCATTATAGTGATTTTTAGTAGAGCATTTTTGTAGATTAATTATTTAATATTGTAAATTAGAATTATAATACTTTAAAAGATTGTCTTTGATTGAATATGACAATATTTAGTCATGCAAATGCCTCTTAAATTTGAAGCGTGTAAATGTAAATGATAATCAAAATTTGTTAGATATTGTAGTTGCCACTGCCATGATAAACATTTATACAAAATGTATAAGCATAGACAAAGCACATGAATTGATACAGATCTTATAATATGTGTTCATCATCCATGTTCACTGTATATGGTTTAGTGGCCTAACATTACATGACAGAAAGACGAGGAATTTTTGGCATGATGTCATTATTGATAGGAATTCTAACTCATTATGTATAGGGGAATGGTATTATTTTGTAAATATTAAGATTACTATGGATTCATTTTCCTATAATGAAGAATTGAAAAGTAAGGAAAAATAGCATGTAGAGTGGATTCGAGATACCAGTGATTATTCATTATCATATTTGGAATCTAAATTTTGGTACATTCTCAGTTAGAATTACAAAAAGTTCATTATTAATTATCTTGGGCAATGTGAAATAAAGGGTGAATTTTTTTTACCAACAAGAATACCAATAATTAATTTTTTGACTATTTTTTTATCAACTTTGGATGTTTACTTTACCCAAAAAAAAAACTTTAGATTAAAAAATTGTAACATATAATTGATTAATAAGTACATATAATAATAATTAGATAAGTAGTTGTTCTTACAATAGTATTGTCAAATGCCATAACTTTATTATGATGACTATAAATTAATTTTAAATTTTTTGAGCTTTTAAAAATTAAATTAAAATATAAGCACATTCATGCATGTGACACAAAAGATAAAGTAAGAATAGTTAATAATTAAATTATTAATTATAACAAATAAAATAAAATATTACATTAAATACAAAAATAGGTGGATATAATCAATTTAGATATAAATATATTTATAATAATTAACTAAGAAAGAATCAACATTTAATCAATATAATTATAATACATGATTTTTTTATATAAATTTTGATTTATTTATTTATGGATTTTTTTAATAAAAATAAAGTTTGATTTTAAACTATGCTATTAAATCTAAATTAGTATATAGATATCTTAAACACATCTATCTAAAAAACCACAATACTTCAGCAAAACATGCATCTCTTAACATTAATGTTGACTACGTGTCCTTTTTTTGTTTATATATACCTTGCTTGGGAACCAGGGACCCTTTCAAAATCTGGGCAAAGCCCACAAGTTTGAAAAAGTCTTAGAAACTGAAACACAGAAAGTTATACATGCCGAGAGGGTGGCAAATTACAAGGCCATCCCTATACCACCTAACAAAAAATAGCTATTTAACTGACATAGACATACTAAGAGCTTCTAACTTCCCTCCTGACCTATGAGGTCCACAAAGGCAACATCCTGGTCACAACTGCATGTGTAATCTGCCTTTTCCTTGTCTGCGATCTCGACCCCCACCGACAACAAGTCGTTCCATGATCTTTCTCAACTAGATTTGCCCTAGCAAGAGTTCGTGCAAATGATCTATCAGCTCTTTATGGTCTATCTCCGCCTCTCTGGAAACATCTGTCATGTGCTCCTAAGACAAAATGGATGAGGTTGCTATGGAGGACATCATGGCTAATGTGAGGGACCTAGCCGCCCCAAAGACATTCCATCTGGCTCGAGTAGTGCCAGGATCCAGTTGACTATGTGTCCTTTCATAGTAAGTTAATCAAGTATAAATATTTTTTAATTAAATATTAAAGTATTTTGGTACATTAATAGGTTAATATTGTACAAGTTCATTATTAATTGTGGTGGGCAATGTGAAGGTTACAATAAGAGATGAAGAGTTTCAACTAATAAGAATGTTAATAAATATCAATAATTGAGTTTTTGAGTATTTCTATTTAAAATTTTGCATCTTTACTTTATAAAAAATAAATATATACTTTGGGTGGGAAAAATTATAGTATTGCCAAAGGAAAATACTAATAAGTGTATGAAGAGTGTGCTTTAGATTCATAAGATGTAAACATAAAAAGTGTTAGGATCATGGTAAAGGTAAGCATAATAAGTTTAATAAATATTACATATAGATAACATTATAATCACGGAATATGAGAAACATAGAGACGTCATAGAAGTATCATGGATATGTAGTATAAGAACATATAACTAGCAAGGAAACATGTGGAAGCATACGTAACAAATATGGAACATAGAAATCAAACAAGTCATATAAAAAAGCATAGAAGCTAAAATATAGACAAACATAGAAGGAAAGCATATGAGCTAAACAAGCAACATGGGAAAGCATAAAAGCTAAAGGAATTAAATACAATAACAAAGAAGATGTCTCCAATGAGGAGATAAGGCATAAGACCTAATATAGGAGGCTAAATGAGAACATGGGATGCACAATAAACATGGCATAAAGAAAAGGTCAAAGTGTAAAAATCTACAAGGTAAATGAAATAATAAGAAAGAAGGATCACAATATACATGACACAACATAAAGAGAAAACTCAAAAAGGGAAGCAAACATCACAAGGTGTGGAAAGTGGTAAGAAACATGGTTGGGAATAGCAAACTAATGTAGTCATCTCTATCGAGTGTGCCTATAACATACTTAGAAAATGTGTAAGTGTCAAAATCAATACCCCTCATGAGACTTTGTTACATGCTCTAAAAGACTATAATTTATAATTTATGAAAGGATATATGATATAAATTAATTTTGAATACCATATTACACCCATATTTACCCTTTCTTAATCAAATTACTCAAGGATCAAAATATACATTAAACATGTATAGCCTTAATGTTTTGTACTCTTGAATTAAATAAGGTTTACAATTTTTATTAAGGCACTCAAGATTTAATTATTTTGAGTTTTGTGATTTTTTGAAATTTTTAGAGGATTTTGCAAAAATTTAAAGATGAGACTATATAGATCACTCACTAAAAAATAAAAAGTAAAAAAGGGAACTTAAGGAGAAAGACATGAATGTACCTTTTCTTGATCATCCGCCTTAGTTGTGGAATCCCCTACAATCCTGAAAAAACTACCTACGTAGAGACCAACTATGCACATCCTCCTAACACAATTTACACAAGAGTCAAAGAAAAATAAATTAAATTATTTATTTAAATGGCCAACTCCCATGAGTGTGCATGAGTTTAGTTTAAACTATTAAAATAATTATAGGCTTGCTTCCCAAATTTCCCATTACACATGGATGTGAAAGTTACATTCACAAGTTACCTCCTTCCTCTTACATAAACTTTTTATGGGTTTTATAAATTTTCCCTCAAGTAGTTGTGGAAGTTGAATTTGTGAGAACAATGAAGAAAAATGAAGAGTAATGAAAAATAATGAAGAATAGTGAGACAAGCAACAAAGAACAATGGACCTTCTAGAAACCCTACATTGTCATCAGGTGAATCTGGCTACCAGTTTATTCACTTTACCTAAGCTCACATCAATCCCAATGGACATGAAAAAAAAGGCTCATAAAATCCATCCTCATAACCAAAGGATTTCTAGCATTCCTCTTTCTCCAAACTGTGGGAAAATGAAGCTAATTATTGCACAACTCCATCCATAGCACTCCTTGAGCATAGAAACAACAAATTTAAAGAAAATCCATCGTTGTTTATAGGGATTTCTCCAAACTATAGCATCCCCTCTTGTCCTTATCCTTCCTCTTCCAACCTAAATTTCTCCTCATCTTGAGGCTAAAGATTAGAAATCATTTGATAAAGAAAAGGAAACCTAGCTAGGGTCCCAAACATGGCAAGGGATTCTTATCAATTGCCTCCAGCCTTAAGAAAACAATGGACATAAGATCCTTGAATATTTTTTTCTTGATGAGGTACTAGATAATATAGATGATTATAAACAAAGATTAGTGATTTTATTTTTCTATGAGGTGTTCCTTCAGAGCAAGAATTTAATAAATGGGAAAAGAATACATTGGGAAAATAGAGGGTGGATAATAGAATCTATTTAATAAATGGGAAAAGAACACATTAGGAAAATAGAGGGTGGATAATAGAATCTATCTAATAAATGGGAAAATAGTACATTGGGAAAATAGAGGGTGGATAATAGAATCTATCTAGTGTCTAGGTAAGAGGTATATTACATGTACATTTTATTCATCTAAACATGTATCGGTAACCCTACAATACAACTCTTGGACAATATGTGGCCAAATATGTTATCTATAGGCTTGGGATTTTGACTTCCACCCCAAGGGAGCCTCTAATCCCCATTACCCAATGTTTATAGAATTCTCCTATTTGAACATAGCTTTCTAACTTTTACTCAGACATAATAACCCAATTAGGGGAGTAATATGGTGCAAAATTAGTGTAGACAAATTCTCAAGCCTCAATGTTCACCATAGGGCCTATGTAGAAGTTGATGTGACTCAAGCATTACTTAATTCCCCCATCTAGTAGGACTGCACTTTAGTTTTAATAACCTTATTTTGTACTTGAACAAACCAAACGTATGTTTCTATTATCATTAAGAGGGGCACTTAATAAGAGATTGTCCTATCTACAAACTCAAAAAAATCCACTCCTAATTCATCACTCCTCTCCATTGAGTCTTGCTCTTCATTATTCCCCTTCCATTCACCCCACTCCATGACCCCAATCCTCTAGGCATGTGCAAAAAGATGGGGGACCAAAAAGTGGCCAAAACCACTTTTTGTTCCAAACAGGATATAACACAAGTACATTATAATGCACTCACATTATAACACGCTATGGCTCGGTAGTTACTGAGCCTAGGCTCAATCACTACCAAGCCATAATGCGCTCACATTATAACGCAAGCGCATTATTTCTTTATAGAAATAAAAACCTAAAATTTAAGTGTGCTTTACATTCCTCATATGTGTTTCTAATATGTCATTAATTTTTCATGCTATTTTAGTTCTACTCATAATTTACACCATGACTAGCTTGGTTGAGGGGCAACTATAGAACTTCTTGACATAGGACCAAGCATCTTCAATTATTGGAGAGATGGTGGTCTTCACTATATCAATCTCTTTCTTCACCACATCACTTAGGGCCTACACCATCTCCATAAACTATAAGGATAGAACAAGATAATGTGTCCTCTATTATGCCCTTTCAATGTAATCTTCACAAGGCTTAGATGATGTGGCCTCCATTTTGGCCTTGCAGTATGATCTTCACAAGACCTTGATTTGGTCAAGGAAAGCCACTAACTATTTGATCTCTTTAATTTAGGTCTTTAACCTCTTGAACTCCTCCTTTGATTCTTCTAGTATATTCTTTAGGTCAGCCTCTTTTTCTCTTAGGCCCTTGAGTGTCTAGGCCTAGGTGTCCACTTGATTATTTACCTTGGCTATCTCATAATCTTGGCTACATGCCTTTTACTTTGCAATCCTATTTCAATAGCTTTGGCACTAGTTTTAGCCTTTTCATGGCTCAATTATACCTCCAAGTCTTCCACTTGCTTTGATAAAGCATTCTTGGTGGTTGTCTTAGTTAACACCATCTAGCTTTTCCCTACTGCCAACTCTATTCTTGCTTTAGTCAATTTTGTTTTAACCTTTAGGAGTTGTTTTTTAGTTGCTTCTATCTATGTATCTTTAGCTTCAATGGCTTTCTCTACAACTTTGGTGACCTAGCCTTCTAATGCCTCTATTTTCACTTCAAATGTTTTTAGTATTTTCTTAGCCTACTCTAACTTGGTGCACTTCTTGAATTTTCTCTCCATGGGTATTGGTGAAGTGTACATTACATTTGCACCCTCCAGAAGGAAATTTAATCTCTCCTTTATTTCAAATCTAAATATAATTTTATGATTAAAGACAATTGAGCGACCAATAAGACAGAGTTTAAGGGTAGTAATATGGTCAAGCAACAAGACAGCGGGGAATTTAAGGATGTTAGACATACACTAGTACTATAGTCAATACTAGAAGGATAAAGCAATAGATAGAGAGATGTAGAGATAAATAGATAGAGATAGAGAGGGGAAGAGGGAGAGGGACAAGAAAATATAGAGATATAGAGAGAGGGAGAAATAGAGAGATATAGGGGGGAGAGTGAGGGAGAGATAGAGATGGAGAGAGGGAGAGGGAGAGGGAGACAAAGAGATAGAGAGATGGATGGATAGAGGGAGGGAGAGATAAAGATAGAGAGAGGGAGAGATAGAGAAGGGGATGGAGATAGAGAGGGCAGGGAAGAGAAATGAGGGAAGGGGAGATTGAGAGATATAGATAGAGAGGGAAAGATAGAGAGAAGTGGGGGGAGATATATATATATATATATATATAGAGAGAGAGAGAGAGAGAGAGAGATTCTCTTTCTACCTATCCTCTATCTCTCCACCTCTATCCCCCCTCTATCTCTATCTCTCCATCCTCCCTCTATCCTTCCTCTATCTAGCTATCTCTTTCTATCTCTCCCTCTTTCTCTCTATCTATATATCCCTCTCTCTATCTCTCTCCCTCTCTCTATCTCTCTCTCTCACTCCCTCTCTTTATCTCTACCTCTCAATCTCTCTCCCCATCTCTCTCCAACTCTTAATGTCTTTCCCTTTCTCTATCTCTCCCTATTCCCTATCTCTCCCTCTCTACCTCTCTCTCCCTCTCTATCTCTATATCTTTCCCTCTCTATCTCTCCCTCACTCTCTATCTCCCTATCTCTCCCCTCTCTCTATCTCTATCTCTATCCCTATATCTATGTATATCTATGTATATCTATCTCTCTCTATCTATCCCTTTCTCTATCCCAGCCACCCCTCTCTCCCTCTCCCTATCTCTGTCTCTCTATCTCTCCCTCTCTCTATCTCTCCCTCACTCTCTCTCTATCTTTCTCTACTTCCCTCTCTCTAGATCATGTGGGATGAATTTCTCATCATTATATATGGTAGAATCTTTAACAAATGTGATAGAGAGTGGTATAACTATTGATTTATCTTTATTTACCCATTATTTGTACTTCTTTGGAGGTAGTTCCATATGTATAATTTTGCATTATAAATATTTATTTGGGACCCAATTAGAATAAGTTCCTATATAAGTTCAAATATGTTTAAATTCCTTATCATTTACAATACCATATTATTTTTGTTTTCCTTGACACATGATTAATTTTTTTCATAAGGATCTCCTAAATGTTGGTTTAGGACAGACAACTGAGAGGGGGGGTGAATCAGTTGTCACCAAAGCTTTCTTCTCTTTAAACACTTAAAGCCTTCTTATATTTCTACAGCATAATAATGATTTAATCATGGAAGCACAATGCAATATCTCAAGAGTAGAAACACATTAATACATATGACACCAAGATTTTAACGTGGAAAACCTGGTTAAGGGAAAAACCACGAGGTGGCTAACCCAAGATTGTATTCTCTATTAAAAGAATAAGAAGAACAAAATGACACTTGCCAAGTAGGGCTCACTGCCCGAGCACACTACTCACAAGAGGCACACTGCCTACAAGAGACTCACTGTCTATAGAATAATAAATATTACATACTTGAATTGGAGATTAGTATATTCACCATGCTTGAGTCAGTTCCATTTAATCTCAACACTTCTTCTCTGCTTTTCGCTCTTCTCCTCTCTACCACTTTCTCATCTCCACAAGGATACTTTGAAATGAATTTGCAATTCTTATTTATACTTGACATCAACTTTGGAATGATCATCAAAGTCAGCACAACATATTCTATTACAGATCAATCACAAAAATACAACTTGATTTGTTACAAGAACTTCATGTGTATCACCACACTGTTGACCACACATATCTGGGACTTCAATCTTCTTTGAGGAACATGCCATGCTTCATAGAACATCTTCAAGATCATCTGCAAGATGTGTAAAACATCTAGTTGGCCATGATTAGGAAGAACATCATCAGCCAGAAGTAAATTTTTAATTACAAGCTCAATCTTTAATGCAGACCACCAACATGAACTAGACACAATCTAGAGACCCCCACAAGCTTGCCTGAATCACCAAAAACATCCACACCACTTCTTCTTACTGAAATCATTTGCATCTTCATCCGGAACCTCAAGAACACAGTCTGTCATCACTGTCATATTATAATAAATGCTTGCAGACCTCTAGACCATGAACCAATTGAGTTGTCAATTCACATTGGCTTCCTAAACATTCCACCAAATCTACAGAACAAGATATTGCATTTTCGGATCTCACCAGACCTATTTGTGTCACTTTGTCACCTCTGAACATCTGCTAGAACTAGTTTTACTCATATGGCCATAACTTCTCCAAATCTTCATGCGGACCTCTCAAATCTTGACTGGATCATCTTTAGACACATATATACAAACCATTTGATGGGCATTCTTTGATTTTCATCTAGCTGGGATCTTCACTTCATAGAGCTTCACTGTCTTCGTTGTTCTTCTCTGCTTCTGATAGGACTAATTTTCTCAATATCCTCAGCACATAGCTCATCCAATCCTTGACATCAATGCAATAGGAGTATGTTGACATCAATGACAACACCGGTTAGGCCCATACTTGTAAAAATCTCCCCCTTTGTCATTGATGGCAACATATGATGTGAAAAACTGTTTTAACCATCAAGACATGAACTTCTCCTCACTAACTGACATAACTCCCCCTATCAACAACAATCATTCATATGTCTTCTCTTTCTTTACTACTCCCCCTTTGATTAGCAACCACTTTTGTTTTTCACATGTCTTCTCTCCCCCTTTGACATCAATGGCAAAGGGCACATACTTGCATCAATCAGAATCATACAGACTTCTCCCCCTGAGTAGCATCTTCCTATCATCAATCTGGACCACAAGATATGACTGTGAGATCCACTGGACTGATGCACATCAATGCACCTTAATTTAGAACCAGAGGGGTAATAACCCCTAACTTCTTCCTAAGATACTCAAAAGAGTCCTTAGGTAGATGTTTAGTAAAAATGTTTGCAATCTGATCCTTAGAGGGCACAAACTCCAATCTGACTTCATTCTTGTTACCTGCTCTCTCAAAAAGTGAAACTTGATGGATATATGTTTTGTCTTTCAATGCAACACCAAATTTTTTGATATATTTATTACACTTGAGTTATCACAGAAGATTGTGATAGGTTCCTCATACTCCACTCTGATGTCTTTTAGCATTTGCTTCATCCACAATACTTGAGTGTAGCTACCTGCTGCTGCAATATATTCTACTTCTGTAGTGGATAGAGATATTGCCTCTTATTTCTTGCTCAACCAAGAAACCAATCTTTTCCCCAAAAAGAATGCACCACCATTGGTACTCTTCTAGTCATCCACATCTCCTACCCAATCCGCATCTGTATATGCATGAAGAGAGAAATCATGATCCCTAGGATACCATAAGCCATACTCAACTGTTCCCTTTAGATGTTTGAGAATTCTCTTGATTGTCATGACATGAGATTCTCTGGGATCAACTTGGAATCTGGCAACAAGACCAACAACATTCATAATGTCAGGTCTAGTTTGAGTACGATATAGTAGTCCTCCAATCATTGACCTGTACTTTTTCTGATCAGCCTTAGGAGATTCATCATCTTTGCTTAGTTTACATCCGGTTGCCATGGGAGTATTCATTGGTTTTGAATCTTCCATTCCAAATTTCTTCAACAATTCTTTCACATATTTGGTCTGTGATATGAAGATTCCTTTCTTTGTTTGAGTGATTTGTAGACCCAAGAAGAAATTCATTTC
Source organism: Cunninghamia lanceolata (assembly GCA_027924645.1). Classification (NCBI taxonomy): domain Eukaryota; kingdom Viridiplantae; phylum Streptophyta; class Pinopsida; order Cupressales; family Cupressaceae; genus Cunninghamia; species Cunninghamia lanceolata. Next base: position 3,517,346 of record BSBN01000931.1, read on the forward strand.
CCCAAACATGGACATCTCAAATTCACTTTTTATTTGATTTGCAAAAGTCTTGCACATACTATCTCTTCCTCCAAAAATGATATCATCAACAAATACTTCAACAATCAAGATATTTTCATGATCAATCTTGAAGTACAAGTTACTGTCAGCAGTACCTTTGTTGAAACCAATCTTCAAAAGATGTTTATCTAGTCTTTCATACTAGGCTTTTGGGGCTTGTTTGAGTCCATACAATGCTTTCTTCAACTTGCAAACCATATCACCATGATCAAACAATTGAAATCCATCTGGTTGCTCAATGTATACTTCTTCTTCCAAGTCACCATTCAGGAAGGCAGACTTGGCATCCATCTGATATACTTTGAAATCCTTGAAGGCAACAAAAGCAAAAAATAATCTGACTGCTTCAATTCTTGCCACTGGAGCAAAAGTTTCTTCAAAATCAACTCCTACTTGAGAATAACCTTTGCAGACCAATCTGGCTTTGTTTCTGACTACTTCACCATCTTCATTCAGTTTATTCTGGAAGACCCATTTGGTCCCAATCACATTTTTGTTTCTAGGTCTGGGAACAAGATCCCAAGTGTGATTTTTCTCAATCTGCATCAACTCTTCCTCCATTGCTTTAGTCCAGCTTTCATCATTGCATGCTTCACTTACTATTTTTGGTTCAATCTTTGAAATCAAACAATACTTTTCTAAGTCTTGAGCAATCTTTCTTCTTGTTTGAACACCTTTGCTTTTATCACCTATGATTTGGTCTTCAGAATGATTCAGTCGTACATACCTGGGAGTTTTTGGGAATTTCTTGCACTCCTATTTCTAGGACAGGTTCATTCAAACTTATCTCTTCTTCCTATATTTCAGGATTCTTCAGATTAGTCTGGTTCTAAATTTCAGAGGGGGCTTGAACTTCTTGGACCAAAACATCATTCTGATCATCTTCTTCATATTTATAAAACTTTGAGGGTTTTTCAATGCCTTCATCAACCTTCACATTTGTACTTTCTACAATCTTTCTTAATCTCTTGTTATAACACCGGCATGCTTTGCTTTGAGTAGAATAACCCAAGAATATTCCTTCATCACTTCTAGTATCAAATTTGCCAAGGTCTTCATCTCTTTTAATGTACAATTACTACCAAAGACTCTGAAATACTTCACAGTAGGAGTGATGCCAAACCAAAGTTCATAAGGGGTCTTACCAGTATTGGTTTTGATTTGTACTCGATTAAGAGTATAGACAGCAGTGCTTACAGCTTCTCTCTAGTAAATCTGAGGAACATTTGCTTCCATCATCATGGTTCTAGATGCTTCCTGGATGGTCCGATTCTTTCTCTCCACTACTCCATTCTGCTGTGGAGTCCTTGGAGCAAATAACTGTCTTTTTATCCCATGTTTCTCATAGAATTTTGTGAACTCTTCGGATGTGAATTCTCCACCTCTATCAGACCTAAGACACTTTATGTTTAATCGAGTTTCATTTTCTACCATAGCCTTGAATATTTTGAATTTCTTAAGAGCTTCAAATTTCTCTTTCAGGAAAGTCACCCACATCATCCAGGAATGATCATCAATCAGTAACATGAAATATTTGTCACCTTACAAACTCCTAATTCTTGCCTGTCCACATAGATCAGTATGTACTAAGTCTAACAATCCAGTAGAAGATTGTTCCTTGTTCTTGAATGTGACTCTGTTCTGCTTACCCAACTAACATTCTTTGCACAAATTGTTAGTAGGTTTCACCAGCCTTGGAAGATCTCTTACAGCCTGAGTGTTGTTTATCTTGATGATATTATCAAAATTCACATGACACATTCTCCTATGCCACAACCAACTCTGATCAATTTGAACAAATAAATAACTTTTGCTAGGACCAACCAAGTGGAAGATGTTACCTTTTGTTTGAGTACCGGATGTAACCTCTGTTCTAGAACTTTCAAAGATTCTACATTTTCCATTTTTGAATTGGAGATCATAGCCTTTGTCCACCAACTGCCCAACACTGAGAAGATTGTGCTTCAGACCTTCAACATATAGTACATCACTGGTTTTTTTCTTTCCATCAAAATAAATAGTTCCTTTGCCTCTGATTCTGCCAGCAGAATTATCACCAAACTTTACAAATCCTCCTTCATATCTTTCTAGATCTATGAACTTATTTTTGTCACTAGTCATATGGTGGGAGCATCCACTGTCAATGACCCATTCATCCTTTTCTTCAACTTGGGTAGCCAGAGCTCTTTCTGCCATTTTATGATTGACATATTCAATGGGCATTGGATCTTCTTCCTTGATGGCAATAAACACCCAGTCACTTCCAGATTTGTTTCCTGTCTCTGATTCATCATCTATTACTCCTTCATCATCACCATCTTCATGAACATAGTAACATTTCTTTTTAAATCATGATCTATTTGGATTAGTCCTTGAAAATCTTTCTAGACACCTTGAAGTAAAATGACCAATCTTGTTGCAGTTGAAACATTTGAAGGGCAATTTTTCTTCATACTTACCAAATCCTCTTGGCAGTATTTTTGCAATAAGGGCTTCAAGTTGAGCAGCTTCTACCTCATCTTCTTCCAGATCTTTTCTTGCTTTTTCATACCATGATAGTTTCTTTGAGGAGTTCTCTCCTGGATCATACTATTGTTTGCCTTTTACAGAGGCACTAGCCTTGAATGCAGATTCAGTCTTGGGGGGTGCATCTCCAAACTTAGCTAATTCAAATGCAGCTAATTTTCCAACCAATTGATCTCTTGTGATATTTGATAAAGATCTAAATTCTTCAATAGCAGCAACCTTGTGTTTGTAAGCAGGAGGTAGGGATCTGAGAACTTTGGCAACAATCTCATCTTCATCCAAGGTTCCACCAGCACACCTAATGCCACAAACAAGGTCATTTACTTTTGGCATAAATGTAGTGATATTATCATCTTCATTCATCTTCAGGTTCTCAAATTTTCATTTCAGACTTTGTAGTTTGGCACATTTAACATATTTGTCTCCTTCATGTAGAAGTTCCAGTTTTGCCCAAATATCATATGCAGCTTTTAAATCCATAACTTTTGTTAGCTCTGAATCAGATAAGGCACTTAATAAGGCTTATTTAGCTCAAAGATTATTTTCAGCATCTTTGATTTCATCTATAGTTGTCAGACCATTCTTTGGAGGAACATACTTGTTTGGAGTTATGGTCCAATATTGCATTCCCATACATTGCAAGTGACATTCCATGCGGCTTTTCCAAAGAGTGTAATTAGTTCCATCAAACCTCGAACTATCCTTCTTGTAGGAAGACATCCTGGATCTCCCCAAGCAATTAAGCTCTTTTAGAGGAACTTAGCTCTGATACCAATTGTTGGTTTAGGATAGACAACTGAGAGGGGGGGTGAATCAGTTGTCACCAAAGCTTTCTTCTCTTTAAACACTTAAAGCCTTCTTATATTTCTACAGCATAATAATGATTTAATCGTGAAAGCACAATGCAATATCTCAAGAGTAGAAACACATTAATACATATGACACCAAGATTTTAACGTGGAAAACCTAGTTAAGGGAAAAACCACGGGGTGACTAACCTAAGATTGTATACTCTATTAAAAGAATAAGAAGAACAAAATGGCACTTGCCAATTAGGGCTCACTGCTTGAGCACACTACTCACAAGAGGCACACTGCCTACAAGAGACTCACTGTCTACAGAATAATAAATATTACATACTTGAACTGGAGATTAGCATCTTCACCATGCTTGAGTTAGCTCCATTTAACCTCAACACTTCTGCTATGTTTTTCACTCTTCTCCTCTCTACCACTTTCTCATCTCCACAAGGATACTTTGAAATGACTTTGCAATTCTTATTTATACATGAAATCAACTTTGGAATGATCATCAAAGTCGGCACAACATATTCTATTACAGAGAAATCACAAAAATACAACTTGATTTGTTACAAGAACTTCATGCGTATCACCACACTATCGGCCACACATATCTGGGACTTCAATCTTCTTTGAGGAACACACCATGCTTCGTAGAACATCTTCAAGATCATCTGCAAGATGTGTAAAACATTCGGTCATCCATGATTAGGAAGAACATCATCACCCAGAAGTAAATCTTCAATTATAAGCTCAATCTTCAATGCGGACCACCAACATGAACTGGACACAATCTAGAGACCCCCACAAGCTTGCTTGAATCACCAAAAACATCCACACCACTTCTTCTTACTGAAATCATTTGCATCTTCAGCTAGAACCTCAAGAACACAATTTGTCATCACTGTCATATTAAAATAAATGCTTGTGGACTTCCAGACCATGAACCAATTGAGTTGTCAATTCACATTGGCTTCCTAAACATTCCACCAAATCTACAGAACAAGATATTGCATTTCCAGATCTCACCGAACCTATTTGTGTCACTCTGTCACCTCTGAACATCTGCCAGAACTAGTTTTACTCATATGGCCATAACTTCTCCAAATCTTCATGCAGACCTCTCAAATCTTGACTGGATCATCTTTAGACACATATCTACAAACCCTTTGATGCACATTCTCTGATCTTCATCTAGCTGGGATCTTCACTTCATAGAGCTTCACTGTCTTCACTATTCTTCTTTGCTTCTGATAGGACTAATTTTCTCAATATCCTTAGCACACAGCTCATCCAATCCTTGACATCAATGCAACAAGAGTATGTTGACATCAATGACAACACCGGTTAGGCCCATACTTGCAACACTAAATGCATACAAATATCAAACCCTTTATGCACATTAACTATAGGTTTTACAATTTGAGGTGCTTTAGGCCTTGCTTTGTCAATTTCTTTAAAACAGGAATGTGCATAAGTAACTTTGCACTTTATCGCTATAGGCTCAATTGGTCTTATAAATTTCCAGTCCTTCTCTTAGTTGTTCTTTCTTATACCACTCGGTACATTGATCTAACATAGAAGCATTTCTTTACATTGTGTATCCAAGTTCTATCAAGTAAAATATCAAATCTTTTTAAGAAGAATCAATGTGACATAAAATTGCACCATTTTTGAACCAATCTCTAAAGGAAAGATAATGCATCCCATAGTTTCATTCAATATGTTATTTGTCATTTTTTATGATACTTTAGAATGTGCATAAGGTTATTATTGAATGTGATGATTAAACAAGAATTCCTCCATGAAACAATAAATTGACATGTTGGAAAACAATTGGTATAGATTTTTAAAGTCTGAAGCACGTTTTGTAAAGGCTTATTCATCTCTCTCTCTCTCTCTCTCTGTATATATGTATGTATGTATATATTTATGTATATATACACATATGTATATGTATATATACATACATATATGTATATATACATAAATATATGTATATATACATATATGTATATATGTATATGTATATATATATATGTATATGTATATATTATGTATATATATATATATATGTATATATGTATATTATACATATATATATAGAGAGAGGATATATATCCTCTCTCTCTCTCTCTAACTCTATCTCCTCATCTAACAAGGTGCATATGATGCTACTTGTTCCAACACTGCCTCTTCTATTTGAAAGTATGGAAGCCTTGAATATGCCTCATCATCACCCAATGATATAATGGTTGACTCTTCCTAGACATGAGGCTACTCTAGAGTGAAAGAAGATGGAGGGGTGACATGAGTCTTCTCATACAATTTGTCCCACTTATCATCCAAGGCATTTTAACTTATTTGAAATGCTAGCACATTTTTTACTACTTTGGGAAATTCTGGCCCTAAAGGTTGGATTTACCTTGGGCATCCAACCCAAAAGGTTGGACCTACCTTTTGGATGCCAAAGATGTGTTTTCAATAAAACATAGAAAATCAACTAAATCTCGAGCATGCTCTCCATCAGGTTTACATGTTTTTCAATGTTAATACAAAATATTATATCATGACTTAAGGTTTTTTATTAGCTTTCTAACCATGTGCATTTTTTCTAAAATCTATACATTAAGGTTTCCATCTTCAATCTATTTTGCTAATGTGTTCTTTTTTTGCAGAAAACCTATATGTAGTATTTTTGTTGTCATTTTTACACGTTCGTTAAAATTTGAAACGAATTACATTTTTAGATTCTATACACATTGACAAAATTTTGATTTTTGATTAGTTTTCAAAAAAAAAGGGGGGGAGCATGCTCAAATTTTCATTTTTCATGATGTGTCCACTTTGAAAATTCATAAAAAAATTATATATTCATTTAAAAATTAATGGAAAAATCAGGCATAAACTACATGATGTTAGCAACTTTTCCACTAAAGCAATTTTTGAAATACCTAAAAAAGGTCAACATTTTAGGGGGAGCACACTAGACACTGTGTTATATTTTTTTGACAAAAACAGGAGCACTTTGTGTGCTCCCCCTATTTGAACCTCGTAATCTCTACCATTTTCAAGAAAAACTAGTAGTTTAGAAACTAGATTATGAGCACTACAATTATTGTTCTTATCACATCTTCTAATTTTGAGTGTGACTATCTTTAATTTCTCATCCAAGATCGATTTTTACTGATTTCAAAAAAAGTGACCACTTTTGACTCCCTTTTGGTCCCCCATTCCCATGGACATACCCCTCTCCTCAAACAAGAACTACTACCAAAACCCCCACTATCTACACCTCCTCATCTAAATGTAAAAACCTCATCATAGCCCTCCCCACTCAACTCTACTAGATTCATCTTTAGGCAAACCAACAACATACAAAGAGGCCATTCTCAAGGAAGGATGGAGAATGATAAAAAAGGAAGGGAATATCTGTTAGGAATAGCAGGCAAAAGATATAAATTAAATGTAAATAATCAAAGATTAAACAGAGGAATGAAAATATACAGAAATAAAACAACGAGAGACAATTTTAACGTGGTTCACCCAAACTCAAGCTACATCCACCAACAAAGAGTCTAATATTATTATCTAGCAAAAATGGAACCAATTACAACCAGTAATCTCATGCAGCTCAATACTGCTGCAATATGCTACAATGCAATATGAAGTGTAACCCTAACCCTTTAGCTTTTTGCCTTCTCCAGCTATTTTTATCAAGACTCATGGTAGTTACAAAAATTAGGTTTTTTATAAGTTGACCAATACAATAAAATAACTCTTGATTAAATAATAGGCAATTTTTTCTTCGAGGGTGCTACCCCCAAGCCCCTGATCAGGGGTGCTACCCCCAACAATCTCCACTAGGGTCATTGCCCCCAGACACCCACCATGGGCTCCACCCCCAAGCCCCACATGAGGGGTTCTACCCCCCTACACTCCCCCGTTAAAAACATTAGGGGGAAACCACACCGACATAAGTGGAGAAAATTTAACTTTTGAGTCTGATTGAGCTCCATTTAACAACAATTTATCAAACCATCAACTGAATGACAAAGATCTACATATTCCTATAGTGATTCTCATACAAAGAGTCTTGTTACCAAAGTGGGATTATTGTCCTAGATCTACATATTCCTCTTTAAGTCTTCTTAGACAAAGATCTAGATCCTTCAATGAGGACCTCTCTAGGACAATAATCCCACTTTGGTAACAAGATTCTTTGTGTGAGAATCAATTCAAATTTCTAGATTCAAAAGAAATGAAATCCCTCTTGTAATTCCAATAAAGTGTTTAGTCACATCATGGATTATGAGGGTTCCCTCTATCCCCTCAAGAAAATTTCATGTTAATAAATCTCTACAAATTCACAAATAGATGTCATCTTTCTAGAAGAGGTCAAAATTAGAGAAACTCGTCTCTAACATACACTCCAATCTATATATGGAAAGATGGTTGGTTTAAAACTACTCAATGTAATGAAGGAAGTGGGGATGTGGTGATTGGAATTACACGTTGGTTAGATAATTTTATCATCTCTTTACCAGTAGATCCACACAATAATTGTGTTTGGTGTTTGTTACTAGTCTAAGGATGATCTATTAGTCTTTGCTCCTTTTATGCTCCTAGTGACTCATCTCAAGTCAAGTTGTGGGAATAGATGGTTAATACATTTCCTATGGCTAAATGGATTTGGGGAGGTGACTTTAAAATGGTGGAAAAACACTAGGATATAAGTTGGTACAATTCTCATTAACTCTCTCAAAAAGAATTCAATGCTTGGATCCTAACTAGAAATAGCATGGGGATTTTTGACCCCATTTCAAATAAAAAAGACTCATACTCACCACTAGTTCACTTGGTCCAACTAAAGAGAATATGAACTAAGGAAACTTAGTTGTATTGATAGATTTTACTTATTCGATTCTCTTTCCATTGTCCCCTCTCCATAGTATATCTCTATTCACATATATTTTCCTCCTCTCTCTCAAATCACATCCCAATTTTATTTTAACTTGTCAGCTTTCTTCTTATTCCTCACACCCCAATACTCTACCCTTTTGTTTTTTCTTTCACAACTTGCCCGATTTTCCTCAGAGAAAATGTGGGCCCCTTCCTTTCAATATCTTAAGTCAAGTCTTTTTGAGTTCCTAATTGTCTTGCTTGCATTGTCTTGGTCTTTTGGAGTCCTACCCTAGTCAAGAGAGGTTGGTTAATTGGTTGTTTATGAGGTATAGAATTAGAGTTGTTAGGTATGATCCATGTTTGAGGCCCACCACCTTGTTTAATTTTAGCAACCAAGTAGGCTTTATAGGTGGTATACCCCTAGCATTAGAGAATGCTTTGTTGGTGGTTAGTCCCAGTCCTCTTGGTGAGTCTTGTCTTAGATATCCTAGGATATTTCTTAGGTTGCATTATTGGTATCTTCATGTGCCATTTGGCATGATGGTCATTATCAAGAATGAGGTGCAGTTCAAGGATCTAAGCTTGAGTTTCTTGAGAGTTGTATTTATACCCTAATATGAGTGATAAGAGAAATGTTAGGAATTTATGGGGTAAGTCATAGAAGGTTGTGGCAGGATAGAAAAACTAAAATTGAATATATCCATACATACACATATACATCATATATCATAACCCATTGGACATCCATTAAAACATCATGCAATATATTATATTCTCATATCTCATCATATATACACCTCAGATACAACTTTCACTTATACATCAATTCTTTCCTTAATCTTCTTCTATTACATATTTGCCTTATATTAAATTATGTTCTTACTCATATCCTCATTCTTATTCTTACTCTTACATTTTAAATTATACATTCTATATTACATTCATCTTGTATCTCCTAGTCCTACTTATATCTAGATATACAAAAGATCAAGTGTCTCTTGTAGTTGGTATGTATTTGAAATGAGCTAGTAGTCGGTTGAGTATGTTGCATTTCCTTTGCAACAGATTTGTCTTAGTTTAAAGTTAATTCTATGCTAACAAAAATTATGCACAAAAATTGTACTTTCAATTTAAGGCTTATTTTGGCATTTGTATTGTACCAAGATCAAAGACCACTTTGCTATTTTGGCTTGCGGCAATTATAGTTGCACTAAGTATAAAGTGTCATGATCATATTTTCTGGGGGTTTTCTTGATTGAATGATTTGGGGGGTCTTTTGGTGTTCTTGTTTTTGATGGATTTAATCTCTTAATTGGTCTTGTGTGTGACTAAATTTAAGGAGTAATCATGGGTATCACAAAGCATCTAGCTATAACTGAATTAAAAAGAGGGAACTATAAGTCTTGGCAAGATGGTATGCTGAAACATTTCAGATGGCTAAATCTTCTGCCCTATCTCTATGAACTTGTTCCTCTACCTGAATCATTTGATAAACATATGGTATGGTATCAAAAGAATGGTTATGTAACAGTATTTATTGGTTTAAATGTTGACTTTGACACAATGAGTACATTGACATGGGTTTCTTCCCCTCATATTCATTGGACCAAACTTTGGGAGATGTATGGTGACTTGGATGAGTCTCCATTCCCAAAGGATCCTATTGTAGATAGTTTAAAACCTCTTGATGTTTTTCTACCATATGATTTTCAAATAGCTATGTGATCAAGTCCAAGGTCATTTGAGTGGTTTTTTTGGGAAAATAGCAAAAAATTAGTTTATGGTATTTTCTACATCTTAGTAAATTGCATTTTCAGAGGCGAAAAGTTTAAATTCCTACAAAATAGCTAGGAGTTATGATCTTGCGAAGGGGAAGATCAAAAATTTCATAATTTTGAACTTTTGTAAAAAGTTTTCACCTTCCAGGAGTTCTTTTTGTTTTCCAAAGGTAATGTGACCCTTCATATTTTATGTAAGCCTATATATTTCGAATTGTAATGAATAAAAATCATTTTTTGGAGGCAATTCACAACTCCCAGTGAGTTTACCTACTTGTAGAAACTCATTTCTTCTTTAGTTTATTGCATTACAATACCATAGGCTCAGCGCTAGGTATTGTCTAGATTTGTGGTATTAGAGCCAAGTTTTGTTGGGTTTTTCTCGAACCGGAGAGGTTTTTAGACATGAGCATTCAAACGGTGTAATATTAGCTCAAAATATTTCTGGGTTTTGTCGGAAGCGTCAAAATCCTATTTGGATAGCTCTTTTTTTTCATAAAGAGCACAGATTTCGAGAAAAATAGATCGTAAATCTGCGTCCCTATTTTTTTGCCTCTACTTGTTTTTTTTGCCTTTTCATAGCAGTTTCGCAAAAATTGGGTATATCTTTCTCATCTGGACTCCATTTTGCACAAACAAGATATTACCGGAAAGAGGACTCAGAGCACTTTCCACTAGTATAGGTAATTTTTTTCTGATATTTTTCTCAGCTACCTGTTGTTTTCACTAGAAGTCAGGTCTTCTTTTTCAGTGTTGCCCTCAGTGTTTTCGGCATATCTGTTGCATACGGTGTCAAAATTGGACAAACAAAATATTTTTGGAAATGTGATTCAGTCCTCCACATAGCCATTATATTATATTCCTTTGAGGTGTACTCAATTGAAAATGTCAAAAGGAGATGATAATTTAGATTCTTTTAAGGCGATGGTTGAAGAAGCGTTAACAAAACAACGTGAGGAGATGATGAATTGGTTCTCTCATCTGCTACAACAAGGAAATCAACAACCCAACATGGGAAGAGTATCATTTGGTGGTCACACTCCTTTCAAGGTACAGGTAAATTTTGAAGGCAAAATAAATGTAGATGTTGTTGATGATTAGTTGTCAAAACTAGAAAGATATTTTTCTGTGAATCACTTCTCTAATGGTGAAAAAATAACCTTCGATCTCCTCAAGGATAAGCATCATGTAAAACAATCATGGGAAAATAAACTATTGTCTAGAGAAAACCTTGAGTTTGATGGAGCAGTAGAGGATAATCCCATATGGGGAGAGTTTATGGAACATATCAAGGAAGAATATTATCCTAAAAATTTGTACGAGGATAAGTATATGGAGTGGCAGATGCTTTGTCAATAGAAAGACCAATCTATTTAGGATTACACTAATACGTTCCATGCTCTTTCAGCAAAGCTTGGCATCAGTGATATGAAAAAACATCAAATTTTGAAGTACCACAGTGGGCTTCATTGTTATATCCAAATAGAGATGGAATTTCTCAATACTTAGACCTTGGGGACTGCCTACAAATATGTAGTGAAGATTGAGGAAAAATACAAACAAAGAAAAAAAAGGATTATTTTTTAAAGAATGAAGGTGACAACAAATTCATGGGAAAATAGACAGCTAAGGATCCCTCCTCACAAGCATCATCAACAATAAACAACAATGGAAAGAAGATGTGGTGTGAATTCCATAGAAGTCCAAGACATAACACAAAGGATTGTCAAGCTGCCAAGGTGTTGATGACAGGGTTACAAGAAAAGGAAGCTGAAGTTGAACATGAACCATTGCCTATAGACTCTTTTGAGCAAAGAGATGATGACCAAATAATTGAAGCTGACCCCTATGCCATAGTTGCCACCACCAAGATTTTGCCTCATGAAGATGAGGAGCATTTATTCCACTCACAAATGTGGGTAAATGGCAAGGCCCTCCATTTCATCGTTGACAGTGGAAGTCAAAAGAATCTGATCTTTGTTGAGACTGTTAAAAGGCTAAACTTGCAGACCACACCTCATCCATAGCCATATCATGTGGGATGAGTAAGCAACCAAGAATGAGATATTCAGGTAAATAAGCAATGCTGCTTACCTTATTCTATCAAACCATTCAAAGATGAAGTCATATGTGATGTGGCACCCTTGGATGTGTGTGATGTATTGTTGGGGCACCCATTTATGTACAAGCATCATGGTGTATATGAGTTTAGACCTCACAGTGTCATTATCAAACTAGACAAAAAGAAGTATTGGATTCCTGAAGTAAGTCCTACAGAATCAGCATCTTTGATAAATGAAAAACAATGTGAACGTCCAATTGCTCATATTAGAACATTTGCTCTAACAAAGGACAAGAGGTCAGTTGCAACCAATATCCATGACAAAATGGTTACCACTACCACTCAACAAAAATAGATAAATGAATGTAAGACATCACTCTAAGATATGATGGATAACAAGCTGACAAAGTCTACTACGTCCCATCCACAAACGAATGGGCAAACTAAGCATATCTATAATCATGCACTACATGCTTCCATAGGGCATAGCCCATTTGAAATATGTCTTAGACATCAACCACTACTCCTATTGATGTAGCAATACCAGTCATCTTAGATGCTCCATCATCACATAAGGCAACCAAGTTTATTGAAGAAATGCAGCAAGCTCTGGAGATATTGTAGTACACTACGCAAAAGTACAAGGAAAGGCATGATCAACATCGTCTACCTCATCAATTACATGTTGGAGAAAAAATCACTGATGTCTTGGTCATGACACTAAAAAGACAACATATTCCTCTATACCGTGTGGTTTAAGCAAGTAAACTTCCTCACCAAGGCAAGTGGTTCACTAGGGATCAACTTGAAAAAATCATTTCCTCAGTTGTTGTAGACCATAGATGCAATGGGACCCATTACCTCTCAAGGGGGAAGCAATGATCAGGTCCAGGGTCATTTGAGTGGTATTTTTGGGAAAATATCAAAAATTTAGTTTTTGGTATTTTCTACATCTTAGTAAATTACATTTTCAGAGGCGAAAAGTTTAAATTCCAACAAAATAGCTAGGAGTTATGATCTTGCAAAGGGGAAGATCAAAAATTTCATAATTTTGAACTTTTGTAAAAAGTTTTCACCTTCTAGGAGTTCTTTTTTATTTTCCAAGGGTAATGTGACCCTTCATATTTTAAGTTAGCCTATATATTTCGAATTGTAATGAATACAAATCAGTTTTTGGAGGCAATTCACAACTCCCAGTGAGTTTGCCTACTTGTAGAAACTCATTTCTTCTTTATTTTATTGCATTACAATACCACAGGCTTAGCGCTAGGTATTGTCCAAATCACTATGAATCTTGATGAATGGAAATAACTTGAGTGTCTAGATGACATAGAGACTTCTCCTAATTTTCCTCCTTCAAAGACTTCATGTAATCCAACATTAGTAAGTATTTCACATGTTCATAAAAAGTCATCTTGTGTGGACACATCATTCAGGAGAGAAGTGTCGTCTAATGACATGCATTGAGATCTTATCACCTCTATCATCATCTATTGCTCCATCTGAGTCCAGTGTTGCTTCTTCCATGACTTCCAATGATTCAATGCAGCAAGTTCACATTGGTCTTCTAGAGATAGTTCCTTGGGACACATTTCTACTAGACATTTCATCCTTGTTTGTAGAGTCCCACATTTTTTATTTGGAAGACACTATTGAGGACATTCATCTCCTCTTTGATGTTAGCTCTTATGGAGTTGCATCATCTTCTTTGGATGTGATGAGGGAGCCTTCATACCCTCTTGTTCTTTCTTCTCATCTTCACTTGTCATAGTTTGGCATTGATTTGGAGTATCTTCAATAGCATTCGAAGGACTCTTCTTTGTATTTGGATCATGTTCTACATCAGTTTCCACTTGGTTATAGATTGTCGCTTTCATTAGTTAGGCCTGGGACTCTGAGTGGATAATGACTTCTTTCAACATCAACATGGCAACACCTAAGAAAGGTTCAAAGACATCATATATCTTGATTTTTCTTCATATTCCTTTTAGGAATGATAATAAATCTTGCATACATCCTTGGTCTTGTTTCTTCCTAATGGGAGGAACATTGTTCAACACTCTTGGATCATCTTTAGCATTCATTGTCAAGCATCTACCATCAGTGCAGGAGATTCTACATTGAGGGGGGGCTACTTGGTCTCTCTTCTTCTCTCTTATGGGGGGACTTTTTCCTCACATGGGGTTTTGTTCTTCTCATACTATAGAGAGCATCTTGTGTTTTCTCTCTTTTAGAGAGGGTTTTTTCATACGGATTTTTCTTCTTTACTTTATTTGTGAGAGATTATTTGTACTTGGCTACCTAACATTGCCTTGTATCTCTTTGTATTTGTCTACTTCTCCCTAAGTTGCACTTAAGGGGGGTGTTTCCTATCTAGTTTCCCCTTTATAGTGTGAACAAAGTGTTGCAAGTATGGGCCTAACCGGTGTTGTCATTAATGACAACATACTCTTGTTGCATTGATGATAAGGATTGGATGAGTTGTATGCTGAGGATATTAAGAAAATTAGTCCTATCAGGAATAGAGAAGAACAGTGAGGTAAAGCTCCCAGCTAAGATGAAGATCAGCGGATACACATCAAAGGGTTTGTAGATATGTGCCTTAAGATGATCCAGTAAATATTTCAGAGGTCCACGTGAAGATCTGAAGAAGTTCTGGCCACTTAAGTAAAACCGGTGCTAGAAGATGTTCAGAAGTAATAGAGTGACACAGATAGGTCTGATGAGATCCAGAAATGCAATATCATGTTCTGCAGATTTGGTGGAGTGTTTAGGAAGTCAATGTGAAATAACAACTCAATTGGTTCGTGGTCTGGAGGTCCACAAACATCTATTCCAATATAACAGTGATGACAGACTATGTTCTTGAGGTTCTGGATGAAGGAGAGAATGATTTCAGTAAGCAGAAGTAGTGTGGATGTTCCTGGTGATTCAGGCAAGTTTGTGGAGGTCTTTGGATTGTGTCCAATTCATGTTGGTGGTTCGTATTGAAGATTGAGCTCATAATTGATGAATTACTTCCGAATGATGATGTTCTTCCTAAGTCTAGCTGACCGGATGAGTTACACATACTGCAAATAATCTTGGAGATGTTCTGTGAAGAATGACATGTTCGTAAGGAAGATTGAAGTCTTAGATCTGTGTGGCTGACAGTGTGTTGATCCACATGAAGTCTTTTTGTAATTAGTCATGTTGTATTTATGTATTTGCTCTGTAATGTATGCTGACTTGGATGATTATCCCTAAGTTAATGTCTTGTATAAATAAGGAGTTGTAAAGTCATTTCAAACGGGTCTTGTGGTGAAAAAGATATGGTAGAGAGGAGCAGTGTGAAAGGCAGAGCAAAAGTATTG
Source organism: Cunninghamia lanceolata (assembly GCA_027924645.1). Lineage (NCBI taxonomy): Eukaryota > Viridiplantae > Streptophyta > Pinopsida > Cupressales > Cupressaceae > Cunninghamia > Cunninghamia lanceolata. The sequence continues at coordinate 3,532,830 of BSBN01000931.1, forward strand.
GGTTTAAATGGAACTGACTCAAGCATGGTGAAGATGCTATTCTTCAGTTCAAGTATGTAATACTTATTACTTTGTAGACAGTGTGTCTCATGTAGGCAGTGGGCCTCTTATGAGGAGTGTGCTTAGGTAGTGACCTAATTGGCATGTGCCATTTTGTTCTTCCTATTCTTTTAACAGAGAATACAATCTTGGGTTAGTCACCCCATGGTTTTTCCCTTAACCAGGTTTTCCATGTCAAAATCTTGGTGTCATATGTGTTAATGTGTTTCTGCTCTTGAATTGTTGCATTATGTTTCAATGATTGATTTATTATTATGCTGTTGACTTAAGAAAATGATTTAAGTGATTAATTGGAAGAAAGTTTTGGACAACTGATTCATCCCCCCTCTCAGTTGTCTATCCTAAATCTAACAATTGGTATCAGAGCCAAGTTCCTCTAAAAGAGCTTAACCGCTTGAAGAGATCCAGGATGTCGTCCTACAAGAAGGATAGTCTGAGGTTTGATGGAAATAATTTCACTCTTTGGAAAAGTCGCATGGAATGCCACTTGCAATGTATGGGAATGCAGTAATGGATCATGGCTTCAAAGAAGTATGTTCCTCCACAGAATGGTTCGAGTACCGTAGATGAAATCAAAGATGTTGAAAACAATCTGCAGATAAAAGAAGCCCTTCTGAGTGCCTTATTTGATTTAGAGCTGACAAATGTTATTGATCTAAAAATTGCATATGAGATTTGGCAAAAACTGGAACTTCTGCATGAAGGAGACAAGTATGTTAAATGTGCCAAGCTACAGAGTCTGAAAGGAAAATTTGAAAACCTGAAGATGAGAGAAGATGAAAATATCACTACATTTATGCCAAGAGTAAATGAGCTTGTTTGTGGCATTAGATGTGCTGGTGGAATCTTGGATGAAGATGAGATTTGGCAAATTTCTTAGATCCCTTCTTGATTCTTACAAATACAAGGTTGCTGCTATTGAAGAATTCAGATCCTATTCAGGTATCACAAGAGATCAATTGGTTGGTAAATTGGTTGCATTTGAATTGACCGAGTTTGGAGATGCACCCCCCAAGACTGAATCTGCATTCAAAGCTAGTGCCTTTGTAAAAGGAAAACAAAAGTTTGATCCAGGAGAGAACTCTTCAAAGAAACTATCATGGTATGAAAAAGCAAGAAAAGACCTCGAAGAAGATGAAGCAGAAGCTACTCAACTTGAAGCCCTTATTGCAAAAAGACTGCCAAGAGGATCCGGTAAGTATGAGGGGAAATTGCCTTTTAAATGTTTTAACTGCAATAAGATTGGTCATTTTGCCTCAAGGTGTCCGGAAAGATTTTTAAGGCCAAATCCTAATAGATCAAGGTTCCAAAAGAAATGTTACTATGTTCATGAAGATGATGATGATGAAGGAGTAACAGATGATGAATCAGAGACAGGAAACAAATCTAGAAGTGACTGGGTGTTTATTGCCATCAAGGAAGAAGATCCAATGCCCTCTGAATCTGTCAATCATAAAATCATAGAAAGAGCTCTGGCTGCCCAATTTGAAGAAAAGGATGATTGGGTCATTGACATTGGATGCTCCCACTATATGACAGGTGACAAAAATAAGTTCATAGATTTGGAAAGATATGAAGGAGTGGTAAAATTTGGTGATAATTCTACTGGCAGAATCAGAGGTAGAGGAACCATTTCTTTTGATGGAAAGAACAAAACTAGTAATGTACTATATGTTGAAGGTCTGAAGCACAATCTCCTCAGTGTTGGACAGTTGGTGGACAAAGGCTGTGATCTCTGATTCAAAAATGGAAAATGTAAGATCTTTGAAAGTTTCAGAACAGAGATTGCATCCGGTACTCAAACAAAAGGTAATATCTTCCACTTGGTTGGTATTGGTAAAAGTTTTTTATTTGTTCAAATTGATCAAAGTTGGTTGTGGCATAGAAGAATGTGTCATGTGAATTTTGATAATATCATCAAGATAAGAAACACCCAGGTTGTGAGAGATCTTCCAAGACTGGTGAAACCTACTAATAGTTTGTGCAAAGAATGTCAGTTGGGTAAGCAAAGCAAAGTCACATTCAAAAGTAAGGAATAGTCTTCTATTGGATTATTGGACTTAGTTCATACTGATCTATGTGGTTCGGAAAGAATTAGGAGTGTGCAAGGTGATAGATACTTCATGCTATTAATTGATGACTACTCCCAGATGATGTGGGTGACTTTTCTAAAAGAGAAATCAGAGGCTCTTGAGAGATTCAAAATATTCAAGGCTATGGTAGAGAATGAAACTGGGTTGAACATAAAATGTCTGAGGTCTGATAGAGGTGGAGAATTCACATTCGGTGAGTTCATAGAATTCTGTGAGAAACATGGAATAAAAAGACAGTTGTCTGCTCCAAGGACTCCACAACAGAATGGAGTAGTGGAGAGAAAGAACTGGACCATCTAGGAAGCATCTAGAACCATGATGATAGAAGCAAATGTTCCTCAGATCTACTAGAGAGAAGTTGTAACATTGCAGTATATACTCTTAATTGAGTACAAATTAGAAGCAATACTGGTAAGACTCCTTACGAACTCTAGTTTGGCATCACTCCCACTGTGATGTATTTCAGAGTCTTTGGTAGCAAGTGTTACATTAAAAGAGATGGAGATCTAAGAAAATTTGATGCTAGAAGTGATGAAGGAATATTCTTGGGTTATTCTACTGAAAGAAAAGCATACCAGTGTTATAACAAGAGATTGAGAAAGATTATAGAAAGTACAAATGTGAAGGTTGATGAAGGTATTGAAAAACCCTCAAGGTTTTATGAATATGATGAAGATGATTAGAATGATATTTTGATCCAAGGAGTCCAAGCCCCTTCTGAAATTCAAATTTAGACTGATCTGGTGATTCAGGAAGAAGAGATGAGTTTGAATGAACCTGTTCAAGAAATAGAAGTGCAAGAAAGTCTCAAAATTCCTAGGTATGTAAGACTGAATCACTCTGAAGATTAGATCATAGGTGATAAAAGAAAAGGTGTTCAAACAAGAAGAAAGATTACTCAAGACTCAGAAGAGTATTGTCTGATTTCAAAGATTGAACCAAAGTCAGTAAATGAAGCATGCAATGATGAAAGCTAGACTAAAGCAATGGAGGAAGAGTTGATGCAAATTGAGAAAAATCACACTTGGGATCTTGTCCCCAGACCTAGAAGCAAGAATGTGATTGGAACCAAATGGGTATTTTGAAATAAACTGAATGAAGATGGTGAAGTAGTCAGAAACAAAGCCAGATTGGTCTGCAAGGGTTACTCTCAAGTAGAAAGAGTTGATTTTGAAGAAACTTTTGCTCCGGTAGCAAGAATTAAAGCAGTTAGGTTATTTATTACCTTTCCTGCCTTCAAGGACTTCAAAGTATATCAGATGGATGTCAAGTCTGCCTTCCTGAATGGTGACTTGGAAGAAGAAGTTTACATTGAGCAACTGGATGGATTTCAATTGTCTGATCATGGTGATATGGTATGCAAGTTGAAGAAAGCACTGTATGGACTCAAGCAAGCCCCAAGAGCCTGGTATGAAAGATTGGATAAGCATCTTTTGAAGATTGGTTTTAACAAAGGTACTGCTAACAATAACTTGTACTTCAAAATTGATCATGAAAATATCTTAATTGTTGAAGTATTTGTTGATGATATCATTTTTGGAGGAAGAGATAGTATGTGCAAAACTTTTGCAAATCAAATGAAAAGTGAATTTGAAATGTCCATGTTTGGGGAAATGAATTTCTTCTTAGGTTTGCAAATCATTCAAAACAAAGAAAGGAATCTTCATTTCTCAGACTAAATATGTGAAATAAGTGTTGAAGAAATTTGGGATGGAAGACTCAAAACCAATGAATATTCCCATGGCAACTGAATGTAAATTGAGCAAAGATGACTCTCCTAAGGCCGATTAGAAAAAGTATAGGTCAATGATTGGAGGATTATTGTATCTCACTCAAACTAGACCTGACATTATGAATGTTGTTGGTCTTGTTGCTAGATTCCAAGCTGATCCTAGAGAATCTCATGTCATGGCAATCAAGAGGATTTTTAGATATCTAAAAGGGATAGTTGAGTATGGATTGTGGTATCCTAGAGATCATGATTTTTCTCTTCATACATATATAGATGCGGATTGGGCAGGAGATGTGGATGACCGAAAGAGTACTAGTGGTGGAGCATTCTTTTTGGGGAAGAGATTGGTTTCTTGGTTGAGCAAGAAACAAGAGGCAATATCTCTATCCACTGCAGAAGTAGAATATATTGCAGCAGTAGGTAGTTGCACTCAAGTATTGTGGATGAAGCAAATGCTAAGAGATATCAGAGTGGAGTATGAAGAACCTATTGCAATCTTTTGTGATAATTCAAGTGCAATTAACATATCAAAAAATCTGGTGTTGCATTCAAAGACTACACATATATCCATCAAGTTTCACTTTTTGAGAGAGCAAGTGAACAAAAATGAAGTCAGATTGGAGTTTGTGCCTTCCAAGGATCAGATTGTAGATATTTTTACTAAACCTCTACCTAAGGACTCTTTTGAGTATCTCAGGGAGAAGTTAGGGGTTATTACCCCTCCGATTTTGAATTAAGGTGCACTGATGTGCATCAGTTCGGTGGATCTCACAGTCATATCTTGTGGTCCAGATTGATGATGGAAAGCTGCTACTCAGGGGGAGCAGCTGATATGATTGCAAGCATGTGCTGTTTGCCATTGATGTCAAAGGGGGAGAGAAGACATGTGAAAAACAAGTAGTTGCTAATCAAAGGGGGAGCAGTAAAGGAAGAGAAGTCATGTGAATGGTTGTTATTGATAGGGGAAGTTATGTCAATGAGGCAAAGTTCTTGTCTTGATGGTTAAAACAATTTTTCACATCATATGTTGCCATCAATGACAAAGGGGGAGATTGTTGCAAGTATGGGCCTAACCGGTGTTGTCATTGATGACAACATACTCCTATTGCATTGATGATAAGGATTGGATGAGCTGTATGCTGAGGATATTGAGAAAATTAGTCCTATCAGGAACAGAGAAGAACAATGAAGATAGTGAGGTAAAGCTCCCAGCTAAGATGAAGATCAGAGGATGCACATCAAAGGGTTTGTATATATGTGCCTTAAGATGATCTAGTAAAGATTTCAGAGGTCCACGCGAAGATCTGAAGAAGTTATGGCCACTTAAGTAAAACTGGTGCTGGCAGATGTTTAGAAGTGATAGAGTGACACAGATAGGTTTGGTGAGATCTAGAAATGCAATATCTTGTTCTGCGGATTTGGTAGAGTGTTTAGGAAGTCAATGTGAAATGACAACTCAATTGGTTCATGGTCTGGAGGTCCACAAGCATCTATTCCAATATAATAGTGATGATAGATTGTGTTCTTGAGGTTCTGGATGAAGGAGAGAATGATTTCAGTAAGCAGAAGTAGTGTGGATGTTCCTAGTGATTTAGGCAAGTTTGTGGAGGTCTTTGGATTGTGTCCAGTTTGTGTTGGTCGTCCGAATTGAAGATTGAGCTCGTAATTGAAGAATTACTTCCAGATGATGATGTTCTTCCTAAGTCTGGCCAACTAGACGAGTTACACATACTGCAAATAATCTTGGAGATGTTATGTGAAGAACGACGTGTTCCTAAGGAAGATTGAAGTCTCAGTCTATGTGGCTGACAGTGTGAAGTCTTTTTTTAATTAGTCATGTTGTATTTATGTATTTGCTTTGTAATGTATGCCGACTTGGATGATTATCCCTAAGTCGATGTCTTGTATAAATAAGGAGTTGTAAAGTCATTTCAAACGGGTCTTATGGTGAAAAAGATGTGGTAGAGAGGAGTAGAGCAAAAGGTAGAGCAGAAGTATTGGGCTTAAATGGAACTGACTCAAGCATGGTGAAGATGCTATTCTTCAGTTCAAGTATGTAATACTTATTACTTTGTAGACAGTGTGTCTCCTGTAGGCAGTGGGCCTCTTGTGAGTAGTGTGCTCAGGCAGTGAGCCCTAATTGGCATGTGCCATTTTCTTCTTCCTATTATTTTAACAGAGAATACAATCTTGGGTTAGTCAATCCATGGTTTTTCCCTTAACCGGGTTTTCCATGTCAAAATCTTGTTGTCATATGTGTTAATGTGTTTCTGCTCTTGAATTGTTGCATTATGTTTCCATGATTGATTTATTATTATGTTGCTGACTTAAGAAAAGGATTTAAGTGATTAATTGGAAGAAAGTTGTGGACAACTGATTCCCCCCCCCCCCCTTTCAGCTGTCTATCCTAAATCTAACACAAGGTACCTTATCTAACTAGTTACTAGTTAGGACCTATTCACACATGTTCACATGTTAAGTTTACTTAGGTAGTTAGGACATTTAATATTTGTGTCAATCTATTTGGCATCTTATCCACTAGTTGTCTCCTCAGCATCCTAGTTTATCTTACCTCTCTACCTTGCCTATATAAGACAAGTATCTCATTGTACATTTTAATGTATCAAGTCAAGCTTTGTATCTTGTATATTTTATGCATCATTATTCTTGGAAATATAAAGCATTGTTATTACTTTTCTCTCTTGTTGTGGAAGGTTGTTTTGGTTGCAAGTGATCTTGGGTTGTCTCGAGTCCATTGCCGACTCTTACATGAACTAGATAGTGTCGATGCCTACACCTCTATAGAATATCCCTCACAATCTAGTGAGAAATTTGGTTCTCGAATAAAATAATTTTGTTGGTGATTTGAACATATAGTGCTTTGCATGCATTGAGGAACACCCGTCCAAATCCTATCCAAGAAGAAATTTGCAACAAAAGGTTATCGAATAGAGGCAACTTGCCACAAGGATGGGACTAATGTTACCTAAAATACCTTAGTAGTCAGTGGGAGTCCAAAATACAATCTTAATGACCCAAATACAAGGCATGTCTCTAGAATAGGAAGAGGAAATTACATTGGAACAAACCTTATTTTTATGGATTGAAGAAGAAGAAGCAATTTTTTCAAATAATCCATCCACATCAAAAATTTCTTAGATACAATCTAATTATTTCACAAGATCAAAGAGGAGGATAATAGAGAATCCAGTTCCTCAACAAAAGCCTAAGATAGTTCAAAAGGCTATAGGAGTTCCAAATCAAAATCCTATGATCCAAAATTAGGGGAATGCTTATCCAAACCAACAACCAAAGTCCACACAAGCACTATTTATAGGAACATCAAATACTACTCCTGAAAGACCAAGGTACCAATCAAACCTAGCTTATGGTCCAAAAATTCTAGTCAGACCTCTCAATGTGGTGGATCAATTAAAGAAGATGATCACAAGTGTGTTATTGTGGGATGTTTTGTCTACCCTAAGCAAAAAAGTTTACTCCATAAAGGTCTAAAGATGAAAGAAGATTCAATTAAAGTAGTTTATTAGACGACTAGTATTGAAAGGAAGATAATAGTATGAGAGAAGACTATTTTAGTTTATCAACCTACTGTTCTTCATAATGTTGGTGCAGAGGTAAGAAAATCCAAGCCTATGCCTTTTTATCTTACATTAATAAAGGTGAGAAACTACTGCACAATTCTATGGTGGATTCTAGTGCCAACCCTATAGTTATGCTTAAAAAGATTGTCAATGCAATAGAACTAGCCTATGAACATCTAGATAAAGGAATTATGCAGTTAGATGGGAAAAAACTACTGACTATCAAGATCATTAAAGATCTTCCCATTAATTTATATGCATGCCCTAATATCATAGTGCATTAGGATAATGTGATAATAGATATTCATCTGGTGTTCAATTTATGTTTATCCTGAGACTTTAAAACTAAAATTGGAGGTTATATTTCTTTAGATTGGTCTCATCTCATTTTAAGGACCAAATATAGAACAAAAATAAAGATTGTATCAAAACCAATACAAAAATAACATTACTCATGAAGTGATGGTAATTTTGAGCCGACACACGCTATGTTCTCTATAGAGGAGAAAGAAAATGTAGAGCTTCTAGATAGAGAACATTATCACAATACTTTAATCTTCGATCAGTTTGTAGAAGAGGGGGAAAAAGAAACAACATAATGGAACTCTTTTGGGAACTATGATTCATTGAGATTAGGTACTTATGTGCTCTATGATCAAGATCGGGATAATGAAAAGTGAATTCTAATCATAAACTAGTTGGAGAGGTAAAGGACTCTCTATAACTGTGGAAGTTATATTTTGATAGTGTTAGGTGTACAAATGGCTTAGGAGTGGGTGTATGCCTTGTGTCTCTTGAAGGAAATAATGTTCTAAAGATTTTCAATTTTCACTTTATCTATACAAACAATGAATTTGAATGAGTTGCTAATTCATGGACTCATCCTAGTAGAAAAATGAAAATCAATCACTTGCAAATATTCGGTGATTCTATGCTAGTAGTTAGACAAGTCAAGGGTTTTGGAAATATGTGTTGTCATTAATGTCAACACTCAGAGTGATGCCAACACTCAATTTGTGGTTGTCTAATGTAGTGGATGTGAATGTTTATGTTGATGATATACTAGTGTGGTAACAGAGATGCAGAGACGATGTTGATACAGAGGGAAAGATTTTGCAAACACTATGGGATCTCAAGAACAATGACAATATGGCTTTAACAATAGTAAACACAAGATTGTTTGATCCGTCAATGATGACAACAACTAATACCCTGCTAACATGCTTTACAAGCCAATTTCTCTAGGTTCAACTCTCAAAAGGGAATCCAAATTCACCTATCCTTTGCACACTCAGGCCCTTAAAGTTCTTAGACACTCTTCAAATACATCCTTCTAACTGTTCTTGACAGTATTTAAACCCAAAACAAAGCAATTTCAATAAACCCTCAAAGAGGCAGGGTTTCAACAGCAACTAGTGATAGCAAGAACACATTGTCATTCATAAGTCATTCAAAACAAAGAATTATCACTCCTCCTTCTGAAACACATGCCTACAAGTCTGCAAAAAATTAGTACCAAGTCTCATGATTTTTTGACAGCTGGAAATAAAGATATGAATTTATTTTGTTCCCTAGAAACCCTAGTTTCTGAACAGAGCAGCGAGCACTATTTTGGTCATAACTTGAGAAAAACTCAATGAAGTCACCTCAAAAAAATTGCATTTGAACCTTAAGAAATTCCATTACCATCCCACATAATCACAAACCTGAAACTATATCGTACAAGGCCCTACCAATCTGTTCTTTATTGTACCCTAGGTCTGCCAATAGACTGTCAACACCATTTTGATCATAATTTTCTTATTCTAATATGAAATTAAACCAAATAAACTACATTAGAATCTTAAAATATAACTTTACACTTCCATCCAACTTCAAACCTTGTAACAGGCTATACAAATCCGTACCAAGCAAGTTTCTTGCTATTTCATGGTAAAACTATCACAAAAAGTGCAAAATAACAGGGTATTTTCTCAAATCTTGATCCCCATTTTTCTTGGAGTGTGTTCTTCATTGATTTATCCTTCAAAAAACTTACAAGAAACAATTACATATGATCTTATGTCCATTTTCCCCAATAGCTCTAATTACAATGTCATAAAATTTGACAATTTTGCCACTTTGTGCAACTTTTAAACACAAGAAGTAAACAAAACAAAATAAAAGGACCTTACATGACTACCATGGTCCTCTAGGACCTTATTATGCTTTAGGAAACCAAAAACAAGAGTTGAGGGACCAATCTCAACCTTGTGAAAAACCAAAAACACTTCAAAAATTCAAATTACCTTAAGGCGGGAAACTAGTAATTTAAATTTCTAGCCTATTCAACCTAACCTAACCATTGGATTATGATCCCAATGGAGTCCAAAAACATGAATCAACTCAAATAGACTCCTATCACCCAAATAAAACATAAAAACACATTGAAATTGATGCTCCTGCATCATAATTCCAAGGGAAAGAAAATAAACTCAGTTCCATCTAAGAGGGCTCCTTGTTTGCACCCTTTAAGGCCTTGTCAATGTCTTCCATCTTGGACCCCTACAACCTGCTAATCTGATATGTAGAGTCCTACTATATGTTGCCCTACACTTCTTTCAAACATTTTATAGCCTATCTCATTTTTATCTTAGACCTCTCACTTTTCTGTCACATGTCATTCAACGGAGAATCCATTTCCAAAAGTTGACCCTGCTACATAATGTGCATCTCTGAATTTCTCTTGCAATATTGCTTCATTGTGTCCCTTGTCAACTAGTTGGAGTTCAACAACTAAGACTGTATTACTCAATTGTGCAATTGAAATCTCAATGAGAGCACTTTGTCTCCTCTTTCTGTCTCTAGCCATTATGGCATCAAGCATAGACTCTAGGTCAGTTATGTTGTCCTCTTCTAAAAGAGTCAAAGCATGTCGAGCTTCCAATGTCTCATGTTGTAATGCTTGCAATTGATGTGCATATTGTACATCCTTAATTGAATACAATAGAAATTTAGTTCTCCTTACCTCATCAACACTATTACTTCTCATATTTTGAAGAGACTCTGGCATTGTAGCTATTTCATCTTGGAGCTAACTCTCCCTTCCCATTACTTCTTTGTTTTGTTTCCTACACTCAGCTAGTGGTATTTTCAACATTTCAACATCTAATCGAAGGGTCTTGGTCTAAAAATTAACAATATGAACTTTACCTTTCCAATGTACCAGGTCTTTTCTGACTTCTCCATTGACTTTGCAGAATGATTTGCCTTCTCCCTTTATGTACGTATATCAGATTGAAAAATTGATAACTGGCCTTCCTTGGATTGAAAAAATAAATAGTGATTTTGCATACATTTGTCTCTATGTTCATGGACCTCTATGTTAGGACTTAGCTTCCTAATGCCATCTTGTATTGTCTTGCATTCACCAAGTTTCTTTTGCAAATTAGAGATAACTTGTTTTGCATTCTCAAGTTCCAATTTCATATGCTCAGCACCTTCAACTAAATTAAAACCTATCTTTCCTTTCTAGAAACTCTATATGATGACTGATATCGATCATTGGAGGCAAAGAATTAGGAGTTCATCAACAACTATATCTGCAGAACCCTTCGACTTATTTCTTTCTATTTTTATAACAGTCCTAGGTCTGATCATCATTGCAAAACCTATATCTTCCTCTTACATTGTCTTTAGAAACTCCTTTTCACCCATTATCATCACACTTGGGCCAATCTTTTGGTCTTTGTCTTCCTCTTTCAAAGGTGCTAAGGTGTAGGTGACTCCACCCTTCTCCAAAACATAGACATTCTTCCTACCATCATGAGTTGTTTTCCTATCATACTTCCAAGGCCTACCAAGTAAAACATGGCACACATCCATAGGGATTATATCACACAACACCTTTTCCTTATACCTTCCTATTTGGAACTCTACCTAACACTGTTCATTAACTAGTACTTGCTACCCCCTATTCAACCATGAAACTTTATAGGTTGTAGGATGAGGTAATCTTTTCAAATTCAGTTTCTGTACCATCTCAACAACAATTAAATTATCACTACTACTTGAAGCTATAACAACTTTGCAACACTTACCTTGGTGCTTGCAAATAGTCCTAAATAATGACTTCCTTTGAGGTGTTCCTTCTCCATTGGAACCTTGATCAATGTCCTTCTCATCAGCAAGGATTCTCCTATCTCTGGTTCTTCTGGTGATGGTGAGGAGTTAACACTTTCTTCATCTCCTCCTTGAGCAACTTGAGTCCTTTTATTCCTAAAGGTAGTTTCTTGCTCTTCTGGACACTCCCAAGCTTGATGACCAACAAACTTGTTGCACTTGTAGCATTTTCCTATGAAGCCATTGAATCCTCCTCTTTGTCCAAATCTACCCCTAAAGTTAGGCCTTCTTCCTCTAAAATCCCCTTTTGAACTTTGTGCTTGTTCTTGTGAGATGCTTGACTCACCTTAAACTCTTTGTGACTATCCTCTATCAACATATGAACCTCTACCTTCGAAGTTCCTCCTCTACCTCTATTCTACTTTTCTTGCTTCCTATTCAACTTCTCTTCAGCATTTAAGGCCAACTGATAACACTCTTCAAGTGTCCTGGGATTGATGAGGCTTAAATCATCTTGTAGGCTATACTTCAACCCATTTAAGTATCTTGCAACCTTATCAGTATCATCCTCCATATGTCTTGATCTTATACTCAACTTGTAGAACTCTTTTGTGTACTCCTTCACACCCATATCCTTTTGTTTCAAATTTTGTAATTTCCTATACAACTGGGTCATGTAATCACAAGGTAAAAATTTCCCTTCAACTTGGAAACCATCCTATCCCAAGAAGTAATCTTGGATTTGCCTTTCTTTTTCCTTTCTTCCTTAACATAATCCCACCACAGGAATGCATGACCTTATAACTTGGTCCTGGCTAACTTTACTTGCTACTCTTTAGGTACCTCCTCCAATTCAATGTACTTATCCAACTCTCCTATCCAATCAAGGAGTTCTCAACCATTTAAACTACCTGCATACACTGGGAGTTCCACCTTCACCTTGGTTCCCTCACTCTTGACTACCTTCAATAGTCTTTCTATCCTCAACTCATCAGCATCCCTCTCTTCTTGAGGTTCTTTTGCTGCTTCATCTACCACTTCTTCTTCTTGGTCACTCACATCTCCTGTAACCATGCCTCTTCTTTGGTTTGTTTCCACTGCATTGAGTCATGCATCCAAACTGACTCTCATCTCCCTCATTTCTCTAGCAAGGACTTCTCCCAACTGTGTGGCTATCCTTTCTGTCACCCTCTTAGTATTTCTTGGAGGCATCTTTCCTTTTCTTGCTTAACCTTATACCAACTTTCTTGCTTAACCTGACTTTGATACCAAAAAAGATGTAGAGGGAAAGATTTTCCAAACACTATGGGATCTCAAGAACAATGACAATGTGACCTTAACAATAGTAAACACAAGATTGTTTGATCCTTCAATGATGACAACAACTAATACCCTACTAACATGCTCTACAAGCCAATTTCTCTAGGTTCAACTCTCAAAAGGGAATCCAAATTCACCTATCCTTTGCACACTTAGGCCTTAAGGTTATTAGACACTCTCCAAAGACCTCTTTCTAACTATTCTTGACAATATTTAAACCCAAAACAAAGCAATTTCAATAAACTCTCAAAGAGGCAGGGTTTCAACAGCAACTAGTGACAGCAAGAACACACTGTCATTCATAAATCATTCAAAACAAATAATTATCACTCCTTCTAGAAACACGTGCCTATAGGTCTGCATAAAATTAGTACCAAGTCTCATGATTTTTGGACTCCTAGAAATAAAGATATGAATTTGTTTTGTCCCCTGGAAACCCTAGTTTCTAAACAGAGTAGCGAGCACTATTTTGGTCATTACTTGAGAAAAACTCAATGAAATCACCTCAAACAAATTGCATTTGAACCTTAAGACATGCAATTAGCATTCCACACAATCACAGACCTGAAACTATGTCATACGAGGCCATACCAATCTGTTCTTTGTTGTACCCTAGGTCTGTCAATAGACTGTCAACACCATTTTGATCATAACTTGCTTATTCTAACATGGAATTAAACCAAATAAACTGCATTAGAATCTTATAATATAAATTTACACTTCTATCCACCTTCAGACCATGTAACAAGCCCTACAAATCTGTACCAAGCAAGTTTCTTGCCATTTCATAGTAAAACTGTCATAAAAAGTGCAAAATAATAGGGTATTTTCTCAAATCCTGCTCCCCATACCTCTTGGAGCATGTTATTCATTGATTTATCCTTCAAACAACTTCCAAGAAACAATTATATATGAGCTTATGTCCATTTTCCCCAATAGCCCTAATTACAATGTCATAAAATTTGACGATTTTGGCACTTTGTGCAACTTTTAAACACAAGTAAACAAAACAAAATAAAAGGACCTTAAATGACTACAATGGTCCTCTAGGACCTTATTATGCTTCAAGAAACCAAAAACAAGAGTTGAGGGACCAATCTCAACCTTGTGACAAACCAAAAACACTTCAAAAATTTAAATTACCTTAAGGCAAGAAACTAGTAATTTGAATTTCTAGCCTATTCAACCTAACCTAACCATTGGATTATGATCCCAATGGAGTCCACAAACTTGAATCAACTCAAATAGACTCCTATCACCCAAATAAAACATAAAAATACCTTGAAATTGATGCTCCTGCATCAGACACTGATGTTTAGTGATGTAGTGATGATTGCTATTGTTCATGGTTGGATGTCATATCTTGTTCATTGTCAGTAGAGATGTCATCATGATGAAGCATTAAGATGGGAATTAGAAGCACTAAGATGAGGCTTTAAGATAGGAATTAGAAGCACTAAGATTGGGCCTTAAGATGGGAATCATAAGCACTAAGAAGAATATTAGAAGTGTTGCTGATTGTTGCAGTCAGAACTTGGTTGGAATTGGTTGGCAATGTTTGCAGCATGTCCTTCAATTGCCAGAGTCTCTGAGAAATGCTCTGCATTTCTCCACTGATGATGTTGTGATCCTGCAGTTTGTAAAATAGCTTCATGTGTTGTCAAGGCATGTGTGATTCAAGTTTCATGCTGTTTGGATTTCAAGAAAGGCATTTTGCAAATGACAGTTTGAAGAGAGTGTTGTTTCTATGAAGGTGCTCTCAATGGTATAGAGTTTGGCTTCACATTCCTCCGTGTTTGAAGTTATGGTCTTACAGTTCAGAATTTAAGTTGACCATGTTTTGAAGGTGTTATTTCCAATATTTCAAGTCATTAAACCTTCCGCAGTTAAAGTTATAAGTGACAGAGTTCCAATATGTGTTTTGGCAGAGTAAAGGGATGATGAAGGCCTATTGGAATGCTTTGCATTCATTCGGAAATGAATATTTGATCATGCAGTTTGGTGGACATGTTCAAGGATGTGCAATTCATGCTTCTTTGTATTATCAAGTGTTTTGGTGATCTGCATGTTTAGGTTTTCAAGTGACAGTGAGCTACAGATAGTTCTGGATGCATGATTGTTCCCAGGTCACATGATTGAAGGTGTGTGGCACAAAGTCTTTGTTGTGCGGAGTTCAAAAAATATTTGAAGGTGTTGTATGGGTCATGCTGACTCATTTGGAAGAATTTCATGAAGATCTTTCTTGTTTCCAGTACCACATAAAGTTTTCAAGTTAGAGTTGTTGTTGTGACCAAGCTTCATGTTTTCTTGCTTAAGGGCAACCTAATTCAAATGTGCGAAGCGTGCAGATGTCATTTCTTGAAGGATGATGTTGTGAAGATTGTTTTGGTCCTAGTTAAGTGTGTGTTGAAGTCCACAAGGCATGGTTCTTATGTTGGTGTTGTGTGTAGTCATGTTTAGGGCTTGCCCTCTACACGTTTCATGTGATGTTTGATCTTTGGTCGACTTTTAAATGTAATATTCATGTTGTCTTTGGCTAACAAGCAATGTAATCAATGCAATATTAGGTATATATTGTAAAACTAGTTGATCTAGGTGAGGTATGATTGCGAAGATGAGTATGTAAAGCTGAATATGAATTTGTAATGCATTATGATGTGTGACTGAATGAGAAAGAGTAGAAACAATAAGGACTATATGGATTCATCTTGAAGACATTTTTATGATAGAAGTGAAGTGAAGAGTGTTCCTAACCGATTCAATCATCTCGAGAGGAGTGAAAAGGTAGAAATGCAATCATCAAAAGATTTGAGCTTCAGTGTCAGTTTCAGACAGTAGGACTGTCATGTTGTAATCTTTTCTGAGCTTGTTCTTAGTTCAGGGAGTAGTTGTTTCCTTGGGTTGAAGCCTTAAAACAAAGTTTGCAGGGAGTTGTATCTTCCTTAGGAGTGACCCTAAAACCTTTCTTCAAGGAGTAGTTGCTTCCTTAGGTTGTATCCCTAAATCAAAGTCAACAGGGAGTAGTAGATTCCTTAGGTTGTAGCCCTAAAACAAAGTTGTAATATTTTAGAGCAGTGAGATTCATATATTGTGAGTTAATCCTCATCATAGTTTTTCCCCTTTTGGGGTTTTCCACATATATTAGGTGTTATGTGTTGTTATGCATTGTGTTGATCTTTCATGTTTATGTTAATGTTGTAAAGTTTAAGTTTTAATCTTCTCCGAAGGTTTTGAGATTTGGTAGAATGTTGATTCACCCCCCTCCCTTTCAATATTCTTGTGTGTTCAACAAAGGGGTCAACTATTGTCAAGAACACAAGGATGAGGTCATAACACCATAAGGTCTAAAACCTTTTGGAGAGATTTGAAGTTTTGAAGCCTTAAATCTCCGTGTAATCCCGAGGGTACAAAACACTGAAGTTGATCAGGTCACAGTTTGACCCAACAAAGGACCTCCTAGAAAACAAAGATTCTATCAAGATAATAATTCACATTACAATTACCAAAAACCAAGATCATTGGTAATTCTTTGAAAGTTATGCACAGATCACTATGTTTATTTAGGAATCAGGGGAATTTGTAGAACAACTTCAACCAAAAATAGATGAATTTTATGAAAATCAAGTTGTGCAACTTAAATCTAACAAGTTGCCGAAAGGGTTTATCACCCTATAAAATCTCTTTACTCCCAATGATGCCAAGTCAAATAAAAGGAAGTTTAGTATAGAAAAAGGGGACTACATAGAATTTGAAGTCTTCCCTAGAAAGAAGGTTAAAGTGGGAAAGATATATACCCAAAAGGAATTAGATAAGCTTATGTTTTTTTGTATAAAATATGATAGAGTCATGGCATGGAATTATGAGGACCTGAAAGGATATGATTAATGCATAATCTAACATACTATTGAGATGTTCGTAGATTCAAAACCAATTAGGAAAAATAAAGGCTATTTAATCTTGAGATTGATCCTCTAATGAAACAAGAACCACTAAGTTGATTGAATCCAAGATCAGTTTTCTAATCAAACACTCTACTTGAGTGTCCAATTTAGTGTCAGTGAGGAAAAATAATGGAGAAATCAGGCTCTAAGTTGACCTATAGGACTTGAATAGAGCTTCATTAGAAGATCACCACTCTCTTCCCTCAATGGAACAAATTCTACAAATAGTGATGAGTTCTAAATGCTTCTCTTTGCTAGATGGGTTTTCAAATTATAATCAAATTTGGGTGAAAGAGGAGGATCAATTCAAAACAATGTTCACTACTAGGTGGGTAACATATGCATAAGCTAAGATGCCCTTTCGATTGTAAAATATAGGTGCAACTTTCTAGAGAGCAATGGACATTTCTTTAGAGAGTTCATAAATGAGATCATTTTGATTTATTTAAATGGCCTCGCCATGTTTTCCAAGAATAAGGAGGATCATTTCACACACCCAGAATAAGTCTTCCAAAAGGTGCCAGAAATTCGGCATCTCTTTGAACCCGAAGAAACGTGTTTTCAGAGTCCCTCAAGGTAAACTCATAGGACATGTGATTTCAAAAAAAGGTATTTCAATTGACCCTTACAGAGTACGATCCATCTTGGAATTATTCTTTCATATGAATAGGAAAGCAATTCAATCTTTCCTCAAAAAGATAAACTCTGTCGATAAGTTTATATCACTTTGTTGGATTGGTAAGGTCAATAACTTTAATGCTCAAGAAAGACAAAGAGTTCAGGTGGTTAGTTGAGGGAAGGGAAGCTTTTGAAAAGAAAAAAATGTAATAGCAACAACACCAACTTTGATTAACTTGGATTTTGCTAAGGATTTCGTAATGTATGCTTATGGTGGAGATCACGATATAGCCATAGTATTGACACTAGAAGACAACTCAAGGGAAGGTGAGCATCTTATTTGCTTCTACTCAAGGACCCTCAAGGATTTAGAAGTAAGGTATAATTTTATTGAAAAAACTACATACACCTTAGTTAAATGTCTCAAAAAATTCAAACACTTGATATCAAGAAATAAAGTGAAGGCATTTGCCATTCACCCAAGTGTTAGAGAATACATCATGGAAGGAGACGTAAGTGAAAAAAAAGGGGCCAAATGGATAAAAAAAATAATGGGGTATGACATTGATATTAGACCTACAAGGTTAGTAAAAGGGCAAGCTTTGTGTCAGCATATTGCAGAAGAAAAGATACCAGATGGATCAAAAGATGTAAAAATTGAGAAGGTCATGACTTACATAGAGCAAAACTCAAAGACATGGATTAAATAAAGAATCTGGTTCATGAAAAGAGGATAATTATCTAACAAATATGTCACTTTCCAAAAGGAGATTTTATATGTTACAAGATGTCTCTTTTGTCCTAATCAATGAATTATTGTTTAAAAGAAATTTTAATGGGGTTTTGATGAGATGTATCTTAGGGATGCGACCAAAAGATTAGTACATGAATTCCATCAAGGAACACTAAGGGGACATTTCTCAACCCCAATAACTACCACAAAATAGCCTATGCTAGTTATTTTTTTTTGTCCCTATTTGTAGATTACCATGAATGGGTTAAAGATTTCCACTGTGTCAATTGTACACTAGAAAAAGAAGAAATGGTGGTTGCCATTAAGGCCTATTTCAGTAGAAGAACCATTTTTCCAACGGGGTTTGGACTTTATTGGAATGATAAATCCTATTTCAAGCATAGGTCATAAGTGGATCCTCACAACTACTAACTATTTCACTAGGTAGATTGAAGTGGTTGCTCTAAAAGACGCCACTAAGGGGGTTATCCTAAATTTCTTGGAGGATATTGTTACCAAGTTTAGAGTGCCCCAACTATAATTTATAATAATGCTAAGGCATTCCTAGGTGCTAAACTCTCCAATTTTGCTTTAAGGTATGTAATTTACTTGAAGATGTCATCAAATTATTATCCACAAGGAAATGGTTTGGATGAATCAACCAACAAGAACCTAATTAGAATAATAAAATGGATTGGTGTTGAACAATAGAGGGATTGGCACTAGAATGTGAAATTAGCCTTATGGGCTGATCGAATCACCCCAAAAAAGATAATTGGGACTTCTCCTTATGCACTGGGGTACAAAAAACTTGTTTTGTCGATATCCACCAAACTCAGCTCTACAACTGATCAAGATGCTATCTATTGAAGAAGATGGGGCAATGGAGGTTAGGGTGGTAGAACTATTAGAACTTGAAGGGAAAAGTTAAGTGGGTAGGAATTCAATGGTTCAATATAAATGGATAGTCAAGTGTTGGTTCGAGAAGTGCTCCTTAAATATTGATTTAAAGGTGAAAGATTCAATACTTAAATGGGAAGAAAGAATGGATAATCTAGGAAAACACTCAAAGTTTGACCCTCTATGGGATGGCCCTTACACCATTGCACCCTATAAAGAATCTAACTCTTTCGACCTTATGAATAAGGATGGAGAGCTGCTTCATATCCTAGTAAATGGGATATACCTAAAGCACTACGATTGAGGTGCAAAATAGTTCCCTTTCTGTATATGTACCATAGTTTATTTCCAGTTGTATGTTTTCACCTTCAAGGCTTTTCTTTTGCTCTTTCTGTGGTCCTTTGACCATGTGGCCGCTACCCTTTTCAAAAAAAAATTCCAGCAAAAATTTGAAATTGATGCAATGGAAATAAAAATAAAGTTTTTCAAATGTTTTGTTCGTTGTACACGTAGTAAGACCCCAAATATCTAGGATCAACCCACCTACTCCACAACCGTCACAAGAAACTATCGATAATGAATGAAGTTAAAGCAAATCATCATTACAGAAGAAGCATTATGCTAATAATCTACAAAGTAAGGGTAATTGAGAGGTCATCATTGTTTTTCCCATTATGGTAAGTCCCGATGATCAGATCATGTATCCAGCAGAGCGGTAAAAATCATGAAATGACAAGGGGATATGACTATGGTAAAGCAAGAGAAACATGAGCTCACCTACCCTTTAATGATGGAGCGTTCATACCAAGGCAAAGGTCTATAAAAGGGAATGGTTCTTTCATTCAAAGTTATTGAAACTTTGATAAATAGAAGCTATTGAGTTCAAGTTTTTCGACTGCTACTACATTCTCATTTTCTGTTAAGTTATTTGAGAGATTTGTCCGAGAAATTGATAGAAGAAAAAGGAGTGACAAGCACGCTAGGCCCCGTGGTGACTTACCGTTTGATATTTAGGGTAGTAAATCAAACGCCATGGCCTTAGCATAACCCAAAGCTGTCTCTATAATTGGCAATGTTAAAGCAACCAAAATGGGGAAATATATTGATCCATCACTAATGTTGGATATAGTAGATAATGTTTTCGGCCTTGTGTTGTCAAAAACTACAAAGGCTTTGAGAGAAGGAGCCCATGGAAGAATTCTTGAAAGAATTTGGGTGGGTGAACACTAGACCTTTGGAATAAGAGTTTGGAGTTCTACCCTAGCATAATACATGGTTCCACAAATTCACTTTTACCTAGAACTTGTGCATATTTGCTTTGAGTGCTACAATGCAAAGAAAGGAATTTGTCATGGGAAGAACATTCAGGGAACGATAAACGCAACCGCCATTAGGGAGATGTTGTGCATCCTCTACTCAATAGAAGCTTTCAACTATAGCTACACCAACCTGAAGAAGGCATGGAACATGAGGGACAACAAGGTAGGTTTCCTCAACAAAGAGCTTAACAAAGAAGAAGGAAACACCGTGTTACCTAAGTTGCCAATTGCACTTGATGCTATTCAATCAAATGTGTGGGATGCATGTTCCATGCTAGCATTCATCTTTGGGATGGATGATGAAAAGAGGGTTCACGAATTCCAAGTAGGGGCCTTACACAAATTAAAGACTACCTCGCATGAGTAAGACTTCAAACTTGATCTTGCAAAAGTTGTAGCTAACACACTTCATTACTAGCTTCACAGTTTTGATTGCTAGCGAATGTTTAGGTACTCCTCTTTCTTGGTGAATCTTATGATGTACCAAAATGCTCAATTTTTTTGGCACTTCATGCATTTATCCATCATGGATGATTCCATGAATGCACAAAAGGTAATTCTCGTGTCTGCATGGACACACATGCTTGGTAAAACCTCAAACTATTATGAGTTCATGGAGATTTTCCTAGGCCCTACTCTTGCAAATTTGGCTTATGATGACCTCATGTAGCTGATCCCAAGACAATATGGTTTAATGACTAATAACAAGCACCCTTGTGACTAGTATTTCAATTAGCATCACATAATGATAAGGATGCATGGTTCCATAACTCCCCAAGACCCTTACCAATAGAGTGCTCACTCTCGAATTCACATGACAACTAGATGCGGTGGATACAAAATAGGGAGAAGGGAGGAAAAAGAGGGCATTTATGACATTCCTTTTTCATTTGGAGAAGTTACCCTCATCAAAAGAGGATTTCATGAACTCCTCAGATACAAATTGGTAGACTTGGGCTTGGAAGAGATAGACAATTGTTGGGCTTATGATCCCAATTGTTTTATGACCAACTGGATCAAAAGTTTTTCTCATCAAAGATGGCCTAAAATTGAGGCTAAAAAATGACCAATGAAAGACTCCTTGAGAGTATATGTAGAGATTTTTGAGCTCCTTGCCAAGCCACTTCCACCATGGGAATCTTTCTATACCCCAAAGCAAATCTATGACCCATCCTGAATTATGACACACAACCTACAAAAAGCCTTGAAAAATTAGGACTGGAGTGAAGAGAAAATTTGAGCCTACTGGAAGTATAGGTAAGAAGTCACTAGACTAGAAAAGGGATATGGTTAGGTACCAATCGATGGAACTTGGGAGAACCTATGGGACATCAAACTTGCATCCCTAGCCTCAAGCTATGACACGAGTAACATCCTAAGAGGATGTGGTATGCTAATGGAGGAAGATCCACAGGAAGAGGCTCAAAGTGCATCAGGCACAAAAACAAGCAATGATTCTATTGAAGAGATATCAATGTAGGCACAACCCAACACAAGTTGCACCCCATGGCCCACTATGTTGTACACTATCTAGGGATAATCATCACAAGAATCTACTCATTTGGCTAAGATAGCTTTAACATCTAGGAGCCTTAGGGAAAAAATCACATAGGCACATCAATAGGCACAACAAACCTTCTAGCAAGCACTAGAGGGAATGCAAAGACTTGTTGGACATCCTCATCCATCCGTGTTTCACTCAAGTCAAGAACCAAGCACACCAACGATGGATCAAACTGCAACTATTATGCAGAAAACTCTAAGCCAAGGTTCAGAGCATCTTTTGTCTAGTGAACCTAAAAGGAAGAGAAGAAGATTGGTGCTCCAAGAAGGATCAAATCTAGAAAAGGAGGGTCCTTAAGTGTTACCTCAAGCCACTATAATCCTAGCTTCCATGGTTGCACAATATGTGTCTCCTCTCCTCCCTCTTCTCTCCAATCTCCTTTGTCCACACTTGTTCTTTCCACCTAGCCAATTGAGTTATCCACCTTAATAGCATCGACTATTCAACCATCCCTTTTGATTGAACCTATCATAGTTGTGACCATTATAATAATGTTTATGACTCAACTATTCCCCTCAATTGAAGCACTCATCATCACGTTAGTTGCCACAACCTCACCTATCATTGCTTTCCAATTCCCATCCTTTCCATTTTCCCCACAAGAATCTACCTAGGTTACCCCATCACCAACACATCCCACTTTCCATATCTCATATTTTTTCCCTTCCACGCTCATGGTCACCACTTCTTCCTAGTGTATTGCTTTCCCTAGCACAACAAATGACCACCCTTCCATATGCCCTTTCCAAAGATTCCCCATTTGTTGGAAAATTCATCTACTCCCCTTCTGACCTTCAACAAATGAACACTATTCAACAGGCATGTGAGGTTAGAATGACTAGATGGAAATAGAAGGAGAATAAAGAACTAGCTCACACTCATGTTCGATCATTATTTGACCCTACTCAACAATCACTAATGATTGCACATATGAAACTAAACATAAATAATCTCCAATGTGTAATGTAGTCGAATGACTACAATATATACACAATTGGTATGGACTTATTTGAGGCTTAACTGGTAGACAAGGTAGAGCTTATGTAGGAAACAAAAAAGTTAATCACAACTGACTTCATCAAGATGAGTTATAAGCTAGAAAAGAAAGAGGTAAAGATTAATAGGATTAAAGACACCATTAGCTAGTTGAAAGCACAAGGGAAAGCTCAATACAATGAGATTTGAGGCTTGAAAAAGGAATTGTAGGACATGGTTCCTAGAGAGAAATTGTAGGTGGAGAAAACTAAATATAACATTGTGTAATTTGAGCTAGCCAAGACCAAGCTAACACTGGAAGGTCACAAGCAAAAAATTGAGAAGATTGAAGAATCTCGGTAAGGAAGGATAGTTGAGACTACTAAATTGCATAAACATCTAATAGAACTACGAGATGTCAATGCTTAGTAGACACAAACAATCTAATAGTTATAGGTAGAGCTCCAATTTGCCAAGCAATCACTGAGTATAATGCCTTTTGTGCAAAAGATATACTCATCCTACTAGACAAAGATCATAGAAACAACAATAGAGTTGAGCTCAACACTAAGATTCATCACCTTCACTCAGACTTTGAACACACAAGTAAAGGCTAAAGTAGAGGGGAAATTATGTCTCTAACTCTAAAAGTTCCTTAAGCTCAAGCTCTTGTGGAAAAGCTCAATGAATTAGCAGATGAAAATCATATAGCAATCGATATATAGAATAGAAGTGTAGCAATGGTGAAATTAAATGAGGTGCTAAGCAAAAATAAGGCTGCTCTAAAGTGTCAATCTCAATTAGCCACTTTAAAGAAAGTCATGAAAGGGATGCAAGAGCACATAATCTCACTAGTTCAACAGGGGTTACCGTCCCCATTCCTGGCAAATGATGTAGTGTTATAGGTAGAAGAATTCAAGGTAATGCTTGTAAGAAAACAAGTAGACCATACATCTTTTGGGGGTTTGATTCATGCATTGAGCATTAAGGAATTTGAAGTACTCCTTTATCCACTCACACAACTTGAGTTCCAAGCAAACACTATTGTGGAGTAACTCAAAAGTATCTCTCACTGAGATATGATTGAGATAGATAAGGCCTTCTAGGCCTTCAAACAAAAAAAGTGCCCTACCAACACAGAATGGGAGCCTTTGTAGGTGGCCCTTAGAAAAATGTAAGTACTCTTTCAATCAGGTACAAAGTTTTGAAATTTTGAAGTTTTGATAAATTCTCGACATCTATAAATCTACTCATGGCTTCTTCCTCACATGCAAGGATACCCTATGAGTTACCAAAACTATAGAGATTCACCTCTCCATCTATCCCAGTGGTTCAATTTTGTTCTTGCATATAGACCCTTTTATTCCACAACATTTCTTCATCAAGCAAGAGGAAAATACAATCCATGAATAGTGAATCAACTCTATGTATCCCAGGCTGATAAGGGCATGGTTCGGTGGTTAAGTCGCTCGGTTGTAGTGGCGGCCACCAGAGTTCAAACCCCCGTTGGGCCAACGAGCTCGCAGGCTTTACGCCTTCACTGGGCCAACGAGCTCACGGGTTTGAAGTGTCCTTGATAGGGGATGAGGTCCCTCGTGTTGTGGCCTTACCGGTTCATTGCTCTAGGCAAAAGCATTCGCATGGAGCTAGAGGGCGTGTTGCACCAGCATCGCCGGCCACGTTAAAAAGTTTACCAGGCGCATTATCTTTAAAAAAAAAATTCTGTGTATCTCAGGATTTTTAAATATTGTGTGGATTTATTTTGTTTGGGTGTATAAAAGGTCTGGGCTGTCAATTTTGATCAATGATCCACTAGAGGGTGCAAGGTAGATAGTTTTTTAGTTTGACAACTTCACCACCCTATCGTGCTATTGGTTAGCTATGAACATGTCAACACAGGTGGACCCTAGTTCTGTAAAGTGAGAAAGAAAAATGGTGGTAAATGTGAAATTGTTGCATATAATTGATGATCCAATGGTGTGTGTAACTTTTCAAGGGTTATCAGTCTAACAACTTAGAAACATTGCATCATGTTGGGTGAATATTTTGTTGTTAACTCGCTAACGGCAAAATGGGTATATCAGCCACAGCTATGATGAGACAAAGTCTCTCCTCTCAGCAAGGGGAGGTTCCCTCTAATTACTTAACTTTTGCAAATCAAACAACTTATCAAATTTATGTACACTAAAAACTATGTTTGTGGTGGTTCCATCTCATCTCATTCTCTTTTTTCAGAATAGATGTTTATATTTCGAACTCTTGATATAAGACTCGTAGATTATCACAATATCACAGAAACACAAAGTTTTCTGTTACCTCACTTATTACTTGTAAACGGAAATATTTGAAGTAGAATGCAGCGCAAAGTCTTCACTCCTCCTCAAGATGATAAAAGTAAATCAAATAGAACAACTTGCAGCACAAAGTCTCCAAACTATTGTATTTTCACAAACATGAACATATAACCCACAACTGATTTGATAACACAAAGTTTACCAGAATCAAATTATGAGCGCTCTTCAATCACTTGTAATAAACTCCACACTTCAATTATTATCAAATAAGACTATGATAGCAAGACATAAGAACAAAACTATCACAACACAAATGATTCCAAGACAAAGATTGGAATTGAACTTGCTTTCTTTATTGATAAATATTTGAATATTGATTTTCACAAAAAGCACAAAGTCTTGATTTGCTTCTCAATTCGCCAGAGTTTCCTTGCAATAGACAAAAGATGGATATTTACAAAAGAGGTCCCCTTTATTTATAGGGAAAGACCTTGAGAAAATCTAGGAAATCTACAACTACTTTGACTTATTCAAAAATAGGAGTCCTTATTGACTTGGGACTTCCTATGTTTTTACATGTAATTACATATTGAAAATGTACATGTAAAAATATCCAAAATTATTTTGAAAGTACATGTGAAAATCAGAAAATAAACTAAGGGGAAAAACCAGCTACTTCAATTTGTGTCACCACTTTTTCTCACGTGGTGATCATACATAGTGAAGGTCGCTTGCATTTCAATGCTATCTGGGTTGAATGTGTTTTTGAAGATCATCCTGGCCCTCACTATGGCGTCCCTTACTGTAGTGATTGACCTGGCATGATTGGTTAACCTGGTTTTCAGATTGTCCAAGGTTAACTGGTTGTCTAAGAGGTTATCCACAGAAGTTATTGAAAATGCTTTATCTTCAAATTCTTTTTGGAACATGTCTTCAAATTCCTTTACCATTTCTTCTGCTGACAGGAATTGGTTATCTTGTGATACCAAGTTACAAGGCAGTTCCTCCAACTTATGCAAAAGGTTGACATCATTTTCTTCACTGATTTCTTTTGTAGCCTCAAGATCCTTGATCAAATTCCTTAGCATACTGCTCCTATACATCAGAGCTTCCTTTGTTTCAGTGTATGAATCCCTGTTAGAAATGGCACCAATGGATATCAAGGTACTTATTTTCAGCTTCCTCATTTCCACCCACTTATCATGAGTATCCTCTGTGCGCTCAATATCTTGAGAGATGGCATCAATGAGATCATTGAGTTCTGCCCTTACTTTCCTCATCTTATCTGTTTTCTCAAATACCTCCGTGAGCAAAGAGATTCCCTGTGCTCGCATCCTGTCTAAGTACTCTTCAAGTACTTTTCCTCTGAGGTGAGTCTTTTCTGCCTTCAGAATGACAGGGTCTTCTACAGAAACGGCCTCTGGAGTAACTGCTTCTGAATTCAAAGTGATCTTTCTTACCACTGCAGTCAACTGTTCTGCCTTTCCCTTATAGTAATCTTTCATTTCTTTTTCCCTGTCAAACTTCTGGATCAGGATATCCATGGATGACTGCATATCATTTTTAGCGCTCTCATGGGTGATTTACCCAATTTAACCCTAGAAATTGAGTAGTCATTCATATCAAAATTTTCAACAGTTGCATCCTATGGGGGTTTTGCTATCTCCAAAATTTTATGCCCCTTATCTTCAAGTACCCTTGAAAGGATCTTTGGTTTCTTCGGAGCCTTAGGTTTTGCAGGTACCAGCTTAGTGAAATCAAAATCATCTGGAGAGATGACTTGCTTTTTTCTCTTTGGCGTGTAAGCTGACAACCAAGGTGGAAGCAGAGAAGTATTCACATTGGAGTCCATTCCTACCGCTGGTGTTCCTGGAACTGTGCTTGTGCTGGTGGTAGAAACAATAGGCGGGGTGTTGGTAAAAACCGCACCTGTTACATTGGCACTTGAAACTTGTTCAGTATTCATCACAAAATGATCAAACATAGACGTGTCTCCAATATCAAAAGATGAAGAAGACAAACTAGGAATTGAATCAGAAGAACGGAGAACATTTTCAAAAGTGCTATGGGGATTATCGAAGATTATTTTAGGAGGAGAGGGGGATTCAGAGGAAGGAATGTTAATAGGGGAAGCAGGCACAGGGGGTGCAACAGGTGTATTGTCCTGTGGGCACAAAGCCTCTTCATCTTGTTGATCTAAATTCCTATCTTCAACATCCATCTCTTCTGTAGCTGGCTCTTCAGTTGCCGGATCTTCAGTCACTGGCTCCTCGACTTCCATCTCTTTTGGTTCAGGTTCCTCCTCAACGACTTTTGCTTTCTTCGTCACAAATCTGATTTTAGGTTTATGTGTTTTAGAGGATGATGGAGCATCACTCTTGTTCTTCGTTCTGTTTTCAACCTTCTTACCAGTCTGCTCTTGAACTTCAGTTTCTGAACTAGTGAGGAATTCCTTCAGCGTAATTCCTTTATCTTCCAGCCACTTATTGGTGTTAGCCAATATGGGCTCAAACCTCTTCCTTAATGAAGTCGACTCCTTTTGGGACCATTGGATTGGAGGTAAAGGAGTACTAGCTATCTTTTCTGCATCATACTTGGCATCAACCAATTCCCCGTCATCCACCAGGTCTTCTGGAATATCAGCAAGCCCCAGATATTCAATTTGTTCTAGAGACAGCCTACTATAGTCCAGTTTCCTGATATCTTCCTCTGTCCTCAAATCTATCCAGACATCTTCCACCATGGGTTCATGAAACTGAGTTTTCCTCCTGATTTTATCCTTCACACCCCAGTAGTCGAATTTTGGCCTCCTCTTGAATTGCTTCATGGTGACCAACTACATTTCTGTCTCCATAGCCCTTGCCTTTACGGCAGTCAACACTGAATATCTGCCGATCTCCACTGGAAATCTGAAGCCAGGCTTCTTGAGCTCCATTTGCTTGTTATGCACAACAATCATTTGTCTGCACAACTCCATCAAGACCAGTCTATCTGAAGGAAATCTAGGAAGCATATAAGGGTAGCCTTGGAAAAAGCCAACCCTCAAGTATGAGAAAGAGGGAAATTCCAAAAACATGCAACCAAAGCCATTAACCATTGTCCATGCTTCGTCTGAAATTCTTCTCTGCTCTAGTTGGGGATCAAAAAGGCACAAGAATACAACAAAGAATGCATCATTCACTCTCCTAAAATGGTGAATTGAGCCTTTCAGCGTCAGTTGAGAATAATACTGGTATACTGGGACTACTCTTCTATCCCCTTCTGATGATAATCCCAGAAAAATCCTCATGGAGGCTGCGATGTATACCAGATAGGAAGTCATGAAGAATTTAGAGGTAGTGGATACCTTTGTCAGCTGGTCATGCAAAGCGTTACTGATTTGCTCTCCCCAGAAAATAACTTGCCTGCCCTGGAGTATGACCTTAATGAACGGATACATCCATTCATGAAACTGTGAAGAGGAAGACAAACCTCTTATCCTGCTGAGGAGGGTAATCAAGTCACCAACTTCTTCCACGAAATCACTTCGAGGAAAGCTACGTGGCCATCTAGACAAACTTGACCTCGCAATCTTTAACCATTTGTTGTTGATCACTTTCTTTGCTCATATTCCTTTTGAGCTTCAACAAAGTCAAGCTTCAATACCTCTGTCGCAAGAGGACACATGAACACCTTGTCAATGAACTCAGGATCCAACCTGATTATCACATTACCACTGGCGTCCACCACGGCTCTAATATCTTTGTTATAGAAATGTACACACTGAAGAACAAATTCTGTATTGTGAGCCGCCACCGGGAAGGATGATACCAGATGAATATTACTTTCTACTATCTTCCTCATCATAGCACTGGGGTTGCTTGACTTGGTTCTCTCTACAAACTCAGCCATATCAACATGGCCAATCTCTATATCTCTAATGTCCTCTACATTAGAGTGGACTGAGGTGATTGGGAAAACACCTTGATATTTGTACTTCATAGCTTTTGCCTTCTTCGGGGACAAGTCAGTCATTTGGACGAACCTTTACCGAGGAGAAGTGTGACGTTGAACGAAGCTCCACAGAAGAAACTGCAACAGAAATCATGATCATGCAATTAGGGAAAATATGGGCAATCTGGGAAAATTGCATGTTGATGATCACGACTACGGGAATGCGCTTGAAAAAGGGCTATAGTGCGAGCTAGCCAAGAATCAGAGGAGAAGCGGGCTTGGGAAATCAAAATTTGAAATTTTCCAGAGTTGGGAAAATTTGGGACATTTTTGCACGGGCGGCAAAATTCGCCGCCCTTGCATATGCGGGTTTTGTATTATTTGCACTGGCGGCGAATTTTGTCGCCCGTGCATGTTGAAAGATGGGTATGAGCGGCAAAATTTACCGTCGATGCAGGACAGAAGGAAAAGCAAATATTTATGTTGGAGTAGCAAAATTCGCCGACTCTACATTTCAGTTTTGCCGTTGCTTGGTGTTTGGTCGGCGAATTTTGCTGACATCTCATGAGGGGAGTTTCATATATGTTCTAGCGGCAGAATTTACCGTCTTTGCTTTGAACGGTAAGGTGAAGTCCAGGCGGCATATTTCACCGCCTTTGCTTTGAACGGTAAGGTGAGGTCCGCAGGTTTGAGTGCGAGTTTCTAGAGATTCACCGACTAGACACTCGGCAAGGGTCACGTAGCTTTTAGGTAGGCTCGGTGAAATCTGCCGATGTTACAACAATGGCATATAGCCAGGGTTTGGGGAAGGGAGTAGAAACCTAAGGGTTTCAGGGCGAAAACCTAGGGCAACCCTAGGCGACAACACAATACGAAAATGACAGACCAAAACAAAAGCCAAAAACGTAAAGAAAAATAAAAAACAACAAAATCAAACACGAAAAAGAAGCATCTCTGAATAAACCGTAAAGGAGAAGTGGAACGGAAACAAGAGGTAAAACTTACCTGTTCTTGAATCTGAAACCCTAAATCCGATGGCGACGGTCGAGCGCGATCGAGCGGTGTTAGGAGAGTCTGGTATCTCAGCTCGGGAGAGAGAGGGTGAAATGGGGAAACAAACCGTTAAAACACAATAAATACCCTGCGCATAAACGCTAAACGAGTGGCACGAGTGGCCATTAATGGCACTGCGTGACCGAGATTCACAAAATCTCGCTTGAGCAGAGATTTCGGGCATCAGCGCACAGGAGGAAAAGACAAACATGCTGTGGCGGCAAATTTTGCCGACTTTACATCTAAAACAAAAGAACACATGTAGTGGCGGCAAAAATCGCCACCTCTACATGAAAAGAGAAAAGTATATGTAAAAGCGGCGAATTTTGCCGCTACTACACATGTTTAAAAACAAGACAAAAAGCACATGAAGGAGCGGCAAAATTTGCCAACCTTACATGTGAAATCTAAAAGAGATATGCAGGAGCGGCAAAATTTGCCACTCTTGCATATCAAGATTTCAAATTCGACTAACTCTTAAAAATGACTTAAGTTAACATTTTAACCGATTTACGACTTGAGTGTCCCTCGCAAATATCAAGAAACCTATTCACAGGGATGTCATAAACTAGTCTAGAATGTCAAAAGTCTTTGCGCGAGACGAAGAGAATCTTGTCTCGGTCCGCGAGCTTAGAGTGTAGATTCACGAAACGGACAAGTTTCGTGGGGGTTGTCTACAAAATCGAGCGTAGCTGATTTTGAGAACAACACATCATTTATTGAGGATTGCAAATTTTTTAAGCAAGTAGGTCCCAGTTTCCATTACCTCTCGAGGGAAGAACTGCATGCCATGTGTTTTCACAATGCTCCTCCAAACTTTGTCAGTTGCATTGGTTTTAACTACTGGATCATTGGTCAAAAGATGACATGAAATATTTTGAGGTGGGTCCCTTCAATTCCAATTAATGAATAGTCTTTTCAATTCCCTGAATGTGAAACCATTGATCATTTTCCAAGATCAACAATGTGTGCATCTTCAAGAGATTGTTAATCTGATAAATCTAAGATGTTGCACCATTGGTTGGATCCATACAACTCAAAGTTCACATGGCCCACCACCAAAAGGGAGGTAGATAAAGCACAAAAAGGATAAGTGTAATCAAGGCACTCCCTGAAGGAATAGTAGGACTAACACATGCTATCTATTGCACCATTGGTTGGAATCAATTGTGCACAATAAAGAAAGGCCTTCGGATTTGCCGGATGCAATTAACAAAGATACTCATCAAATGATCAAGACTAATCAAGTGCTAAGGAGGGAAGCACATGTTGATTTATTTCCTTTGGACTAATGTGCCAAGTGCCATTTCAATGGACTAAGCTATTTAGTTGCATGCATTCTCAAAATTGTAAAAGATTGACACTCTTTTGAGCTATAAGTACCCATCTTGTACTTTGTAATGGGATCTTTTATCCTTCAAGGCAAGCAATAATATTATTTTTTAATTTTCTACAAATTATATAAAGGGTGACTATGCTCTTTGGGCCTTTCACATAGTTGTATAAGTTCAAATATTTTTATATAAAGGATTTCCGACTTGCTATGCCATTTTGTGATTCATCTCATATTAGTTTTGTATAGTCTGTGAATTATTTTTGGCCTTAATTTCATATTCATTTACTCTGTAGTTATTAAATGAAACATAATTGTTCCATAGGCCATTTATAATTAATTTGAATAAGCAGGTTGTAAGTAATACCAATTTTGTGCCATTTCAATTAATAGCCTCAAGTTTACTTTCAATTCACCTATTTTGAATTTTTATTTACTTTCTCTCTTTCCATTGCAACATCTTTTGAAATTCCTTGAACACATCGTATGAAGAGTTAGCTTGTCAGCTTGGAGATCATTCTATGAACCATGTCCCATGTTTATAGGATTTCCCATGTTGGTACATAAATGCATGAAAATGCAAATTTGAATATCAACATTAAGTAATGATAGAACTTTTGTAGTGCATAAAGAATTGCCAAAGCCTCTCTTTTTGGTGTCGTGTAATTCTGTTTATCTTGTGAGAGTTTGCGGCTAGAAAATTCAATTGGATGGTCCTTATTTCTCCTTGGTTGTGCTAGTACAACTCCAATTGTAGTTCTAAAGGCATCAACATGCACATGAAATGGGAGATTCCAATCTAAAAATACTAGAATTAGAGCCTCTACTATTTTCTTTTTAAGCTTATCAAATCCCTCCTAGTAGTTTTTTGTCCATTGAAATGTTTTATTAGATTTCCTTTTCAATAATTCCTCTATTGGTCTATCAATGCCACATATCCTCTAATAAACTTCTAGTGGTAGCCAGTATATCCCAAGAATGTCTTTACTTCGATGACTCTTTTAGGAAGTGGAAAACTTAGAATTATCGCTACCTTCAATGGGTCTACAATCAAGCCGTCCTTAAATATAATTTGACTAAGCAATGTCCCAAATGTTAGACACACAAGTATACTGAGAGGTGGGGGGGGTGAATTAGTATACCACCAAATTTCACTTTCAACAAATTCTACTTATCTGGAGCAAATTAAACTCTAAGTATTACAGTATCAACATGAGAATGAAGGAATAATACAATGCACATCAACACATAACACCAAATATACGTGGAAAACCCTAGAAGGGAAAAGCCACGGTGAGGATTAACTCACAATATCTATGAAGCTCAAATAGTAACTTTGTTTTAGGGGCTTTAACCCAAGGAAGCAACTACTCCCTAAAACTTTGCTTTAGGGTCACTCCCAAAGAAGCTACAACACCTTACATACTTTGTTTTAGAACTACAACCCAAGGAAGCAACTACTCCCAGATCAGATAACACACTTACAAAATATTACAGCATGACAATCTTACAATTGTCTGAAAGGTGACATTGAAGCTCACTTCTTTGATGATTGCACCTCTGCCTCTATACACTTTCTTCTGAAGATCTAATCATTTAGGCACACTCTTTACATGATCACTATCTCAAATAAGTCTTCAAGATTAATCCAGATAGCATCAACATCACCTACTCTTTCTCCCACTATTGCACATCAATATTGTGTTTATTCTAATTTTTATCAACTTACGAACCCTTTCTATCAACTTGCAATCACACCTTCTACACTCAACTTGATTTCCTATTTATACATGATATTACATTGATTATATAGCTTGTCGGCCAGGTACACCATAGAAAGATAAATTTACAAGTCAGCTAGAAGATACACAGAGTGAAGTGTGTAGAGGATAGGTCCTCATTAGAACAACATGCTATACCAAAAGAAGAACTATGTCTTACAAACATCAGAATTTACTTGATCAGGTCCAAAACCATCTTCATAGCTTCTTTGCACAATTGAAAATAGGACAACTTTAAGAACACATGAAAACTTGAAGTGCAACGGTCACAACAACTTGAAAACCTTGTACGGTACTGGAAACAATATAGATCTTCATGAAAATTTTCAATATGAGTCTACAAGGCTCATACAACATCCTCACACACTCCTTCACCTCCGCACATCAAAGATTGAGTGTCGCACACCTTCAATCATTTATTTTGAGAACACTTTGTCATCAGGGACATACTACAACATGCTGTCATTTGGAGAACTAAGTTGCGGACCACAACGAGCCTTGAGACTGAAAAGAGGTATGAAATAAGCATTCAAGGACACATCCATAGATCCACAGGTGCAATCATTCACTTCCAGAGGAATGCGGAGCATTTCAGTGGGTCTTCATCACTGCTTCACTCTACCAGGGCACATACTGGTACTCTAACAATCATAACTTTCACAGCGGAGGGATAAATGGTCTAAGACTTTGGAAATAACACCTTTGTTGTTCTCTTGACACAATTCTAGAACTGAGTAACCAAATATGCAACAACAGAGAAATACAGAGCATTCCATCACCCTACTGGGGATACCTTCACAGAATCAACACTCTCTTCAAGCTGTCAACAAAAATGCAATCTTCCAGTGATCAGAACAACATGAAACTTGGAACATACATAATATGACACTATGTGAAGCTATGTTCCAAACTATAGAAGCTATAAATCAATATGATGAAAATGCAGAGAAATCTTCCAGATAGTCTCAAAAGAACAGTCATCTTGAAATAGAGACAATCAACAACTTCCAGAGGCCAAATCTTCTTAGTATCAACACATGCATCTTGAGAATAGTAGGATGGAGCATACAACATGCTTCAATCCATCAGGAACACATCCTCAACATCAGCACCATATCTTGTCCTCTTAGTGCTTCTAATTCTCATATTAATAAGACTTCAAACTCAACTCTGCACTGATCAGGGCATGACATCCAACTATGAACTTTCCCACTCTCTTCTTTGACATTATTGATAGTCTTCATGATAGCCTTAGCAACCTTTCTCATCCTTATGATCGTGTTGACATCAATGACAACAACCTTAGGCACCATATGTGTAACACCAAATGGTACTAAAAATAAGAATTTCTTAAGATTCAATGATATTTTTAGGATTCTACATCTTTCTATCATCATTCAGAGTACTTGTACGTGATCTTTGATTAGTCCACATAATCCAGACATCTAGGTATACTTCCAAGAAATTGTGTATGAAATATTTGAATGCATTTATCATTACTCTACTAAACATTGTAGGTGTGTTCCTCAAGACAAATGGCATAACCTTGTACATAAATGACCCCCATTCTATTGCAAACATTGTTTTAGGTTGGCCTTCTTCTTGAATCTTTACATGGTAGTATCTTGAGAATCTTATAAGTGAATGAATAGACCTCCCTACCAGCTATTGAGTCTAAGACTTCCTTTGTGAATAGTGTAGGGAAGGGATCAT
This sequence comes from Cunninghamia lanceolata, assembly GCA_027924645.1. Classification (NCBI taxonomy): domain Eukaryota; kingdom Viridiplantae; phylum Streptophyta; class Pinopsida; order Cupressales; family Cupressaceae; genus Cunninghamia; species Cunninghamia lanceolata. The sequence goes on from BSBN01000931.1 coordinate 3,567,895, forward strand.
GGATACAATCCTTATTTAGTTCCATAAAGTTGACACATATCCTTATCTCACTTGTTTTCTTATGTTGCATGACCATAAGGTTGATCCATTCAACATCTTCTATAGGTTTAATTATGTTGACTTCCAAGATCTTGTCCAATTCTACTTTGACTCTTATCTTTACAATAGGGTTCAATCTATATGGTCTTTTCCTCTATGGTTTTGTGCCTTGTTTTAGTTAGATTTGTAAGAGTCAATGTGACTCAGCAAGCCAAGATCACCCGCAATCAAGACAACCTTCCACACAAAGATAACAGAGAAGATGCTAAAACAATGGAGCAAAGAATCTATACAAAGATCATATGAAGCTGTGTAAATATTTCATCATCCCTACTTCCTCCTTAATACCTTTAAGACTAGTAAATGTGTAGGGAAATAATTCTTCATAATCTCTTAATATTTCTACAACTTGTATTACTTGTCTTTCTTCCCAGTAATCTCTAATTTTTGCAAGTTTATGACTTCCCTCTATTTCTATATTTTCTTCCTTCATCCTTAGTGGTTGATTGAATTACCTAATTTTTAATACATTGTCAGAGGATACCTCCCTTTCACCTTTAAGGACTTCAAAATCAAGGTTCTAAGGATCTTCTTCTTCATCTTCATTTCCATTTCTCCTTATTGTGTTATAACATAATTTCTGCAGTGGGGTATGAATAATATTTCTTATCTCCATGTATATCCCTTACTTCTTTTGCCAATAAGAGTATTATCTCCTTCATCTTTTTTAATACTTTATTGAGAAGTTTACAGGGGCTATAGAATGACAATGTTTTACAAAAATCCTCCTCTATCATATGCCATTCCCTATTTTCTCCATTTTTTCTTGATTTATATACCATTTTTTTACAATTGGTGAGAGGGTCCAATAAAACTATTTAATGTGAAGAACCCAAAATGGTAAAAGCAAGAAGTTGGGTCCACGAAGAGGGGAAGTTTCAACCAAAAAAATTCTCGCAGGAAATGCATATGCATTATTGAAAAAATGCGTACATGCTTAGCTACGGGTACTTGAGCATAAATCCAAATGCGTATGCGTTATGCTTTGGGTACACACTAAGGAGTGTGTACGCATTATATAACGCATACGCATTTTATAACGCATATGTGTTTCTTAATGGTACGAGTTTCTTTTTCAAACGAGGAAATAGATAACGTGTACACGTTATATAACGCATACGCGTTTGGTTTTAAGAATGCGTATGCATTTTTAAAATTTTGAATTTGCTACACCCTTAATATTGGTGTACATAGGGTTATGAATAGTCGGCTTGTGGCTATCTTAACTCCTAATTAAGTCATGTTATCATTATTATATTATTATTTAGTTAGATAGGTCAGACTAGGTGTTATATAGGGGTGTGTCTATTCATCCTAAGCATAATTAGGTATATATAGGAGGATGTGAGTCTTATTTCATCATCATATTGTGAAGTGTGTTCTCATTGGAGATATTTGGAGGTTGCCCCCTCGAAGTGGCCTATTATTCTCAGTTATTATCAAGTATTTGCAGAATATTTCATATCATCTTCTTCCATTGTGCAAGTTATTTCATTACAAGTGGTATTAGAGCATGATCTTGGCACCGTAGAGACAAGATTTTTTCTCAACATTGGAGGCAAATTTTGGAAGAGCATAACTTTCATATTTTAGCAAATTTTTAAAATATTTTTAAAGGGTTTTTGAAGACCATATTAAAGAAGCTACAATCTAGATTTCAAAGGAACTGGAGTAGATTTGAGTGAATTATTACATAATTACAATTTCTGCACAATTTATTTGAGATCTACATATCTCACATCCTGCCAAATTGGAGTATAATTTGTATTGGGTTTTTGAAGACGTAATAGAGGAGCCTACAGTCCAAATATTCGAGAAATTGAAGAAAAAATAAGCGAGTTATTACAAAATTAGTGTTTCCAACAAATTCACTCTTAAGGCAGCAAATTTGCTAATTTTTTGGATTTTTTTCTAGGCAAGTGGTGTCTTGGCCCTAGTAAGTTACAGTAAAAATTTCAGAGAATTTAAATTTCATTTGTGTGATTTATTTCAAAAATACTGGTTTCCATCATGACGGGGCCTGCAACAAGAGGCAAAAAGAATGCTGCCACACCGGGGAAATCCTCTGATAAGGATGGGGAAACAATAGAGGATAGTAATCCTAATGAGGAAATAAGTAAGTTCAAGGAAGAGGTTAAGAGGGATATGTGTGAGCTAAGAGGAGATATATCAGATATACGAAGCATGTTAAGCACCTATATGAATGAACCAAGAAAGGAGTTCTCAAGCAACCAAGGTGAAACCTTCAAGTCAGCTAATATTGACACAAATTTTAATACTCCTATGGGATCTAGGAATTTTTTTCCAAAGGTGGATATGCGCAAGTTTGATGGTAAGGATCCTCTAACATGGATAGACCAAATGGAGAATTTTTTTGAAGTACCTCAAATCCCATATGGATAAAAGGTCACAATGGCTTCCCTATATCTAGAACCAGATCAATTCATTTGGTATCATTGGCTTTGTACTCATCGAAGGAAAAAGAGTCTCACTATCTCATGGTCAATTTTTACAGAATAACTCCAAGCATAATATAGCAATAGTGTGACAGACAACTTCTTCAGCCAGCTTGCTAAACTTCAACAAACAGGATCAGTTAAGGATTATATTCAAAAATTCCAAAATCTATCCTTAAGAGTGGATACAATTATAGAGGAGAACTTGAATGATTTATTCTTGGGTGGTCTCAAGGATCACATTCAACATGAGGTATGCATGTTTAGTCCTAGCTCAGTAAATGAGTCTTTTATCTTGGCACGCAAGGTAGAGGAGAAGTATTTGATTCCTAGAAAGCAAGGGGCTAATGTGACAAGAGAGAAATGATATTCAACACCTTCTCTTCCTCAACCTACTAGGTTGACTCCATAGCAAATTGAGGAGAAAAGAGCAAAAGGGTTGTGTTTCAATTGTGATAGCAAATACAATCGAGGACATAAATGTAGTGAAAAGAAATTGTTCTATATTGAAGGTCCAAGTGAGGAAGAAAAGGAGGAACCCATATTAGAGGAGGATAGGGAGTCAAGTGAGGAATCACATGATTCTCAACCAGTCATTTCTTGTCATGCACTCTCAGGTTTCAGTGCACCACAAACTCTCAAGGTAGTGGGTTTCTTAAAGAAGCAGAAAGTAACAATGTTGATCGACTCAGGTAGTACTCATAATTTCATCAACAAAAAGTTGGAAACTTGTCTAAATTGTTTTATATATCCGGCCCCAGAGTTTCAGGTTTTGATTGCAGATGGGGGTACAGTTAGTTGTTCGGGGAAGTGTCATAGCATTAAATTATCCATGGGAGATTATCAACTTGATACCCCAATGTATGCGATATCCATGGGTGAAGCAGATATTGTTTTGGTAGTACAATGGCTTACTACATTGGGAACAATTGAGATGAACTTCCAAGAACTATTCATGAGATTTCAATTAGAAGGAAAGGTAGTGGAGCTAAGGGGGTTGAAGGCAAAATCCCCACAGATGGTAAGCTCTTATCAAATGCAAAAGTTGCTTAAGAAAGGAGTGGATGGATTTGTGGCCCAACTGTGTTCATTAGAAGTCTCAATCTAATGCTCCTACTCATCCAGATTTACAAGTAATAATTGATCGTCACTCAGTGGTTCTTGGAGATATGCCTAAAGGACTTCCTCTTAAGAGGGATCATGACCATGCCATACAACTAGTTCCAGGGAGCCAACCACCAAATATCAGGCCTTATAGGTACCCACACATACAAAAAAGTGAGATAGAAAAAATTGTTGAGGAGATGCTAGAGGCAGGAATTATCAGGCATAGCCAAAGTGCTTACTTCTCGCCTATGGTGATGGTGCATAAGAAGGATGAAACTTGGCGCATGTGTCCAGATAATAGAGTGCTCAACATGTACACCATTAAAGATAAGTTTCCTATTCCAGTCATTGATGATTTGCTAGATGAATTGAATGGAGCTATGCATTTTACCAAGTTAGATCTTAGATCTGGTTATCACCAAATTCATATTAAGGAGGAAGATATTTGTAAGACAACATTTTGAACTCATGAGGGTCATTATGAATTTTTGGTGATGCCATTCGGTCTTACCAATGCACCATCTACATTCCAAAGTTTGATGAATTCCATTTTTAAGAAGTTCTTGAGAAAGTTTGTGTTAGTGTTCTTTGATGATATATTGATTTATAGCAAGACTTGGGAAGAACATTTGCAGCATGTAAATCAAGCATTACAATTACTCGAAGATCATCAACTCTATGCTAAGCCATCCAAGTGTGCTTTTGGTCTTAAGGAGGTGGAGTATTTGGGACACATAGTTTCACATGAAGGAGTAAAGGAGGCTATCATGGAATGGCCTATTCCAAAAACCATTAAGAAACTGAGGGGTTTCTTGGGATTGACAGGGTACTATAGAAGATTTGTGAAGAATTATGGTCGTATAGCAGCACCCCTCACCACTCTATTGAAGAAGGATTCTTTTCATTGGAATGAGTCCACTAATGTAGCATATGAACAATTGAAGGAGGCTATGCGTACAACTCCAGTGCTTGCCACTCTAGACTTCACCAAGGAATTCATTGTGGAATGTGATGCTTTTGGAAATGGGATAGGAGTAGTTCTCATGCAAGAAGGTCGACCAATTGTTTTTGAGAGTCGTCAATTAAAGGGTAAAAATCAGCTCAAACCTATTTATGAGAAGGAAATGCTAGCAATCCTTCACACAGTTAAACAATGGAGGCCTTATTTAATGGGTCGACACTTCAAGGTTAAGACAAATCATGATAGCCTAAAATATTTTTTGGAAAAAAGACTATCCTCTGAAGAGCAACAAAAATGGGTCACTAAGATGTTGGGATATGACTTTGAGATTGTATATAAGAAAGGGAAGGAAAATATTGTGGCCGATGCACTTTCTAGGAAGGATGAGAAAGATGAAGCCTTATTGTGTGTCCTTTCAATATTACAAGCAAATTGGGTGGAAGAAGCCAAAGCAAAGTGGCAAAATGATGTTGCAACAAGTAATCTCATCCAACAATTAAAAAGTGATCCTAGTAGTTCAGATAAGTTTTGTTTGAAGGGGGATATTCTTTGGTATAAAGAGTGCTTGTATCTCTGCAAGAATTCCACTCCTAAACACAATATTCTCACAGAGCTACATGAGTCTCCAGTGGGTGGTCATTCAGGATTTTTGAAGACATATCATCGGGTCAAGTAAGATCTTTTTTGGGAAGGGCTAAAAGGTGATGTTAAAAAATTTGTGGTTGAATGTTTGGTTTGTCAAAGAAATAAGGGGGAGACAATTAAGCCACCAGGTCTCTTGCAGCCCTTATCTATTCCTAGCCAGCATTGGGAAGGGGTATCCATGGACTTCATCACAGGGCCTCCCAAATCTAAAGGTCATAATGTCATCATGGTAGTAGTAGATCGCCTCACTAAATATGCACATTTCATTGCATTATCACATCCTTTTACAGCAAGTACAGTGGCAAAAGTTTTCTTGGAGAATATCCAAAAGCTACATGGTACACCTAAGGTTATTGTCAGTGATTGTGATCCTATTTTTACTAGTCACTTTTGGAAAGATTTATTCTCATGTTTGGGTACTCAATTGGCTCATAGTTCTTCATACCATCCTCAATCAGATGGGCAAACTAAGGTTGTTAATAAATGTTTGGAAGGATATCTACGTTGTTTCACTTTAGAGAAATAATCTCAATGGGTAGATTGGCTACCACTTGCAGAATGGTGGTATAACACTTATTTTCATAGCTCATCGAAAATGTCTCTATTTTTGGCACTTTATGGATATCATCCTCCTTCCATCACATCATCATTAAAGGTGTCACCAAGAGTTCAGGCAGTAGAGGACCACTTGCTTCATCAACAACAGGTACTTTCAGGACTCAAGGAGAATTTAGCTATGACACAAAATTGAATGAAACAACAGGCGGACCAACATCGTAGTGAAAGAAATTTTGAAGTTGGGGATTGGGTCTTCTTGAGATTGTAGCCTTATAAACAAATCTCATTGAAGCAACAAAAAAAGAATAATAAGTTGTCTCCAAGATATTATGGGCCATACCAAATCATGCAAAAGATTGGTAGTGTTGCCTACAAGCTAGAGTTGCCACCAACAACAAAGATACATCCATTTTTTCATGTTTCTTGTTTGAAGAAGGTAATTGGGTAGAATATTCCTACTCAAATAGTACTACCAGAGCTCGATGAAGAAGGAAGAATAATTTTAGAACCAGAGTGCATTCTTCAAACATGCATGAAGAAGATGAGGAATAGAACCCTCACTCAGTATCTCATCCAATGGAAGAATTTACTAGTTGAAGAGGCCACATGGGAGGATGAGGAGTTCATTCAAAAGAATTCACACTTGGTTAGCATTGAGGACAATGCTTCTTTGAAGAGGGGGGGCATGCTACACCCTTAATATTGGTGTACATAGGGTTATGAATAGTCAGTTTGTGGCTATCTTAACTCCTAATTAAGTCATGTTATCATTATTATATTATTATTTAGTTAGATAGGTCAAACTAGGTGTTATATAGGGGTGTGTCTACTCATCCTAAGTATAATTAGGTATATATAGGAGGATGTGAGTCTTATTTCATCACCATATTGTGAAGCGTGTTCTCATTGGAGATATTTGGAGGTTGCCCCCTCGAAGTGGCCTATTATTCTCAGTTATTATCAAGTATTTGCAGAATATTTCATATCATCTTCTTCCATTGTGCAAGTTATTTCATTACAGAATTCTCAACCCACATCCTACCTCAATTTCAGGCTCGGGAAAGGCTTGGCAACCCGACCCTTAGCCTTTGACCTGCAACTAAAAAACTAAGGTAGGTTTAAGAGAAATGTCCAACTTTGGCAATATAGCTGATGGACTTTTTTTCTGAATTAACCTGTGAAATTAAAACCCATTATAGAACACGATGTCTAGTTTCCAAATATATAATTTTTGTTAAGGTTGGATTATGTTTTTATTTTTTAATTAATTTCTAGGCAAACTGGTCCATAAACTTGAAATATTAGGTTTTTTTAATTTTTTAATAAATTTTTTTGGTTAATTTTTTTTGTAAAAAAATGTATATGACATTAATTTTCATACAATTCTCTAAACAATGAAAAAAAAAAATCAAAAAATGATTAGTTTAGGTCCAATTATGTTGTCCGTACACGTTGATTTTTAAAAACAACAATTAGGGCCAATAAAAATTTCAAAAAAAAAAATATTCAGAAAAAAATTACAAAAAATTATCCTCATCAATCTTCATGTTGTCAGGTATATTGTTCCAAAAGGAATTAGAAAAATACTTTTATTTAGTTCAAAAAGTGGTGTCCGTACACGTGCATGGTATGGTAAAAAAATGACTTTTAAAAAGTGGTTTTTATACATGCCTATCAAAATTTAATTTCTATCATCTGGGTATTTGAATAAATTACATATTTGTCCAAACTAGACTCAAAATACTAAATTTCATATTACTGACTTTTTTAAAGATTCATTGTGTAAGTGCTTCAAATTTTCAATCCAAGTGTGACAAATTTTGAAAAACAACAAAAACACTTCCACTTTTTGAGCTTTTTGTGGACCCAACTTCTTGCATCAGCCCAAAATGTGAAATGAATAGAAACCTTCACTAATACAAGCTCATATTTCACACTTTAGTTCAACCTGGATTAGAGCAAAAAGGAATGCAAATACAAGAGGAAATCAAATGCAAACCTTGCTCTACTAGATGTGCTCCTTGATTGTTGATGAAGAGGGTGTATGTTGGCTGCTTGAATCCCAGTAACATGCTTTCGCATTCCAAACTTGCTTAGAAATGGCTTGAGGGGGTTGAATTTATATATTTTTGGGATGAGGATTGGATGGATGTGATCGATTTGGAAGATCAATGGATGAGAATTGTTGAGAAGATTGAATTGATGAGATGCCACCAAGTGACATGATAGGATTGGAGGATAAAGATGGTTGTTGGATTGAGGAGAGATCAAGGGTAGAGGATGGTCTTGGATAAAGTGAATGGTGAGGATTGAAAAGGTAAATTTTAGGATCTTGTGCAAGATCTCACATGTGTGAGAGGAGACATAGGAATGTGTGATGATACTTCTCACACGTGATTATGACAAGTTATTCTCACACGTGTGAGAGACATAAGGAAGAGTGAGTGTGACAAGTAGATTTTCTCACACATGTGTGAGAGTCACATGTGTGAAATGGAGGGTAGGGATTAAAATGTTAAATGGAGGGATAAGATGACAAGTTGATTAGGATTGATGATGTAGACTAGTGAATGTTTAATTAGAGGAGGGTCATCCCACAATAATGGGTTACTCTTTTTGGCCAAACTTGACATTGAAATCAACATTTTGAACTAAATCTTCACTTTCTGACACCTATAGCCGCTAAACCGTTCAGAAATTGAAGATGATGCGAACTAGTGATTTGTGAGATTTTGTATGTAGATTTTAAATATATATTTTTTTAAAAAATTAGAGTTAAATTGTAAAATTTTTTGCGTCTCCTTTAATAACTAGTTTTTAATAGTAAACAACATTTTTTTAAAGTAATGTGTATTCCGTAGCACATAACTTTTTTTCTACAAAGGATAAAATTCTGATTCTTTTGAATTTAGATTGTTAACACTGATATATAGGGCATGCATTTGGTTTTGATAATTTTTTATTCAATATATTTTTTTTAATTAAGTTTTGAAGTCAAACTAATTATAATTTAGACAGACGTATTCCATAAAACATAAATTTTTCTGTATGTATCGAAAATCAATTTTTCTTTTTTTGTTAAAACAAGGACATCAAAACCTAGGGCATAGATATTTTTTAGAATTTTTTTCACTAATTTACTAATTTTCCATGTGTGTAGAACAAAGAACTTGATATTCGGTGAAAAACCTACATTCACAAGAAATAAAAAATAAATATAATAATCAAATTAAATATATTTAAAATTATACTTTTTGGAAAGCTTATAATAAGGACTACATACTTACAAAACATAAATTTTAAATGAATTCATTTGATCCCCCAAAAGGTAAATCAAAAGTAGTTTTTTATCAGCATTTTAATAGGTGTAGAGGAGACTTGAATCACTAAATATACCTATCGAAAGAACTCTCCTTGTCTTAACTAGCATGAGAGATGACTCTTGGTTAGGAGGGTTCACCTCTTCATGAGAACATTTTATTTCTAGAGGTAACTTTTCATTAGTTAACGATATATCATTAAATAATATCAAAATTTCCCATCCTTTGTCGATTGTTTCAATTATATATGGCTAATTATTGAACATGTTTTTTATTTTTTCTTCTTCTACATTCTTTCCTGTCTCAAGAGCTTCAATTCCCATCATCATTTTCTCCTTTTGTAATACCACACTTTTACTTACCACTTTATCTAAATACTGTGCACTAAGATCTAGTGGTTTTAATATTGTAAGAGGGGTTAATAAACCCTTGAATCCATCAATAACTATAGATCTTAGTTTTGAAAAATTACATTCAAACCATGGTTTCTGAGTCAAATTTGTAAACAATGAAGCACCTATGCTTCTATGCCTTGGTTGAGCACTACCATTCCCAAGCTCTTCTTCTAGTGACTCTATAAACACAACGTAATCTTTGATCTATTTTACCAATCCAGATAGAATTTCAATTGATTTTTTGAGATGGACATTTACTTGCTTGGATGTATCTTTATTATAGAGTGATGCAATTATTAGTTGTCCCTCTATTTGTAGAGTCTCATTGTTTTCCATGGAATTCTCGTGTTTAGCTACAACCTCTATGGCATGCCCATTTATAATCAATCCCTCTAATGATGGCGGGTTTTCATTCTTCTCCTTATCCTTAATATTTTAGCAGTATCCTCTCTAGAATGCTCTATGTCCTCCTTAGTTTCAACATCATCTTTAGTAGTTGGTGTACTCTAAATTGGCTTTCCTAGCCTTTTCTATCCTCTTGCAGTGTCTCTCAAATCTTTCCTAATTTTGATTTAGTCTCTTTTCCTCTATGTTCAATTCCATAGTCAATTCAATTTATTCCTTAATCTCTCTTAGCTTCTTGTTATCTCATTTTGCCATAGGTGTTATTGATTTGGTGCTTCATTAATCCTTTTATTTATCCCTATGGCTCATTCTCATTCTACTTCTATTGGTCACATCTCTTTGGAGATCCCTTTAGGATCCCCTCTTTCCAGTTTTCATCCCCTTGGTGACTAGCCCCTCTCACGAGGCTAGAATCTAGAGGATCCTGCCACAAACCATTAAAAAAATTGCTAAATCTCTAATCCTTCTTTACTAACTCCTATATCACTACAAATGAGATATTCATTGATCTAATCTTTCCTTTACTGTTTTACCAAGATCTTGGCAATAGAACCAAAATGTTAGCAAGAATGGGGTGCAAATTGAGGATTTGAGCTTGAGTTTCTTGAGAGTTTTATTTATACCCTAGTATGAGTGATAAGAGGAAGGTTAGGTATTTATGCAGTAAGTTATAGAAGGTTGTGGCAGATAGAACACCTAAAATTGAATATATCCATGCACACACATATATATCATATATCATAACACATTGGACATCCATTATAGCATCATGCAATATATTATATTCTCATATCTCATCATTTATACACCTTTGGTACAACATTCACTTATACATCAATTCTTTCCTTAATTCTTCTTCTATTACATATTTGCCTTATATTACATTTTGTTCTTACTCATATCCTCATTCTTATTCTTACTCTTACATTCTATATTACATTCATTTTGTATCTCCTATTCCTACCCATATCTAGATGTACAAAGCATTGTGTCTCTTGTAGTTGGTCTATCTTTTGGATAATCTGGTAATCGGTTGAGTATGCCACATTTCCTTTGTGGTGGATTTATCTTGTTGTAAAGTCAGCTCCGTCCTACCAACAATAGCTCTTAGTACAAGATTATTATTTAGGTGAAAGTGAATATGTCTAAAGTGGATTTGGTTTATAGTTAAAAGGGGGCATTGAACATTGTGTCCTTGTTGGTATGTAGGCATGTACCTTTAAGCGACCCTTAACTTTCTATTTGGTCATGATGCACTTCTCTATAGAGTCAATATGTTTGTACTATGGGCCTTGTATAATTCTATGCAATTGAATTTATGCCTTGGAAGGTGGCCTTTTAATTAAAAGATTGAATTCAACTCTCAAGAATGTCTCAACATAATCAAAAGGCCTTTATTTCAATAGAGCTTAGGCTCAATGCTTTTAGATTAAACCTTGGTACCCTTTGAATGCTTTATATTGTGCTTAAATGCTTTAGAAACCACATGTGAATAGTACTAGGGCTATTTGAAATCATGTGCATAGGCGAAATTTATATTTACAAGCGGTGAGAAGGCTTTGGACACATGTCCCCTCATTGTTGGCCAATGTATAGTGGCCAAGCCATGAGGGGGTGCATCTCCATTTTGGTCGCTACTTCCACAATCGCTTGATTTGCATCAACTATTACTAGTCATTGGATCTCTTGTTAGAATGTGAACGTTATGTTCTATCATCCATTACCCTTGACAGCAAATTTGATTGGCCAAATCTTAAAGGGGTGATGACCTAGAGCATATTGAAGACTTAAGGGCACATGGTGCCCAATAGGCAATCAAGTGGTGCACATCTTCATGATAAGCACCTAGCCCTCAACCATTGGATCCCTCCATCTCAGTGTTGATCATTCGATGGTACCTTTAGTTATTCACTGCCTACATTTAATCTACTATTACCTTCTCATGTTAAACTTGATGGCCAAGTTTGCCCTGTAGTTACGGGTTGAACGTGTGGCATATCCTAGCTCTTAACGCACAAAAATCTTGTATCTCCAAACTTCAAGCTTTTCAGTGAACTGAAATATAATTAGTCTGTCGCATCCATCTTCTCAAATAGATTATAAGTTTAGAATCAAGCTAATCATATAAAAAATTCAAGTTTAAGGTCTAAAGTTTGAATTAGTCCAGAATCGAGCTCATATAAAATTTGATTTACCATCTAGTTTCAGTCTTAGGCACAAAACACCATGACTTCATGGGTACTCTAGACTTGAAGGTCTCGGTAAACTATAATATAATCACTCTGTCACATCTATGTTTGTTAAACTGATTATTAGTCTGGAACCAATTCATTATAAACTATGATACACCACTAAGTTCAAGTCTGGAGAATTAAAATACACGAGTCTGCAAAAATTATTAATACTCCAAATCTCAAGTCTCTGAGTTAGTTGTAATATACTCAATCTATCATGTTCAAAGCCTAAAGGAATTAAAAAAGTGTGAGCTTTTCTAGAGCTAAAAGTTTTATACATTCTGACACACTGATGGGTTGAGGCCTGAAACACGTGAATGACATTGAGCACATTGTCCCGTGTGGTTTTTTTATCATAATAGTTGATCTTATCACTCACCTACGCATACAACTAAACTTGGACCAATGATAATATGACACACAGACAATCTGGTCTCACTCAACACATGTAGGCTTTTCTTCTCCTGGTAAACTTTGACATGCATATTTCTTTAGAGTTGACAATCTTGTGCATGTTTAAGGCATATCCAAAGGCAATATTGCCCATCAAATATGTATCTTCTCCTTGTCTTTCCTTAAAACACCTCTCTAGGGTTTTTTCACAGGTTTGCAATGCTCATTAAACATACAGAACGTCTGGTTACATTATCGGGTGAGTTCCTTACCTTCAGATACCTAGTCAACATGTTTTATACACTTGTTTAGACATGGTGATCCTAATTTCAAGCTTAGGGTTTGCAAGATCAAGAAATACATGGATTTCGGTCTCGAAAACATTGTCTATACACAGACCTACGCTTAGGGCATAAAACACTCTCAAGGCCTGATTTTGAACCAGATTTCCATGAGTTCATAAGGCTGCTGGGTCTATACAAGGAAGACATATACAATCAAGTTTGGACAGAATGGGGTTATCCATATGTAATTTTTTGTGTGAAGCAAATAAATTGAGTTTGTAAGAACATATTTTGCAATAACATGTACATGAATGAAGAACTTGTCTATTTATTGTTAGTGATTTTTTTGCTCTCTGTTTGGTGTATACAAGTTAATGCTAGGAATGATTTATCTCAAGTTGAAGAGGTCTATGATTAGGCTAAAGAAGAAGTATGTACAGTAATTTATATGATTGTTATCCTTAGACCCTAAAAATATAGGTGTGACTACCACAAAGAAGACGCTTTGTTTGGAGAATATGGACCTCCTCAAGATCCTTGCAGATCTTAAAATGCAACCAAAAGGTCTACCAAGACATCACTTGCTTGGAGGGAGACTATGAAAAATCATGTGACAAAGTTTACAAAATTTAATGAGGTTGCCTAGGGTAACATCAATTTTGTCATCATGGAAAAAAGAGAGATTTGGAGTTTAAAGTGGCCCAAGAAACAACTCACTTACATGTTCATGAGTGTACTTGTTTATTCTTCATATATGAAAAATCATGTGACAAAGTTTACAAAATTTAATGAGGTTGTCTAGGGTAACATCAAATTTTGTCATCATGGAAAAAAGAGAGATTTGGAGTTTAAAGTCAGCCAAGAAACAACTCACTTACATGTTCATGAGTGTACTTGTTTATTCTTCATACTTTATAGCTTTGTAATTCAGTCCTCATAGGTAAAGGTCTTATTGAAACACAAAGAGGTAGCATAAAAGTTGTTAGATTTAAGATAGGTGTGTTTAAGGCATTGTAGTGTTTGTAGATATGGTGATTAAGATGTCAAGTATACTATTGCAGACAAATATTTAGGTTTGATGAAACTATTATTTCATTTTTGAAACCCTCAAACTGCTTTGCTTTGTGGTTGCAAGACTATATGACAAAGGAAATATGATTGCTTTTCTTGAAAGCTACTGCAGGAGATAGCTCATGAGTTAATGATAGTACAAAGTTGAAATTGCTATTGTCCAAGTTGATATAAAGTGTTGATATGCTGTATAGGTGAATCCCCACTATTATGAAAACCTCTCCTTGCCTTGACAAAGCTCCTTCTCTTAATATTATGATATGGCACAAACCAAAACATTGTGTTACCACAATAAATATTTAACAAGATGATGACTCAAAAAATTGTATAGAGAGAAATATGGAGGTGACCTATGTGATAATAGCCAATTAGGAAGCATAAGCACTAAAGCATGATTATTTTGAGGGGATGAAAGACTAAAAGATCTACAACTTATGCATATGTTATGAGAAAAAGCAAACACTTTGGAAGGATATGGATCTATTATAGATCATGGACTTTAGTTTCCAAATGGGGATACCCTTCTATCTATATGCCACCTAGGGCTAAGAAGTATTTATCTAGGGATCATTCAAGCTAACTCCCATATTTCATTTGAGCTAATAGAGACCATGCTCTTGAGAAATGATTAGAAAATGCCACATAAATTAATTCTTGCAAATGAAGACTTGTTGCTTGGGACTTGTCATTTGACTTGCATTACATAAGGATTTGCTTGAAGAAAGTAGGCTACATGAGGGCCTTTGTCTTGGAAGGATGAATTTAATTACATTGCCACATGGGTCTTAAGAGGCTCTAATGAGGGAACTTATGTCATGACACTAAACACTTATGCCTTGGAGTTTGTTTTAAAATCCACCTACATGGGGATGACCTTTCTATAGGGAAACATGCCCAAAGAAGAACAAACACACACTTGCGAACTTGTGTCACATTATTTTAACATGTGAAAGTTTGTTTGGAGATAGAAAGATAGCTTTGTAATGAGGGAAACCTCTTGCTACAAAAATTAAATGTGTTTTTGTCTTGAACCATTAGATCTTTTAAATCATAACCCTTGATTAAAATCTTGAATTTAATAAATTTTACAATGTTGTTGGGCTAAAATTTGCCTATTTTGAAAGTTGTTGTCGTTAAGTACATAACATAAATACTTTTTGAGGGTTGGAGACTTGAATTCTAAATAAAAACCTTTATTTTCTAGCTATTATTTTCTTATTTTCAGTCTTTTTTAGTTCTCCAAACAAGTGAGCTATGATGTTTTGAGTTAAATTCTACAATTCAACTGAGATTGATTAAATTCCATGGGTGCTTAATTGAAAATTATCATAATTGAAGTCTTAGAAGGGTTGTGTGTAAGATATACATGTGAAATATAGTGGTTTTATGCATCATTTCTCTTTCAACATACATCCTTAAACATCTGCACCACTTTGTGTCACTAATTGTGTGAAATGTTGATCAAGTAAAGTTTGTTATTTGTATTTTAATCTTCTTAATAGGGTCATAATTAACTTCCTTGCAAAATAGGTACACCTATTTTTCTCTCAGCCCTATTTCTTTTACAGTTTTTTAAATTTTGGTTAGATTAGGAGTAAGACTAGGACTTTGCATGTGATCTAAAACTAAAAAAGTTATATTTTATCTAATTACAAGTCTTGACTCTATTGAGTTCATTGTTTAAGTAATTTATGAATGTAATGAGGTGTTTCTAATTAGTTTCTTTTGAAGCAAAAATCTGAAAATACTTATTCACTTGTAAAATTGACAACATTTATCTGAATTACCTCCAATATAATACAAGCCTCTTGAATTAAAACAACATTACAATGGTCATTGAGTTATCTTGCATGGCCATGACTTGGTGATATGGACCTTGGGGATAATTGTTTTCCTTTATAGAGATTGATTTCCTTTAAGGAGAGGTGAGATACACCTATTCTTTACCTAAGTTGGTGAGTGTGTCAAACTGCCCATCATCACCTTCAATCATAACAAATCCCACCTTAAACAACCTAACTACCTTTCTTCCCCAATCTCTCTTTGGAATGATGTTCTTAGACTTGACCAAGATGGTAGTTGGGTATAATGGTAGAATGATTCAATTAACCGTTGCACTTCCTTCCTAATCTCTAATAATAAGATGGCTAGAAAGTGATCTATAATGAAAAAAACATTAAGGAACCAGATTGAAAAAAGAAGGGCCCTTCTAGCATCAACACCTACTAATAGTTCCTGTTATCACCTGAATTTGCACCCTATTGTTGAAGCTTTTGGCAGTTCCAACAAATTCAGTGAAACGTGGGATTGGTCTCAAGGAGTGGGACCTTGCAATTGAGACCAAACCTCCAGAGAAGGCTAGTTCCTCTTTCTAGACTTAAGGTATAGAGAATTTAACTAAATCTAATGCTAATGATCATAGGGAAAAGGGGAAGAAGAGGTTAAAATTAAAAGGGAGGTGATGTACTAGAATTTAGTGTGTTTAGTTGCACCTAAATTAACACAACGATGACCTCAAAACTAAAAAAGACTCACACAAACTCATATAAGCTATCATAGAGGTTAGGGAAGGAAGTTGGAGCTATGAAAGGGACCGTTTTATCCATAATACAAGTGCACAATTTCCAAATGAACACAGTTTAAAGCTTTAGATAGAGGTGAAATAATAGTTTATATTGATCATGAAGGCTAGAAAGCCATTACAAAAGAAGGATTCATTACACAGGGATGTAAATGTTGGAGTACATGACCACTTAGGGGGGGGTGAATCAGTGGTCTATAATCTTTAACATCTTTTGCACCTTTTAGTTTACAAGACAGATAATGAGAGAGACTTCAATAATCTATCAAACACATATGCACAAGTATGATGATGAATAGTGTGAACAGGATCTTATGAGCAAAACATTAGGACACACACATAGAGGCAAATAACATAAACCATAACACATGTTTTTGATGAGTGGAAAACCCTCATAGGGATAAAAAAACCACTCTAAAAATTTGCCTCACTGGCTTAATAGAATCTCACTGATTACAAAGCCTCAGTAGCTACTTTGTTTAGAAGCACCTACTTCAAGTAGCACCAACCCCTAATACATTTAGGAGCACCAACCCTAGCACATTTAGGAGCACCAACTCCAAGGGCACCAACCCAAATACAAGAATATGAACATATACAAAGGAAAACTTTGTTTCTCTACATAGTAAAACCTTATATCTCCTTTTGTTTCACTCAACAAAGTCTATCTTCTCTATTTTGCAATCATCTCTTTTCATTCAATCTGCATATCTTTTGTGTTATGCAAGAAACTGATCAAGCTCTGCCCTTAATATGCAAATACCTTCACAATCAATTCAATCTACATACTATCTTTATTTTTATCTGCAAAACAATATCTCTCATTTGTAATCAACAATGTCTTTCAATCATCTCCTACATTGAATTTATCTCAACTCAAAACCTCAAAATATATCTTCAATGCTGCATATTAGTCCTCAAAAAATTCCATCCATGGTGAACTTGCAATATCATTATAAATGAAGTGACCTTTCATTTCCTCTTCTCTGCACATTCATTTTCACCTTCTCAAAAAAATAAAAATCTAAAATAGTCTCCACCACCTGCAAATTAAAGTCTTCAATAATATTTTAAATCAGATTGCCCTTTGTCAGAGAAAATAAAAAAATCTCTTATCATCTTCAGACCCATTCCCAAATGCCCATCTGTATGAAAAAGAATTCATAAAAAACTCTTAAGCTTCCATAATCATAAAGCATTTAGAAAGCCACTAATCTTCTCCCATTTTAGAAAAAGCAAAACACTCTTCATTAAATGCCTTCAACTCCATGAGAAGAATAAAAAATAGAAAGAAAATCTTCTTAAAAAAATGCTTTAAAACTCCAAGAGATTCTGCCTTTCTAAAGTGACTAAAAATAGCCTTTTAAAGGGCCAAAACACTACAGTCACATTGAATTGATGGCCAACTGCACGTCAATGTGCAAGCTCGAGGGAGGGGGTCAAAGGTTGAATGTTGGCCTTTGATCAGAGTCTGCGCACCCATCACAACTTTTAAACAACACTATCGATTAAAGAATTGGTGCCCACACACATAGAAGGTGACCGTAGCCGATGGTAAAAGGATTGATGGGGCTAGTCACCATGATGAGTTAAAACCCCTCCAGTAGGTAAGCTTTAGTGAAGTGACTTGTGATTTCAAGTCAATGAACTATTAAAACAAAAGTGCATTATATAGGAGACAGGCAATGGAGTATGTAGAAAGGATTTAAGATTTTAGGGTCTTAAGCTTAGAATCAAGAGTTATGAAGAACAAAGTCCCAATCACTATGATAAAAAACAAGTATATCTCATCTACAGGTAACTTTAGTGGTAGAAGACATCACTTTATGGATATGGTAAATGAAGAATAACCCTAAAGAATGCACCCACAATATGTGAATTTGAATGCATATTGAACACTTGAAGGATATCATGAAGGCAATCCACCAAATGCAACTGTAGTCTGAATTGAGATTGGACAAGTATCTCTGCCATTCTGATAAAAACAACTAACACCACACCATTCCTTTGAATGAACTATCAAACCATGAGCCAAAACAAGAAGCATCCCTTGATGATGACAAATGCATACCTCCTTGTTTCTTACCTTTTTGATCATCATCACCATGTCTCTTACCTTGCATGATCAAAGACAAAACATGAGCATCATATCATGAACAAAGACAAAGAATGAACATCATATCAACTCTGAACAACAACTCAACTCCCTATCATCAAACATATTATTATCACCAAACATCTTATTGGCACCAAACATCTTATTATCAACACTATATCATCTCAGCTACTAATTATGACAAAGATCCTGAGATCATGTATGTCCTGATTACAAACATGAGCTTCAACATGAACACCTTTTATCTTGAACAACACACTAAGCAAGATTAGCATCTGACATGAAGTATGAACCATGTGAACTAAAAGCATGCAAGCATGTGGACCGAACCAATGAACTAGAAGCATGACAAACAACATGACTGATGAAGCATGAGAATTCTGTGAACTCTGCAATATGATGTAGAAAGATCATGACAACTCAAGCTATCACTGCAACCTCTAACTAGCAATCACTTTGATGTATCTGCATGAGTGATCATATGAATATCTCTCTGATCAACAATGACAACTAACTTTGCATCACCTTTTTGACATCAATGACAATCAACCTCCATCAATCTCCCCCTTTGTCATTGATGGCAAAAATACATGATGCATTCTATTTCTCTCCCCCTTTTTGACATTAGATGACAAAGGATGAATTAACTCTCCCTATCTTGGACTCCAAATTGCAATACTCACTTAGCATTGAGTCCAAATGCCTTGTTTCAAATTCTTCAACTTAGACTCAATATCTATTAACCAACTCAACATAAAGTATTGTTCCAAGAAGGCACATTTGATCTAATGAAGACAAATCAACTTCAACTCCTAAGCCAAGTTTCATGATAAGATAAACACCCATAGCATGAAGCATTCTAACCATGCTTGCATACACCAATTTCAGAAATTCTAACATAGAAGCTTTGCTGCACCAAAGAAGGTCTGCTACACCAACAAGTCAATCAATACCATCAATACAAAGTGTTGCACCATGACTGTCACTAAGAAGACTGAGTACTATGTTGTACAAGATAACCTTGGTCATGTAATATAACTCTTTGCTCTCAGTTTCCACTTCAGAAAACATGGCCATAACAAGAGGAACAGTTACGGCTCATCATTTAAGAGAACTTTATGCATCAACAAGTAAGAAAAACACTATCAAAAGATATACCAACAATGCATCAAGCATGATAATCACTGCATGTATCACTGCCCTCTTCAACTTCTTCACTGTCAATATAATAAATCATCAAGAGAAAACTGCCCATTCAACATGTCACTGTTCTTAATAAAGTATTGTCATTGCAACACTGCAAACCACATAAGATATGCACACATATCTACTATACAAATTGCAACTTCAACATATGATAATTTGAACACATGCACAATAAAGGTTATATTGTTACAACCATGTCCTGTGTCTGTAACAACAATAACAGCACCATCAAGTTCTTCCTACAACAACATTGTCATTGGAAAGAAACACTATTTTGAAGACATCTGCCATCATTACTATCCTGTCCTTCATATTGTCACGCAATCAATAAATTGAAGTTCCATTTTTGAATAGAAGAAGAGAACATGCTGGCTGAGATTAAGAAGTTTGAAATTATACCCATTAGTTGCATATGCTTACAACAATATGCAGGATTAAAATGTTTAAAATGCTCATTTGAAGTCTTCCTTCACAATCCATATGTCTCATGTCAGCAACCAAGCATTTTCATGCCACCATTATAAAGACTACTGCATAATCACAACACACCAATTGCTATGTCAAATATGCAACCACTGTCAATACCTTTGCAAAACCAAATGCAGAGACATGTGCCATGAATTGACTTCTTCCATTTGCAACCTCCTCAACCAACATATGCTAACATCTAATGAGAGCTCCTTGAGTACACCTTAACTGGAATGACACTACATGTACTCCTCAACACCACTGAACAACTCTTTGTTATGACAATCAAAACTTCACATTCTCACTAACATATCAAGAACACTTTGAACTGCAACATCAAAAACATCATGACAACTCAACCTTTGAAAGTGTCAACATGATATGAACAAGATATAAATAGGATCATTTATAAACAATGTCATTCAACATCATCAAACTCTTTGTGCATTGTACCCCTGATCACCTATATCACTGACATATACTGAAGATCAACATAGTTATCAACACCATCATCAACTACATGAACTTCATTTCATAAGATTGATATGAGTAGCATCTTGATGTAGAGCAGGGTGGATGAATACAAACCAACTCAACAAAACAAGCTTTTCAAATTTGGAACCCTCACAATCTTACTATTCTCCTTGTAACACTTGAAACTAGGCTTTTCCCACATAAATTTTAAACCAGACCTCATACCAAGAAACTCATTGTAGATTTGGATACCCTTTTTGACATTTGGAAACATGTCAAATTTGTAGGTATTAGTGTTTTGTAACACAAGACTCAAAACTTGGCTGTATTGTTCAACATTAGGCTAATTAGGATAGCAAATGGGCTTTTTTTGACATAACTTGCAGGGCAAACTTCATACCCACAAACTAAAGACTGTTTTGAATACCCTTTTGGAATTTCTTCAACATATCCAAAAATTAGGTATGGTTGCTTTGTAACATAAGGCTTTAAAATTGACTGTTCCACTTGACAAGAGGCCTAATTAGGCTTGCTCAACTAGGGGGTTATTGGTTCTAACTACTCCATGACTCAATCCTCTTCACCAACACTCTAAACACATCTTATGGGGTCTACCTAAGCTCACCAAACTGATTCCCACACTTGCCTAATGATTTTTTTAATCAAATCCTAATACCCATGTAACTATTATGCCAAAACCATGAGGTTTCAAGCCTATTGCATCAACAAATCTTCACCAATATTCCTCCCCTACTCTTGCAAACACTCAAAACATTAAAAAAAAACTACCTACATCCATTCTACCAATTCTCAGGCCTTTTCACTGGTGGAATGGACCAAAAAAGCATTTTTTCCCAATCAAACCCTCAAATCTAGGTTTTCAGATCAGTCTTTAGTAATTTGGCTCTAAAACACTCAAATCTCAATGAAATTCAATGGGACAAAGTGAAACAAAAATTAGACTCAATTCCACATCACCTCCAATTGGTTTCATATCACCACTTGACCATACAAGGCTGTACAATTCACTGCAACAGAAAAAATATAGTAGAAAATGCAGAAAACAAAGTATTTTTATTGATTTTTCTCCAAAATAACCAACCACCCACCTTGGGCTTGACTTCCCAAGGTTTATTTAGACTTGTTTTCCACCCAACACAACCATTAGTAACTGTCTTTTGAGTTTCTAACCATTCAACTTCTCATTTACAACCGATGACGCTTCATATTCCTTAATTTTGCATTTTTGCAATAAAGACAACATTTGTAAAATTGAACAATTAGGTCCCAAAAACTACCTAGAAAACTAACAAGGACTCAAACACATGAAACATGGTAAAAAATGACCTTATTACATCAAAGATACAAAATTAGAACCAAAAATGCCAAAATTGTCTCATAGAGGCATGAAATCAACTAGGTGCTCCTGCACCACGTCTTAACATGAAACATTCTAGCAAACATTATCAGGCAAGAATCCAATAGCATGATAAACAAGACAATATCACCATATTAAAAAACACCAAATGATCTCTTCCTAAAACTTCTTGGGGGTATTGGACAACTCCCCCTTCCTGCTGTATCTCATGCAACAGATGATGTGTCTTGTGCATTATGCACAAGTTTAGGGTCTATCTTCTCTTGACTTTGTTTCTGTCTCCAAACTTTCATAGGTTCTTTCTTCTATTTAGGTTTCTTCTTCCAAACCTTTTCAACATCTTTCCTTTTCCAACTTTTCAAACCAGATGATGCTATTCTGTAACTATATGCTTTGTGACCAAGAGTTGCACTTGAAACATAAAAGATTAGGATTCCTTATTGAAGCAGATTGACTTCTTCTGCAATCAACTGCTTTATGTCCAAAATGATTACAGGTATAACAATAACCAAAAAATGAATAATTATACATGTACATATATGCTTGCCTTGCTAGAGCAGCTCTTCTTAGATTTCTTCTTTGGTTGTGCATTTTGATAAACTCATCTTTAGTTTTCACCTCAGCTTCAATCTTCTTTTTGCCTTCAAGAGCAGCAACATGATAACTTAGATCAATTTTCCTTCTAGAAATGTCAAGCCCACATCTCCCGTGCAGACACGACACACGAACATGCGTGTCATGACCATATCTGCCATGTGGTCATGACACAAACTGTGAAAGTGTTGTATTTGCATGGGAGATGCGGGCATGACATTTGGTATCAGAGCGTCAAGTTGTTTAGAACACCAGGCTTGTATTAGGCACATTACCTTTTCCGCAACCTTGACTTACTTGTGGTTACCTCATTTTGTAGGATGCCTCCCAGATGAGTTCGGCAAGCGCAGACCTGGCACACTCCACCCACAAAGGTACACACTGATTCATCAGCTGTGGGACCGGCTCAGCCAGATCCACAGGTACAGCCACTCCTACAGCCACAGCCGGTTCCTCAGGTACCGTAGGCACCACCAGCCCCACCAGATATTGGTCCACAGATATTACAGGCCTTACAGGCAATCTTAGATAGGATTCCACCAGCTGTAGTTGGGCCACGTGTAGAGCCACGTGTCGAGCCCCACGAGGATCTGCGAGAGGAGCCACGTGTGGAGCCACGAGCTGAGTCTCATGTCGAGCCACGTGTGGAGCCCCGCATAGAGCCGCAAGGGGAACCACGTGTGGAACCTTACGTTGAGCTGCAAGAGACAAAGGAGGTTGGTTCGGCCAACAGGGCCCGTAGCAGGAGCCCCCCACATCAGGCTAGGTAGGACGAGACAGTGCGTGTAGAGCACTTGGGTCACAGGCCTTATGATTATCATGTAGATGAGCCTATCAGGGGGCACAGAGATAGAGGAGATCCCATTAGGGACATATTGAGGTTGAACCCTCCTACATTCATTGGGACCACAGAGGTGTTGTGATGTTCACAACACGCTCCATTATGCTCCTTACCAAAATGGGGACCCCTGCTGTCGCTTTGCTTTTTGCTTCTGCTTGTGTTTGTCTGCTTTTTGGCGGTTTGGTAAAAATGAGTCAGGTGCATCATCATCATGAGGTTAGTTTGTCAAAGTTCATATTTTGTTTCTGTGACCTCATATTTAGAAAGAGCTTGAAATTCCATGCAGGTTTCCCTTTTACATCACTTGAAAATTCGTCCATATGTGGAAGTTATGCACAGTCAAAGTTTTGGTCAAACCTGATATTCGCAAGAATGTCATCATATTTTTATCCTCAGTCATGTTGTCAAGATCATCATGATCTTGATCTATCACCCGATAAAAATCATGCAGTCCCAATATCCGAACGTCAATTTTGGGTGATAGTGTGTTTTACCCGTCAAATGGCCTTATGCTTTTCGCAAGCATCATATTCCGAATATCACCCGACATTTCATAATGTCCTCCTGCCGAGAAATATGACCTTTTGTAAATATCCTGATGACGTCATCCTGATCTGATAAATGAAGAAGCAAATATTAGGACGACATCATCATCACATTTCCCTTCGGCAGGATATTTTCCAAAACATGATCCGGTTCGCGAATATGATGATGACGTCATGTTCTAAGTTTAACAAAAGCCCCGGATATCCTGATGACATCATCTGGACATTTGGAAGGGGGAGCATCATATTTCCAAAATATCATGCAGACGAAAGTTTTAAGTCTTGCTATCGGCAGTATGTGAAATTGTCAGCCCGAGGGGGTATCTCTCACCGATGATATTGTCATCGGCATAGCTTACAACGTCAGCCAAGTGTTTTTTGCCTTCATCAATGTAAGAGTCTCATGCCGATGGCAAACAACGAGGGCGATATCGGCAACACTCTCGCCGATAAGGGTATCGGCCAAGGTAAGACCATCGGTGGAAGAAAATTGAGAGTCACCGATGGGCGATCTCTCGCCGATGGTAATCAACGAAGGGGTCGTCGGCAGGAGTCAGGCCGACGAAAGAGCATCGGCCAAGGTAGTAGCATCGGCGTAGAAGATTTGGAGTTCGCCGATGGGCGATCTCACGCCGATGGAGGATGAATGAAATGGCCATCGGCCAAACCATAGTGATCGGCAGAGGAAATAAAAGGCCCGCCGATAGTGTGAGTCAGCCCGATGAAGAGAAATACAGGCCGAAGGGCTGTATCGGCATAACTCTCGCCGATAGGAAGGAAACGAAAGCTAAACAATAGAAAAGGCCAACGGCCAAATAACGAATATCGGCCATACATTTTTTGGGTCCGCCGATGGTGATAGTCACGCCGATGGGTGGGAATGTACATAGCGGTGGAGTTTTAAAGCGTTTTTCGGCGCCCGTAGCATTTTTTCGGTCAGCGATGGTTGACCCGATGGGTTTTGAGCAGTCTGTATGCGTTTTGAACGCGTTTTAAGAGTATTTTGGACCTGATTTCCACAATTTTGCACAGTCACCTGGATTTAAACGATTATTTTAATTTCCTGCTGTTTATGTGATAAATGTAATACTTATTGCTTGTCTTGTCTTGTAGGCTTACAGTTGAGGAAGCAGCTGGAAATTCAACACAGTGACCTCATGGAGGAAGGAAGTCCAATCTCAGGAGCAGGAAGATAAAGATGAAGTGCGAAGAAGTCAAGGCCATTCAAGTGAAGAACAAGGTTGCAGTTGAGAGTATTACTACAACAGACAAACAAGAGTTATTGCTGAGCTGCCAGAACTTCTTAGAAGGGGCAATATTTCGCCAGATTTGACACTGCTCAGAGATATTTTGGAAGAGCTGGTTCACCTGTATTTATTGCTATAACCAGGGGTTTGAACCAGGGGTTCAGTTAGGTTTCTGCTATAGTGAGGACAATCAGAATGTCTTTATATTGTGCCTCTCTACACTGTAATACTTTACACAGGGATTTTAGGATTTTGCCAGAATTGTAGAGCCTTTCTGGGCATAGTTTAGTGTAAAAAAAGGAGGTCGCCTGTTGTCTGCAGTAAGGTGTGCGTGGAATGTCTGGCTTCCTTACTGTATCTGTAAAGCTTGTAAGTTCTTTGTAGTATGATCAATGAAACTAAGAGTCATTCCTACATTGTAAATCATGTATGACTATTCATTTCTAATACAATAGAATCTGGAGTTCTGCATCTATCTTCTGAGTGTTCTCCTGCTCTTCTTTGTGTTTTGAAATATTTTCTTTGAGAGCTTGCAATTTTAAATGTATGTTTGTGAAAATGCTCAGAACTTGCATTTAAGGTTTTCACTGTGGATTTGATCAAATTACTGTGGTATTTACATAGTGCATAACAGAAACAATTAGATCCTTCGGTAGATTAAATGAGGTATAGATTAGATCTTTCTAACTTTTCCCAACCCATCTGAAATATTTAGCTAAAAACGTAGAAATCTAAAGGAAATTGTCTCAAATTTGAAGAAGCATGCATAATAGAGTTAAGAGTAGACAGTTTTCATAAATGTATAAAGAAGAAAGTTGTAATAATTCAAGAAAATCATCTGAACTTGCAGCACAGTAACACTCGTATGCAAATGAACAAAATACTTGTTGAAATCTATGGATCTTTTGCATAATCTTAGTCCAGTAAACCACCAAACAAACCTAAACTACGTAAGGCCCCTTGAACATTACAGCTTCACATTGACCAACTGAACTTGACCAACCGAACCATTGTAGACTTGGGATTAGTTGAATCTCAAATGATTCCTTCTTATCTTTCAAGTATAGTTTCAGTTCATTATATGTGAATTTTAACTTACTGTTATGATTGCATCAAAACAACCATCAACAGTTTTCTGGCGCTAGAAGGAGGGCCTTCCTGAGTTAGGTTTCATTTCAAACTGGCTAACGACAGTAATAGAGTGACTAGGTCTAGATCTAGTTCATGAGATATATTTGTGCAACTACCTAATACAAGGCGAAGTAAAAACCCTTTAATTTGGAATCCAAAGGTATCGCAAGCATGAAGTTCATCTGGAACACCTCCTGGGTCACCTTTTAACATCCGTAGTATTGTGAGTCCTGACAGATCACTGTTTAGATCTTTAAATCTTGGTTCAGGCACTCCTGGAGGTCTCAATCCTCCTGTAAATCCTAATCCACCAATCAATCTAGGTATTCCTGCAAGTTCAAGTCAAGCTCAAACACCTGCAATGGCTTATTTCGATGTCAATTCTCCCATACTCTTCAATGATTATCATGAGATGCCAAAAAATCTGGAAAAGATATGTCCCAAATACCAGTTGCATCAGGACCCAGAAGATCATATTAGAATATTTAAGGAGGCATGTTTTAGGGCTATGTTAGAGGATGTTGTGTGTAGATTGTTTCCTTACACCTTTAATGAGCAGGCCTCTAGCTGATACGTAAACTTACCCAATGGTTACATTTCTTCCTGGGCACTTATGGAAGAAGCATTTCTGTCAAGATTTAGAGGACCCATTGACCCTTGCGCTTTGTATCATAAATTGGCTGCTATAAAATGAGGTGAGGGAGAGCTAATTGATAATTTCAATGACAGATTTCAAAAGGCCTATTCTAGGCTGGTAGCCCCTTATACCATAGATGATGCTCCCTTGTTGGCTATGTACTATGCTGCCTTGGATCCTTTAACCGCCATGTTTGTCAAAAGAAAACCTGACATAGATTCAATATCCAAAGCCTATAAAGAGGCAGCCTCAGTGAACCAAGAAATGAGGCATACAACTTATAGTCCATTTGTCAATGGAGGAAATTATGGGGTGCAGAATCAGGCACACCCATGGAATGGAGTCCCTGTGCAGCACGCTCCACTAGTAAATCCGGTTCCTTCTTACACACCTGTGTATAATCCTACTCCAATCCAAGCTATAACTCCTTACACGGCTAGTACTTCCAATAACAGTCAAAATAATGGTCAACCTTTCTTCCAACTTCCTAGGGATGTAATTGTGGCAAAAGCACAAGAGGATAGGGAAGAAATCAAAGAAATTACTGCACATTTGAAAAGATTAACAACCGAAGTGACACAGCTAAGAAATGAGAACCTCTATGGAAGAAGCAACCAAAACTACAATCCACATCAAAATCACAACCAAGGCCAAAATCAGAATTATAGTCTCGATCAAAATCAGCAGTACAATCAGAACCAAAGCTACAATCAGCATCAAGGCCCCAGTCAGGGGCAACCAATGCAAAATAGGGGGCCAGTGATAGATAATAGGACCTGGGGCAATAATAACAGAAATCAGAATCAACCTAGGCCACCCAAGACATGGAACACTGGGCCCAATAATGGTACTCTGGCTTCTCCTTTTGAGAATACAGATAATCATGGTGCAAAACAAACGACTAGCATACAAATGGCCAGTACAGCACCCAAAAATTGGTGCAGATTTCACAATACCAATGCCCATGCTGAGCACGACTGTCCACAGTTCCACTTGGCAGCTAGTATTTTCAACATAGATGTACAGCCTCCTACCTCTGAATTTCTCATTCCTAAGGGTAATGAGGTAGTACCCTCAGAATATGACACATCATTAGTCTTAGAAACGTTTACCTTTGCAACTGCAGAAGAGAAAGAGGATGAATTGCTAGAGGATGAACCATGCTGTTGTGAAAGTCTTTATCCTGAATCAGCCTTTGTGTTAAATGCTTTTCAGTTTCCTTTTGAATCTGAAAATGAGATATTAAATGAAACAGAAGAGGTGCAGGCCTTTCAACAAACAAATAAAAGCCACACCTACAATTTGAGGAACAACCCTAGGCCGGGAGGACCTTTCACCACTTCCACTCCTTCGAATAACATCAATACACCCCCAGATCAGAATGCTAGCAACAATCTTGCCACACTTAAAGCTAGTCAGCACACAAATAATGGAACAACAGTGCAAAAGGATCAAACAAGTAAGACAGAAGCAATAGAGACAACAAGATTAATGAATTACTTATCAGAGGAAATAAAGAAAATTAAGGTCAGTATACCTCTAAATGAATTATTGAAGACCCCAGGGATCAGAAATGCTTTTTTAAAATCCCTGGATACATCCATAACAAACAAGGTGTCTACTGATATAACTGTTCCTAATAGTGATTCACCACTTAAGGAGAAAGATAAGAAAGTTGAGCAGCCTTCCAATACAAATGTAGTAATACATGCGGATAAGAGGGATACTCACCCTTTCTTGTTAACTGTTAGGTTGTGTGGGAAGAATATACACAATTGCATGGTAGATTCTGGTGCTTCAGCCAACGTAATGCCCTTAGGAATATGTAAAACTCTCAGGCTGACTCCCACCAAATCTGCCAAGGTTGTCACGCAATTAGATAAGACCGAGGTTAGCGTGATAGGAGAACTCATGAACATTCAAGTGCAATTAGCTTCAGACCCTAGGGTAAGCCAAATCATTGACATTCAAGTAGTGGATATACCCGTAAATTATGGAATGTTGCTAAGTAGGGATTGGTCCAAGACATTAAACGGATATATGGCTACTGACTTTTCACACATGTGGTTACCTTGGAGAGGCATCCCAAACCAGATCAGAATAGAGGCAGAGCCCAGAATGAAGAGATTATGATGTTAAACATTAGAAAAAAGTGTGTCAGCAATAGAACGGCACTATTCATTGAGTCTGACGGAAATTCTTCAGATGAAGAAAACAATGCAATAGGCAAATTTGGTCATGCCATTAGACGAGAGGTGGAAGAGTGCGTTACACACAATCTCCCAGTCCAATGTAAGTTATATAAAAATAGGTGTAGAGTCCATGATAGGCAACATTCTGAGGAGAATTGTGAAATATGCAAAGACATCATTGAATATGAATACAAAAGGTGCATAGGGAGGGTAGAGTCACAAGAGGAAAATGAGAATCCTGATCCAACACAGAGATATGTTCAGGATAATATAGATGCCTTGATTCCAGATTTAGGAAAAGAAATAGAGGACAAGGGTAGTTATCGTTCTGAGTTGCAAACTAAAAACACACATATGCAAGATAACCAAACGGAAAAACCCATGAATAAATAAGACAACACCCCACAGGCAATAAAAGGGACAAAGTATGCCAAGGTAAAAGATCAGAAAAGTAAAGATGGCATGTGGACGTTAAAATGTGATGGGTCCAAATCAAAACAGGGCGCAGGTGCGGGTATTGAACTCATAGATCCTCAAGGTAAATCACATTTGGTAGCATATAGATTACAATTTTCCTGCACTAACAATATTGCTGAATATGAGGCCCTAATTTTAGGACTTGTCATGGCCATCAAGAAAGGGGTAAAAACCATCAGAGTATTTTCAGACTCTGAATTAGTAGTCAGACAAGTGAGGAAACTATATGCCTGCAATTATAAGAAAATGATTAGTTACAGACATAGAGTATGGGGTTTAATGGATTCGTTTGATGCTTTTAACACAGAGCACATTCCTAGAGAGCTGAACCACAGGCCAGATGCGTTAGCAGTTGCTGCTAGTACATTAGAACCATTGACACTGTCAGGACTAGGACGATTTGCTGTTGAGCTAGTTAACGTGCCCAGTATACCAGACAACGTTACACACTTTTAGGTATTTGGAGGGGATCAGCAAATTATTAATTTTCTGACTTATAATGAGGCATTTGAGGCCCAAATCATTGATGAGCAAGAAAGACCTGAAGTAACATGGGACGAAGAAGATATGATCAACTTAAAGAGCAACTTCTTACCAAAAGGAGTAATTGAATTAGAACACATCTTTGACTTCGATGGGGTAATAAGACAGAAGGACTTACCCAAAACAGAAGGGGGTAGGTGTGATTTACATAACTTAGGGACTGAGCTAAATCCACAAAGTGTACTAATTGGGAAGGCTTGCTCTGAGAAAATTAGAAAAGAGGTTCTGGACGTTCTGAAAGAATATAAACATGTCATAGCATGGACTTATGAAGACTTGAAAACATTTGATGAGTCCATCATAACTCACGTAATACCTTTAAGAAAAGAAGTCAAACCATTTAGGCAGAAGCAGAGGCCTGTAAATGCCATTCTAGAGCCTTTAATCTTTGAGGAAGTTAAAAAATTACTGTCCGCTGGAATAATTTTCCCAGTCAGACATTCTGTCTGAGTAGCTAACTTAGTACCAGTGAGGAAGAAAAACGGAGACATCAGGTTGTGCGTAGACTTTAGAAATTTAAACAAGGCATCTGAAAAGGATAATTATCCTTTGCTCCAAATAGACGAAGTACTGCAAGCAGTAAATGGCGCAAATATGATGTCTTTTTTAGATGGTTTTTCAGGTTATAATCAGGTCTTAATTGATAGAGAAGATAGACTAAAAACCACCTTCACTTGCAAATGGGGAAATTATGCGTATAGAAGAATGCCTTTTGGTCTGATCAATGCAGGTGCCACTTTTCAGAGGGCCATGGACATTGCATTCCGTGGATTATCAGGTAAATGCATTGTTGTGTATATGGATGATTTAACCGTGTATTCCAAGGATGCATCCGCCCACGCTGAGGACCTCAGAAAAGTACTCAGGCGATGTGAAAGGTATGGGATTTCCCTTAATCCTAAGAAATGTATATTTGGCGTAACTGAAGGTAAATTATTAGGCCATGTCATTTCTGAAAATAGAATTTCAATTGATCCGGATAGAATAGAATCCATAAAAAATTTGCAAATACCAAATAGTAGGAAAGAGTTGAAATCATTTTTTGGTAAAATTAACTTTGTTCGGAAGTTTATAACAGGTTTTGCAGAGATCGTGCAGCCGTTGAATGCCATGTTGAAGAAAGATGCACAGATGGAATGGACACCAGTGGCCAAAGCCGCATTTGAAGATATCAAGGAGGCAATTTCTGATGCCCCTGTATTGGCAAGTCCAGACTACACAAGCCCGTTTTACATCTACTCCTTTGCATCTTCTCATTCTGTCGCGGCTGCCTTGACACAGAAAGGTGAAAATAATGAAGAGAGGCCCATAGCATTTATGAGTGCGCCTCTGAAGGATGCACAGCTGAGATATCTAGATATCGAAAGACAGGCATTCGCATTAGTGAAGGCTGTGAAAAAATTTAGACACTACATTCTGCGCAGCCAGATTAAAGCCATAGTACTAGACGCAGCAGTAAAAATGTTGCTGATGCAAAACGAGCCTGGAGAAAAAAGAGCCAAATGGATCACCACACTGCAAGAATTCGACATGGAGATCATTCCCGCAAAGCTGGTCAGAGGGCAGGCGTTGGTGCAGACAATAACAAACATGGATCCAAATCTGATAAAACAACAATATGTATTGAATTCCCAAGACGCATCAGGCTGGTACGATGATTTAAGCACCTTCCTGATAGCTGGAAAGTACCCAAGCAAGATGAAGGCTTCTCAGAGGAGAGCTTTGAAGATTAAGGCACAGAATTATATGATGCAAGGAGGTCTTCTATTCAGGAAGAACCATGATGGAATTTACCTGAGATGCATAAACAGAACTGAAGCTGATAGAGTGTTGACAGAACTACATGACAAGTACGGAACCGGCCATGGTTCCCATTTAGCTACAACACACAAAATACTGAGGGCGGGCTATTACTGGCCCACTATGTTCAAAGATACTAAGAGTCACATCAGAAGTTGCCACACCTGTCAGACTGCAGCAGACAAAGGGAGAAATCCGGCCAATCCACTGCAACCTGTGATCGAATCCAGACCGTTTGCACAGTGGGGCTTGGATTTTATCAGAGTCATCAATCCCCCATCTTCTGCAGGACACAAATTTATATTGACGGTAACAGACTATTGTACAAGGTGGACTGAGGCCACCTGCTGCAAATTTTCCACAACTGAGGTAGTTATCAAGTTCCTTGAAGAAAACATTATCACCAGGTTTGGAACGCCCTATTCATTGGTATGTGATAACGACCCTGCTTTCTCTTCTTTAAAATTTTCTAAATGGGCATTTGAATATGGGATTATTCTAAGGTTTTCTTCGAATTATTACCCTCAAGGTAATTGACTGGCTGAATCAACAAACAAAATTTTATTAGACATAATCAAGAGGTTAATTGCCAAAAGTCCTAGAGAGTGGAATACCCTGTTAAGATATGCATTATGGGTAGATAGGACCAAGTTTAAAATAGCTTTAGGTAGCACACCTTATCACTTAGTTTATGGGACTGATCCCATACTTCCGGTTAATCTGAGAATACCAACCTGGAAGTTTGCCAATGAATATCCAGGCTTTGATAACCATAGGGAAGCCAGAATAGTGCAAATGTTACAACTAGAGGAGAAAAGAGGTCAAACCCTCGAGAAGTTTGCCAAACACCAAGTGGTTGTTAAGAGGTGGTTTGACAAAAGGGCGAGAGTCAAAACATTTAGGATATCAGACTTAGTGTTGTGCTGGGACAAAGCACATGAAAAGAAAGGAAGCCATGGAAAATTTGATAAATTATGGCTGGGTCCATTACAAGTCTCAGAAATAATAGGAGATAACACCTTTAGACTTAAGACCTTGACTGGAGAAGATATGCCATTACCAGTAAATGGCCAGCATCTGAAACACTACTTCCAGGCTTGAGGTAAAAGGGGGGGGCAGTCTTTTTTTTTTCTTTATGTAAAATGCTGTGGGTAATGTACAGTTCTTCTTTTGTGTTTTCTTTTGGGTTGGCTGTTTGTATAGTTTGTCTTCTATTTGTTTTTGCTTTTTGTTTCTTTCTGTTTGTACAGTTTTTTCTTTTGTTGTGTTGTTTGTACAGCCTGTCTGTTTGGTTTGTTGGTTGTCTCTTCAGCAGGGATCTTTATTTTACTTTAGAGTATTAAGGAGCAAAACTAGCAACCATTCAAAACAGTATAAAATTTAGGATATTCAAGTTAACCATTTGCAATCTACACATAACTTGTTACTGTCATGAATGTAGAGAGTTGTTCATCTTCTGAAGTTTTGTATTCAATAAATGTGATTGAGAATTCGAAGCAAGTTTCTCACAATGACACACCTAAAATCCTTGGGTTTGTTGAACTTACCAGTGTAGATATTAGGTAAAAAATCAGAGGTCACCCTTGCTACCATTACAATTCTCAGCTTAATTTCAGCAAGTGTCCACTCCTTGCATCATGAAGTTACAAATTGCTATATCTTATGAAATCTTTCAAAATTAAAAAAAAAATAAATAATAATAATAAATAAATAAATAAATAAATAAAGCGGATTATACTGAAAATCCAGATTAAGCCATCTAAGTAACTCTATCAGGGCTATGGACGCTCGCTGGCAGTGGGGCTCTACTTAGGAGAATTGTAACGATAACCTTGCCGGGGCTATGGACGCTCGCTGGTAGCAAGGCTCTATCCGGTCGGCTATGAGGGAATATCCTCACCTACGTAGGCTAATGTCAGTCACTGGTTTGTTCAACCGATCTTCAAGATGAGGATAATTAATCACGTGCACACAACTAAACTGAAAATGGAAATTCATGCATCTTTATTGAATACTTTGAGTCTCAAGCTGAATAGTAATTTGCAGGAGGGATAGTCGGAAGTTATGAGTTCATTTCATCTAGTTTCCTTGAACACTCTGAATTTAGTTGTTTTGTTTTGGTTGCTAGTTGTTGTGATGTTCACAACACGCCCCATTATGCTCCTTACCAAAATGGGGACCCCTGCTGTCGCTTTGCTTTTTGCTTCTGCTTGTGTTTGTCTGCTTTCTGGCGGTTTGGTAAAAATGAGTCAGGTGCATCATCATCATGAGGTCAGTTTGTCAAAGTTCATATTTTGTTTCTGTGACCTCATATTTAGAAAGAGCTTGAAATTCCATGCAGGTTTCCCTTTTACATCACTTGAAAATTCGTCCATATGTGGAAGTTATGCACAGTCAAAGTTTTGGTCAAACCTGATATTCGCAAGAGGGTCATCATATTTTTATCCTCAGTCATGTTGTCAAGATCATCATGATCTTGATCTATCACCCGATAAAAATCATGCAGTCCCAATATCCGGACGTCAATTTTGGGTGATAGTGTGTTTTACCCGTCAAATGGCCTTATGCTTTTCGCAAGCATCATATTCCGAATATCACCCGACATTTCATAATGTCCTCCTGCCGAGAAATATGACCTTTTGCAAATATCCTGATGACGTCATCCCGATGTGATAAATGAAGAAGCAAATATTAGGATGACATCATCATCACATTTCCCTTCGGCAGGATATTTTCCAAAACATGATCCGGTTCGCGAATATGATGATGACGTCATGTTCTAAGTTTAACAAAAGCCCCGGATATCCTGATGACATCATCTGGACATTTGGAAGGGGGAGAATCATATTTCCAAAATATCATGCAGACGAAAGTTTTAAGTCTTGCTATCGGCAGTATGTGAAATTGTCACCCCAAGGGGGTATCTCTCGCCGATGATATTGTCATCGGCATAGCTTACAACGTCGGCCAAGTGTTTTTTGCCTTCACCGATGTAAGAGTCTCATGCCGATGGCAAACAACGAGGGCGATATCGGCAACACTCTCACGGATAAAGGTATCGGCCAAGGTAAGACCATCGGTGGAAGAAAATTGAGAGTCGCCAATGGGCGATCTCTCGCCGATGGTAATCAACGAAGGGGTCGTCGGCAGGAGTCAGGCCGATGAAAGAGCATCGGCCAAGGTAGTAGCATCGGTGTAGAAGATTTGGAGTTCGCCGATGGGCGATCTCACGCCGATGGAGGATGAATGAAATGGCCATCGGCCAAACCATAGTGATTAGCGGAGGAAATAAAAGGCCCGCCGATAGTGTGAGTCAGCCCGATGAAGAGAAATACAGGCCGAAGGGCTGTATCGGCATAACTCTCGCCGATAGGAAGGAAACGAAAGCTAAACAATAGAAAAGGCCATCGGCCAAATAACGAATATCGGCCATACATTTTTTGGGTCTGCCGATGGTGATAGTCACGCTGATGGGCGGGAATGTACATAGCGGTGGAGTTTTAAAGCGTTTTTCGGCGCCCGTAGCATTTTTTCAGTCAGCGATGGTTGACCCGATGGGTTTTGAGCAGTCTGTATGCGTTTTGAACGCGTTTTAAGAGTATTTTGGACCTGATTTCCACAATTTTGCACAGTCACCTGGATTTAAACGATTATTTTAATTTCCTGCTGTTTATGTGATAAATGTAATACTTATTGCTTGTCTTGTCTTGCAGGCTTACAATTGAGGAAGCAGCTGAAAATTCAACACAGTGACCTCATGGAGGAAGGAAGTCCAATCTCAGGAGCAGGAAGATAAAGATGAAGTGCGAAGAAGTCAAGGGCATTCAAGTGAAGAACAAGGTTGCAGCTGAGAGTATTACTACAACAGACAAACAAGAGTTATTGCTGAGCTGCCAGAACTTCTTAGAAGGGGCAATATTTCGCCCAGATTTGACACTGCTCAGAGATATTTTGGAAGAGCTGGTTCACCTGTATTTATTGCTGTAACCAGGGGTTTGAACCAGGGGTTCAGTTAGGTTTCTGCTGTAGTGAGGACAATCAGAATGTCTTTATATTGTGCCTCTCTACACTGTAATACTTTACACAGGGATTTTAGGATTTTGCCAGAATTGTAGAGCCTTTCTGGGCATAGTTTAGTGTAGAAAAAGGAGGTCGCCTGTTGTCTGCAGTAAGGTGTGCGTGGAATGTCTGGCTTCCTTACTATATCTGTAAAGCTTGTAAGTTCTCTGTAGTATGATCAATGAAACTAAGAGTCATTCCTACATTGTAAATCATGTATGACTATTCATTTCTAATACAATAGAATCTGGAGTTCTGCATCTATCTTCTGAGTGTTCTCCTGCTCTTCTTTGTGTTTTGAAATATTTTCTTTGAGAGCTTGCAATTTTAAATGTATGTGAAAATGCTCAGAACTTGCATTTAAGGTTTTCATTGTGGATTTGATCAAATTACTGTGGTATTTACATAGTGCACAACAGAAACAATTAGATCCTTCGGTAGATTAAATGAGGTATAGATTAGATCTTTCTAACTTTTCCCAACCCATCTGAAATATTTAGCTAAAAACGTAGAAATCTAAAGGAAATTGTCTCAAATTTGAAGAAGCATGCATAATAGAGTTAAGAGTAGACAGTTTTCATAAATGTATAAAGAAGAAAGTTGTAATAATTCAAGAAAATCATCTGAACTTGCAGCACAGTAACACTCGTATGCAAATGAACAAAATACTTGTTGAAATCTATGGATCTTTTGCATAATCTTAGTCCAGTAAACCACCAAACAAACCTAAACTACGTAAGGCCCCTTGAACATTACAGCTTCACATTGACCAACTGAACTTGACCAACCGAACCATTGTAGACTTGGGATTAGTTGAATCTCAAATGATTCCTTCTTATCTTTCAAGTATAGTTTCAGTTCATTATATGTGAATTTTAACTTACTGTTATGATTGCATCAAAACAACCATCAACAAGAGGGAGCTGAGGCAGAGGCCTAGCTTATCAGTTTAGACAGGTGCTTCGCGTTGCATCCTTATGAGGGCAACATGAAGGCCCCGGTGGCAGTACACTTATTGTGGGATGCAGTAGCTACCTGGTGGCGCATTGAGGAGTGCAAGTGCCACCTTTCTTTAGACACCCTCACATGGGAGACCTTCATTGAGCGCTTCAATGCGCACTACTTATTAGACCATTACAAACAGCGTCGTATAGATGAGTTCCATGACCTTCAGCAGAGGGGACTTTCAGTGGCTCAGTATGAGGCTAGGTTTACAGAGTTATCTAGATATGCGGAGTATCTCCATGACAAGAAACTCCTGTGCATAAGTTTATCAGAGGGCTTAACCACAGTATAGCAGGGCCTGTTCAGATGGCAAGCCCCCAGACTTTGAGTGATACTGCCGAGAAGGCATATATCGCTAAGGAGATTCAGGGATGAGGGCAGAGTTCTCACCCTCAGTTACAGGATTGGGGACAACAGCAGCATCAACAAAGTTTTCATAGACCATCGTAGCCACCTCACAGAGGAGGATTCAGTTCAGCATCATTACCTCCTAGACGCTCACAGCAGCAGCAGTCACAGCAGCAACAGAGAGTTAGGACACAACAGAGGTCACATGGGGGACATAATAGAGGTTGGCAGTAGTAGGGCCCGCGCAAAGATCAGAGGCAGCAGGGACCACCTGCGGGACCCGCAAGGTTGCAGCAGTCTTATAGGGGCTCACAGGGGTCTACTGGCAGATCAGGACAACAGCAGTCAGGTAGGACTCAGACTGTGCAGGTACAGGTTAGGGGTCCTTGTTATGTTTGTGGTGGAGCTGGACACCTAGCTAGGGAGTGCCCACAGGGTTTTGCAGCAGGGGGGCAGCCTCGTGTAGGAGGATCTGAACAGACAGTGGGTGATGTGGGTAGATCCCACCATATGTTTGCAGCAGTAGATAACCGCCAGGCAGATTTCCAAGCGTCAGTGATTGAGATGTCAGGTATGATTGGGGGTAACCCCATTTCTATTCTCTTTGACTCTGGTGCTACTGAATCATTTATATCACCATCATTGGTGGAGTGTTGCAGGCTGGTGGCCTCTAGGCAGGGTGATAGGTGGGTAGTTGAGTTGGCTTCAGGAGCCAAACTGATAGTAGATGCCTTAGTCCATGACTGTGAGATTGCTTTGGGACCCTTCACTACAGTATGCAACCTTAGAATCATGACATTAGGATCCTACGATGTGGTGTTGGGTATGGATTGGCTCATGGCTCATCGAACCAAGCTAGATTGTTGCCGAAAGGCGATTAGCTATTTAGACGATCACGACACATTAGTTGAGATTGTGGGCATGTAGAAGCCGACCACAGTGCATATGATATTTTCTCAGCAGCTTAAGCGCTGCATGCGGAAGAGATGTCAGATGTTCGCCATCACAGTGAGCGATAGATCAGATGATGAGCCAGAGGCATCTTGGGATGATCATCCCATCCTTAGAGAGTTTGCCAATGTTTTCCTAGCAGAGTTACCAAGGATGCCTCCCTGACGTGAGGTAGACTTTCGCATAAACTTAGTGCCAGGTGCCAAGCCAGTGTCTCGTGCACCCTACAGGATGACCATACATGAGCTCACTGAACTCAAGTTACAGTTGGAGGACTTGTTGGAGAAGGGGCACATCCGACCGAGCATTTCACCTTGGGGTGCTCCTGTCATCTTCGTGAGTGCATGGACTATAGGCAGTTGAATAAGGTGACGGTGAAGAACTATTACCCTCTGCCCTGAATTGATGATCTTTTCGACTAGATGCAGGGAGCCAGGGTGTTCTTTAAGATAGACCTGAAGTCTGGGTATCATCAGTTACATATCACAGAGGTAGATATCCATAAGACCGCCTTCCGGACTCGATATGGACACTATGAGTTCACTGTGGTTCCCTTCTACTTAACGAACGCCCCTGCAGTGTTCATGAGTCTCATGAACGGGGTGTTTCGTACCTATCTAGATCAGTTTGTGATCATTTTCCTCGATGACATTTTGATCTACTCATGGACTGAGGAGGAGCATGAAGAGCACCTTCGTCAGGTTCTACAGTGTTTGCGAGAGCAGAAGCTTTATGGGAATTTGGCGAAGTGTGCATTTTTCAGGACAAAAGTTCAGTATCTGGGGCATATCCTTTCCAGTGATGGTATCTCATTAGATCCATCAAAGATCAGGGCTATCAAGGATTGGCCAGCACCCACTAGTGTGATAGAGGTCAGGATTTTTATGGGGTTAGCTGGTTATTACCGTCGCTTTGTTGAAGGC
This sequence comes from Cunninghamia lanceolata, assembly GCA_027924645.1. Classification (NCBI taxonomy): domain Eukaryota; kingdom Viridiplantae; phylum Streptophyta; class Pinopsida; order Cupressales; family Cupressaceae; genus Cunninghamia; species Cunninghamia lanceolata. The sequence continues at coordinate 3,607,339 of BSBN01000931.1, forward strand.
TTTTCTCGGATAGTGCACCCCATCACTTCCCTTCAACAGAAAGGGAAGAGCTTTTCTTGGACTGAGCAGTGTGAGAGGGTCTTCAGGGTCCTCAAGGAGTGTCTTACCAGTGCTCCTATTTTAGCAGTTCCTAATCCTGCAGCAGATTTCATGGTTTGCACGGATGCATCACTTGAGGGATTGGGAGCTGTACTTATGCAGGGTGGTAGAGTGATCGCGTATGAGTCGCGAAAGCTCAAGACTCATGAGCTAAACTACCCCATGCACGACTTGGAGTTAGCAACAGTGGTTCATGCTCTAGTTTGTTGGAGACATTTCTTGTTGGGCTGTCACTTTGAGCTCCATTCCGATCATCACAGCCTCCAGTATATCTTTACACAGCCGAATCTGAACGCCCGTCAGCGGCATTGGATGGAGTTCCTATGCGAGTATGACTTTGATGTCCACTACATCAAAGGGAAGGAGAACGTGGTTGCTAACGCATTGAGTCAGAGGCGCCACGAGCTCTTGACCTTGAATTTGAGTGTGGACTTGAGGGATCACATTTTACAGTATTTACCAGAGGATGGATGGTTTCTTGAGGTGCAGCAAGAGATCAGTTCATAGAGGGCCCTTGTAGGCAAGTTTGCAGGGTATACACTTGACACAGATGGTTTACTTCGTCATCAACAGCGCATCTATGTACCCCGTGCAGGTGACCTACGTACTGTAGTGCTATCAGAGGCTCATAAAGCACCATACGCGGCACATCCAGGGGTGAAGAATATGCATGCCGATCTATGACAGTTGTACTATTGGAAGGGTATGAGACGGGATATAGTAGAGTTTGTTGCTCATTGCCTTGAGTGCCAGAGGGTCAAGGCTGAGCATCAGCATCTAGCAGGTCTCCTATACCCACATGATATACCTGAGTGGAAATGGGACACCATTTCCATGGATTTTATTGTTGGTCTTCCTATGTCTTCGCGTCGCCATGATGCCATCATGGTGACAGTTGACAAGTTGACCAAGGTGGCTCATTTCTCTCCTGTATGCACGACGTACAATGCGCCAGCTGTGGCAAAGGTATTCTTGGATGATATTGTGAGACTACATGGGGTGCCCCGTCGCATCATCTCAGACAGAGATCCAGTGTTCACTTCAGCATTCTGGAGAGCCTTATAGCAGGCATTGGGCACACAGCTCAATTTTAGCTTCGCTTATCATCCCGAGACAGATGGACAGACAGAGGGGGTGAATCAGGTATTGGAGGACATGCTTCGGATGTATGTTATGGACCATCAGTCTAGATGGGAGGAGTATCTTTATCTTCATAAAATAGAAATAACTAGAATTGAATGGAATGACATAGTGTTTACTTTTCTCTACACAGGCTAACTTCATACTAAAGGAATTAGACTAGTTTAAACTCATTAACAAAAAGTTACATTGGGAAATCATTCACAGCCAACTACATGGCTAAATAACTTAGTAGTTTCATTAAAGTGGAATTACAATGAGGCCACCATGGCCATGGCTTCTACAGCCAATAAAAATACTAACAAGCCACTCAAGGTGAGCTCCACAACTCTAACTCATCACTCAAACTTGTAAACAATACACAACAACAAGACAACAAAACCAGCCACTTCTAAAGCTCTCCTCCCTACCGTAGACCCGCAAGTGGGTCACCCCCGAGCTAGGGAGGTAGGGATTCACATAGGGTGAACACTCCACAACAAAAAATTAAAATCAATAGCACAAAACAACCCATAGGTTTAACACAGAACTTAACTCATACAAATGAGTTTGGTGAGGGTAGGGAATGGACCCCTCAACTTCAAAGGGCTCCCAAATGATAAAAAGCTCTACTCATGGCCTCAAGCCAAATTCCCCAAACACCACAATCCACAAGATTCACAATTAAATCGCCTAGCACTCTTGCCATCCAATTAATTCACTCCTCAACTAAGAGCCCTCAAGGCACAAACACAAACTGTGGGAGAGACCTCAAGGAGGTTCCTTTCCCCTACCCATACAAGTTGAGCATTACCTCCATTGGAGGTGCTCTCACCATAACACCTAACCCAACATCACAATGCAAACAACACAATGCAAACAACACACAACCAAAATCTAAAACATAAATCATCAAATAAGCAAGGCAAGAAGCAAGTTAAGAGGCCTACCTTCAAGGCCTTGACAATGGAAGTAGAAATTGGTGAAGAGCTCCAAGCCTTCCCAAGCCTGCCAACTTTCAGAATTTCTCCAACCTTCTCTAACTCCTCCAGACTAGAAAGGAAAATTAAAATTGGCAAGAAGTCTCAAATTGCAAGGAAAAAGACTAGGAGAGAAGAACCCCCTCTCCTCTACAAGAGGAGCTATTATAGGCCATCAACTTGGCCTTGAGGGAATGAGAAGGTGACATTTGTCACCATCTCCTCCCTCCTCCAAAACCACTTGTAAGAGTGAGAAGGTAAGAGGATGACAAGTGTCCTCCTCTCACTCCACCTCCATCTCCACCTCATCCACTTGTGCTTCCACATAAGTGGGAGGGGGACAAATGGTGAGTTGGATTCCCACTCACATCTCAAGAAAACAAGGGTCTTGAGTGGTGCTCCCACTCACTTGGGAGTTTGGGAGGACTCTTGGAGACCTCCCAATTCTTCCTTGGGAATGATTCCCAAAACTTAGGGATGGGAGATGAGTTCTTCCCAAGGCAAGGCCCATCTCCCATCTTCCCTCTTTCCAAATTCGTCACTTTTACTCAACCATGGTTTAGGGTGACCTAAGGTGAGTCAAAACTAGGGTTAGGTAGTCCAAGTTGACCCTAGACTCATGGTTGACCACCCAGGGTAACTTTTGGGACCCTAGGGTTCATGAAAAGGGTTAAAAATCCACATTTAAATGGCCCAAAAAATATATATATATATAAATACCAAGTGGCATAAATCAAATAAAATTTTACAACACTTAGTATTAATCATAAATAAGAAACAAGGGATACTATGGCTAAAAATAATTAAAATAAAACCAAGCACAATAATTCATCATTCAAATTCAAATGTGATCCTTATCCCTCTTGGGAATGGATCGGCTTAACAGGGGATAACATGGTGTGAATCCTACCTCTGATTTCCCATGGCTAGGGAATGTAGAACCTGCACATCTCGATCAGGTGTCAGTCTTGTCTTGAAAAGTCATAGCCGAAGCAACTGAAATTAACTTTACGCAATCAAAATAAACATCAATACATATATTTAGATTACACTGCATCTTCCATCACATGTCAATAATTCACATCACATAAATAACTAGAATCTCATAACAAAATAACATCTAATATAAATCCCATATATCAAACCTCAACATATCATCCAATATGACCGAATCAAATCACATATATCAAATCAGTGAGATAAAACATCAAGTTTGCATAATGAAATGTAGTCACTAAGGTCTGATAGTGTCATCTACTGAATAGCACAATGATTAAAATAAAAAGTTACCTTGGGTGGTCAACCATGAGTCTAGGGTCAACTTGGACTACCTAACCCTAGTTTTGACTCACCTTAGGTCACTCTAAACCATGGTTGAGTAAAAGTGATGAATTTGGAAAGAGGGAAGATGGGGGATGGGCCTTGCCTTGGGAAGAACTCATCTCCCATCCCTAAGTTTTGGGAATCATTCCCAAGGAAGACTTGGGAGGTCTCCAAGAGTCCTCCCAAACTCCCAAGTGAGTTGGAGCACCACTCAAGACCCTTGTCTTCTTGAGATGTGAGTGGGAATCCAACTCACAATTTGTCCCCCTCCCACTTGTGTGGAAGCACAAGTGGATGAGGTGGAGATGGAGGTGGAGTGAGAGGAGGACACTTGTCATCCTCTTACCTTCTCACTCTTACAAGTGGTTTTGGAGGAGGGAGGAGATGGTGACAAATGTCACCTTCTCATTCCCTCAAGGCCAAGTTGATGGCCTATAATAGCTCCTCTTGTAGAGGAGAGGGGGTTCTTCTCTCCTAGTCTTTTTCCTTGCAATTTGAGACTTCTTGCCAATTTTAATTTTCCTGTGGTGTAATGCAAACATTGCCTCCAAAGTATTTTAATACTATTTATTTTACCATTTTGTGAGCAAAGTATATAAAAAAAATATGGAAAATGTTATAAGTATTTCTGTAATTTGTCTTTAGAAAAGAAAATAAGAGAGGACAAATATGAGGATTAGGGCACAAAAACAAAAGAAGTATAATAAAATACAAATAGGGCTTTCTTATTTTTGTGAGGAGGAATTTCCATTGTGATGATTATTTATTGTGTTTTATTTATTTATTTAGTTTATACCTTGTTGAAAACCCTTCTTTTGTTTCTTTTACTTATTTTTAAATTTTCTATCTTGGGGTTCTTTTTTTTAAGAAATTTGATTGTCTTTTGACTGAACTATTTTTATGTTTTTGCTTTTGAAATATTGGCCTTGTGAACTAATTAACAAATTTGAAAATAAACATTACTTCTACTTTTTCCGAATTTGTAAATAAACATTACTGTCGAAATTATGTATAATAACGAACTCGGTTTCTTAGTTGAATTTGATTGTCGTCTTATCGCTCTTATTAAATCTATTATTTTAATTTATAACGTTGATTTTGTTTTTAAGAGTATTTAATATTTAATCGTTTATTTGTTTTAATTTTTCCTATTGGCGTTTATGTAATTTTTTATTGTCGCATTTTTTGAGATGCGTTATGCTGCCGAAATTTTGCCAGCTTTTAGGGTTTATTTTCATAGCATTTTTACGACTTCCATTTAATCACTCCACTTTATCATGCATCCATCATACCATTATTTCTTATTCATTATTTCGATTTCTTTTTAATTCTGAGTTAGGGTTTGTAGTTGAACCTGTCGGAAATCACCTTTTCACATAGGAAAGAGAAACTTGGGGTTCAGACTAATTTAGTCTAACCCTAGAAGCGACATCCTACTTGTCACATATACCCCTAGACGACCTACACCTCATCGAATATGTTGTCATGTTTACGCCTTAGGCATATTGCCACCGAGCACGCAAGCACGTGCGAGGTGGTTTTTAGGGTTAGGGAGAAATTTTTTTGCGGCCCGTGTTGCGACCACATGGCGAATGTGGTCGAGACACGGGCGTTTGTGTGTCGCGTCCGTACGGAAGATGCGGGCATCACATTTGGTATCAGAGCACCTAGGTTTTTAAAACACTGGGCTTGTTTTAGGCACATTATTGTTTCCGCAACTGTGATTGACTTGTGGCTACCTCGTTTTGTAGGATGCCTCCCAGATGAGTTCAACGAGCGCAGACCCACCACACTCCACCCACAGAGGTACACACTGATTCATTAGCTGTGGGACCAGGTCAGCCAGTTCCACTGGTACAGCCAGATCCGTAGGTACAGCCAGATCCATAGGTACAGCCACTCCTATCACCACAGCCAGTTCCTCAGGTACCGCAGGCACCACCGGCCCCACCAGATATGGGACCACAAATTTTACAGGCCTTACAAGCAATCTTAGATAGGCTCCCACCGGCAGTAGTAGAGCCACATGTAGAGCCCTGCGTAGAGCCACAAGAGGCACCACGTGTGGAGCCTTACGTCAAGCTACCAGAGACAGAGGAGGTTGGTTCGGCCAACAGGGCCCGTAGCAGGAGCCCCACACATCATGCTAGGCAGGACGAGACAGTGCGAGTAGACCACTTTGGTCACAGGCCTTATGATTATTATGCAGAGGAGCCTATTAGGGGGCACAGAGATAAAGGAGATCCCATTAGGGACATATTGAGGTTGAACCCTCCTACGTTCATTGGGACCATAGAGGGAGCTGAGGCAGATGCCTAGCTTATCAGTTTAGACAGGTGCTTCGCGTTGCGTCCTTATGAGGGCAACACGAAGGCCCGTGTGGCAGTACACTTATTGCGAGACGCAACAGCTACCTGGTGGCGCATTGAGGAGTGCAAGCATCACCTCTCTTTAGACACCCTCACATGGGAGACCTTCATTGAGCGCTTTAATGCGCGCTACTTATCAGACCATTACAGACAGCGTCGTATAGATGAGTTCCATGACCTTCAGCAGAGGGGACTTTCAGTGGTTCAGTATGAGGCTAGGTTTACAGAGTTATCTAGATATGCAGAGTATCTCCATGACGAGAAACTCCTGGTGCATAAGTTTATCAAAGGGCTTAACCACAGTATAGTAGGGCCTGTTCAGATGGCAAACCCCCAGACTTTGAGTGATGTTGCCGAGAAGGCATATATCGCTGAGGAGATTCAGGGACGAGGGCAGAGTTCTCGCCCTCAGTTATAGGATCGGGGACAGTAGCAGCATCAGCAGAGTTTCTGTAGACCATCACAGCCACCTCACAGAGGAGGATTTAGTTCAACATCATTACCTCTTAGACCCTCACAGCAGTAGCAGTCACAGCAGCAACAGAGAGTTAGGACACAATAGAGGTCACATGGGGGACATAATAGAGGTTGGCAGCAGTAGGGCCTGCGCAGAGATCAGAGGCAGCATGGACCACCTGTGAGACCCGTGAGGTCGCAGCAGTCTTATAGGGGCTCACAGGGGTCTACTGGCAGATCAGGATAGTAGTAGTCAGGTAGGACTCAGACTGTGTAGGTATAGCTTAGGGGTCCCTATTATGTTTGTGGTGGAGTTAGACACCTAGCTAGAGAGTGCCCACAAGGTTTTGCAGTAGGGGGACAAACTCATGCAGGAGGATCCGAACAGATAGTGGGTGATGTGGGTAGATCCCACCATATGTTTGTAGTGGTAGATAATCGCCAGGCAGATTTCTAGGCGTCAGTGATTGAGACGTCAGGTATGATTGGGGGTAACCCCATTTCTATTCTTTTTGACTCTGGTGCTACTGATTCATTTATATCGCCATCGTTAGTGGAGTGTTGCAAGCTAGTGGCCTCTAGGCAGGGTGATAGGTGGGTAGTTGAGTTGGCTTTAGGAGCCAAACTAATAGTAGATGTCTTAGTCCATGACTGTGAGATTGCTTTGGGACCCTTCACTATAGTATGCGACCTTAGAATCATGACATTAGGATCCTATGATGTGGTGTTGGGTATGGATTGGCTTGTGGCTCATCGAGGCAAGCTAGATTGTCGCCGAAAGGCGATCAACTGTTTAGATGATCATGGCACATCAGTTGAGATTATGGGCATGCAGAAGCCCACCGCAGTGCGTATGATATCTGCTCAGTAGCTTAAGCACTGCATGCGGAAGAGATGTCAGATGTTCACCATCACAGTGAGCGACAGATCAGATGACGAGCCAGAGGCATCTTTGGATGATCATCCCATCCTTAGAGAGTTTGCTGATGTTTTCCCAGTAGAGTTACCGGGGATGCCTCCCTGACGTGAGGTAGACTTTCACATAGACTTAGTGTTGGGTGCCAAGCCAGTGTCTCGTGCACCCTACAGGATGACCACACATGAGCTCACTGAACTCAAGTTACAGTTGGAGGACTTGTTGGAGAAGGGGCACATCTGACCAAGCATTTCACCTTGGGGTGCTCCTGTCATCTTCGTGAAGAAGAAGGATGGGTCTCTTCATTTATGCATGGACTACAGGTAGTTGAATAAGGTGACAGTGAAGAACCGTTACCCTCTGCCCAGAATTGATGATCTTTTCGACCAGATGCAGGGAGCCAGGGTGTTCTCTAAGATAGACCTGAAGTCTGGGTATCATCAGTTACGTATCACAGAGGCAAATATCCATAAGACCACCTTCTGGACTCGATATGGACACTATGAGTTCACTGTGGTTCCCTTCGGCTTAACGAACGCCCTTGCAGTGTTCATGAGTCTCATGAACGGGGTGTTCCGTACCTATCTAGATCGATTCATGATCATTTTCCTTGATGACATTTTGATCTACTCACGGACCGAGGAGGAGCATGAGGAGCACCTTCGTCAGGTTCTATAGTGTTTGCGAGAGCAGAAGCTTTATGGGAATTTGGTGAAGTGTGCATTTTTCAGGACAGAGGTTTAGTATCTGGAGCATATCCTTTCTGGCAATGGTATCTCAGTAGATCCATCGAAGATCAGGGCTATCAGGGATTGGCCAGCACCCACTAGTGTGACAGAGGTTAGGAGTTTTATGGGGTTAGCTGGTTATTACCATCGCTTTGTTGAAGGCTTTTCTCAAATAGCGCACCCCATCATTTCCCTTCAACGGAAAGGGAAGAGCTTTTCTTGGACTGAGCAGTGTGACAGGGCCTTCGGGGTCCTCAAGGAGCGTCTTACCAGTGCTCCTATTTTAGCAATTCCTGATCCTGCAGCAAATTTCATGGTTTGCACAAATGCATCCCTTGAGGGATTGGGAGTTGTACTTATGCAGGGTGGTAGAGTGATCAGGTATGAGTCACGAAAGCTCAAGACTCATGAGCTAAACTACCCCACGCACGACTTGGAGTTAGCAACAGTGGTTCATGCTCTAGTCCGTTAGAGACATTTCTTGTTGGGCTGTCGCTTTGAGCTCCATTCCGATCATCACAGCCTTCAGTATATCCTTACATAGCTAAATTTGAATGCCCGTCAGCGGCGTTGGATGGAGTTCCTATGTGAGTATGAATTTGATGTCCACTACATCAAAGGGAAGGAGAACGTGGTTGTTGACGCATTGAGTCGGAGGCGCCATGAGCTCTTGACCTTGACTTTGAGTGTGGACTTGAGGGATCGCATTTTACAGCATCTGCTAGAGGATAGATGGTTTCTTGAGGTGCAGCAGGAGATCAGTTCACAGAGGGCCCTTGTGGGCAAGTTTGCAGGGTATACACTTGACACAGATGGTTTACTTCGTCATCGACAGCGCATCTATGTACCCCGCGTAGGTGACCTACGTACTGTAGTGCTATCAGAGGCTCATAAAGCACCATACGTGGCACATCTAGGGGTGAAGAAGATGCATGCTGATCTACGACAGCTGTACTATTGGGTGGGTATGAGACGAGATATAGCAGAGTTTGTTGCTCGTTGCCTTGAGTGCCAGAGGGTCAAGGCCGAGCATCAACATCCAGCAGGTCTCCTATACCCACATGATATACCTGAGTGGAAATGGGACACCATTTCCATGGATTTTATTGTTGGTCTTCCTATGTCTTCGCGTCGCCATGATGCCATCATGGTGACAGTTGACAAGTTGACCAAGGTGGCTCATTTCTCTCCTGTATGTATGACGTACAATGCGCCAGCTGTGGCGAAGGTATTCTTGGATGATATTGTGAGACTACATGGGGTACCTCATCGTATCATCTCAGACAGAGATCTAGTGTTTATTTCAGCATCCTGGAGAGCCTTACAGTAGGCATTGGGCACACAGCTCAATTTTAGCTCCGCTTATCATCCCGAGACAGATGGATAGACAGAGCGGGTGAATCAGGTATTGGAGGACATGTTTCAGATGTATGTTATGGACCATCAGTCTAGATGGGAGGAGTATCTTTATCTAGTTGAGTTTGCCTACAATAATGGGCATCACAGCTCATTAGGTATGCCTCCCTTTCAGGCTTTATACGACAGACCATGTAGGACACCATTGAGTTGGGATGGATAGAGGATAGAGTCGCCTTTGGTCCAGAGCTAGTTTAGGATATGGAGCAGTAGGTCATAGTGATTAGACAGAGGTTGCAGGAGGCACAAGATAGGCAGAACAAGTATGCCAATGCTAAGAGGATTGATCGGAGCTTCTTAGTGGGTGACAGGGTATTCCTTAGAGTGCGGCCACACAAGAGTCCAATCCGTTATGGAAAGGGCTCTAAGCTCGCACCACGGTTCGTAGGACCCTTTGAGATTTTGGAGCGGATAGGACCAGTTGCCTATCGACTAGCATTGCCACCTAGCCTATCACGTATCCACGATGTCTTTCATGTTTCTGTTTTGAGACGTTATATATCTGATGTATCTCACATACTGGACTGGAGTGCTTTATAGGTAGAGGCAAACAGGCAGTTGGCATTGAAGCCAATTTGCATATTGGCTCGTCGAATGCTGGGCCTTCGAGGTCGAGAGCTAGACCAAGTTAGGGTTCAGTGGGATCGATATGATGAGGTCACGGTGACTTGGGAAGATGTAGCTATTTTGAGGGCACTTTATCCTCACCTTTTTTACGACTTCCAGGAGGAAGTTCAGTCATAGGGGGGGAGGATGTGAGGCCGATTATTTCACCTCCCATATTTTGATCATTGTGCTATTCAGTAGATGACACTATCAGACCTTAGTGACTACATTTCATTATGCAGACTTGATGTTTTATCTGACTGATTTGATATATGTGATTTGATTCAGTCATATTGGATGATATGTTGAGGTTCGATATATGGGATTTATATTAGATGTTATTTTGTTATGAGATTCTAGTTATTTATGTGATGTGAATTATTGACATGTGATGGAAGATGCAATGTAATCTGGAGATATGTATTGATGTTTATTTTGATTGCGTAAAGTTAATTTCAGTTGCTTTGGCTATGACTTTTCATGACAGGACTGACACTTGATCGAGATGTGCAGGTTTTACATTCCCTAGCCATGGGAAATCGGAGGTAGGATTCACACCATGTTATCCCCTGTTAAGTCGATCCATTCCCAAGAGGGATAAGCATCACATTTGAATTTGAATGATGAATTATTGTGCTTGGTTTTATTTTAATTATTTTTAGCCATAGTACCCCTTGTTTCTTATTTTTGATTAATACTAATTGTTGTAAAATTTTATTTGATTTATGCCACTTGGTATTTATATATATATATATATATTTTTTGGGCCATTTAAATGTGGATTTTTAACCCTTTTCATGAACCCTAGGGTCCCAAAAGTTACCCTGGGTGGTCAACCATGAGTCTAGGGTCAACTTGGACTACCTAACCCTAGTTTTGACTCACCTTAGGTCACCCTAAACCATGGTTGAGTAAAAGTGACGAATTTGGAATGAGGGAAGATGGGGGATGGGCCTTGCCTTGGGAAGAACTCATCTCCCATCCCTAAGTTTTGGGAATCATTCCCAAGGAAGACTTGGGAGGTCTCCAAGAGTCCTACCAAACTCCCAAGTGAGTGGGAGCACCACTCAAGACCCTTGTCTTCTTGAGATGTGAGTGGGAATCCAACTCACAATTTGTCCCCCTCCCACTTGTGTGGAAGCACAAGTGGATGAGGTGGAGATGGAGGTGGAGTGAGAGGAGGACACTTGTCATCTTCTTACCTTCTCGCTCTTACAAGTGGTTTTGGAGGAGGGAGGAGATGGTGACAAATGTCACCTTCTCATTCCCTCAAGGCCAAGTTGATGGCCTATAATAGCTCCTCTTGTAGAGGAGAGGGGGTTCTTCTCTCCTAGTCTTTTTCCTTGCAATTTGAGACTTCTTGTCAATTTTAATTTTCCTTTCTAGTCTGGAGGAGTTAGAGAAGGTTGGAGAAATTTTGAAAGTTGGAAGGCTTGGGAAGGATTGGAGCACTTCACCAATTTCTACTTCCATTGTCAAGGCCTTGAAGGTAGGCCTCTTAACTTGCTTCTTGCCTTGCTTATTTGATGATTTATGTTTTAGATTTTGGTTGTGTGTTGTTTGCATTGTGATGTTGGGTTGGGTGTTATGGTGAGAGCACCTCCAATGGAGTTAATGCTCAACTTGTATGGGTAGGGGAAAGGAACCTCCTTGAGGTCTCTCCCATAGTTTGTGTTTGTGCCTTGAGGGCTCTTATTTGAGGAGTGAATTAATTGGATGGCAAGAGTGCCAGGTGATTTAATTGTGAATCTTGTGGATTGTGCTATTTGGGGAATTTGGCTTGAGGCCATGAGTAGAGCTTTTTATCATTTGGGAGCCTTTGAAGTTGAGGGGTCCATTCCCTACCCTCACCAAACTCATTTGTATGAGTTAAGTTCTGTGTTAAACCTATGGGTTGTTTTGTGATATTGAGTTTGATTTTTTGTTGTGGAGTGTTCACCCTGTGTGAATCCCTACCTCTCTAGCTCGGGGGTGACCCACTTGTGGGTCTACAGTAGGGAGGAGAGCTTTAGAAGTGGCTGGTTTTGTTGTCTTGTTGTTGTGTATTGTTTGCAGGTTTGAGTGATGAGTTAGAGTTGTGGAGCTCACCTTGAGTGGCTTGTTAGTATTTTTATTGGCTATAGAAGCCATGGCCATGGTGGCCTCATTGTAATTCCACTTTAATGAAACTACTAAGTTATTTAGCCATGCAGTTGGCTGTGAATGATTTCCCAATGTAACTTTCTATTAATGAGTTTAAACTAGTCTAATTCCTTTAGTATGAAGTTAGCCTGTGTAGAGAAAAGTAAACACTATGTCATTCCATTCAATTCTATTTATTTCTGTTTTATGGAGATGGCTGTCAAATGTGGTGTAATGCAAACATTGTCTCCAAAGTATTTTAATACTATTTATTTTACCATTTTGTGAGCAAAGTATATTAAAAAAAAAAGATAATGTATTTTACATTTCTGCCTTTTTAATTTATTTTTTCTATGAGGTGCTATTGATTTATTTGGATTATTATTAGTAAGTAGCAATTCTGTTAATAGCCATTGTGTGTAGTTGTAGAACACTTATAAAACATTGCTGTGTAAATTAGAGAATGTATATACACAAGAAAATAAATTTATGTATCTGTTAAGTGTATATTCTGTTTAAAAAAAGAGTTTGTAAGTATGATGTTTATATATATTTCATTATATAAATAAAATTAGATTATTATATATATATATATATGTGCTTGTGTGTGTGTATATATATATAAGTGAGTTATATATGTTAAATATATATACCATATATTAGAAAAGCTAAGTCTTATATATTTTATTTATATAAAAAAAAAAAGAAAAAAAAACACTTATATATATATATATTATTACTTTTAATTTTTTTTTTTTTTTAAAAAAAAGAAGAAGAAGGGGGGGGTCGGACTATGGGCAGTGCCCACAGTCCGACAGAAATTATAGTCACAGGGGGTGTGGATGGGGGCTCCGCCTCCCCCACACCCCTCCACACACACTGCACCACCCTCCCTTCCCAAACACCGCCTCCACCTCCGCGAACCCCCTTTTCCAGCGCCTCCGCCGTCCACCATAACCCCATGGCCGTCTGCCCATCACCGCTACCTCCGCCATCCACGCCTAGCACCGCCCCTTCCACGGGATCCACCTCCCTGCTGTGCTCCGCCACCTCCGCCCTCACATTTTTGCCACCCCCTGCAACATACCACATCACCACCACCACCACCGCCGCGCTCTCTCTCTCTCCCCTCTCTTTGACCTCTGCCCATACAAAAGAAAAAAAAAACAATGAGATTCAGATTTTGCATTTAAAAAAAAAATACAGTATAAGCAAAGGAAAGGGGTGACTTAGAAATGTATATAGAAGCTTCATTTTGTAAACCTCCGGGCATGACAGAGTTCCTCTGACTTTGGAACGCTCTCCTTCTTCATAACCTAGACCAGTAGTGTCCTTATGATGCTTTTGTTTGCCCAACCATGCAACTTGTTTGTACTTTCTTCAAACTCCTAATATTTCTTGGACAGAACCTTGAGACCTTCATAATCTTTTCTCAGATTGACAATTTTAGCCTCTAATTTTAGATATTCAATTTTTTCACCTCAAGGTCAGATTTTGTTACATCTATTATTCTTTTGGCTTCCTCAATTTCAGTCTTTAGAATGATAATCAATTTGTCAGATTCATCAACATGACTCTTTAAGTCTACAATTTGATTTCTTGCCTCTTTAAGTTCTAAAGAAACTTTTGCAAAATCTGAATATACCTTTTCTTTGGAATCTTTTTCTTGTTGAAGTTAGTCTTTTAATTTCTAATTTTCTTTATTGAGTTGCTTGATTGTATCTAGAGCATACAAGAGTTCACCTTCTAAATCAACCTCACAGTCTTGTTCATCATACTCCTGATCATAGTCACTCATAATGTGACCTCCTTCTTTTGAATCAGTTTGGACCTCATCTCCTTCATGTGAATGTCTCCTTTCATTGTCACTTTCCTTAGACACCAAGATGTCCTCTCCTTCAAGTACATCACCTTGATAGATTCTAATCAACTCCTTCCACACATTCTGAGCTATTTCACAATGCATAACTTTACAAGAAACTTCATTAGATAATTCAGACAGAATAGCCTTCTTTGCTATACGATTATATTCATAAGCCTCTTTGTTACTTGTAGTATTAGGTGATTGAGAGGAAATAAAATATCCATTCTTAACTGACATCCACACATCATACCCTAAAGAGGATAGATAGACTTGCATTCTAATATACCAAATAGAAAAATCTGAACCATCAAAGAAAGGAACTTCAAAAAACTCTTCCTCTAATTTAATACCTGACTCAACTTGTGAGACATCTCTATCAACCAATTGTGGATTAACATTTGAGTTTGGTATAGATGGTGTCTTTTGACCAGTATGTGACTTGACATTTCTCTTGCCCTTATTTCTTCTACACTTTCCCATGGCACTCCACTATCAGGACCTACCCAAGCCTGTTGGACTTCTATAGGGAACCTATGCTTTTGATACCACTTGTTGGAGTACAAGACCACTAAGAGGGGGGGTGAATCAGTGGTCTATAATCTTTAATATCTTTTGCACCTTTTAATTTACAAGACAGATAATGCGAGAGACTTCAATAATCTATCAAACACATATGCACAAGTATGATGATGAATAGTGTGAACATGATCTTATGAGCAAAACATTAGGACACACACACACATAGAGGTGAATAACATAAACCATAACACATGTTTTTGATGAGTGGAAAACCCTCATAGGGGTAAAAAAACACTCTAAAAATTTGCCTCACTGGCTTAATAGAATCTCATTGATTACAAAGCCTTATTGGCTACTTTGTTTAGAAGCACCTGTTAGATTCAGGACAGACAACTAAGAGCGAGGGGTGAATCAGTTGTCCAAAACTTTCTTCCAATTAAACACTTAAATCCACTTTGTAATTCATCAACACAATAATAAATTAATCATGAAAACACAATGCATTAAACCAGGAGCAGAAACATATTAACACATGAGACACCAAGATTTTGACGTGGAAAACCCGGTTAAGGGAAAAACCACGGGGTGATTAACCCAAGATTGTATTCTTTGTTAGAAGAATAGAAAGAACAAAATGGCACATACCAATTAGGGCTCACTACCTGAGCACACTGCTCACAAGAGGCCCACTGCCTACAAGAGACACACTATCTACAAAATAATAAGTATCACATACTTGAACTGGAAAATAGCATCTTCACCATGCTTGAATTAGTTCCATTTAAGCCCAATACTTCTATTCTGCCTTTCGCTCTCCTCCTCGCTACCACACTCTCATCTCCACAAGATTCTTTTGAAATGACTTTTCAATCCTTATTTATACAAGACATAAACTTAGGAATAATCATCTAAGTCGGCAAGCGTCTACAAGAACATCCGCAGGATGTAACTCATTCAGTTGGACAAACTCAGGAAGAACACCATCATCCAGAAGTAACTCTTCAATTTCAATGCTCAAAATCTAATGTGGACCACCAGCACAAACTGGACATTATCCAAAGACATCCACAAGCTTTCCTAAATCATCAAGAACATCCATACTACATCTACTTATTGAAATCCTTCTCTCCTTCATTTGGAACCTTAAGAACATAGTCTGTCATCACTGTCACAAAGGAATAGGTGCTTGCGGACCTCCAGACCATGAACCAATCGAGTTGAAACTTTACAAGGACTTCCTAAACACTCCACCAAATCTGCAAAACAGGATAATGCATTTCTGGATCTCACTGGACCTATTTGTATCACTCTGTCACCTTTGAACACCTACCAGAACTGGTTTTACTTGAGTGACCACAACTTCTTCAGATCTTCATGCAGACCTCTGAAATCTTTACTGGAACACCTTAAGACACATATCTACAAACCCTTTGAACCACATCTTCTAATCTTGTCTTAGCTAGGATCTTTAGCTCACTGTCTTCACTGTTCTTCTCTGTTCCTGATTAAAGCTAATTTTCTCAATATTCTTAGCACACAGCTCATCCAATCCTTATCATTAATGCAACAGGAGTATGTTGACATCAATGACAATACCGGTTAGCCCCATACTTGCAACAAAACCTACTTCAAGGTGCACCAACCCCTAATACATTTAGGAGCACCAACTCCAAGGGCACCAACCCTAGCACATTTAGGAGGACCAACTCCAAGGGTACCAACCCAAATATAAGAATATGAACATATACAAAGGAAAACTTTGTTTCTCTACATATAAAAACCTTATATCTCCTTTTGTTTCACTCAACAAAGTCTATCTTCTCTTTTTTGCAATCATCTCTTTTCATTCAATCTACATATCTTCTGTGTTATCAAAGAAACTGATCAAGCTCTGCCCTTAATTTGTAAATACCTTCACAATCAATTCAATCTGCATACTATCTTTCCTTTTATTTGCAAAACAATATCTCTCATTTGCAATCAACAATGTCTTTCAATCATCTCCTACATTTAATTCATCTCAACTCAAAACCTCAAAATATATCTTCAATGTTGCATATTAGTCCTCAAAAAATTCCATCCATAATGTACCTGCAATATCATTATAAATGAAATGACCTTTCATTTCCTCTTCTTTGCACATTCACTTTCACCTTCTCAAAAAAGTAAAAATCTAAAATAGCCTCCACCACCTACAAATAAAAGTCTTCAATAATATTTTAAATCAGATTTCCCTCTGTTAGAGAAAATAAATCTTTAGACCCATTCCCAAAAGCCCATTTGTATGAAAAATAATTCATAAAATACTCTTAAGCTTCCATAATCATAAAGCATTTAGAAAACCACTAATCTTCTGGTCATTTTAGAAAAAGCAAAACACTCTTCATTAAATGCCTTCAACTCCATGAGAAGAATAAAAAATAGAAAGAAAATCTTCTTAAAAAAATGCTTTAAAACTCCAAGAGATTCTACCTTTTTAAAGTGACTAAAAATAGCCTTTAAAAAGGCCAAAACACTGTAGTCACATTGAATTGACGGCCAACTACATGTCAATGTGCAAGCCCGAGGAAGAAGGTCAAAGTTTGAATGTTGGCCTTTGATCGAAGTCTGCGTGCCCATCACAACTTTTAAACAACACCATCGATTAAAGAATTGGTGCCCACGCACACAGGTGACCGCAATCGATGGTAAAAGGCATCGATGGGGTTGGTTATCACGATGAGTTAAAACCCCTCCAATAGGTAAGATTTAGTGAAGTGACTTGCGATTGTAAGTCAATGAACTATTAAAACAAAAGTGTATTATATAGGAGACAGGCAGTGGAGTATATAGAAAAGATTTAAGATTTTAGGGTTTTAAGCTTAGAATCAAGAGTTATGAGGAACAAAGTCCCAATCACTATGATAAAAAAACAAGTATATCTCATCTGCAGGTAACTTTAGTGGCAGAAGATATCACTTTATGGATATGGTAAATGAAGTATAACCCTAAATAATGAACCCACAATATGTGAATTTGAATGCATATTCAACACTTGAAGGATATCATGAAGGCAATCCACCAAATACAACTGTAGTCTGAATTGAGATTGAACAAGTATCTCTGCCATTCTGATAAAAACAACTAACACCACACCATTCCTTTGAATGAACTGTCAAACCATGAGCTAAAACAAGAAGCATCCCTTGATGATGACAAATGCATACCTCCTTGTTTCTTACCTTACTGATCATCATCACCGTGTCTCTTACCTTGCATGATCAAAGACAAAACATGAGCATCATATCATGAACAAAGACAAAGAATGAACATCATATAAACTCTGAACAACAACTCAACTCCCTATCATCAAACATCTTATTATCACCGAACATCTTATTGGCATCAAACATCTTATTATCAACATTGTATCATCTCAACTACTAATTATGACAAAGTGAGATCCTGAGATCCTGTATGTCCTGATTACAAACATGAGATTCAACATGAACACCTCTTATCTTGAACAACACACTAAGTAAGATCAACATATGACATGAAGTATGAACCATGTGAACTGAAAGCATGTAAGCATGTGGACTGAACCAATGAACTAGAAGCATGACAAACAACATGACTAGTGAAGCATGAGAATTTTGTGAACTCTGCAATATGATGTAGAAAGATCATGACAACTCAAGCTATCACTGCAACCTCTAACTAGCTATCACTTTGATGTATCTACATGAGTGATCATATGAATATCTCTTTGATTAACAATGACAACTAACTTTACATCACCTTTTTGACATCAATGACAATCAACCTCCATCAGTAAACACAAAATGAAAGACTATTCTTCATTGATGAACTAATACAGAGATGTGAGAGGCTCAGAAGAGAGCACAATCCATCAAATCCACCCAATTCTGGAGAAAATCATAAATTTTTCTACTACAAGAACCTATGTAGCGACTCGGGAAAACAACCAACCACTGAAATACATCTTTTTTACATTATATATAACTTTTTTTTATCATTGTATAGCTCCAGGTGCTGAAATTTAGTCAACTATTTTTCCCATGCGCCATGCTGCATTAAATTTGGCCCATGGCCCCATCAAAAAATTTGCAAATTGGGATAGTGGCCATGTCCTGACATATCTGCAAAACTTATAGAAGAAGATTCCCCACATGCCTAGGTACCTGATGCATTAATGAACGAAGGTCTGAAATCCCTTTCTTGCACCTATAAATCCATTTTTTCTCTCCTTTGTACTGGTGCATTGAAAATTTTCACTATGTCAACCACCTATATTTGACCTCAACCTGCAACATTAATTGTTGGGTACTTCTTTATCTTGCAACAATGGAGTGATTTCAAGAAATCATGTCCCTCAAAAGCTTTCACAACACTTTAAAAGTGTTTGTCTTTTAATTTTACTTTTGGCAGCTTTCCACATTTTGATTTTCATTTTTTTGCATTGACACCCCTTAGATTTCCCTTTCACCATTGGCCTTTGCTATCAATGAATTCATCATGGCACAAACATGCTCCTTTTGCCTTTATGCTCCTTTTCTGTTGATAAATCACCCTATCAGTGAACTTGAGAAATTGCAAATTGATCGGCGAGTTTGCAATTTTGTTGATCCACTAATTTCCCCCTTTCTTCTTCTTGCTTACTTCTTCGCTTTACCTTACCTTTGTCGGTGAATTGACCATTTGGTGAACCACTTCTCCGTCAATGAATTATCTTTCCATTTAACTTTGTTAGAGTTTCTTTTGTTAGAAAAACATCTTGGTGGTGAACCATCTGATCCACAAACTTTATCTTCACTGACCACTTAGATGCTGTTCCTTTTTCATTCCTCTTATCCGCAAAATTGCCCTTTGGTAAACTCTTTTTGTTTCCAACTTAGCTCTTTTTCTCTTCCAGCGGGTCACCCTATCAACAAATTGACCAACCGATGAACCTCTTTGTCAGTGAACATCTCAGTTCGTGAACCATTTAGTTTTTCAACCAACACTTAGCTTTCTTTTCCTTAACTTGGCCACTTTCTTTCCTCCGCCCTTTCAGCAAACTGGTTGATCGACAAACCTGTTGATCGGTGAACTGAGAGGTTCATGAATTGGACATTTTTCTGACCAAGGCTTCCTTGCCTTAAAAGAAATTCTTATCTTAATTTTTTCCTTGACTTCATTTCTTTCTTTGTTCTCTTCTTTCTCTATCGATGATTTAGCCCATTGGGAAACCTGTCCATCAATAAACCTTTAGGTTCACAAACTACTGGTTTTTTTAAAAAAGAGCTTCTTTGCATCCTTTTACCTTAGATAATTCATTGCCTTGGTAAAATTTTCCTTTTAGCCTTCCTGTCGAAGATTCCTTCCATTGGTGAACCTGCCAGTCAGTGAATTGACAAGTTCATGAACTAAACATTTCACCAATAGAATACTGTGGAATTGGTTTATCAATGTATACTATAAAGCAAATTTCAGCATCACATGCTAAAAGTTAGAATCTAATCAATGTCTCTTTGTCTAAAATGTGGAAGTAGTTCATCAATATATACTATAAAGCAAATTTCAACTTTGGTAAAAAAAAATTCTTTTTATGGCAACACGCATCCAAATTACTAACAAATTTTCTATTTCCAATCATGTCTACATGTCATCCTATTGAGTTCCATTGAAAAAAACTACAACCAGTTAACTAAAATCATTAGAGGAATCCTTTAGGGAAAATGGAACAACAAAAAAGGCTGATTGGATGCTTCTTGGCTATACTATATCTAGCCAACAAATAAAGGGAGTTTAGGTGTGATTGATCCTTTTACACAAGGGACTTGCCTTAACAAAATGGATAATTAGAGTTCTTCAAGCTGGAAGGCACTTATTAGGTACAGAATTGCTACAACCAAAGACAATAATTCTTGGAAAGAGGTTGGGTGGAAATATAAAATCCTTATGGCATAGTACTTTAAACACCAAGCTTTCAAATAATTCTTAAGTATATGGAGAGCCTAATAGTCATTCTCTCATCTTATTGAATAGAAAGGAAAATCACTTAGTCATGGACTAAGCTTCTCTTAATTGTTAATATGATGGAGTAGGCTGATATGCATAAATAATCAACCTCTAGCTCTTAATAATCAATTATGTGGCAAGATCATATTTAAAAGAGGAATCATGGAATTCAAGGACATTTGGTATTTCATAGCCTTAACTTGGAAAGGTGAAATACAACTTAAGTATGATTACAAATTGTCCAATACTCTTATTAATGACATCCTCTAGCTCTATATCTATAACTTTCAACTCCCATCTCATGCAATTTTTTTAAACATTGGAGGTGGTTTCCATGCTATAATATTGAGAAGTTTCCTCTCAAGCTAATCTACTTAAAACTCTTCCCTCCAACTCAAATTCAACAAAGGACTTTAAATATGAAATGGAGAGTGAATTGGTTCAACTCGAGTCTTGCTATTTGGAAATCAAAAGCAAAGGCTAAAGCTCAATTTCTAGCTTAGAAGATCATGCACTACAAAATTGTTGTGGGAGGATGCCTTAGTTTCCTTACTACACAAGTTGTCAAGTGTTTGTTTTCTCACAAAATATAGATCGTTAAACATGCCTCCTAGACTTGTAATTATGTACACCAAATTTGGCATATAGTTAAGACTTCACTTACTTCTAAATTTAACAAAAGATTAAGATAGAAATCTACACTTTTAGGGCTATATTGTTCACAAAAAAAGATATCAAAATTTTTAAATAAGATATCAAAATCCTTTTGTCAATGCATTTTATTGTACAAATGGATGCTTAAATGTAAAGCTATTTTTTCTAACACCTTCCCACAAATGAAAGTGATCATGTATGGTCTTTTCTCCAATATTATTTTGCATCCATAAACACTCATTAAAGCTCTGAAAGAGATGTTAAAAATCAATGCTAACCTTAGGACTCAGGTAATCAATGTGCAATCCCAACTAACAACTCTTGTACAAGATCACAAAGGATTTACTCATAAAGTTAACAATGTTGTCATGGATGATTGTGTGCTATCTACTATTGGAGAAAATATACATGATCTCTTATTGTAATATGTAATCTATCTTTTAGGATTGTTTCTTGGCTTAGGCCTTTATAGGCTCTTTAGATGAGGTTGTCTTGTTTTGAGTTTAGAATGTTGTTCTCTTTGTATATTTCTTTTATTATTAATCACACATGCCTTATTCCAAAAAAAAAGGTAGTTGTGGAAGTTAAAATTTGGTTTTCATTTTACCTACACTCTTATATCTCCCACAAGCATTGTTGTTTGAGGGTTTTATATCAAACCTAGATCATTTTTGCAACCCACTGGTATTTCGGGCATAAGTCTAAGCTAATACCTCTTTAGCTAAGAGCCAAGGACTAAAGGGTATCCATTCTACCAAAGTCACTTAAGCCACAATCCTAGCCTCATCCCTTATATTCCACACCCGAGGGACTTAAACCTTGGTGGATGACAAAATTAAGGAACATATCATCATCATTGTGCTTAGCCAGTTAACTATATTTCACTTTCCATGATTTAACATTTTTACAATATAAACCAAGTTTGTTCTTTTTCACCTTCATTTTAATCCTTTTCTTACAGGAACATTTACCTTTATTTAAATTCACACTTCATACTTATACCTTTTTGCTCTGGTGAATTTAATTTTTTAATTCCATTACATCATTGTCCTTCTACTCCTCATTTCTCCCACGATTAAAACTTCTAGGTACTCCACCATCATGAATATAATCTTGATGTGATGAGATTTATATATGAGATTGTAATTTTTAGTTCCTGCCAAAGGCAGGATACTATTGCATCCATTGGATTCAATTTTTCAAGTAATTCAACCAATCATTGCAAAGAATTAAAATTTTTGCACAAAAGTTCTATAGTTTAAATTTAATTTTCATTTTAACTGATTGTAAAAATGCTATTTTTCTTTCTTCCTATTGGTTTATATTAGAAACACCAAGGAGAAAAATCATTTTTTTTTAAAATGATGTCATAAATATTTAATTCCTCCTTTAGATAATAGTTTAAATATAATAAATATTGTTTAAATAAAATATTATATATTAATGATAATTATTTAATGTATTATATATTTAATAATATAATATATTTAGTATTAATATTAAATATATTATATAACTGTTGAAATGCACAAGACAACTAAGAAGGGGGTGAATCAATTCTCACCAATAATGTTCCTTTTAAACATAAACATCTTAATATATGTTATTATGATTGAACCATGGAAACATGAATTTAGAAACTTAACCACATTCACACATAAACACATTAGACACCAGATTTTTACGTGGAAAACCCAATAAGGGAAAAACCACGGTGGGTGTTAGCCCACAAAGATAAATATGTTATAACAATACCAAAAATCAGAGGTTCACTGCCCAGAGCTCACTACCAATAGGGTGGCTCACTACTGATGGGTGACTCATTGCAAAATTGGTGAACTAAGATAGCAGCATCTACTCCATGCCAGAATTCAATTCCATTGAGGCACAATGTGTTTCCTGCTCTGCTCTACTCTACTTCGTACTTATCTTCTCATATTCACACACCCATGCAATTTCATGACATCATTACAAGTATTTATACAATTCATCAACCTTGGATGTACATCAAGGTCGGCATTACATTCATCAACCATTGGAGCAATCTCCAAGGTCGACATATACACAAATATTAAAATAGGCTAGGACCTAAAATAATTTGCGAAGGAAAATAATGAATGCAAACTGCATTTCTCCTTAGCTGGGACTCAAATACAATCTTCCACGCAACTACATGCTTCCTCGATCTTTAGAACACAACCGCAATTAGTAGAAACAACTAGGTCGGCCAAAACTAGTGTTAACCCCAAGACTCTTAAGAACATGCTATATCCACGATCCAAATTGTAATCTGCGGACCAATCAAATGATAGGAACACGATCTAGAGACATCCACAAGCACGTTAGAATCACCAAGAACAACTGCACATCTTCCAACCACTCTATCTTCTTAATTATTCACACCGGACCACTTGAACACTATTGTCAACCTCTATTACCAAGAAAAGATCGGTTGCGGAGCACCAAACCATGAACCACTTCTACTAAAGGCACATAAAATTGTCAAAAACTTAACTCTAGAACTACAGACCATAACTCTTAGATGCAGAGAAATGTAGAGCAAAATACATTCTCCCTGTCACCCTAAAATACACAAAAAAATAGTCTCTACTCAGATGAACATAACTCACTCAAATCTTCATACTAGAGGCTCAAACTTGGAACATAACATCTTTAGACATTCCTTGACATAACTTCCAAACCGTAGGAAAAGATATTCACTCTATGAAATATGTGGAGCAAGATACTGCAGTGTCCAGCTGCACTCATTCCTCAAACACTTGCTCAAGGTCATCAAACAACTTCCTTTGATACTATCCTTATGTGTTGACATCAATGACAACACTTATTGCTCTTACTTGCAACAATCTCTCCCTTTCTCATTGATGGCAACACATGATGTGAAAAACCATCAAGACAAACAAACTTGCTTTTCTTTCTTTGCTTCCCCTTACTTTGTGCTTTCATTGACTGCAACTCTCAAGTTTTTCACATGAACTTCTCTCCCCCTTTGAAATCAATGGCAAAGGGTGCTAGACCTATTATTTCTTTGCTCAACTTTAGATCTTTTTATCACTACACTACTCCCCCTGTCTGCAACACTTACTTCTCTTCATCAGGAACTCTTACCAACAACATCTACTTGCTCCCCCTGAGAGGTAGCCTTTAAAACATCAATCCAGATCAAAAATGAAACTTTGAGCACCACTAGATTGATGCATTTTCCATGCATCTTAGTTAAGGGCAAGAGGGGTGATAACCCCTAACTTCTCCCTGAGATATTCAAAAGTATCCTTAGGCAAAGGCTTTGTGAAAATGTCTACAATATGATCCTTTGTAGATACATACTCCATCTTTACCTCATTCTTTGCTAACTTTTCTCTCAGAAAAATGATATCTTATTGATATATGCTTTGTTCTTGAGTGCATCACTGGATTCTTTGAAATATTTATGGCACTTGTATTGTCACAAAAGATTAAAATTGGATCTTCATACACAACTCTTATATCCTTCAATGTTTGCTTCATCTAAAGTACTTGAGTGCAACAACATGTTGTAGCAATGTATTTTGCTTCTACACTGGATAGGGAAATTTAGTCTTGCTTCTTGCTCAACCAAGCAACCAACACGTTTCCTAAAAACAAAGCACCTCCACTTGTACTCTTTTTGTCATCAGCATCTCCAACCCAAGCTGCATCTGTATAAGCACTAAGAGTGAAGTCAATGCCTTTGGGATACCACAATCCATGGTCTGTAGTGCCTTTCAAGTACCTCATGATTCTCTTGACTGCCAACACTTGTGACTCTCAAGGATCCTCTTGAAATCTTACCACAAGATAGACTGCATGCATTATATCAGGTCTGGTATAGGTCAGATACAATAGTCCTCCAATCATGGACCTATATTTCTTCTGATCAATCTTAGGTGATTCATCATTCTTACTTAGCTTGCAACCAGTTACCATAGGAGTGCATACTGGTTTAGAGTCTTCCATTCCAAATTTCTTTAACAAATCTTTCACATACTTAGACTGAGAGATGAAAATCCCTTTATCTGATTGAGTAATTTGCATTCCTAAGAAGAAGTTCGTCTCACCAAACATAGACATCTCAAATTCATTTGGTATTTCCTCTGCAAAATTCTTACACATACCATCATTTCCTCTAAAGATAATGTCATCAACAAAGACTACAACAATCAGAATTTGATCACCATTAATCTTGAAATAAAGATTACTATCTACAGTACATTTGCTGAACCCTAGCTGTAACAAATACTTATCCAACCTTGCATACTAGGCTCTAGGGGCTTGTTTTAGTCCATACAAGGCCTTCAATTTGCACACCATGTCACCTTGATCTGATAGCTGAAATCCTTCCGATTGCTCAATGTAGACTTCTTCAAGTTCACCATTCAAGAATGCAGACTTCACATCTATTTGATACACTTTGAAGTCTTTATGTGCTACAAATGCTAGGAACATTCTTATTGCCTCAATCCTTTCCACTGGAGCATATGTTTCCTTAAAGTCTATGCCTTCAACTTGAGAATATCCTTTACACACAAGTCTTGCTTTGTTTCTTACCACTTCTCCATTTTAATTCATCTTGTTTCTGAAAACCCATTTGGTTCCAATCACATTCTTGTCAGCAGGTCTAGGAACTAATTCCCAAGTCTAATTCTTTTCTATTTGCATCAGCTCTTCTTCCATGAATTTTGTCCAACTTTCATCATTGCATGCTTCATTCATAGTTTTAGGTCTAATTTTTGAAAGCAAATAGTAATTCACTTGTTCTTCTGCAGCTCTTTTCCTTGTCAATACCCTATTACTTTTGTCACTAATAATCTAATCTTCTAGATGATTGAATCTTACATACCTAGGTGTCTTGTTGGTAATTTCTGGAGCTTTTTCTTCTTCAACTTGATTGTCCTTTTGTTCACCTTTGTCTTTAGTCACTGTAATAGCAAGTTCATCAGATTCATAACCACTCAGATCTGGTATTCTTTCCTTGTCTTCATTAACCTTCACATTAGCACTTTCAATGATCTTCTTCATTCTGTTATTGTAGCACCTGTAGGCCTTGCTCTTGGTAAAGTATCCAAGGAAGATTCCTTCATCACACCTAGCATCAAACTTGCCTAGATCTTCTTCTCTTCTAGTATAACATTTGCTTCCAAAAACTTTGAAATATTTCACTGTGGGAACTCTTCCATACCATAGTTCATAAGGGGTTTTAGTACCATTACCTTTGACTTGGATTCTATTTTAGATGTAGACAACAGTATGTATAGCCTCTTTCTAATTTACTTCTGGTAGGTTAGCCTCCTTAAACATTATTCTAGTAGCCTCTTGAACTATCCTGTCCTTTCTTTCAACAACTCCATTTTGCTGAGGAGTTTTGGGTGCAAACAACTACATCTTTATCCGATTATCTTAACAGTAGCTATTGAATTCATTTGATGTAAACTCACCTCCTCTATCAAATCTCAAGCATTTGATTCTCAATTCTAACTCATTTTCAAACATTGACTTGAACATTTTGAACTTGTCTAAGGCTTCTGATTTGTCTTTTAGAAAAGTGACCCAAGTCATTCTAGAATAATCATCAATGAGTAACATAAAGTACCTATCTCCTTGCAGACTTCTTGTTCTTGTAGGACCACACAAATCTGTATGCACTAAATCTAGTAATCTAGTAGAGAATTATTCTTTACTCTTAAATCTTGTCCTTATCTAATTCCCCAGCTGACATTCCTTGCAAATGGTATTGGTAGGCTTCACAAGTTTAGGTAGATCTCTCACTGCTTGAACAAAGCTTATCTTTACCAGGTTGTCAAAGTTAATATGACCCATCCTTCTATGCCACAACCAACTCTCATCAGTCTGGGACAGTAAACAATAGTCTTCAGTTCTTCTCAATTGGTAGATGTTAACTTTAGTCTTCTTATCAGTGGCAATTACTATTCTGGAGCTTTCCACAATCTTACATCCATTGTCCTTGAACCTTAGATCATACCCTTTATCACACATCTGAACAATACTCAAAAGATTATTCTTTAAGCCTTTCACATAAAGAAAATCATCTGTATTGTGCTTTCCATCAAAAGAAATAGATCCTCTTCCACAAATCTTACCAGCTGCATTGTCTCCAAACCTAACCAGTCCTCCATCATACTTTTCCAACTTCACAAACTTACTTTTATCGTTGGTCATGTGATGTTGTTATGTCAGAAAAATGCACCCTTGGGGGCTTTTTCCTTTAAGGTTTAGCTCCCAGGGCTTTAGATTGCATTTAGAGCATCTTGCATGATAATTCAGACTCCCAATGAGAAAACCCTTGGGTCTTGTGACAAATAGGACCTAGGGGGTACTAATTTGATGATCCTTGAACAAAGACAGGGGGATGGACAAGGGTGCTAGCGCCCTAGTCCAGACCTATTTTGGCTTCGCCCTAAATTCAAATGTCAGGTTTGTGACCATTATTTGGTTTCTAGGCTGACATCATAAGTTTCAAATACAAAATTCTTGGTGAGAATCTTAATAGTTGCATATGTCGATAACTAAGAGGGGGGTGAATCAGTTATCTTAATTATTTGACTTTCTTTTCTTCTTTAACAATTAGAGCAATATCAAATCCTATCAACATACATAACAATGGAAGCAGAAATAAACCCAACACACATGACATAATATTTTTGACGTGGAAAACCCTGTTAAGGGAAAAACCACGGGGTGATTAACCTAAGATTGTATTCTCTGTAAAAGAATAAGGTAGTACAAAATGGCACTTGCTAATTAGGGCTCACTACCCAAGCACACTGCTCACAAGAGGCTCACTACCTACAATAGATTATAGAAGTAAACTAGATACTTGATGAGAAGCATCCACATGTGCTTAGGTTCAGTTCCGGTTAAGCTCGATACACTGATCTATTGCACTTCATTCTTCCTCTGCCTTAGTGCTGTTGTTCTGTCACATACTGGACCTTTATTTCTGCTTCCACACTATTCTCTACTTTTCTTCACACAACACAACACACCACACACACCTTCGCATCCAAATCCTTCTGGTATATATATCTGCACTAATGATTTCAACACCTTTCTAGTTAGCATCTAGAATAGTCAATATTTTCTCAAACTCTGATCTGTCGGCTGAATTCTTCCTTGTCAAGTGATACGTATCAAGGAGATGCTTATAGAAGTCATCAATCATGTTGACCAATTATGAATGATACCTCAAGAAACTCGATCACCATCAAGATCTCATCCAGATTAAGGTCTGAAGCTCTGCCGGTTAGTTCTTTCTCAGTTTGCTCTGCCAAGTAGGAACCCAACACTTAGGTGTTCATATCTTTTCACTCTTACATCACCAGAGGCTCAATCTATGGAATATATTAGTTAATGTATTCCTCTTGACTTCCCCAAGTCTGCGCTTTACTGAGATACTTCCTCTGAGAGATCTGGACCTGACTGTCGAACCTTGCTACATACTTTGTTCTTGCTTACCGGACCAAGATACACTTCAGTCTGTCTTCTGGTATGGTCATATCATGTCCTGCAGATGTGTGGGATGGACTTTGTTTCCATCAATGACAACACTCATGAATCCACAACGTGTCTCTTGCCAACAACATATATAAGCATGTTTCGGTTATCATTTAGAAACTAGAGGATGTTTATGATTGAAAGCTATTGGCATACTTGTGATTTTCATTGTGTTGCAGAGCATAGCATTGTTATTGTGTTTATTTTTGCAGGTTGGATTGCATCTTCTCCTCATGGCATTGAAGAGCATCTTCCTCCCATGAGAGGCTCATCATCAAGGTGACATTTATTATGTTTTATCATCATTATCATTTGGATTTTTCCCTCTATCCTGCAAGAATATGTACTCTCTCTGACAATGATGTTTGAAATACTTGAATGTCTCTCTAGGGCTTGACTAAGGCAAGCCTCTAAACACCACAACCCCCTCCCACACTCCTTGTGATTGCAAGTCACAGGTATCGGATCTAGAGAAAGTGGATTTGCAGGGAAGATAAGTGGACATTGAAGATTCAGGATCTAAAAAGAAGTGGACATTGTGCGGGATTTTGGGACAAGGGTGCCATCACCATTGTCCTCCACATCCAAAGCTATAGAAATAGACTGGACAGTGATCATCAGGGTTTGTAGAGCTTCCAACATCTGGAAGAATCTCCCTCAGTGGACTAGGGCACCATCAACATTGTCCTCCATTGTCAGATCACCAGAAACTGATGACATAGTAGAGATCAATGCCAGAAGGAGATTGGGAATCTACAAAAAAAGTTATACCTTGGACTAGGGCGCCATCACCATTGTCACTGACATTTCCATTTTCTGGACTGCGAAAAATAATGAGTTAAGGTTCTCTGCCCTTTGCCTAATTCCAATAGCATTTGTCATAATTCACAGATTTAATTACTATTTTTCTTAAATTAGGGTTTCAAGAGCATTAAAGCATTAATTAACAACATTGTGTGATAATTTCTAAATTTCCCAGCAGAAAACCAAGTGGTAACCCAATCTGATAGATGACTCTCCTCTCGATAGGAGAAGCACTCGGTTGAAAAGCCCTTGAAATGTTTTGTGGAAAGGAGGATTCAAACTAAGACAACCACATTCCATCATTGCCCTTTCAATATACAAAAATTTGGTGAACCCATGTTTTGAACTTTTTGGCACCTTGCTGAGTGTTGTTTCATAGATTTACATTCATTCATTCTTAGTGCATTCAAAAATTTACAAAAAAATGATATATTTAAAAAAATTAAAAAATTGAAATCTAGGGTTTGATTGTTGACATAGTTTGCATCCATTAAATTATATTTAATTAATTCTCTGATTTTTACATCATATTTGAAATTCATTATTTTTAATATTGCATTTGAAAAATTACAAAAAAATTGAAAATTTTGGAAAATTTGCAAAAATTGGCATATTAGGCTTGCATTTTTGTATAATTTTAATTAATCGGCATCTAATTTCAACTAATTTATGTTATTTTCATCAGATCTGATCCAAAGTATAGAAATTCATCATTTACAATTCATTTGCATTGCATTTGCATGCTTGATTTGTTAGAAATTGCTTAAAATTTTGCATTTTTCATGAAAACCTAGTTTTGCATGAGCTACGGTTGTAGTCAAAATATTGTTTCAGATTTTACTACCTTCTTAAAACACTCATTAGGTCTGATCTCTAATTGTAGTGTTGCATAATAGTGGCCTCCTTGTGAAATTTCATGTCTAGGGCTTGAAAACTTGCATTTTTCACTAGATTTGGCCTTACCGTCTTGTTAGATTTGCACTCCAAACGTGTTGTAAGGGATTTTTCTGCAGTAATTGGCTGTAATTAGGGTTATTATCTTCTGTCCCTTCTCAATTTCCTTACAACACCCTTTCTTTTGGGCTTTTGCATTGAAAATTTGGGAAAATTGGCATATTTTTGCTATCTTTGCACAAGGGTTTGATCTAGAGTGGCACTATAGGCATTTTGTAACAGATTTTTTGACATTATGTGGCTGTTATTACTGTTATAAGTTTCTTTCCATCATCATTTTACTTATAACACCCGTTGCCCTACTCTTTTGTATTGAGATCTGGTTAAAAATCCCATATTTTGGCCTATTTTTACTAGGTTTTGGCTTATCGACTTTCTAGAGTTGCTTCAAAAGTGTGTTGTGAAATTTATTCTTGCATTAGTGGACTATTATTAGGAATATCATTTTCTGTCCCTCTTGAAAATCTTCACAACAGCTCTTCGTTTAGTTGTTTGCATTGAGAAAAGTTGAAAAATTAAGCATTTACGACCATTTTTGCACATAGTTTTGCATTCATGGATTCTCCTAAGGGCTCATCTTTGGAAGATTTATTTGAATACATTATGAATTATGATAATTTTTTCAAATTCACTAATAAATATCCTCAAGTCTTGCATCAAATAGCATACATCTATGGTATTGACGTGAACAAAAGCACTACCTATGATACCTTCAAACAATAGCCTATTTTGACAGCTTTCTTGCGACTGTGGATGTTTTTCCTTCAATCGTGGAGAATATTACTAATTTTATTGCTGAAAACAATCATGGGGAAAGTATTGGTGAGAACATTGTTCCCTCTCTCCCTTTGTTTCATGACGACATAATGCAAATTCTTTCTGAGACCTATGAGAATGATATAGCAATGGGTGATTCATTGAACAAAGAGACTTGTCCCAACATAACCCCACTTAGTGGGGATATTTTGGCACAAGAAGAAGATATCATTGATAAATTTGTCCATTCTATTCTTCCATCCCTTCCCACTCTCCCTAACCAGGATGATGCTTTGGATGATGTAGATTCTCTTTGTGACCATTTGCTTCAACCTACTAAAAATTTACCATCTGATGTTCAAGAACTTCTCAATTAAATATTAAACAAAGAAATGGATCATGCATATTTTCTTGAACCTCCACATACCTTGGAAAACAATGAAATTCTACATGATATTGAAGAACAAACTATCCCTCAAACCCAAGGTATTCCAATGCCCTCTATATGGATTGATAAAGAAAATGACAACATCCCCTCTCAACCATCATTAAGGGGTACCTTTCCTACAAGGTTACCCTCGCAAACTCATGAACATATGAAAGAGAGAAGAAGTGATAAAGACCTAACCATTAAGATAAAGATTAGGATTTGTGATGACCGCTAGCTCGGTTGTCTCCGATAGGTAAGTATCTCTAATCATTTATCTCTCGTGTTGTGCTTCCCCTATGATGTGTTATGTGTTGTTAGGCCTCCTAGGATGACCCTTGATTCTCTCGTAAGGTCAAGGATACTAGGAGACCCCTGTATTGTGACCTTCTTCTATTTGTATCATCATTCTTCTATATTTCCTCTCCTCTGATTTCATTGTTGTGTGTTGTGTCTTATGGACATAGCGTTGCAGTTGGTGAATTGGGGGCACCCTCCTACGTGAATGTCCCTAAGGCACTTGTTGTCCTCTCTGATTTATTGTTTACCTTCCTCTAGTGTTTCCACCTAGCTAGAAGATGATGAAAAAACATGTTATATTGATGCGGACCTAGTGTCCCTTTCATTAGTAATAAAAAATGGACCTAGTCCATACATGACGACATGGTTGTAACAAATTATCCGATGCTTGGCTAGTGGAATCACTCTGTGATTTCTCTATCTTTATGTTGATGTTGATGTTATCTTATCTTGCTAACAACACTTTAACAATACTGCTGCTCTGTGCACTTTGTTTATCATGGATATCGTCTTGCTTGGCTCTTTCATGTAGTTGATCATATGCATTGTTGTTTATCATGATTATTTGGACACTAACACTTTTCTTGCAGGGATGTGTTTGTCAGAACATTTGGTGATCATAAAGTACATGTCACCTTTGGGGGGCATGGACTTTGTGAGAGCTCGTGTTCCCTTGTGTGTTTTCTTCCTACTGTAACGTGCTTGATATCAGTATGCGATATCAACCACCTTAAGGTGGGGGTGTTGTCTGCTTTAGATGATAGTAAAGCATGTTTGAACAATCTAAAAGTTAATCAAAATCATTTAAGCCCTCTGTGGAGGCAGGATATCAAGCATATCCTTTTACCTTAAGCCCTTCTGCGGAAGGCGGGGATGGTGTATTTCTCAGAGAAGATTGCATTATCCTATCATTTTCAAAAAGTCCTCATTGCGAGGCAGAGAGTGGTTCTATGACTAACTCAACCCTTAAGTGTGTTTTTGGTGATTGTTGTGGCAAAGCCCAATTGTCGGTGTCTACCTGTAATGTGCCTGAGATGGCGATAAACCCAACAATAGTTTCACTCCATCGCTTGTCTATCATGTTTTCTCCATGTCTTCAGCATGTGTGTATGGCATGTTTGTTCTCAAAGTACAAGACCGATGGCGATGAGCTCCTCTACACTTTGGGATTTGTTTGGGGTGTTTGTTCTCAAGGTGCAAGACTAGTGGTGAATAGCTCCTCTACACCTTAGGATTTTGTTTGGCATGTCTGTTCTCAAAAAGTGCAAGACCAGTGGTGAACAACTCCTCTACACTTTTTTGGATTTGTTTGTTTACTTTCCTTGTACTTGCATCTTGCATTTCATATGGAAAAATCAAAAAGCAAATAATCACTACATTCACTATATTCTCTATGCTCTGTGTGTCTTCAATGTTGTATTCTCCATGTTTTACGTGACTGTAACTATCTTCTCCATGTTTTGCGTGCCTGTTATTGTCTTCAATATGTTTGGCATGTCTTCTTTGTGCCTGGTGTGTTTGTTGTGTTTGTTGACCTTAATTTAATGCATGTATTGGCCTTGCATTTATACATACATTAAAGTGGGGGCTAAATGTTATGTCAGAAAATGCACCATTGGGGGCTTTTTCCTTTAAGGTTTAGCTCTCGGGTCTTTAGATTGCATTTAGAGCATCTTGCATGATAATTCAGACTCTTGATGAGAAAACCCTTGGGTCTTGTCACAAATAGGACCTAGGGGATACTAATTTGATGATCTTTGAACAAAGATAGGGGGTGACAATGGCTCTAGCACCCTAGTCCAGCCCTATTTTGGGTCTACCCTAAATTCAAATGTCGGGTTTGTGACTGTTATTTGGTTTCCAGGCTGACATCATAAGTTTCAAATATGAAATTCTTGGCAGGAATCTTAATAGTTGCATATATAAGCATGTTTAGGTTATCATTTAGAAACTAGAGGATGTTTATGATTGAAAGCTATTGGCATACTTGTGATTTTCATTGTGTTGTAGAGCATAGCATTGTTATTGTGTTTGTTTTTACAGGTTGGATTACATCTTCTCCTCATGGCATTGAAGAACATCTTCCTCCCATGAGAGCTTCATCATCAAGGTGAAATTTATTGTGTTTTATCATCATTATCATTTAGATTTTTGTCTCTATCCCACAAGGATACGCAGTCTCTGACAACAGTGTTCAGAAGACTTGAATGTCTCTCCGAGGCTTGACTGAAGCAAGCCTCTAAACACCACAACCCACTCCCACACTCCTTGTGATTGCAAGTTATAGGTATCAGATCTGGAGAAAGTGGAGTTTCAAGGAAGATAAGTGGACATTGAAGATTTGGGATCTAAAAAGAAGGGGACATTGTGTGGGATTTTAGGACAAGGGCACCATCACCATTGTCCTCCACATCTGAAGCTACAGAAACAGATTGGACACTGATCATCAGGGTTTGTAGAGCTTCTGACATCCAAAAGAATCTCCCTCAGTGGACTAGGGCACCATCAACATTGTCCTCCACTGTCATATCACCAGAAACGGACACAATAGAAATTAGTGCTAGAAGGAGATTAGGAATCTACAGAAAAAGTTGTACCTTGAACTACAGTGCCATCACCATTGTCTCTGACATTTCTATTTTCTAGACTGCGAAAATAGTGAGTTAAGGTTCTCTCCCCTTTGCCTAATTCAAATAGCATTTGTCGTAATTCACGGATTTAATTACCGTTTTGCTTAAATTAGGGTTTCAAGAGCATTAAAGCATTAATTAACATTGTGTGATAACTTCTAAATTTCCCAGCACTCGGTTGAAAAGCCCTTGGAATGTTTTGTGGAAAGGAGGATTCAAACTAAGACAACCACATTCCATCATCCCCCTTTTCATATAAAATAGATGCGAACATCCACTATCAATAATCCATTTATCTTTGTCTTTCTCAGCCTGACACACAAACAAAGCACTCTATTCTACTAGTTTTTCTTCCTTCACATAGCTAGCAGGATTAGTAGACACAGGTTCTTCCTTAATAGCAATAAACAAGAACTCATTTGCACTAGTATCATTAGGCTCCTCATCATCAGTGACTCCCTCATTATCGAGATCTCTAACATAGTAGTATTTCTTCACAATCCTAGGTCTGCTTTCAAATTTCTTTCTACCTCTCTAAATTCTTTCAGGACACCTAGAAGCATAGTGACCAACTTTACCACAAGAAAAACATTTAAAAGGTAATTTGCCTTTGAACTTACCGGTACCCATTTGCATTTTGTCCACAAAATTGGCATCAATCTCATTAAGGTCATCATCAGGTTCCAAAGCATATTTCTCAGATCTGGAAGGCTTTTCTAAAGTGCTGGCTTTGAAGGCATTCTCAGTCTTAGGCAAGGCATCACCAAACTCTCTCATTTCAAAAGCAGTAGATTTTCCAAGCAAATCATCCTTTGTAATATCCTTGACACTCATGATTTCTTCAAGTGCAGATACCTTGTGACTGTAGGATTTGGGCAAAGACCTAAGAATCTTCAATACCACCTCTTTGTCATCAACTGATCCTCCAAGACCTTTAATCCCATTGACAATTTCATCAACCCTTTGGAAGTAAATGGTTATGTTCTCATCTTCACTCATCTTCAGAGATTCATACTTTACCTTTAGATGTTGTAACTTGGCATTCTTCATAGATTGATCTCCTTCATACATACTTTTTAACTTTTCCCAGATTTCATGAGCATTCTTTAGTTCCAAAACCTTTACCAACTTAGTGTTAGTTAAAGCAATTAACAGAGCATCTCTAGCCTTTCCATTCAATTCATACTGTTTGATTTCATCTTCAGTTGATGGACCATTCCGAGGAATGGTATATTTATTTTTGGTCATTTTCCAAATGTGATAGCCAAGACAAATGAGGTGACTTTCCATTCGAACCTTCCATAAAGCATAGTCTATTCCATCGAACTGTGGAGCTTCCTTCTTGTGTGCCATCCTGGATCTACCTTAGGTTGTTAAACCTTTTATCAAGGAACCCTCACTCTAATACTAATTGTTGAAATGCCTAAGACAAATGAGAGGGGGGTGAATCAATTGTCACCAATAATGTTCCTTTTAAACATAAACATCTTAAAATATGTTATTATGATTCAATCATGGAAACATGAATTTAGAAACTTAACCACATTCACTCATAAACACATTAGACACTAGATTTTTACGTGGAAAACCCAATAAGGGAAAACCACGGTGGGTGTTAGCCCACAAAGATAAATATATTATAACAATACCAAAAATCAGAGGCTCACTACCTTAGGGCTCACTTCCCAGAGCTCACTTCTCAAAAGAGGCTCACTGCCAATAGGGTGGCTCACTGCCAATGGGCGGCTCACTGCCAAATTGGTGAACTGAGATAGCAACATCTACTCCATGCTAGAATTCAGTTCCATTCAAGCACAATATGTTTCCTACTCTGCTCTGCTCTACTTTGTACTTATCTTCTCATATTCGCACACACATACAATTTCATGACATCATTACAAGTATTTATACAATTCATCAACCTTGGAATGTATATCAAGGTCAGCATTACATTCATCAACCATTGGAGTAATCTCCAAGGTTGGCATACACACAAGTATTAAAATAGGTCAGGACCTAAAATAATTTGTGAAGGAAAACAATGAATGCAAACCACATTTCTCCTTAGCTGGGACTCAAATACAATCTTCCACACAACTACATGCTTCCTTAATCTTTAGAACACAACCGTAATTAGTAGAAACAACTACGTCAGCAAAAACTGGTGTTAACCCCAAGACTCTTAAGAACATGCTATATCCACGATCCAAATTGTAATCTGCGGACCAATCAAATCATAGGAACATGATCTAGAGACATCCACAAGCACATTAGAATCACCAAGAACAACTACACATTTTCCAACCACTCTATCTTCTGAATTATTCAGACCGGACCACTTGAACACTATTGTCAACCTTTGCTACCAAGAAAAGATCGCTTGCAGAGCACCAAACCATGAACCACTTCTACTGAAGGGATATAATATTATCACAAACTTAACTCTAGAACCGCAAACCATAACTCTTAGATGCGAAGAAATGCAGAGCAAAATACATTCTCCCTGTCACCCTAAAATACACAGAAAAATAGTCTCTACTCAGATGAACATAACTCACTCAAATATTCATACCGAAGGCTCAAACTTAGAACATAACATCTTTAGACATTCCTTGACATAACTTCCAAACCACAGGAAAAGATATTCATTCTATGAAATATGCAGACCAAGATACTACACTGTCCAGCCACACTCATTCCTCAAACACTTGCTCAAGGTCATCAACCAACTTCCTCTGATACTATCCTTATGTGTTGACATCAATGTCAACACTTATTGCTCTTACTTGCAACAATAACAAGGACACATTGCATCATGTTCCTACCAATGGTGTAGTGATTTGCATTAGTTTAAACATTTAGATTAACGAATTTGAAATTTTAACAATCAATTTTGTTAAAATAGATTACATGTTTGTTTACATATTTAGTTTATACAATTATGTTAATAAAGTTAAATGGTTTATGAATTAAATTTTTTCCACAAAGTTCAATTTTAACACTAAAACCTTGAAAAATAAATTTAATCCCTAAACCCTCAACGTTGAATCCTCCATCATAAATCTAAACTTTAAACGCTAAACACTATACACTAAACACTAATCTCTATACCCTAAACACTAATCATTAATTTAAATTATTTTGCTACTAAATCTTTAAACTTATTAAGCCAAGAGGCTTCTACAATAAGTAATTCATTAATCTAAATGCTTTTGCTACTAAATATTTAAACTTATTATCCCAACCTCTTGATTTATCATCCTCTTTTGCATCCCTACATTATATCACTCTCTTACTCCTTTACCCTTTCCCTTTCCCTTTTGCAAAGTTGTGGAGTTTGTTTGAACTTCTTGCTATTCTCTTCTTCCTCCCAACCTCTCATCCTTCTTTGCTCTTGATTCTTGCAATCCTAAATCCCTTCCCTGTTTCCATTTTGAGGACTTGTGGAGGTCATCCAAACTTCTTTCAACTCATGTTTATCTCCAAATCACTTAACCTCCCATTCTTCTCCACACCCTTGTAAATCTTCTATTTCCTCTCTTTTATGGACTTGTAGGTTTGTAACCTATTTCTTCCATTTTCCCTCCACCTCCAAATATCTAAACCTCTAGTTCCCTAATTATCCCCCATTTTATGCAATTCCCTTTTTGTAAAATTTAATTGCACCTCCAAACTTCCTTTACTTCTGCCTCCACCTCCCTTTGTCAGTTCTACATGTTTTCCTAACATCCATTCCAATTCGTCGTACATGTAATCTATTTTACAAAATTGATTGTCAAAATTTCAAATTCGTTAATCTAAATGCTTTTACTACTAAATATTTAAACTAATGCAAATCATTGAACCATTGGCAGGAACGTGACACAATGCATCCTTTTTTATAGTGGATATTAAAAATGTGATCTTTAGACACTTCTCATATCAATTATTAACAATTGTATATTCAACATTGCTCACAAAACTTAATGAGCAAGAGACATATGAATCCTTGTCCAACTATCTATTTCTTCTCTTACCTACTAACCTAGGTAGTAAAGATAAGGGACATAGATTATAGAAATATTAAATTAATTTTAGTATTAAATTATTATTTATGAGTAGCTTATTATATGCTATTGAATTTATTAGTATATAAATAAATATATATACTAATATACATGGTTTATAATATAACAATATAATAATTTATTATATCTCAGATAATAATTTAATATTAATATAAATTATTTCTAAAATTGATTTTAATTTGTTGTTTTGTAATTAATTATAAATAATTAATTACAAATTAATATTAAAACTATATTATTATGGGGGCAGAGGCCCTAGCTCGATTGGCTATAAATAAAAATACATATAATATTAATATTTAATATTAACTTGATACTTTTTTAAAATTCTTTTCTCATAATATACTAAAACAATCTATTAGTACCATTGTGTAAATGCATATAAAGTGAAATTTTTTTACCATTATTTAATATTTAGTTAACTTTAATATATACATATAATATTAATATTTAATATTAACCTGATACTTCATTTAAATTCTTTTCTCATAATATACTAAAATAATCTATTAGTACTAATGTGTAAATGTCATATGGATATGAATGTGGAGAACATCATTTTTTGCATTGGATTGTTCAGGTACTACAAGGATCAACAAATTAAAATTAATCTTTACATTAATCAATTACAATGTCATTCATTTTATTCAACATCACAATGGCAAGAACCTAACACAATGTGTCTCTTGTTTCATGTCCAATTTTCATGCTCATTTTCTCTCGATCTTGATTTTTTTTTTGGTAATTTGGATCATATTTATAAAACCATGATTTTTTCCAATTGTGTCACTTTGAGATTTAATATGCCATTTCCCTTTATTGTCTTTTTCCAGTTGTTCGAATGCAATTTTTAAGAGACTATCATAATTGAATTGTATAATGTGTCATATTAGTTATTTTATCATATAATTATTATATATTTTAAAAAGAAATGTAATTCAAGTTTAATTCCATTAAGGTATCATCTAATTTTAATAGATAAGTTGAGAATTAGGAAGACAAAACATTTTCAAAACTTCAACTTTTCTTCCAAATTTCCTTCAAATCTAAGGTAACATTTAACTAACATTAATACACTTTTAATGCCTTTCGAACCCTCAAAATATTGTTTTACTACCATTTTGGTGTCCATAACCCTAATAGAGATACCTAAAATACCATAGATTAAATCTTTGAAATCAATTTTCTTTTTTAACCAGTTCAAGCTTTAAAATTTGATATTCTTTGTTTTTATCATATAGGTATAGATACCTATTTTAGGGTTGAGGACTACCATGGTAGATAGAGGATAATAATTTGAAGATTTTATCCTGATTACTTAGTGATAAAGTATCACCATGATAAAACTAAAAGTATTAATGTGTGATTGTGATATCTTGATTAAATGAAATAGTTATAATCCTCCAAGGAAGTAAATTAAACTAGTTTCAAATAACATCACCTAAATAAAGTTTAACTTGATTGAAATATTCTAAACCAAAAAAGAGTTTCTAAAACATGTCACCCCCCATCTTAGGAATTTTGGTTATTACACTATGGGATAAACCATGATCAATATCAAGAAAATCATAATCAAATTATAGGTTAAATGTAAAATAGAGATGGACGGGAAGGAAACTAACACCTAAAATATCGAAAACTAGAACCTTAAACTAAAAGAAATAGAAAAATGGAAGTAGAAAAGAAAGAGAGAAATAAAACCAAAATATCCTAACCTAACATTTAAAACTATATTTAAGATATTTTGGATGTCTCGTTTCAACATTATTAGTTTTATTTTAACAAAAAATGTAATAATAATGATTTAACTGTTAAAGTTCTTAACAAGGCAAGTGTATCCTTAAATTCAAAAAAATAATAAGAATTCAGTTCAACTTCAAATTTTGGATACATAACAAAAAGGATTAACGATTGGAGTAATTTGTTAGGGCCATGATCAATCCAAATGCATTTTATTTTACGTAAATCATCATAATTAAAATAAAATAAACCATGTTTAGGGAGAGCAAGATGTTGTTATTT
Organism: Cunninghamia lanceolata; assembly: GCA_027924645.1. Taxonomy (NCBI): domain Eukaryota; kingdom Viridiplantae; phylum Streptophyta; class Pinopsida; order Cupressales; family Cupressaceae; genus Cunninghamia; species Cunninghamia lanceolata. Next base: position 3,648,023 of record BSBN01000931.1, read on the forward strand.
AATCAAATTAACCAAATCTACATTCTCCATCATTCTTGTATTGTCATCTACTCTTAACTTAACTATGATTTGCATCTCATCGCCCATAGATCACTCTTATTCATTCTCCTTAGACACTTGCACATGTGGCACACATAATCATTATTTAGTAAATAACTTTGCTTATCAATTTTATACAAAATATCAACAATAAAATTGTCTTCCTAAATGTTTTTATTAAACCAAATCAATTACATATGCATTAAAAAATGAGTAGCAACAAGAGTTACAAAATAATAGTCCAAAACATAATACCACTATAAAATAACAATCAAGAAGACAACTAGAAAAGCCTTAAAGGAAACAACAACAAAATAGTATACAAAATCCTTAAAGCAAGAAACAAACATAAAAACACATTCCAAAAGACAAAGTAGTTTAGGAATAAAACCTTGGTAAAGAATACCACCACCACCATCCTAAACAACTGGTTGAAAATGAATAATCAAAAACCTATGGGTAATAGTCCCACCTTGCTAAAATGTCAATCAAAATGAACACACCCAAACAGTGCCTTGCCAAAGGGGAACACATTGTAAAACATCCAATATAGACATGGTAGGATTAAGCATTAAAGATAAGAGACCAAAAATTGATTAAATTAAAATAAACAAGCTCCTTTGATGATCTATTCCTCAAGGAAAATGCAAAGACCCTCTTGAGATCTTTCACTTCTATAAATATAGATAGGGACTCCAAAGAAAGAAAAAAGTAAAGTTAGAAGAGGTGCAAAGATTGTGGCTAGATAAGCCAATGTAGAAAAATATGAGAAATTGATGCTTTTCATATAGATGTTTCTACCTTGTTACAATAATGCTACCCAAAGGGTGCCTTTGTATTTGGAACGATTGCATAACCAATATCCATTGTTGTCATAAAGAGTTGACTATCAAGTCAAGAGATTAGGAATTGGTTGAAAAAAATAACAAGCTCCTTCAATGACCAATTCCTCGAGGCTTATGCAAAGAACAACTCAAGATATTCCAATACAAGAATTACAAATAGCAGTCCCAAAAGGAGGAAAAAATTAAAAAGTATGAGGTTGCGACCATGAGCCAATGCAAATAATAATTAACTAGCCAATTAAACTCTTGAAATTTTCAATGTTCTCTTCCTTTATCATTTCCTATCAATTATGATTATATGCATGACTATTATAAGAACCCAAGAATTGCCCTATTTCTACCCTATTTCTATGAGAGAAGAAGAAGCCCTCTAAGTGTACACTAACCTGCTCTTGAAGATGTTTCATAAATCCTTGATTTTGATAATAATGATTACTTTGGAGATTGTTGATTTGATGGCTAATTTGATCTAGCTGAGATGTTATTCCTTTGTTATTCTTCAACAAGACTTGTACTTGAGAGCATAGTGAGGCAATTTGGAAAATATATTAGACTAAGGCTTTGAAATTTCAATTGCCAATTGAATATAAACATTAGAAATTATAGTTGTACATCTGATTTTTCAAAGAAGAAAAAGAATAACATGTCTTGCAAAGTCAACAACAACATTATTCTTTAGTCCAAAACCAAGTAAAGCCTCCTTCCAATTCAAATAATGCCCAAATAAGGCAGGTACCTCGCATGCTAATATTTTTTAGCAAGTGTGCAACACCAAAACAAATGTTTCATGGTTTCATCTGCATGATAAGAGGGGCATTTAATTGGTTGAACAAGAAGACATCTTAATCTCTCTCCAATTGGCAGTTTATAGTGTAATATTTTCCAAGCAAGCATTTGGACATCTATGTCAACTTTGGATTTCCAAATTTGGGAACTCAATTTAGTCTAATATCTATGGCTAGATCTACATCTCCATTTAATATTAAGTCAAGGAAATAAGTTCAAAGTGGGGAGAAGGAGATCTATCTATTTGAAAGAAAGAATGAGAAATGGTGGACATATAACCAACACCAATCCTTAGAGAAATTGCAATCTATATGAGTGCATAATTTAATAGGAGGCACACGAGATTGCACAAAGATAATAAATCATTGTACTTATTACTCAATCCAAATTTTTCTTTGATTTCTTGCCACAAAGACTATTGCATGGACTAAAAGTACCATATCCTTGAATTGTTTATTAATTTTCTTGAATAAATGATTCACTTGTCTAGGCAACATGATGGCCAATAGTTTTCCTTGAAATTGAATATGCTTGTTCCACCAAATGGAGGAAGAAGAAAAATTAAAACTTTGTAATGAAGAGTCTCTCCAATTTTAAAATTGATATATTTTTTCCATTCTTTCTAAATAGATTGAATAGGGAAGGAGGCTTTAATTTGAAAATTAGGAGAAAACAAAATTTTATCTATCCAATTAACATCCTATCATTTCCCTAACAAAAATAGTAAGAAATCTATATCTCAATAAGATTTTCCATGTTTTGTCAACTTTTGCAACTCTAGTGATCCATTTACCAACCAATCGCGTTCCTTGCATTTTAGTGTCTATAAGACCAAGTCCACAATTGGATTTAGGCTAAATGCATTAAAGCCGAGAGATGGGTCTACAACTATTAGTACCATCCCATTTAGACCAAAGAAATTATTGAATACGCTTACATAAATTCTCATATCCTATTTTGGATGGTATCCAACATGAGGAAATGTAAACATGTGTAGCAAGAAAAATGTTGTTTGTAACTTGAACTTTTCTAGCCAAAGAGAAATTTATTGCCCCAATTAGATAGATTATTTTTTTTATCTATTTAGGTAACAACTCCACATGTCAACAAGGGATATTCCCATCCCAAAAGGAATGCCCAAGTATCAATTTATTTCACCAATGTTTAATCTGTCTCCAATCTTTGGGCATCCATTGAGGGGTGGGACTAACTTGTGTCATTACGAACTCCATTTTATGATATGACAATTGAGATCTAGAAACAAAGTAATAGAGATTCAAAATATCCAAAATATTGTTCAATTCAAGTTTTTAGAATTTTGTAAGAAAAGTAGGTTATCATAAGCAAGATAGGAATTTATAACCATAGAGTTTTAAGGTATGGAAATACTTTGTATAAGATGAAGTTAGCTTTTTGTAATAGATATCCTAATGCATCAACAATAAGCACATAAAGAAAAAGTGATAAGGGATAACGTTGTTTGATGGAATGTTGTAAAGGAAAGCAATCAAGTATAGACTTATTGACCACTACATGAGCATTGGCATCTTTGAAGAGAATTTGAACATGGGCATGAATTTGGGGCCCAAAACCCAACCATTGCATCATTTTAATGATAAAATTCCAACACTTTTTGTCAAAGTCGTTGTCAAAATCTAATTTGACTAGAAAAGTATTTTGACCTGACTGTTGAGCCCACTCATATGTTTCCTAGGCTAAGATCATATTCTCAAGAATATACTTGCCTCTAAGGACTCTAGTTGTTCTAGTCTTACAATACCCTGAATAACTGGCTTAACTCGTATGGCTAGTTCTTTGTAAATAATGTTGTAGGAAGTGTTTGATAATGTAATAAGACACCAACTAGAAATAATATCTTCATTATTTCCTTTAGAAAATTTTTTAATTAAGCCCTTGTTGATACCTAAGCCTAAAGAACCTTTTTTGAGGGCTTCTAGATCAAGTAGATAACAATTATCTTTGATGTGTGGCCACGTAATTTGATAGAATTCTACATGAAGCCCATCAAATCCTAGACTTTTTTTGTGATGCATAGAAAAATAGATCTCTCCAACTCTTCAAGGGATAGAGATCAATCTAAAAAATTGTTGTCTTTAACTATGTCTTTCTTGTACATCAAACCATTTGTTTTCTTCTTCGAGAAGGTTTCCATAAAACCTTTAAAAGAGTAAGATTATCTCAATGGGATCCTATTGGAAATATGCAGGCATCAAGACTATTTCCTGATAACCCAATGAGAGATTAATATGCAAACAATAACCAAAAATTCATATGCAAAAGAATAGACAATCATACCATCAAAGGTGACATAAGACATACCTTGGAAAAACCTTCCATGAGGGAAAAACTTAGCCTCCAAAAGCATCCATATCTCATGTATTATTCACCAATAAAGATTACAATACATATGCAGAGTCTCCATGAATACCCCTAAAACAACAAGCTCTCTACATGCACTCCATGTGAACAAGCATGTAACCAAACATCCCATGCCATGCTTCCTCCTCACACATGCAACCTACAAGAGCTACTCAAACAAGCCAAACCCAACTAACAACCCAAACAACCAACATCAACAATTGCCCATGTGTTTTCTCTTATAAAGATAAGCTCACACAAATACAAGATGTGGTATGGTAAAACCATCTTCCCCAAAACCATGAGTCTACAAAGCTATTGACCCCCACATTGAATACCCCTGAAACAACAAGCTCTCTACAGGCACTCCATGTGAACAAGCATGTAACCACACATCCCATGCCATGATTCCTCCTCACACATGCAACCTATAAGAGATGCTCAAACAAGCCAAACCCAACTAATAACCCAAACAACCAACATCAACAATTGCCCATGTGTTTGCTCTTATAAAAATGAGCTCACACAAATACAACATGTGGTATGGTAAAACCATCTTCCCCAAAACCATGAGTCTACAAAACCATTGACCCCCACATTTAATTATTGGTACTAAATTTTCACTTTTCCCCAATAATTAAATAATTACAAATAAATAATGAATTACTCTATTTCTCTCACACACATAAAATAATTAACCCAATGTTACATACAACAATTACAAGTGGCACCAAATAAATATTTAATGTGGATAAACACATCACCCATGATGCACGACAAATAAATATTTATTTTTCATAATTAAATAATACCAATGTTATGCAAGGTGTACAAAACACCTATTCCAACATTCTCCCACTTGTTGTATACATTGCGTAAGGGATCAACAAGTAAACTCAAAACATCAAGGCAACCATCCATATGCCCAACATGGACCATATAAACATCCACGTGCTCCATGTGCTCCAAGATACTTGCAATAATAATCAAGATCTCCACCATCTCAAGCAAGAATCCCCTCATCCTCCATCATGCCAAACCATGAAGGATAAGATCCTCCAAAGAGATGCCACACTAAGCTATCACATGGAAGCAAGAAAACTTGCATCAATTGATATCCAAACACAAACAAGATATCCAATGGTAACAAATAGGCTCAAGTAGTTGACAAGAATCAAACACCATAGATGAAATAGCAACCACAACTAGTTGCTAATACATCAACTAACCATACCTCCAAACTAAGGTATACAAATGATAACAAGTATACCTTATGCCATCAACATATACAACTCAAAACACAATTATAACAAGTCCCTGTATATACTCAATCCTACATAAAGAAGTCTCCAAGATAACAACACAAAGCATGTCATAACAAACCTCAAGACCCTCCATACCGCAGTATAATGAGAACATCCAACAAAGGAATCATATACATCCTGAAACTCCCACTACATGAGTAAATTTCAAATCTGAAAATAGATCAAGACATCCAAAGATCCACTAATAGCACTCGCATAGAAGATGTGTCTAAATCCTCCATCACATAGTGTCAAAGCACACACACATAGATATGCAAAATTTGCAAACAAAATAGTTGCAACATAACTCTCACCTCAATTCCATCTCTGCCAAGTCCTCCACATCATAAGAGAAAGAAGTCAAATAGTCTCAATAGCTCGATACACATCTCAACTCCATTGTCATGTGAACACAAACATCTAGGAAGAAGCATAAGACCAACAAGAGAGAGCCTACAAATCATAACCATGTCCTTCTATCCACAATAATGTGCTATAGATATGAAAAGTATGACCTCCTTTGCAACCCCAAAAGCAAGAAGCCTCCTCAACATCCAACAAATCTTGAGATGCAAGCCTCTCAAATTAAAGGTATATCAAACTCATAACCATTTGAAAATAGGAATAAGCCCAAAGACACTAACCATCTCCATTACACGCAATGATCTCATAACAACTCAAGATCAAACATAAGGAGATAACTAATCATAACCATGCATCTACTCCTCAAACAAGTCCTCACAACCATAATCCATAGCTCAAGACTCAACCATGAGAAGACAATATACAAAGAAAAATGCATTTGAAAATTAGGTGGGCCATACCTATCAAATCATTCACTACCAAGTGGACCAAGAGTGGGGATGAGATTGTTCCTCCAGGATTCCAAGCCTCAATGACTCTCTCTAAGAACAATCTCCTCAATAGGTCCATGTTGAACTCACATCCAACCAAGGTGTAGGATCCTCGATCTTGTTGCTGAAATCCTCATCAAAGAGTAACCATCTCAACACATGTCTCTAATCCCAAGAGAACTCAAGCCTTGCCTAAATCTCCAAGTATCCATGAGCACCTCCATGATCAATCCATGCTAAACTCCAAGATCAAATGAATAATGTACTCAATACCAAGAGAACCATCAAGATCATAGTCAAAGCTCCTAGTGCATGTCTGTATAACCTAGGAACATATCATGACATCATGATCTAATCATCTCCTCAAAGGAAGATTGCATGCACTAATGCACACATCCTATCTCAAGAGAACCTATATAATGTCAAAACTCAAAACTAGTATCAAGAGTAAACCAAGACACAATACCATCCATCCTGTAAGCAAGGATCACCTATCAAAACTAACAAACCATAACCAACACCTCAACCAAAGAATCTAGGAGTCCTCCATGGTACCAAGATGTCAAAATCTTCAAATCACATGAATATAATCATCCCCTATCAATAGAACCCAAGATGTCAATGAAATCTCAATGCATAGAAGAAACAAGATCCAAGAGCTCCTCCATGACTCCAACGACCACTGTAGAAGATCATCCATCACCTAAATGATGAATCCATTTCATAGCCAAAACTCCCACTGAATCGTGATAACGAGCTACACATGGCATCATAATAAACATCAAACCATCACTGTCAAAAGCTCCCATTGAGTCGTGTAATCAAGCTATCCATGACATCGTGATAACCATATCCTAAATGAAGATCATCCATGGCCCCAACACAATCAAATAATCCCATTGTAATGACAACAACTCCCAAAAGGTTGAGTAAACTTCTCCAAACCAAGAAGATGAACAAAACTTGTAAACCTGAACCAATCCAATACCACCAATAATGCACTTTCATAACAAACATGTCATGCCAAAGTCCCAACCAAACAAGGAACATCCATGACACCATGATCACCACCCAATGTACTTGCACCAAACTTCCATCAAGTCTCACACAATTGTAGCATATAGTCAACAAACATAGGTCCCATATCATGACTGTATCAGGTAATACCATCTATCTCTATATCTCATAATGCCAAGCAAACCAATGAAAACATGTGACTAAACCAAGCCACAAATTAGAATATACATCAACACCAAAATATATATGGGAATAGACAATGTACATCCTGTTGGAATTAGGTCGGACAACTGAGAGGGGGTGAATTAGTTGTCCCACAAAATTAACTTTTTTCTCTTTTTGATCTTCTTTCACAACTTACAAATAGATTAATGATGTAAACATTAAAGCATGAAACAATAACACATGAGCAGAAACACAATTAATACACTTGACACCAATATTTTTAATGTGGAAAACCGGTTAAGGGAAAACCACGGTGGGGGTTAACCCACAAGATTCGTACCCTATTAAAAGTACTTGAAAATGGGAAGGCACTTGCCTTTAGGTGCATTGCCCAGAGCTCACTACTCAAAAGAGGCTCACTGCCTACAGAATTTATGTTTAATACAGAAGGAATTAACTGAGAAATAGCATCTTCTTCATGCCTGGTTCAGTCTCATTGAATGCTCATAAAAACTTCTGCTCTTCTCTAAATAATTCTTCACTATCACTTCATCCTTTGTTGTTCTTGTTCCTCTGCTCCTCCTCTTCTCTGCTCACCCTTTGATCCTTTCTTCGGATTTGATTATTTTGCACAAGGATGATTTTCAACAACTCAACTACATGCCTTTATATGCTTCATCAACCTTGGAATAAACATCAAGGTTGGCACTACAAGTGTCTAACTTAATACGAATCTCTAAGTTGTTGGCCAAACATAATTGGGACTTAAATCTTCCTTGATCAACATGCCACGCTCCATAGAAATGCTCTTAGATCATCCACAACATGCTAGAATCATCTGGTCGGCTAAGACTGGGAAGAACAACAACACCAAGAAGAAAATATTCAACAATGATCTCGATCTTCAATGCAGACCTCCAACACAAGTACATGATCCAGAGACCTCCATAAGCACATTGAATTTAACAAAGACATTCGTACTCCTCTAAATTATCAGAATCACTTGTATCTTCTTTCGAAACCTCAAGAACACTGTCTGCCATGACTATCACACTAGAAAGATTTCTTGCAGACTTCTAAACCATGAACCACTTGAGTTGATGATACACACTGACTTCCCAAACATGCCTCTAGAACCGCAGATCATAATATTTCAATGCAAAGCAATCCGGACCAATTTACTGTCAATCTATCTTTTCTGAACACAACAAAACCCGGTTCTACTTAGATGGCCATAGCTTCTTCAAATCTTCATGTGGACCTCTCAAAACTTAACTGGAGCTACTTCAGACAATCCTCTACATAGCCATATGGTCTGCATACATTGATCTTCATTATTTTTCTTGATATCCTCAACATTCTAGTCTTCTAAATAGGCAACAAAATATGATACAGTTGACACCAATGGCAAGAAGGATATGTTGACATCAATGACAACACCAATTAGGCACATATTTGCAACACATCCAAGTCATATATACAACCTGTAAGCATAGACAACCTACAACACTACAATGTAGCATGCAAATTCAACAATATACTAGTAACCATGTTAAATGAGGATAACAATAAATATACATGTAAGTATACAATGACTCAAACACCAAATCACCTTAGATTTGATTTGTCATCAACTCACAAAAGCACCATAAGTCAAAGGAACCAAAAAATAGCTCAAACTGAAACAAACTAAAAAAAACTTATAATATGATCTCCAAACCTACTCCACTACGTAGTTCTCAAAAATACCTTTCCAATGCCTATAATAAGTCCAAAATCTGACTTCATATGCACAAGTTATGCCTTGTTAAAGCTCAAAATGCACATCTAGCTTCCAACTAACAAAACATTGTCAAAATGAAAAATTCTATAAACATCTTTGATATCACAACATAGTGCTTGAAAAGAGATTTATGTTGATTATAAGAAGATGAATTTTTGACATCCTGGGTGAAAGTTATGCCCTCTGGAAAATTATTACACTATTAGGCTCAAAAGTAGGCCTTGGTGACCCGCCAACGGTGAAATTTGGGAGTGGTTTTTTCTATTGCTCTTGGCGGCAGCGATGACTTTGGCTCAAGTAGTGACCAACAGGTGGCACTGGGCGGTGGCCCATCAACGGTTGGCATGACCACCCACTAGGTGGCCAGCCCTGGCCGCTAGTTGCCCACGCAACTAGGGGTTGGCCCCAAGCACTATGTGCTTCAACAGTTTTTAATTTTTTTTTAATATTGTAGGCTTTTATTATTTATTTATTTATTTTAAAAACACATCTCTACAAACCATACTTGTTGCCTATGCAGGCATGACATAATGGTGACACCTACGAAATCGCTGACCTATACTACATCGTATAGATTCTGTACGGAGTCTTTTTTAAGATTTTCTACAAGATTCCCTAGTGCACAAAATAGGGAAAAAAAAATTGTCTCTTAATATGGTCAAATTATATGTTTTTCTTCACTTGTAGGACCTCTTGAATCCAATGGTAGGGTCTGTTTTTGCCCAGGAGGCTTCCTACAAAAGATGACCTAACCCACCATATGAAGAGCCCAAATCAAAGACCCACTTGCCAAATCTTTATCAAACCCTAGATCTGCAACAACCCAAGTCTACAAATAGCCTTGTAACCCTGAAAATGCCTTCATTCTTTCCTACAAAGCCATGGATTCCACTATATACAAAAAATCCACTCATGGCAAGGGTAATCAAACAAGGATTTCTACTCCCAAATCAAGCAACAAATCTTTGATACCAAATGTTGGAAATATGCAGCCATAAAGATTATTTCCTCATAACCCAATGAGATTAATATGCAAACAATAATCAATAATCCACATGTGAAAGATTAGACAATCATACCATGAAAGGTTACACAAGATATACCCTGGGAAAACCTTCCATGAGGGAAAAACCCAGCCTCCAAAAGCATCCATCTTTCATGTATTATTCAACAATAAAGATTACAATACATATGTAAAGTCTCCATGAATACCCATGAAATAACAAGCTCTCTACATGCACTCCATGTGAGCAAGCATGTAACCACACATCTCATGCCATGTTTCCTCCTCACACATGCAACCAGCAAGAGATGCTCAAACAAGCCAAACCCAACTAACAACCCAAACAACCAACATCAACAATTGCCCATGTGTTTTCTCTTATAAAGATAAGTTCACACAAATACAAGATGTAGTATGGTAAAACCATCTTCCCCAAAACCATGAGTCTACAAAACCATTGATCCCCACATTTAATTATTGGTACTAATTTTTCAATTTTTCCCCAATAATTAAATAATTACAAGTAAATAATTAATTACTTCATGTGTCTCACACACATAAAATAATTAACGCAATGTTACATACAACAATTACAAGTGGCACCAAATAAATATTTAATTTAAATAAACACATCACCCATGATGCACCACAAATAAATATTTATTTTACATAATTAAATAATACCAATGTTATTCAAGGTGTACAACACACCTATTCCAACAAATCCATGTGTAACAAACCTTGATCATCAATCAACAAACATATTTTCTCTCTTATGTTTATAATTCAAATAATTAAAGAAGTATTTTGATCCTCCATTACCTTCCTTGATCCAATGAATTTTGCCTTTTATTCTAGCACTTGACCCTCTATAGATATAAAGTTTATGTATTTGTGATTCTATAAAAGCAATAGAGGCTTGGATCATAGTATTACTAGGATCAAGGATAAGTCATTTATAACATGTTCTAGTTTCCCTTGAATAAAATTTTCCTTTCTTTTGTGCTACCATGCCAATTTCTTACCAAAGGAATGAAGGGAATCAATACATTTAGAAAGAGCATGGTAGCACCAACCAATCCATGATTCACCTTTTTGTGGCTTAGGTATTGAGTTTCAAATACCCATAAGAGTAGCCACATAGCTAGGATTTTTAAATGTGAGGTATTTAATTTGAATGAAAGTTGAGATGAGGTATAATGGGAGTGAGAAAGAGAAATAGAGAAAAGGATGGGAAAATGATTGGAAAGGGTAGTGGAATAATCAACATGAAGATAAGAACCAAAAGAGAAAGGAGAAACAAGAAGGTTATGAGAGATATAAAATCTATCCAACATGTTAAATTTCTTGTCTAGTCCTATTCTACAATTAGTCCATGTGAAACAATTGTTAGGATGACTTGAATGATTATTATACAAAATATCAACCATCCCCAAGGAATTACGACAGTAGGTCCAACTCTCAAATTCATCGCTATTGAGTTTAGTGTAGTTATACAAAATATGATAATAATGATGTCCCACCATGCTAAAATCTCCTCCTAAGATCCAATTTGCAATAGGCAGATTATTTGACATTCAATCCCAAATAGAAACCCTTTCCTTAGCATTATTTGGTACATAAATGGAACAAAATTCAATACTTTGTTCATTGATAAAGACAAGGGCCCAAATAGAACAATGTGAAGGGTACTCACCCTTATCAATGCCATGTTTAGATAACCATGATCACAACCCTGAAAAACTCCTCCACTCCCATCTATGTGAGAAATATGTAAGAAGACAACAAGTTTCACTTGATTTGGCTTCTTGAAGAAATATGATATCAAGTCTCCATTTCTTAGTATCCTTTTTTACTCTAGACTTCCAATGAGGAGAGAGATCCCTCTAACATTCCAAGATAATAAATTAGAGCTCATGGTGATCAATAAAAAATACTTTCATCTTCTAATGACAACATCCCAAAGTGATTGGTAAGCATTACATATTGATCATTACTTTGATGGTCTTTAGAGGAAGTAAAAGGAGATCTAGATGTTTGGCGTGATTGAACATGATTAGGAGAATGATGAGAAGAAAGAAGAGATGAACCAAAAGGTTCCTTCCTTTTCCTAACCATTCTCCATCTATCATATCAAGGGGGGATGGATCCAAAACTATTTTAGGGGTAGTGGAAGATGGAATGGATCTAGACTAAACATGGGAAGTAGGAGAGGCCTAATAAGGGGTATAGGGTTGAGAAGATGGTTGGTTGGAGGGGACTGGGGGATGAAGGGATGAATGGTTGAGTAGGTTTATTCATCTTAATAGGGTAGTCATGAATTAGATGTCATTTTTAGTAAAATAAACAAGCATTTGGCTTGTTTAAATATATTATTGGTCATTCCATTTCAAATCCCATACCTATCAATTTAATGTTCTATAGTAAAGGCTTGTTCAAATCAATTTCCACACAACCCCTAGGATGAACTCTTACACTAGAAAATTTGTCCAAGTTATGTTTGCACCAAGTTACTTGATTGAGTTAGGCTGCAATGCCTTTCAAAAAAGGATGGAATACTAGATTTAAATATTGTAGCTTTATCCACATGGGGTGGTGTAAATAAGATGGACATTTAAGGTGGAACTTAAAGTTCCAAGCTTGAAAATAGTAAACTTGTTTATAGATAACCCATGTGTCATATTGCAATACTGCTTAAGTGTAATCAGTTAGCTCAAACATGCATGATACAAAGTCCCCTTATATTTTTTATTTCACATCCCCTATTTTTCCAATTCATTTTAGGCTATTTGTAGAAGTATATTGCTATGGGTACTCCCTTAAGAAAAATAAAATAATTGATCATGTTTGGAATTCAACTATTATGCTTGGATTTTAAATGATGAAGATAATTTAGAACTAAATAAGTGTTAGGAAAAGTGTCTCAAACTTGCAACTACGAAAGGTTACTATTCTTCCCAGTTTTAGTCTTTTCGAATACCCTTTATCTTGGAGAATGGTTTAGAACTTTCAAAGTTTCTAAAAGGGATAAAAATGGTGGGAATCACTATTTTTAGTAACTCTACATTTGACCTCAGATTAACACAATTTTTCCCAAAAGGTGCAGAACTACTAAGTAAACATCTCAGGTGAGGTTCGACTCATGATCATATCTGGATTACGAGATATTACAGTTTTTGTTTTTTGAAATTGTTGTCAAACTTAGTTTTGAGGCACTTAGAGGTCCCTAAACTCCCCAAAAGTTATTGTAACTGATGAAGTGGGTTACAGGGGTATAGATCTCTTCACGAGCTTTCTAACACATTAAACGGTTCGTTAATCGGGCACCCAGATCAAAAGTTATGACCTCCGGAAGTTGGACCTCCTATTTTTGGGAAATGTAAAAACGTGTTGGACACTTAAAAGAGCTGTAAAGGGGAGAGTTACATGTGTTAGTGTGTGATTTGGCACATCACAAGACATCTTTAATTAGAGATAATTTGGGTGCCACTTTTGGGTGGTTTTGGCTCATTGTTTTGTAATTACCATTGACGATTTACTGTACTATATCTCCTATATATCGAAAGCTTGAGATGGAGGTTGTGTGTAAGAGTCTTATAGATGTTGAGTTACCTCCTAGATCTCTGGTTGATTAATACTCCTTCGAAAGCTTACTCTGCAAGTATATTGTAATCTTCTTGATTCCTAAATAATATATTGGGTGGCTTTGGAGTGTGGGGTTTTTTACCTAAAAGGTTTTTCCCCACGTATATCTTGTGTTGTGAGTTTTATATTTGCATTTGGATGTTGTTACTACCTTTATGTTATCTATAATTGTAAAATATAATAATTTGCATAAATCTTTCCTTAGTAGATCAGTGTAGGAAGCGTTTCTGCATACCTTGCTTCTTTTCAATAAGCTCCTGGCAGAGAAGGAGATAAGAATTTTTGTTTTTTTTAAGGCAACAAAGCCCCTCAGCCTAATGGCTTCTTGAATTTCTTTTTCTTGATTTATTGGGAGATCATCTCCAAGGATGTCATTGTTGCCACTAAGGAATTTTTTGGTAGTAGGAGGGTTTTAAAGGAGATGAATTCTTCCTTCATTGTCCTTATTCCCAAAAAACTAGGTGCAAACTCCTTTGTTGACTTCAAACTGATTAGTCTTTGTAATTCCATTTATAAGATTTTTCAAAATTTGTTACAAAAAGATTGTAGGGGTTCTTCCTAAATTGATTTCACTTCAACAAAGTGGTTTTGTACAAGGAAGACAGATCTTGGACTCTATTATTTCTATTCATGAATTCCTCCATTCATTGTCCATTAATAAGAAAGAAGGCTTCCTCATCAAATTGGACCTAATGAAAGCATATGAAAAAGTGCTTTAGAATTCCTACTCAAGGTTATGGCTAGATTTGGTTTTAGAGACAAGTTCATGGATATTATCTCTACGATGGTTTCTACCCCCAAATTCTCAGTGTTAATTAATGGTTCTCCATCGGGCTTCTTAAAGAGCTCAAGAGGGGTTAGGTAGGGGATCCTATTTCATTGTTCTTATTCATTATAATGGTCAAAGCTCTAGGAAGAACCCTTCCAAAGGCTATCACTAGTGGCAAACTGAAAGGTATCAAACCAACATCTTATAGTACTCCTTGTTCTCACCAACAATTTGTGGATGATACTATTATAACCAAAGATGTTTTAGTTAGAGAACCCAGAGAACTGAAATATATCCTCTTGAACTATGAAAGAGCCTCTAGCTGAAAGATCAACCTCTCCAAAAGTAATTATTTTTTCTCAACACTTTGATTGTCCATCAATGGAAAATTGCTAGTTTTTTAGAATGTCAGGTGGCAGATATCCCTTATAAATACTTAGGGTTGCCCCTTTTTAATGGTAATGTCCCATATTATTTTTGGAATGAGCTTTTGGATAGATTTCAAAGAAAATTGGTTGGATGGAAAGGGACTTTGTTGAAGCACCTATAGGTAAAATTTAGCTAATCAAAGCCACCTCATAGAATCTCCATGTTTACAATAGGAGCTTGCTTAGAATTCCTATGAAGATTACAAAAAGGATCAAGAAAATTTAGAAAATTTTTTTTTGGGCAAGTACTGAAGAAAGGAAAGACTTCCTCTAGTGGCATGGGTGTTAGAATCTAAAAAAATTAATAACCTAGAAGACTAGTGCAAAAGAATAGATATCTAAAATATGCATGCAAATGATACGAAATCAAAATAGAAACATAGAGTTAGTCTCCAAGAGAGTAATACAAATGCTAGAAGTAAAATAGCATTAAGAGGATGCAAAAGCAAAAGATACAAAATACAAGCCAGGTAGCATGCTTATATAGACTAGGAAGAGGGAGGAGGTAGAAACACCGACCAATTAGGAGAAACCATCTATTGGATTAAAGATAGCAAAGTATCTTCCCAAGATAGGTAATGGATGCTCACATGTAGGAAGGTGACACCTCATAATCCTCTCACCTAATAAGACATGCTTTATTAACCTAAGAGAGATTAATAGAAGTGTAGGAAAACCTAGGAATATAGGGAAAAATAAATAACCCAACTAGGAAATAAAAACCTACACTAACACCTCCCCCATAGGAGAAGCTTAGGTGGATGTAGAAATGGGTCCCAACAAATCAAGCCTAATGAGGTACCCATGTACATAAAATTCCCCCCCAAAGAGAGAGATAAGTCCCACCAAAATAGAGAGAGAAGAGACCCCCCAAAAGTAGAGAGAGTTAGGACTCCGAGTGAGAGGAAGAAGCCCCCCCAGAAGATGAAGCATCCCGCACCCCTCGCAAAGCTCACAAATGAACTTGCTCTCAGTGAAGGGTTTGGTGAAGATATTAGTAACCTGCTTGGAATTCAAACAGTAGTGAAGGTTGATGATGTGGCCATGGATGAGCTCCTAGATATAGTGCATGTGGACCTCTTTGTGTTTGGTCTGCTGATGATGGACCAGATTCTATGAGATCTAAATGGCACTCTGGTTGTCACAAAATATGACTGATGGCTGTTTGATCTGGATACCAAACTTAGTGAGAAGATTTTGAAGCCAAATGGCCTCAGTGGTGGCATTCAGATCCCCTTGATACTCAGCCTCAGTAAAAGATAGAGAAATAATAGACTTCTTCTTGCTCGACCAAAAAAGAGGACCTGAACCAAGTGAGAAGTTATAACCTGAAGTAGACTTGCAATCTTGAGAATTGCCCACCCAATCTGAATCTATGTAGCCCACCAAGTCAAGCTCAATGCCTACTGCGTAGTGAATCCCAAAACTGTGAGTACCCTGAATGTAGTGAAGGATCCACTTGGCTACTTTCTAGTGCAGCTCATGAGGCTCCTGCATGAATCGAGAGACCATGCCTACAACATATGAAATGTTGGGTCTCGTATGAGTCAAATAAATGAGACTCCCAACAAGTGGAGAAGAACACTGAGCCTCAAGTTTGTCTCTAGAAAGGAAGGGAGATGGAGCAAGCTTACAGTTAGCCATATGAAACCTCGAGAGAAAATCTAGAGCATACTTGGACTGTGTGATGGTGATCCCGGAAGAAGACTGAAAGATCTCAATCTTGAGAAAGTAATGCAACAAGCCCAAGTCAGTCATTAAAAACCTGTCATGAAGGATAGTTTTGATAGCCCCAATGGTGGATGAAGAACTCCCTGTGATTAGAAAATCATCAACATACAGAACCAGAAATAGGAGTGAATCATTCTGCTGCAGAATGTAGACATTGGGATCAGAATGGCACTGAATGAACCCAACTGTCAGAAGGAAGGAGTCCATCTTGGCATACCAGGCCCAAGGAGCCTATTTGAGGCCATAGAGAGACTTCCGAAGATGGCACACAAGTGAAGAATCCTTAATGAACCCCTATGGTTGCTCCATGTAAATCTCCTCCTAAAGGTCACCGTGAAGAAAAGCACTCTTCACATCCATCTGGTGTACTTCCCAACAATTAGTTACAACAATGGCAAGAACAAGTCAGATGGAATTCATTCGGGCAACTGGCGCAAAAGTCTCAGAGTAGTCAATCCCAGGAACCTAGGAGAATCCTTTGGCGACCAAGCAAGCCTTATGCTTGTCAACTAACCCATCTGCTACAAATTTTGTCTAATAAATCCACTTACATTGAACAAGTTTTCTTCCCTTAAGAAGAGGGACAAGATCCCAAGTGTGTTTCCTCATCAAGGAACTATACTCCTCCTGCATAGCTGTATCCCACTCAGGAATACCAAAAGCCTCATGAAAAGACTATGGATCTGAGGTAGTAGCAATGAAGACATGTGGAGCATCCTGGAATTGTGAACGAGTCCGCCTAGTGTCTAATGGATCCCCAACCCAATCGCTTGCAAACTATAAGGTCTATCTAGCCCAAAGTGGACCAGAAGATGGAGAATCTGGAGGAGAATCATCAACCTCTGAATGATGACTAGGAGAGGAAGGAGGTGAGTCCTCTAAATCACTCTCTGCATTGGAAGTGGAGGTAGAAGACCGCTTTGGTGAATCTGACTCATCATAAGATCTGTCATGTATCCCAAATGACTGCAATGTCAAAGTAGAAGGAGTTGGAGAAGTGATAGAAAGTGAGCTTGAAGAGCCCTCCTCAAATTGAACACTCCTCTCAATGAACAACTCATGTGTAGTAGGGTGAATCAACCGATAACCCTTCACACCATCAGGATAACCTACAAATATTGAAGGTCTGCTCTGCAAATCCAAGGCCTTGTGTTTCTCTGTAGGAATGTGGGCCCATGCAGGAGAACCAAAAACTTGAAAGTGCTTAACTAATAGTTTCTGACCACTCCAAGCTTCAAAAGGAGTGACTCCCTTCAAGGCTTGGTGAGGAACACGGTTCTGGATATAACAAGCACAGTTAATGGCCTCTGCCTAATATTGTGGTGCAAGAAATTTGGAGTGAATCATGTAGTTCACCATTTCCTTTAAGGACCTATTCTTCCATTCTACAACACCATTCTGCTGAGGATTGTATGGAACAGAATGCTGCAGGTCAATCCTGTCTGAAGTGCAAAACCTTTCAAACTAATGGTTAACATACTCATCACCATTGTCAGTGCGCAAAAATTTGATGGCTTTCCCAAATTGCTTCTCTACAAAAGTCTTGAAGTCCTGAAAGTGATCAAATACCTCAAACTTTTGTTTGAGAAAGTACACCCAAGTATATTGAGAAAAGTCATCAATGAATGTGAGGACATATCTAGCCCTGCTAAAAAGGACCAGCCAAATCACTGTGAACTAACTCTAGTATCTGTGAAGCTCTCCATGCCTTACCTTTGTCAAAATTTTCCTTAGGATGCTTACCAAGAATGAAACCTTGAACTGAAGGCAACCCTATGACCATGCTCTACTAGTTGAGCTGATGCAAATAGCAGAAGTTAAGATGGCCAAACTGCTCATGCCATAATCTACTCACATCATTAGAATGAGTGAGCAAAATAGTTGAAAGAGGATCAAGAATAAAGTGAGAAAATAGATAGATCCATGACTGATGATCTGCTCTCCCAACTACAACTATAGAACCACTGTGCAACTCATGAATCTCCATTGAATCAGGAGTGAACTCAACTCGCTTGTCTGGACCTATGTGAGTGATCTGGTATATCGATAGAAGATTAGTTGATAATGAGGGAACACAAAGAACATCATGGAATGTGCCATCCCCCACATCAACAAACCCTCTCCCACACACCTCAACAAGAGTGTCATCACCCATCAAAATAGAATGCATAGTACATGGCTCCAAAGATGTAAGTTTTTCCTTAGATGAAGCCATGTGGTGCGAAGCACCTGATTCAAGAACCCAAGTGGATGGTGAAGAAGCAACTGCTACAAGGGCCTTGCCCTTTCCTTTCCCCTTATTGTTCTCTTGTGCCTTGTTAGATCCCTCATTAGAACTCTGTTTGATAGACTCGGGAACACTGATATTATTCTTCTCAAGAATGTGTGTCAAGTGATCAATTTGTTTCTTCAAGCACTTATGTTCATCATGACCAGGTCTTTTATAGTAGGCACATTGGACCTTCTCTTTCTTAGGCTTGTTGCCCTTGGAAGATTGGGTCTCATTAGTTGCTTTTGAAGCAACTAGTATCTGATCCTTCTTCTCCTTGCTATTCTTTTGTTTCTTATCCTTATTCTTGTTGTTACTACTTTGTCCTTTTTGTTCTTTTGTGCCTTGGTTGGTAGCCAGAGCATGTGACTTAGAGGACTTAAGAGTAGCCATCTGGATTAGCTTATCCTATTCCCGAGTGAGAGAGATAGAAAAATCATCTAAAGATGGCATGGTGAATTGAGTACCAAGTGCACCCTTAGTAGCATAGAAGGTAGAAACAAATACAGAATATTCTGAACTTAGCTTAGAGAGGATACTGAGAATCAATTATTCATCTTTCTTTTCAATTCCACATTGTTTTAACTGCAGCCTTAGTGATTTCAATTTTGTGAAGAAATCCTGGATTGTGTTGAAATTGCCTGGACTTAAACTAATTAGTTCATTTTCCAACATATGACCCCTCATTGAATCTTGTGTGCCAAATAGTGTTTCTAGCTTTGTCCAGATTTCATTTGGTGAATTTAAAGACTTAATGTGAAAGAGCAAATCAGGAGAAACAAACAAACACAATGTTCCATATGCCTCATCACATTTGTTAAACCACTTAGGCTTATCTTCATCTTTAGCAGGTTTAGTTTCAAGTCCCATTGTTATCCTATGTAATCTAGCTTTCCTTAAGTGAATTGTCATGCATGATTTCCACTCAAAGTAGTTGTATGGAGTTAGGATAGGCATAGTTGTTTGATCCATGATGAAGAAATGCAGAAAGTAAATGCCGAAAAGAAGAGAACACCTCCAAGACAACCCCCCTTTTACTCAATCAAAGATCCCCCCATGAAAATATGATTTGACACTTTATATTAGTGCGTTTACAACTACCACTAGTAAGAAATACTAAGTGGTCTTAATTTCAATGCATTACAAAACCCTCATGAAGAGCATATGCTGAAAATACAACTTTGGCACAATACCCAGAGAAATAAACATCACCACTGCAATCTACTTGAAAAATCATGCACTTTCAAAAAAAGAATCGCCTCGATACGAGGTCGTATGTGAAAGTTATGATCCTCTAAAGTTCTGAAAACAAGAACTGTGCAATGTCACGACTGAGGATATGCAATTTCTAAAAAATCTCTGCATCAAAATCAAAAAATATCTGTACTAGTGCATAGAGCATGAACAAATAGCCAAAATAAAAATAAATAAAAATTCATGGGAAACGGAGTCCATATGAGTAATAATAGAGTATTTGAAAACTGCCTTCAAAACTGTAATTGCCAATGGAAAGGGGTCCTGTTGTAGCTTTCTGAGTGTGTTTCTACAAAATATATGAGCTGCATGAAAAAACTAAAACATACCCAGATAATTTTTTGATGCTGCAAACAAAACCCAGAAGGTGTTTTTCTTGTTGATGTACAGACAATGTGCATCCAGTGTAAACAAAACACCTTTAGCTACAAAAAATGACCCCAACAACCAAAAAATGACATGCAAAGGCTGAATTAACTACTTAAGACAAGAAATGGCATGTTGGAACTTGCAATATTGATTGAAAACACCAAATATGCAAACTGGTTGTCAGATTTGAGATTGAAACCCCAGTTCTGAAACTGTGTCTGACGATCTCTGATTTTGGTGAAACGAAAGCCAAATTTGACTTTCTCAAGCCTCCTAGATGCATTGGAACAGCCATAAATGCTACCAGTATAACCAAAAATGCTGCAATCACCCAGATTTCATAAAACACATGTGCAAACCCCAGAGATTAAAATATTTCCGTCAAACTTTTCTAATTCTCCAGATCATCCGAAGATGCAAGAGAAGAGCATTCTAGGTTTTTCAAAAAATTGCAATAAGTTTAATTAGCCCCCCTGAATCTCTCAAATATGGAAACTAAAATCTATCCTTGCACATAGAATAGCTCTAATACCATGTTAGAATCTGAAAAGATTAATAACATAGAAGACTAATGCAAAAGAATAGATATCTAAACTATGAATGCAAATGATACGAAATCAAAATAGCAACATAGACTTAGTCTCCAAGAGAGTAATGCAAATGCTAAAAGTAAAATAGCATTAAGAGGATGTAAAAGAAAAAGATACAAAATACAAGCCAGGTAGTATGCTTATATAGACTAGGAAGAGGGAGGAGGTGGCAACACTGACCAATCAGGAGAAACCATCTATCGGACTAAAGATAACAAGGTATCTTCCCAAGATAGATAATGGATGATCACATTTAGGAAGGTGACACCTCATAATCCTCTCACCTAATAAGACATGCTTTATTAACCTAAGCGAGATTAATAGAAGTGTAGGAAAAACCTAGAAATATAGGGAAAAATAAATAACCCAACTAGGAAATAAAAACCTACACTAACAATGGGAAGGGTTGTGTAGACCCAAGAAACAAGGTGGCTTGGGATTAAGAAGAATTGAGGACTTTATCCTAGCCCTGAATGCTAAAATTACTTAGAGATTGATCTTTGAGCAAAAGGAATGGACATAGATAACCAAGAGGAAATATTTTCTTTACCATGGGGATATGCAAGATTGTTTAAATAGTGATGATCTACCCCTTGGTTCATGTCTTTGGAGAGACATTATGGATAGAAAATTTGTTATCAATAAAGGAGTTAAATGGAAGCTTGTGATGGGGCCACTATAAATTTTTGGGATGACAAATGGTTAATTAACACTCCCCTTGGCATTTGTGATTGGGTGATGCCTTTAAAGGACCTTTTTTGAGGTATTTTGGGGTTAAAGTGTTTGATTATATGTGTGAAGTTAGGGGAGTTAAATCTTGGAAATCCTTACCTTCCTTGATTCCTTCTTCTAACCTGGATGAATAAGTGACTAGACTACAACTTCTTCCTTATTGCACCCATATTTCTCTTTCTCCTAGAAAGGATGAGTTAGTTTCAAGTGTTTCTTCTTCTATATCTTATTTAGTTGCCTCAGGGGTTGATTCCTTGGGACCTTCTAGTTTGGTTGCCCCTTTTTGCGCTAAGTTGTGCTCCCCTCAATTGATCACTAAAGTTAATATCTTCTTTTGGATTTTGGTGCAAATAAAATTCTCACTCTTTATAACCTTATGAAAAGAGGGTTTGCATTTCTGAATAGATGTGCTCTTTGTGAAAGGAATGAAGAATGCATCTTTCATCTTCTGTTGGACTATAGCTTCTCAAGTTTTGTCTAGGATTTCCTTCTTTCCATTTGGAATATTAGTTGGGTCTTGTTGTGTGGTTACACAACATGCCCCATTTTGACTTGGCAAAACAGGGACCCAACTTTTTGCTTGGCTTGTTTAGTGTTTTCTGGCGGTTTGGTAAAAGTCAGTCATGCAGATCATCATGCAGGGAAAGGCTAGGTAAGTCATCATCATGAGGTTAGTTTGTTAAAGTTCATATTTTATTCCAATAACCTCATATTTAGATAGAGCATCAAATTTCATGCAGGTTTGTCTTTTACATCACCCTAATATTCATCAGGATGTGAAAGTTATGAATGGTCAAAGTTTGAGTCAAACCTGATATTCACAGGGAGAGGATCATATTTCATAACATCAGTCATATTACAAAAGATCACCCTGATCTAATTTATCACCCGATAATTCATGCGGTCCAAATGTCTGGACGTCAATTTTAGGTGACAATGACCTTTACCCGTCACCAGCCTTATGTTTCCCGCGAGGATCATATTTCTCAATGTAACCCGATATTTCTCAATATCCTCCTGACGCGAAATATCCCCCTAAGCCATTATCCTGGTGACATCATTTGAGTCTGATAAACAAAGAAACTAACATGACGATGACATCATCATCACATTTACCTCTCGGCGACATATTTCCTAAACATGATCCTGCTCCTATAACATGACGATGACGTCATGATGCCTTAGCGATACAATGAGCGAATATCTGGATGATGTCATCCTGATATTCCAAAAGAGAAGTTATGTTTTATCTGGTCATCATCATTTCGTAACATCACCCGATATATTGAAATATCCTCCTGATGTATAAAACATGACCTAAGGGTGTGTTTATCACTCGATCTTGTCGAAGATACTTTTCCTATCGAAGAGGATGATCACCTTGTACTTAGGATGATATTTGCGAATATCACCCCGATATTCGAATGTCACCCCGATATCTAAGTACCACCCCGATATTCATAAATCACCCCAATTTTCAAATATCATCCTGTCATGTGGATATCACCCCGCTCTCGTTGCCACCATTAACATTTAATGCACGCAGAAGTGGTAGGTAGTTCCCGTCGACCATTAAACCTGATGAAACACCTGGCGAAATCCTAAGTTTCTGTACTAAGGATCAACAAATAAAATCTAGTCTGTCAGGGTTTGCCCTAATTTCACCCTAATTGCAAAGGTAAAAGGTAATTCAATTGTCATTTTCACATTTACCTTGCGATAAAATTATTTTCACAGAGCACAAGCTTCCAAACCCTCATACCGACAATACTCGTGCGAACTGAGCTTACAGACAGAAGGAAGTGCGAAATCATCACCAGAATTAAAGGCATTTTGAAGAAATCGCTGGTATAATCAAGGGGATTTGCATAACCAGGTGAGTAATTGAAACCGTCATCCTGTTGCTTCTACACATTCAGGTATGATGTTGTAGGTTCTGGTTGTATGCATCCCAGGATAAGTAAATGCTAAATAAGTATAACATGCATGATGTTAATATAGATAATTGTTATATGCATGCTTGTAAGTATCCATTGTAAGACAAATTGTGTTAATTGCATATATCCATGGCTGACAAGAGGTTAGCCAAGTGTGAGGTTGAATTCAAGAGGCCTATGTTCTCATCTCCAAGAGGCATCCTGTTCAAGTATGGTGCAATTACAGATACCCATCAAGGCCTGGTCTGCCAAAACGAACAATGAGAAGAACAGAAGCCCCCTGTTGGATGTAGTATTCGTGTCCGAATTGTGGAATGCGGCTAGTTTTCTGTACTCTATCGAGTCTCCTGAGCTGGTGGTTGAGTGTGCATGAAACTATAATCTAGAGACCAGGCAGGTGGTGAAGCATGGGAGAGTATATGCAGACCTGTCCATCAAGGGTCTCTCCAAGACATTTGGACTGCCATTGGGCAGGAAGGTTAATAGTGTGGACCTAAAGAATCAGAAGTTGAATATGAAAATAAGAAGAAATAGGCCAGGAAGAACATGTATCAGTGGAGGGCCAAGAATAGCACATACCTTGCAGCTGCTAAACTTCTTGTGCATTTGTATAAGTATGACTTTGATGAAGAGTATCAGTATATGATTGCACTACTTAGTAGGGTGACAGGCCAGCCTGATACTGGTAGTTTTAAAGATTGGATGTACGGTGTCATGATGATGTGCATATATGCAGATATCAAGCCACTATGGGGCCAACTGATAAGTGATGCTCTACATGAGCAGCTGCTGAACCTGGGCAGTTCAAATTATTCTTTTTATATGACATCATATATTGTCTACTCCTGTGCTTACAAAGGCACATTTGATGCATTAGTTACAGATGGAAAGCTTACAGGCACTCTCAATGCTATGCATATATGGGATCATCATCCCCAGCTACAGAGAGCTAACTACCTCCAAGATTACAAACTGGTCAATGATGCATTCTCTATGCATCTGGTGAGGACTATGGAGGAGGACAGGACAAAGAGATTGAGCATGGAGGCTCAAGAAATAATCTACAGGCATGGAGCTTGGTACATTCAATTTGCAACATTTTCATACATGAGGATTGAGGGCTTTGAAGGACAACCCCTCATGCTACCAAGATACCCTACTGATGCAGTGGTATTAATGGAATTTATAAGACAAAGCTCCACCATGCTGAAGACATTCAAGAATGCTCAGAAAATACCACCCATCTTGTTTCCAGTAACCATTGGCTGGTATATGTGCCCAAACTCAGAGAAGATCAAGAATGTCATGGTTAGCTTGAATAAAATGCAGTTGCAGCCATTCCCACTGGTAAGGCCATATGATCCCTATGGGAGGATACAGAGAATAATAGGGAAACCTATTCATCAGGCACACCTGGAGGACTTCTGGGCTAATTGTGAAGATGAGGCAGAGGCCAGAAGAAGAAGATACCAAAGGTTAACACTGAATCAAATCAAGACCTTTGACTATATCCCCATTCCTTCACAGTTGAAGAAGGATGATGGCAAGGTAATGGCAGATGAATATGAAGAGAAGAAAATATATAATGATACCATATATGCACCTGACTGACTATACAAGAGGATATATCTTTAGATCTTTTCATTGCCAGGACATTACAGCTAACCCAAGCTTGGGTTGATGAACAAATTGGGGCATTGAAAAAGAAAGGTGTTGCCATTACTGAAGATAAGAAGAAGAAAGGGCAGGCTATTCCTGATGAGGAATATGACGACTTTATAAATGAAAAAAGAAAATCTAAAGGAGACAGACTGCCTCCACAACAACAACAAATCAAAAGACCCCCTAGGAAGAAGAAAATTGATAATGAGCCCAAAGGGCTGATCATTGAAAGGGCAGTGTTTCCAGCTGAGGAGGCAGCATCAGGATCAGGATTAGGATCAACATCACCTCCACGGGCAGGTAAGCAAAAGTCCAAGAAAGAGCATGCAGCAGAGGTGGTGATTGCTGGGACTCAAGAAGAGGGTCAATCCTCACAGAAACCAATAGAAGAGGATATCCTCATGAAGGAAGATACTGAAGAAGAGGAACCCCCTCTGTTATTCAAGAGAAAAAAAAGATCCCCACAGGTGGTGGTAGCTGCCACACCTAAGAAACCAAGAACCTCCATGAGGGGTGAAATAAAGCAATCCCCTATAACTCTGAGAGGGGCAGGTAGTGAATTATTCCATAAGGAATTTCAACACAGTGTTCCACTTCCTACCATAGTAAAATTCAAATCTGAGCAAGCAGAAGAACAGATGAAAGAAACCTCACAAGTGTTTCAAGGAGGTCATGTCTCACTGCATGAGACAGTGGACTTATCTGATGATGAGGTAGTGAAGGATGTAGCTTCATAGAAGATGGAGACTCTTGCTGCAGGTACGCACATGACTCCTCACAGGACTCCATCAGGATGAACAATACTAGAGGAGATAAAGCAGGTGGAAGCCAAAAAAGAAAAGAGCCCAGAGAAAATAGCCCAAGAAATAGGGCTGGACACATTAATTGCATAGGTGACAAGTCCTGTAGTGGTAGATTTGACAGATAAACAGGATGCAAGTCCTAAACATCCAGCAGGTGCACCTGACAAAGGGCAACATACAGAAGAAGTGAAGATGGCGGAAACAGAAGGCCATGCTTCAGAAATAAGCCAACAAAGCTCACAAGATGCATTAGTAGAGCCTGCTATAGTAGAGGTTCAGGAAAAGAAGGCTGATGAGAAGGATGTAGTAGAGGATCCTGCTTCCAAAGTTCAAGAAGTAAGTATTATAGGTGCGGAGCAAATGATGATTTCAGAACAAATGCCAACACCAAAGGAGGATTCTGCAACATCCATTGTGGTAAATGTGCATCATGAAGAAGAAAAGGCAAAGGAGGATGAGGTAATGATAGAAAAGGATCATGATCATCATGATCATCATGTGGACATAACACAAGATCCTCCACCTCAAGATGATGCTCCTCTAGAAAAAAGAAATTCCTCAGCAGGAGGATATACCACAAGATCACACTCAGATAGAGCATCATGAAGAACAAACGAGGAAATCACCTTCTCTATCACATATGTTGATAGATACAGGAGATCAAGGTGAACATCATGATGGTGTGGAAAAACATGATTAGGTACCTCCATGGTTAGGAAAGGAAGTTAACGCAGAGGTAGATTTTGAGATACAAGAATTTGATGTATCTACCTTATTTTCTGAGAATATAAGGAAACCAAAGAGGAAGGCCAGAATGAATTCGGCCATTAAGAGGGATCCTACAACTGGTAGAAGAACAGCATAGGTAGCAATCCCTACTATGGAGAAGGAGAAAGGTAAAATTACCTTAGATGAATTTCAAATCAGCACAGTAGACTTGGGATTTGCTATTGAAGACCAGGAGGGTCAAGAAGGCAAAGACATTATAGATTCTTTGACTCAGAAAGTGAAAAGGGAAAAGGAGAAAAATAAGCAACACAAATAGCACATTGCTCAGTTGCATGCCTATATAAAGAAGTTGACTAATACTGAAGATACTTCAATTGAACATGCAGTCCCATTGACTGCCATTTCCCAGGAAGAAGTAAATAAATTAGATCTCATGAAACACGAGTCATCTGTATTAAGGAAATGGATGCTATCCACATTAGATGTAGCAGAAGAAGTAATAAAGGCCTCTCTAAAGAGATGGAACTCCCTTAGTATATCCAGGAAAAAGGTAGACAAATTGCAAATGGAGACAGGTAAAAGGTCTTTCCAATTGGAGAAGATATTAGATGTCCTAGGAGAAATGAGGAGGATAAATCCTCAACTGCTCATAAATAAATAGGTACTGGATAATAACACTACATTATTGGTTGACATATGGTATAAAGATATCCAGTTTGAATGTGGTGTACTTAAAGGATGCAATAATAAATTAAGAGATCTCAGCATGAAAATGCATGATATGCTGGCTTTTGAAGTAAAAATTTTGGAAGCGTTGGAAGGAAAGGTAGAAGGAAAGATAGAAAATCAGGATGAAGAGTTTGCAATCAAAGCTCTACACACCAACTTCTAATCAGTAGCTGATGATCCACTTGTTCACTTGACAGAGGAAGTCATAGATAAAATGATGAGAATTAAGGTCAAGGTGGAAAACTACAATGAGACACTGGACAAAAGGAAGAACAAGTTGGAAAATATCAGAGGTAAATACCAGGCCCATAAGCATGCCATCATCAAGGCAAAAGCTCAGGATGGCGGGGAAATTGATAGAATAGTACAATTATATGAGAATGTCAGGATGATCATGTAGGCTCATATGCAAGGCTACGATCATCATGATGATGAAGATACGGCAAGCGATGATCATGATGCTCCTAGTGGAGATGAAGATGCATCATAAAGCAAATATCAGCATCTTATACTTAGTGAAAATAAGTATTTCAAATAGTTGCCAGTTGGCAACTTGTGCTATTTTTGATGTGGTTGACAAAGTCAAAGTTAATACTGACCGTAGATATTCATAGATAAATCAAGATCTGAGATCTTTTTGTAACGGATTCCTCACCTTGATCTATAAAAGGTGCTAGAATGCCTCATTTTAAACATTTGAAACTTAATTGAAATCCGTCTGCTGAAATATTTAGGGCTCATTTCAAAGCTTTTTGTATACATTTATATCTTTGCATACTTAGTGAATGAGAAGACTTGTTTGATTACAATTCATAGTAAATCTTGAGTAGTCAGTGTGTGAATTCCGGATATATGCTATGATTTGCTACGTCCCTTGGAGTGCATGTCTCCTTGCATATGTTGTTTTCATACAATTCCTTTGAAGTTAGCATTAACTGTATCTAGCTGTGGAATGTCCTGGTGAACATATGGTTTGGTTTTCTTCTCTTCATGACTGTATCTAATGTGCATGTGGTTCAATAGCTGAAGGTTCAACATTAATTTGAAGCATTTCTTTCAATTTCTTTAAATTTCAGAGCATTTCACTATCATAATTGCAAATAACTGATAATCTTAAGCAAATAATGCAAATATGTGGACATCTCATAGATAATTGCAAATATTTAGCATATTTGAAGCTAAAGCATGTATAATTGAAAATATCATGCAAAGATTTGAATATCTCTGTATCATTTGATCAAAAAACTGTATAAAATGACTTCTCTGTGAAGAATCTTTACAGAAATAATGTCATGATGATGAGCTTTACGTAAGGCCCCAAAATGGAAACAGAAACACACATCAACCTCTGAGTAATGTCAGAAGATTAAGACCTAATCACCGGAGACTTGGGATCATGAATTCTCTGAATTCATCGTATCTTTCGAGATGAATAAAGGTTAATGTGTACTTTTATTCTATGCTTGTTTGTGACTAACATCATGACCAACAGGTCTTCCCTAATTTTATCCACTACTTGGTTGATCAATGGGTCCTCCTTTCCCTTAATCTTCCCTTATGCTCCCCCATGTAACATGGGGCTTGTGGAAAGAGAGAAACAATAAGATTTTTAGGGAGAAGAAGGCTAAATCGAGAAGGGTGGAAAACATAATTGTTGTGGCCATAAAGGGAAAACTTTATGGCTAGGATTAAAGAAAAGATTTCTAACTCCTCAAAAATTGGTGTCATTAACTTTGTTTTTCATATTGTTAAAGCCTAGAATCTTGACTTTGATATCTCTACCCCTTTTAAGGATATTAAAAAGTTTAGAGATGGTGTGGTTTGGACTCCCCTACCAAAGGATTGGAGTAAAGTGAACTTTGATGAGGAGATTCGAAGGGAAACCTAGGTTTGGTTGGAGGTGGTGGGGTTCTCAAAAATCACAATGGTCAACTTGTTTCTACCTAAGCCTTGCATTCATGCCTCTAAATAAACCATTTTGCAAAAGAAACAACCACTTTCAATGCTATCCTAATGGCTTTCCAATTGGACATTAAAAGGTTAATTGTGGAAGGTGACTCCCCTAACATTATTCAATATCTTCAAGGTTCTCAACCCCCTATTTTTACCATACAAAATTTCATTATCGATGTCATTTCCATTTGCAAAAACTTTGATGAGGTGTAATGTAGACATGTGCTTCACGAAGGGAATAAAAGTGTAGATTTATTTGCTAACTAGGGGGCATTAATGTTAGAATGAGTAAATGGAAAGATATCAAGGCTCTGCCCACACACATTCAAATACTACTAGTTAATGATGGTTGTTGGTGCTCAAAGTTGATGCTCCTCCAATCTCTAAAGCTGGCCAATTCTTGAGTGCCAGGGGTGTCAAACTCAAGACAAAGATCACACACTTATACTCAAGTTGAGGCAACTAACTCCAACATTGTTAAGGTGGGTAAGACCTTCATCTTCTAGTTTTGTTAGACCAAGGGAAGATTCCCTAAGGTGTATGGGAGAAGATATTTATAACAACACAATATGCAACCCTAAATCAAACCATACCCAATACACATGAACTCCAATATTATGTCTCTAAGTAGCCTATATGTTGGTTTGATAATTTATGGGTGTTACACCTTCATAAAATAGAGACACAACCATGCAGATAGATTTAAAATGATGCTATGATATCCCCTAGTGCAATAGCATATCTATAATCATGGATGTAGGTAGGGAAAATAACACAAATAAAATAAAATTTTAAAGTTTTGTTTTGTAGTGTTTGAAGGAAAAAGAGTTGAACAAGAAGTAGATTGGTGCATATTCTAAGTAAGGCAGTAGAGTTTGGATAATAGTTAAAGGGGATACTGTAGTAATATGATTTTCTACATAATCATTGGTTTGATAACTTATTAGATTGTTTGTAAATCATTTTAAAGTTCTATATGTGTTGATAGGTTTTGGGATCTCGAGTTTTGCAAAGATGCAAAGAGTATCCCAGTATAAAGAGTTAATCCATAAGACCTATGGAACCTTGACAGTGTTTTTAAACTTGTCTAAGTCGAAAAGACTAAAATATTGAAGTTGTAAGGACTATATAGTTAAACATAGTTGACCGAGTCAAACTGTAGGAATATGATAGTATCCAAGGTGAGTTGGGGTGGGTGAATAATACGACTACGTTCATTGCAAACATCTATTTATATTGAAACTATGGCCATAGTAATGCATATGTCTCTACATGTATTATCGGTTCACCATATCTGGATTGCATAACCTATTGGAATGATCATACTTAGCTAGAGGGTATCTAGGGTTGTATGATCAATAGAGTTATGTAGGATACAACACTATGTACTCAAATGGAAAATTACCATTGGTTACCTTTGGTCTATACTCTTCGTGAAGGGTAGGGCCACTTCCTATGTGGAATATGTGTGGGAGACCGCCAGTCTGTGGTTGGAGGAAAAGCACTGGGAAGATGTTCTCTCTCTCTAGCAGAAGACATGCTGAGGCTTGTGATAAAGATGTTAGATTTCTAGATGCAGTATATCTTTGTGACTTGTGTTTTAAAAGGATATGTAAATGATTATCTATTACAGATATTTGTACTTGTAAAAGACAAAATTTCATATTTGTATCATGTTGTTTATTTAAGTAAAGAAATTATGCAATTTGTTGTAACTTGATTTTTAGAGATAAATAAGAGAAAAAATTTTACCATCATTTTTACATTGTATGATTTATCTCTTGGTAAATATCTATGTTTAGACTCGTTTTAGAATTTTGATGTGTACACTTAAAAATGACATGACTCTGTCTAAATAAATATTCTTAATATTTATTCAGTTTAATTCCTCTATCAATAAATAAATAAATCAATTTATTTATTTGGTTCATATTCATCCAACAATTAAATAAAATCAATTTATTTATTTAAATCCCTAAATTCTTCTAATGTCCTCCAACAAATTAAATAAAACCAATTATTTAATTAGTTCTTCCAAAATCATTCTAAATTAGATAATACCAACTATTTAATTGTTTCTTCCAATAATATCTTCTCTAAATTTAAATAAATCCAAATATTTATTTAAGTTGTCCATTTCTTCTAAAAATTGAGTTATCTCTAAATATAATTCAATCAAGTGTTCACATGCAATTGAATATTCCAAATATTTAATTGAGCTAAAATATCTTCTCATCCTCATGCAATTTCCATCTTCTAATTCTAATCAATTAACTCTTCTATCTATTTTGTTAATTGATTAATCTCTTTAGTTAACTCATTCTTCTATTTTATTAATTCCTCTCATGCAAAATAGAGAAAGACACTTGTCCTATTCCTATTCGCACACATCCTCTCAAGTATCATCTACTGTTGATCCTCTCATTCATTCTATACCGTTGATCCTCTCTCTCATAAGTTTATAAGTACAACCCCTTTTCCTCCATTTCAATCATCCAAGCTTTTAGTAAACTTACTCTGTAGGAATTATAGCATGCCTTTGGCACCAAACCATTCCATAGCTTGCGATCACCCTTTTATCATTGCAATTGTGTTGAAGAATCTCTTCATTGCAAACCTATCATAGCCATTCCCACTTGACATCTTGGAAAATAGCAAGGAAGCGCACCTTCTGAGGGCCATATTCATACACAAGATTATTTGAGATAGGCGACCAATGGAAGCCACAAAGTAAAGAGGTTTGCAAGGTTTTGAGTTCTTTGTTTGTTTGATTTTCTTTATTTCTTATTTCATTGTGTTATTAGGTTATTTATTAATCATTGATATATTATCCACATTTTCCCCTTAACATTTCTAGTGCCCACCGTGGGGCCCTGCCCCAATTTAACCTCAAAACTAAGTTTTTGTACATTAGGTCCCATACACAGGAGGATTCTACACATCTGTTCATTTCTAACATGCATCTGAGCTCTATTTCCATGCATCTAATAGATCAGCGCATTCATTCTCTATTTCAACGCATTTGACCTCTAATTCAACGCATCTATTACTTTGGTGCATGTACCATCTATTTCTGCACTTTTATCTTCTGAATCTGCGCATTTGTTTTTCTGCGCATGTATCATCTGTAGCTGCGCATCTATTCTGACAATGAATTTTGAGTTGTTTCTTGTGATTTTGCTAATGCTAACATCTCCCGTAGGAATATTCTCAAAACTACTTGCAGGTGAGGGACTGATTTAGACATCTAGCTGCATTATTAACTCACATCATATATCTAATTAGCAAGGAAAGTAATTGGATCGTTCATGCAAATCTCTTAGTTCTAACTAGGAGGATTGTAATTTGATCTTATTTCATCAACAACTCAAACATAGTCCCTACTAGAAGGATATAAAATTGAACCATTGCTATCTTGCTTCTTTCAAAGTTGACAAATCGCGTGTGTGCCCAAGTAGCTAACTCATCTAGTCTTTTTCATTTTAACTCAGGAAAAAGAACCATTGCCTTTTGTGTTTTTAGAATGATAGTAGGCCTATGCTCTCCCCTTTCTTGGGTGACTAGAATGCCAAACCTATCATTTTGCATATTTAACCTTTAGAGAGGCCTGCCCTTGGATATCCTTTTGTCCAAGTGGGAATGACCTTAAGTGGTAACAAGCTAAATCCAAGCTCTGCCTAGCCACTATAAATAAATTGTACTTGAGGTGAAATCTTCATGCAATGAGTGCTGGTTAGTTATACCGACAACCAAACTCTCCCAAAACCCTCCAAGGTGCAACCCTTGAAGGCTGGGAGACTCCATAATGGAGAGTAGTGCTTCCGCATGTATAACCACTCGAACGGTTGCACTTACTAATTATCCATTGTTTTAGAAGCCAAAATCCCCTATAAACCGGTGCCAGAAAGGGTGATTATCACCTTCCAAAGATGCCTCATGTAACAATGAGAATTCGGTTTATATTCTCCCTACCATCCTAGGATTTGTACTTGTTTTTAGTCAAAAAAGTCTAAAAGTCTAAAAAAGATCAAAAATCATGAAAATTTTCTTTGTGTTTGCTATGTCTTACTTGCCATAATTGAAAAATCGAATCAAAAAGACCAACTTTCAGCCAAGAAACTAAAAAAAATAAAAAACGTGCCAAAAACATTGCAAAATTAGTCAAAAACACAGAGCTGTGCATTTGTCCTACAGAGCTGTGCATACATTTCAACTTGTAGTGCATATATTTTGACCTGCTGCACATTTATTGTCTGTTCATGTGCTTTTGTTGTTTACCAGAGCTGCACATATATTCTAACTTGAGGCGCATTTACCTTTTGTTCTGACACATTTATTGTTGCGCATCTATCACAGTGAGCATTTCCCAGTCTTTTGAGAGAAAATTTTCAACCTTTCTGGGTACCCATTTCAGCTTTGTTCTAGTTTCTGAGATCAGAGTTACCATGTAGTCACCTCTTCCATCCATTCCATAGCGTACCCTCTTTCTCGTCAGTCGTCTTGTCCATCTTTTTGCAAAAATCTTCCCATAATCAAGTCAAAGTATCCAAATCATGTTAGTGCAAGGCCTTTTTCAGATCATTTCAAATTCAAGTAACCCTAGTAAGTCTCCACTACCAGGGATCAATCATCCTTCTCTCTCAAAACTTCACTAGTGGTTCTGGTGTAAGACTAGTCTCTACATAGTAAATGGGTATCAACTATCCTTACTTGTGGCTATCATCTTGTATTGACCAACTTGCTTGGAATCATTGATCCAAAGAAACCCTTGTTTGGATCTTGTCACCACAGGTATCCTCTTCTCAACAATCTACACCAACACCTTACCAAAATCTCTAGTTTCACCCTACTCCTTTCCACATCACCTTGCATGATCTTAACTAGATCCCAAACACAAAAGCAACTTCAAATGGCTAGAACATCTGACAGAATTGTATCCCCTCATGACAGTGATGAGGAGATCTCCTAAGAAAACTTACAAGCGGCTCTACAAGATAGAAAATTCCAATGATTAATGGACAAAGTGCTCAACGAAGACCCTCAAAATTACTTTCTTCATCTTGCAACCCAAGGACTTAAACTCCCCCCAGACTTTGATCTCAACAAACTGAGAGAATCTATAGTGGAAGAAACTCATGAGGACCGCACTAGTGAAGAAAGAACTAATGGCCTAGAAAATTTGAAAAAAGCCACAGACTCGAACGCACATCTAGATGCATTAACGAAACAAGTTGAGAGCCTAACACAAAAATTAGTGGATCTCCAAATGGGGACATCCACTAAACATTATTCCTTGGAGGACATCTCACCATATCCCTTGATAAGAGCTTAAAAATGATTCCCTTTCCCTTTAGATTTGAAGTACCAAAATTTGACGAGTATAAAGGAAAAGGTGATCCAAGGGATCATATTAGGGAATTTAGCGCTGCATGTCTAGAAGTGGCTCACAACGACACCTTCCTAATGAGACTATTCCCTAGATCTCTATGCGGACAAGCCATGGAATGGTTCTCATGACTTCCCCTGGATATCAAAACTTTTGATGAGTTAGTAAACAAATTCGTCACACACTTCTCATATAACATTGAACACAAAGTTTCTATGCTTGACCTATGCAATACAAAGCAAAAAAATGGCGAATCCTTCACCGCTTTCTTACAAAGGTGGAGACAAATTGTGAGAAAATGCTCATATCACGTGCCTCAGAAGCAAATGATGGAGATGTTTGTCCACAACCTTAACCCTGATCTAAGCTACCAAATCCAAATTCAATGCCCTACCTCATTTACGAAAGTCATTGAGATGGGATTATTTATCAAGAAATCTATGATCACCAAGAAGCAAATAAAGTTGTTCAAGGACACCCCTAACTAGAACAAAAATATCGTCAATGATGGAGTAGTTGATGCCAAAGTAGCAGCTCCTAAACAACAACAACCAATCTTTACTTTTCAAGGAGTGTCAAACAATGCTATGCCAAACAAACCTTCATCTAGTGCACCAAGACAATGGTATAACTCTGCACCTAGATGAAAATTCACACAACTAGGGGAGTCCTATGAGTCCACGTTGAGAAAGCTAATATCCAACAATGAGATCACTCTTCCCACTACGAGCGACTATGAACCCCAAGTAAAACCTTCTTGGTGGAAAGAGACCAATTTCTATTAGTATCATAGAGGAAAAGGCCATAAGACTAATGACTGTATTCATTTGAAGAACGTCATTCAAGACCTACTCGACCAAAATCGTATATGTACAAAAGAGCATACCTCCAATGAGTCGCATGTGGTATACAAGGATCCACTCCTCAACCATGACAGGCCATACAATAACAACAATAACAACAGGTAGAACCAAAATAATGGGAACAACAATGCTAACTACATGAACGTGTCATTCAATTATACCGTTAATTGCATAGCGAAACACATCCTACAAATCAATGTGGTCACATTCAACCAACAATCAGAACCAACATCACAACCTGTAGTGGTAAGGTCACATTGCACACACTTCCCCCAAGGTCATCACCTTCTTCATCTACCTCCCATAAGTACAGTGTTATAGACCAACTTCAGAAAACTCCTGCCTGTATATCCATCTTAGAATTATTGTGTTTGTCTCCTTCCCACAAGGAGATTCTCCATAAATCCCTAGTGGAAGCAGTTGTGCCCACAAACCTAGCCCAAGAGAAGTTCCAAGCCATGGTAGGTCATCTATCCTCCGCTAACACCCTATCATTCATCAAACAAGATGACCTTTCAGTGTCTCAGCCCCATAACACACCCTTGCATATCGTAGCCTTCATTCATAAACACTATATCAAAAGAGTTCTCATTGATGGAGGAGTAGGTTTAAATATTTGCATGCTCAAGCTAGTCCTTACAGTGGGGTTCTTGGAAAATGTAGTGGATCTAAGAAAAAAGATCACTATAAAGGCCTATGATGAAGAAGAAAGAACTACTAAAGGAATAGTGGTGTTACCAATACAAGTTGGACCAGTGATAAAGGACATTGTTTGCCAAGTCCTAGATAGGGAGCTAGCTTGTAACATCCTCCTAGGTAGACCTTGGATTCATTCCATGAAAGACGTACCTTGTACCTACCATCAATGCATCAAATTCCCCCATAACGACTGATAGATCACCATCCAAGGTGATCCTGATCCTTTTCAGTATTGTAACTCTATCCGCTCAAAGCCTGAATGCATCATTCCCAACAATAGAGCTTCCACGTCTCTAACCCCCCAGCATGATTCTAGCTCCCAAGCTTCCTTGTCCAAACCCAAAGAGTAGAAAGTCAAAATCAAAGAAATTGGGGTAGGAGAATACTCCATTGAGCCCTCCTTCAACCTAGCCAAGATGCCTCTATCTCCAAGATCCTTTGGATGACCTACACCTTTTCCAAAGCCATCTTCTCCTCCTGAACCTCCCACAACTGACTTTGTAAAATGAGGGACCCTATCAGATGAAACTGAGGAAAGAGATGTCTTGCAATGGTCATACACAGAGGAAGATAACACACAACAAGAACCACCTAAGCTCCCAACGGAAATCTATGAGCGTGGTGAGTCTATCTTACACATAATGGGTTATGAAGGACAAGGTCCCATTGGCCTAAGAAAAGAAGGAATAATAGAACCCATCTAACCCTCCTCATCCTCATTGGCAAGAAACACAAGAGGGCTAGGATACAAGGACAAAGGTAAAGCTAAGGCCAATGCTTGTTTTGTGGAACAAATCCATAAGCTACAAGAAGACAGTGACACAGACTCTAACGAGTATGAGTGGGATGAATTCTTAGAACACTCCTATGAAAACAAAGGAATTGACACCGTTCGAACCTATAGCCCCTACCATGAGGGACAAATGCTAACTCATAGACCATTAGAGTGGGATTCACCCACTCCTAAAAGTATGACTTACGAGGAAGGTCAGAATTCCAATGCAATAAACAACTTGGAGGAAAGTGCCATCCTAGATCCTAACCATGTATCCATTCAAACTATCACACCCAATGAATCAGATTTATCTTTCGATCCCCTCCCCCTTGTGCATCTTGAACTTATCGACTGGGATTTATGAGGAACCCCACAACTAGACATGTTCCAAAATGATGATGCCTATATTGACTACATGGAACTTAGGGACCACCTACCTACAGGAGATCATAAAGCTAGATTCTCCATTAAACTCAACACCATGGCTTATTTTGGAGTGGGTGCCAAGCCTTCTAGTCGAAAAAACATAAAAATAAAAAATGGATCTGATGGTGAAAACCACTCTGTGGCAGTGTCAGATCCCAAAATAGTAAAAAGAAATGATGCATCAAATGGTGAAAACCTCTTTGAGGCGCCAGATGATGGAAGGCTTGACACTCTCCCCAATGACATGTACCAAGAGAAGTCTCAAATTGTGGTGGAACCTACAGAACCTATCAACATCATAACAGAGGATATTTCTAAGATCATTCACTTTGCAAAGTCTCTATCTCCACCAGAAAAGACAAAATTTGTACCTTTCTTCAAAAATAAGCAAGTCAACTTTGCTTGGTCATATGTAGATATGCTAGGTTTAGATCCATATTTGATACTACATCATCTTCCACTAGATCCAGGAGTTAAACCAATCAAACAGAAGCTCAAGAAGATACATCCCCACATTGCATTACTAGTAAAAGAGGAACTCAAGAAGCTACTGGCCATAGGGTTCATCGGGGCAATCAACTATCTAGAGTGGGTATCTAACATAATACCAGTATCAAAACCTGATGGTAGAGTCATATTATGCAATGATTTTCAAGATCTAAACAAGGCTTGTCTCAAGGATGATTTCCTATTACCTAACATTGACATCATAGTCGACTTAACAATAGGACACACCATGCTTTCTCTTATGGATGGCTTCTCTGTGTACAATCAAATCAGGATAGCACCAGAAGACCAACATAAAATAGATTTCACTTGTCCATGGGTAACCTTCTGCTAGAATGTCATGCCATTTGGGTTGAAGAACGCAGAGGCAACATATCAACGTGCTATGACCACTATCTTCCATGATATGATGCACGTCACAATGGAGGACTATGTAGATGACATCCTTACAAATTCACTAACAAGAGAATCCCACCTAGATGTACTAGAGAAGGTCTTTCAGAGACTGGAACACTTCAAAGTCAAGTTGAATCCAAAAAAATGTGTGTTTGGAGTCACCTCCGGCAAGCTATTGTGCTTCATTGTATTAGCAAATGGGATCGAAGTGGATCCTGCCAAAGTCAAAGCTATCATGGAAATGCCACCACCAAAGAACATCACTCAGCCAAGATCTCTACAAGGCAAGTTACAGGCAATTTGTCAGTTCATCTCACAACTAGCAGACAAGTGTCAACCTTTTACTCAGCTATTGCATAAAAACATATCATTCAGATGGGATGAAAAGTGTGAGGAAGGATTTTGCAAACTGAAGGAATACCTCATGAACCTACCTATTCTAATGCCACCTATCTAATGTAAGCCACTCTATCTATATATATGTGCTACACCAACAGCTCTCAAAGCCCTATTAGCACAACAAAATTATGAAGGCAAAGAAAGGGTTATCTACTACATCAGTCACACATTGGTGGGCTACGAACTGCAATATTCTCAAATAGAAAGATCGTGTCTTGCTGTGGTTTTTGCTTCCCAAAAACTATGACATTACATGCTAGCACATTCAATCAAACTTGTTGCAAAGATAAATCCACTAAAATACCTATTATGCAAAGCAGCTCTAACAGGCCACCTAGCCAAGTGGGTAATGTTGTTAAGTGAATATGACATCGAGTATGTAGAAAGAAAGGCTATCAAAGGTCAAATCATTGCCGACCAGTTAGCAGAAGCACCATTGCAAGATACCACACCAATGACATTCGAGATTCCAGATGAATCCATATTCAATGTCACAACACACTCATGGAAACTCTACTTTGATGGATCCTATACAAACCATGGATCAGGGGTAGGAATCTTGTTTATCACTCCTCAAGGCGAGACCATACCTAAGTCTTATCGTCTACTATTCCCATGCACAAACAATATAGCAGAGTATGAGGCCTTGGTCATTGGTCTCAAAATGATAGTAGAATGGAAAATAAAGGAGCTACATGTCTATGGCGACTCCCAACTGGTAATCAATCAAGTCAATGATGACTATCAGACCAAAGATGACAAGTTAATCCCATACAAGTGTATGGTCGATGACTTTAAAGGGTACCTTGTGATCATCTCCTTTGAACGGATACCTTGCATTGAAAACAAAGTAGCAGATGCCATGGCAACCATTTCCTCACTCCTCAAGATCCCAGAGAATGAGTCACGGTATGAGTTCTTGATGGAGTCAATTATACAACTAGCTTATGATATCCCTGAAACACACTCCATTTGCCTCTTAGTTAGATCTGATTCACCCTTGTATGGTAAGATTTACACTTACCTCAAGGATAACACCCTACCACCTGACTTGTCCTCCAACCAATGTCGAACCTTCATTCGCCAAACCTCCTGTTACACCATTATCATCGACACCCTATACTGACGAGGTTTGGATGATACTTTACTCTGATTTTTAGAACATGAAGAATCTCAAACTGCCTTACGAGACGTGCATGAAGGAATTTGAGGAATGCACTCTAGTGGTCCTTCTTTAGCTAAGAAACTCATGCATTTGGGATACTATTGGCCAAACATGGAAACTAATTCATATCAGTTTGTGAAGAAATGCAAGCAGTACCAGATACATGGTAACCTCATCCATGCACTAGCTCAGGAGCTACGACCTTTAACGACACCTTGGCCCTTTTGTCAATGGGGACTCAACCTTGTGGGAAAAATCCATCCCCATCATCCAATGATCACAAGTTCATAATAACCGCCACTAAATATTTTACCAAGTGGATTGAAGTCATTCCACTCACCAATGTCATAGGTTCCTCAATTACCTCATTTGTAGATATGAAATTCCCTCATCCATAGTCATGGATAACAGAAGACCTTTCAAGAACCAAGATGTACAAGAGCTTTGTGACAAATTCAAAATCCAACACAGTTTCTCCACCCCCTACTATCCATAAGGCAATGGCCAAGCAGAGGCATCCAATAAAACAATCTTAAAAATCTTGAAGAAAACTATCAACGATGCTGACCATGATTGGCACATACAACTAAATCCCACTCTGTGGGCCTATCAAATCAGTATACGCACTCCCATAGGTGCTACCCCTTATGCCCTTTTCTATGGATCAAAAGTCATTTTGCCCATCGAAGTCGAGTTACCATCTTTAAGGGTGTTGTTAAAAGGTCTTATCACTGATGAAGACCATAGAGTTTCCAGACTGCAAGAGTTAGAGCTATTGGAGGAGAAGAGACAGAATGCTTTCAATCATCTCAAAGCCTATCAACAGAGAATGTCACGAAGCTACAATCACAGGATCCATCCAAGGATCTTCAATGTTGGTGATCTAGTACTCAAGGAAAACCCTTGCAATTTGCAAGATTGTGAAAAGAAAGGTAAGTTTGAACCCAACTGGCTTGGTCCTTATGTAATCATTGTTGCCTATGGATCAAGAGGATATCAGTTAGAAATATTAGAAGGTGAGCTATTCGATGATCCCATCAACAACATGCATCTTCGCCCATTCTATACCTAAGAGAACCCCAATGTAAGGGGGCAAAAAATTAAAAAAATTAAAAAATTAAAAAAATTAAAAAAATGAAAAAATAACAAAAAAATCATCCTTTGGTGAAAACCTGGCAAACAGGTGCCTTGGATAGGTACCATGATGAAAACTTGGCAAACAGGCGTCATGCATACTTTTATCTTTCATGCAAATAAAAGCAATTGGTAAAAACCTGGTAAACAGGTGCCACTTGTGATAAACCACTTCCTCCATCTTTGGGAAATCAATCACCTTTTGTCCATTTCTCCTGCCATCGCTTCTCATTCAATCCATATCTAGTTCACAATAAAACCCAACAAAAACCTATCATGGCTTGATACTTTATCTCTTTTTATCACCTTTTTAACTAAGGTCTTATCCAATATCCTATCCGTAGTGTCAGCCTGTCATTGCATCCATCATCAGTATCATAGGGTCACCCCTAACTACGCTGCCTCTGTGTCGTCACATAGGCAAGGCCATTGTCAATGCGCCCCTGAGGCTTCCCATCTGTCCCGTTTCTTATCATCTATCCTCTAGTCCATCCGCATCCACACCATCTCTCCTCGCCTAGGTCTTAGGTCCATCAAGGTTCACCCCGAACTGTGTTGCCTCTGTGTCGTCACGTAGGCAAGGCCATTGTCAATGTGCCCCCAGGACACTAGGTCAATCCCTTAGGGTCCCTTCCCCTAGATGCGCATGTGCAACAAAACATGCTTCCAAATGAAAATCTTGTTGCAAGACTTCAACCTATCCAAAGGAAAAAAAACAAACAAGTACCTAAACACTAAAAATGATTTTATCCAAACTATGGAAAGAAGTCACATCTAATGCAAGAATGTTTTGTGTTTTGTGAGAAGGTTAAGTTACAGAGTCTTGATTTTTGTTATTATGTCTTTCTATTCTATTCAAGGATGTCAAAAAATAGAGAAGCTATGATGGGGGCGTAATCATTTTCTTTGTCTACTGTTTGTGGATCAATCTTTAGTAATGTGATGACTTTCATCTAACGACATGGTCAACAAAAGATCATTGAGGACTTCAGAGGTCTAAACATGAAAAGGGGCAATCCTTGTCTGTTGAAATGCAAGAAGTACTCGGGTCATCTATATTCAATTTTGACTAGATGCTTGTATTAACTTGCTATATCAAAATCCATGTAAGAAATACTCAGGTCATCTCAGTTTAATTATACCTAGATGCTTGTATTTTCTTACAACATTTCAAAAGAGAAAAGAAACAAAAAAAGTGCCCAATGATGAAACAAGCACTTCAAAATACTTGCAATATTAAGATGACATGTATCCGCATCCATAATACATCCATAAATTCATCCATTTCATTTCGCATACCATCCATCAATAAAGATTTGGTTCTCAGTGTTAGTGTTTACAAAAGCTTGTGAGTCCTATCAAAGCTCTCTTTCTATCTCTCTTTATGTCTCCTATCGAGTCTTTTCTACATTGATTTGTGCACACTTGGACATATCAAAAACATAGAAATCATTTTGCATTAAGTGAAATAGTCATTAAGTTGATTAAATCATTTGCATTCATGTAAGTGCATTAAGTCATTAGTTTGTCATCATTTTGCATTAAGTGAAATAGTCATTAATTTGATTAGATCATGTACATCCATGAATGTGCATTAAGTCATCAGTTTGTTATCATCTGGCATTAAGTGAAATAGTCATTTAACTTGATTAGATCATTTGCATACATATATCTGCATAAATCAACATATCATTGCATTTAACTAGAAAAAATCAAAAACATAGCCATAATCACAATGTCTACATTAGCTCATCATAGAATGTAACCACATAGGTGCATTAAAATCATCCATATACATTTGTGTCATCATAACATAACTGTATGCATAATATACCATTAGAAAAATATCAAAAACATAGCATATAAACATAACAAATAAACTGCATCCATGATCATCACATAAACATCATACATATAGGCCAAAGTAACTACATAAAAAGTATCATAAACATTTGCATCACCATATAGACATCAAAAGTAAGGTGCATCCATAAGACATCACATAATGCATGTAGACCATCAGTAACTGCATCATCATATATAAATATAACATAAATATGTCCAAGCGTACAATATCAAAGTCCATCATGTGTGAGTCAAAATCATAAAAGGAGTATGTATACATACACCAAAAGAATAATGATGCATGTCTTAATAACAATACAAAATGAGGTAAACATACATATCCGACTATCCAAGAGCCATAAAAAATGTGTATACATAGGCAAAAATTGGTACAAGTATCAGCTAGCCCTATTGGCATAGGACACTGCTCCTGGCATTACCCTCTCCTCCTCTACCGCGGCCTAACCCAGACTACTGTGGGCCCATCACCGATGCTCCCAAGCGTGATCCACCTGCCCTTTGTGAACCCACTGACTGGCTCCTATAGCTAGGTGCCCTCTGGTCCACTGGCATGGCCCCATGGTATAGACCCCTGTAATACTGAGTCTAGGTCTACATTCTAGCAAGCTCACCCTAAACCTGTACAAGCTGTGTCTGAGCTTGCTGCACCTGAGTAACTAAAAATGTAGTGGCCCCATCAGTACCCAATGTAGCTAGGGCTGAATCTCTCTCCAGTCTAAGAGCCCACACCCTCGCCAGTGCTGTGTCTTGCTCAGTAGTGAGACCAGATATAATCCCTGCATCTACCTCTCTCCAGGACTCTGCCACCTTAAGTTGTGCCCTGAGCTGTATGACCTGACCTCGCAACATAGTAATAGCCTACTGTTGTATGTCAGGCTAGGCAGGAACCTATGGAATCTATACCTGTGCCTACACTTGTACCTATGCCTGCACCTGTACCTATGCCTGTTGCTATATAACTACCTGTTGGGGCACCTACTGTGATGCTGACACCTGTATCTGTTGTGCAGCCTGCTGCTGCGTTGTCTGCTGCTGGGAGGATCCCTCCCCAACTCTCCTCCTCTATCTCTATCTACCTCCATATCCACCATCCTCTCCTCCACCTCCATCACCTCTGTCATCTCCATCTCCCCATCCTCCTCTCCTCCTCCTCTGTCTCCTCCTCCTGCCTCCATCATCCTCATTATCTGAATCCACCTCCTCTAGGTGAGGAGCCAACTCTCTAGGTCCTGAGTACCTTGGGAATGGGTGGGCTACAAACTACTCCTCATAGTTGGGAGTCATCCCTGCATCCACTACCTCCCTCCTCATTGGCCAATCCTGGTAGGGAATCTACAAAAAGTCTACTCTAGCTTCCT
This sequence comes from Cunninghamia lanceolata, assembly GCA_027924645.1. NCBI lineage: Eukaryota > Viridiplantae > Streptophyta > Pinopsida > Cupressales > Cupressaceae > Cunninghamia > Cunninghamia lanceolata. The sequence goes on from BSBN01000931.1 coordinate 3,692,772, forward strand.
CATAGGAAGCAACCAGGCCCCATATTAACCGTTCTGCATGTGTCCTGGCAAACCGTGCCTACCCCTGTGGCTAACCCTGCACTCTCCCAAACTGTCTCTGCACTTGGATGACTATCTGCCTCTCTGAAATGTGATGTGTCTGCCCAATCAACCACCGAGTCTAAAAGCAATAAGGGAGCTCATCATCCTCGTCATCTCGTGGCTCGCAATCTATGTATGGATGCCAGATAACTCCATCCACATTATCCAGCGCATGTCTCTAGTACTCAAGCTTTCCCAGCTTATGCTGGGAAATAACACCTATGTAACCATATGAGTAAGGCTCCCCTCCCTGCCTAGAAAACATGCAAATGGGCTGAGTGATGGCTATGAGATCCCATAACCAGAACTGCAACAATGAGACACTGACAGACAAACTAGCTCCTCTGTGGTAGATCACTTGATGCATGTCATGATACAAGTGAGCTAAAACACAAACACCCCATGCAAAGTGGGTGCCCTCTGTAACCATCCTCTCTAAAGTCCTGCCCGAGCCAAAGGGGAACCCATGCGGCCTCCTATCGAGGCATACCACACCCTCGATTAGTCCTGCCACTATGCTCGAGAAGTAGTCATAGTAGTCATGTATATCCTGGCATGAGATCACCTGACCCTCTAGCTCTAGATCATCAAAGACACACCTACACTTCTCTAGTCCGGCATCACGCTGAGACTCATACTCCACGAGCTCACCCTGGATCGGTAAATGCAGGATCCTGTAGACATCCTCCAGAGTAATAGCCATATCTCCAGTAGGCAAATGGAACGTCCCATCCTCGCTATGGAAATGCTCCATCGCAGCTGTCAGTAAACCAAGGTTCGCATGAACCTCAGGCATAAAGCAAACATAGTCCAAACCCATCACACCAAGTACCTCCTGATCAATCTCTGTGAGCATATACCACTGCAACAATGAAAAGGGAAACTGCTCCCGTGACATGAGTACATCACGAATGTCCTCCTGCAATCAAGCAAACCATAGCATCAACCATAATTGAATTTAAGCAAACCTGCTCAACTATCAAAACTATCCTATCAATTACTTAACATATCAAATTGATCAAAATGAGCATATCATCTCTTGTCTAGATTCTATCAATCTCAGAGATCGATTATCAATTGATGCATCAATCAAGATGCCAATTGAGTCAATTTCGCTAAGTAATTGAGTATCAAAATGCAAATGCACCGAAATAAGTTGTAAATGTGTCGAACTAGGCACATGCATCGAGTCATTGAGCAAAAGTGCAACTTCAGCATGAATGCACCGAAACAGGTAGTGTATACGCAGTTTGAATGTATGCACAACTTCCTGTCATGTATGCACAATCCTATAACATATGTGTCAATTCCCATATCAAATGCATAGTTTGATTGTATGCGTAGCTACATTCAGCATATGCATCAAAACACGATTCGGTGCATTCATTCAAACAAATTTTCCCTAACATTTATTAGTGTAATAAATGACCCTAGGTGAGTTTTTTCAAACTACATAACAGTGGTCTTGCCTCAGCTGGCTGCCTGAACTGCTGAATGCATTCAAAGCGATGCTCCTTGCGTGGAATGTCCATATCTATACTGACTGCTCTATCTCATGTGCTCTTCTAAGCTCTGAAGGACCTATCACCAAAAGCCAAGTGTGCAAATGACTAGGATTGTGGACCCAACTCCTATTTATAACAAGTGATCCCTAACTGGCAGTGTGGCAACTGTGACTACTTCCCAAGCTCTTTTTCCTCCCGTTTCTCCAAACTATGACCCATTTTTCTTGAAACCTAACCTATTTTTCACCTTCTTCATCGTGATATTGTACATCTTACATCCCACCTTTCCTTCCCATCCAATCTCCCAAGGGGACATCCTACTGTCGTGTAAACCTATATCAGGGGCAAACTGGGGTATGTATCATTATCAAAAAATCTTATTCTTTGAAACAATGTGATAAAGCACATTGCATCAAGAGGGGCAAAATGTATACACCTAAAAATGACATGACTCTGTCTAAATAAATATTCTTAATATTTATTCAGTTTAATTCCTCTATCAATAAATAAATCAATCAATTTATTACTTGGTTCATATTCTTCCAACAATTAAATAAAATCAATTTATTTAATTACATCCCTAAATTCTTCTAATGTCCTCCAACAAATTAAATAAAACCAATTATTTAATTAGTTCTTCCAAAATCATTCTAAATTAAATAATACCAACTATTTAATTATTTCTTCCAATAATATCTTCTCTAAATTTAAATAAATCTAAATATTTATTTAAGTTGTCCATTTCTTCTAAAAATTGAGTTATCTCTAAATATAATTCAATCAAGTCTACACATGCAATTGAATATTCCAAATATTTAATTGAGCTAAAATATCTTCTCATCCTCATGCAATTTCCATCTTCTAGTTCTAATCAGTTAACTCTTCTATCTATTTTGTTAATTGATTAATCTCTTCAGTTAACTCATTCTTCTATTTTATTAATTCCTCTCATGCAAAATAGAGAAAGACACTTGTCCTCTTCCTATTTTTGCACATCCTCTCAAGTATCCTCTACCGTTGATCCTCTCATTCATTCTATACCGTTGATCCTCTCTCTCACAAGTCTATAAGTACAACCCCTTTTCCTCCATTTCTATCATCCAAGCTTTTAGTAAACTTACTCTGTAGGAATTACAGCGCGCCTTTGGCACCAAACCATTCCATAGCTTGCGATCACCCTTTTATCAGTGCAATTGTGTTGAAGAATCTCTTCATTGCAAACCTATCATAGCCATTCCCACTTGACATCTTGGAAAATAGCAAGGAAGTGCACCTTCTGAGGGCCATATTCATACACAAGATCATTTGAGATAGGCGACCAATGGAAGCCATGAAGTAAAGAGGTTTGCAAGGTTTTGAGTTCTTTGTTTGTTTGATTTTCTTTATTTCTTATTTCATTGTGTTATTGGGTTATGTTAGGGTTAGATGATAGAAGATATCAATTAAATGCAAATAAAGATGAAATAGAGGAATGGAAATACATAGAAATAATAACAACGAGAGACAAGTTTTAACGTGGTTCACCCAAACTCGGGCTATATCTAGCAAACAAAGAGTCTAATATTATTATCCAGTAAATCAAACCGATTACAACTAGCAATCCCTACAACTCAATACCGCTACAAATGCTACAATACAATATCAATAGAAACCCTAACCCTTAGCCACTTTTATCAAGCCTTATGTCGGTTACAAAATAGGGTTTTTTTATATCAGCTAATAGAAAAATAACTCCTGACACCTTTATAAAATAATAGGAAATTTTTGCTTCGAGGGCACTGCCCCTAGACCCCCACCATGGGCTCCGCCCCCGGGCCCCTGCTGGAGAAATAACCCCCCGGGCCCCGCAGGAGGGGCTCTGCCCCCTGTACTCCCCCATTAAATAATTTGGGGGGAAACCTCACTGATAAAAGTGCAGAAAATTTAACCTCCAAGTCTGATTAGGCTCCATATAACAATAGGTTATTTATTAATCGTTGATATATTATCCACATTTTCCCCTTAACAGGATGTTACATATGGTATCAGAGCTACCAAGTTCGACACTAGGGCTTATGAGTCCACTATGCTAATCTATAGTCAACATTATGCAGTTAGCTAATGTTTGAATTTCTTATGCCAGAATGGCATGGAGAAGAACCAAGAAAACTGCTAGAAAGTTTGTTCCCCAGTTTTTGCCTGAGTTAGTAGTTAAGAAGGAACCTGTCGAGGAAGTTAAATTTGAAGCACATATTAATTATACTGAGGGTGCATGGCTGGAGGATTCAGAGACCTTTGCTGATGCACTTAAGTGTATTCAGCTAGAAAGAAAAGAATGTTATGAACTAGCCAAGAATCCTACTACTTCGTCTTGTGAAGTTAAACCTAGTAAACTATCTACTAGTCATGACGTAACATTTGGAAGTAGTTGTGATGCTTCTATTTTAGGAAAAGAGGTGTTGGAGGGAGTACCTATGTGTACATCCACTGTCTAAGTTGTTCAATTGGAAGATTCTTTAATCGACAGTGACATGTAGACTTGTCGTGTCAACTATATAAATAAGGATTGTAGTTATTCCTGAATAAATTATAATAAAGATAAGAATGTTTTGTACCAATTTGTTGATTGTTATGAGTTAAATATGTTTTGATGTAATGAGTCACATTAGATTCAGAAAATTGTTAGATAACTTATTATTTTCTGGCGAGAGAAAAATGACATGTTTTGTACAAAAACAAACCTAAGTGAGTTAAGAAGAGAATAACCCACAAGTTAATCTCATGGACAAATTAGATAATCCTAAATCATGTTTGTAAAAATCAAGGAGAGAATTGGTAACTTGGAAAGGAAAGTAAGAGATCAAGGAAAACCCTAAAGGGGGAAAATTTTCTCATGGGATGAGCAGAGATAATAACCAAGACCATAGTGTGAGTAGTGCAAACCTTAAGAACCATAGACCCTAAAAGGAAGCAAAGGATAGGTTTGCCTTAGAAATTTCCTAAGATATGAAGAAAGTCACTCCACTAAATTTTAATGGAATTAAAAGCCCAATCATAAGAGTTGTTGGCTAAAGGCGTGATTAGACCCAGTTGTCTCACCTTGGGATGCACTAGTTATATTTGTCAAGAAAAAGGAAGTAACTTTGCGATTGTGTATTTAGTATCGTATGCTCAGTAAAGCAACGATAAAGAACAAATATCCTTTATCACGTATTGATGATCTCTTTGATCAAATGCGCAGAGCTGCAGTGTATTCATAGATCGATCGATGATCAATATATCACTAGTTAAGATTGAAGGATGAGGATACCCATAAAACAACTTTTGGACCAAAAAAAATGGGCACTATGAGTTTGCAATGTTGCCTTTTGGACTTACAAATGCCTCTGGTGCATTCATGAATCTCATGAATGTTGCAAGTATGGGCCTAATCGGTATTGTCATTGATGTCAACATACTCCTATTACATTGATGTTAAGGATTGAATGAGTTGTGTGTTGAGGATATTGAGAAAATTAGCCCTATCAGAGATAGAGAAGAACAGTAAAAATAGTGAAGTTCTATGAAGTAAAGATTCCAATTAGTTGAAGATCTGAGTACGTGCATCAAAGGGTTTTTAGATATGTGTCTGAAGGTTCTCTAGTCAAGATTTTAGAGGTCCACATGAAGATTAGAAGAAGTTATGGCCATATGAGTAAAACTGGTTCTGGCAGCCATTCAGTAGTGACAGAGTGACTCAAATAGGTCCGATGAGAACCGGTAATGCAATATCATGCTTTGCAGATCTGGTGGCATATTTGGGAAGCCAATGTGAATTGACAACTCAATTGGTTCATGGTCTAGAGGTCCGCAAGAAATTATTCCTTTGTGACAGTGATGACCGGCTGTGTTCTTAAGGTTCCAGATGAAGATGTGAATGATTTCAGTAAACAGATGTGGTGTGGATGTTCTTTGTGATTCAGGCAAGCTTGTGGGGGTCTCTAGATTATGTCTAGTTCATGTTGGTAGTTCGCATTGAAGATTGAGCTCATAATTGAAGATTTACCTCTCAGTGATGGTGTTCTTCCTAGTCTTGGCCGACCGGATGTTTTACACATGTTGCAGATGATCTTGAAGATGTTTTACGAAGCAAGGCATGTTCCTCTAAGAAGATTGAAGTCCTAGATATGTGTAGCCGATAGGGTAGTGAAGCGCATGAAGTTTTTGTAATAAGTCAAGTTGTATTTTTGTAATTTCTCTATGATAAAATAAATGTACGTTGTGCCAACTTTCATGATCATTCCAAAGTTGATGTCATGTATAAATAAGAGTTACGAAGTCATTCAAAAGCGTCCAAGGGGTTATGATGAGAAAGTGATAAAGAGGAGAGGAGCGAAAAGCAGAGCAAAAGTGTTGAGAGCTTAAATGGAACTGTCTCAAGCATAATGAAGATGTTGTTCTCCAGTTCAAGTATGTAATACTTATATTATTCTATAGACAGTGTGTCTCCTGTAGGCAGTGGGCCTCTTGTGAGCAGTGTGCTCAGGTAGTGAGCCCTAATTGGCAAGTGCCATTTTTCTTCTTATTCTTTTAATAAAGAATACAATCTTGGGTTAGTCTGTTGGATCTAGGGCATACAACTGAGAGGGGGGGGGGGTGAATCAGTTGTATAGAACTTCTTCTATTTCAAACACTTAATTCTCTGTTGTTAGTTAGCAGCATATCAAATAATCATTCATGGAAGCATAATACATAAACATAAGAGCAGATAAGCATCAACACATTGAACACCAAGATTTTGACGTGGAAAACCCGGTTAAGGAAAAACCACGGGGTGATTAACCCAAGAATTATTCTCTGTTAGAAGAATAAAGAAAAATGAATGGCACATGCCAATAAGGGCTCACTGCCCGAGCACACTGCTCACAAAGAGGCCCACTGCCTACAAGGAGACACACTGTCTACAAAGTGATAAAAATCACAGTCTTGAACTGGAGAATGACATCTCTATCATGTCCGGATCAGTTCCAATTAAGCCCAACAGTCTCTGCTCTGCCTTTCGCACCTTTCTTCACTATATCATACTCATCCACACACCACACCTTGAAATGAACTCACAAACCGTTATTTATACAAGACATCAACTTAGGAACAAACATCTAAGTCGGCAAACAACCATAGGAGTATCCGCAAGATGAATAACACATCCAGTCGGCCATCACAAGAACATTCACAGGATGAACAACTCATCCGGTCGGCTAAACAGAGAAATAACTTTATCCGGAAGAATAACTTCAATTCCGGGCTCTACCATCAATGCGGACCAACAACACAACCTAGACATGATCCAGGAACCTTCACAAGCCTGTCTGAATGTCCGGATACATCCGCACTTCCTCTGCTTACTGGGATCTCTTGTCTTCCTCATCCAGAACTTCAAGAACACAGTCTGTCGCCACTGTCATAATGCAAGAGGTACTTCCGGACCTCCAAATCACACACAAATCAGGATGACACATCACAAGGACATCTCAAACACTCCTTCCAATCCACAAATTATGATAATACAATTCCGGACCTCACCGGACCTTTTTGTGATCCTCTGTCACCTCCGGATACTTGCCGGACCCGGTTCTATACCGGCAGCCATAACTCCTTCAGATCTTCATGCGGACCTCTGAAATCTTAACTGTAGCATCTCAAGACTCATATCTAATAACCCTTTAATCCGCATCCTCCGGTTCTCATCCTATACAGTAATTTTACCTTCTTCTCATTAATGTTCTTCACTGTTCCTGACTGAGGCTAATTTTCTCAATATCCTCAGCACAAAGCTCATCAAATCCTTCTTGTCAATGCAGTATGAGTATGTTGACATCAATGACAACACTGGCTCACCTCATACTTGCAACAATCTCCCCCTTTGTCATTGATGGCAACATATGATGTGAAAAACCATCAAGACAAGAACTTCTCTTTTCTGTCACAGCTCCCCCTATCAACAACAACTCTTCACATGTCTTCCTTTGCTGCTCCCCCTTTGATCATCAACCACTTGTTTTTCACATGTCTTCTCTCCCCCTTTGACATCAATGGCAAAGGGCTCATACTTGCAATCCTCATGCATCAGAATCATACCAGCTGCTCCCCCTTAGTTGCAGCTCCCCATTAGTCCGGATCACAAAATATGACTGTGATAGCCACCGGACTGATGCACATCAGTGCATCTTAGTTCATCACCGGAGGGGCCATGACCCCTAACTTTTCCCGGAGATATTCAAAAGAGTCTTTGGGAAGAGGTTTTGTAAAGATATCTGCAATCTGATCCTTGGAGGGAACATACTCCAATCTGACTTCTTCCTTGTTTACTTGTTCTCTTAAAAAGTGAAATTTGATAGATATGTGCTTAGTCTTAGAATGCAATACCGGATTCTTGGAAATATTAATTGCACTTGAATTATCACAGAAAATTGTGATAGGCTCCTCATATTCAACTTTGATGTCTCTTAGCATCTGCTTCATCCATAAGATTTGAGTACAACTACCTGCTGCTGCAATGTATTCTGCTTCAGTTGTAGACAGAGATATTGCATCTTGTTTCTTGCTTAGCCAAGAAACCAATCTCTTCCCTAAAAAGAATGCTCCACCACTAGTGCTCTTCCGGTCATCCACATCTCCTGCCCAATCTGCATCTGTGTAAGCATGAAGAGAGAAATCCAGATCTCTAGGATACCATAGACCATACTCAACTGTCCCTTTCAAGTATCTAAAAATTCTTTTGATTGCCATAACATGAGATTCTCTAGGATCAGCCTGGAATCTTGCCACAAGACCAACAGCCTGCATTATATCTGGTCTAGTTTGAGTGAGGTACAACAATCCACCAATCATTGATCTATACTTTGTCTGATCTGCCTTTGGAGATTCATCATCTTTGCTTAACTTACATCCGGTTGCCATAGGAGTGTTCATAGATTTTGAGTCTTCCATACCAAATTTCTTTAACAATTCTTTCACATATTTGGTCTGAGAAATGAAGATCCCTTCTTTTGTTTGAGTAATTTGCAGACCCAAGAAGAAATTCATTTCACCAAGCATAGACATTTCAAACTCACTTTTCATCTGATTTGCAAAAGTTTTGCACATACTATCTCTTCCTCCAAAAATGATATCATCCACAAATACTTCAACAATTAGAATATTTTCATGATCAATTTTGAAATATAAGTTACTGTCAGCAGTACCTTTGTTGAATCCAATCTGCACAAGATGCTTATCCAACCTTTCATACCATGCTCTTGGGGCTTGCTTCAATCCATACAGAGCTTTCTTCAACTTGCAGACCATATCAGCATTATCAGACAATTGAAAACCATCCGGTTGTTCAATGTAGACTTCCTCTTCCAGATCACCATTTAGGAAGGCAGACTTGACATCCATCTGATATACCTTGAAGTCTTTGAAGGCAGCAAATGCAAGAAGTAATCTGACTGCTTCAATTCTTGCCACCGGAGCAAAAGTCTCTTCAAAGTCAATTCCTTCTATTTGAGAGTAGCCTTTGCAGACCAATCTAGCTTTGTTTCTGATTACTTCACCTGCTTCATTTAGTTTGTTCCGGAAGACCCACTTGGTTCCAATTACATTCCTGTCTCTAGGTCTGGGAACAAGATCCCAAGTATGATTTTTCTCAATTTGCATCAATTCATCTTCCATTGCTTTGGTCCAGTTTTCATCATTGCAGGCTTCATTTATTGATTTAGGTTCAATTTTTGAAATCAGACAACATTCATTCTGATTTTGAGCAACATTCCTTCTAGTTTGTACACCTTTGCTTTTGTCACCTATGATTTGATCTTCAGAGTGATTCAGTTTTACATACCTTGGAATTTTGGGGGTATCCTGCACTGCTGCTTCTTGATCAGGCTCATTCAGACCTATCTCTTCTTCCTGATTTACCGGATCAGGCTGATTCTGTTTCACCGGAGAGGATTGAGGTCCTTGAACACTATCTTGGTCATCTTCATCAAACTCATAAAATCTTAAAGGCTTCTCAATTCCTTCATCAACCTTTACATTGGTGCTTTCTATCATCTTCCTCAATCTCTTATTGTAACACCGGTATGCTTTGCTTTGAGTGGAGTAGCCCAAGAAAATTCCTTCATCACTTCTAGCATCAAACTTTCCTAGATCTTCATCTCTTTTAATATAACACTTGCTACCAAATACTCTGAAATATTTCACAGTAGGAGTGATGCCAAACCAAAGTTCATAGGGGGTCTTACCGGTGTTGTTTCTGATTTGAACTCGATTGAGAGTGTAGACTGCAGTGCTGATAGCTTCTTTCCAAAACATTTGAGGAACATTTGCTTCCAACATCATTGTCCTAGCAGCTTCCTGGATGGTCCGGTTCTTTCTCTCAACTACTCCATTCTGCTGTGGAGTCTTAGGAGCAGACAACTGTCTCCTTATACCCTGTTTCTCACAAAAGTCAATGAATTCACCAGATGTAAATTCACCACCTCTATCAGACCTTAGACACTTTAGTTTCAATCCGGTTTGATTCTCCACCATAGCTTTGAAGATTTTGAACTTCTCAAAAGCTTCTGATTTTTCTTTTAGAAAGGTAACCCACATCATCCGGGAATGATCATCAATTAACAACATGAAATATCTATCACCTTGCAGACTCTTGATTCTTGTCGGACCACATAGATCAGTATGTACTAATTCCAACAATCCGGTAGAGAACTGATCTTTGCTTTTAAAAGAGACTCTGCTTTGTTTGCCTAACTGACATTCTTTACACACACTGTTTGTAGGTTTCATCAACTTTGGAAGATCTCTCACAGCCTGAGTATTGCTTATTTTGATGATGTTATCAAAATTTACATGACACATTCTTCTATGCCATAACCAACTCTGATCAATTTGAACAAACAAACAACTTTTATTTGAACCAACCAGATGAAAGATGTTACCTCTTGTCTGAGTACCGGATGCAATTTCAGTTCCGGAGCTTGTAAAGATTCTGCATTTTCCATTCTTGAACCGGAGATCATAGCCTTTGTCCACTAACTGACCAACACTAAGAAGATTGTGCTTCAATCCTTCAACATACAGTACATTTCCTGTTTTGCTCTTACCATCAAAGGAAATAGTTCCCCTACCTCTGATTCTGCCAGCAGAATTGTCACCAAACTTTACCATTCCTCCTTCATATCTTTCCAAGTCTAAGAACTTATTCTTGTCACCAGTCATATGGTGAGAACATCCACTGTCAATAACCCAATCATCCTTTTCTTCCACTTGAGCAGCCAAGGCTTTTTCAACAACTTTGAGATTGACAGATTCAGAGAGCAAGGAATCTTCTTCCTTGATGGCTATAAACACCCACTCATTTCCGGATTTGCTTCCTGGATCTGATTCATCATCTGTTACTCCTTCATTGTCATCTTCTTCATGAACATAATAGCAATTCTTTTGAAACCTTTGTCTGTGAGTATTAGATCTTGCAGATCTCTCCGGACATCTTGAGGCAAAATGACCAATCTTATTGCAGTTGAAACATTTAAAGGGTAGTTTTCCTTCATACTTACCGGATCCTCTTGGCAGTCTTTTTGCAATGAGGGCTTCAAGTTGAGCTGTTTCTGCTTCTTCTTCTTCCATGTCTCTTCTTGCTTGATCATACCATGACATTTTCCTTGATGAGTTTTCACCCGGATCAAATCTCTGTTTGCCTTTCACATAGGCACTGGCTTTAAAAGCAGACTCAGTCTTGGGTGGATCATCTCCAAACTTGGTCATTTCAAATGCAGCTAGTTTGCCAGCCAGTTGTTCTCTTGTGACAGTTGTGTGGGCTCTGAATTCATCAATGGCAGCAACTTTGATTTTGTAGGCAGCAGGAAGGGATCTTAGGATTTTGCAGACAATCTCACTTTCATCTAGAGTTCCACCAGCATTTCTGATTCCACATACCAGCTCATTTACTCTTGGCATAAAGGTAGTGATGTTTTCATCATCTCTCATTTTCAATCTTTCAAATTTCCCTTTCAGACTTTGCAACCTTGCACTTTTGACAAACTCATCTCCTTCATACAGAAGTTCCAGTTTAGTTAGGATCTCATATGCAGTTGGTAGGTCAATGACATTCGAGAGATCTGAGTCATTCAATGCGCTTAGAAGAGCTTCCTTGGTCCGCAGATTGTTTTCAGCTTCTGTGGTTTCATCTGGAGTTGTCGGACCACCTTGTGGGGGTATATATGGTTTTGAAATCATAGCCAAGTATGCTTTTCCCATACATTCCAAATGACACTTCATGCGACCTTTCCAGAGAGTGAAGTTGGTTCCATCGAACTTCGGACTATCCTTCTTGTAAGACGACATCCTGGATCACCTCAAGCGGTTAAGCTCTTATCAGAGGAACTTAGCTCTGATACCAATTGTTGGATCTAGGGCATACAACTGAGAGGGGGGGGGGGTGAATCAGTTGTATAGAACTTCTTCTATTTCAAACACTTAATTCTCTGTTGTTAGTTAGCAGCATATCAAATAATCATTCATGGAAGCATAATACATAAACATAAGAGCAGATAAGCATCAACACATTGAACACCAAGATTTTGACGTGGAAAACCCGGTTAAGGAAAAACCACGGGGTGATTAACCCAAGAATTATTCTCTGTTAGAAGAATAAAGAAAAATGAATGGCACATGCCAATAAGGGCTCACTGCCCGAGCACACTGCTCACAAAGAGGCCCACTGCCTACAAGGAGACACACTGTCTACAAAGTGATAAAAATCACAGTCTTGAACTGGAGAATGACATCTCTATCATGTCCGGATCAGTTCCAATTAAGCCCAACAGTCTCTGCTCTGCCTTTCGCACCTTTCTTCACTATATCATACTCATCCACACACCACACCTTGAAATGAACTCACAAACCGTTATTTATACAAGACATCAACTTAGGAACAAACATCTAAGTCGGCAAACAACCATAGGAGTATCCGCAAGATGAATAACACATCCGGTCGGCCATCACAAGAACATTCGCAGGATGAACAACTCATCCGGTCGGCTAAACAGAGAAATAACTTTATCCGGAAGAATAACTTCAATTCCGGGCTCTACCATCAATGCAGACCAACAACACAACCTAGACATGATCCAGGAACCTTCACAAGCCTGTCTGAATGTCCGGATACATCCGCACTTCCTCTGCTTACTGGGATCTCTTGTCTTCCTCATCCGGAACTTCAAGAACACAGTCTGTCGCCACTGTCATAATGCAAGAGGTACTTCCGGACCTCCAAATCACACACAAATCAGGATGACACATCACAAGGACATCTCAAACACTCCTTCCAATCCGCAAATTATGATAATACAATTCCGGACCTCACCGGACCTTTTTGTGATCCTCTGTCACCTCCGGATACTTGCCTGACCCGGTTCTATACCGGCAGCCATAACTCCTTCAGATCTTCATGCGGACCTCTGAAATCTTAACTGTAGCATCTCAAGACTCATATCTAATAACCCTTTAATCCGCATCCTCCGGTTCTCATCCTATACAGTAATTTTACCTTCTTCTCATTACTGTTCTTCACTGTTCCTGACTGAGGCTAATTTTCTCAATATCCTCAGCACAAAGCTCATCAAATCCTTCTTGTCAATGCAGTATGAGTATGTTGACATCAATGACAACACTGGCTCACCTCATACTTGCAACATAGTCACCCCGTGGTTTTTCCCTTAATCAAGTTTTCCACGTTAAAATTTTGGTGTCATATGTGTTGAATGTGTTTTTGCTCTTAAGTTATTGCATTATGCTTCCATGATTAAATCTTTATTATGCTATTGAATATAAGAAGGCTTTAAGAATTAAAGAACAAAAGTTTTTGGTGACAACTGATTTACCCTCCCTCTCAGTTGTCTGCCCTAAAACCAACAATTGGGATCAGAGCTAAGTTCCTCTAAAAGGAGCTTAACCACTTGAGGAGATCCAGGATGTCTTCCTACAAGAAGGATAGTCCGAGGTTTGATGGAATGAACAACACTCTTTGGAAAAGCCGCATGGAATGTCACTTGCAATGTATGGGATTTCAGTATTGGAACATGACTATAAAAGAGTATATTCCTCCAAAAAATGGTCTGACAACTCTAGATGAAATCAGAAATGCTGAAGATAATCTTCAAGCTAGAGAAGCCTTACTAAGTGCCTTATCTGATATAGAGCTAACAAATGTTATGGATTTAAAAATTGCATATGAAATTTGGTCAAAGCTAGAAATTCTGCATGAAGGAGACAAATATGTTAAATGTGCTAAGCTACAAAGTCTGAAAGGAAAATTCAAAAATCTGAAGATGAATGAAGATGAGAATATCACTACATTTATGCCAAAAGTAAATGAGCTTGTTTGTGGTATTAGATGTGCTGGTGGAACTTTCAATGAAGATGATATTATTGCTAAAGTTCTCAAATCCTTACCTCCTTCTTACAAACACAAGGTTGCTGCTATTGAGGGATTCAGATCTTTATCAAATATTACAAGGGATCAATTGGTTGAGAAGTTAGCTGCATTTGAATTGGCTGAGTTTGGAGATGCTCCTCCCGAGACTGAATCTACATTCAAAGCTAGTGCCTCTGCAAAAGGTAAACAAAGGTATGATCCAGGAGAAAGTTCCTCAAAGAAATTATCATGGTATGAAAAAGTAAGAAAAGATCTGGAAGAAGATGAGGTAGAAGCTGCTCAACTTGAAGCCCTTATTGCAAAAAAATTGCCAAGAGGATCCCGTAAGTATGAAGGAAAATTGCCTTTCAAATGTTTCAATTGCAACAAGATTGGTCATTTTGCCTCAAGATGTTTGGAAATATTTTCAAGGCCTAACCCTAATAGATCAAGATTTCAAGAAAAGTGTTACTATGTTCAAGAGGATAATGATGAAGGAGTAACAGATGACAAATCTGAGATAGGAACCAAATCCAGAAGTGACTGGGTGTTTATTGCCATCAAGGAAGAAGATCCAATGTCTATTGAATCTGCCAATCTTAAGATAGAAAGGGCTCTGGTTGTTCAGGTTGAAGAAAGGATGAATGGGTCATTGATAGTGGATGCTCCCATCATATGACTGGTGATAAGAACAAGTTCATAATTTTGGAAAGATATGAAGGAGGAGTTGTAAAATTTGGTGATAATTTTGCTGGCAGAATCAGAGGTAGAGGAACTATTTCTTTTGATAGAAAGAACAAAACTAGTGATGTTCTATATGTTGAAGGTCTGAAGCATAATCTTCTTAGTGTTGGATAGTTGGTAGACAAAAGATATGAACTCTGTTTCAAAAATGGAAAATGCAAGATCTTTGAAAGGTCTGGAACTGAGATTGCATCCGGTACTCAGACAAAAGGTAACATCTTCCACTTGGTTGGTACTAACAAAAGTTGTTTATTTGTTCAAATTAATCAAAGTTGGTTGTGGCATAGGAGAATGTGTCATGTAAATTTTGATAATATCATCAAGATAAGAAACATTTAGGCTGTAAGAGATCTTTCAAGATTGGTGAAACCTACTAATAGTTTGTGCAAAGAATGTCAGTTGGGTAAGCAGAACAGAGTCATTTTTAAAAGTAAGGAACAATCCTCTACTAGATTGTTGGACTTGGTACACACTAATCTATGTGGACTGGCAAGAATTAGGAGCTTGCAAGGTGATAGATATTTCATGTTACTAATTGATGACCACTCCTAGATGATGTGGGTGATTTTCCTAAAAGAGAAATCTGAAGCACTTGAGAAGTTTAAAATATTCAAGGCTATGGTAGAAAATGAAACTGGGCTAAACATAAAATGTCTCAGGCCTGATAGAGGTAATGAATTCACATCCAGAGAGTTCATAGAATTTTGTGAGAAACAAGGGATAAAGAGATAGTTATCTGCTCCAAGGACTCCACATCAAAATGGAGTAGTGGAGAGAAAGAACTAGACCATCCAGGAAGCATCTAGAACCATGATGATGGAAGCATATGTCCCTCAGACCTACTGGAGAGAATTTGTAAGCACTGCTGTCTATACTCTTAATCGAGTACAAATTAGAAGCAATATTGGTAAGACTCCTTATGAACTTTGGTTTCACATCACTCCTACTATGAAGTATTTCAGAGTCTTTGGTAGTAAATGTTGTATCAAAAGAGATGAAGACCTTGGCAAATTTGATGCTAGAAGTGATGAAGGAATATTCTTGGGTTATTCTACTCAAAGAAAAGCATACCAGTGTTATAACAAGAGATTGAGAAAGATTGTAGAAAGCACAAATGTGAAGGTTGATGAAGGCATTGAAAATCCCTCAAGGTTTTGTGAGTATGAAGCAGATGATCATAATGATGTTTTGGTCCAAGAAGAACAAGCCCCCACTACAGTTTAGATTTAGACTAATCCAGAGAATCCTGAAATATAGGAAGAAGAGATAAGTTTGAATGAACCTATCCAAGATTTAGAAGTGCAAGAAATTCCTAAAACTCCCAAGTATGTAAGACTAAATCATTCTAAAGACTAGATCATAGGAGATATAAGCAAAGGTGTTCAAACAAGAAGAAAAATTGCTCAAGATTTAGTGAAGTATTGTCTGATTTCAAAAGTTGAACCAAAAACAATAAGCGAAGCATGCAATGATGAAATTTGGACTAAAACAAACGAGGAAGAGTTGATGTAGATTGAAAAAAATTACACTTGGGATCTTGTTCCTAGACCTAAAGACAAAAATGTGATTGGGACTAAGTGGGTCTTCCAGAATAAACTGAATGAAGATGGTGAGGTAATAAGAAACAAAGCCAGACTAGTCTGTAAGGGTTATTCTCAAGTAGAAGGAGTTGACTTTGAAGAAACATTTTCTCTGGTGGTAAGAATTGAAGCAATCAGATTATTTCTCACCTTTGCTGCCTTCAAGGATTTCAAAATATATCATATGGATGTCAAGTCTGCCTTTTTGAATGGTGATTTGGAAGAAGAGGTATACATTGAGCAACCGGATGGATTCCAATTGTCTGATCATGGTGATATGTTCCACAAGTTGAAGAAAGCTTTGTATGGACTCAAACAAGCCCCAAGAGCCTGGTATGAAAGATTGGATAAACATCTTTTGAAGATTGATTTCAACAAAGGTACTGCTGACAGTAACTTGTACTTCAAAATTGACCATGAAAATATCTTGATTGTTGAAGTATTTGTTGATGACATCATTTTTGGAGGAAAAGATAGTATGTGCAAGACTTTTGCAAATCAAATGAAAAGTGAATTTGAGATGTCTATGTTTGGGGAAATGAATTTCTTCTTGGGTCTACAAATCACTCAAACAAAGAAAGGAATCTTCATATCATAGACCAAATATGTGAAAGAATTGTTGAAGAAATTTGGGATGGAAGATTCAAAGCCAATGCATACTCCCATGGCAACAAGGTGTAAATTGAGCAAAGATGATGAATCTCCTAAGGCTGAGGCTGATCATAAAAAGTACAGGTCAATGATTGGAGGACTATTGTACCTTACTCAAACTAGACCTGACATTATGAATGTTGTTGGTCTTGTTGCTAGAATCCAAGCTATTTCCAGAGAGTCTCATGTCATGGCAATCAAGAGAATTCTCAGATATCTGAAGGGAATAGTTGAGTATTGTTGTGATGTTCACAACACGCCCCTTTTTGCCCCTTAGCAAAAATGAGGACCCCTGTTGTGGCTTGCCCCCTTTGTTTTTGTGCTCTAGGCAATAATGGTAAAAAGTATCATCATATCAGGTGCATGATGATCCTCCTGTATGAGCCCAAAATTCAAAGGTCTAAATCTTGCCTCAGGAAGCTTTCCATGTGAAAGAGTGTAAAATTCTAAGCAAGTTTGCCTTTTACATCACCCTGAAATTCGGCCAGGTAAGAAAGTTATGCTCGGTCAAAGTTTTGGTCAAACCTGATATGCACAGGGGGAGGATCATATTTCTTAACATTAGTCATATTATGGAGGGTCATCCTGATCTAATTTATCACCTGATAAATCATGCAGTCCAAATATCCGGACATCAATTTTAGGTGATAGTGACCTTTACCCATCAACAGCCTTATGTATTTCACGAGGATCATGTTTCTCAATATAACCCGATATTTCTCAATATCCTCCTGTCGTGAAATATCACCCCGAACCAATATCCTGATGACGTCATTAGAACCTGATAAACAAGAAATGTCACATGAAGATGACATCATCATCCTTTTTACCTCACGGAGGTATATTTTCAGACATGACCTTTCCTACATAACATGACGATGATGTCATAGTGCCGCAGTGCTAAACCAAGTCATCATCCTGATGACGTCATCCTGATATTCCGACAAGAGGTCATTTTAGTCTAAGGGGATCATCATCTTTCAAATATCACTCGATGTTTCAAATGTCACCCGATATTCTGAAAGATCACCCTCCTCACCAAATATCACCCAATGTTTCAAATGTCACCTGATATTCTAAAAGATCACCCTCCTCGCCAAATATCACCCCATGGCTAATATGATGATGACATCATCCAAGCTCGATGAACAAAGGAAATCACCTCCTGATGATGTCATCATCCTTTTGCCTCGCACAGGCACTTTTTCAAACATCACTCCTATCCGATAAACATGACGATGATGTCATGATAACTGCAGCGATAAACAAGGCCACCCTTCTGCTGACGTCACCCCGATCTTCCCGCGAGGATCATGTTCCAAATATCATCCTGATCTTAAAATATGACACGATAAGCAAAACTCGACATATCCTAATGACGTCATCTCCTTGGGAGGGTGATATTCTTCAAAGCTCTTTCCTCGGGATCATGTTCCTTGGACCTGATTTCCTTCAATATCAATGTGACATCACCATCATATCATGACCAAGTAAAGAGAATGTCTGAAAATCTACATGCAGGTGGCAGAACTGAATGAATGATCAAAAGGGGACTAATTTCTCGTGTGCAGGCGGATTTTCGTAGTATCATGACCGGATATTTATGTTTGCACCTTCAAGGCATGATTTAGCATTAGTTTTTATCCTCCTGCTAATTATTTAAATGATGGTGCCTAACTTTATATGATGACCGCAGGTGCATCGGCTAGAAGATGGGGTCGGTGAGACATTGTTGGCTCGCTTCGATCAGGTGGGGTTTCATTGATGATCATGATGATGTGTGGTCACAATGGAAAAGCAAGGCAGATGGATTTTGAGCCATCCCAGAACCCGATGATGTCATCCTTTCACACTCCAGCAAGGCCAGTCCATCCTGATGACATCATCATCATATCCTGATCAACGAAGAATTTCAAAGTGCAGCCCGATATTCAAATGGAAAATGGCGAGAAAGTAGAGCGGGAGGAATTTGAAATTATTTTGGAGCCCAATGTATAAATTTGGTCAAACAAGAAGTACACACAAGGCCTACGGAGGGTCAATATGCAGATTTGACCCGACGACGTGCAAGTGGAGTATGGAGGTGGAATATTTTATTAAGGTGGGCATCCCACTATGGAGGTGGAATATTTTATTAAGGTGGGCATCCCACTATGGGGGTGGAATGTTTTATTAAGGTGGGCATCCCATTATGAAGACTATTATATTACTTTTTTTGAGAAGGTGGGCATCCCACTATGGAGGTGGAATGTTTTATTAAGGTGGGCATCCCATTAAGGAAGAGAGGTCAATCATACAAGGGGAGACCAGTAGAAATTTCAGGTAGTAGACCAGATTGCTGAGACTAGTGGGGACGGAATTGTTGAAACATTCAAGGTTCTTTCCTCATGATCATGGTAAATATGCATGTTTTATGAACATACTGTATGGAGATGAAGCTTTAGATTACATCATGATTGTAAACCTTAAGTAATCTTCAAGTTGATTTCTGGATATGTACTATGGATGCTGTGTTCTTTAGAAGCACTTTTATTTCATTGCATGTTGTTGTCAACTCTATCTCTGAAGATTTGCATTGGATCATGCTGATTTATGGAATATCCTGGTGAAGTATGATTTCAATTTTCTTCTCTTCATTACTGTATGGGAACATGTATGTGGGTCAGTGATCTCAGTCAAGTAAATCTTAGGAATATCTCTCTCTTTAACCCTTTTTCTTATTTTAATTTTATAGAAATCACTTCCATAATTGCACATCATGGTAAATATTAAGCAGAATAGGGGAATGTGCAGACATCCCGTAGATACTTGATCATCCTTAGCATATTCCTGAGCTAGATGCATGTACCATTAAAAATTTCATGCAGGAAATCACTGATAAGGGTAGAGCTCATGCAAATATCACCTTAGGCACATCATTTGGAGATATATGTTGTGTAGAGTAACTTCCCTGAAAGAATTGTTGTAGAACCAGAACCTACTGATTCATGTAAGACCCAAAATAGAAAATAGCAACACACATCAACCACTGAGAGATCTTAGCAAATTATGACCTAATCACCAGGGACTTGGGATCATGAATTCTATGAATTCATTGTATCTTTCAGGATAAACAAGGGTTGATGTGTAACTTTTGTTTGAATGTTATGTGTGACTAACATCACCATCAACACCTAAACTAGTGCTAGAAGGAGGGCGCAACAAGAAAACTGTAGATTCCTGCAAACATTGCTTAAGTATCCTATCAATTTCCAAATCTGACCATAAACCAGCCTATCTTTCTTAAAATTTGAAGAATCTTGGCTTCTAAGCCAAACACTAGGTCTAGATCTAGTGGACCCTTTGAAGAACTACCTACCAGGGGATTCAGACCTAGGACTGTGTGTTGATAACTGAGAGGGGGGGGGTGAATCAGTTATCCTAATTATTTCCCTTATTGAACTTTTCTTTTAATTGATGCAGCATAAAATCAAACATAAACATTAACCATAAAATAGGAAACACATGACACAGTATTTTTGACGTGGAAACCCTGTTAAGGGAGAAAACCACGGGGTGATTAACCCAAAATTATTCTCTGTTAGAAGAATAGGAAATTACAAAGATGGCACTTGCCAATTAGGGCTCATTGCCCGAGCACACTGCTCACAAGAGGCCCACTGCCTACAAGAAGACACACTGTCTACAAAGTGATGAGAATCACAGTCTTGAACTGATTGGAAGCATCTGCATATGCTGGAGTTCAGTTCCGGTTAGGCTCAGTACACTGATCTGCTGCACTTCATCTTTCCTCTGTTCTTTATTCTGCTATCTTCCACATACCGGATCCTTTTTGCTACCTCTGCTCTTTCTTTGGACTTCTTCGCATATCTCTCCACATCACAACTCACTTCACAACTAAATCCATCCTCTATATATATCCGCACAAGTAATTTCATCACCTTTCTAGTCGGCATCCGGAACAGTCTAGTTTCTTATAAACTCTCATTCTGTCGGCTGAATCCTTCCTCACCAAGCAATGCGGATCAAGCATATACTTGTAGATATCATTAATCATGTCGGCCAAACATGATTCATGCCTTCACAACCTCTGTCATCAACAGTAACCCATCCGGAAAGCAGTCTGATACTCTGCCAGTCAGTTCTTCCTCTGTTTTCACTGTCTCTCAGGAATCCGGTACTCAACCATTCATATCTTTTTCCTTGTCCATCACCGGAGGCTAAATCCTTGGAATATACCACTCAAGGTAGTCCTCTTGACTTCCCCAAATCCGCACTGCACCAAGACACTTCCACTGAGAGGTCCGGACCAATCTGTCGGACCTTGCCACATGCTCTGTTCTTCTTCACCGGACCACAACATTCTTTATTCTGACTTCCGGTAGAGACATATCATGTCTTGCGGATATGTGGGATGACCTTTGTTGCCATCAATGACAACAACCATGAATCCATATAGTGTCTCTTGCCAACAATCTCCCCCTTTGGCATTGATGGCAACACTTAGTGAAAAATGACTAAGTGTTTTCACTGTGCTCCCCCTTTGCTGATGCTCTGTCTTTATATACAATTTCCGGAACTCCCCCTTAGTTGGATCCCTCATTTTTCACTACTCCTCACTCCCCCTTTGACATCAATGGCAAAGGGTAGGGTCCGCATATCAAAATTTTCAAAAATTTCTTATACTTAGCCGCATATTTACATACTCACATATATTGAAGAATGTCTGCAAAGGATGTCTGTAATTGAATCATTTCGGTAGCCCAACTTTGCTTCATTCTGTCCAAAATTGAAATGTGACCACTTAACAAAAATGCAAACGCTTCTGCCCGCTTGAGATCTGTCGGATCTTTTGTTTGGGCGGTGGTCCTAGCATCACTGATGGCCTCATGCATGGTTTCCAACTTAGGGATTATAATCCTTCTAAGTTCTCCCATCCGGTTGGTGATGTTCTTCCTTTCCTTCTCAAGATTCTTTATTTCGTTCAAGACTGCAATAGTCTGACATTCTTGATTTATTATAGAGGAAGAGAGAGGATCAAAACTTTGAGATAAGCTTTGTAGCTTATCCTGTTCCTCTTTTATTTTCTTGTCAAATGCTGCTGTTGCCTTTGACCAGGATATACAAAATTTATAGATATCACCGCCATCCTTAAGAGCATTCTCTAAGCTCTTTATTCCAATGCTTACAATCTTCCTATCTTTAGAAATTAATTCTAATATCTCTGAAAATCTCTTATCCAAAAATTCCTTCCGGACCTTTTCTTCAGCTGATTTTTCTAGAGAATCAAAATGTGTATCAACACTGCTGACTAAGGTTTTTAGATTACCGGAAGTGGAGGCTGTCGGATCTATTTGGATTGATGGCATGATCTTCACAAGTACTCCGGAGGCAGCCTCTATCAACTCACAGTCTTCCATATGAGACTTCAGGAGCTTTTCATTTGCCTTGGCATTTGCAAATGAAGCTATCTTCATTGTTTGTACCGGAGAGAGAGAGTCAAAATCAAATGGGCCTTTTAGAAGCTCCGGTTCATCAATCTCTAAAGTTTCTTTACTCAAAAATTGTTGAACAGTTTGTGCAGTGTCTCTTGCCGGAGACAGATGTTTCTTTTCTTCTGCAGTCTTAGAACTGTCAACCTCTTTGTCTTTCACCACTGCTTCCTTCTCCTGTAATTGCTCTTCTTCTTTGGATCCGGAGACTGTAGGGGAAACCGGAGGAGAGATGCTAACTTGTTCATGGGCCCCTTCTTCTGGAGCAGAGGGTCCCAAGTCCTCACTTGTCTGTTCAGGGCTCACTTCTTCCGGAACAGAAGATTCTAAATCAGCAGCTGTTTCTGCACCTAAGTCCTCTACAACAGGAAGATTGAACCTTTTGAAGGCCTTCCGGAGGATCTCTTCTGTTTCTTGGGCCACTTTGTCAGTCTCACCAAGCATGAGTTGATTCATCCTGGCTTTGCTTCTGAACTCATCTTTGCAGTCCTTGAAGATAATGTTCATTGTCTTGGGATCAATTTGAGGATATAGCTGAATAGCTATCTGCTCCCGGATCTCAAGATCTTTGGCATGAGCATTATTCTTTCTTACTTCCATTTCCTTCTCTAGGCTTTTAGGAATGAGAGATATGATCTCAATGAAAGCCTTATTGTATATGTTCAGATATTTAACTGTGGCTTCCTGCAGAGTCTTTTGGTCTGCCTCACTGAAGTCATCATAGGATTCAGTCATTGGTTGAAGGTTTCCATCCACCGTGACCGACTTGATTATGCTCTCTAGTGACAGAGTGGGCTTTTCAACAGTTACCTCTGCCATTTCATCCTTGTCTTGGCCTGTGGAGGGCTTACCGGATCCTTTCTTCTTCTGTTTCTTTACTTCTCTTACTCCCTCATCTGATTCTGTTTCCTCTTCATCCTTTTGGCTTCCATAAGCCCTTGTGGCTTTTGTCTTGGATCTCTTACCGGATGCCTGGACTTCCGGTTTTGAACTTTTGGTTGAGGGAGGTGCAGATCTCTTTGTTGATCTGGTCCGGGTGGGAGCTCCAACCGGAGCACTTTCTTTTCTTTTCTCTTCTTCCTCGGCCTTCCTCCTCTTTTCCTGGCTGGCATCAAGTGTCTCCTTTGAGATACCTAGGCCTTGAGCAATGTGCTCTACTTCTTTTCTTACCTTTCTTTTAATCTCAGGTTCCCTGAGTTCTACATGTATTTTTACACTCAGCTCCTCAAAGGTTCCAAACCTTTCTGCCTTAGGATCTTTGGGCTGACTTAGCATGTGTTGAACATGCAGCTCCACTATCTGTTCATCAACTTCATACCCCATGGGCATGATCCAGACAGTCCTTGGCTCCACTGCCTCCATTAGGCACTGATCAGTGTCAACCATAAAGCACACTGAGTCCTTGTATTTCTCAATGAGAGACTGGGGAATTCTCTCTCTTGCTTGCATCATGCTCTGAAAGTTTTTGAAGTATCCCCATAGAGCTGTATTTCTCACTTTTGCATCCCCAAGTCCATGCAAATAGTCTCTTATTTGGACTGCAACAGGTTTGTCATTTTGCCATACCCATCCACTTGTTCCGGGTAGCTCATTCATGAAGTAGAAGAATAGACATACAATCAGAGTACCATACTTAAAGGAATTCTTCTTATCCTTCTTGATTTTCTGTATGTTTTCCATTAATTGGCTTAGTAGTAGTTCGCAGAGATCATATTCTGCATTCTTTCTTAACATTTCATAAGCAGTGTATATTGCAGTTCCGGATACAGAATTCTCCCTGCTGGAGTGATAGATCTTGTATCCTATTATCATTGATGCATATTTGATATCCGGATCGGAGATGTCTTCAATGGTCATTGCCCTTTTGTCAAATTTTGATCCGGTGGCCTCAGTTACAATGTTGTTCTTGACAGATTTGAGGATAGGTACTCCTCCGGAAGAGTATAGGCCAGTTACTGCTCTAATTGCCTCTTTTGTGATCTTGCAGGGTCTATCTAGCCATAGAAAGTTGTCATGCATTCTGCTCAGTACATACCGGACCCATTCATCCTCTTCAAAACAGGGGAAATGAATAAATTGCTCAAATTGTTTCTTCTGAATATCCTTATACTCTGGTTTAAGCTCAAAAGCATTGTCAATCAGCTGCTTGTGATAGAGGTCTCTTAATTTGAATTCCCCAAATTCCTCAATGTTTGCATGTATGTAAACCCTAATGTCTTCGGTGTGTAAAACTCCGTGGGGAACACTAGAGAAGGCTCCTAGTGGGTCTACCTCCAATGATTTGTAGGGATGTTTCTTGAATGAGGGGCGAGGTCTATCAGAGCTCTTAACTATGTTTGGAGTAGCCATTCTTCAAAGATTTGCAGTGAGGTAACGAAAAACGGAGAATACCTTATGCGCCTTAGGTTTGCACGGAGTGGTTGGATTGATTTCTTTATCCAATAGCTTCGGCAGGAGATCCTTGGTGTGCTTGAAGAACCTTGTTGCAGAGCTCCACTTTTCGCTTCTTCTCGAGTGCAGAATGAGCAAATGACCTTTGAGAAATCCCTTAAATTGCTCCGCGAACCCTAATACCTGTCTGCAATAAATGCTTCACCTACATCATTCCGGTTTGCCTTGTCTGGATAGCTTGGAGTATCCCGGATTAGTCCTGATCTGTGGATATCATCCGGATCTTTCAATCATGAATAAATCAAGGTAGCATATTACAAGATCATCTCAAACACTCTGTCCAATCCGCAGAACAAGATAGTGCATTTCCGGATCTTTCCGGACCTTTTTGTAATCCTTTATCATACCGGAGCATCTCCCTGAATAGGTCTTATTTGATCGATCACAGCTTCTTCATAACTTCATGCGGACCTCTGAAAACTTGACTGAAGTATCTCAAGATTCATATCTACAAACCCTTTGATCCGCATCTTGTGCCACATCCGGCACCACTTGTTTGGCTGGGGGAACAAGATTTTCTTTGAGTCTCCCCCTGAGCCTGAGCTCACTTTTAATTTCCGGAAGAAATATCAGCACCAGAGTCTGGTGCGGATCCAACCTCTACATTCTCTGAACTTTTCTTCACCCAAATCTTGCTCATCTGATTCCTAACCTCATCCGCATTCATCTTTTGTTTACCCTTGTCTTGATTCTGATTATACACCGGACCTCTTTTGTCCTGATTCTTGTTTCTGCAGACTTTAGCATTATGACCGGACCTATTGCAGATTTGGCAAATAACATTTCTTTGCATATTTGACTGATATCCTCTTGATCTGCATTGATTTGCCATATGACCTATTCTATTGCATGTGAAGCATCTACCTTTGAATGATTTGTTTACTTGCATAATTCTGCATTCATGGGATTTGTGTCCATACCTTTTGCAGTTGAAGCACTGTCCGGAGAAGGATGAATTATTCTGATTCATTCTCATTCTGCACTGATTAGCTTTGTGACCAAAGTGGTTGCAGTTGTGGCAGTATCCATTGAAGGATGGATATCTTTGAGCATTTGGCTGTCTTACCGGAGGTCTTCTAGGCCTGCTCCTTGGATTTTCTGATCCAAGATTCTTCTGACCGGATCCGGAGCTTTCTCCTTTCTCATATCCCAAGCCATACTTGTCATCTGTCCTCTTTTGACTTCCAAGAAGAACTTCAAGTTGAGCAGAACTTATCTTGAATTTCTCTTTATATTCATTTGCTGTTTGAAGGTCTCTTTTGAGAGAGGCAATTTGATCCTCAAGTTTTCCTTCATTATCTTTGGCATCTTCAAGATCAGATTCAAGGTGTCTGATAATCCTGTCCATCTGGTGGCATTCTTCTGATTTTTCTTTAAGAGATTGTCTTAGATTGTCTTCAGCCTTTCTTTTATCTTCAATCTCTTGAGTAAACTTTATAGTTCCTGATTCCATTTCATGTCTTAACATAATGACTTCTTTTGATAACTTTTCACATAACTTGGTTTGCTCAGTCAATTCCTCATTTGTATTGCTTTCTTCACTTTGTCTTGCCAACTGTTGAAGCAGCTCCTTTCTCTTTTTCATAGAGAGACTTAATTTGTCTTTTAATTCTCTCATGAATTCATCATCCTGTTTGAGTCTTTCCTTTAATTCACTGACTTCAGAATTTGACTGTTCAAGATCCTCAAGGGCAGTCTTGAGTTGCTCCCTTAAACCATATGCATCCATTTGAAATCCCAGATCTTCCTCAAGCTGTTAGGCTCTATTAGGAGGAACTTAGCTCTGATACCAATTGTTGATAACTGAGAGGGGGGGGTGAATCAGTTATCCTAATTATTTCCCTTATTGAACTTTTCTTTTAATTGATGCAGCATAAAATCAAACATAACCATTAACCATAAAACAGGAAACACATGACACAGTATTTTTGACGTGGAAACCCTGTTAAGGGAGAAAACCACGGGGTGATTAACCCAAAATTATTCTCTGTTAGAAGAATAGGAAATTACAAAGATGGCACTTGCCAATTAGGGCTCACTGCCCGAGCACACTGCTCACAAGAGGCCCACTGCCTACAAGAAGACACACTATCTACAAAGTGATGAGAATCACAGTCTTGAACTGATTGGAAGCATCTGCATATGCTGGAGTTCAGTTCCGGTTAGGCTCAGTACACTGATCTGCTGCACTTCATCTTTCCTCTGTTCTTTATTCTGCTATCTTCCACATACCGGATCCTTTTTGCTACCTCTGCTCTTTCTTTGGACTTCTTCGCATATCTCTCCACATCACAACTCACTTCACAACTAAATCCATCCTCTATATATATCCGCACAAGTAATTTCATCACCTTTCTAGTCGGCATCCGGAACAGTCTAGTTTCTTATAAACTCTCATTCTGTCGGCTGAATCCTTCCTCACCAAGCAATGCGGATCAAGCATATACTTGTAGATATCATTAATCATGTCGGCCAAACATGATTCATGCCTTCACAACCTCTGTCATCAACAGTAACCCATCCGGAAAGCAGTCTGATACTCTGCCAGTCAGTTCTTCCTCTGTTTTCACTGTCTCTCAGGAATCCGGTACTCAACCATTCATATCTTTTTCCTTGTCCATCACCGGAGGCTAAATCCTTGGAATATACCACTCAAGGTAGTCCTCTTGACTTCCCCAAATCCGCACTGCACCAAGACACTTCCACTGAGAGGTCCGGACCAATCTGTCGGACCTTGCCACATGCTCTGTTCTTCTTCACCGGACCACAACATTCTTTATTCTGACTTCCGGTAGAGACATATCATGTCTTGCGGATATGTGGGATGACCTTTGTTGCCATCAATGACAACAACCATGAATCCATATAGTGTCTCTTGCCAACACTGTGGACTTTCATCACTCCCCTAATCCTAGTACATCTGGAGCTTCACCAGGGCCTGCTCTTGCAACTCCTATTAGCCTACACATACCTACAGGGCCTTCTGTCACACCACAGGTTCAACCTCAGCCGGTCACACCATAGATCCAACCCCCTCTAGTTGCAATGTCATTCTTCACAGCAGAGTCACCTTTGATCTTTAATGCATATCATGCTCTACCCAAAAATCTAGATAAAATTTGTCCTAGATACCACCCATATCAGGATGCTGATGATCATGTCAGAACCTTCAAAGAAGCCTGTTGTAGGGCTAGGATTGAGTATGAAGATGTGGTCTACAGGTTGTTTCCCTTCTCCTTAGGAGAAGAGGCCTACAACTGGTACATTAGTTTGGGCCAAGGTTCAGTCAACTCATGGCATGCCTTGGAGAAAGCTTTCAAGGATAGGTTCAAGGTGCCTATAGACCTTTCAACAAACTACCATTTATTTGCCACTATCAAGAGGTCTGAGGGGGAGCCTATAGCAAACTTCAATACTAGATTCCAGAAGATACTGTCTAAGCTAGTAGCTCCTTATAATGTAACAGATGAAGCTGCCAGGAGCATTTACTACTCAGCCCTAGATCCCTTGACCTCCATGTTTATCAAGAGGACACATCCTGGCGTAATAACTTTAGCAGAGGCCTTTAGGGAAGCTATCAAGGTTAGCCAACAATTAGCTCCTGCCCCCACACCAAATGTCGCCGTCCCTTCACTTCCAGGCTATCCAACATATCCTATCCACCAACAGACCAACGGGGCCATGATACCTTCAGCCATGATGCCAGCCCCTTTGCAAATACCTCCACTCAGTGTCTTGCCACCACCAAGTGGGAATAGCTAGATGTTGCCATATCAGAAACAAGTGCCACATGCTTTTAACAACCCAACAATAACAATGGGTCTTCTTTTTTCAAGCCCCAGGTAGAAAATGTAGTGGCAAAGGCTCAGGAGGAGAAAGAAGAAATCAAAGAAATATTAGCCCAGCTTAGGAAACTTACCACTGAGGTCACCCATCTGAGAAATTAGAACTTTTACTCTCAGCCTAACCAAAACAGAGGCTATGCCAATGACAGACCAAACTATCTTGACAAAGGGTACAACAATAATTACAATAACAATAATGGCAACAACAATCTTCCTAGACAACCTAGAGTGTGTGGAACACTAGGCCAAACAATGGTTCCTTGCCATCACCCTAGGATAATCAGCCTCCTGGTGAATCTAAACAGACCACCAGAGTAAACCTTGCTGAGGCAGCACTTACAAACTGGTGCAGGATTCATAATACCAATGCTCATGCAGAGTTAGATTGCCCCCAATTCAGGGTTGCAGCCAGCATTTTCCAAGCTGAAGTGTCCAGTACTTCAGGAAACCCACCTTATGTAGAGGGAAATGAGATTGTCCCCTGTGAGTATGATATCATCTTAGTGCTGGAAAGCTTCATGCATCATCCTCATTAGCATGCAACCTCATCACATCAGGATTACACCTCAACATGTGAGGAATCAGCCATGGCTCTTGAATTCAACTACGTTTTCCCATTTGAAGATGAGAATGAGCCATTAGTGGAACATGATAAAGTCAATGCTTATCAACAGCAACCTCAAGGTAGACATAACTACAACTTGAGGAATAACTCAAATCGGTCTGCTGGCCCTTTGACCACCTCATTGCCTCCAAACAACTTCAATACTCCACCTGATCCCCAGGCAAATAATAACCCTGGATTTCCCAAAGTCAGTGTGCATCACTTGACACAACAGAATGCAACACCAAAAGCCACAAATCCACCTCCTGGACCTGACAAATTAGTTTCTTACCTGACTAATGAGATGAAGAAGGTTAAGATCAGCCTACCATTGTCAGAACTGCTTAGGACCCCTGCTATCAAAAGTGCTTTTGTGAAATCTTTAGACAGTCCTACCCAAAAGGAAGACAGCCATACCCTAGGCCAGTTTGGAAATAAAGATCATGCTGCCAGGGATGCTAATACAAAATTAAAAACCCCAGCCACTGTCGAAGCTGCAGAGACCTCCCACATGACCCTATACAAAGACAAAAGTGAGTCACCTCCCTTCCTCCTGACCGTAAGGATGTTTAGTAAGAACCTACACAACTGCCTAGTGGACTCAGGAGCATCTACCAACGTGATGCCCTTATCCATATGCAATGCCTTGGGGTTACATCCTGCCAAATCATTAAAGAAAGTAACCCAGCTGGACAAAACAGAAGTAAACGTGGTAGGGGAATTGACCCACATCCATATGCAACTAGCCTCAGACCCCAGAATCTAGCATTATATTGATATCCAGGTAGTTGATATACCTGATGCATACGGAATGTTGCTTAGTAGGGATTGGTCAAAGACCCTCAATGGATATATGTCTACTGACTTCAGTCACATGTGGTTGCCTTGGAAGGGAATACCTAACCAGATCAGGATCGAAGCTGAACCTCGCATGAAACACATGATTACCAAATATAACAAAACCAACGAAGTCATGTATGTGAATGTGGAACCTGGTGTTTACTCCACTAGACCTCTGACTGCTAGGGTAGAGGAGATCTTGATGCTTGACATACATGATCATGATGATAACCCTCGGGATGATGATGCATATCTAGAACCTAGTTGTAATCTCAGAAACGAGATAGAGATAGATCACTTCAAGAATTTCGAGATGCATCTACTTAAAGGGGTGAAACGCTGCCAATTGTTAAATGTACTTGTTCATGATATTTTAATTAGTGGATGGTGCAGGTTGCATAATGAGGCTCATTCTGAAAAGACATGTGAGGCCTGCCTAGACATGCTGGAGCTGGAACATGCATACCATGAGGCGTTGTCATCATCATCTACGGTAAGTACTGCATATAATGGTAATGATGCTGATCCTTATTTGTCTTCTGCAAGAGTGAGAGGAAGCACACATCATGATGAGGATCTTGTTAAGGTAACAGAAGGGATACTGGTTAGAAACAGGAGTAATGCTAAGAACAAGGAGAAAATCACCCTTGGGAGTGAGTGTTTGATGGAGTCAGATTATGAGTTGTCTGACGAAGATAGGGGCAGCAGTCTATCCAAATTCGAAGAGTTCCTGTCAAAAGAAATGCAAAAGATGATGCAGCAGCAAAGACCTCCTCAGGATGTCTTGGTTGGAGGATGGTGCAGGTTACATGAGGCACCTCATTCAGAAGCATCTTGTTCATTGTGCCTGCACATTTTAAGAAGATTGACATTGCCTAGTCCAGGGGATGTTCCTCCTAATGATAAAAGAAAAGAAGAAATATTAGCTTCTCATGAGGCCGATGAAGTGGTGCCTAAAAAAATAGAGATACCAAAGTTGAAGTGGATATCCGGTGGTGCAGCTGCCAGAGCCAAAAGGAAGAAAGAAGCCCCAGACAAGGCTTTAGATGAAGACAAGCCATGGATCCTCAGGTTTGATGGATCCAAGTCAAAGCAAGGAGCTGGAATAGGAGTGAACCTCATCAATCCATCAGGAAAATCCTACCTAGCAACATACAGGTTGCATTCCCATGTACAAATAATGTAGTAGAGTATGAAGCTCTAATTCATGGGATGATGTTTGTACTTAGCAAGAAGGTGAGAATTCTGCATGTCTATGGAAACTCAGAATTAGTTGTCAGGTAGGTGAGAGGTATATACTCATGCAAATACAAAAGGTTGTCTAACTATAGGCACAGGGTGTGGAACCTGATAGAAGATTTTGATGCCTTCAATATCACCCATGTGCCCAAGGAGCAAAACCATAGAGCGGATGCTTTAGCCCATGCTGCCAGTGCTTTGGAACCTCTGTCCATATCAGGTCTCAAAATTTTCTCAGTGGAATTAGTATCAGTGCCTTTAGTACCTGATAATGTAACCAATCTTCAAGTATTTGATGATGATCAGCATATATTGGATTCTATTTCCAATAGAGATGTTTTTGAGGCATAGATCATAGATGAAGTTAACATGGAAGATCATGTCTAGGAAGAAGGAGAAATCCTGGAGTTGCCTAGAAACAGGATCCCTAAGGGAATGATAGAGCTAGAGAGTGCATTTGACCTAGACAACATGCTAAAACAGAATCACCTCCCAAAAGTCAAGGAGGGGTAGTACTCTCCAGTTGACATTGGGCAGGGTGGTAAAGAAAGAAATGTCCTAATTGGAAAGGTCTGCATGCATGAAGAGTTCAAAGGGATAACCCAGGCTCTCTAGGACTACATCCATGTCATTGCTTGGACATATGATGAGCTAAAGACTTATGACACTTCTGTCATCACCCATACTATTCCTTTGAAGCCAGATGCCAAGTCTTTTAGGCAGAGACAGAGACCTGTCAATGCCCTGCTGGAGCCCATCATCTTTGAAGAAGTTAAAAGACTGCTTGATGCTAGGATCATATTTCCTGTGAGACACTCCACGTGGGTGGCGAACCTGGTACCCATGAGGAAGAAGAATGGCAACATTAGGCTATGCGTGGATTTCAGGAATTTGAATAGAGCTTCTAAAAAGGATAAGTATCCTTTGCCTTCCCTAGATGAAGTCCTGCAGGTTGTGAATGGAGCCAAGATGATGTCCTTCTTGGATGGCTTCTCTGGTTACAATCAGGTGATGGTGGATAGAATTGATAGATTGAAAACAACATTCACCACTAAATGGGGGATCTTCGCCTATAGATGCATGCCATTTGGGCTGATAAATGTTGGAGCCACCTTCCAGTGGGTAATGGACATAGCCTTCAGAGGCTTAGTCAGTAAGTGCATAGATATCTACATGGATGACCTAACTATGTTTTCCAAAGATAGAAAAAACCATGTAGAGGACCTAAGAAAGGTGCTGAAGAAGTGCATGCAGTATGGGATATCCTTAAATCCCAAGAAGTGCATATTTGGGATGATCACCGGGAAGTTGTTGGGTCACCTGATAACTGAGAATGGGATCATCAATGATCTTGACAGAGTAGAGTCCATCATGAAAATACAACTGCCTGGAAGCAAGACAGAGCTCAAATCTTACTTTGGTAAGATTAATTTTGTTAGGAAGTTCATCACCGGCTTTGTAGAGATAGTTAGGCCCCTAAATGCCATGCTCAAAAGGGACGCCAAGATTGAGTGGACACCTGAAGCTAGAGCAGCTTTTGAAGACATTAAGAAAGCTATTTCAGATTCTCCAGTCCTGATCAGTCTAGATTACACCAGGGACTTCTACATCTATTCATTTGCCTCAGAAAATACCTCTGCAGCAGTGCTAACCCAGAGAAATGAAGAAAAGCAGGAGAAACCTATAGCCTTCATGAGCTGCCCTTTCAGAGATGCAGATCTCAGGTACATGGTGTTGGCAAGAGACACTATATGGATTCATGATTGTTGTCATTGATGGCAACAAAGTTCATCCCACACATCCGCAAGACATGGTGTGTCTCTACTGGAAGTCAGAGTGAAGAATGTTGTGGTCCGGTAAACAAGAACAGAGCATGTGGCAAGGTCCGACAGACAGGTCTGGATCTCTCAGAGGAAGTATCTTAATGTAGTGCGGATTTGGGGAAGTCAAGAGGACTACCTTGAGTGGTATATTCCAAGGATTTAGCCTCCGGTGATAGATGAGGAAAAAGATATGAATAGTTGAGTACCGGATTCCTGAGTGACAGTGTGAATAGAGGAAGAACTGACTGACAGAACATCAGACTACTTTCTGGATGTGTTACTGATGGTGTTAAAGGTTATGAAGGCATGAATCATGTTTGGCCGACATGATTAATGATTTCTACAAGTATATGCTTGATCCGCATTACTTGATGTGCTAGGATTCAGCTGACAGATCAGAATTATTGAAAAGATTGACTATTCCGAGTGCCGACTAGAAAGGTGATGAAATTACTTGTGCGGATATATATACATAATGGATTTAGTTGTGAGAAGTGTCATGGTGATATGTGATATGCAAATAAAAGCAGAGTAGAGCAGAAGCAGCAAGGAAGGTCCGGTATGTGAAAGGAAAGCAGCATAAGAGAAGAGGAAAGATGAAGTGCAGCAGATCAGTGTATTGAGGCTAACCAGAACTGAACTCCAGCATATGTGGATGCTTCCAATTAGTTCAAGTATTGTATAACATTCTTTTGTAGACAGTGTGTCTCCTTGTAGGCAGTGTGCCTCCTTTGTGAGTAGTGTGCTTGGGCAGTGAGCCCTAATTGGCAAGTGCCATTTTGTAATTCCTTATTCTTCTAACAGAGAATAATCTTTGGGTTAATCACCCCATGGTTTTCTCCCTTAACAGGGTTTCCACGTCAAAAATACTGTGTCATGTGTTTTTCCATTTCATGGTAATGTTTGCTTGTTTGAATTAATGCTGCATTGATTAATAAGAAAGTTCAGAAAGAAGAAATAATTAGGAAAACTAATTCACCCCCCCTCTCAGTTATCAACAATTGGTATTAGAGCTAAGTTCCTCCTAACGGAGTCTAACAGCTCAAGGAAGATCTGGGAGTTCAAATAGATGCATATGGTTTAAGGGAGCAACTCAAGACTACCCTTGAGGATCTTGAACAGTCAAACTCTGAAGTCAATGAATTAAAGGAAAGACTCAAACAGGCTAATGATTTCATGAGAGAACTAAAAGACAAATTAAGTCTCTCTATGAAAAAGAGAAAGGAGCTGCTTCAGCAATTGGCAAGATAAGGTGAAGAAAATAATGCAAATGAAGAGCTGACTAAGAAAACTAAGTTATGTGAAAAGTTATCAAAAGAAATCATTATGGTAAGACATGAAATGGAATCAGGAGTTATAAAGTTTACCCAAGAAGTTGAAGAGAAAAGAAAAACTGAAGATAATCTAAGACAATCTCTCAAGGAGAAATCAGAAGATTGCGACCAGATGGATAGAATTATCAGACATCTTGAATCTGATCTTGAAAATGCTAAAGATAATGAAGAAAAATTTGAGGATCAAATTGTCTCTATAAAAAGAGATCTTCAAACAACAAATGAGTATAAAGAGAAATTCAAGATAAGTTCTGCTCAACTTGAAGTTCTTCTTGGAAGTCAAAAGAAGGTAGATGACAAATGTGGTTTGGGATATGAGAAAGGAGAAAGCTCCAGATCTGGTCAGAAGAATTATGGATCAGAAAATCTAAGGAACAGGCCTAGAAGACCTCCGGTAAGACAGCCCAGTGCTCAAAGATATCCATCCTTCAATGGATACTGCCACAGCTGCAATCACTTTGGTCATAAAGCTAATCAGTGCAGAAAGAGAATGAATCAGACTAATTCATCCTTCTCTGGATAGCGTTTTAACTGCAAAAGGTATGGTCACAAGTCTCATGAATGCAAAAATATGCAAATGAACAAATCATTCAATGGTAGATGTTTTGCATGCAATAGAGTAGGTCATATGGCTAATCAATGCAGATCAAGAGGATATCAGTCAAATATTCAAAGAATTGTTGTGTGCTAAATCTGTAATAAGTCCGGTCATAATGCAAAAGTCTGCAGAAGCAAGAATCAGGACAAAAGAGGTCTGGTATATAATCATAATCAAGATAAGGGTAAACAAAAGATGAATGCGAATGAAGTTAAAAATGAGATGAGCAAGATTTGGGTGAAGAAAAGTATTGAGAATGTAGAGGTTGGATCCGCACTAGACTTGAGTGCTGATATTCCTTCTGGAAACTAAAAAGTGAGCTCTGGCTCAGGGGGAGACACAAAGAAAACCTTGTTCCCCCAGCCAGTCAATTGGTGCCGAAACTGGCACAAGAAGAGTTGTGGATTGAAGGAGTCATAAGGGATGTATTCAAACAAACTGTGGTTAAGATTTGGAAGATCTGCAAGATGTTTAAAGATCAGGGTTGATCCAGTTCTTCAAATCACTCGAATAAGGCAAACCAGAATAATGTAGGTCGAGCATTTATTGCAGTCTGATATTAGGGCTTGTAGAGCAATATACGGGTTTTTCATTAATCACTCATTCATTCTGCACTCAAGAAGAAATGAAAAGCGGAGCTCTGCAAGAAAACTCCTCAAGTTCATCGAAGATCACTTGCAGAAGTCAATACTTCTAGAGATCAATCCAACCAACTCCGTGAAAACGGTAGGTGCAAAAGGTATTTTTTGTTTTCAAATATCTCACTGCAAATCTCTTGATAATGGGTACTCTGAATATTGTAAAGATTTCTGATAGACCTCGCCCTACATTTAAGAAACATCCATACAAATCCTTGGAGGTAAATCCCCTAGGAGCATTCTCTAGTGTTCCGCATGGCATTTTACACACAAAAAACATTAGGGTTTACATACATGCCAACATTGAAGAGTTTGGGGAATTCAAACTTAGAGACATCTATCACAAACAATTGATAGATGATGCTTTTGAGCTTAAACCAGAATATAAGGGCATCCAAGAAAAGCATTTTGATCAGTTCATTCATTTCCCCTGCTTTGAAGAAGATGAATGGGTCCAATATGTTTTAAGTAGGGTGCATGATAACTTCCTTTGGCTGAATAGACCTTGCAAGATCACCAAGGAAGCAATTAGGGCAGTAACTGGTTTACATTCCTCTGGAGGAATTCCTGTCCTCAAGTCTGTCAAAAACAACATTGTCACAGCGGCCACCAGATCAAAATTTGATAAGAGGGCAATGACCATTGAAGATATTACTGACCCGGATATCAAGTATGCATCTATGATAATAGGATACAAGATATATCATTCCAGTAGGGAGAATTCTGTATCCAGAACTGCAGTATACATGGCCTATGAGATGCTGAGAAAGAATGAAGATTATGATCTCTATGAACTCCTCTTGAGTCAATTAATGGAAAACATACATAAGATCAAGAAGGACAAAAATAACTCCTTTAAATATGGAGGACTAATACTATGTTTGTTCTTCTACTTCATGAATAAGCTTCCCAGATCAAATGGATGGGTATGGGAAAATGACAAACCGGTAGCTATCCAGATCAGAGATTACTTGCATGAACTTGGAGATGCAAAGGAAAGAAAAATAGCTCTGTGGGGATACTTTAAGAACTTTCAGAACATGATGCAAACAAGAGAAAGGATTCCCCAGTCCCTTGTTGAGAAATACAAAGACACAGTCTGCTTTATGGTAGAGACTGATCAGTGCCTAATGGAGGCAGTAGAACCAAGGACAGTCTGGATCATGCCCATAGGGTATGAAGTGGATGAATAGATTGTGGAGCTACATGTTCAAAACATGCTGAGTCAGCCTAAAGATCCAAAGGCAGAAAGGTTTAGAACCTTTGAGGAGCTGAGTGTAAAGATCCATGTGGAACTCAGAGAACCAAAGATGAAAAGGAAGGTGAGAAAAGAAGTAGAACATATTGCACAAGGCCTTGGGATCTCAAAGGAGGCACTTAATGCCAACCGGGAAAAGAGACAAAACGCTGATGAAGAGAAGAAAGAGGCAGAAAAAGGAAGCAAGAAAAGTGCTCCGGTAGAAACTTCCACCCGGACTAGATCTTCAAAGAGACCAACACCTATCCTTGCTAAAAGCTCAAAACCAGAAGTCCAAGCATCTGGCAAAGGAGAGAAAAGGTCAAAGACAAAAGCCACAAGGGCTTATGCAAGTCAAAGAGATGAAGAAGAAACTGAATCAGATGAGGGGGTAAAGGAAATAAAGAAGTAGAAGAAGAAAGGATCCGGTAAGCCCTCCATAGGCTAAGACAAGGAAGAAATGGCAGAGGAATTTGTTGAAAAGCCCACCTTGTCCCTAGAAAGTGTAATCAAATTAGTCACTGTGGATGGAAACCTTCAACCAATGGCCGAATTCTATGATGATTACAATAAGGCCAACCAAAAGATCCTGCAGGAAGCTACAATCAGGTATATGAACATTTACAATAAAGCTTTTATTGAAATTATCTCTCTAATTCCTAAGAGTCTAGAGAAGGAGTTGGAAATGAGAAAGACCAATGCCATGGCAAAAGACCTTGAAATCTGGGAACAAATAGCTATTCAGCTATATCCTTCAATTGATCCCAAGACAATGAACATGGTATTCGAAGACTGCAAGGATGAATTTAGGAGCAAAGCAAGGATGAATCAGCTTATGCTTGGTGAGACCGACAAGGTAGCCAAGAACATTGAAGAGATTCTTTGAAAAACTTTCAAAAGATTTAATCTTCCTATTATAGAGGACTTGGGTACTGATCCCTCCACTACAAATGTTGCAGAAGAAACCCCTGAGAAAATGACAGAAGAGGTGGGCCCTGAACAAACTAACATTTCTCCTCTGGTTTCCCCTATAGTCTCCAGATCTAAAGGAGAAGAAAAATCACAGGAGAAAGAAGCAGAGGTAAAAGAAAAAGAAGATGACAGTGCTAAGCTTGCAGAAGGAGATAAAACTCAAAATGATAGCTCCAAGATTGCAGAAGAGAAGAAACATCTGTCTCCGACAAGAGACACTGCACAAACTATCCAAGAATTCCTGAGCAAAGAAACAATGGAGATTGATGAATCGGAGCTTCTACAAGGTCCATTCAATTTTGATTCTCTTTCTCTGGTATAGACAATGAAGATAGCTTCATTTGCAAATGCTAAGGCTAATGAAAAACTCCTAAAGTCTCATATGGAAGACTGTGAGTTGATAGAAGCTACTTCCGGAGTGCTTGAAAAGATTATGCCATCGGTTCAGAAAGATCCCACAGCCTCCTCTTCCGGTAATCTCAAAACCTTAGTCAACAGTGTTAGTACACATTTTGATTCTCTAGAAAAATCAGCTGAAGAAAAGGTCTGGAAGGAGTTTTTGGATAAAAGGTTCTCTGAGGTATAGGGTTTGATCATTAATGATAGGAGAAACATGAACATTGGGATAAAGAGCTTAGAAAATGCTCTTAAGGATGGTGGTGAAATATACAAATTTTGTATCTCCTGGTCCAAAGTAACAGTGGAGATTGAGAAGAAAATAAAAGAGCAAGAGGACAAACTACTAAGCTTGTCTTAAAGTTTTGATCCTCTTTCATCCTCTATAACAAATCAAGAATGTCAGACTATCGCAGTCTTTAGTGAAATCAAGAAATTGGAGAAGGAAAGGAAAAATAGAATAAGCAGGTTAAGTGAGCTCAGGGGGTTAATTGTCCCTAAGCTAGAGGCCATGCATGAGGCTATAACAGAAGCCCAAACTACAGCCCAGACCAATGATCTGACAGATCTAAAAAGGGCAGATGCGTTTACATTCCTGTTGAGTGGGCATATCTCAATTTTAGACAGGATGAAGCAGAGTTGGGCGACAGAAGTTGTACAGTTGAAGAACACTTTTGCAGACATACTTAAGTATATGTAAGTATAACTTGTATATGTATACTTATGCGGCTAAGTATAGTAAAATTTTTAAAAATTTTGGTGTGCGGACCCTACCCTTTGCCATTGATGTCAAAGGGGGAGTGAAAAGTAGTGAAAAATGAGGAATCCAACTAAGGGGGAGCTCCAGAAAATATATATAAAGACAGAGCATCAGCCAAGGGGGAGCATAGTGTACACACTTAGTCATTTTTCACTAAGTGTTGCCATCAATGCCAAAGGGGGAGATTGTTGGCAAGAGACACTATATGGATTCATGATTGTTGTCATTGATGGCAACAAAGTTCATCCCACACATCCGCAGGACATGGTGTGTCTCTACTAGAAGTCAGAGTGAAGAATGTTGTGGTCCGGTAAATAAGAACAGAGCATGTGGCAAGGTCCAACAAACAGGTCTGGATCTCTCAGAGGAAGTATCTTGGTGCAGTACGGATTTGGGGAAGTCAAGAGGACTACCTTGAGTGGTATATTCCAAGGATTTAGCCTCCGGTGATAGATGAGGAAAAAGATATGAATAGTTGAGTATCGGATTCTTGAGTGATAGTGTGAACAGAGGAAGAACTGACTGATAGAACATCAGACTACTTTTCGGATGTGTTACTGATGGTGTTAAAGGTTATGAAGGCATGAATCATGTTTGGCTGACGTGATTAATGATTTCTACAAGTATATGCTTGATCCGCATTACTTGATGTGCTAGAATTCAGCCGACAGATCAGAATTAGTGAAAAGATTGACTATTCTGGGTGCCGACTAGAAAGGTGATGAAATTACTTGTGCAAATATATATACACAATGGATTTAGTTGTGAGAAGTGTCGTGGTGATATGTGATATGCGAATAAAAGCAGAGTAGAGCAGAAGCAGCAAGGAGGGTCCGGTATGTGAAAGGAAAGCAGCATAAGAGAAGAGGAAATATGAAGTGCAGCAGATCAGTGTACTGAGCCTAACCGGAACTGAACTCCAGCATATGTGGATGCTTCCAATTAGTTCAAGTATTGTATAACATTCTTTTATAGACAGTGTGTCTCCTTGTAGGCAGCGTGCCTCCTTTGTGAGCAGTGTGCTCGGGCAGTGAGCCCTAATTGGCAAGTGCCATTTTGTAATTCCTTATTCTTCTAACAGAAAATAATCTTTGGGTTAATCACCCTGTGGTTTTCTCCCTTAACAGGGTTTCCACGTCAAAAATACTGTGTCATGTGTTTTTCCATTTCATGGTAATGTTTGCTTGTTTGAATTAATGTTGCATTGATTAATAAGAAAGTTTAGAAAGAAGAAATAATTAGGATAACTGATTCACCCCCCTCTCATTTATCAACACATGGATGTTGAAAGACAAGCACTTGCTCTGGTTCGAGCAGTCAAGAAGTTCAGGCACTACATCCTGAGGAGTAAGGTGATTGTTGTGGTACCTAATGCAACAGTAAAGATGCTGCTAAAGAAAAGTGAGCCAAGTGAGAAGAGGGCCAAATGGATCACCATCCTCTAGGAGTATGACATGGATATCACACCCATGAGGTTGATAAGAGGACAAGCTTTGAGTCAAATGATATCAGAGATAGACCCTAACATCCTGAGCCAGCAGTATGTTATAGATGCAAAAGATGATGGAACATGGTATTCAGACATTAGGCATGTCTCGATCACTGGGAGATGTCCCCCAAGATTGCAGGCCTCATAGAGGAGAGCCCCAAAGATAAAAGCATAGAAATATATGATGAAAGGAGGAGTCCTTTTTAAGAGAAACTATGAGGGGATATACTTGAGGTGCTTAGAAAAACCAGAAGTAGACAAGGTACTAGCGGAACTGCATGATAAATTTGGGACTGCACATGGATCATCCTTGGCCACCACTCATGCCATCCTTAGGGCAGGGTATTATTGGCCCACGATTTTCAAGGACACTGCTGAACACACCAAATACTGTCATGTGTGTCAAGTTATTGCAAATAGAGATAAATATGCTGCTCAACCTCTGCAGCCAGTGAAGGAGATGCGCCCATTTGCTCAGTGGGGTATGGACTTCATAGGACCCATCAATCTTCCATCATCCTCAGGCCACAGGTATGTCTTGACTATTACTGACTATTGTACCAGGTGGACTAAAGCTGTCAGCAGTAAAACATGTAATGCTGAGGATGTCATTAAGTTTTTGGAAAGCAACATAGTGACCAGGTATGGAGTTCCATATGCTTTAGTGTGTGATAATGGACTTGCCTT
The DNA here is from genome assembly GCA_027924645.1 of Cunninghamia lanceolata. Lineage (NCBI taxonomy): Eukaryota > Viridiplantae > Streptophyta > Pinopsida > Cupressales > Cupressaceae > Cunninghamia > Cunninghamia lanceolata. Next base: position 3,734,150 of record BSBN01000931.1, read on the forward strand.
TGCTTCAATAAAACTATCAGGTTGGGCTTTTGACCATGGGGTCATCTTGAAATTCTCCTCCAATTACTATCCCCAAGGGAATGGATTAGTAAAATCCACAAACAAGAACTGCTTAACATCATAAAGAAGTTGATAGATAAGAACCCAAGGGAATGGGACACTCTGTTGAAATATACCTTGTGGGTAGATAGAACTAGAAATAAGGCTACATTAGGAAACTCACCTTTTCACCTAGTATATGGGGTGGATCCCCTCCTCCCTATTAACCTAAAGATTCCTACACTGTAGTTTGCACAAGAATACCTAGGCATAAATAATAAATAGGAGGTTAGGTTACTACCACTGATGCACCTAGATGAAAAAAGAAGAGAAGCCATTAATCAGTTTGCTAAACATCAGACTGTTGTCAAGCGATGGTTTGACAAAAGGGCTAAAATTAAGGCTTTCCAGATCTCAGATCTAGTCCTGATGTGGGACAAAGCACATGAAAGGAAGGGTGACCATGGTAAGTTTGACAAACTCTGGATAGGCCCCTTTCAAATTTCTGAAATATTAGGAGACATCACCTACAAGCTCAAGTCCTTAACAGGTGAGGATGCCCCATTGCCAGTCAATGGACAGTTCCTCAAGCACTATTTTCAGGCCTGAAGTAGCATCATGACAGTCATGTGTATCATAATGTATATTTGTTGTGCGGTTGTTTATACAGTCTCCTTCCTTTTGTTTGTTTTGTTTGGTTTCTTTGTTGTCCTCAACAAGGATCTTTCTTTTGATTTAGAGTATGCAGGAGCAAACTAACAACCACAGAAAAATCCAGATCATTCAGGTTAATTGTTTTAAGTTTATGCATAACTTGTTGTGACTGTCATGAATGTGGAGATTTGTTTGACTTGTGAAATTTTGTATTCAATAAGAATGGGTTGAGTATTCAAGGATGTTTCTCACAATGAGACACCTAAAATCCTTGGGTTGGTTGAACCTACCAGTGTAGATATTAGGTGAAAAATCAGAGGTCACCCTTGCTACCATTACAATTCTCAGCTTAATTTCAGCAAGTGACCACTCCTTGCATCATGATGATGAAGTTACGAATGCAACATCTTATGAAGTTCTACCTAAAATATAAAATGTAAAGCAATAAAATGGATTTCACTAAAAATCCAGGTTAAGCCATCTAAGTAACTCCACCAGGGCTATAGACACTCACTGGCAGTGGGGCTCTACTTAGGAGAATTGTAACGATATCCTTGCTGGGGCTATGGACACTTGCTGGCAGCAAGGCTCTATCCGGTTGGCTATGAGGGAACATCCTAACCTACGTAGGCTAATGTTAGTCACTGATTTGTTCAACTGATCTTCAAGATGAGGATAATTAATCACATGTACCCACTTAAACTGAAAGAAAAATTCACGCACCTTATTGAATACATTGAGTCTCAAGTTAGATGATGATCTGCAGGGGAGATGGTTGGAAGTTACGCATGTATTTCTTTCAATTTCCTTTAATGGTCTTTGTTTTTGTTTGTTTTGTTTGGTTGCTAGTTGTTGTGATGTTCACAACATGCCCCTTTTTGCCCCTTAGCAAAATGAGGACCCCTGCTGTGGCTTGCCCCCTTTGTTTTTATGCTCTGGGCGGTAATGGTAAAAAGCATTATCATATCAGGTGCATGATGATCCTCCTGTATGGGCGAGGAGGGTGATCTTTCATAATATCGGGTGATATTTGGCGAGGAGGGTGATCTTTCAGAATATCGGGTGACATTTGAAACATCAGGTGATATTTGGCGAGGAGGGTGATCTTTTAGAATATCGGGTGACATTTGAAACATTGGGTGATATTTGAAAGATGATGATCCCGTTAGACTAAAATGACCTCTTGTCGGAATATCAGGATGACATCATTAGGATGATGACTTGGTTTAGCGCTGTGGCACTATGATGTCATCGTCATGTTATGCAGGAAAGGTCATGTCTAAAAATATACCTCCGCGAGGTAAAAAGGATGATGATGTCATCTTCATGTGACGTTTCTTATTTATCGGGTTCTAATGACGTCATCGGGATATTGGTTCGGGGTGATATTTTGCGACAGGAGGATATTGAGAAATATCGGGTTATATTGAGAAACATGATCCTCACGAAATACATAAGGCTGTTGACGGGTAAAGGCCCAAAATTCAAAGGTCTGAATCTTGCCTCAGGAAGATTGCCATGTGAAAGAGTGTAAAATTCTAAGCAAGTTTGCCTTTTACATCACCCTGAAATTCGGCCAGGTAAGAAAGTTATGCTCGGTCAAAGTTCTAGTCAAACCTGATATGCACAGGGGGAGGATCATATTTCTTAACATCAGTCATATTATGGAGGGTCATCCTGATCTAATTTATCACCCGATAAATCATGTGGTCCAAATATCCGGATGTCAATTTTAGGTGATAGTGACCTTTACCCGTCAACAGCCTTATGTATTTCGCGAGGATCATGTTTCTCAATATAACCCGATATTTCTCAATATCCTCCTGTCGCAAAATATCACCCCAAACCAATATCCTGATGACGTCATTAGAACCCGATAAATAAGAAATGTCACATGAAGATGACATCATCATCCTTTTTACCTCGCAGAGGTATATTTTCAGACATGACCTTTCCTGCATAACATGACGATGACGTCATAGTGCCACAACGCTAAACCAAGTCATCATCCTGATGACGTCATCCTGATATTCCGACAAGAGGTCATTTTAGTCTAAGGGGATCATCATCTTTCAAATATCACCCGATGTTTCAAATGTCACCCGATATTCTAAAAGATCACCCTCCTCGCCAAATATCACCTGATGTTTCAAATGTCACCCGATATTTCGAAAGATCACCCTCCTCGCCAGATATCACCCGATATTCTGAAAGATCACCCTCCTCGCCGAATATCACCTGATGTTTCAAATGTCACCCTATATTCTGAAAGATCACCTTCCTCACCAAATATCACCCCATGGCCAGTATGATGATGACATCATCCAAGCTCGAAGAACAAAGGAAATCACCTCCTGATGACGTCATCATCCTTTTGCCTCGCACAGGCACTTTTTCAAACATCACTCCTATCCGATAAACATGACGATGACGTCATGATAACTGCAGCGATAAATAAGGCCACCCTTCCACTGACATCACCCTGATCTTCCCATGGGGGTCATATCCCAAATATCATCCTGATCTTAAAATATGATCCGATAAGCAAAACACGACATATCCTGATGACATCATCTCCTTGGGAGGGTGATATTCTTCAAAGCTCTTTCCTAGGGATCATGTTCCTTGGACCTAATTTCCTTCAATATCAATGTGACGTCACCATCATATCATGACCAAGTAAAGAGAATGTCTGGAAATCTACATGTAGGTGGCGGAACTGAATGAATTATCAAAAGGGGACTAATTTCTCGTGTGCAGGCAGATTTTCGTAGTATCATGACCGGATATTTATGTTTGCACCTTCAAGGCATGATTTAGCATTAGTTTTTATCCTCCTACTGATTATTTAAATGATGGTGCCTAACTTTATATGATGATCGCAGGTGCATCGGCCAGAAGATGGGGTCGGTGAGACATTGTTGGCTCGCTCCGATCAGGTGGGGTTTCACCGATGATCATGATGATGTGCAGTCGCAATGGAAAAGCAAGGCAGGTGGATTTTGAGCCATCCCAGAACCTGATGATGTCATCCTTTCACACTCCAGCAAGGCCAGTCCATCCTGATGACGTCATCATCATATCCTGATCAACGAAGAATTTCAAAGTGCAGCCCGATATTCAAATGGAAAATGGCGGGAAAGTAGAGCGGGAGGAATTTGAAATTATTTTGGAGCCCAATGTATAAATTTTGTCAAACAAGAAGTACACGCAAGGCCTACGGAGGGTCAATATGTAGATTTGACCCAAAGGCGTACAGGTGGAGTATGGAGGTGGAATATTTTATTAAGGTGGGCATCCCACTATGGAGGTGGAACATTTTATTAAGGTGGGCATCGCACTATGGAGGTGGAATGTTTTATTAAAATGGGCATCCCATTATGAAGAATATTTTATTGCTTTTTTTGAGAAGGTGGGCATCCCACTATGGAGGTGGAATGTTTTATTAAGGTGGGCATCCCATTAAGGAAGAGAGGTCAATCATACAAGGGGAGACCAGTAGAAATTTTAGGTAGAGACCAGATTGTTGAGACTAGTGGGGACAAAATTGTTGAAACATTCAAGGTTTTTTCCTCATGATCACAGTAAATATGCATGTTTTATGAACATACTATATGGAGATGAAGCTTTAGATTACATCATGATTGTAAACCTTAAGTAATCTTCAAGTTGATTTCTGGATATGTATTGGTGGATGCTGTGTTCTTTAGAAGTGCTTTCATTTCATTGCATGTTGTTGTCAACTCTATCTCTGGAGATTTGCATTGGATCATGCTGATTTATGGAATATCCTGGTGAAGTATGATTTCAGTTTTCTTCTCTTCATTACTATATGGGAACATGTATGTGGGTCAGTGATCTTAGTCAAGTAAATCTTAGGAATATCTCTCTCTTTAACCCTTTTTCTT